>CM017802.1:5275748-6654620 GCA_008086715.1 Sitobion miscanthi | reverse complement strand
AATTTAAGCCCCAAAAGAATATAAAAACAAACTTACTTAATTATCGACTCTTTCGCCGGAATCCGTTACGTGTGTGAACTGCGACGGCCGATGAGAATAACAAAACTTTGAATACTGTGATTTATTAAAAATAAAATTATACGAAACGCACTAAGTTTTTTGTTCATATTTTCTTTGCTTATTGAAATTTTAGAATTTTTAATCGACTGCGTCTTCTGCAACGACTTTGAGATTTGCCATAGATAAATAAATAAAGATATATATAACTATACATCGGTGCCTACGTCAATATGATGAATCCACGGATATAATATAATGCAACTTTTTATATCAAAAGTTCCGTTTAAGGAACGATTTGTTCATTGAAATTTGATATGACAATAAAAACAAATAGTTTATAATTTTGAATTGGAATTATAACAATATGATATAGGTATTATTTAAATTATTATTTTCGTTTATTAATTTAATTATTGATTAAGATGGTGAATAGATATTAGAAGTACAAGCATATTTTTGTAAAAGCATATTGTATTTTATGAATTATTAAATAAAAATGTGATTACTGGATTTTAGAGTTAACATAAGCCTAAACGTTACATTAAAATACTATAATACCAACTAGATTTCTAAAACTCCAAGTCTATAATTTTATTCTGAGCGGATTGATAACTGTATTAATTTTACAATGATGTGTTCTTTATTTTTTTATATTTTTTTTAATATTTTTCTTGTGGCTGTGTAAACGATAAGTATCTGTGATAAAGATTTAATTTTCATATATATTATATTATAGGCACTCAGTATGTAATCATAAGTTTATTTTTGTTTAGTTTAATTATAGGTATTTAGTAAATAATAATAGGTATACGAAATTGTGTTTTCGAATAGCAATTTATTGTTTGTATTAGTATTTAGTAGGTACCTACACCATAATAGGGAACTAAAATGTTGTAAATGATGTACAGATGTATTTTTTGGTGTTTTAAGGCTGCTATAAGATCAATTTATGAGAATCTTTTGCATTAAATTGTTAGGATTTATTTATAGAAGATACTTGCATATAGGTAAGTCGATCAGAACTATATATACACTGAATGTTAATAGTAAAATGCTATTAAAATATCTATTATTTGTATTTATTTGTTAATAATAATTAAGACTTAAATATTAGCAGTAATCTTGTTCCTTTCACAAAATATTTTTTAATTATTTTTAATTTACATTTACATTTATCGTTTGGAATTATCCCAAAGCGATCAATGATTAATTTAATAGTTACATTAATTGGATTATAAATTAGAATAAACTACAGTTTCCAGCTTCTACTACAACATTATTTTATGTTTTTAATTTTTTAAATGCAGTCTGCACCTTGTGTCGGTTATTTCACACGTAATATAATAAAATTGATACTAGTGATGAGTTAGGTTTTAAAATTATTTACACGATTTCATTAAAAAAATATCTATGAAGTATAAACATCCGCATTTCGAATTAACTATAAATTTATAATTGTATGAGCTATACATATTACATATATTTTTTTGAAAAATTATTTAAAAAAAAGAATAATTCCTATTTTGTTATGTTAAACGCGTTGGTCTAGGCAACTGACTGCTACGACAACTGTGCAATTTTTTTAAGCACATCTGTTTTGAAAACATCCAGAGAAGAGTTTGTTTTAAGACTATCCATCTTGATTACAACTAACTTAATTTAAAGTGTATTGTTATGTTAAAATATAATGAAAAATATAATTATAGTAAAATTGCAAAACATTTAATACCTATATCTAACCATCTTGGGAATGATCTACACTAAAAATGGTGTAAGTATGCTATATAAAACATATGATGTGTACCTATAATATGTATAAAAAAATATAAAGATTAAATAATTATAACATTATATTGTTTTAATACTTCGCGCAAACCTAAGGTGATACCCGGCGTATAGTATAATATGCAAAAGTACGTATTAAACTTGTCGCGATGAAACGAAGACGGCCTTTGGACTGTTTGGTCTCGCGTATTTTATACAACGCGCTTTTGGAATAAACTTATAAATGCTTTTACGTCACCCAGTTAACAGATTGTCCGTGGCAATAAGTATTTAATTTAAGACGAAAAAGTAAATGTAAAAAGAATTAATATAAAAACAAACCTGCGCGTAAACATTGACTCTTCTGATGAACCTAGCTAGAGTGCCGCCATCGCCGAAGAAACAGCTATCTTCATCTCGATCCTATGAGCTTAAACTTGAAAGTATCGAAATATTTTATGAAAATAACTGGAGCATAACATTTGTGAGTTTGTGTTAAAACTTACATTATAATATAATATACGGTTTAACGAACTGTCCGCCTATATTGATGGCTTATTATTTTTATTGTACACTGAAATCAAATACAAATAGTATTTGCTGAAATTATTAGAATTGTTAATCTTCGCCAACGAATTTCGACAATTGACGATTGTCATAGATATTTTAAAAGATATTATTTACTATGATAAATCCATAGAATTTATATATTATACTCAGTGCCTATACGGTATATTGATAAATCGTATGTTCTTTTACAGAACCGTAGTGATTAGCAATGTACCTATTCTGGTTTTCTATTTCAGTTATAGTTCGCATGCCAAGTTTAACTATACAAACTGGTCCGCAAGTTAAAACAATTACAGAACAAACATTAGTAATCTTATAAGTATCTTACAAGTATATCTTATATCAAATTAGAGCACCGATATAAATATGTAAATAAAAAAAATTATTTTATTCTATTGAAGTAGTATAATATAGATTTAGTAAAATTTTACCTAAAGGGCTGTATTGCTAAGAAGGTAATACACTATTTTGGTTTAAATACTAATAAGGCTATAAACTGTATATTATTATATATTAATATGATTTTAGGGTATAGCATAATTCCTTTAAGTAGGTACCTATTATAATACCTGTGTACTACTATATTGCACAGGTCATGTTTGTATGTTACGATAGGTATTATTCAGTTATTCAACAAACACTTATGTATCACTTTTTTTCAATAATCTATCATTTATATCCAGTTACTTCTAAGTGTATCTTCCACCTACTAACTATGTTACACAATGTTACATAGTTTAAAGGTAATTACAATTGCGATTGAACAATAGATAGGTGATACATGTTACAAAATGTTGAGGTTAATATATAGAACATAGACATTGAAGTACGAATATAAGTTTATACAATAAGATATAATATATTATGATAAGTGTATTAACGTACGCACGGTTTCGACGGTAAAAATAAAAAATTCATTGCGTTGTAGGTATTATTTTACAGTACGAACACAATGTTACATAGTAATAAGATAATTATAATTGCGATTGAACAAATAGGTAGTGATACGGCATGTTACAAAATATAGCAATTTCTATAATAGGTAATAATATATACATAAGGTTATACAATAACATAATTAATCTTTTGAGTTAAATACAGTCACAATAGTTAGATACAATGCATTCATATTTTCAATCGCAGTTTCATTGCTTCGGTGATTGAATTATGAAAGACTTATTTACAGTGATCACAGAATTAAATTTGTCTTTTTTGATAATATCAGGTTTAACAATAGATTTTAAAAGAAGTAAAACAAATACATACATTAGGTTATACATTAAAGCATTTGTCATTTTGTCGGTGTTATTTCAAAAGTGTTTCTAAGGGTTTTCAATTGTGGTTAACATGAATGAAACACGGAGTGGGAAGGGAACAAATAATATCACTGTTGAAGGTAGCAGTGCTGTCTTGAGAAGTCTGTTGGCCGGACCGTTTGTATCTCAATGTTTCCGCACAAAACAGCCTAAAAAATACAATATACCAGTTAATTGATTTAATGAATAAGCTTATAGTATAATGTAGTTCTTAAAGAGTAATGTACAGTGATCGCAGAATCAAATTTGTTTATTTTGTTTGGTAAAAATACTTTAAGCACAACGTCAGTATATCTTAATAAAACCATTAAGAAAGTTAATAACACTATTAAGGCAATATTGGGTCTATCTAATAAGGTCTATACATTTTTATGAACGCATATTAGTCCAAGTCAAATGAATGCGTTATACATATAAGAGTATTCTGTTTAGATATTATGTAAATATAATATGAATTAAACACGGGTAGTTAAACATTAAAAATAAAAGTCAATGAAATATTTCTGATAATATTTAACCTGAGAACATGACAAAAATATTATATTAAATTGTATAGTGAATAGTGAATAGCGAATAAGAATAACACACAATATGTAATAGTTCTCAAGTAATAGTTAACAGTGATCACAGAACTCAAATGCATTAACCTTTATAATGAAGAATATCGATACTGATGTATACTCATGAATATAAGGTTTTACAATAAAATAATAAATATTAAAAGCAATTGAAGACCCCGGTGCAATAACCAGATATGTCCACACTTTTTTCAAAAATCATGTTTTGATATAGAAATAATCAGAAAAAATTCTCTATCGATCGTGCAAAAACCGAATACGTCCAACGAATAGTATGAAATAAAATGAATAAATTGATTTTTTAAAATTTCTGTGTGGGTGCCTGTACTAACGTCCGTTAACATTATAATAGATAGATAATATTTGAATATTGTTATATCATTAATTTGTTTTTCATTGGGCGCAAAACCAATACGTCCGGACGTAACTGGTTTTTGCTACCAAACTTCTATTCAAATTTTGCTATTCTATCCATTGCAATACCAGGTATAAAGACTTAGTTTTTTTGATGTAGTATAAAAAAATATATTTTAATAAAAAAATTATTAATTATAATATTAAATATACTTTATTTTTATCCTATGATGTATATTTTTTTGGTGATTAAAGTATTTTTGTAATGGTACCACTGTTTTTATCAATATTAATCTTGTATACTATAACAAAATAAATCAGAATTTCTTATTATTAATAAATATAATATTACTATTAATATTTTTCAATATTAAGTACCTACAACCTTTATCCTAATTTTAATTATTACTCTTATGATTATTTTTTTTCTAAAAATGAGTGATATTCTTTAAGTGTATTCGATGACACGGATTCCGATCCAGATTATTTCGATGGAATGAGACTGATTCCAGTTTATCAGTGTCTGATTTTGAGGAGGAAATCTATAGAAAACTAATTGAAAATGATCAAAAGGCTAATGACAATAATAATTCAAATACATGCACATTTTCAAATATTATAAACAAGTTTACCTCTTATAATATTTAGCTTATGACAGTGATGATATAATAACAATAATTATCATTCTAATGGTTTTGAACAAAACCATAATATTCCATCTACTTCTTCTTTATGTGTAATAGAACCATCTAGCACTGATGAAGGAGATAATAATACATAATATTTTATAATAGAGTGCTTATTGACCACAATAAAATAATAATTTATTGGCTGTAAAACCAGTTTACGTCCAATCAAAATTGGACGTAACTGGTTATTGCAATCATTAAAATATAATTATCATAGTTTTTTAGTTTTTATAAATATTATCATGATATAAATATAAACCATTGGAAAATGGTTTTGAGTGATGTATCTTATTCTTACAAAAAAAATAATATTACGTTTTTTATTTTTGGTTAAGTTTTCAATATTTATAGATCGTTTTTTTCATTTCTTGAATAATTTCAAATGACGTAATCTGGTTATTGCACCGGGGTCTTCAATTGGTCAATGAGAGTAAATTGTTATAAGAGTTTTAAGTTGTGATTAATACTAATTGAACACATATTGGTGGTTTTTGGTGTGTGGAAAATGAACAAATACTAATGCGCTATTCATAATAACCTCAGTGCTGTGTCGAGAAGTCTCCAGAAACACAACCCTCGAACACAGCTTGGTAGACTTGTGACCTGGTGCTGCACGAACTGCGTCCATATCCGTCAAAACCTAAATGTAAATGTGAATGTGAGTGTAACGGTCATGTACATTGGGACGTAAATGTTCATACTTACTTGTGTATAGAAACTCGATGGCGGCGTCAATGTTTCCACACCAAACACATTTGTGTTCACCATTTTTCAACAGCCTGAAAATGTTAATTCTATAAGTATGCTGAAAACCAGTTAATTAATTTAATTTTAAAACGTTTGACATTAGTTACGAATTCACTTTGCAGTGAATAAGCATCCAGAGAGAACCACGGGGAGGTTGTCAAACTTTCTCTCCACAAGGACCATACAGGTCAGGGCACACAGGTACCCGCCGTCGCATATAGCGACGGTTAAACTTATAGCAAATAATTAAAAATTATCGGCATAAGTGATTTATACTGTAATAACCAGGGCTCGGAACTTTATGCGCTAAAAAACAATGAAATATGTGCATACGTATGCACTAAAAAAAACGAAAATATGCAGTATAATATGCATATATTATTTTATAAAAAATATATATTTTAAGGTAAAATTATAAAAAAAAATATATTTTATTTATATTTTTTTGTTGATGATTTGGAGCTGTTATACTAAATCTATTCCCAGAATTTTAAATTTAAAAAAAATAGAATTTATCGAATACAGGAATATTAAATAATGTTAAGTATTAATTAGTATTTATCCAACATATTTACAACCTCACAATTGTTTCATAGTATTTACAATAATAAAGTACTGCATTGATGCAGGTACCCAAACTAGTTATATGATTGATTCTGGAAGTAGGGATCTCCGGTGCGTAATTTTTGAAAATTTGTATACGCAATGGTGCTTTTTTAATATTTTTTTTTACGTTGGCTACAATTTTATGAATAATACCAAACTGATTTCATACTTCCTCCCAAATTTCTATGGAGGCCATGAGCAGCACATTTACCATTTTAGAGTAGAATGCGTTCAAATAGATTCCCACACTATCATATACGGTACTATTTATTTGTAAATCATTTAATTTACAATATTCAATTATTGAAAACTTGTTTATTTTTGTTGATTTCTAAAACGTTTTAACATAAAATGCGTTTATATACTCAAAATCTTTAAATATGCAAAATCATATAAACTTAGTAAAATATGCAACATAAATTGTTGTATTTCAATAGTATGGTTCATGAAACGAATTTGTATCGAAACAGATTTGAAATATGCAGCTTCCTGAGAAAGATGCAATTGCATAAAGTTCCGAGCCCTGCTCATGAATAAACCTACCTATAGTATAGTCATATATTATATATTGTATATATAATATACCCACTATAAACCTAGTTACATAAGTAACAGCAAACCGTATAGGCATATCATTATAAAATTTAACTACCAGATTTTACTGAAATATATGTAGTATATGTAATATCAGTTTATTAACATTGTATTATATGGTATCTGCAGCAGTAGTTGTATCCTCTATGATAAAATTTATAATTAACAAATCACATTACCTCAACCAATTATAACTCACATAAAAACTGTAATGTATTAAGCACTACATAGAGTATACTTGTGGGTTTGTTATATTAATATTGTCTATTCAAGTATATATAGAACTATCCCATATAATCCAGCCCATGTTAAATAATATAGGTGTAGATAATAAAATCAAGTGTTACCTAATTTATTATTTCTTATTAAATAGTTTATTCCATATAATACTCTACCTATATAAGTTATATCAAATAGTATATAGTCATATATCATAATACAATTAAATTTTCAGACTTTAATTAAATAGGTACATAAAGTTCTATTCTGTTTATTAATATTGTATTATTTAGAATCTGTAGCAGTATTTGTGTGCTACACTAATAAATTTATATAAATGACTGACATAAAAACTGTAATGTTATATATTTACTATTTAACTACATAATCGAGCCCTTGTCTAACTTAGGTGCGTTGCTCAATAGCTGTGGATGTCAATTAAATATAGTTATTTATCAATTGTCTATTTATTAATTTATTTATATTATATCCATATAGATAATTATATTATGTAAATTTAAAATGTAAAACTTATAAAAATAATAAATTTAAAAATAAATAAAATAATTTTTTAAGATCAGTGTACTACTGTATGAATTAATTATGTATGACAGTAATATCATCAAAAATATATAAACGAAAAGTAACCATTATTTTATAGTATATTGTTAATTTGCAAATGAAAACAACAAACAAATAAATATTTAAAAATGTAAGTTGAGTGTTTTTTTGTTAAATCATAGTAACAATATTTAAGGAGTTATACATCAAAGTGTTAATAAAGAATATTTGTTTCGTTGTCCAAGTATGTTACATTTTTAAAATAACCTTTGTATTTTATTTAGTCGAATTGCTTATGAGTTAAAACAGTTAAAGTATAATGTAGAAATAAATTAACAGATGCTTACTTTTCAATTTCATTTCTGTCTTGGACTTCTACTGTAGCCATGTCGTGGCCCTTGAAGACGTATTTGTATAAATACTTTACGCTCTTCACAGTAAAACACACCTCTACGTTGATGTGTGCATCGTACTTGGCCAGCAGGTAAGGGTTGTAGGCAACTACAAACTCGTTGCTGACCTGGTGACCCCTCACGAGGGCCTCAATTCCGTTGTCTGGTCGACGGTACGTTGGGTACCCACCGTCAGAAACGTAAACTGTCTCTGCACTATATGCCTTTGGATATTTCTTTAGACATATCCCTTCAGCCATACACGGACTGTTGCGGTTCAGTTGGCCACATGGTCCGTGTATCATGTGACTTGTCACAGCTGTGAACAGTCTCTGATTGTTCTCGTCTGCTGGGTCTGGCAGTTCAGCGCACACGAAATCGTCTACATCCTCGGCTGTGAGCAGCTTGTTGCCATCGCTGAGGATGATGAGTATGTGTGCGTGAGGCAGACCGCGTTTTTGAAACTCAACAGTGTAAACATATGCGTCTACGTTACCAAACACTCTGTTCTCAGTTAAGTCTGACATGAGCTGCTTGAGTTTGGCGTGAAACACCCTTGCCACCAGTTCTGGTCTGTCACTCGCAACTGCATGATTTCCTTTGTTGTTGACAATCTCGGGCCACCCAGGATTGCAAGTGAAGGTAATGAACAGGTCGGGTTTGCCATACTTGCGCACTATGGTCATTGCATCCTGGTAGCTCTGTTTCATGTAACGTGGACCTCCAGTGAAGGTCGACGGCAAAATCATTCTGCGTCCAAGCGGGGCAGGTTCGTCAATGTGCAACTGCTGGTTGATGTGATCTACCAGGCCCTGATAGGCTTCGGCAAACAGGGCTCTCTGATTGCATTCGATGAACCGTAAGTTGTTTGTTTCCATTCGTACGTATTGGTCACAGACGTACTGTTGAAGCAGAAAACCACCGCGGTGTATCAGACTCAATTGTCGATACCTCGGGTCGTTAGTCCCTTCGTAACGAATGGCCAGACGGTGACACACAAATTCTCTGATGTTGCGTGTGCGCACAGCATTTCGCCGGCCACCATCGTCTTGTCGCAGTTCGAAATGCCAACCCAGTTCACCGTGTGGGAACAACAGAGGGTATAGCATTGGATCTGCGTGCTGGGAGCTGTACGATAAGATTTGCATCCTGCGTTGTGGGTTCAATGGATTCGAGTCGTACACCACCAGGTCGAGGTTTCCCGGCGGTTGGCCATTGTTTCCAGCAAACACGACCGAAATTTCGTTGACCTGAGCTGGCGGTAGATTGTATCGCCTTGGGTCACTGTTTGGGTCGGCCACCAAGTGCATGGTGACTCTCCTGGGTTGCACCAGAGGATTGGCGTTGGCAATTCTCTGTTCCTCCAGCCACACTGCTCTCATGTTGCTGAATGCCATGGCAAATGGATTGGTTTGCCTCAGCATCGTGTCCAAGTCTGTAAGCACAGTCTCGTTCAGCTCACCCTGGTGGTTCTGGTTCATGCGAGCCCGGTTTGCTTCCCCAGATTCAATGAAATAGAGCTCACAGTAACTTGGGTGTCTGTCGTCGTTCTGACGACGTCGTTGGTGTGATCCTTCGATACACTTGGCCGTGTACAGTGAACACTCTCGGTCCGCGACCAGGCAATCTTCTCTGATTGAGGTCAGTGGAGAAGGCGGCAAACGCAAGAGTGTTGTTGTACCGTCTTATGTCTCTACGGTACTGTGTTGCTATCTGTGAGTCGTCTACCAACAAACTCTGTAGCAATTCAGGTGCTTCTTGCAACCGACGGGGTCCTTCAGCAATCACCATCTGATTGTTGTTGCAACACAATGTGAAATGACCCCTCGAAGTGCGTTCACAGTTGAAGTGACGGGCCTCACAGTGCCTGCAGACTTGATTCAACGGCCCGATGTAGTGCCGATCCGGAAGTGGGTGTTGAACGCCGGCTGGCCTGTCTACTCGTGGCGCATTGACTCTTGGTAGTTCAACAGCAACTTCAGGGTTGAAATCAATGTCCATGAACTCGAGTTCACCAGGCAGGACATCGACTATCTCGACGTCCGCCGGCAAAACTTCGTCGTCCGTCTGGACTTCCATGTTTTCCACGTCGACAAATTCCACATTGTCTTCGTCCAAACTCCGTCTTCCATCACAACTTCAACGATGTAGTCGTCCATCATGGCGTATTCGTCCACAACTTCTACTTCGACTTGCATGGGGTCTCCACCTTCAGGCTCTTCAGCCACCCCTGGCACCAGTTGCCGTCCGACTACCTATAAATTAATGAGCGGTTAGTGTAATTCAATTTTAAATCACATATTTATTTATCAATTAATTGTATTAATCACATTTTATTTTGTAGTTCTAATATTTTTATATCTTTTTATTTTATATTATTATATATTCATTGCTAAAAGTTATTTATAAAAGTTTTAATAAAAGTTATTTAAGCATACAACTTTATGCTTCGTTAAGTATAAATATTTTTAGGCAAACATAATTTACCCATAATAGTTTTTAACGTAAGTTTTAAAGTAAGTGGTAACTATTCCAAAATTTGAACAATATAAAAATGAATAATAACTGAAACTGTTGTTAAAGCACGGGGCGCTTTGAGTTACTTCAGTACTAATGTAATGTAATAAAGTAATAATTAAATCAAAAAGTACAGTTGTATATTTAATGTCAATTGTTTAATAGACTATATCGTAAGCACATTTGTTAAACTGACTATTAGTTCAAACAATAGGAGCGCAGTTTAAAATATGTTTACTCATAGCAAACGAATGGTTCTGAAGCAGTGATCAACAGTTATAAAATTAAACAGTTGAGTGAAATGACAAAAGGGCAACTAATAAGTGAAATAAAAGTGTTGTTTAGAGAGATATGTACACATATATCAAACATTTGTTTGTAAGGGAAAGTAAAACAAAATATTAAAAATCATAACATGTAAGTTTAACGTTTAAAGTCTGACTTTATTTCGAGCCATAATCAATGAATAGGTTAAAATAAATAGGTACATAATCGCAGTCCATAAGTAGTATAATTAACAGTTACACATTAAATAATTAAGTAAAAATTAAAGTGTTCTGTTGAGGTATTATGTATACGTCATGATCCTCAACAAAAATAATAAACAAATGAACAAATGCCTAACTGTTGAGTTAGTTTAGGTTTGAGCACGTGTAACTCAAGGTAATAGAATGCAATGTGTACGTGATAGTAAAAAAACAATATTAGTTATTATGTATTATTATATAGTTATAGTATGTATATTGGTATGTATGCAACTGACATAACATTCATTGACATAATGATAGTAATAGTAATAATAATAATAAATAGTAATAAAGTAAGTTGTTACTAAGAGTTAGCCTGTGTAGGTAAAGTAATAATCAAAACAAAAAGTAAAGTACATGTCTTTAATGTTGAGTAGTAAATTAATGGGTCTGAAACAGTGAACACATCCATGAGTAATATTTTAATACATGTAATGCTATGGTTAACTCACAGATCACAGTCTGTACGTGAAAGTAAAACAAAATATTAGTTTAAGGCAATCATACTTGAATATCTTTAAGCTTAATACATAAGTTTAACATTTAAAATCTACGTTTAAAGTCTAACTGTAATTTAATTTTATAAGGGTATTGATAATTCTAAATAATTAAATGTATAATATCGTTTTTGTAAATCCATACTCAAAAAGAACTGCTGCACTAACGTGTTAGTAACAACGTATAATAACAATGCCTATAATAATATAATATAATAATATAGTATAATATAATAAACTAAAACTGTGTAATGTGCTTATATGTTTTTCAGTAACAACAATAATTATTGCACTCTATAACAGTATGTATAGGTACCTATATGCAATAATTGAATTTATACGAATGTAAGGTTTCTGTTACACAAATGATTGCGGTTCAAATTATTTTTTAAAGAGTTACAAAATAATGTTTAACTAAATGTGTGTTCAACGTGAGCAGTAAGCAGGTATATTTTGAGATAATAAAATATGTATACTGACTTTTGTTATAGTTAAATTAATAAATTTTAACTTAAAATTAAAACTTTGGTTAGTGAAATGTTTTTGTTTTTTTTTTTTTTTGCAAATAATAACATAATAATGCCTACGTTAAAAGTCCATTTAAAATACACTGAGTCATAACTAACTCTAACCATTACTATCATTCATAGTTGACCTGAGGTTTTCAAGAGAAAAACGTCTACCTAAATACCATCAGAACAATGCTATATATTAAAAATTGATAAGTACCAATCATAGAACAAAGAAATCCACAGAAGAATTTTAAGTTGTTTCATACATACTAATAATCTTTCTAACAACAATAACTTTGAAGCGTTGTAAAACTATATTGCACTGTATAACAGTAAGTGTTATAGTGAAATCATATGATAATTTAAGGTTTATGATACTCCAATAAAAGTATAAATGTTGTAGTCCAAATCATGTTAAAAAGAGTTGTAGGTACAAAATAATGTTTAATTGAATGTGTGACTACACCTAAATCTAAGCTGTGTCCATCCTAACATCAATACAATCATATTGTATTAAGTATTAAAATAATATAAACATTTCTAAGACTTATCCAGTACTCAACTTACAAATGACCTAGGTCAGTAGTAAGTAGTAGTAGTAGTAGTAGTAGTAGTAGTAGTAGTAGTAGTAGTAGTAGTAGTAGTAGTAGTAGTAGTAGTAGTAGTAGTAGTAGTAGTAGTAGTAGTAGTAGTAATAGTAGTAGCAGTAGTAATAAAAAGAGTGTAATTTAATACAGAATTTTAACTTCCAACAATAAAAAGAAAACATTTTAATGATTGTGTGTTCATACATGTTTAATATAATCTTGTGTTGGTTAGGTATTACCGTAACAATAACAATAATGACTTACATTTTAAAAATGTATTACACTCTATAACAGTAAGTTTAGGTACTCATATGCAATAAGTGCATTTATGTGAAAAGTTGAATGTAAGGTATTTATTATGTGTAACACTAATAAAATTATACATACGGTGTGATTAAAATTATTTTTTAAAGTGTCTCAATGTGATAAAATCAAGTACACCTATATTTATTACCACTATGTATTGATATAACACACATCAGTAGTAAATATGTTACACTGTAGTACAAACAAAGTTAGTTGTATAAATAAAGGAAAGAAAGTATTAAAATAATCTTGACATTGCTAACAGTAAGCCAATATGTGAAAAGCCAATAAAACACTTATCCAGTACACAGTTCACAATAAAAGGAGACATTAGTAAAGAGTCTAGTAATACCTACTTTGTGTAGTAGTAACATTAAGAAAATGTAAATTTATGTGAGAAAACCTCAAGTGTTTCATTTAGGTCAATATACCCATAGTAAAAGTTGATATATTAGTATAGTTTTAAGTTAATTTAGGTATCAAATTTTAGTCAATGTATGAAAATAAGCTTGACCCAGTGTTTGATAAGCAATTGAAATCTGAAACAGCAATGACACAATTGAATTTCGTTCAAGTTATTCTACAATTTAATTTCCAATAAAATGATAAGTTGAATGAAAGTTTTATGATAAAATAGACATTTAGTTTTCAAGAATGCTTTACCGAGCCAATATAGTATAGTATAGTAGTATAGTAAAGTATTAAGATGGTAAAGAAACATATGTATCTGCTAAACTTGAATACTAATGGCTACATACCTTCAACATCCTGGCCACATTTCGGCTAAATACTGCTACACATGGCTACACATCAGCTACACATGGCTACAAATTCAAAAATTCATAATTCCCTGAGCACCAGGCGCTAAGAATCATGATCCGAAATCACTTACGGTCAATCCTGACGTCAAAATGAGTCTTCATTCGGCCACCCTGTTTGTTATTCCCTCCGGTTTTCGAAAAAGGGTACCGAAACGTACCCATAACATTTTTGGTTTCCAACGTTCAAGATCAATAACAACGGTACCATAAGTAACGCTTGTAAAAAGCCACCTGCTAACACATACCTACACGACTCTACACAATGGCTACACACTGCTACACTTGATTACTATTTGCTAAATAACTTCAACATCCTGGCCTCATATCGGCTAATACTGCTACACATGGCTACACATCAGCTACACATGGCTACAAATTCAAAAATTATAATTTCCTGAGCACCAGGCGCTAAGAATCATGATCCGAAATCACTTACGGTCAATCCTGATGTCAAAAACTTGAGTCTTCATTCGGCCACCCTGTTTGTTATTCCCTCCGGTTTTCGAAAAAAGGGTACCGAAAAGTACCCATAACATTTTTTGGTTTCCAACGTTCACGACCAATAACAACGGTACTGTAGTGCACAGCCCTGTCACTGCTGCGAACGACGTTTCTTTTACGACGGTGCAGCTTCGTTGTCTTCGACGTGTGTTTGAAAAGGAAAAGGTTTTAAATAATAAAATACGATTCCTTGAGTTTAAGTAGTGAAACTGATATAATGGTTATATAAATTAACTAAAATGTACGGACACAACGACAGTAGAGCACTCCGTAGGAGTCCGCGTGTCCGTAGTGAGTACTTACAGTAATAACTTAAGTCTAACTTACATAATATAAAAACCCTATATTTATATGAACATTCAATGTCATTTATGGGCTACGTGATACATGAATGAGGAAAAAGTTAAAGGATTTGCCAATACGTGATCACTTTCAATAGATTTAAACAATAGTCCGAGCACATAGAATACTAATTAATACGTGTAACCTTCAGGTTTACTACATTTTCCTCCCCTTTAAGAAGGGAAATCCCTAGATTTCCTAAAATACTGTCCGCAGCTTAGGTATAGCGCAAGATTGTTTTCATCTGTTCCTCCTCCTATTGGTACGAAGCTCTGATGGTCTATTGTTGGAGCTGTTGCTTGAAGTTGAATAGATTCCTCGTCATTTTGTACCTGTTCGTTTTCGTTGTTATGATCCCATTGATTTTCTTGATCCAAAAAATTGAAATTGCGATAAGATTATGATGGTAATTACGTATAATAAATACCCATTATTTCTTTGTACTTCGATATAATTTCTGTGGTTTTGATCCATCTCTTTTATTTTGGAAATACCCTACAGGTTTTGCTATTTCGTTTAGGTTGTATATCTGGTATTTTTGATGTATTTGTTCTGGACCCGGTTTCCTATATTGTGACTTAAATGCTCCTCCAAGTGTGGTATTCTGGACGTAGGTATAAAATCTGTGTATTCTTCTAGATCAGGATGGCGAACTGTGTCACGGTGTCACGGAGTGACACGCGCGCATTATCATATTGACACGCAATTTAAAATATAATTCATAATTTTTACTGCATTTCCAAAAAATTATTTACATTTTCGATGTCTAGAACCAACTTTCAATTTTTAATAAATCCACATACAATTACATATGATGAACTTGATCTATCTTTTTTTGAATGGCTAAAATATAAATAGCCTAATAGTACCTAAATAGAAAATGCTGTAAAGTTTAAATATTTTATACACCTAACAACAAATAAAATCATGTTTATATGTTTAATAATTATTTTAAGAAAAAAAAGGTCTGACACGCGAGGCAAATAAAATCAAACCAAACATTTTGATTTGACACACAGTTATCAAAAGGTTCGCCATCCCTGTTCTAGATGGTTAATTTCCCCAGGTATGAGTATGTCCCGTTCTGAAAACCCTTTACAGGTTTCATTGAGTGAAATTACTCCTACCCCGTTTAACCTGTGATTCATAGATTGTGCCTCTTTATTGCATGTTATGAATATGTTTTCTCCTTTGGTAATGTATAGCCATTTATTTTTATACGTCAGTTTATGATAGATTGATGTGTCTAATTTAAATTGCATTAGTTCGCAATTACTAGGAACCTCTTGAGGGTCTTGTATTAGTGAGATTTCGCAAATTGGTCTACTTAATTTAGGATGAATTGGATTAATTTCTGGACATAATAGGAATTCATGAGCCCGTTTACATTTTAGTGGTTCATGTTCATCATAAGTGGCGTAAAGCTCTTTTGATCTACTTACTGCTAGAAAATTATAACTAGTTTTTATATATATACAATTGTTTAAAATACATACAGGTTTAGGGATTAATGATAAAGTGTAGTATGTGTTGATACACTAATGGTATATTAATCTTAAATACTATTTTGTTATCTGAATAATATATGATTACATTCGATAGTCCGAGTAATTCGTATGGATCCCCCTTTTCTATATCTATGGGTAAATCTGTACCACTCGGTACGCTAACTTTTATGTCTCTTAATTGATTTATTAGTTCTTGCTTAGTAAATAGACTTGGATGTATTTGACCTATTTTGGCTAATTGAATTATTTCGCAAGGGTGTTTGTTTCAAAAGTGTATTGATTTAATAATATGTTAATTCGCACGAAATGTTGCAGAATTCGGTTTCTTATTTTCATTTCGTCGGTCCATGTTTTTAATTCGTATACTGCTTCTATATTCGTTGCAATATTTTCGGATTCCCTTTCTTGATCTATTTCTAAAATTTTTACCCTATTTTCCAATATTTTGGTTTCTTTTAACCCTGTGCTTTGCATTTCATTTATTTTTTTGTTAGAGTTTGTGATACAATTAAAGTCACAAATACCAAATAGTATTTGTGCTGCTTTGGCTAATGCTGCCAAGGTTTTTACTTGCCTCCTACTCCTATGTGGCAAACCTATTGATTCAAAAAGGAGTTTTTCTTCAATTCTATTTTTTCGCGAGACCTTTGAGAGTATAATAAAGTTCGTCACAATGGCTTTTTGTTATATTCATCCTAGTAAAATTGTCACAAAAATTTTGTGCTAGTTCTACATATTTTTTAATATTTTCGTATTGAATTTTAAAGTACGTGATGTCCAAGAATGCGGTTAGTTCCCACCTTGTAGTTACAATTTTTATAGGTCCTTGATTTTCAAAGTAAATTCCCGATTGCTGTGGTAGCTGTTCATCGCTAAACTGCCGTATTTGTCCGGCTACACAACCCAGTAGAATTATTGTGAGTAATCTATAAATATAATTAATTTATTGTTATTCATTATTTCGTTTTTTTTTTCCTCTTCTTTTTTTTTTTATTATTTTTTTTTTTATTATATTTTTTTTTTTTTTTTAAATTATTCCTCAAAATATTTCTTTACCATATTTTTGTGTATACGGTAATCTTTTCTCCCTTTTTTAATCGTTATATTCTCGTTGTCATGGGTCATTGTAATCTCATATGGACCCAACCAGTTTTGTCCTAGAGTATTTTTCTTGTTTTGATTTTTCATCAGGACTTTATCCCCTACATGTAAATCTTGTTCATTGCTTTTTTTATCGTAGTATTTTTTGTTGTCATTTTTTTTTTGATTAAATTTTCGCGAGCTATTTTGTGAGTGTCTTGCATAATTCGCTTCAGATCAAAAATATAATTGTCATAATTATACTGTGCCTCTGGATTTTGTTGAAAACTTGATGGAATCTGTGGCTTCCTTCCAAAAATTAATTCATATGGTGTAAAATCCGTAGACGTATGAACTGTTGTGTTGTAACAGAACATGGCATAGCATATTAATCTATCCCAGTTGTTGTCTTTATCCACGAAGTTTCGTAAATATGTTTTTAATGTTTTGTGCGAACGCTCTAAAAAACCGTTTGTCTGGGGGTGCCACGGAGTGGTCTTTGTTTTTTTAATCCCCAAAAGTTTGCACATGTTTTTAAATATATCGGACAAAAAATTTGTCCCGCAGTCCGTTAATATTGATGTCGGTATGCCATAATTGCATACAAAGCATTCTACAAATGCTTGCGCTACTGTTTCCGCATCGGTGGTTCTCAGGGCAACTGCGATGGCATAACGCGTCAACTCGTCTTGCATAGTAAGTATGTATACATTATCCGACAAAGTTTTTGGCAATGGCCCAACAATATCTAAGCAGATACGTTCGAATGGTTTCGTGACCGTGGTTGTGATTAACATTGGTTGTCTCATTGTTTTGTTTGTTTTATTTTTTTGACATAACTCACAATTTTTTATATATTCTTTTACCCCTTTCTTCAAATTTTTCCATTGATATTGTGCATTCATTCTTTTGATTGTGCGTGATACTCCGGAATGCCCCCCGGTTGGTGTGTCATGAAATTCATAAATAATTTTCCTTTTTTCAGCTTCCGAAAACTGCTGTTCTTTAAAAATTTTCACCGTTATTCCCGAATTTTTGAATTCGTATCTGAACATAGTTCGGACCCGTTGAAAACCGCTTAAAGTTGTCAGTCCTTCCAATCGAGTTGTAGAGAAAGTGTTTATTCCGTTTTCTTCACAGAACTTTCTTATTTCTGAAATTGCTGATAATATGGTTTCAGGAGTTAATTCGCTTAAGTGCGTTGGTTTAATTTTGTAAAATATTATGCTTCTCCCGTTCCTATCATATTTAATTAATTTTTCATTAATATTATTCTTTTCTGACAAATCTATTTTGTTTTTTTATCAATGACGTCTCTTATGGCGGTTTGGGTAATAATTAAATTTTCTGGTATGGGTAATATCAAGTTATCAGTCTGATCGGCATTTTTAATACTACCCTCGATTTCAAGTATTTGAGAATTAAATATCGGTTTTTCTTCGGCTTTTGTGAATAATTCGTATTTACTGCTATTGGAACACGCAGTCTGCATGACGTGTATCCGGGACAGACAATCTGCGTTGGTATTTAATGTCCCGGCCCGATATTTTATTTCATAATCATATTCCTCTAGTTGAAGTCGCCACCTCATTAACTGAGATGAGCAGTCTTTAATGTTGAATAAATAAGTCAAAGGTCGATGATCTGTTATAATAGTGAATTTTTGTCCGTAAAGGTAAGGTCTAAAATGCTTAACGGCCCACACGATAGCTAATAATTCTTTCTGAATAACGCTATAGTTACTCTCGGCCTTATTTAATGTCCTACTTGCGTATGCGATAGGTTTATCCTTGTTTAGTTCTCCTTGAGACAGCACGGCGCCTATTGCATATTGACTAGCGTCCGTGGCTAGATTAAATTGTCCTTTTCCCCATTGCGGATAAATTAACAACGGTGGGTTTGTCAATGTATTCTTGAGCTCTTCAAACGCATTTTCACATAGATCATCCCAAATAAATGGTGTATCCTTTTTTAATAAGTTTGTTAAAGGTTTCGCTATTTTTGCAAAATTGTTTACGAATCTTCTGTAGTAGTTTAGCAGTCCTAAGAAAGATTTTATGTCTTTCACATTCTTCAATTTAGGATAATTTTTAATGCATTCTATTTTGTTTGGGTCCGGTGATACTCCATTTTCATTTATGATATGCCCTAAATATAGTACTTCTTTTCTTAGAAAAGTACATTTACTTGGTTGTAATTGTAGTTTGTGCATTCGTAGTCGATCGAAAACTTTCCCTAATTTATTTTGATGGTCGCGTAAACTCGACCCGTGTACCACGATATCGTCCAGGTATGCGGTGCATAATTCTTCCAACCCCGTTAAAACGGATTTCATTGCTCTTGAAAAGGTCGCGGGCGCCGAACTCAATCCAAACGGCATTCGTAAAAACTCGTAGTGTCCGGATTTGGTTGAGAACGCTGTCTTATGTGTGTCGTCACTATTTATACTTATTTGATGGTAACCGCTCGCCAAATCTAACGTGGAGAAGTATTTAGATGATCCAAGCGATTCTAGTATTTCTACCAAGTTAGGCAATCCGTATGCCTCATTCTCTGTGACTTCATTTAATTTCCTGAAATCGACACATACCCGTAATTTTTGTTGTCCGTCGATACCTGGCTTCTTTTTAACCACTACGAGTGGAAAATTAAAAGATGAAGTTGATTTTCTTATAACGTTGCTCCGTTGCATATCACCGATTTGTTTCTCGATTTCCTCTTGGTACGCCCACGGCAATCTATACGGTCGAATGTTTATAGGTTTTACGCAGCGCGGCGTGTTTATATAATGTGTAACCACGTCTGTCGTGTTTAAATAGTCGCCTTCCAAAAAGAAAATATCTGAATATTTATTACATAAATCCACAATACTGTCACGTTCTTCGATGTTTAGGTCATCAGTTTTAATGGCTTCGTTTAATAATTTTATACGATTCGTTGTGACCTTGACATGACTTGTGCTCAGTGTCTTTTCGTCACAGTCGCTATTAATGAAATATACGTGATCGGAATAAGGCTCCCATTGTAAATTATCGGCGGATAACTCGTTGATCACGAACGGTTGTTCTGAAATATTGAGTATATTACTTACGATTTTATTTCCGTGCACGGGACTGAGGCTATTGGCAATTATCACGTCTTCATTTATTTCTTGTTTTTGAATGGTAATCACGTTATGACCTACTGCTTTCTCTGCGTTTATTGTTACAATGCAGTTGCTCCGTGGTGGTATTATAATACTTTGGTCATTTTTGATCGAGTAAGGAATCCTCAGTAACTTATTTTCAAAATCTATGTGCATTGATTCACGTTCCAAAAATTCATACCCGAGTAACCCGTCCTGGTTTATTGGAAAATCGTCGAATATTATATCGAAACGAATCAAAAATTCTCGTCCTTCGATGCTAATAATCATATCGACGGTACCTATGGTTTCTACTGGAAGTGAATTTATGCCTTTTAGATCCCCTTTGTTTTGTTCATTTATTATTAATTGTCCTTGTAATTTCGATATTTTTATAAGATTTTTGTTAGCACCTGTATCTATTAGAAACGTTTGTTGATTATCGGTAAAATGGGTGGAGGCACAGCTAATGGTTGGACCAATTAGTGGACATAACGTATCCTCCCTTCCCAATTTCCCTAAGTTATGGTTGCGTCCTGGTGGAACTATTTCCGAATCCCCTGCGATCACCCGAATATTATTGTTATTTTTATATTCATCTACTGATCGGTTCCCTTGCGCTTCATTAGAAATATTCCCTTGTTTCTTTTTTTGTTCATTGTAAATCCGTTTTCTACATTCGCTTATGTCGTGGTTTGGTTTTTTACAATATTTGCACACCTTAATGTTCCCGGTATTTTCTTGTTTAACCTCGGGTTTGGAATCACGATCATAAGTCGGGTTACGATAATTTGGTATTTTATGTGTGCTTGTACGGCATTCATTCGCGTAGTGCCCCATTTTTTCACAACGATTGCATTTAATATTTTTTTTCCGCGGATCCTTATAGTTGCTTGTTGACGGTGGTTGTTCGGAAGAAAAAGATTTTTCCTTTTCGATGGCTATAAAAACTGCCTCCTCAAGGCGAGTTACCTGTCGGGCTTTTAGGATAATTCGGATGGAATATGATACTCCCGAGATAAACACATTTAATGCGTGCCCTTGTATCGTTCTAGCAATAATAGCTGCTTCTTCTGCAGTTTTGTTCAGCGTTGAGACATGCGTAAGCTCATTGTAAGCTTTTTCGATTCTCCCAGAAAAACTAGTAATAGATTCATTTTTATTCTGTCTTATAGCATTTAATTGGTTTTGTAGGAATGTGGCTGAATGTGATGCGCCGAAAATAGTTCGAAAATGTTTCTTGAGTTCCTCCCATGAAGTTATTTCCCTATATCTAACGGCGTCAAAAGCTCTCCCTTTTAATTCGGATAAAATTCCTTTTAATATTTTTGGTTTATTGACATCTGCTACGTTCTCTAATAAAAATTCACACTTTTGTTCAAATGATTTTAGGTCAGATTCAGTACCCCCCTCAAAACTTGGGATGGATTTTACGGCACTACCCAGGCTGATTGTTTCTACGTTCATCATTTTTATTTTAAAATTATCTGGGTTATAACTAACTATTCTCCAATCTACACTCGGACTCGACGTCATGCAATCAATATATAATTCAAGTAACTTACAATTGTTGCGTGTTCATCTGCGCTGGCGTGATGGACGGAAACCTCTGGAATTTCACCATGATAGCTTTGAACTTGTTCGTGTGACCAAATTCACCTGGAAATTGGGTTTTGAAGATGATTGATGTTGGTCGAAAATTCGGTAGCTGGTCCGTCGGTGGGCCTCAAGTCGTTGAAAATTGACCTGATGGTTGAAACACCCCACACCTGACACCAAATTTGTAGTGCACAGCCCTGTCACTGCTGCGAACGACGTTTCTTTTACGACGGTGCAGCTTCGTTGTCTTCGACGTGTGTTTGAAAAGGAAAAGGTTTTAAATAATAAAATACGATTCCTTGAGTTTAAGTAGTGAAACTGATATAATGGTTATATAAATTAACTAAAATGTACGGACACAACGACAGTAGAGCACTCCGTAGGAGTCCGCGTGTCCGTAGTGAGTACTTACAGTAATAACTTAAGTCTAACTTACATAATATAAAAACCCTATATTTATATGAACATTCAATGTCATTTATTGGGCTACGTGATACATGAATGAGGAAAATAGTTAAAGGATTTGCCAATACGTGATCACTTTCAATAGAATTAAACAATAGTCCGAGCACATAGAATACTAATTAATACGTGTAACCTTCAGGTTTACTACAGTACCATAAGTTAACGCTTGTAAACTGCCACCTGCTAAACATAGCTACACGTTTCTACACATCGGCTACACACTGCTACACTTGATTACGAATGGCTAAATAACTTCAACATCCAGGCCTCATAT
This sequence comes from Sitobion miscanthi, assembly GCA_008086715.1. NCBI lineage: Eukaryota > Metazoa > Arthropoda > Insecta > Hemiptera > Aphididae > Sitobion > Sitobion miscanthi. The sequence goes on along the minus strand of CM017802.1, from coordinate 6,631,510 downwards.
CGGCTAAATAGGGCTACACATGGCTACACATCAGCTACACATGGCTACAAATTCAAAAATTCATAAGTCCCTGAGCACCAGGCGCTATGAGTCATGATCCGAAATCACTTACGGTCAATGCTGACGTCAAAAACTTGAGTCTTCATTCAGCCACCCTGTTTGTTATTCCCTCCGGTTTTCGAATAAAGGGTACCGAAACGTACTCATAACATTTTTGGGTTTCCAACGTTCACGACCAATAACAACGGTACCATATGTTAACGCTTGTAAAAAGCCACCTGCTAAACATACCTACACGACTCTACACAATGGCTACACACTGCTACACTTGATTACTATTTGCTAAATAACTTCAACATCCTGGCCTCATATCGGCTAAATACTGCTACACATGGCTACACATCAGCTACACATGGCTACAAATTCAAAAATTCATAATTTCCTGAGCACCAGGCGCTAAGAATCATGATCCGAAATCACTTACGGTCAATCCTGATGTCAAAAACTTGAGTCTTCATTCGGCCACCCTGTTTGTTATTCCCTCCGGTTTTCGAAAAAAGGGTACCGAAACGTACCCATAACATTTTTGGGTTTCCAACGTTCACGACCAATAACAACGGTACCATATGTTAACGCTTGTAAAATTCCACCTGCTAAACATACCTACACGACTCTACACAATGGCTACACACTACTACACACGGTTACATACCGGCTAATCATCGGCTACACATGGCTACACACAGCTACATATCAGTAACACATCAACTACACACTGCTAAACTTGAATACTAATGGCTACATACCTTCACCATCCTGGCCACATTTCTGCTAAATACTTCTACACATGAATACACATCAGCTACACATGGCTACAAATTCAAAAATTCATAATTCCCTGAGCACCAGGCGCTAAGAATCATGATCTGAAATCACTTACGGTCAATGTTGACGTCAAAAACTTGAGTCTTCATTCGGCCACCCTTTTTGTTATTCCCTCCGATTTTCGAAAAAAGGGTACCGAAACGTACTCATAACATTTTTTGGTTTCCAACGTTCACGACCAATAACAACGGTACCATAAGTTAACGCTTTTAAAATGCCACCTGCTAAACATACCGACACGACTCTAAACAATGGCTACACACTACTACACACGGTTACATGCCAGCTACTCATCGACTACACATGGCTACACACAGCTACATATCAGTTACACATCAACTACACACTGCTAAACTTGAATACTAATGGCTACATACCTTCACCATCCTGGCCACATTTCGTTTAAATACTGCTACACATGGCTACACATCAGCTACTAATGGCTACAAATTCAAAAATTCATAATTCCCTGAGCACCAGGCGCTAAGAATCATGATCCGAAATCACTTACGGTCAATGCTGACGTCAAAAACTTGAGTCTTCATTCGGCCATCCTGTTTGTTATTCCCTCCGGTTTTCGAAAAAAGGGTACCGAAACGTACCCTTAACATTTTTTGGTTTCCAACGTTCACGACCAATAACAACGGTACCATAAGTTAACGCTTGTAAAATGGCACCTGCTAAACATACCTACACGACTCTACGAAATGGCTACACACTACTACACACGGTTACATACCAGCTACTCATCGACTACACATGGCTACACACAGCTACATAACAGTTACACATCAACTACACACTGCTAAACTTGAATACTAATGGCTACATACCTTCACCATCCTGGCCACATTTCTGCTAAATACTTCTACACATGGCTACACATCAGCTACACATGGCTACAAATTCAAAAATTCATAATTCCCTGAGAACCAGGCGCTAAGAATCATGATCCGAAATCACTTACGGTCAATCCTGACGTCAAAAACTTGAGTCTTCATTCGGCCACCCTGTTTGTTATTCCCTCCGGTTTTCGAAAAAAGGGTACCGAAACGTACCCATAACATTTTTTGGTTTCCAACGTTCACGACCAATAACAACGGTACCATAAGTTAACGCTTGTAAAATGCCACCTGCTAAACATACCTTCACAACTCTACACAATGGCTACACACGGTTACATACCAGCTACTCATCAGCTACACATGGCTACACAGAGCTACATATATGCCCTTACTATTCTCGATATTCATAAACGACATTAATAAAATTTTAAAACATTCAAGTTGTCTTTTACTTGCGGATGACACAAAAATATATAAAAATATTAAATGCACTAATGATGCTTTAGAACTACAATGTGACTTAAACAACCTTTATCAATGGTGTATTGAAAATGATATGTCTTTGAATATTGATAAATGTGCTATAGTCTCATTTTCTTTAAAAAAGAATACTTTACTTTTTGATTACACATTAAATGATTCATTCCTAACACGTAATTATGTAATTAAAGACTTAGGTGTTTTTTTCGATACAAAACTTTCATTCAATTTTCATGTTAATTATATAAGAAACAAATCCTACAAGAAACTTGGCTTAGTAAAACGTATGTGTAAAGATTTTTACGATGAATCAGCCCTAAAAATCTTGTACTTTACGCTAGTTCGTTCTAACTTTGACTATGCCTCTATAATTTGGCGTACTAATAATATTATCCAAAACCATAGTCTATCTACTGTACAGAATAACTTTTTAAGATACCTATCATATAAATATCATTATAAAAGAACTCCTCATTCTGGATATGAAACCGTTTGTAATCTCTTTAAAATAATGCCCCTAAATAAAAGATTTATTATCTTAAACTGTAAATTTTTATATAAACTATTACATAATATTATAGATTGTCCGAAATAATCGAACGTTTAAATTTTAGAGTAAACCAATCTAATTCCAGAAATAATTCCACTTTTTATCTTTCCTCTTTCCTCTTCTCTTCACTATATGCTATATAACCCTGCAAATTTACTTATGTCAGCAGGTAATTCAACTAAAGACTTAGATTTATTTAACACTACCTTATTTAATTTGTCTAATATCTGATCTAATCATCTCTTATCCTCTTCTATTTCTCTGCTTACTATATATCATATTTTCCCCTTTTTTATTTCTTCTACCTACATATTTTATGACCACTATACTATCAATATAATTATTTATTCATATTATGCTGCTTTTATATAATATCTTTAAGTTTAAATCGTTATTTGTTATACATATACTTTTTTTTTTCTTTATTCTTTTGTTCTTTTCTCTATTTTGTTCTGTTTTATGTTATTTGTATTCACATTACTTTTAATAGTTGTAACCCATATTATGTGCACTTAACACAAACTGTCACTACAATATTTTTGTAATTGGAATTTATTTCGTAAATAAATTATTATTATTATTATTATTATTATATCAGTAACACATCAACTACACACTGCTAAACTTGAATACTAATGGCTACATACCTTCACCATCCTGGCCACATTTCTGCTAAATACTTCTACACATGGCTACACATCAGCTACACATGGCTACAAATTCAAAAATTCATAATTCCCTGAGCACCAGGCGCTAAGAATCATGATCTGAAATCACTTACGGTCAATGTTGACGTCAAAAACTTGAGTCTTCATTCGGCCACCCTTTTTGTTATTCCCTCCGATTTTCGAAAAATGGGTACCGAAACGTACTCATAACATTTTTTGGTTTCCAACGTTCACGACCAATAACAACGGTACCATAAGTTAACGCTTTTAAAATGCCACCTGCTAAACATACCGACACGACTCTAAACAATGGCTACACACTACTACACACGGTTACATGCCAGCTACTCATCGACTACACATGGCTACACACAGCTACATATCAGTTACACATCAACTACACACTGCTAAACTTGAATACTAATGGCTACATACCTTCACCATCCTGGCCACATTTCGTTTAAATACTGCTACACATGGCTACACATCAGCTACTAATGGCTACAAATGTAGTGTCGGTTAGGTGTCGGCTGTCCTGACCCTGCAACTGACCATACCTACTCTCAGCCGTCCTACGTTGATCAATTTCCGCGAGGCTTCTTCCGGCAGAGACACCAGGGCCGTCTGCGAGCCCCCAAACCTTTTTCTGATGTTGACCACCTTGACGATATCTTGCTCCATGCTTGCGGCACTCGCCACCACGTGGTGAACCTCCTCGGAGCTATTCCACTGGTCCAAATCACGAATTTCTACCAGGGCCCTCTGTTGGAGGGTTTTCACCTGGACGTCAGGTCCCGCTGACCTAGCGACCTCAGCACGAACCGCCTCTATGTGCTCCTGGTTGCCACGAACTTCAATGAGTAAACCTCCAGTCTTGGCCTGACGCATACCAACAATGCTGTCACCCGTTATCCCTTGGTTCACGTTCCCTCGTATCTTCTTAGCGAGCTCCGGAAATTGGTCAGTGCCGATGTTCACTAAAATCGCTGACGGTCGCGCTCTTGCCCGAGATCGGTTAGCTGCGGGTTTGTCCATCCTACTCGTTTTCTCCTCTTTCTCCACTTTCGCAGGAGGTTTCTTATTCTTCCCCTTCTTCACCACCTCAGTCCAGGAAGTGGTTGGAGTGTCTATCCCCGCCGTTGGAGCTTGCTCCGGGGTCAACTGCACAGCGCCACCCAGGTCCCACCAGCACGGGGACTGGGTTTCCATATCCTTCGTAATTGTAACCTTAGCGTCTTTAGCCTTTAGCTCCTCCTCCTTCCTTAGTATCCTTTTGGTCTCATTGAACGCCATGATCACTTTTCTGTGACAGCCCTCCATGGCGGTGAGTACATCCATCAACTCACTGATCGCAAATTTAGCAGTTTCCGAACGCAGCTTGTCCCTGATGGCTTCCAATGCTGCGGCCTTGGCAAGAAGCAGTTTGATGCCTCCATCCTGCGTTGCCACGCATTGGCCTAGGTGGCCGAGTGCCAAGTGTACTGACTCCTTGTCTGCCTCCACCGGGCTATTGCCAGATGCGCTGGAGGGATCCATGGCAAGGGGGAGGTCCTGAGACCCTTGCCCCCTTTGCTGCTACCACTTCTCCACTCAGGAGTGCGCGTAGCAGGGAGCTGAGTTAAAATCCCTTCGCGGGAAACCCCGATCCCTTGGAAGGGATTTTAGACCCACGGACTATGAAAGGGACTTGAAGAGGTCTCTTGGACAAAGCGAAAGGTGGAAGAATCAGCTCTCTAGAATTCTTCACCAAGTTATACCAAAAACAAAATTCGCCAAAATCGGGGGGGGGGAGGGTCACTTTCAATATCTAGTGCGCCAGAGTGCACTAGTGTATATGTCGTTGATCCCGTCCTTCTCCGGTGGTTGGGTGGCAAATTACCGCCTTTCAAACTTTCACCTCCACTATGGAGGTAGTTTTTGAATTTGAACTTACCGCCGGGGGACAACTGTCGCGTTTCCCACCTGTGGAACGTTCCGCACCGCTAATTCCACGTGTTTCTGGGCGGCCGTGCGTTCTTATGGGGCAAAGGTAAAATTACAATTACTCACCATACACAGGTCGGATCTTGACGGTCGAGGTGTCCACGGGTTCACGCCGAAGTGCCGCGTAGGGCAAGCCAGCGCACGCGAGCGTGCTGCGTGCCGTTCGCCGATGGTTGTGCAGAAAGCTGTCGGGTGGGGGAGGTGTGATACCCCGCGAACGAGGGCGCCTAGCAGCGCGCGTGGTGCGCCGGAAGGTGCGGGGGGGGTGTGGGTTATTTAATCGGGTCGACTCAAAACCGACACCGACCCGAACGCGCACTTTTTATCAATAATACTGCATTTGCGTAATACGGTAGGCAAAACACTTTGCTTGGAGAAAAACAAGTTCCCTCGGTGAGAACTTGGCCGATTTCCTCGCAGTCTTCAACGGTCGCTTCAGTAGTTAGTTCCACATCCAACGACACCGAAAACACAAAAACGCGGTACTATTTCCTGGTTTACGGGACGATAACTCAGGAGCGACACAGAACACGTCCTTCCACTGTGACAGCCACCGCTGAACTAACCTAAACCTAACCTAACCTAACCTAACCTAACCTTTTTTTTTTTTTTTTTTTTTTTTTTTTTTTTTTTTTTAAGGTGATATCGGGAATCCGGGGGGGAACTGCTTGCGCATTACTTCCCCCCGGCCCCATCATTTATTCAAACAAACAATACATCAGTAATTGAGTTGGTCAGGCCAATCTCCTTCCCAGAACTCTTACAACATTTAATATAACATTACACAACGGAGGGTTCTAACCTCCCATAAAGGTGCCATTCCGGCTACAAAATAGTCAAACTTAACAAACGTATCAACTTAGGGTTGATGCGGACGGTGCTGCCGGGCAGTCTCTTCCTCTTCTTTGGTGCGCAGAATGTCGTCCACGTATCTTTCGATTCTCTCCCAGCTGGGCCTGTCACGGAGCATCAACGAGACCGCCGTGTCTGGCGTGAAGTCCTCCCCCAGCATAAACTCCAGTTGCCTCTTCTTCGCTGCCCATCTGCCGCAGACAAAAAATGTATGTTCCGCGTCGTCTTTTTCGTCCCCGCACGAGACGCACTCAGCCCTGTCCACGCGTGCAAACCTGTGTAGGTAGGATTGGAAACACCCATGACCAATTAGAAATTGGGTTAGGTGGTATCCAACCCTACCGTGTTTCCGGTTGACCCATTTGCTCACGGTGGGAATCAGCCTTCTGGTCCATTCCCCGGTCTTCTTTTGTTCTCCCATTCCGACTGCCACCAATTGGCTACCCTCTCTTCGGCGAGCCGCTTCGCCTCCCTTTTGTCCAGGCCGTATGCATTATTACACAGCCTCCTCGCATCGGTCCTGCCACGTGCGGCTAAGTGTACCGGAGTGAAGCCCGCTACCACTAAAATCGCGTCCGTTGGCGCTGTCCGGTAAGCACATGCCACCCGGATGGCCATTCTCCTCTGGGGGCCTAAAATCATCTGACGGTGGTTGTGAAAAATCAACGACGGGCTCCAAATAGGTGCCGCGTATAGCAATTGGTTTTCCACTACTGTTGCTAGCAGTTTCCTTCTACACGGCTTCGGGCCACCAACATTGGGCATTAGTCGGCACAATGCGGTTGCTGTTTTGTCTGCTTTACCGCTCACCATGGACAGATGCTCCTTGTACCCGAGCGTTGAGCTGAGCTCCATACCGAGGTACCGCACGTGCTCGCATAATTCGAGCAAGGTCCCCTGAAGCCAAAAGTCTGGTTTGCGGTACGACCTCTTGTTTGTCAGCATGATCGCCTGGGTCTTGGCGACTGAAATGCTCAGCCCGTTGTTGGTGACCCACTCGCTACGATTTTAAGCGCCGGATTCATAGCTTCCTCAAGTAGATTGGTGGTGGGTGCCGTACCGATTATGGCGATATCATCTGCGAAGCCGACTAATCGCACGCCATTCGGCTGTTCCAGACGCAGGAGGTCGTCATAAAAGATGTTCCACAATAGGGGTCCGATGACAGATCCTTGTGGAACACCACGAGTTACAGCTATACTCCCTGCGTCCGTTAACAGCTGGCGGTCGCTCAGGTAGCTTCTAACAATGTTTACCAAATATCCGGGAACGTTTTTCCTGCACATCGCCTGCTCGATCTTCCCCCACGGCGCAGTGTTAAATGCATTCGCGACGTCAATCGCAACCAGGGCGCAGAGGTCGCGGTAGGCGAGCGGGCCCGACCCGGCGCGTTGTATTATGTCACTGACCGCCTCTAGTGCATCGATTGTCGATCGTCCTTTCCGGAAGCCGTACTGGTGGCACGACAGCCCCTCTGGTGCAGCATCGAGGTGAGCCTCCAACCGCTTTTGATAACCCGTTCAAATAACTTCGCCACCGTGTTGATCAGGCTCAGCGGTCGGTACGACGAAGGTATGTTCAGCGGTTTGCCCGGTTTCCTGAGGAGCACGAGCCTGGCTGATTTCCATGCACCAGGGAATAGACCTTTCTCCAGACACTGGTTGAACACCATGGCCACCTCCCTGGGTCTAGCCAGGGCCACCGCTCTGATTATGGTGTCAGGTACACCATCCGGACCTGGTGCTTTACCTGTTGGTATGGTATGAGCTATTGCCACTATTTCACTTTCTGTGATACTCGGAAACTGGGGCTCCACCTGTGGAGTAAAGTGTACCGCTGCTGGTCCCGGCGGGAAGAGAGCTGATATTATCGCGGGTAGTCTACCCGGAGCAGTGAGCTCTGGTATAGGTCTCCTGCCCAGAAGCTTTTTCGTTACTAATCTGTACGGTAGGCCCCATGGATCATGGTCGACCGAGTCGCACAGCGCTTTCCATGATCTCTCCTGGCTCTTCTTGACCGCCAGCCTAAGTGCTTTCAGCGCATCTCTCGCCGCCTGCTGCTCCTCACGGCACTCGTCGGGACCCCTCCTTTTTCGTGCCCTTTGGAATGTCCTCCTAGCCGACAGAGATTTCTTTCGGAGCTCTGCTATTTCCTCTGACCACCAGAAGACGGGTTTCGGGATCCCCGGGGCTGTTCTTCGGCATCGATACGTCACAGGCCTTTTTACATACTCATCTATCGTCACGTGGAGTTCGCTATCGTCCGTCTAACCTAACCTAACCTAACCTAACCTAACCTAACCTAACCTAACCTAACCTAACCTTTTTTTTTTTTTTTTTTTACATTTTTAATCGATGACTGGGGGTGGAACCGACGTTAGTCATTACACCCCCCAGTCACCATCATTTATTGAATAACAATTACAATACCTTCAAGGGAAATACAGATGTTTGGGGGGAAACAACAAAAGTGAGAGGCCCTACTCCTCTCTCATTTTTGCCTTCGGCATACATATATTGAACTTAACTAAGTTTTTTTATTTTAACCTAACCTAACCTAACCTAACCTAACCTAACCTAACCTAACCTTTTTTTTTTTTTTTTTTTTTTTTTTTTTTTTTTTTTCTGGTTGGAATCGTGGCAGGGAGGGAGGGAAATATGGTTCTCCCATTGCGGCCTCCCTAGTCACATCGTTTATTGCAACAAATATAATATTAACATTATAATTACATATAAAACAACATTTAACAATCAAAATTACGGGGGCCTCTAACCACCCTGTATGGGGCCTTCGGCCTACAATGGAGTAACTTAACTAGTTATGATTCTGTCGGGTCCTCTCCAGGATCTCCTTTTGGCCCAGGATTGCCTCTACCATCTCGTTAAAGAGGATGGAGTTTCTCCTTGCTGCAGCTATCGCTCTGGCCCGCAGATGTCTCTCCGTTGGAACATCGTCCAACCCAGGATTGCACAGCAGATCAGCGACATCCTCGGGCCGAGGCGGTCTGCCGAGAGACCGCGTGAGATCCCCTCGGGCATCGACCAGAAGGGGCATGAAAAAATCGTGTGTTCGGCGTCGTCTTCTTCCGCCGTGCAGTGGACGCAGGCCGGACTCTGCGCCCTCGCCTTCTCCCATAGATATTTTTGAAAACATCCATGGTTAGTGAGCGCTTGGGCCATGTGGAAGCTCACTTGGTTGGGTCCTCGATACCACCATCTCGCCAGATCTGGTATCAGCCGTTTGGTCCACGCGGCCTTCCCAGTGGAATCCCAGACCGCTTGCCACTTCGCGATCACCTCTTTCGTGGCTTCCGTCTTGGACAGGACGTTGCCGGATTTCCTGGACTCTACCATCTTCTTCCTCGATAAAGCCAGGAGAGAAACCGGAGGCATTTTCGCCAGGACTAACGACGCCATGTCTGACACCGTCCTGTAGCACCTGGCGACTCTGAGGGCAGCAATCCTCTGGGCCTTCAGCAGCGCTTCCTCTGGTTTTTTAACTCCTTGGACGCTTTCCGCCCACACCGGGGCACCATACAGTAGCCGGCTGTGTACCACACTCATCAGCAGTCTGCGCTTGCATTGCGTGGGGCCCCCGACGTTTGGCATTAGCCTCCCGAGTGCAGCTGCTGTGGCTTTGGCGCCCGCAGCTACCGATGTGGCGTGTTCAGCGAACGACAGTCGGGTGTCCAGCCGCACGCCCAGGTATCGGATGTCGCGTTTCACAGGAACGCTGAAGCCCTGAATTTGAAGATTGGGTGTCCCGAAGCAGTGCTTGCCTGTCAGGACGACGCACTCAGACTTCTCCGGGGCTAGAGTAAGGCCGTTATCCGTCATCCATCTTGCAATATCGGCAAGGACTGGGTTCACCAGTTGCTCCATGAGCTCGACGTTGTGTGCTACCGCCACAACTGCTACGTCGTCCGCAAACGCTATTAGTTTAACGTCTTTGTGGACCGGCAAGCGCAAGATGCCGTCGTAGAACATATTCCACAGCGTCGGCCCAAGGACAGACCCCTGTGGTACGCCGCAAGTGACCGGCAGGCCTGACTCTCCCGCGGTGCAATTCTCTCCGAGCAACAGTTCCCGATCAGACATATACGATCTGATGATGTTGATCAGATAGCCCGGAACAGACGACCTTTGAAGGGCTTCGTCGATCAATCTCCAGGGTGCCGTGTTGAACGCATTTTTGACGTCTATCGTCACAACTGCGCAGAGTCGTCTGTTCTGGACCGCGCCGCTGCCTGCCGCTCGAGCTGTTTTCAGGACCTCTTCTATGGCATCTGTGGTTGAGCGGAAGCGCCTGAAACCGAACTGGAGACTGCAGAGCCTCATTTCGGTGTGTGGCTGCAACCGGTAAGCAGTAGTCGCTCCAACAGCTTCCCAGCACCGTCCAGCAGACTGATGGGGCGGTAACTTGACGGCTGATCTGGCGGCTTGCCCGCGCCCTTGTGAAGCAACACCAGCTTTGCTTTCTTCCATCTCTGTGGAAACACCCCTCCAGACAGGCAAGCGTTATATGTCTCGAGAAACGTCTTTGGGTGACGCTTCGCGGCTATCTTGATCACCTCGTTCGGAATGTGATCTGGGCCCGGTGCTTTCCCAGATGGCAGTTTCGCTACTGCTTGGGTCAACTCTTCCACCGTGAAAAGCGGCGTTGTGTCTGCGGCTGATAATTCTAGTTCGCAGGAAAGTCCAGGATCTAGAGGGACCTGATCCCACGCAACCAGCGGCAGAGACGGAAACAGTCCGCGCGCGACTTGGAGCGTTACCTGATCGTCCATGGCAGGTGTCCGCCGAACTAGCTTCTTGGTGACGAGCCTATACGGCACTCCCCAAGGATCATTGTCGACGGAGTCGCACAGCTCTCTCCAGGACCTCTCCTGCGCTTTCCGTATGGCCACTCTAAGTGTCTTTCTTGCTGTGTTATATGCCGCAAAGGTCGCCTCTCGGTCGTTGGTGTCGGCTCTCCGACCTGCGCGTTGGTAGCTCCTGCGGGCAGCAATAGCAGACTTGCGAAGATTAGCAATGTCTTCGCTCCACCAGTGAACTGCCTTCCTGCCTCTGGGCAAAGATCTTTGGCATTGATGCTTCGCAGGCCCGATTCAAGAGATCCTGAAGCTGTTCCGCGTGGTCCTCCACTGAAGCGTCACTCGAGAGAGAGGGAGGTAGTCCCGCGCGATCCCAGTGTTCTTTGATGGCCTCTTGAGAGAGCTTCTTTACCGACCATCCTCCAGGCTGCACAACCCTCGAAGGCGATCGACGTGGCCCGGCTTTTGAAACCGAGAAAGCGATGTACTCGTGATCGCTGGCCGTGTATCGATTCGCGAGGACAGACCAATCGGACACCAGTGGTCGGTTGTTCGCCGCTCGTGCAAAGGTTACGTCGATCACCGATGCTGCATTCACCCTCCTGAAAGTCGGGACGGTACCCACGTTGCAGACCGTGAGATCGCCCTGACGCAAATCCTGATAGGAGAGATCCTCTCGTGTCTTCTGTGGATGAGCCCCATTCCGCAGAGTGAGAGTTGAAGTCTCCGGCCACTACTATATCCGTCGCTGCGCCGACTTGATATCGGATCGACGTCTCCAGACCGACTAGGAATCGATCAAACTCTTGAATGGTGCAGTTTGGTGTGCAGTAGCAGCTGTAAAGCAGCGTACTGTCGACCATCGCCCAAGCGAAACCGTCGCCAGAACCATGGTTGGAATAACTGCTGTGGACCTGTTCGGGACAAACACGGCGCACTTGCCATCCGTGCTAGCAACCCAGTTGTCCGACTGCCCCATAGGACGGTTGTAGTCGCTAACAATGACGACGTCGCTCTCGAGCTCTGCGACGGTTTGGAGGACGAGCTGCTGTGCCGTCCAGCAGTGGTTAAGATTGACCTGCAGTACCTTAACCACCAGCGGCTGACCTGACGTTAGGGGCATGACGAGGAAGGCGGTTGCTCAGCTGGCGCTCCGGCGCGCTGGCTATTGTCCGACTCTCCGGAGTGGACACCCTCGTTGGGAGATTTGCAGGACGAGATCAGATGCCCGACTTCCTTGCATCTGAAACATTCCTTGTTTCCTTGCCCTTACAGTCGCTGACCACGTGGTCTGGGGCGGAGCACCTAGCACACCCTTTATGTTTAGACGGCATCTCCTTGATGCGGCAGGTGGCCCAGCCAATCCTAACTTTCTTGCGGCTGACTAATTTCAGCCCTGCAGAGATCGGCATTCTAACTATTGCCGTCCTAACTCCGTTCCGACCCTCGCGGATCCTGATCTCATTTGACGCCTTTAGCTCAGGGTCGTGAGCCTCGAGAGCACTTAAGCTCGGCTTCGTCGACTGAGTCCTCAATGCCGATAAGTAGCAAGGCAATACTCTGTGATGGGCGCCAGATCCCCCTGGATTCTCCAAGGCGGCGCTTTAGGGCACTAGCCAGGCTATCAGCCTGGTCCTTGTCACTAGTCACCAAGACCAAATTGCCCGACTTCGCTCTCCTAGTTGTGATGTCGAAGGTTAGGGACTCGTGCTGGGCAGACTCCTTTACCTCTCTGACAGTATCCGCATAGGACCTGTTTGGCAGCTTCTCAATCACCACTGCCTGCGTTTTGGGAGGACGCCTGAGAGTCCTGGCAGCAGGCTTGGATGGTCGTGGTGCAGTCGTGCCCATTTTTTGGGGCTTGGCAGTTGGAATCTCGCCTATTCCTCTCTTGCCTCTTCGCTTCCTTTTCCTGACAACGTGAATTCCGGATCGTTTCCGGCCTGGACCGAAGTTTCCTGGCTCCGCTGAACTCCCGGCAGGACAGCCTCGTTAGTGCCATGCACTGGCTGTTGGCTCTGAATCTGCCTTTCCACTGGCTGACGAGCGCAGGGACGAGGTTTCCCACCAGCACGGTGTATCCGTCGCTTCGTCACAGGTATTCTGAGGTGACTTGGCCATGGTCTGTGTAGACTTGTTGATGCCAGCTGGTTTAGGCGCCAAAGCACCCTGCACCTGATCGCTTTGGCATCCGCTGGACCATGATGTTGAAGGCGATGTGAACCTAACCTAACCTAACCTAACCTAACCTAACCTAACCTAACCTAACCTAACCTAACCTAACCTAACTCGATTGAGAGCCCGCAAGCCCCCCCGCCACGTCAAGGCGGAACCCATGGGGGGGAACCTAACCTAACCTAACCTCGGTATGACGGCGGGAGGCGCGAGGCGGGAGAACGTTATGTCTATGATCGACTCGGCGTTGATCCTCCTGTAAGTGGGCGTGTCGCCGGTGTTTTCGACGTTCATGCCGAGGCTCGCGGCGAGGTCAGCGAGCTGCTCGCCCCTTCGGGCGGCTCGGACCGAGCCCCACTCTAGCGACCAGGTGTTAAAGTCGCCGCAGACGACTAGGTGGGTCTGCCGGTCGCAGTCGCTGGCGGACCGGTGGACGTCATCTAGGAAGGCGGCGTAATTGGCGGCGGTGTCGTTTCGCGAGTTGTAGCAGCTGTACAGCCTCAGGCCCCGTCCCTGTATCCAGGCGAAGCCGCGACCGGCGCCGCGTGCCTCGACGACGAAATCGGCTGCGGCGGTCAGGGCGACAGCGCAGGTGCCGTCATCGCTGCGGACCCAGCTGTCGTCGTTGGCGGGATGCCAATTCGGTTCGGAGACGACGAGGACGTGTGCTCCCGTCTGTGCCGAAGTCTGCTGGAGTAGGCTCTGTGCGGTGGCACTCCTTTGTAGGTTTATTTGAATGACGTTGATCATGCACGGTATCTGTTGGTGTTCATCTCTGAGATGGCGATCCGGCGGGCGGCGCAAGCCCCGGAGCCGGGCTTGTGCGGTACGCGTGGCGCCTTGATGCGGTCGCAGGCTACGCACAGTTCGGTGCCCTCTGTGCATATTTTCTCCGTGTGTCCGCTCTGGCCGCATCTCCTGCACGCGTGTGAGAGGTCAGGCCCGGAGCACTGCCGCGTGCCATGGCCGTAGCCGTGGCACCGGTAGCACTTGGCCGGCTCCGGTCTGCGCGGGCGGACCCGGCACTGTGTCCAGCCGACGCGGACGGAGGTCAGCCTCTGGCTTACGGCGGTTGGGACGGTGGCGGTGGCCATTTGTCAGCTGTCCCGCGTGGCCCACAGGCCGGTGATTCTTACCTCGTCTACCGAGAGGGGTTGGTCGTCCGGTGCGCTCTTGATGATCGCTGCGAGGACCTCCTCCCTGGTGGCAACCTCGTCGAGTTCAGTGATTTCAATGTCGGCGGTGTGCCGGAGCCTGGTGACGGTGGAGCCCGCGATGCCTTCGGCCAGCCTGTCCCGGATGGTTGCGGTGGCTGCCGTGGCCTTGGCGCCCTTGGTTAGTTCGACAAGCAGGTCGCCCTTAAGTATTTTCCTCATGGAGGTGACGTGGGTGCCGAGGCCTTCGAAGTCTATCGGTGTGCCCCTGACTTGTCGCAGCGTGTCCGCGTAGTTCCGGCCTTCGCCGACCTTGATCAAGACGGCTGCGGGTCTCTGTGTCGTTTTCCTGATCGACTGAGGTCTGGATCCGTTTGTGTTCTTCTTCGGGTTCGTCACCAGCGTGAAGGCCGCTTCGGGCTCGGGTAGTGTTTTTTCCGGTTGAGAGTTTGCCTCGGTAGGCTGGGTCGTTTTGGCCTGCGCGGGGGGGTTGACCGTGGGGGTCCTTGTGTCCAGCTTGGATTTTTTAGTCCTCCTTCGACGACCGTGCCGTTGGCCGTTTGGCGGGTTTTTGCGGCGGGCTTGGAGGAAGTCGTGGGCTCGGTGCGTTGGCGGCAGGAATGTCGATGTTGGGATCGGTGGCGGTGGAGGCATCTTTTGGCCGGGTGGCGGCCGTTGGTCCTTGTCGAGCAGTTTCAGAGCGTTGCAGACTTGCTCGAGTGCTCTGACGACTTTAGACAGGCAGGGGCCGATGAGCTCCTCAGAGTAGAACTCGTCCGCGAGGCTCTGGACGAGCTCGCAAGCGTATTCCGTGGCTCTGGTAGCTGTGATGAGCGCGTTGGCGGAGCCTGAGGTGGTCGGTGTTTTGGTTGTTGTCGGAGTAGCGTTGTTGGGCGTCTTCTTCTTCGTCTTCTTGACCTGGGTGGTTAGGTTAGGTTAGGTTAGTTTGCTTCCTCTTGTGCTGAGGGCCATGGTCGGAGAAGGCTTCCATTTCCCAGTCGTCTGGGACGGAGGACGGCATGGCTGGTTGTCTGAAAAAACGGGGTCTCGAAGGGGAGGGGGGAGGGGGGATTTTTGGGTTTTCCGTAGGGGGGATCTCGTTGGGAATGCCCGAAGGGCCCCCCGCTTTGCCCGATGTCATCTTCTTAGTGGCCTTGATCATTTCGTCAGCGGTGAACTTCGGCGCCGTCACGGTAAAGATCAGTTCATCTGCCTGGGGATCGAATGCCTCGAAGATGTTCCTTACTGCAGGGGAAGGCATGAGGTCCCAGTCCGTGATCGGGGCTGCCGGGAATAGGTGGTTTGAGATCATATCTTCCCTTCCCTTGGATGCCAGTCTGGTGGAGCCGTCGCCGAATTTTTTCATCACCAGCTTGTACCGCCGTGGAGGAGGCCTCGTCCCAGTTCGTTACTGGAGCCGCGGGGAACAGGAAGTCGGCGATCATAGCCTCTCTGCCCCTGCAGGCCGCTTTCGGGTGCCGAGTTTTCACATAACGATCTTTTAAGGCTTGCCCCATGGATCGACGTCGACCTGGCTGCACAGATCGGACCAGCACTTGGTCTTTGCCTCGCCGATCTTGAGTCGCAGATTTCTCCTGGCGGTGGAGTAGTCCGTTCTGACTGCCTGGACTCCAGGTTGACCGGCGCGCTTCAGGCAGCTCTGGTATGCCCTTCGGAGTGCCAGGCACTTACGGCGGAGTTCCCCAATCTCGGTGGTCCACCAGTGGACGGGTTGTTTCCTCGGGGGTCCCGGTCTCCTCCTCGGCATCGACGCGTTACAGGCTCCTACTAGGTATTCATCCAGGGATCTTGCCGAGGCCAGGGCTTTGCCGATTCCCGTTGGGCCGATGGCTGACTCCAGCGGGCTGTTGTCAAAGTAATGACCTAGCGCTTCGACGTCGCGCTGCCTGACAGACCAGCCTCGGTGCGGTTCGTGGAGCGGGGCCTGCCGTAGCGGTGCGGGTTGCTCCAGAGTCGCGCTGAAGCTGACGTATGCGTGGTCACTGAGCGTGTCGGCCTCAAGGACCTGCCACCCGGTGACGTCGATGCCGCGATAGAAGGTGACGTCGATCACGGATGTGGCCGTGCCCCTCACGAACGTCGGAGTGGATCCAGTGTTTGCCTGGATCAGCCCGAGGCTGCTGACTAGGTCTGTCAGGAGGAGGCCCCTCGGGTTGTTGACTCTTGAGCCCCATTCCGTGCTCCACGCGTTGAAATCCCCTGCCAGGATGATCTTCCCGTTTCCCCTGGCGCGGATGGCGTCCTCGAGGTGTCCGAGAAAGCCGTCGAATTCTTGCAGGGTTGTTCCGGGCCTCCAGTAACAGCCGAACGCGGTCAGTTCCCCAAAAGACATCCAAGCGAAACCGTCGCCCGCACCCTGTCCGTCGTGGATGAGTGGAGTCCGCTGAGTGACCGCAACTGCTGCAAGTCCATCTCTGCTTAAACACCACGTGCTTTCGCGTCCGTATTTGTAGTGCGGCTCGCTGACCAGCAGGATGTCCGCCTCCAGGTCGACGGCTGTCTGGAACGTGAGCTGCTCTGCCGCCCAATTCCTGTTGAGGTTCACTTGCAGAAAGTTAACCATCTTGCTGTGTAGTGGTGGCCTTTGAGCCGGCAGCCTGTCTTCGCGCCACGCAGGCACCCGAGCCGGGTTTGTGGTTTGCCTTGCTGATACCAGCCATCTCGCACGCCAGGCAACGATCGGCGTCGGCCGTGCAGTTCTTCATCGGGTGACCCGCCTCGCCGCACCTCCAGCAAGCGCCCGTTCTATCTTGCGCCGAGCAACTTCTAGCGTTGTGCCCGAAGGCCTGGCACCTAAAGCACCTTTCCGGGGGGAGGGTCCTACTGTGGACTCTGCACATTGTCCAGCCTACCGGGACCTTGGAAATTTTGGAGGCTGCGTAACGGCTCATTTTGGCCGTCGCGATCTGCTGGCCCGCCCTGACCGGCCATATACGGACGTCGCAGATGGCCTCACGTTCAGCTGCCGCTGCGGGGTCGTTCTCTCCGGGTAATGCGGCGCGAAGGGCTTCCAAAACCTCGGCTGCGGTGGACACAGCGTCCAGGTCCAGGACCTCTACCTCTACCTGAACGCCTAGTTGGGATACTCTCCCAACAGAGTCCCCGAGCTTGTTACCGAGAGCCTCAGCGATCGCCTTTGCTGCCGCTGCGGATTTCGCCCCCTTGGGCAATTCTAGAAGTAACGATCCATCGCGGGTTTCACGCATGGAGACGCTCGTGCCCAGGTCTCCCGTGGAGAGCCCGCTGGAGCGAACTGACCTCACGGTGTCCGCAAAGCTCTTCCCGTCTCCAGTCTTGATTAGTATGGCTGGTGGCTTCTTCGCGACGCTATTCGGCCTAGCGGGCGTCGTAGGGGCCGGCGTGCGGGGTTCAGGGGGTGCTGCTCTTCTCGGCCTTCTGCGTCTCCTGGTGACGCTAGCCCAGGTGTCGACGGCGTCGGTTTCCATAGCCGCATCGTCTTCTGTCTCCGTGGGGGCGTGGGGCTGGGCCAGGTCCGCGGGATTTCGGACAGGTCTGCGTCTGGAGGCCGCCCTCGCCTCGATCGTTTTATCGCTGTCCCACCAGCTTGGGGTTAGGATTGTGTCAGTTGAGGCGTCGGCTGTTGGCGGCCTAGCTGGCTGGTCCGTTGCCGCATCTTTGAAACACTTTGGCTGTGGAGACGATGGGGGGAGGAGACGAGGTGTCCTTTCCTGGTCATCACCTTGCCGAGACCCTCGAGGCTAGTCTCGATCAGCTAGAGGAACCTGCCCGCATTCAGCCCTTTCTTGGTAGTATCCTGCCTTGCATCCCTAACGTACTGTGCCGCTGACTTAAGGTTCGACCTCACGAGCCGCAGGGATGCTTCCAGCTCGCTGGTGGCTGGTTATCCTGTGGACTCGCTTTTGCATTTAGCCAGCTGGCTGGCTTCGTGTTGGACGGCCTGCAGTGAGCTTGACATTATTTCATAGACGGACCTGCCCACTACGCTATTCTGGTGGTCCATCTCTTCATCCTGATTACCATCCCTCTGCGCCATAGGGGGTCCGGCGTCGACGGTGGTGGTTGTGGAACCTTGGGGGAGGGGTTCCCCTTGGTTCTGGGGTCTTTCCGGGCCGCAGACCCGGAGGGGGGGTTTGACCCTTTTCTCGAGCCTCCCGAATCTCGCGAGATTTGGCAGGCAGGGTCTTGGGGGGGTCCCTGACCGGTTCACCGGGTTTCGGCGGGATCGGGCGGCCGGTTCCTGAGATCCCTTCGGGTCCCTTGGAAGGGCTGTCCGACGCGGGCGGCGGAGAGGGACTTGTAGGGGACTACAAGCGGAGGCTCTTCGTGAAGGAACGGGATCTCTAGCACGAAGGACCGCGGAGCTGGACTTAACTCGAAAAAACGAAGCGGGGGGGGACTTTTAGTATGTAGTGTGGGAGAGTCCGCACTACAGTACTGTGTCATCCGCGCTGTTATCGGTTAAGTCCTCGCGGAGATATGGGCACTTGAGTGAATGCCCGCACGCGCGGGGCGTGTTGCAATCACGGCGGCCGATTACAGGCGGCGCGTTTTGCGGGATAAATAAAATTCCAATTAAAGGAAATATTTTAATTGTCGATCATGGAAACAATATTTCTGGAAATGGAAAGCCTTATGCTTCTAAAATACTAGAATCACCAACATGGCTTGAAATTTGTAAAATAGCTAATGATTTAATAATTACAACAGGTAAATTTTCACAAAAATATCTCTATGATATTATTATTCATCAAGATTTAGGAAATATTAAAATATGTCCATTCGGACACGCGTTATTAAAATCCAAAAATCTTTGAAAACGATTTTACACTATGATACTATGAGGGGGACTTATAAAGAATTAAAATCAAAAATGTTTAATGTAAAAATGAACATTCTAACATAAATAGCAACAGAGTTATACTTAAATGAAAAATATGAAGCGGAGGGTAACCTAACTTGATAATATCAAATATCAAATGAAATATAGGACTTGTAATATTTAACGAGGTCAAATTATACGACCGCGTTAATAATAATTTAAATCGAAAAAAAAATGGAAAAAATTTGCAAAAGTAGTCCCGTTGTACAGACATCGATTTTTTTATTTTTTATATTTTTTTATATTTTTTTTTTTTCTGACATCTGTACAACAGGACTACTATGTTATATAGCCGTCATCGTATCACAGCACAATGAGGAGACGTTATTTGTAGACTCCAGGGACCAGTGAGGAGAACCTTAGCTATGATAACACAAGTCACACTAGTGGCTTAAATCCGACTATACTCAACATATAATCGAACAAGTCACGTGTCGTGTAGAGTTGTTAAAATACCACAAATAAAATCCCTCCCCAGCCAGTATCGAACCCGCTATGTATGCATACAAAGCCTAACGTGTTCCCCACTACGCCACGACACTCGGGCATGTAAAACAGTATAACAAACATTATTTAAATAGTATTAAAATAGTATAATTATACCACACTGTATAGTAGTCAGCAGATAACATTCCACAACAGGATGTTAAAAAATAATCAGTCTAGCTACATATTATTATTATTCGAATCATGTATTTCATGTAATTCATCATCGATCATTCAAAATGTTTGGAGTTTTCCTATATTTTGTTCTAAATTATTTAAAAGTGTTGTTAAAATAATTTTATGTTCTTGTTCTTGTTCTTGTTCTTGTTCAAACAATTTTAAAAATGTTTCCAAATTTTCCATCTCCATTTCTTTTATTTATTATAAAAATAAAAAAAATTTTTTTTAAACGCGTATTTAAAAATAACATAACAACATACTATATTTACGTTAGACGTTCGATTTTTATGTTTTTTAATTCTTTCTAGTCGTTTAAATTTTTTTAATTGTTCATTAAGTGTTTTGCAATGCATAAATTTTATAATATTTACGAAACAACATTTATTTATTACATGGTTTTGTAGTCTTTCTAATTGATTATGTTTTTTATATTGAACATATCTTACAGCATTTTCATAACAACATTCATTTTCATAATAAAAATATTTCTCATCATCACGGTTTTTCACAGGATCATTCATAGGTTGTTGTAGTTCATTTTTAATTTCATTAACGATATTAAAATATGTTAAATTTTGATTAAGTATAATTTCCATTATTTATTATAATAGAAATATATTTTTTTTAACATCGAATTATTAAAACATACATATGAGTACATCAACGACTTGTTAAAAACAACGTCAACATAAAAAAACAACGACTCGTTGACTCGTTGTTAAATATATATTGTTATGTTATTTAGAAATAAATATAATTTAAAACATATTAAACGAGTTGTTATTTTTTAATAGAAATATTTCTATTAAAAAAATATGATATTTAAATAAATTTTTTATAATATTCAATAAATTCTAAACATAAATGACCACATATAAGTGGGTCATTATAGTATTGAAATTGGGAAACAGTACAAAAAAGATTATCTTTACCCAAATATTTTAAAAGTTCTTTTGGCGGCTCACCAACTATATGACCAAATGGATCAAAATATATTTTAAATGTATTGTTTATTTTTTCCATGCAACCCAATGAAAACCATTTTGAGTAGAATCATTTAAATTAATACTCCACATTCATTTTCCCATGGTGTTGTAGGTAATTCATTTAACATAAAACACCCTCTATAATTTTTTTATTTTATTTCCAAAATAATTTATATCTATATTACTTAATTGACCAATTTTACATTATTTTCTTTAATCCAAAAGCGTGTATAAATACCTTCAAATTTTTCAATATTATTTCTAAATGTTTTTATTTCAAATTTATTCATTTTTTCAATATTTTTTTTTTTTTCAAGCCAGAACCTTGTGATCTAATTTTTTCCATCTCTTTACTATGTCGAATTGTTTCTTGTTCCATTTTTTTTTTATGTTTAGCATCAGTTACTGCAGTATAAAGTGCACTTGCACCTGCAGCCAAAGCACTTACACCTTCGACCACAGGAATAGCTATTGGTAAAAATCCACCTTTTTTAATTTGAACATGTTTAAGTTCTAATCTTGATCTGGTATTATTTTTTTTAGCGTTTTTTAATTTTCTTATTTGTTCTGGCTCAAGAATAAATTTATGTTTTCCACTATCAATTTGATTATTTTCAATTAGAATTGATACATCTTTCTTACTATTATGAGCTTCCAATATTTTATTCAATTGTTTTTTATTTAAATTTAGATTCATTTTATAATACAAAAAATTAAATTAAATTAAATTCATTCCAAATCGTCTATTAACATTCATTACATTTGCTGTAAAAATGGCTGCAGTTTTTTCACCTATAGAACTATGAGGATCATAAAATCTTTCCATTGCTTTTTTTTCTAAAATTTTATCAGCAATATGTCTTGTTTTAGTATCTTTATTATCTTCATAAAAATAATCATGTTCTCTCGCAGCTTCATCTAATTTTTTTTAGGTTTTTTATTTTTTTCTAACTTTGTTCCCGGTCCTAAATAATTATAACCAGGCCAATGTATTTGAGGTAAACTTGAACAATTCAAAAGAAAATTAACAATTCCTGAACCTGTAATAATTTTCTTGGTAAACATGAAACATATGATGATAAATAATCTGCACCTTTAATAGGTATATCAATTAATTTTTCCATTTCTCTAATACAAATATTAAGAATATCAAATTTTTCATCATGGTAATATTATTTCCTATACTTTCTTCAATTGATATATAATGTATACGTTTAATTTATTTTTCTTTTGATATTTCACTCCTTTGGTAAACAAGTTACATATTTTAGTAAATATTCAATACCTTCAGGAGTATCAATAAGGTTTTCCATAATTATTTTAAACAATTGAAGAATACCAAGTTTTTCGTTTTTAAAATTATTATTTCCAGCTCTTTCCTACTCTTCACTGGACTACGCTTCACATAACTAAAGTCAAATCAGAATTAATTCCTGTGCCAATATTTAGCACGTAATTAGCACGAATTTGCACGTCAAGACCCTAATTTATTCCCCATTAGGTTGAAATATTTTGGGTTTGGCAGGCGAGCGTCGCATTAAAAATGCTGTGTAAGCTGTAAAACACTTTTACCAGCTCAATCATACAAATAGCAAATCAACTGCCTAAAATAGAAAACCTAAAGTACCCTGATGGAACCAAAACATAAGATCGGCTATCTAAGATGAATATAAGGCACTAAAACAATTCCAACTATCCAAACCCCAAAAAGCCTTTATAAAATTTAAAACTCATGATAAAAAACTCTTGATAAAAATAAGTAAAAAGACATGATTGGAAAATTTCACAAATACTATAGATAAAAAATCTGACACGAAAATCATATGGAACAAAATCAAATTCCTAAAAGGACTCAATAGAACACGAAAAATAAATCTTATAGATAAAAACATCCACTCACCATGCAACAAAGAATAAGTAGCAAACCAATTGGGTGGATATTTCTAACATCGAGGTACGCGCAGGCACGGGCAGTAATAGTTTGTCGCTGAGTGATTCGGCAAGGAAGTAGGTACGACGATTGTACGTGTGAAGCGGTAGTCGTAGTACGGGCTAAGTGTTTCAAATAAGTGATTTATTTATATTTTAATAAAAAAGCGTTTCCGATCTAAAAACCCGCGTTGAATATTATTTCAGTCATTTTACGTTCTTACCTTTCATAGGAACTGTACTGAGATATTGTGTCAATGAGGTTTTATTTCAGTTTAATAAAAGTGCCAAGGTAATCTTATGTAATCTACCTTTATGTAATCTTTGTGTCATTCCAACTTAGAAGAAACGAACATAGAATCAGCAAGCGCATACCATCGTACCTCACGAGTTAACAGTGCCATTCTAATTGAGTTTAGAGAGTGTCATTAGCTAGAGAGTACGAGGGTAAAGCGTAGTAAGTATTACCGCGTATTATACTATACAGGTGATACCACAGGAATCTCGAAAATACTTAGGAACAAAAACGTATTATTGAAGTTACCAAACACATGCTCCATATATACAGCCGAGGCAATAGCGATACTCGATCCGATAAAAACAATCATAGATGACAAACACCCCGACCACCTAATAACCAAATAAATGTTAAAATAATAGAATGGCGAATATACAACATATTAGGAAAGGTTCTAAAGGTATACATAACGTAATAATTTATTCTACATTTATTCTCAGTTGATTTATTGAGTTTAGTTTTTTTTGAAATTGAAGAACCAAAAATTATAAATACTGAAGAAAACATTTCACCAACAATACGAAAATTAGTTATTCTTCCTATGGAAGAGTTGTAAGATTATGAAAACTTTTTTTGTAGGTAGGCACAGCAAATAACAAGTTTTCATTTCATTTTGATTCAGTTACAACACAAAATGACTAAGATTATAATCAATAAACTATAACTTATAAGATAAGATTATTCATTGAGAATCTGACTGAAATTATGCAAGAAAACATGCCCAAATAGAATAACCAATTGTGAGGACAACAAATAACATTTTAATGTATCGGCTTTGGTCATGGAAATTGATACTAAGGACACATGATAAATATTGGAACGGGAAAAAGTTTGAAAATCACATTATTTCACTTTTGTGGGGGGCAGGGGAAATGTGCAAAAAAGAAAATGTGACTTGTACGGCGAGAAAATGACGTGCGAACTCCGGGTATTGACGTGCAAATTCGTACTAATTACGTGCTAAATATTGGCACAGGAATTAATTCTGATTTGACTTTAGTTATGTTTGGCGGGGCTGGAGAAATATTTCTCCAGCCCCCCACGGATATTTTAAGATTTTATGCATAATCTAAAAACGTGCAAATTACGAAAATAGTCGTGCAAATTCATGCTAATAGCATGCTAAATAATGGCATAACAATTTTTTGATATTTTGAATATGGGGGGGGGGGGGCGAGAGAAACGTACGTCATATAATTGACTTGTTGATATATCTAAGTAAAAATCTCAGCTGAACACAATCGCTCACAATATAATATTTAATTATAATATATGAATCTGTGATGACTATTTTTGATATACATTTTAACTTCTAAGTACCTACCTACTTACCTGACCGGCTAACCTAGATATTAACTAGGTACAACACGTTAACACTACAGCTGTACACCAAGACTGTAGTACTGTTTAGGACAATCGACTATATAGTTTATAATATAGGCATAATATAGCCTAGGAGCCTATTGCCTATTGCCTACAGCCTATAGGTACTTACAATGTGGACAGTTGACAGTTGTACCTTCCTATATTTTGTAAATCATTATTATTATAAATTAATATAATTATATAATATATGACCATCGTCTAAAAATTTATCTTCAAATATAACAAAAACCAGGAAGTCGTTCTACTGTGTAGTAGGTGTCAAATGTACCTATACCTCGTCATTGATAGGTCACTGAAATGTATGTGCTAAATTTTAATTCAATATACATTATGATTGTGCATTTGTGTGACCTATACCTTTAACGGTTAGAAAAATGGTTTATGAAAAATGATTTTGAGCGGAGATGGTCTGTCAATCTATATTTCTAATGATATATTTTTATTTTATTTTTATTAGAGCCTCAATTACTAAGGTTATCGTCTTACAATATTTACAACAGTAATAATATATGTATACGTTTACATCATGATACTAAATATAGTAGTATAGATTTTTACAATAGAAATTACTTAGAGTATAGGTACCTAATTACTGCCGCCCTAGGCCCTTTTAAATAATATGCGGCATCTACCCCCCCCCCCCTCAAAAAAAAAAAAAAACGTAGTCGACTATATCATCATAATTTTATAATTTATACGTATACATATATTCTACATTACGATTACAAAAGTTTAAAACGAAACGACGCAGGCCCACAGAGTTAACCAATGTGTCGAATTCATGGATTTATTACTTTATATTATGACTACTATTTTTAAATATATATATTAAATATTATATAGTATTAATTTATGCGGGTACAATTAGAATTTTCTATACACCATAAAATTTTCAAAATATTTTGAGCTGTTTACGAACATTTTCAGTTTCCATTATTTTTAGTTTTTTTTTTCTACAAATATCAATAAAATTTTATTTGTAGGGTAAAAAAGCGTGAAAATTTAATACAAGGCTCCTGATATATTTTTACAATAGTAGTTGAAAAATATTAAAAATACATAGGCACAATTTTTTTTTATAAGCATTTAAAGTTCAAATTACAAATTTCGACAAAATTTATCAAATTTATAATTTAATAATTATTTTGTAGTTGAAAATTTATAAAATGTTCAACTTTTATAGCTAAGGATTGAAAATTTAAAACAAGGCTCCACGTAAATAGGTTATATATAAATTACTTTATGCACAATAATATCATCAAATATACTTACTAACATCATAGTCTGACTGACCGTTTTCGCTCAAAATCGTTTTTCTTATACAATGATATTATATCATTGAATTCAAATTTAACACCATCCATTACAGTGACCCACTTGTAACCCATTGTACAGCAGAGCGACATCTACTTACTCACCTTTTTTAAAGCTGATTTCTTAAAAAAAGAATGAAAATGGAAATATTTTGTATTTAGAAAAACTTATTATAAGAGATGATAAAACCAAAATACATTACAATACACAATAATATTACAAAATAGACATTTCATTGTTAACATTTCAAAATAAATAAATTGTGATTAATATTTTAGCATACATTCTTAAAAATTAGGTGCATAAATATAATATAGGTATTATATTATATTACCTATAAATCTTCATAAAATCATTATAAATATCCATTTTTTGAAGTTCTTCAGCTAGTTTTTCAGTGGTTAAATGTAAACTATTGTCTTTTAGTTCTTCCATATTTAAAATTGTTTTTATGTGATATGGGTATTAATAGTACTTAGGTACAATTAAAGAATCGAGTATAAACGTTTAAAATCAAAAGGTTTTAGTTATACCTACACTTATGCGCTTTATATACAGGCTGCAACTTATAATTTTATTGTAGTTATTGATGCAATAATCAAAAAATATCACCTTCGCAACCAGAATGAAGCATTGACCGTATTTTATTTCTACATAGACTAGTGTATTTTAGTTACCTATAACTATTTGTAACACTGTGGTGATAAAATATGTTTAAAATGTGTATAGTATATAGGTATATAGGTACATAATAGCTGCAGGTATAGAAATAGTTATTGCAATATTGCGTACGAAACTACTATAATATTATATTATACAATACTACAATATATTTGTTTTAAAATATTATTTAAATTATTCAGAGTTATAATAGATATATACTTGCAATGAATATAAAACTTTCATTCAAACCTTACATTCATATCATAGTTTATTATTAATTATTAACAACTAACCATCATAATATAATATAATTGAAGAAAAAACGTAAATAATTGGTTTACTTTGATGAAACTGATACAGATAAACCTAGGTACCTATATATACTTTATATGATGCATAAATGTATAAACGTGGATATTTAATTAGTTGGCACTTCGGATGATTGCAACAAGTTGAATTTAGGCACTGAAAACAAGTATCATTATTTATTAGTTATTACTTATTATCTACATAACAAAATTTAAAATATTATAATATTATTAGGTAGTTATTAATTTATTATTATTTTTATGGCTTACAAATTATTAACACTAGTAAATCCCTCAATCTATACTGCATATTCTTATTTATAAATACATATTAAATTTATTATCTTTATGCGTTTCATAATTATTGAGGGTTTTACCATTTGTGTATATTTGAAAATTTAAAATTAAAATATCTTGTCTAAGTATTAAAAGTTATATGAAACGTTTATTTTGAAACTTTTCAAAATGTGATATTAACAATACGTTTTATTTGAACTTTGATGGCAACAATAATAGTGATAGCCGGCGACTATGGCCATTAGCTGTTGTAGGGGATTATGAACTATAGTTGGTAAGGTTGGTACGGCAGGTAAGCAAACAAGTGTAGGTATGTGTGGCGGTTATGGCCGAATTGCACTTATTTTAGTTGAACTGCACTTGGATTTAAAAATGGTAATGGTCGAACTGCACTCGGGTTAAAAGCAGGTAGTGGTCGAATTGGACTTGGGCTCAAAAAAGGTATTCCAACAAAAATATCATGCATTTGAAGGGGTTAAACATTTATAATACACTAATTTCCCTTCCTGCTTACAGGTTTAGGACTGACAATGATTTTAATTATTGGTGTAGTTAAAAATGATTGTTTTATACATACCATTGCCCATTATGTTAATATCATATTATGTATACATATTATATTAAATCATAAAATATTATTATTGTCATTTTTATAACTTTTTTTTTTTAACTAATTTTGATAATTTTTATAGTAATAATATATATATATCATTTTTTTATTTTTTTTTTTTAAATCGTCAAATAGTATTATAATAATAAAAGTGAACGTCCATAATGACCTAAAATTTCAACTCTTTTTTTGAACAAGTGCAGTTCAACCACTACCTGTTTTTTACCCGAGTGCAGTTCGACCATTTCCTTTTTTGAACCCAAGTACAATTCGACCATTTCTTTTTAGGTAATAAGTGCAATTCGACTATCCCGTGTATGGCAAGGTTTTTACTACTACGAACCCGGTCTGTAGCTAATCTACCCGAGTAACCTGGAAAATCCTTTTTTAGTGGGTCTCTACATCATAAAACGAAATTACTGACCAAATTTCATACTCATAGCTTCGGCAGTTCCGGTTATAGGCGATGATGAATCAGTTCGTCAGTCAGTCAGGACAAGTTCTTTTATATATATACGCCTAGTTATAAAGTGTATTGTCTATGT
This sequence comes from Sitobion miscanthi, assembly GCA_008086715.1. Lineage (NCBI taxonomy): Eukaryota > Metazoa > Arthropoda > Insecta > Hemiptera > Aphididae > Sitobion > Sitobion miscanthi. The sequence continues at coordinate 6,603,221 of CM017802.1, read as the reverse complement.
TTCAATGTCTCACAGATATTTATACTTAGTGTTATGCCATAGGTAAATATTTTGGGTATTCCCAATTATATACTTTTAAATTTTATTTATGGTTATGTAATTTCATCAATATGACTGAATTATAACTTTAATTATATTATTAAGTTTTTTTTACTACAAAAGTATTGATTATTTTTTGTCATTTAGACCGAAAAATGAAATTATACTATTAAGTTTGTCTTAGTAAATTTGATAAAATCAAAATTCAAAAACACCAAGTTTATACTCCATCACTATCAATACTATACTAGATACCGTATTAATTACTAGCTTATTACATCGTGCATACCAGCGACACCCGTTTAAAAGTACGTAATTTTAATTACAATTAATAAACAAAGACTAATTAAAATATTTATTGGTTTAAACAAAATATATTAGGTATTTATTTATATTAAAGACTATAATTAGGTAGGTGTATGTAAAAATAATTAACGAGTAAGACAAGTTTATGAAACAAATAAAATCTCCATGAAAATAATTAGGTATTTTACTATTTAAGAAATGTTAATAAAAAATAATATACGATAAGACTGCTAAAAAAATTGAGTGTTTAGTGTTTGCGTTTACTAAACACACTGCAATGGTGACGGTAAAATTGTATCCGGACTCATTTTGCCGTAACCGCTACCGCTACCCCTACCGCCGCCACCACCGCTGCAGTGTGTGCGGACCTGTGATACTTTTTTGTATTCACATAATCATATTTGATATTTCAATTCCATCTAGGTAGGTACTTAGTACATATAATTTGAATGAATAACATACTTACCTACCTAGCTAGCTTATAATATAGTTATTTTACTTATTGATTATTAAATATTATCAGTTTAGTAAACTAACACGGTAACACGGTGTTTGCTATTTTTTTTATCTTTTGATATAGCAATATAGTGTAGATAGACATATAGGAACGTTGGGATATTATTTACAAATTAATTACAACAAATTACATTTTTTGTTTTCAGGAAAACAATTATCTATAGATGATATAAGCGATTATAAACGATTAAAATTCATAAAAATGTTATTACTGTAAAAATATTTACTGGCATAAAAAACAATTTTAGAATATAAACCCCCATTAAAAGATTTAAATTATCTATGAGATTATTAACAGGTTATTTAACAAATTTAATGATAATTTTTATTACGATATTTGTTTCAAAATGCAAACTGTTAGATGCTAGCCGAAAAAAATGTATATACTGATCAGATGAGACGTTCGTGGAGTTGGCCTCGCCATTTTATGATAATTACACCTAAGTTATACCAATATTTTGCAATTAATTTGCAACTTTAGGAATTCGATTCCGACGTAACCAATAAGTTGCAAATTTATTCATGAAGGTTGCCTAAAGTTGCTGAATTAGGTATATGAAAAAGGTTCGAGGTTGATCCGATGATGTGGTGGGGCTGTCTTAAATAGATAAAATAGTCGGTATAAAACGGGTTTGGAACCACTTTGGGCAGTATATTATTGAAGAATATCTCTCAGTCCACCATTAATATAGGTAGATATAGGTACAATAATGGTACGGGCTTGTCCATTTTCCTCCAAAAAAAGGTTGGATTCCATTTTCCTCTAAATATTATAAAATTTAGCTGACATTTTAGCCAGCACCTCTGCACCAGTGTGTTGTGTACTACTGTATTATAAAGTGAGTGAGTAACAGTCAATAACATCGTAACGTCATAAGTTGTAATAAGTCTAATTACGATATGTACATATTATGTTATAACGAGCTGGGGGCTCAACAAAATTCTAGGAGGATAAACCCCCTTAGACCCTCCTCCCATTGTATGCCTATGAGTAGGTATTGTCACCGATTATAATGATAATTCTTATAGTTACATTATGAAAATGTGAAACAGATACACAATGTTCGATATTCTGGGCTATTTCACAAGGTGATGTAATTGTATAATCATATGACCTGGCAAAAGAAAAGACGTTTGTTCTAATGAATATTTAAACATTTTTTTTATATAATTAATTTATATTAATTTTATTTTTATCTTTTAATACTAAAAAGGTGGGTAAGTGGATATCGCTCTGCTGTACAGTAGGTTACAAGTGGGTCACTGTAATGGATGGTGTTAAATTTGAATTCAATGATATAATATCATTGTATAAGAAAAACGATTCTGAGCGAAAACGGTCGGTCAGCCTATGATATTACCAAGTATATTTGATAATATTATTGAGAATAAAATAATTTATATACGTGGAACCTTGTTTTAAATTTTCAATCCTTAGATATACAAGTTGAACATTTTATAAATTTTAATTATAAATTTGATAAATTTTGTCAAAATTTGAACTTTAAATGCTTATAAAAAAAATTATGTTTATGTATTTTTAATATTTTTCAACTGCTATAAGAATGAAATATCAGGAGCCTTATATTACATTTTCACGCTTTTTTACCCAACAAATAAAATTGTATTGGTATTTACAGAAAAGAAACTAAAAAAATTGAAAACTGAAAATGTCCGTAAACAGCTCAAAAAGAGTCAAATTATTTTCAAAATTTTATCTAAAATAGAAAATGCTAATATAAACCTTCAGTGAAATTTTCAAGTATATACAGTCATACGTTTTTTAAATACAAAAAAATAAGAAAATCGTTAAATGAGAAATCGAGTAAATATATCAAATGTTGTAAAAATATGAATTTCAAAAATTCATAAAAATGTAATTTGACTTTCTTGTAGACATTTTATTTTAGAAAAAGGTAGACAAACTTATGGATAATCTTATATTAAATTTTCAAATCTTAGATTTAAAAAGAAAATTTTTTATAAATTCTCAACTCAAAATAATTTGCTAATGATTTTTCCATATTTTCTAAATTTTTGAACTCTAAATGCTTATAAAAAAAACTTTGACTAAGGAATTTTAATATTTTTCAAACGTCATTGTAACAACATAATAGAAGCTTTGTATTAAATTGTCAAGCTTTTATACCCTACAAATAAAATGTTATTGATATTTGTAGAAAAAAAAACTAAAAAAAATGGAAACTGAAAATGTCCGTAAACAGCTCAAAATATTTTGAAAATTTTATGGTGTATAGAAAATTCTAATATAAACAACCAGTGAAAAATTCATGTAATATGTTCATTTGTTTTAGAGTTACACTAAAAACCAAAACCGATTTTCTCAAAATCAGTTTTTGCGTAAAAATTCCCGTTTTTCCTTATTTTTTCTTTTATTTTTCACGTCGCTTTTGAAAACTACTGGGAAATTTTTACTTTTGAACCTAACCCCCAAAGTACCAACTAGATTCACTTTCCTATAAGAAAAGTTACTATTGAAGAAAATCCAAGCACTTTTACTGTCCTAAAAGGTGATGACAGACACAAAAAAAAAATAAAAAAAAACACACATCATTGTAAAATCAATACATTCATCGCTTCGCTCAGAATCTAAAATAAAAAATTAAGTTTTGTTAAATTGTTTTGGAAAAATTCAAAGTAGCCAATTTGTAAACCTAATTTTAAAAAAAAATTTCGATGATGAAAACGTTTTTTCTAGTCAAGTAGTTTATTTTTTTTTAATTGTTTAAACATCATTATTTTGAAATAAATTTAAAACGTAATAACTTTTTTTAAATATTCATTTGTCAATTTTCTATTAATATTTCATTTTATTTGTCATTTATTTTATTAGTATTAAGTGTATATAAACATTATTTGTATGCTTAATTTTTTATGGAAGGAAAATGGACAGTGGAGGAAAATGGTATCTCATTTTTGGAGGAAAATGGCTTGGGCCAATGGTACATGTACCTATACCTACTTAAGTTCAAGATACAACTTGTTTGTATAGGTTATATTGTTTAGAAAAATATACCAATAAAATATAAATACATTAGGTATTATAATATATTTACTTTGTTGTGGTTTCAAAAATGTCGTTATTGCTCTGTAGCCGCGTTTTCCATCGACTTCGTAGTTCACATTTCTGATCATACAATTAGGCTCTAGAAAGCTGTACGATCCTCTTACGTAATCACCGTACTTCGATTCCCAGCGATGTGTTACAACGCCTGAGAGCAAGTCATTGATACTGTAATGAAATTCGTAAGCCAACTGTCAAACAGACCATATGATGAATAAATACTTCCATTATTTTAATTGTAGGTATTGTTTTTCACTTATTGTTTACATAATGATTCATGAGACATGAACTAATGTGTATGTAATAAATACAAATACCTCATTTTCTTGAATTGGAACGTAGTAATTTTGAGAAAGTGTTGTTGGCCATAAAATGACAAATGAAAAAATGATCTAAAAACAAATCGATAGTTTAAATAATTTACTAAATGTACATGTGTCAAATATCTCACACGTGTGATCCATGGACTACGTAAATCGTCATCTAATTACTATTATTTTTCGTTCGTTAACAGCTAGGTGATTTCAAATGTATGTTTAAATTATTATTTATTTAGTATTACTTATTAGGTAGTCTTTAGTTTTAAAAAAGAAATTAAATATTATTGTAATCGAGCAAATTAAACATTTTGCCGTCGTACGTAACCGATATTGAGTCATATATTGTATCATTTGATTTAATTATCTACTGCTATTCTCTTTTTAATATCTAAATCGTAGGTATATATGTATACGCGTAGGTTAGGTTTCGTTTTCCCAGTTTTGAATATTAAATTTATAAATTATAATATAATATAAATAATACACATTGAATATTGATATTGTACGTTACCTGCAGGACGATCTTCATCTTCTCGCCAAAAGTTAAATTAGGGCTTCATTGATGGTCGGCTGCCAATTCAAAACTATATCGAAGCGGTGTCAGTCCAAATGGTTTTGTTTTAATGAATCCATGTCTGGGCGTCGGGCTCACAGAAAATTACACGTTTGGTATAATTTATATGTACCTACCTACTGGGGAAATGATAAAGCAAGAAGTGCACTTGATGCCAAATGTCAAGGTGATTATTAGATCATCTTGAACTCGCGCGTAAAAGAGAATGGACCGAGTATGGATCCTGGCGCATACCGCTATAGGTAACATTGATGCGGTATACAAAACGCCCCCGCGTTTTATTCACCGTTCACAACCTTTATATATTACTATATTACTATATATTTTTTTTTTATGACCAATTATACCGTGACTGCAGTTTATACGTAGATTGCAAGTGTATATTATTTAGTTATAATAGGTGGTGGAAATATAATGATTAAATGGCTGTGCATTTATATACATAAAATAAAAATAGTATAATATACAATTCACATTTCACACGTATTAATTATTATATGTCCCTATAGCAATATAGGTAACTACCTGAATAGTATATAATATATATTATGCTATATTTAATATATTATGTTTGTGTGTGTGTGACTGTGACACTGACACAACACAAACCGGTAACCTATGGCGGCACGTATAAAGACTTAAAACTGTACTTGTTTATAGAGTATCGATAGTTAACATATATTAATATACGGACTCAATCTACATAATATAAATATGAAATAACGTTTAAAACGCATGTTAGTACTATTAAGTGACATTAAAAATGCCATAAATAAAATATTACTCTTAAGTTACGCTCACTGCGATCGTGTAGGTAAATAAATTCATAATTAAAATTATATAATAAAGATTTAAATTTAAAAAAGGTGGATAAGTGAATGTCACTCTGCCGTACAGTAGGTTACAAGCGTGTCACTATTTAATGGATGGTATTACATTTGAATTCAATGATATATATATAATACATATCCTTGTATACAAAAATCGATTCTGCAGAGCGGAGACGATTTGTCAGTGTAGATATTTTATATTGTAATTACTTATTTATAAATTCATACAAATTTATTTTTACTTTCTTAAAGAAATTTTTTTTTTTTTTGATTAAAGTAAACAAATTTTTAAGGATTCTTGTATTACATTTTAAAATCTTAAATTTAAAAAGAACATTTTTCAGAAATTTCTATTTCAAAATAATTTATAAATTTTCGTGCTTTTTTTGACATTGTCAAAATTCGAACTTTAAATGCTTACAAAAAAAAATTTATGCATTTTTAATATTTTTTCAACTGTCATTGCAACAATATATTAGTAGCCTTGTATTAAATTTTCAAGCTTTTTAACCCAACGAATAAAATGTTATTGATATTTATAGAAAAAGAAACTAAAACAAGTCAAAATATTTTGAAAATTTTATCGTGTATAGAAAATGCTAATATGAACATTCAGTGAAAATTGCATATACCTATCTATGGTTATTTTTTTTAGAGTTACATCAAAAACCAAAATCTTTGCGTAAAATTCTCATGCGCAAGGTTATAACAATTTGTAATTCAAATGCTCATAATAAATTACCTAATGTGTACCTAATGTGAATTTCAGGTAAACTTTTTTTTGTTATAGGTAGAACAACTTATGAGGAATCTTGAATTAAATTTTCAAATCTTAGATATATGTATAAAGAAAACTGTTTATAAAACTATGTATTTTGGATATTTTTGAATTAACAAATGAACAACTTACGAGGGACCTTGTATTCATTTCCTGAACTTGTTGACTGACCGAAAATGTTATAACTGATATTTTTAAAGAAATAAAAACCAAAACAAATCGAATATTTCAAAGTCTATAATTATTATAAGAATCAAAGATTCAAAATATTTTGAAAATCTTATCATGAATCTACAGAAATTATCATAATATATAATATCTATACTATCTTAAAAACTTAAGCAAATAGTCAAATACTGATTGAACTGTTGTTTTTAGAATAAAAATGTTCATCGATATAAATCAATCATAGAAATTTGTGAAAATGAAATAGAAATATAGAATAGGTACTAGAACTAAACAAATATTTAACATTTTGATTTAGTAATTAGTTCTCAGAGATAAGCGGAAATTTGGTGAAATTACTGAGCTAAAATGCTCATTACAACTATATATAGCCATATAGGTATTATTGGTAGGTACTATTGTACTAGTGCCGGTCGCTTCGCTCGCAATTATTAATTCCAATAAAACAACTTACAACGTGTTACAATCTAAACAGTTTAACCATAAAAAGCATAAAAACAATTAGATGCCTAACAAGTAACATTTTAAAAGTATTCTAAGTAGAAATTAATTAAATGTTTCATATTACTGCTAAAGCAGTCATGTCACCTAACATCAAAATTGTAAATTACTGTTATACTGTTATAGCAGTAATGTCCGTCAATGTGTTAATTAATTTAGTGTCTGCTCAAATATACAACAATAATTAGTTGAGTAAAATAGTATATTGTTAATTATTCGGTACGTATTTTCATCGAAACCGAGACGACGCGACGTGGAAGATGAAGACTGCTCATAAAAACGGTTAAAGGTTATTGGTTAACATTAAATTTATGATCGTTCCTAGTTATTGGAAATATATTTTACAATAACTATTAGATATTAGGCACTTCAAAATTGCAAGGACCAGGCTGAGGAACTATAAGGCCTGCACTTAAAACTTTGGAGGGAGGAATTCCACTCCGATTTCCGCCGATGTGACACACACAGCAAGTTTTAAGTTTATCATAATAAAGTCTTGATGGTTCAATATTATTTAACAATTATTGGAATATTAAGTTGATAGGTAATTCTAATTGATTTAACAACTGCAATCGGTTAATAATATATATTTTATATTATTAATACAATTATATTTTAACTAGGTAGGTACCAACGTTATAGTTATTGAGTTATTGTATATTGTACAAAGTACCTATATATTATATTATATAAATAATAAATACTAAATGTGCATTTTGAAATTGATGATATTGTTTTATACCTTTATCGTCTAACATATTATTATTTTAAATTTTAAACGAAAAATGTCATTCTTGTCAATCTTGAGGGGGGCGGAGTGGCCGAGCGGACTAAGGCGTCGGTTGTGACGCACACCGGCGCTGGTTCAAACCTCGGTTCACGGGCAGCATTTTTCTTCGGGCAAGTCATGGTGTCCGGAGAACAAATGCCGTCATGCCCCACCCGGGCATGGCAGATACCTATAGGTATACCTATACGGGTGCCCACTTGAAAATCATCCAAGACTACACACACGTGTTTATATTACCAACTAACAGTATCCTCCCCTACAAACAAACAAACAGCTAATGGCCATAGTTGCCGGGCTCGAATGATCAATAAAAAAAAATAAAACAAAAAAAATCTTGAATTATTAAAGTATATTATTTATCTTAGAGTAGGTAGGTACAATTTTAAAATGGTAGCATCAACATCGTAGGCTGTGTTATTAAAAAAATTAAAATAAAATAGTTCATGGTCAATCGTGCTCACTACTCGTACATTATTGCGTGATGTATATTTAAGGAATAGGTACATCATATAGCCGATCGACATTATATTAATATATGTCAGATTATAGTACAATAGTCACTTGTTACTTGTATAATTGTATATTTGTGTGTATAGAGAATCTACTTAGACAATTGCTTACAACATATTAATCCTTGATGATATAATTTATAAATCATGTATTATTTAAATGTAATCCCAAATTACACAAAAGTCAAGTTGATATCTGTCTCTCAAAATTGACTCATTTCAAGGCTGTTATAATACATGGTAATACGTTTCTTAATAATATAATAGGTAAATCTGTGATATGAAGTTTCTTTAAAAATAATTTAGGAATAAAAAAATCTTTTTTACAGACATCTTAAAACTACTTGAAACTTTTAGATTCTGAGTGAAACAATGAATGTATTGATTTTATACAATGATGTGTGTTTTTTTTTTTTTGTGTCTGTGTACACGATAATTAGTCGAAATAATGATTGGATTTTTAACTTCAGTATCTTGTTCAATGGGAAAGTGAATATCGTAGGTACGTTGGGGAGGTCAAAATTTAAAATTTCCAATAATTTTCAAAAGCGCCAGGAAAAATAACATAAAAATTAAGGAAAACGGGAATTTTTACGCAAAATCGGTTTTCCACATAACACTTTTGGTTTTTGGTGTAACTCTAAAACAAATGAACGTATACACAATACACATGACATTTTCACTGGTCATTTATATTAGCATTTTCTATACACGATAAAATTTTCAAAATATTTTGACTTGTTTTGAACTAATTAGGAACATTTTTAGTTTCCAATTTAATTAGTCTTTTTTTCTATAGATGTCAATAAAACTTAAAAATCCTTAGTCACAGTTTTTTTTTTTAAACATTTTAAGTTCAAAAATTGACAAAATATGGAAAAATCACGAAAATTAACAAATTATTTTGAGTTAAAGTTCATAAAAATGTTTATTTTTAAATCTAAGATTTTAAAATATAATACAAGATTCCTTAGAAGATTATCTACCTTTATCAACAAATAAAAAAATGTCTATAAGAAAGTTAAATTAAATTTTTACGAGCGTATGAAGTTCATATTTTCACAATATTGGATATTCACTCGATTTCTCGTGTAGCGGTTTTGTTATTTTATTGTTATTCAAAAACGAATAACTGTAGATACATGAAAATTTTACTGAATGTTTATATTTTCATTAGCTATACACCATAACATTTTAAAAATATTTTGACTTTTTTGAGCTGTTCATGGACAAGGTTAGTTTTCAAGTTTTTTGTTTTTTTTTTCCAATAATTATCAATAACAATTTATTTGTCGGGTAAAAAAGCGTGAAAGATTAATGCAAGGCTTCTGATATATTTTTGCAATAGCAGTTGAAAAATATTAAAAATACTTAGGCACAAGATTTTTTTTAAGGATTTAAAGTTCGAATCTTGACAAAATGTATCAAATTTAAAATTTAATAATTGTTTGTAGTTAAAAATTTATAAATTGTTTAAAATTAAATTTTGTAGCTAAGGATTGCAAATTTAAAACAAGGTTCCACGTAAGTTGGTTATTTATAAGTTACTTTGTTCAAATAATATCATCAAATATACTTGGTAATATAATAGGCTAACTGACCGTTTTTCTTATACAATGATATTATATCATTGAATTCAAATTTAACACCATCCATTACAATGACCCACTTGTAACCTACTGTACAGCAGAGCGACATCCACTTACCCACCTCTTTGTAATTACATATAACAGATTCCACAATGAAATTTTCAAAATGTTTAGACTAATTTAATGTGAATTGTAACATGAACCTATAATCGCGTAATTCTGTAAGTACAGTACGTTAGGGCAGCGGTTCCCAATTAGTGTGAAGCCACGGACCCCTAGCTATAACTTAAATTGGTCCGCGGACCCCTTTTTGTAAACACTAACTTTTCAATTTTATTTAATTATGAAAATGAAAAATAAATTTATACGATTTATTTTCAATATGATTTTGCGTAAAAATTCCTGTTTTTCCTTAATTTTTCTTTCGCTTTTGAAAACTACTAGGAAAATTTTTACTTTTGACCCCCCCAAAGTATCAACTAGATTCACTTTCCTATCAGAAAACTTACTGTTGAAGAAAATCCAAGCACTTTTACTGTCCTAAAAGGTGATGGCAGACACAAAAAAATAAATAAAAAAAGGTGGATAAGTGGATATCGCTCTGCTGTACAGTAGGTTACAAGTGGGTCATTGCAATGGATGGTGTTAAATTTGAATTCAATGATATAATATCATTGTATAAGAAAAACGATTCTGAGCGAAAACGGTCAGTCAGACTATGATGTTACTAAGTATATTTAATGATATTATTGTGCATAAAGTAATTTATACATAACCTATTTACGTGGAACTTTGTTTTAAACTTTCAATCCTTAGCTATAAAAATTGAACATTTTATAAATTTTTAACTACAAAATAATTATTAAATTATAAATTTGATAAATTTTGTCAAAATTTGAACTTGAAATGCTTATAAAAAAAAATTATGTTTATGTATTTTTAATATTTTTCAACTGCTATAAGAACGAAATATCAGGAGCCTTATATTAAATTTTCAAGATTTTTTACCCAACAAATAAAATTTTATTGATATTTGTAGAAAAAAAACTAAAAAAATTTGAAAACTGATAATGTCTGTAAACAGCTCAAAAAGAGTCAAATTATTTTCAAAATTGTATCATGTATAGAAAATACTAATATAAACATTCAATGAAATTTTCAAGTACCTACAGTCATACGTTTTTAATTACAACAATATATGAAAATCATTGTTCGAGAAAACGAGTGAATATCAAATGTTGTAAAAATAGGTTAGGTTAGCCTAAATCCTTGGAGGGTGCCAGCCTTTCTTGTGAACACCAGTCTAGCAGATTATAGTAAAAAAAAAACGTATTAGTTTATATAAAAATATAATGAAATCATGGACTCATCTAGTCATCTCCGTCCAATCCACAAATCTATGAAGACGCTTCCAAAACCAACTCAGGTGTTGTGATCGCTATCATAAACGATGGCCAATCCTTATTGTACAAACTACTAGACCATAACAGTATCTATACGGTGGAATACTGTGCACTCCTAAATTTTGAGTAAAAATTCCCGTTTTTCCTTAATTTTTTTTATTTTTCCCGGCGTTTTTGAAAATTACTGGGAATTTTAAATTTGCCCTTCTCAATTTACCAACTAGATTCACTTTCCCATCAAACAAGATGCTTAAGTTGAAAATCAAACCATAATTTCGACTACTTGTCGTGTACACAAATAAACTGCAAAAACATGCATAATTGTAAACTCAATACATTTATAGCTCCGCTCAGAATCTAAAATAATAATACCGTATTATGATGTATGATTGTTAATGCTTATACATATATATGTATACAATTTATTGAATGGTAAAACTGGCCTTACTTATAAATTAATTATCTTTATAACTTCTACTATTTGTAAACTATATTATAGAAAGACACTTAAACCTAATCAATGTTATTACTTTATTTTAAATCACAATTTATACAACTATTGGTACATAATCAATATTTATTATATATTAATATACCTTTAGTAGTAATAGCACACATTTAATTACAGCTTTATTAGGAGAACTACATTTTAAATTTGTATGTTTTAGTATATGTAGATTGTAGGTATATGTCTTCAAAAGTTCAAAACAATTTTGCTTCGAAATTCACTTAAAACATAGTAAATAAAATTGTATTTTAATTATATGTCGTCATCAAAAATGCCAAATGTGCTAATTTATAGTTGAATTTTTACAAGGCACATATATATATCATCAGGAATTGACACAAAGAAATTATTAGATGGTGACTTTCCCAAAGTAGAATTTTCTGGAAAATTTAAAGCGGAGTCAAAGTAGAAAAATGTTGGAAATAAAGTACAGGCTGCGTGGCATACGAGGTTAATCTTATACGACATTCATATTTATTATTTTTGTTTTGTTATAGAAAAAATCTAAAAAGAATTTAATATATTTTTATTCCATCAAACATATTATTTTTGAAAAACCTCACCTCAGGTAAGCTTGATCACCCGGTAAGCACTAATGGTTACTGGAGAAATGAGTTCACGACAGTGCAGTACCTTTATTGCATACCATTACGCCGTATGATAATATTATTTTTAATTTATACTTTACTGATATTTGAGAACCTGATTTACCGTGAACATTCCATCTAACCATTGAAATTCGGGCGGTCGGTAATTGTGCCACATTTTATCTACCTACCTGTTTCGTATAAAATGTTTGTTTACATTTTACTACCCGGATATTGGGCCACAAATGAAATCTATATTTTTAAAGTGTATCCGGAGATTGGGCCATACATGTGTAGCATACAAATCGACTAATATATAACGCTTATTAACTAATAATTTTTTTCTTATACATACAACTACGTGGAGGAAAAATAGTATCGTCACAAATATAAGTGCCAAAATCGTTAATGTTGTTAATTTATTGTTCTGTGTCATCTTGCACTTATAAAATCCATTGCAACGCCAATTACCAGCTACTTCTTCTGGATTTAAAAATGGAATTTCAAATATATTTCCGAGCTATTTACCTATTTCAGAAGTCTTATCTTTATATTCTTTACTTAAGACTACAGCCCAAATGTTTCTCCACCATGATTGCGCAACGGAAAATCTACATCCTACAATTTCTATATAAGCCCATGCATGCGTAATTCCTTCTTGAAGTCCTTAAATCGACAGTAACTTCTGTTGACTTAAAATGAAAACATGATCAGAGTAATAAAGGAATTATGACTTAAATGTTTTTATACAAGTATTTTTTTGCTTGTCTTGAAGTAGACAAAATACTAAAGGAACATATAAATTATCTTTATAACAATGAATAGAAAATAATTGATAAAAAATAAAAATGCTTTGCGAAACAATCAAAAATAGAGTCAACATAAATTTACGAAAATAGGAAATTTAAATTTGTAATAAGTAATTTATACATGACATATTAATTCCGCGGTCCAATTACCGGATACAATAATAAAAAACCATCGAAAATAGTGGCCCAATCACTGGTTCTACCTATTATTGTCTACCTTTTTTCAAAAAGGTTAATTGTGGCCCAATTCCCAGGTGCCCTATAATTGGGGGATGGTAAACTCTTACAAATGTAGGTAATTTTCTACTGTTTACTACTACAGAAGATAGTGTTGACTCCTACAAAACATAGTGTTGTAACTCCTACAAAAGATTATAAAATAATAGGAGGCAAGTTTTAAAAAAAAATAGGTGGACAAGTGAATACCGCTTGTACCGTTATTGTTTCCTCCTAGCATAGGTACTTAAATAAATTATCAAATTTAATAATTTCCTCCAGTTTAAATCGTTTAGTTAATTAATTACCATACATTATTAAATATTAAAAACCAAATTACTTTTGTTAATGTATCCATTACGGATGGTGTTAAATTTGAATTCAATGATATAATATCATTGTATAAGAAAAACGATTCTGAGCGAAAACGGTCAGCAGACTATGATGTTACTAAGTATATTTGATGATATTATTGTGCATAAAGTAATTTATATATAACCTGTTTACGTGGAACCTTGTTTTCAATTTTCAATCCTTATAGCTATAAAAGTTGAACATTTTATACATTTTTAACTACAAAATAATTATTAAATTATTAATTTTATAAATTTTGTCGAAATTTGAACTTTAAATACTTATAAAAAAAAATTGTGCCTATATATTTTTAATATTTTTCAACTGCTATTGTAACAATATTTCAGGAGCCTTGCATTAAAATTTCACGCTTTTTTACACAACAAATTGATATTTACAAAAAACTAAAAAAATTGAAAACTGACAATGTCCGTAAACAGCTCAAAAAGAGTCAAATTATTTTCAAAATTTTATCGTGAATAGAAAATGCTAATATAAACCTTCAGTGAAATTTTCAAGTATATACAGTCATACGTTTTTTAAATACAACAAAATAAGAAAATCGTTAAATGAGAAATCGAGTAAATATATCAAATGTTGTAAAAATATGAATTTCAAACGTTCATAAAAATGTAATTTGACTTTCTTGTAGACATTTTATTTTAGATAAAGGTAGACAAACTTATAGATAATCTTATATTAAATTTTCAAATCTTAGATTTAAAAAGAAAAATTTTTATAAATTCTCAACTCAAAATAATTTGTTAATTCTCGTGATTTTTCCGTATTTTGTCAAGATTTGAACTTTAAATGCTTATAAATAAAAACCCTGACTGAGGATTTTTAATTTTTTCATCTGCCTTTGAAACAATAATCTAGGAGCCTTCTATTCAATTTTCATGCTTTTTTACCCAACAAATAAAATTTTATTGATATTTATGAAAACAAAACAAAAAAAAATAGAAAATGAAAATGTCCGTAAGCAGCTCAAAATATTTGGAAAATGTTATGGTATACAGAAAATGCTAACATAACCATTCAGTCAAAATTTCATGTGCCTACGCTCATTTGTTTTAGAGTTACACCAAAAACCAAAATTGATTAGGTTAGGTTAGGTTATTTTGCGTATAAAATTCCCGTTTTTCCTTAATTTTTCTTTTGTTTTTCATGTCGCTTTTGAAAACTACTGGGAAATTTTTACTATTGATCCCCCAAAGTACCAACTAGATTCACTTTCCTATCAGAAAAGTTACTATTGAAGAAAATCCAAGCACTTTTACTGTCCTAAAAGGTGATGACAGACACAAAAAAAAAATAAAAAAAAAAACACACACATCATTGTAAAATCAACATATTCATTGCTTCGCTCAAAATCTAAAATAAAAAAACACACATCATAGTATAATCAATACATTCATCGTTCGACTCAAAAACTAAAAGAAAGAAAATAATGAAAATACGTTTAAATGTATTATAAATTAATAACAAAAATGATTTAAGTTTACAACTAGGTACTTACATAAATAGTTAATAATATAATTTAAAATTATTACCATTAATATTTTTAATGTTTAAATGTAATCTATTTTCAATTTTGTGTTCATCTTAAAAACTAATTTAAAATATGATATGTTGTAAAATCAGTCAGCAATTAATAATAGTTAAATAAGAAAGATAATTGTCATCTAAAAGAAAGTTTTACAATATTATTTTATATTTTATAACTTAAAAAATAAATAAATAAACATAAGTTTTAATTTTTATGCATTTCAAAATAAATTAAAATAAAATATAATATAATATTTTATTTTGTCGTGTCATATTATATTATAGACAATAAAAAGATTCAAGATTAAAATCTACACAAATCGCAGGTACAATATTGTTGTTATTAATATTTAAATCTACTTATTTATCTTATTGGATAGGTACTTTATAGTTTAAAAAGTATGTTGTATAATCAGTCAGCAATTAAATACAAGTAAAATAATTGTTATCCAAAAGCAAGTTTTACAATATCATTTGCAACTTATTTTAACAATATATACTTAGTAAAATTATCATATTAATGTACATTTTTTTATGGAATGTCCAATTAAATTAGGTCATAAGAGATCTGGAGGTTTTGTTTGCTTATAGTACGGGCCACAAAAACGTGCAGATGATTCTAGCACCCCTAGCGGTTTTTTAGTAGGACTATATATTATCTACTATAGACCTACCGAAAAAACGCCATTGGGGGCGCTAGAATCATCCGCACGTTTTTGTGGCCCATACTATAGTTGATAGGCTCACTGCAGTTACTGCTTTTTACTTAATATATTGGCGGAGATAAAACTTTACTTCTTTATTTTACATATTTGCGGTAATAAAATTTTACTTTTGTTGACTGCTTTTTTATTAATCGCAACTGGCAATTGAAAATTACATATTTTAGTTTGATGTTGTACAAATGAAGGTGTAAATGTTTGATTATCATTTGTCATGTAAGGAATAAATCTTAATTTTACTGGATTACATAAAGGTAATAACTTTGAAGTCCTCATGTTGTTCAATTGACTACTTCCTACACACTTGTTTAAGGCAACATTATTTTTTAATGAAGCAATTGTATTACTCCTGGTTGATGTACTAATAGTAGTTGTTATGTCTTTGATTGTAAGTGGTTCAATATTAGAAGATAATCTTTTGCTGTACTGATGTAAATGCGATGATGGATGTATAAATGGCTTTGAGGCATTAATATTGTCTTTAGGGTTACCAAAACAATTGTATAAATTTGTTTTTTGTTCTTTTAAATAGGCTTTAGAAAATTTATCAGCTGTTTCAGAAGCAACCAGTTCCTCGTTGTAAAACATTCTAAAGGTTTCCATCAGATACAGAAGCATGTCTGCATCATTGCCTATCTGGGAATATAATTCTTTTAGTGACTGATTTTCGGTATTTTGAAAATAATTTCTTATTGCAGAATAAAATTCTTTAAAATATTCTTGTTCAGCATCAGCATCTTTATTAACAGTCAGTTCTAAACAAGGAAATGAATTTAATGGATGTTTAATTTGTAATTGTGAACCATTATTAATAGTATTAATATCATCTGTTTTTAAACCCAATGAATCATAAAGTATAATTTTACCGTTTGACATAGTTTTAATATCAGAAACTTTTTTATAATTGTATACCTCTTCATTCTCACTCTGAGAAAAAATTTTATGAGATTTTTCATCATCCAATAACACAGAATGTGATCTTTTTTTTACATTTTTTACTAAAATTTTGAATGTTGGTTTTTTATTATTGAGTTTGTTTTCATTATTGGATATAATTGTACATTGGGATCCCAATCTGGGATTAGCAGAAGATTCAATTTCATCTTTAGATACAATTATATATTTGATTTTTTCATTCTGACTCTCAGATACAATTTCATAAACTTTATCACCATCCAACAACATTTCACAATCATATTCTTTTTTAACATTGGATACAATTTTGAAGGTAGATAACTTTTTATTAATAAATTCCTTTTCATTATCGACTATAAATATACATTTGTTGGATATCTTATTATCAGAAGGTTCAATTTCATATTTTATCTTTCCATTTTCATTCTTAGACACAATTTTGACTTTTTCACCATCCAATAATATTTTAGTATCTGATCTTTTTGGAATATTAATTTTGTAGGTAGAAAATACTTTATTATGGAATTCATCATCATTATCGGATATAATTATGCATGTAAATCCCTTATTACCTGAAGGTTTAACTTCATCATCCGATATAATTTTATATTTTATCGCTCCTTTCTCACTCCAGGATGCAACTTCTAAGACTTTATCACCATCCAATAATATTTCATGATCTGACCCATTTTGAACATTAGATACAATTTTGAAGGTAGATAATTTGTTATTATTGTATTCCTCTTCAGTAACAGAAGTATTTATATGGAATTGCTCATCACTATCTGATTTAGTTTCAGCATCAGACACCATTTCACAATTTGAGTCTTTCACACTATCTAATATATTTTCACTTTTCAATAAAATTTTACCATTTAGTGATTTCTCATTATCAGATACAAATTTACAACCCATTTCTATTTCACGATTTGGGTTTGTTTCCAATTCAGATTTTACAAATTCACAGTTTGAATCTAAATTAAAATCATAATCTGGCCCAATTATTAAATAGTCTGTTTCTTTCTTTTCACAAACCGGAAATATTTCTTCACTGTCAGTTTCAGAAAATATTTCAGAATCTAATAAATTATTAGTATTACGTACTATAATTTCAGAATCTGATAAACTTCCAGAATCTGATAAAATTATAGAATCTGATGAACCGTCAGAATCAGATATAATATACTTATCCAACAAAACATTTTTTATACATCTTTTTCTAGAAGATTTTTCCCTATTGTGAAAATATGGAATATTTTTTAATGTACGTTTTAACTTCAGTGGATTTACATGAGGAATATTTTTATTTCTATAGGATTTGGTAGTATTTTCCTCTGTGGAATTATTTTCATATAATCTGTAACTTCCAACACATTAATTATAATTTATATGTCAACAATTAAATTTAAAGGTACTCACATTATTGGCAATGCAGTTGAAGGAGAACTCGGAGGATAAACTAAACTGGTAGCATCTTCAGTATCACTTGATTTGTCATGAAAAGGTGAAACATCTTCTGCTTTGATATTTTTTGTAAAAGCATTAAAAACTACTTCACTAATGCCATATTTTATTGTTGCATGGGATACATTTATTTCATTTGTATTACTAATATGCTTATTATCCATTTTTTTATTATTTTTCCTTATGTTCGTCTTAAAAAAATATTTAAATTACTTAAAGAAGGTAATTTATCTGTAAACAAAAAATACTCATTAAATGTATGCTTAAAGATTATATGGTAAAATATAAGGTTATAATTAATACAAGACATATTCTAATTTTGTCTTCATGGAAACATATTAATGATATGTATGTCATAAGTCATAACATTGTAGGCCCTTATTAATAATTATGATGAATATATTTAAAGTATTGTTACAAATTGTAAGTTCAGTACAAGCACGGGATATTTACTATTTTAGTAAAATTAAAATTAAGATGAAATGAAATAATTTATAATTTATAAAATAATAAAATATTTTATTTTCTGTTTAAAAAAATATTTAAAAAAAACCCAAAATAGGTAGGTACTGTTGTACCACATTAATCTGAACAAAAATGCAGGTATTGACAAAAATCAAGTTTTAAAATTTTGTAGGCTATCTTGATTAGTTAGGTTAAGTACTCTTGAATAATATTATTAAATTAAGACAAAATAACTAAAATCGTAATTCTTTGTTAAAATATCAAATTTGAAGTTAGATACCTATAATATCTATAAAATCCATAAAAAAAACTGTGTTTATAATATATTCATTGGTGTTTTTTTCAACTACTTATATGAAACTTTGTGTTACATTTTCAATACTTTGCTATATAAATTAAAAATTTTATAACTTTTTAACTAGGTACAAAAATAATTTGTAAGTTTTTATGATTTTTGACGAATTTTTAAAAATATGAACTTTAAATGTTTATAAAAAGAGGACATATTGAAATACTACTAAAATATATTTTTGATAAAGTATTTGATTATTACTCAAATAGGCAGGTATTTAGGTATTTTATAAAGTATTTAAGCCATATTTTATATACAATTTTTTTTTTTATAATCAACTATAATTTACTGTATCTAATTCACCTATACTACCTATGTTACTTGTTACTTAAAAAAGATAAGATTTAGGTCTTCATAGTTATCGGTTTTTTAGTAATATAATATACTTTAGTAGTCCTAAATATTTATAATTGACAGTCAGAAATAAAGCACCTATTTAATGGAAAGTATTCAATACAATAAAATAGTTAGTATTTAAAATATACACAAATATTTGCTGATGTTCAATACTTAAAATAAGTATTCAATACAAATACTCAAATACTGGGTACCTACAAGATTTTTATTTAAATTTACCAATTTAATAAGAATTCAGTAGATATACTAAATTCATAAATGTATATAGTAACAATATGTTTACAAATGATGAAAATAGGATCAGAGTTGGTAAACAAATTTGTAATTGAAATATTCAATAGTTATACTAAAAGTATGTGAAATAAAAAAAAAAATTATGTATATCAATAGGAGTTAAGGCAGTTCATGGATATCAAAATTCAAATTTGTGAAAAGACAACTTTTTTTAGATCTATTTACAGTTTGCATAGGTACAACCTGGTATCGGTCAAAATATCCAAATTTGAAAATGTAGAAAAACATTTTTTTCAATAAACAAATATTTCAAAAGTAATTTATCATTATATTCAAATAATATGAATTAAAATATAAAATAATTCAATTAAGTGGGTTATAAGATAATACTGCATTTTCTAACGGCTGAAAGGGGAGTTTTGGCCCAGAAGAATACAAAATACTATATACATTGTCACATTGATACAAGCTTTGAACAGCTTAGGTTTACAATAGTTTACACATTGACAACAGTCTAAGTACCTATATGGCTATATACCTATATAACACAATACAAGTTATAAATTTGAATTATTAATGTTACAATAATTTTGTAATTAATTTGAATCTTATTCAATAATAGTGTAATTTTAGACTTGATTATTTGATTAATTTCATCATTATATATTTCATATAAAACATTCTTTTCTAAAAGCTTTTAGTTCAGTTTATGTACCTACTACAAGAAGACTGCAATTTTAAAAGTTAATATTTGAGCTAATTTTTATTAAAAATTTAGTATTATTTTTATCAACTAATCAACATAATTGTATCATTTTAGATTTTAACATTTTATTTAAAGAATAGTTAATCAAAATTTTTAAAATTGGGTATTTTATCCGTGGATATTTTGACCTAGATTCATACAACCTACATTTACCTATATATTTTTATTTTTAAAGTAATGCACAATCTTTATTTACATAGTACAATAAGAATGTGCAAGCAGAGAAAAATAACATGATAAGCATAGTACCTAACACTTCTAACATGATAATAAAATTATTATTTTATTTAGTTAAATTTCAATATACCTAATAGTTCATTTAGGATAAAACTTTTATTTAAGAGGACGCCTCACCCGTATATGTTGTTTCTGTCTTTCAAGTGCGTAACATAGCAAATTGTACGCTCTGCAAAACATTTGTAGCTCCGTTAGTTAAAAAATTAGAGTGATTTGACCTCATATAAAATTTAAAGGTAAGATTATTATCAAGGCATTCTCATAGGCTTTTTACTATATTTTAATTTTTAAACGAGTTGAGTATTTTAAAATTAAAATATAATAAAAAGCCCATGAGATTGCCTAGATAATAATCTTACCAAGAATCTTACCTTTAAATTGTATAAGAGGTCACTGGACAATTCACTCTAATTTTTAAACTAACGGAGCTACACTTTTTCTGCTGAGCGTACAATTTGCAATGTTACACATTTGTAAGACGGAGACAACATACGTGGGTGAGGCATCCTCCTAAGTTTTAGTAAAATAACATTCAATATAAATTAAACGATTAAAACATGTTTTAATAAAAACTATTTTTTTCAACTAGACAATGCCTAAATATTTTAAGTCATTGTTAGTTGCTAAGGATTTACCTAAACCGTTTCCGCCGTGCATCGTTTCCAGTGCCAAAATTAGGATTCTTGGGGCCCCGGATAGAATCAATGTATGGGGCCCTGAGGTCTATGTATACAATATTTCTTTTTAGGTTATCTATATAAAAATAAATAATGATGGTGATTTTTTTTAAAAAGCCTAAAAATATCATGCGAAGGCTCACTACCCAGTGACCAGTGACAATTTATAGATAAATATAGATATTATTATGGATAAATAGGGGCCTTCTTCGACAACTAATTAGATAGCATAATAAATAATAAAAATATTTTTATTTGATTTAAACATAAGATTACAATGCAATTATTTAAAAATTTGAAATAGATATGGGGCGCCATCCAGGCCCTCTGAGCCAACGATTAGCGGTCCTTTACAGAGGCATTGCCACGACTGCCCCTGTGGTTGTTGTGGCACTGATCTCGTCTATGATTATACTACAAACGGAATCAGTATGGTTCAATCCAATTGTCGAAATTCATTAGGTATCTATTTCGAAACCAAATTTAAATCGTGGCCCCAGGATAAATGATTTCGGATCACGAGTCCAAGTATTCCCCCAGAGACGATAGATCAAAACAATCACGCGAAACCACTGATTAACAATAAGATACAATAACTGTATATGTAAACTTACTTGCAAAGTGGCACAGCGTTTTCTTGAACTTCAATTCTCAAAACAAAAAAAACATTATTATACTTTGTCCAACAAGTCAAATTGTAATGGCTCACACGGATCACCTAATGTGCGGTGTGACCTTTGTAGACAGGACCGCACAAATAGTACTTCCTGCTGTAGAGTTTAATTGTTTACAGTTTTTATTACAATATTGATGTACCTATTATAAAAACTATAATGCGTGTAGTCAAAAATATTTCGATGAAAAAAAAACATTTGTACTCAAAGGACTGAGGAGCAATGCACTAATTCTGTAAATCACAATAGACGCCGACAGAGAGCAGCATAATTATAAGGTTAGAACTTTAGAAGCTCAGTAACGCACCACATCCGGTATCACGCATCGTTATCAGAGGCGACCAGCCATAAACAATTACGGCTGAAACTGTGGGGACCTGCGCGAGTTTCGACCGGTTTTCGTCCGCCGCGCTACTTGGTGCTTTCTCATTTGAAAAATAGTAAGGTACCTCCACGGACCAAGATATAACGGACTGGAAACGAGCAGCTTCATCTATACCACTATATAAAATAGAACCCCCTTTTTTGTATGTACGCGCATAACTCAAAAAGTACCCAACGGATTTTAGTACAGTTTTCACTAATCAATAGGTCTAGATTCAGGGAAGGTTTTAATATACAATTTATTTGTATAACTTAATTAATCTATACCACTATATAAAATAGAACCCCCTTTTTTGTATGTACGCGCATAACTCAAAAAGTACCCAATGGATTTTAGTACAGTTTTCACTAATCAATAGGTCTAGATTCAGGGAAGGTTTTAATATACAATTTATTTGTATAACTTAATTAATAAAATTAAAAAATTATTTGTTCCATACATCCGAATATACTTAAATAGCATAAAATTATCGCCCCGTGCACAGATTTCTCTTGCGCAGTGGCACTTTTATAAGATTTCAAAGACAGCGACTAGAGTTCGAACCACGGTATCAGACACTTTTTTTTGCATTTTTTTCCCACTTTTCACTCAACTTATCTTAGTTTTGTTAACTGAGTTATTTCAGTATACAGATAACACATTAATTATCGTTGTCGACGCGTATGGTGTGGGGAGCTCCTGTGTATATGTATGGACTTAGACCGTATTTCTTTTTTTTTTAGATATCTCTGCAACGTCTACAGTGGAAGTGGAGCACGTTCTCGACGTATTAGTGTTATATTGTACGTACGATTAAAACGACGTTTTCAATCAATATAGGTATTAATTTACAGTGGACTGTCAAGGTTGGTTTTTGAAGTTGTAATTACCGTACGTTTGCATTTTATGCCTGTTCGCGCAACCAAAATAGACAAAAATACTCACACTGGCAGTTTCGCAGGTATTTCCACGCCGCGCGCGTGACATTACGCGTTATCGAATGCTATTGACTCTTATCGTGCGCGCGGTTGATAATCACAACACGATAATAATAATTGGTTCTTTGAGCGCACAGTCGAGACACGTCGTCAGTCGTTTACCAAGTCGTCTAGGCAGTCACTGCGTGTTACGTGTGATCGCTCGCCGTACACCATCGTTGTTATTATTATTATTATTATAGTAGTGTGGTGCCGTGTTTTATTTTGCATTTTTTGTTTTATATTACCATCCTATTTTACCTTTCCACCTATTGTATTGTTAGCCTTTCGGCAATCAAACAATGCCTAGCCGAAAGTCTACTATAGGACGTAGTACGGCAAATGCTAAAAGAGTACGCTTAGTACGTAGCAATGAAAATTCTGTTGAACGAAACAATAGACTTTTACAAAATCGTGAAAGAAATAAAAATTTAAGAAATGTTAATGCATGGTTTAATAAAGAATACTCTGCAATGAATTACGATTTTACTATTGATTACAAAAATGATCCGATGGTTACATTAGGTGCAATGTCTATTGTTTGTCAATATTGTTTAGCTCTAAAATGGAAAGATGAATCTAAAGGAATGTGTTGTTCAAATGGTAAAATTAAATTAGTAGAGATTTGTCCCCCTCCTGAACCATTGAATTCTCTCCTTACAGGTGATCATCCTAAACATGGAGAATTCAAGCGTAACATACGTCGCTATAATAATGCTTTTCAAATGACATCATTTAAAAGTCGTAAAATAGTTGAAGGTAATTTTATGCCAACTTTTAAAGTACAAGGCCAGGTATATCATTTAGCTGGCAGTCTACTACCGAATAGACCTGACGAATACAAATTTTTGCAAATATACTTCATTGCCGATCCTGAAACTCAAGTGACAACTCGATGTAACATAGATTCTAGGAAACTTTTAGATAGCTCTTTGATCAGGTCATTACAAGATATGTTGCACTCACATAATATATACATACAATCTTTTAAAACAGCCATTGAAAGTGTCCCTCCAAATGTTCCCGATTACAATATAGTCATACACGCTAGCAGGGTACCAACAGGTGAACATCGAGGACGTTAAAGTTAGGATTTTGTATTAATTGATTATATTAATCCATCATAGGTAGAATATGACAAACTTGATATAACTTTTATACTTTAGAATTAAATCATACACTTACGTGCAAACAGTATGATGTCCGCGATCTACCGCAGGTAGATTGCCTACCTGATAATATACTGCTGCGAATCAGAATTTTTATTCTGGGCAACGGAAAAGTTAAGATTAATTTTGAAAACCATACATCGAATATTTAATAACGAATTGAACAAAGTTTGAGTCTTATAGAGTTAGTACATTTAACGGGCAACGAAGTGCACGGGTTCAGCTAGTAGACCTATAAACTAATGGAGTGCGCCTAACACACCCCCCTACCGATTATTCATGGGGACGATATAGAGTGAGAGAGAAATAACTATGCGTTTGGGAATATTTGCATTGTTTTTTCAGCCGTGTGTTTTACATGTATTCTATATCTAAATCATGGCTATAATATTTTAATACGTATGGATGAAAAAACTAACCTAACCATGATAGCCGTCGTACGGACCACTTTAGCTACTACTAGCGGCTTTGGTGGATAACACTCGAAGTTCTATTATGAAGGTATACGAATTTGTTGTTTTTAGAACTTGAGAATGTATTAATTATAACACTTATTAAGCAATACGTAACACCAATAGACACCTCGATGTATTTTTTTATTCATCAATACAATTATTGCCATATTTGTACTTAAGGCTAAAACCAAATACTAATACAATTATGAAATAATAGACAATAGTATTTCATAGAATCATTCTTAGAAATTTTTATGTTCTAAAATTGGTTCAGTAAATGTACACAAATATACAGGGACGGCCTAGGAGAAAAATTAAGACCGGGAAAATATATTACCCAGACTACATTTTTATGTCTACGTCACACCACAAAGGCGCAAATTTGGGGGGGGGAGGCTAAGCCCCTCCCAAACTTAGCCGTAGCCTCCCCCCCCCAAAAAAAAAAAAAAAAAATCTAGAAAATACAATTTTAAAATGCTTTATTGCAATGGTCTGCTTGCCTTTAATATATTCAGACCCCCCAAGTCAAAAGTTGAAATTGCGCCTATGACGTCATACGCGTAACTATGTAAGGTTTTGGTCGAGGGCTATCATAATATGTTACCCCCCACCAACCTACAAAATTGTTTATAATTATTTATTTATCTAACCTTTTTGGTTATATTATATGTTAGAGGACCACAAAATACAGTCCATAAATCAGTATCAACATTCTAGTGTGACTCTATCCCACCTAAATATTTCAAATGCCTAGGCACGCTCTATAACGCTATATATATTGTGTATTCTCTTCAATTTTTTTTAAAAAAGTCCAATTTACAATGTATTAAAAGCAATTACAAGTAAGTAATATACTATGCTTGAAACTATTATAACAATTCATAATTTATACCCTTAAGAGCGTTAGATCCGGTGCGTTTCTAATACAAAAACATGTCTCACTGTAAAAACTCTCACACCATGTAGAATAGTTGGTTTTTCTCCATTTTTTTTATTTAAAAGAAGACAACATTTTGCAGATATGATTAGTCTGACTTTTTAAATTTTAATTATAGAAGTTAAAAAATATATTTGAATAATGCGTACCTAATATTTGTTATTTTTCAAACGCATCTTTCAAACACTATTTAAAGTAAATGAAAATTCGACCTGAAGTCTTTCAGGTAAAAAAAAAAATTAGAGTATTAATAGTTAGGTGTTAGTAATAAGTAATAACTATAAATTAAGCGGGTTTGGTTAAATACTTAGTGCTCACCGGTCATCACACAATTCGATAGTACAAAACTCCAAAACAACTATAGGTACCTACTATATAATATAGCTTATTAAATTTAGATTTTCCTCTTGTAGTTTTATTTACAATATAGTTTTTTTAATATAAAGAAATAATTAATAAATACTAGTTATTTAAAAAAATAAATGCATTATGCATCCATCAGGCCAATGGCAAGTCCAAATACGTCAGGCCACCGGGAATTTTCCGGTATTCCGGTGGACCAGGCCGTCCCTGCAAATATATTTATCAATACAAGTTACAACTATAATGTTTTTTTAAATTTATTTTTGTTTTATTTTTTATGGTTTGAAATTAAATTTATAATCATTAAGTAAGTTTATTGTCAAAATCTGAAGTAAATTAAATGAATACTTATACATTGGTTTAATATTTTTTATTGTTCAAACATATAATCTATGCTATTACATTGTTATTTGTTATACATAATATGTAAAAAACTGCACTTATAAGATAACTTAAAATAATTTCTTAACAAATATCAATAATTTCATCAATCACTGGCATTAAATCCATGGATATTTTATTTGGTATACCATGTGTCTTAAGCCTAGAAAACACTCTAAATATGAATATACACACTAGCTATAGTATGAGTTTCCATAACTTCATCTTCAGTGAACCTAGCATGGTGCAAGATTAGAGGCATTATTAAAATGCAGTAAGAATTTTCACAAGGAGCTTTAATACCAGGAAATCCATTATCTGCTGATACAATATCACCCAATTCTAATTTTGAAAAGAAACCACTAACATTTGTAATAAACGAATCACTAGTCATAGCATTTTGATACAAAACTTATCATACCATTTGGTGTTATTGCCACTAAAACTTTAACAGTGTAACAACTTTTGTACCTAGAGTACATATTATATACCCTTTGTTCTAGTGTATTAGGTTGTTCAGATTTTATTTCTGTACAATCAATAATACATTGGTAATAAGGTTTATTTTAAATGATTCAGGCAATGTTGCTGAAATATTTTTATCTGGCCAAAAAATAAAGTTTATAGTTTTAATTGACAACGAATGTAAACAATCATTAAATATTCTAGTAACTGCTGAACAACTTATAATTTACCCTTTGGTAATACAAATTAGAAGTACAGTAAGTTGAATCTCAATTTGTCAAGTATTATACTGAAATTAAATTATATTATATTATAAATGAGTTAATATTTTTAAAATTAATCATATTCCTGTTTATGAATCCTAACATCTTAAATGATTTTTTTTAACTAAAATATTAATATGTAATATTATACTACAATTATCAATTTTATAATAAAAGTCATAACTAATAACATTATCTAGACAAAAAAAAGTAATAACAACGCAATCATTTATATTGAGTGGGAGGTAATTTCAACAAATATATAAGTAACAAATTTGTTTGGATTTTACTGTAAAATTAATGTATCATTTAATAATGAATTCTATTATACATATAGCCCACCCCAAAAATTATTTCTATATACGCCACTGGAGTGAATTGACTTCTTATAAAATTTAAAGTTAAGATTTTTATCTAGGCAATATTAGAGGCCTTATAATATTATGATTTAATTTTAAAGCAAGTTATGAGTTTTTTATGATTTACAATTATACATAAGTATTTGCTTTGAGGTTTTTGAATTTTATTTCCAGGGATTTTTTTTTCCAATAACTGTTTGTTGATGATGATTTTTTTTGTATATTTCTGGAAATATTGTTGGAATAAAAGAAGGACTCTTTGCGTCTTTTGAACACCTATAGACGCCCTGCATTTAACTGAAAGCAGTGTGGTGGACAATGACTGAACTTGCGAGGGGATATACAAGAATATTATAATGCAGCATTAAGTTCAAACGTTCATTACCAAAATAGAAAAATAACTCATGTAGTCATGTTTCATATTATTCCTGTGTCTTGTCCATATGGGTTGATGATCAATAATATAATTTATTATAACAAATTAATTATTTTGCTTATATGTATAATACCATGTTAAAATATTTATTTTGCCATGTATTCTAGTATAAAACTATAAAATGAATGAATGTGGTGCTGATATTGTACTTAAATATGGTTTTCAACCAGTGACTTTTAAAACAAGATTGTCAAATAATAAAGGTGAAAATTTAGCTAAAAGTGGTCATGTTATAAATGTAACAGAAGTCATAGCTTCGCATAATGGTTACTCAATGGTAACAGTAAATATAATCAGACAAACTTCTGTATCAATGCAACCATGAAAAGTCAAACTAGAAGTATATTTGGTTATAAATTTACTATTTTTGTTTTACTAAAGTGTACTAGGTAATTATTTATAAAAAAAATGTTTGGACTATATTTAACAAAGCTTGAACTTGAGGAAACTGAAACTGAAAATAATGTTATTGTGAATAATATCTTTCAAAATCAGTTACAAAAAGAAAACAATATTTTAAATATATGTTTTCAATTAAATAAAAATGAACATACATTTTTTTTTAGCAAAATGAAAGTAACAAACGATGTCATGAAAAAAAATTTAATGCAACTATAGATCAGTCAGAGTGTTGATTGGATGAAAGAAAGATCAATACAAATTTCTGCAACCAAGGTTCACAAAATAAAAACTTTTAAATATATTTCTGACGAAAATCTTGTCAAACTTGCTAATACAATTTTTATTGATACAAACTTAATTGCTAAAGTAGCGATAAATATGGCTTATGGATTACGTACCGAAGGTGTTATGATTGAAGCATATAATAAAATGTTAAAAGAAAAATCTGTAAGAGCTGGACTAACTATACACTCTAAGTATCCATGGTTATGTGCATCACCAGATGCATTAGTCTAGTCGCAGAATGGGAATATAAATAAAATTTTTGAAATTAAATGCCCTATTTCTTGTAGAAATAAACTAATTTTTGATGAAAATAGTAAAAAAATGTAATTCAAATTATCTAAAATGTGAAAATGATGAGATAGTACTGAAATCATCTCAACGGTACTACACTCAATGCCAAATTCTAAATGTGACTTATTCATTTATAATTCTATCAAACCATTACTAATATGTTTAGAAAAAGATGATCTTTTTTTTGAAAAAAGAAATTTTAAAATTAGAGTATTTTTATTTCAACTATTTCTTACCAAATATCATTCTAAGTTCAAACAAATAATTTTAAGACTTACATTTATATTTTATAATATTTTTTTTGTAATTATAATGTAACAATACTATATTATAATGTATAATACTAGTTATATTTAAGTATAATATAAAATGAAACATATTTTAAGAGAGTACCTAAAAAAATGAGTTTTTTATTGGTAGAGGTTGTAAATTTGTTAACACAACAAATATGGACAATGTTATCAATGTAAGGTAAAAGTTCAATTGGTACTTTTTTTTAAATACCGTAAGTTTTCAATCTTGCAAAAAACATTTCTATATGTATTCTTATGCTGGTAATACTATATGTTTCAAGAACTTCCTGTTCAGTTAATCTACCATTGTGTGAAATGGGTGGCATCACTAAGATAGTATTATTATTTTCACAATTAGTTTTTATACCAGGAAACACTTTATCTTCTAAAATTTGATCAACTGGTTCTAATTTTGACAAAAATCCACTATCATTTGAATAAATGAACTTGAACTTGAATTTAATGTTTAATATAATACACTTAAAGCAGAAAATGATAAATCCAATTTAATTTTCATTAAATATATTAGTAGTCAATTCTTTTGAATGATGACATTGGTACGAGTTTCAGGAAGTAGAGAGAGTAAAAAAATCAAATACTTTAAAATAGGTTCCAGTTAAATCTTTAAGGGATGTTTCGTTTTTAACAGAATCAAAACCATAGAATTTGTCACTGTCCAAACCTGAAGGACAAAAATTATTAGTATTTGAATCAGGTCCACAAGACTTGTCCAATAAAAATTTTAAATTATAATCATAAAACCCAGTAGACATAGGCGGAGCTAGGTGGGGGCTTGGGGAGGGGGGAAGAGCAAAGCCCCCCCCCCAAATGTATACCGAAGTTACGTACCTACAGTTTGATAGTTTTATATCACTATTCATAAATATATTAGGTACTTAAAGGACATGCATCACAACACTAATTTTAAATTCTGAGTGAAACGATGAATGTTGTGATTTTACAATGATGTGTGTTTTTATTTTATTTTTGTGTCTGTCATCACCTTTTAGGACAGTAAAAATGCTTAGATTTTCTTCAACAGTATCTTTTCTGATAGGAAAGTGAACCTAGTTGGTACTTTGGGGGGTCAAAAGTAAAAATTTCCCAGTTGTTTTCAAAAGCGCCGTGAAAAACAAAAGAAAAATTAAGGAAAAATGGGAATTTTTACGCAAAATCTGTTGAAACGACACAGACATTTAAAATACAATTTCTGATATTATTTAAGAAAACAGTTGAAGTTATTTCTTCTATATCGATTTTTATTTTTTTTCCAGTATTTGTATATAGTAATAGTAATATAGCATGCAATACATTCATATATTTTAGTCCATTTGAAATTCGTTCATATTTGTATTAAGATATATTAAGATTATTTCAAACTACATAGGTTAAAATATATAGTTAAAATAATCTGGGGCTTGAGCCTCTCCAACTAAGTTTATCAAGCTCCGCCTATGCTACTAAATGAAGTTACTTGAGTACCAACCGAATCACCATCAAAAGAACATGTAAATACAAATGAATTATCTGGAATACATTCAAAATTAATTTGAGTACTAGAATCACACATTGATTTACAATAAAATCGTCCCCTTCATTAATTTCTATTATAAATGTTGTATTTAAATTATCATTGTGACTATTAGTAGACTGATTATTGGTTTTTTTTCTTTTTAAAACACGAGAATATCTGGAATTTTTTTAGTCCTTATTAACATTTCTTTTTTTGTAGACTTCTGAAAATAATGTGGGAATATATGAAGGACTTTGAAGATTTTTTGACCGTCCATTACTAATGAAATGGGCACTGCATACAACACTATATTTATTGGGATACCATAATTTCCCATTGTCACTAAAAAAAATTTAGTAATTATGTATAATCACAAAGAAGAAACTTAGCATTTTTAGCATTACTTATATCCTTTTTGTACCATAAATTTGCTTATAATAATATAATATGATAATATATAAGTATATCTTTATTTTTATATGATAATTTAATGAATTATATGTGTATTTGGTATACCTACCATAAATATTATATTACCTATTGTCTTCATAATATGAGGACTAGGTATTAGGTATTATGTAACTTATGAATTGCCATTAAAATGATAACTTACAAGAAATAATTTACTTAATACAAAAAATTAATTAATTAATTAATAGCAAATGAAATAGTAAAATGAATATGTATTGAATTCAATATAAATGGTAGTTAGCAAGCTTTATACAAAGTAATCTAGGAATAAGATAATGTATGAATTACTTACTAAGTCGATTGATTGCTTTAATCCATTTATTTTTAACATCTTACTCATACAATTAATTTGGAAAATTATAAAACTGTATTTGGTCTGTATTTTTGTAAGTATTACTACATCCGACCACACAACATATTTTGTTTGACTTGCTCTTATTCATCTTCTTTTCAGAGAAGTACAAAACGCTTAATTTGAAATAACAAAAATAATAATACCGAATACCGACAAAATAAATAATAATATTAGATAGTAGATACATACCTAGGTAGTTTCCTATAGTTTTATACCTAAAAATTATAAGTGTAACGTACTGTGTACCTAGTACAGTCATAGAATAATCAAAATATTATTATATTCCTTCACTAGTACTATACAATGTCCGCTGGGAGCCCTATAACTTAGATACACGACGTCTATAAAGAATAAGATATAGACTGCGCGTCGTCAAATACTATATATTATATATATATATATACATATATACGGACTTAGGCGTCGTCTATATTTGTGCATTGTGGGCTGTGGCTGTATCATATTCTACAATACATTATACAGTATATGATACCAAGGGAGTAGTATAAGGGAGCACAGACCTATAAACTAACTTAATAGGTCTATGTAAGGGAGTAACTTATCTAGTTAGTATAGATCACGACTTTAGATAGAATCACAGAAGATATCTTCTACTCTGGGGTGCGTTCGAAAACTCGACCCTAGTTAACTCTATAAAAAAATAGTTACCCAACTTCGTTTGGGAACGCAGAGTTAACTCCGTATTACCGTTCGGTAACACCGAGTTGTTATACCTCGGGGTAACTCTTTGACCCCGAAAACATAGGTAGGTTGTTTTAACTCTACTGATAATAACGCTTATCTACGAAGATAACAAAATCAACTCTACTCTACTCTACTCTAACTCTAACCTACTCTAACTAAACGACTCTACTCTATCTATTCATATTCGAACGCACCCCTGGATAGAATGGTTGCACATCGGGCACATCTACGCTATGTTAGACCGCGGTGTACGAGAGTTCTTATCTAACATACGAAAAAGTGAACTACTACTAACGGTCCCGGCAGTTGTTAATTGGAACTACAATATTATAATATTCGCATTTCCCATATTCCCATAAGAATACAATAGTGATCAAGTTTATATAAGCAACTAGATAGCGCTATAATGTAACTTTTAATAAATTTTAGATAAGAACAATTGGTGATCACAAAATATCGACTCGTTCACTCGTTGTACAACCATTCTAATATTCTATCTAAAGCCGTGTTATTATCTTTATTTACAACTACAACTGGTCTCATAGATAAGTAAGAAGTGATAAAAACACATGTTCGCCTGTTTTCAAAAAACAACTTATTTATCAACTATCAAGTTTAAATATAACTGTTTTATTATAGTAAGGATTTAGTATTATAACATACTTGATGTCTTCATACTTAATTTATATATCGTATTTTTCAGACTTTCAGTATTAAGTGGTCAATGGTCAGTACTTATTCCTAACCTCAATGGCAATTTTACACTGTACACAGTAAGTTGACGGCCCAGCATTTCGATCACGGACAGTTATTGAAATAAATATTTAGTGATGTTCTAC
Source organism: Sitobion miscanthi (assembly GCA_008086715.1). Taxonomy (NCBI): domain Eukaryota; kingdom Metazoa; phylum Arthropoda; class Insecta; order Hemiptera; family Aphididae; genus Sitobion; species Sitobion miscanthi. Next base: position 6,569,587 of record CM017802.1, on the reverse strand, counting down.
ATTATAGGTAATCTTCTATAAACCGCTTTGGTAAGTAATAAATGTTAAAATAAAATATTTAATTTAGTTTATATACACATTAATTTTTTTATGTAGCGAATAATATTCTAAAATGGATACAAGCAACGATTATTTATTTGCTTTACAATTGCAAAACGAGTTGGCCAATTTTGAGGAAAACGAGGATCTACTCAATATAATAGATGTGACAAAATCTAGCAACAATTTGGCTGCAGGCTCTAGTAGTGGAAGTGTAATTGATTTGACTGATATCAATACCAATGTTAAAAAACAGAAGCGTAATGCTGTCGATAATTTATCTCAACCAATAAAACGGCCATGTCCTAAAAATGTAGAGGCTACCGAAAGTGTAGTAGACCATTCTTGGGAAATGTTGGATCCAAATCCAGACATACACGGTCTATTTTTGGCATTTAATCGACAGTATTTTTGGAGTAAATTGGACTCAGTCATGATACAGTGGAGCAAAAGGATGACAGTCTGTGCTGGTTTATGTAGATATGAAAATGGGTTTTGTTCCATTAGCCTTAGTGAACCACTGTTGAAACTCAGGCCTCGAAAAGATTTAGTTGAAACATTACTACACGAAATGATTCATGCATATTTGTTTCTTACAAATAATAAAGATCATAAAAATAGAGATGGACATGATGGACATGGACCAGAGTTTTGTAAACATATGTACAGAATAAATGCAGCAGCCGGTACTAAAATATCAATTTATCATGATTTTCATGAAGAAGTAAATGTGTACAAAATACATTGGTGGAAATGTAATGGGCCATGTCAATATAAGAAGCCATTTTATGGAAATGTAAGAAGATGTAAGAATCGTGCACCGGGGCCATATGATAGGTGGTGGACTCATCATCAAGCTACTTGCAGTGGAATTTTTATTAAAATCAAAGAACCTGAAGGATTTGGATTAAAAAAAAAACCAACTGTTTCAAAACAATTGGATGTTAAACCTGTTAATAAAATTACAAATTTCATTACAATATTGGATTCTCCAATAAACAAAGTTCATCATGATGGTTCTGAAATATATTCTAAATCAAAAGAAAATGATCAAAAGCCTCAGTTTGATAACAAATCAAATTCACCCACAAAGAAAGTTTCTGATACAAATGCTAAAATGTCCTCTGAACCTAATGAATGCGATAAACAAAATGTTCAACAGGGTGTATATTTATTGAATGATTTGTATGAGGGAAATGATTTTGATGACGATGATATTAGTGATTTGTATGATGGAATTTCTCAATGTCCCATTTGCAATAAACCTGAGTTAACAGATTGGTTGAATGATCATTTACAAAATTGTAAACAGTTGAGAGAGATGTTTGGCGATGAAATTAATGATAAATGTAAATGTCCAGCTTGCAATGATACAGTCGATAGATCCTTAATGAATGAACATTTAAATAGTTGTAAAATGTTGATCAATGTGTTTGAAAATGACTCTGAGGATATTCCTGATGATACGAATTATGTAAATTGTCCATGTTGTGATAAAATGGTCAAAGACAGCAATATTAATACACATTTAGATATTTGTATGTCAACAGAATCAATAAAGCCAAATCATAATAAAAATAATTTAAAATGTCCATGCTGTGAAAATATATTTAAAAATGTTATAGAATTGGATGATCATATAGATAACTGTTCGTCAGTATGTTAATAATAATAATACATTATTTTATATACTCAATAATTAATATATTACGTCATGATGTTTTTTTTTTTATCTTCATTGTATCTAAAATAAAATATAAATACATGTTTATTAATAGAAAATCCTGAATTGATTTTATTTTAAGTGAGTTGTATAGGAAGCACTAAGACAAGATCAGAGCTCGCAATTTCACTTTATAGGGACTTGCTTGTCAAAAATCACATATAGACACAGGTGTTTATTTTCTAATTACAAATTTAGATTAATAATCCAACAGACCATGTATCCTGTTGACTGTATACTCCCGTAACCAAATTTTAAAATTTTGAATAATTAAAATATATAAAAACTATTTGGTTTCTGTGTGTGTCTATTTAAAGATGATTAATTATGTACATAAGTATACAGCCATATAGATAGTATTTTTTTTTTTACTAACCAACCTTTTTATATAAACTATGTTAAATTCAACAAAAATAAATTTTAAAAATCTAATTTAATTAATTTTGTTATAATGTTATATAATTGTTTTTTTTATTATATTTCTTATTATTTATTAGTTTCATGATATAATTACGAGTACCAGAGGATACTTGGTGAGATGGTTAGCAGATCGTAAAAATAAAATATGACAACAAAATATAAAAATTTAGTTTTTATTTTCATGGTTTTTTTCCCATGATACGCATGCGTAACACAACTTATTTTTTCAAAGGAGATCCACTTTGAATTTTTTCAAATAATTTTGTATTATCAACTTCTTGTATACTAAATTTGTAATAAAGTGATTTCAAATTTGATTTTTTGTCTGTATTTTATACACAGGTAGAATTTGTACTACTTTTTATTTCCTTTAATAGGTAATAATTTAAGCTATATCAATAAATTTTGATCGAAACAAGGTGTTAAGAAATTAAGTACATTAAAAAAAAAAAGGTTTATACTCGCGATTTAAATTTATTGTTTGAGTTTTTATTTAGTCCATTCTAAATTTAGAATACAAGTTGATACATGAAAATTACTTGACTTAATTTAACCACTCCAAGTATTTTATTCAAAATAAAATAAAGTTGTGTTGTGCATACAAAGTTAAAACAGTCGGAGCAATGTATAGTCATCAATGTTTGAAAGTGTTGGGTAGTAAAGCAACACAAATCAAAAATTACTTTAGCTGTAATGCTGTAGTAATTTCATTATATTTTATTTAAATTAACACGATTGTAACAAAATTACCTTTTAAAAGTTATTTCTATGGATTGATTTTGTAATTAGTTTTTTAATAAGTAACATTATTTGTTAAGCACTAATGCACTATATAATATTTAGTGTAACGAATAATTTACTCAACACTGGTAGTTGTCTACTTTTATGTTCTGCTAATTGAGTTCAAAAATATGCATAAGGTACTGAGTTATAGACTAGCGGTTGCTGTTTCTGTAAATAAGCTATATTTGAGTATAAAATATACAATATTATACTCAATATACTCAAAAATAAATTGAAACTACTTTCTGACACTTCTTTTAGTTATCGTATACAGTATACCTATCTGTATTTTTATTTGAAAAACTATTGAAAAATCAAAAAATGATTTCTTTAAACTACAGTATAACCTCATTAATCCGAACAGTCATTGAATAAAATGTAAACGCATATTTTGAGCTGCAAGCTAAAATAAACATGAAAAGGAATCCAACGAATTTCCCATATATGCATGTGATCGCAATTATTCCTACTAAATACCAATAACAAATTGTCATTCACAGTATCTAATTTTTAATTACATAATACATACATGTATTTTGATTAATTTGTTTAATTCGGACAACCTAGATCCCAAATTAGTCCGGATTATTGGGGTTCTTTTGTATTAAGACTCGATTTTCATAATAGCGCTCATTAGAAAGGTTTTTGAATTTTTTATACTTAAATAATTCTGTAACAAAGTACTTATAAAATCTTACAATTCTACATTTTGTCACCTTTTTGAAAAAAAATTTGAATTGTAAGTTTAGAATAAATGGATTCAAAATTAGATATTTTTATAACAGAATTGTTTATTTTGTATATTGATCAACTACAAAAAGTCAGGAATATCATTTTAAATGTCGTTAGGTACGTCAAAAAAAAAATGTTCTCTTTTTGAGCTTGTATAAACAAATGGCTTCAACTAAATATTCTAGAATAAATAAATATTGTAAACCTATAACACTTTTTTTTTTAACAAGTTACAAACATAATATATACAATTTATTTTAACAAGGAATAAAAAATATACATGATATTGATTTATTTTTGTATATTTAACTACATCATAAAAAATTGCATTTCAAATGTTAAGTCACATTAATACTGCTACATAAATTATGTAAAGGCCGGTCAAATCAATGAAGTTAAATACATTTTTCACTATTATATATAATCATACATTTGATACATAATATAACAAATATAATGACTAATGGTGTATTTCTATTCCAAATGTAGATTGTACATATTTTTTACAGTAATATTGAAACAAGTTAAATTCAATAATCCTACATTTGGGTTACATAAAAATTATTTAAAACTAAAATTTTTCTAGTAGCAATATAGATCACATCATTAATATATATTTCAATTTCATAATTGAATAAATAGATGACATGAGTGAACAATTAATTAATAATTAAGTAAAATTTATTAATTTGTCTTATTTTAATGATATGATCAATAACAAACAATACAAATTTGTGACAATATATTAAAGTATAAGATATGCCATTTTGAATAATTAATAAGGGGGCGTAAGATGATGCAGAGCAATGTTTCTACATGTAGTTGTTTTGACAAATGTTTATTGTTCAAAAATTCAGAAATTAATACTAAAAGCAATTTAGCAAAACTTATAAAACAAATAAAAATGTATAGTCAGTTTTAGAAAAGAACACATTTTCTTATAATTATATTATAACCCAAATGCATTAAAAGAATACGTAAATATACAACAATGTCACCATAAATAAATCATCTTTATAGTATAGTAATGGTGAATATATTAGTATTTTATTTCTAACATATACATTTTTTAATTAATGCTATTCATAGTTTTACAAATATAATTTAAAATGTTACATATTCTGACTAACATATTTTTTGCTACAATTTATTAATTAAATACATTTTTAACTATGAAATATGGACAAATTGTTTTCAAAAGATTTTACTCTATTTTGGTTGTTTCTTATACATTTACATGAGACAATTATTCCATCATCTTCTTTTGGTTTATTATGTCTATAGCGGTTTTATGGGTTTACAATTTTTGTACAATAAATGTTAGTATTAATCAGATTTTTAAACACATAGTATATTATATTTTATTGTATTTAAGTATTATACATAATAAATAGTAATTTTATTAAAAAAATAAAAAATAAAATAAATAGGAACTAAAATTGTTCAATGCTATTATATTTTCATCAAGTAAATATTATATATTGTTAATAAATTGTTTATCCTCAACAATATTGACATTATTTGGTTTTATTTTTAACTAATTTTTTTATAAATATAATATATGATTTATACTACATAATATATTACATACTGATTGAATTCAAGCCACTATATAATTTTAGTTAAATTAATATAATATTATTATTTATTGATTCAATTCTATTGTTATATCAATTAAAAACACCAATGGTTATACCTTTCAAAGATAATATTTGGTTCATTAAGTTGTAATAAGTAAGGATTCAAAAAATAATAAAACTATTAGTTCAGAATGTTTTCGATTTGTTAAATATCGTTTTTATAACATGACAAACTTTTTTATGACATATAACATATATTATGTATAACATTCATTCAATATATTTCAAAAAAATTCATAACGTTATAGAATCATTATGTTTCAGAGTAATGTTTAAAAATATTGTTGAAAATTTGTTACAGAACATAATGTATACAAGTAAACACATAACATTTGTTACATAAGATTATAATTGTTTACATTATTAGGTCCCTAGTAACAAGTAATAATAAGTATGATTCATTCTCTGTTTGTAAAGACAAATATAAAATATTTTTAAAACTTTAAAATGTTTATAATAGTATGGTCGGTTTAATCAGTGATTAACATAATATAGTCTAGATCAAGAGTCTTTATTCGAGGCCAACAAAAAATTTTTAAGCATAGCATGTATAAACTAATACAAGTTTTTATTACACATGCAGCCCGCTATGTGTAGAAAGATTGAAGATCCCTGGGTGTAGATTGTATTCAACAATTCATTTTATAAATAATTTACAAATCAGTAATAGTAACTTGATTAATAAAAAAAAATATGTCAATTGCAAATACAAATGATAGTTCTATGTTGGAAATAAATTGAGTAAATTTAGTAATACTCATAGTAATAATTTATTCAATATTTCCGAATAAAATAAAAAAAAATAAATTAACTTTACTACATATAAATAAAAAAGTAGACTATTTAATAATAATATTAATAGTTAAAAAATAATCATGTATAAAATTTCAACTAGAAAACATAGCTTGATAAAATAATGTTTTTTAGAAAAATGACTAGATATTTACTAAAATCTATTTTACTCAAGACCTTGTTAATTGTTAGTTTTAAAATTTGATCTAATTTTAATGATAATACATGTATATATTAGGTACTCAAAAGAATAAGATATTTCAAATTTACCAAATATATCATTTTAAAAGCAGATTGAATGGACAAGAGTTTGTTTCATTTCATACACTATGACGCGAGGTACATGTTGTTCTTTTTCCAAATATTATAGCAATGATTTAAAGTGGTGCACAGTGAAGTATAGTGTTTATGTTATTTTTCAAATTTGAAGTGCTCATAAAAATTGTGAGTAACAAATAAAAAATTGGAAAACAGTTGAGTTAACCTTGCATTAAAATTTAAAATATTTATATTAATGAACAAATTCAATTGAAAATTCAACCTAAGTCATAAATGTACTGTAGAAATTAAAGTTATTGTGAATAATTTACTAAATATTGCGATTGTTGTTAATTGTTGTACACTATAAAATGCATTTTGTTAGGTTAGGTGCCTTTTGTGAAAGAGTTGGAGCTCTAAATAGTATTAATCATTTTTTGGCAAGTTAATTGGAAACTACTGAACATTTACAAAAATTAATTTTATAAGATACTGTCTGTATCATTTTTCAATAAGTATTTGAGATTTTAAGAGGCTATATGAAACTTACTGCCCCAGAAAATTATTTTTTCATTTGGAAAAACACATAAAATCATTGTAAAACCAAAAATGTTCTCATGACTGCTTTAAATATAAATTGCTATGTAATTTAAAATCTTTTTTTTAACTACTTTTATGTAGTTTTTTTACTTCCTCTTGGCTTAATGCTTTCACTGATTTGCCACATGGCTTCTTCGCATAGAAACTCATCAAAATTGTTAAAGAATGCAATGATATGATCATGTTTCTTGAAATTGTAGCATCTATAAAAATATTTTGGAATAAGTATTCATTAACCCAATATATAATAACATACTTTTACCCTTTTTTAAATCTCTTCATATTTTCAACAATATTAAACTGTTGCCATCTTTTGGAAAAATTTATTATATTGTCTGATATATAATCATTGTTACCAATGTGTACAAATGTTAAATCTTGTAATACTAATCCTCTGAAATAAAAAAGTTTATTAAATGTTGATGTATTCTTAACTATCAATAAAACAATACATCCATTTTTAAGTATTTCAATGCTATTGTAATTATGTTAATGGAAGTTGGACAACTGTAGCAAAAATTCATTATTCTTTTAGTGTTAATACAAAATATACAAGATAATATTTTCTTTGTTTATTTTATTTCTGTAAGCCAGATAACGGTATTATATAAAATACGGTTTATCATAGTCACATGTAATTAAGTTAACTTAAATTATCATAAAATGAATGCCTGTGTATATTATGGTAAACAACAATAATTTTATTTTAAATTTTTAAGTAATATATAAAAAAAACACTGTATAACAAAATGGTCCAACATTAAAACAGTCACTAAGAGGTATCCAATGCTATGAGCCGGACACTATTTTTGCCTTAACAATCAAAATGATTAATTTTACATACTTGTATAATTAGAATAGATATTACTAAAGTATATCATAGTAAATGTTACAAACAGAATCTATTATTTTAATTAGTATAATGAATATTGTCTTATCATCAAATCTGAAGGGGAGAATAAAACTAGACTATTTTTTATTTTTTTAATTTTGAAGTATGAGTATTTTTAAAATTATAGAGGGTATTAATTCTTCTAAATATGGATATGTTCAAAAAATAAAACAAATTGATCTTTTATCCTTCTCTGTGGTGACTTTAATCTACCCCTTATTAAATGGTCTAAAAAGCAACCTAAGTCTATCAGCATCTGGTAGTATGTCTTACACTTCTACCCATTTTATTGATTCCTTTTCATACTTAAATTTTTACCAGCTTAATCAAGAGCCTAAGTCTGTGGATGCACTCTTGAACTTGTCTTTTCTAGTATTGATTCATATTTTGTCAAAACTGCTAACACTCTAATCGTCTCCCCTGATCCCTACCATCCTCTAGAGTTCATATGTTTCCTAATCCATCTCCCATAACTCCACATAACAAACATATAAACATCGTGATTATAAATCTGCTGATTATGAATCCATGAACCTTTATTTGGGATTTTTTGATTGAGAAAACACTTTTTCACTTTATACAGTTGATGATTCTGCTATTGTCTTTAACGATGCACTTCTAAGCTCTATCAATAAGTTTGTTCCCAATAGTGTTTTCACCTTCTAAATTTCTTAAATGGATGTCCAGTACTCTCAAAAATCTCATAACAAAAAGAAAACCCTAATTTTAAAAAAAACATTTGAAACATTGGACCATGGTTACCTTATAATGGTTATAATGGTGCTTAAGTCTATAGGCATTGGGAATCCCCTTCTCTCTTGGTTGTACACTTACATCATTGACAGAAAACAATTTGTAAAAATCAAAGGTGCTGTCTCTGACTTATCTGTGACACTATTTGGTGTCCCTCAAGGAGGTCACCACTCACCTTAGTCTTCTTCTATTTATTTTAATTGTTAACTCAGTCACTAAGTGGATCATAAAAGCTAAACTTCTACTTTTTTTAGATGACATAAAAATATTCCTTAAAATTGATAGTCTTAATCAATGCCATATCCTACAATCTGAACTCAATATTTCTGCAAATTGGGCGCACAGTATTGGTGTTAGCCTTAATAAAAACAAATGTCACATTATGTCTTTTTCTAGAAAGCGGTCTCCTATTCACCATAACTATTCTTTTAATGGCACTACTCTTGACTGTGTTTTCCTTTATAAAGATCTTGGTATTCATTATATTCCATCATTGAACTTTGAGTATCACATAAATGTCAAGGTAAGTAAAGAAATTTTTTTCTGCTCGTTGTCTCTGCACTTTATATTTCTCATTAGTATGTTCAATATTGGAATATGGAGTGGTAGTATGGCATCCTTTTTGGCTAAAGATGAATTAAGACTCGAGAGTGTTCAAAACCGGTTTCTTTCCTACGTTGTCCATATTATGAAGATAGAACACCCTAGTCACGATTATTCCTTATTAAGTAGTATATTGGAAATACCACTCCTATCATCATGTTGACAAGATGCTGACAAGCACTTCATAACCTCGCTCCTAGGTGGCACAACAGATGCTTCTGATCACCTCTCCAATGTAAGTCTTCGCATCCCTTCCTTCTTCTCCAGAAATCACTCCCTCTTTCAAGTACCTACCCATAATACATAGAATGAACATAGAATGCTCCGTTAACTAAATAATGTTAATTTTGATTTTAATATTTAATAAATGTATTAGTTATAAGTTTACTATACTATATCACTAGATTACCATTAAGTTTATATTGTATTGTATTTTCTATATGTTCTGTGTTACTGTGTGCCATAAATATCTACTACTTATAAATTAAATTTAAAATGTAATCATAAAACTAACGATTAGCTTTTATAAATAAATAAATAAATTATAGTAGATAAATAGATCTGAAGAAAGAATTTGGTAGTTGCGATAATAATAAAGTATATTGTACTGTAAATACAATTATATAATAAATTGTAAAACCAAAAGTATTATTTTCATAGTTATTGAAAATGGTTTGTTCAGAAGTGTTATACACAAAAAGTGTGTTTAAAATAAAATAATTTTATCTTGAATAAACTGGTCTAGATATAATCATTATTTATGTTGGTTAGTTGATTATTTTACCATTATTATAAGAATTAAATATAAATATGTTAAAATGTTTTAAATTCTCTTACATGTAAGGGATGCAAGGAGGATTTGTGTCAGCTAAAGCTTGTCTATAAGCTCTAAAACTTGATGAGCTATCAATCAGTGCACAGTATTCTTTTAATCCTTCAGTTATATATTTTTGCCATTCTAAACGCCTTATTGGTGCACTATCTAAAGCAGATAAAAGGGCTAAATATGAATTAAAATTATTCATCTTTCTTAAGCTCTTCATTATTTTGATAAACTTTAAAACATAACGTTCACGTTCTTTAGCTTCATTTTGTTCTAGTATGCGCGATCTCGCCCTAAAAAAGTTTTTTATTACCTATGTTATGATGTACACAGTGATTCACCAAGCATGATCACACCAATTTTTCCTATAATTATGATTTTGGGGATTTTTAAGTATATCCAAGTACCATATTATAAATTATTCAGATTTTTTATTAAATTTAAGGAATGCTATGTGGTGATACAATCTTCTTTTTATCAAATAAGAATCAAACTTTTTAACTGATTTTTTTTTTGAAAATTTTTATGTATCTGAAATCTGAATCATAGTTTGAAGAAGTAGTTTCTGAGTTATTAAAATGATTATTCTAAGAATAATGGTCGTTAAAAATGGTTTTTCAAAAATAAAAAATATACATTATATTGGATCTAGTATTTACTATTTACTAGATTCATTATACAGAAAACTTTAAGAGGACGCCACACCCCCATGTGTTGTCTCCGTCTTACAAACACGTAACATACCAGATTTACGCTCAGAAATTTAAGTTTTATGCCGTTAGCTTAAAAATTAGAGTAAATCGACCTATTATAAAACTTGATGGTAAGAATATGATCTATGTTTTGTTAGAAGTTTTTTTACGATAATTCAGTTTTTAAATGAGTTAGGTATAGCGTGTATAATAAGTGTTAATTAAAAATGATCATAACTCACTTAAAAACTGAATTATTGTAAAAGACTTCCAACAAAACACAGATAATGTTCTTACGATTGATTCACTTAAATTTTTAAGCGAAGGACATAAAATATGAATTTCTGAGCATAAATCTAGTACGTTACACGTTTATAAGACGGAGACAACACATGCGGGTGTAGCGTCCTCTTAACAGTTTGTAAAATATTGATAGATAAAATGTTCAAATAATCATTTTCCTTAACCTTCCAAACCCATTATCATGGACCTATCATCCTAGTTCTTTTAAACTTTGATTAAGATACATTAAAATTATCAAAATAGTTATCTGATTATATAATTACAGGATACTTCTTAAATGGCATCAAAAATATAAGTATTTAAAAATATGGACCTTACTATACTTACTTCAAAATTTCCAAAAATTAGAATTAAAAAATTAGTATATATCAATTACTAAAGGTAAAAATAGGGATAAATATGCTTGGTGAATCACTCTGTACAACAAAATATAATAATTATTATATTATACATTAATAATTATACATAATTCATGTTTTCTTTAAAAACACATACCAGTAGGACATTTTGTTAAAATGTTCTGTAAATTCTGTGAGATTTGGACTACGCTCTTCATTTTGTTCCTTAACCCAAATTAAAACTTCTGGTATCTCAATTTTCATAAACAGTTCTGAATCCAACATTGTCATTTGTTCAGCAATAAGTTCTGTCTTATAGTCTAACAAAGTTGCTTGACGAGTATATATATTTTGAGATGGTAACAGGGCATTTATTGAAGTATTATGCACCAATTTTGCCTGATACCTTTCCAAAAGTTTCACTCTAAGTGCTTTTGCCATAGTTAAATCCCCAGCACATAATAGCTGATACACAAATTCCATAAGAATTTGCAGCACTTCATTATCTAAGTCTGTTAAACTATAATCAATTGAACTTTTTAAATAATTGTTCTTATAATTTTAAACTTTGTATTTACTTACGTTAAATCACTAACTACTCTAACCAACAAAGAAAATGATTCTCGACCAGCTCTTTGCCTATTCAAATCACCAGAGTTTTGGAACCTTTGGTGTCGCGTGCATAATTTTTGAATTAACTCTAAAGGTGATATAAATGTCCTATATGTTGTTAAAAATGCTTCTTGATACATAAAATCTAAAGTAATGATAAAAATATTAAAAATAAATAGTAAATAATTACAAGGTTATCCATTTAAAGTGTCTTCACCTCAATATTTAATTTCAAAAATTTTTATTTTTTGGAAAATATTATTTCTGCATAATTTGATATCATTGCAAAACAACATTTATTACAATGTTTTGTCTTAATAATTTTTAATTTCATATTCCAGAGTAGAATATTTTTTGGAGTAGGTATATCAAATCAAATTTTTAACGAGTAAATAGTAAATTATATGTAGAACATAGATTTTTATGCAATTTTTTTAGGATTTTTGAGTTATCTTTACAAACTGTAATAGTTTCAGCTAATGACAACATTTAATAATTATTGCATATTGAAATGAAAATAAATTATTTTTCAAAATCTAATAAAGGTGTAAACCAATATTTTGTCTGGTGAACAATTCCAATAATAAATGGAAATTATTTTTCCACAATTTAGTTTTTCAGTAGACTAATGTTCATATTTTTAATAGCAAATAACTAGTCAGTCATTGATAAATTTCTGCTTCGCAATGTCTTTTAGTGCATACTTTCGTTAATATGTTGTAAATAAGTATTTTCTTGTCTTACAATTTTCGAATGGGTGAATGGTTTTCTTCGAAAAAACAAAGACTGAGGTTTTTTCTACCAAAGGAAAATTAATATTTTACAACCATTATAGAAAACATACAATCAATCATATGTTAAACATTTTCACTAAAATAATTATTTTTTTTTTTTTATTATTAAGTAGGTACTGAATTCAGTTTAATTTATTTTAAATGAATAATTAAACATACAATAACATCTAATTATCTAATTTAAAAATAATTATAGGATGTATTTACTTCAAATTTATGATATTTTCAAAAAAATTCCTTTCCATTTTGGTTATATGTATTTAAAGTTTAGATAAGTGGAGTAGTGGACTAGCATCTGAAGGGTACCTAACCTACCCTATTATGTCACTATGCCAATTATCTCAACTTTAAACACATAAAACCACAGAAAGGAATTTTTTTTAAATATCATACATTTTATAAATTTGAAGTACATATAAATACATCCTGTAATTTTTTTTAAATTAGATAATCAAAAAATATAATTGTATGTTTAATAATTATTCATTTATAATAAATTTAACTACTACCTACTACCTTTAAAAAAAAAATTAATTTTTTTAGTGAAAATGTTTAACATATGATTGTATGTTTTCTACAATGTTTGTAAAATATTAATTTTCCATCGGTAGAAAAAACCTATCTAATCTAACTAATTGAATAACTCATTCTAAATTCAATTTTGATGTATTGAAGAATTCCAAATATTACAAATATTCTGCTTCGGAATATGAAATTTTATGGGTTTTCAAATGAGTTATAACTTTTCAAAATTTTTTAATTTTCAATTTCAATTTTAAATGTTTACCATTTTTAACTGCGTTTGTTGCATGAACTACAAGAGCATCTGCGTGTCCACCTCGAACAAGTGGTCCGTCTTCTTCTGGTTTTTTAAATACTAGCCATTGAGATACATTTAATTCTTCCATAATGTTAACTTCGCTAATATCAGTTTGTAGAGGTGGTTCAGTAGTACTTGGTGTAATATCCCTGGAAAGCATTAGTTATGTTTTACTTAGCAATGGGCTAAAAACTTCAAACACTGGTAAAAATAAAATAATTGCATAAATCAAAAATATAACTAAAAATTATTATTCACTTAATAATTATTAGTGTTTGTTGTACTCATGTCCATAAAATCTGTTTACAATGGTGAATAAAACAAATAACCATATAAACTATAAAATGTCCATAACACTACTTAGGAAGTTTACTCAAGTAATGCTTGATTTAGTTGAACCTTCAATATATTGTTGTTTATAATAAAAAAATAGACACAAATAAATATTTTTAGTACTCTTACTGAATTTCTAAACACTGAGTTTGAATTGGAGTCGATATAACTTCGGTTATGTATACTTTATTTGGAGAATTCGGTGGTGTTAGTTCTCTATAAGGAGATGTCATTATTTTACCACGTTTAGGTGGTAATGCTGGTGGATCAGAGTCACTGAAATGATGAAATTTTATTTTAAATTCAAATAACTTTTTGAATATAGGATTTATAAGTATGTTACATACTTGGTAAAATAATACTGTTGACAAGAGTTTTCAACACTATAACTTTGGATTTCACTCTGATACTTTTGAGGTGAATGCCAATTACTTTGATGAAGCATTGTGTATGTATGAACAGAATGACGTAGAAATTCAGTAGTATTCCCATGTGTACAATTTCCAAACATTTCCATGTATGCCATTACTACAATAATTTAATGTTTTAAGTATATTAAAATTTATAATAATTAAGTAAAGAACAAAATTCTATATTCACTCTAAACCATTTTCAAATTAAATTTGATACAGTTTTTTTCTAACTAAATGGTAACTAACATGCACAAAAAACCTATATTTTTCAACATCTTACCAGAATAGGCCACTGAATGAAACACTAAAGAAAAAGAAATTAATAACTATAAATCTTGTTTATTATAAATAATAATTATAATAAAAAGAAAATTATGAGTTGTATCATTCAATTAGCATGTTATTAATATTATTCATAATTATTCATAGATCATTATTTATTGTATTATTATAAGGAAGAATTTATTAATTTATGATTGTTTGAAATCAAATATACATAATAATAAATAGGGTCCGGAACTTGGTGCATTTGCGTCTTTTTTCTAATGCTTACATTTGAGGCTCTTATTTACAGACATTTAATTCATGGATTATAGAATTTAATGGTACAATTTTTATTTTGCATTTTTGGGGAAATTATTCTTTTACATTAATTTTTTAGTATTTTTGGTGCAATTTATTCATTTTTGTACTTAGTTTTACGAAATTTTAACCTAACACATTCAGGTTCCATTAGCTTATTGATTATCGACGTTCATTAACTCTATCGTTTGTTGTCGCAATCTACAATTATTTAACTGTAGGCAAATACTATTTTAAGCCCTGTTAATCAGAAAAAATTTACCAAAAGTCAATCAACTTATTTCAAACTGCGAAAAATATTTTTGAAGGCTCCTTCAAGAGTAAACATTTTTAAAGAGCTAATACCTATAATAATTATGATTTATAATAAATGAATTATATAAAACGTACATTTTTAAAAATTTTAACTCATTATAAAGTAATTTTTGGTATTTTTATGGTCATTTTTTATGTTTAAAAGCAATTGTAACATTATTTTTTTGTGTGCATTTTTTAAAGATTTTTAGGTCATTAAATTCCGGGTTCTAGTTATAAATTTGTTTAACGAAATGCCAAAATTAAATACAAAGTTTGAATTTGCATATTTTGACATATTTTAGGAAGAATAGATATTAAATTTGAGTAATTGTTAGCATATTTTGTATTTTATAACATTTTTATGTATGTAAAATGTCGGGAAAAATCATAACAGGAGATATCATTGAAAAATATTTCATAAAATAAATTACGTTTGGGTAGGTAGCATAGGTGCAAATAGTGTTAGGTTAAGGATTTGGGGAGGCTGATCCCTTAGGGATTATCCCTGAAGCCCTACTATTATAATATTCAATGAGCTTAAAAAAAATTACAAAATGTTTGTGAGGGCTGTTAAAATTGTTGGTGGAAGCTTAGCCACTAAATCTCTCTCATCTGGATCATCTGGATCCTAGATTGAAAACAAGTAGATATGTGTCCGTTAATTACGCTATTCGCATATTTTTTATTTTTATTTTTATTTATTCAGCCAAAACAATTACAATTAAATAATTACAATAAATTACATCAATAATTGCTGATACGTATACCAACTGAGCTATAAGCTACATCACGTTATTCGTTATTTCTTAACCCAATACATGTACTAGTATTTTTTTTAAATCTAGTCGTTTTATTTATTGATAATTTAAAAATGCCTACAACATGCAATTATAGTGTTTATAATAATCAATAAATCAATATATATTATAATAAGTAAAACCCGAGTAGAAATTATTTGCATTATGTTTATGTACTTACTTATTTTTGAATTTTTACTTCCAAAATTGTAATATGTTATATTATGTTTTATGAATTTTTAAAAATATTACAAAAATTTAGCTGCATATGTACAATCATATTTTGACAATTTTGACTGCATATTTCGATAATTTTTAGGGCAACAAGTCCCAAACCCTAATATTAATAACTAAATATTTTTATCAATATTTTTTATAGAATCAAAATAAAAAATTGAATTTATTTTTTCTTAATTTTTAACAAATATTTAGTAATTATTAAGTATTCAACTATTAAAATAAGATTAAGTATTAGTTTTAAATAATAATTATAGATAATTTATTATTTTAATAATTGTACACCTCTAATATAAATATATTCCATAACATGCATACCTCTAATGTTGTAAAAAACATTAAGCCTTTTAAATTATCTGATTTCAAAAACGGCAAAACTTTTTATAAGTAAAATATTTAGGTTTCCGATATTATTTTAATACGTGTATTAAGATATGGACATATTTTATATTTATTCTGAAGTTTAGAGTAATATATTTTTGTTTTAATATAACTTACTATGTTTCTTTTTCAATGGCAAAGGTGGTGGATTTGAAGGATCAACTGCAGGATTATCAAGTGATGCAGTATGTGTTAATGCTTGAATACTACAATGACTGTTATTTCTATGGAAGTTATATTGTGTAGACATTTCATCCATAGATAAATTGTCATAAGTAGACCTCAACCTTTGTCTAACTATCCGTTTTTTTTCTGGAACAGGCGGTGGAATCTAGTAAAATTAAAACTTTCAATTAGGTATTGAAATACACAATAAACACATTATATATAAAGTTTAATATAAAATAAATTACTTCATCATTTGATATTGAACAATTAATTTCGTTTGATACTACGGTTCTATTAGTGATTTGATGTATAGTTGTGGATTTAGAATGTGTCCAAACTTGATTAGATGCCTGATGAATAAATGCAGTTTTCTTTTCTACCATTGCTAATAAACATAATTCCAATTAGGTATTTTTCTATAATTAAAATACATGGCAGTAAAGAAATCAATCCTTCTTTTAATGATACAATTTCCAATTTTTGGTCTAAAAAAATTGCAAATGACAAAATTGATATTTAATATATACTAATATTAATTAGCTTTGTGACATTCAAACCTGCATTCAGAAATCTTAATGTTATTTCAATAAATAAGAAATAAAAGTAGAAATACATGATGTGAGAAGTGGTATATATCATAGCTGTAACAATGCACAGGTAAATATAAAATGTGTGTGAAAGTGTGAACGAAAACATTTAGTCATGGGTACTAATAGTTGATGTATACATTATATGCAAATATCACAAAATCGCTTAATATACAATATTGCTCCACAATAAATAACCTAACTCTTTGCCTATATTATTTTACTAATGGTTTTAAATTTTAATTAAATTCTTTAAAATAGGTATAGAGCTGATTTAAGTGGTAGCTGTAAAATGTTATAGATGTTATAATGTTAACTTACTATGTTGAGGCGGATACTCGGAAAATGGAGATATTCGTTTTTCATTACCTTGGTCCACTGAAGCAGAACTGGAAGAACAGTTACAATAGCCACATACATGGTTGGCATCATCTAATAATTCATATAATTAGTATTAAATATTAATATTTGATAAATGAATATTGACATATTAATAGCTTACTAGTTAAAAAAGAACTATCATCATTGCACATGACAATATTAACTTCATCATCATTTAAAATTGAATCCAGCGAACCTATTGATGAAGATCTATCAGAAAGGCTTAACGGCTCTAAAGATAAGTTGCATAGGGTATGCTTGGTGTTATTATGTCCAGTACGACGCTTTGGTGGCAAAGGAGGAGGAGAATTATTTTGGTCAGTCTTTTTTAACCATGATCTATTTAAGAAAAATTAATGTTAATCATTAGACAATATTTCTACATACATCACAAATATTAATCTTACCGATCAGGTAAAGGTGGCTTTGAAGGAGGGTTACAGTCAACCGTATCAAAAGAATGATTACTCGTTTGTTCTAATATTTCTCTTTCCCTCGGTGTTAAAGGTATATCTGGTAAAGAAACTCTTTGCTTCAGTTCATCAGGAAGTTTCAATGAATCCTCGTCTTTGTATACAGTTTTAAGTACACCGTGGTTAAGTTTGTCATTAGTTAATGATACTAAGTTCTATAATTCATCAAAAATGTCAGTACATAGTTAATATAAAATATACAGCTGTATATTATATAGAAAACAGAATAATAACTGTGCCACTATATTATTTTAATACCTGAATAGCTAGCTCTACCAAACGCAGTATATCTGATACATTATCTGTATTGATTGCTTTTTCTCCAAATATGAGAACATCATCACATAACTTAATCAATTGTGCTACGCTTTGGTACACTTGATTTAAAGCAGATACAACTAGTGAACTTTGTTCATTGATATCATATGATTTAAATACCCCACAGATTGTTGTTACTGTTTCTAAAACTACTGTACCATTTCCCGGTAACATTTCTAGTTTATTTTTTGTTACTACATCAAGGAAATGTCTTAAGGCTATCTGAACCTAAAAAAAATTTTTTTTATGTATATAATATATTAGGTTGGTAATTTAATATAAATAACACTAATTAAGGGGGTTCCATACCGTGATTTTCTGTTTTTTTCTGACACACGCGCGACATAGGATTTTAGACAGATTCTTTGCCAAACATACCAATTGATCTAATGAAGAAATAAGGATTCTAAAAACAGATTTGAATTTTTCATAAAGTATTCTTACAATCAACTTTCCTACAATTTTGATTTTTTGATAATAGTTTCTCCAAAAATAGAAATACAAACATGTTTAAATACTCTTTTTTAATATAACGTTTCTGGAATTTGGGGATAATACCAAAAATGTGGGAAAGTTGATTGATTTCAAGTAGACTTGACAATGAATTCAAATCGGTTTTCAGAATTCTTATCGCTTCATTAAATCAATTGGTATGTTTGGCAAAGAACATGTCTAAAATACTATGTTGCGAGTGTGTTAGACAAAGACAGAAAATCACAGAGTAAAATCCCCTTGAGATACTTTCAATAAAAATAAATGGTATGATTAACTTACTTGTCTAACATGAAAGTCGATGTCATTAAGGGACCGCTTAGGACTACTTCCTGATGAAGCATGTCTTTGCTTTGGCAATCCATTTTTTGGAGAACCACTCCTGGAACTGATGGTACTATGGCTAGGCGATCGCATTGCAGATGATATAATATCCAACAAATCTTCTTTAAATGAACGAGCTCGTCTTGCAAATTTATTACCACTACCAATGTTACTATTCCATTTTTTGTACTTTTCATCCGGGACAACTCCTTATAGCAAATAATAAAAATTAATATCACATTGATTTAAAAAATAGGCGTTTTCACATAGAAAAAAAACTACAGTAATATAGAACAGTTAAAGTACAATCGCGATGACATAGTTAATATTTAACACTTTACTACTATGGGTAGTTACTTATTTGTGAACCATTGATACAAGTACACAGACTACAGAGATAAAGAATCTAAAAATAGAGCGTCTAACCTAAGTGAGTGGGGTACGATACTACGGCTGTACATACTACACAGTATTATGGTACAGTACATGAATGATGAATATGGAATGACTATAGTACTATACACGTCAAATGTCTCGCAGACATGTAGTCTCATAACACTTTCAAAGCTCAATCGAGTCAGTCGTGATATTTTAGTTAGCGCACTGTATTGACTACTATATCCAATTGTTGTACCAACCGATAAACACATTTTAGATTCAATAGAATCCAAGAAAAAAATTTTCAATATTTCATACTCGATGAATACGTGTATGACGCCTACGTAATTGGAAATATGGAATCGTTAAAACAATAGATTGTATAGTATTGTACTTACCTATTTGATTATTACGTCACGTCTACTACGGATTACGGTATCAATGATCAAGGTTACCTATTACTTATCCATACTAAATACTTAGTCATTCGTTTTAATTTAATACAGATACAGGATGTACTTATAAGGCATAATATGGCACTGAATGAGTAACCCGGTTTGGACAGAATTAGGACGGATATACGTCATACTGATCGATACAAAACAATATTAATCGGGAAATTTAAGATAATAGAATAATTTACGCAAAAATTACTATCAAAAAATGTAATATTATTTAGTAGCACTCAAATAACAATACTTTATGGTAGGTAAATTTTTTTTTTTTTTTTTTTATTAAATAGAAAAATGTACAATCTTTACAGAGAAAACTATTACAATAGGGAAATATGTTTTTACAAGAATATCGTGTAGAAGTTTGAGGAAGTAACCCAATAGTAATATCTCTTAGATAGGTACCTAACTTTTAAACATATTATTTGTTGTTTTCATTATAAACCGGAATTTACACTAGTACATAATACATATTATTAATACCTACTAACTATTTGTAGTTGCTAATATACTCACTTTTGTCTTATAGGTACGTAATTTTTTTAGAAAATATTTTTATAGTAAAATACATTTGTAAGTAGTATCGTAAGTACCTACCTACGATAATATGTTGTATAATATATTTATTTATTTAATATTTATACGACGTCCTATCCGCATAACGGATAATTAATAACTATAACACAAAATTGTAATTACTAAAGGCAAATTTACTGTTGTTTGTTTTTTTATTAATTGTATGAAGGAGACAATGAAACAACACATGCGGGTGAGACGTCCTCAGTCCTCTATGATTTATATACACCGCCACACCAGTATTTATTTGAAATTACCTTTTCGATAATATTTACGAATGCATTTGGAGATTATTATTGATGTAATATTGATCAATAAAATATTTTCAAGAATACTGTTTTGTTATACTCACTAATTTTTATAATAACTAGTATACATATAGAGCCGGGAATCCGGAAGTTTGTGCACTCATAATTACCGAAATAAATAATCATGCATTTAATAAATTGGAATAAACATTTTGAAAAATTTATTTTAATTTAACATTTTTTGTGAATCGCGGACATTTCCCCCTCGACTGTTTACGGTGTAGTAGGACATCTCCCCTCTCGGTATATTTTTGATGAGGACTTTTTCCCCCCATTTTTTTAAAAGATGACTTTAATAATATATTATTATTTATTATGAAATTAATTTTTTGCCAATTGTCTAATATAGTAAAATATTTTCATAAATACCTATAATAAATTATAGATGTATATTTTTGATTAACTGAACTACCTGTATCAAAATGTCAATTTTGGAAATAGTATGTTTTGAAATGTCAACCCACAATTATTAAATTGTTAAATATCCAAACTAGTACAGTTTAAAAAAAAAAAGTGGGTAAGTGGATGTCGCTCTGCTGTACAGTAGGTTACAAGTGGGTCACTGTAATGGATGGTGTTAAATTTGAATTCAATGATATAATATAATTGTATAAGAAAAACGATTCTAAGCGAAAACGGTCAGTCAGCCTATGATATTACCAAGTATATTTGATGATATTATTGTGAATAAAGTAATTTATATATAAACTATTTACGTAGAGCCTTGTTTTAAATTTTCTATCCTTAGCTATAAAATTTGATCATTTTATACATTTTTAACCACGAAATAATTATTAAACTTTAAATTTAAATAATTTTGTTAATATTTTTAATATTTTTCAACTGCTATTGTAAAAATATATCAGGAGCCTTGTATTCAATTTTCACGCTTTATTTCCCAACAAATAAAATTTTATTGATATTTATAGAAAAAAAAACTAAAAAAATTTAAAACTGGCAATGTCCGTAAACAGCTCAAAAAGAGTCAAATTATTTTCAAAATTGTATCGTGTATAGAAAATGCTAATATAAACATTCAGTGAAATTTTCAAGTATCTACAGTCATTCGTTTTTAAATTACAATAAAATAAGAAAATCGTTATATATGAGAAATCGAGTAAATATAAAATGTTGTAAAAATATGAATTTCAAACGCTCATAAAAATTTAATTTGACTTTCTTGTAGACATTTTTTTTTTGATAAAAGTAGATAAACTTATGGATAATCTTGTATTACATTTTCAAATCTTAGATTTAAAAAGAAAAATTTTTATGAATTCTCAACTTAAAATAATTTGCTAAATTTCGTGATTTTTTCAAGATTTGAACTTTAAATGCTTATAAATAAAAACTTTGATTAAGGATTTTTAATATTTTTCAAATGTCATTGTAACAATATTGTAGTAGTCTTGTATTATGTAATTTGTACTAAAGTACGATATTGCTTATTTTCTAATTTTTAAGGGGGCTTTAATTTCAAATAAGTGATTTTGGGGGAGACCAAGCACCCGTAAGCCACCCTCCCCTCACCCGATTTCCACCTATGGTCCAAGGCTACACATTTACTCACGTTATGTTACACATCTACCCGAAGGGTAGGTTACTCATCCAATCATTCCCCGCCACAAATATCTAATGAGATGTCATTAGGACACCGAGTTTTTCGACCGTATCCGGAAGGAATAGGGAGCGATTACTTGTCAGTTGTCACATTTTAATTAGCAAGGTTACACCTTATTAAGCTACCCATTTACTTTCGATGAAGGACTCCCCCGATCACATAGTACAGTAGGTATATTCCGATATTCGTATATTATATTTGTAGAGTAGAGTATAACATATTATAGTAAAGACGGGTTTGCTCGAGATAGAAGTATAGAACCACTCGGGTTGTAATGAGAGTTAAGTGTTAAGTCTACAGATCAATATTAAATATAGTTGAGAACATTATCTGTGAAATTTCATTTTTATTTTTTTTTTATCATTTATACGAAAAAAGTTCTTATTGTTTCAAATTCCATTATTTTTTGGGTTTTTCAAACTTGAATAACTTTTTTTTAGTTCCGATATCGAAAAAATAAAAACGATATTTCACAGCCAAAGTTCTCTTTTTTATGTGGTGAAAATTTAATTTCTTAGTTACATGGATATAGCTTTCAGGGTTTTTTCCCACGTAAAACAGTTTTTGCTATGTTTTGTATTTGTAAGAAAGAGACCACACATGCGGGTGTAGCCTCCTTTTAATAGTATTTTTTTTTAGATAATTTATGGAAACTAAAATAACATAAAAATTACTTGGTTTTTGATTAAAAATAAAAACAATTTATTTTAGAAACCCAACTTAATACAATTTAAATTTATAAAAAAATTATGCAAAATAAAAGCTTACGTCTTTTAAGCTCCTTTTGCTATATATTGCATTTGTAGATGAGTACTTTTTTGATTTATTGTAAAAGCATGCAAGTAGCTAATAATGAACAAAAATCAAAAACAATTTAGTATTCTAATATGTGTATTTTAATACTACAAGCTGATGCGCATTTTTCAACTGACACAGCATGTAAACATTAATTTAGATAGAAAAAAGATACTCTTGAAGAGACTGGAGGCTGCTAACAAAATTGTCACATTATAAACATGTAGTAGTATAGTATGATTTTAGAAATTTCACTTCGTTCAAAATTTGGAGTGAGTTTTGACCTTTAGAATAAAATCCCACCCCAACTACTAATTACCAAGGCCGTACCTTGGTGGGGGGGAGGTGTTGAAACCCGCGAAATTTTTCGCGTTATTTTATGTCGTAGTCAAATAACTATCAGTCTAGAATATCGATGAACATTGATACGTACACACTACACATACAAATGACAGCTATGGTCTACGTTATAAACTTAAAAATAACAATTTGTACCAGATAAATTCGCTTCAGGTGTATCAGCCGGATTTCTTGATAATATTATAGGTACATACTACATAGGTATATATGTATAATACATTACCACCAGAATGTGTAATCGACAAAGAACTAGTTCTTAGTATTTTAGTAATCTTATCTTAATAGTCTATGATAATAGTTAAAACTTTTTCACGGGCAATATTCATCTCCAATATTTAGTTTGGTTTACGTTCTGACGTTTCTAGTGTGCTACGATTTACGAAGTGTTTAATTAATTTGTTTGAAAGGGCAAAAAGACAAAACACTATGATGAATAATTTCTTTATAAAAAAGCCTAAATTAAATTTTTTGGAAAATGAAGTCGAAGACACACCACATACATCGAGTTTATGTCCAGAGTTAAACATTGAAACATCTACCTCAAACGTAAATATTTGAATCAAACTGTAAGTAACGAATTGAAGTATAAATTATTAGTAAATAAATGGACACCCGACGAAACTTATAAATTTCCCATAGTTGGAAAAAGAAATTTTAAATTCCAGTTTAATTGGTTTAAACAATTTTCTTGGCTTGCTTACACAACAATAGGCGAACAAAAAACTTTGGAAAAGAAAATGGTGTGATAAACCAATATTAGAACGATCTCCTGAAATACTTGAAGCATATTCAAATTGTAACCAAAATTTTTTCCCAAATATTTCATTTTTATTAAAAGTTTTAGCAATTTTACCAGTAACTACGGCGATATCGGAAAGTACTTTTTTGACGCTGAAAAGAATAAAAAATTACCTAAGAAATGCAACTGGAGAAAACCGATTGACTGGCCTAGCATTACTCAGTGTGCATAAGAATATTGTTGTAGATCCAGAAGAAGTAATCAATCGTTTTTTCAAATGAAAAACAAAGAAATATAGAGTTTGTCATATAAAATATAAACCATTTTCCAAACTAAATGTATAGAATTAAGTTTAATAATCTAATTAATATTAAGTCTAAAAATTTTTTAATGTAAATTTCATTAATAAATACTATTTATTATTCTACAATATTATGAATTTTAAACCATATTTAATTACCCACACAATATTATAATACAATTAGAACACACATTTTTGGCTTACAACAATAATGATATGTTGAAACTTGAACCTCTATTTAGATTAACACAAAGTTCATATTTGTTTAAAAAATTTACAAGTCTCTAATGAGGCAACACCAACTGTTCCAGTTTTTGCAACTTACTGGTGATCAAAATGAATATTTTTTAATGCCAATTGATAGTCTTTTTTAAGTTAAATAGGTACAATTTGACCAAAATTGTGAGATGTTTGTAGTTGCTTTTTAAGCAATAATAGTACAAAATAAATAAAAGAGCCAAATAAGTTGTCAGACTAAAGTGTATTATATTTACATAAATAGGGATGGAGGTTTAGCTCCACCTAAATTACTTAAGCCCCTTCAAGATAATTTTATATTCAAACTCGTATAAGATTAATTCAAGGGGGCTTAGCCCCACTAAAATTACTCTAGCACCTCAAGATAATTTTATCTTCAAACTCGTAAAAGATTAATTCAAAATAAACATAGCAAAGGAAAATGCTTGCATGCGACACACAGCTATTCAACGTTAGTGCCAACGATATCATTGCAATAGACATAACTTTATAAGTCATAAGACATTTTGTAAGTGCATTTATATTTTGATGTTAAGTTTTAAAGTTTTATATTGATCTAAATCTTTAACTGTCAACTAATCTAATTCAGTCAAAATTAAAAGTTTGTTATTATACATTTTTCAAGGAAAGCTTGAAACAAATCTTGAACACTTTTATAAGTAATTATAAAAAAAAAAATGAAACTAGAGTTAAAATTATTATTTTGTTATTTATTATTTTTATAGATTTATGAGGGAAAGGGGCAAGCTCCAAAAAGTTCATTTTTAGGAAAATGTATGGAGGAATTTATTGCTTAAATGCTTCAGTCCCCCTCCCCAAATTTTGGGACTAGTTGTACCACTGTAAATTGATTATTCACAACATTTCTAAATATTGTAAACCTTATTTATCACATATTGCTGACACATTTTAATATATAACTTACCTTTTTTATATAGCCTCAAAAAAAAAAAATTAGCTTATATAAATATTTATTTAATAAACAAATAACTTTAAATTTTTTTTTTTTTTTTTTGTTTTTGAGGCTTCGACAACTTAGGTCATTAGCCTTTGGTACTGTGGGGGGGGGGGGGGTGGAACTGTAGGTTTAACTTTAAATTGTGTTCAATGATTTGTCAAGACTTTATTTGGTAAACACAAACATGCGTGTACTCAAAAAACAATCTACAATGTTTACATAATTTATTATTAATACTTACTACATTGTTCAATTTCATCATCTTTATCAGAATCATGTTTATTCGTCGAAGACATGTTGTTATAAACCAATCATACGACAAAACAAACCATAACTGAACGTAATGCATTGTTGATCATGTTATGTGTCGTTTGAGTTCAACATGATCAATCAAATTACTGATTACCATTGTCAGTTTAATGAATTGAAATATGATTAAATGAGTTAAAAAAAATAACTAGTTAACATTAGGTATAATATGTATAAATGAAACTTTAACAAGGTAAAACTACTTTACTTACCATAGCTGATTAGGCTTTAACACTGAATGCTGACTGTGTACTTGAACAAATCTGGTACAAAAATTATATTGTTCCATCATAAATTAGTGACTGTGTATAGAAATTCATTATTTATAAACTAAAGCAACAATTATTAAGAATTAATCTTAATTCCGAACTATATTTATGGAAAGTTGTGAAATTTGTTAGCGTTTAAAAACTTTTTATCACACCATTATCACTGTATCACTTAATATTGTTTTTAAGACCATGGTATAAGTAGGTAGAAAGTTATAGATTTTATGTTGCCATTGCCGATACACCTTGGTTGTTCTATGGTTGTATCACGATAGTATCTTGTGGTTGATATCAAATGTTTAACGTTATCAAATTATCATGAAATAAAAAGTGTTGTATACTAGCAGCTATAGACTATAATATGTATATCTTAAACCGTGGTTTATAGTTAAAAAATGTAGATGAAGAAAATAAGAAATTATTGACAGAATAATTAAACTATTGTTTCGTGTTTGTTTTTTAGATAATTCTAGTTTTGTATTTTCATTGAACATTTCAAAATTTTTTTTTATAAATTAACTTCAATTTTTCTTACTAACAATTAAATTTGAAAATAAACAATTGATGCCAAACGAACACATTTTGTCTTCTTCCTGTCGCCTTTCATCAGGTAACTAATATCTTTTGTCTATTACTAACATACTTAAAATATATTAACTGACATCCGAATGATTGTGTAGGATATTTTAAGTATGTTAGTAATACACAACCTATATCATTATAATTTGAATAATAACAGTTTTAAAAGATCACAATTTTCAATACATAAAAATATTACATGGATTATGGTCATGATATTTTTAATTCCGTGAATCATGATGTAAATTCATTATGACTGAGTTAATATATTTTAAAGAAACAACATTTTAGTAGCCATTAAATTATTCTATAATATGTATTATTGAGTTTATAAAAATATCTCCTAAAAAACTTTATTTTGTACCTACAAGTTTATACACAAATTTAAACGTTTTTATTGATTTATAACAAAATTGTTTTACAATTCAAAATTCAAATACAAATAAATGAGCATGGCGTAGTATGTAAATTTTGGGGGAGATAGCACTATTTTACTTTACACTTAATGTGCAGTTTTGGACTATAGTAATTTTTTGTCATCCATACAAGTTTTAAAATGCAGAATAATATAATGTCTACATCTAACTATATATTATAATAAAAATTTAAAAATTGTTTAATAGTATAATTTTTTATTGTCTTTTATAGTTTTAAATTTTTAATATAAGTAAATTATAATAATAAGTTAATAAAAGTAAAAAACATTTTTACTGATTATAAATAATCTTATCAATCGGTTTGTAGATTTATAATTTATAAAAAAGTAGTCATGGAAATTATAAAATTATTGAATATAGTAAAGTCAGCAATTATTGTGATCACTTTTTTGGGAAATTGATTCTATCGATTAACAATTTGATATTGATGATATTTCTTAGAGGCTTTCAGTATTTATAGGTAAAAATGACAAACCTTTTTAATGGCACCCTGTGCCAATGACATTTAGTCATAAAAAAAACATTACCGGAATAATGATCCTGTCCTGTGGAATCAACCAAATTTAATGATTATTATTTTTAACTAATAGTGGGTAATATTTTACAGGCCACATTGAGCTCCGTTTTTCAATATTTAAAAATAAGAAAATTTTAAGTTTTTTTCTAAAATGATTTAATTATACTGTTTGAAATAAAATAAAAAATCAGAGTTAAATAGTGGGCTGGATGAAGTTTTCTTATTTCAGATAAAAATAATAGATATCAAAATCCAACAATTCGAATTTTCCTGGGGAGTAATTTTTGTTGTTATAATACATTGTATTAACCCTAGGTATCGAGCAGTAGATTAATGGAAAAGTATTATAATTAAGATAGTGTTTCATGAGAAACTCCTTATGAACCACAACTGGCCTCAAAAACTCTTCCTGACAAACCCACAAGTAGACTCAAACGCAACTGCTGCAGAGATTTTCTTAACCTATAAAATACATTTATATTACTCATAAAAATTTTAGTTCATTGTAAAAGGTGACTGTGAGCCTTCCTACACGCTATTCAAAGTCATTTTTATATTATTTTATTATACCATATCATATTTACTCATTGTATTTAATGTACAGATTGTAAATTTCAATAAACGCCATTAAAAAAAAAAAAAAAAAATGATGATAGTAATCTAATATGTACTATAAAATTAGAATATAAAATACAATTTTAAAATGTAATGGAATTGCGGGAAATTTGAATAACTTGCAACCGGGCCCCTAAATATTTAAAAATAAAAACCCAAAAATCCGTTTTATTATGCGTTTATATTTTAATTTTAAATCGTCGAGTATTTCATGATTTCCCAGCCGTTAATTTTAAATTTGTGTTGCAGATTAATTAGTAATAAATAATAATTATCTATATACAATCTATAGCATGTCAGCATTGACATATCATAAAGATGTTTATTGTACATTGATATTAAAAAACGATTTTGCCAAAAAAAACATAATTGCCAATTATTAAGTGGCTACACTGAATAAACTCTATCGTGTGTAGTGTTTTAAAACGTAAAAATTGGAGACCATGTTTTTCTTTAATCTTTTTATCTTAGCCGGCATATTATGTTTATGTATAGCTGCAGTTAGCAGTTATTAGTTTTAATATTTGTTTTGAATAAATAAAAATAATAATTATTAAATAAAACTTTTAAGACAATCCTTTAGTTTTTAATTTTCGATAGAGTCTGGGCATTTAATGGTTATATTTTTGTATCTGACAAAATAATTCGAAAATTATATTATATACCTACTATTGTTTCTTTTAAATTGATATAAGTAATGTCAAAATTAGATCCTAGCGATATTTCTACTTTGCCTTGGTATAATGACGAATTTGGTAAGTATTTTATTTTTATTTTTTTAAAAAATATACCATTTACACCTTAGGGTAAAGTTAATTATCTATATATTTATTATAGCTTTTTAAGAACCATATAATTTACTTCCTATTGTGTCTCAAATATACGAAAAGATTTAACGGAGCGTTTTAATTTAAATTTTATGTACAAATATAATAAAGAATTATTGGACAATTAATGATATATTCTAAAATGGTGTTAGTGGCGGTTAGTCGTTTATAATATTTATACTTTTGTAACTTATATTAGTTCAAAAAATATCCTGATTATGTATTATAATTGACGTACAATTATATTTGTTACGAAGTTCGATATTTTAATATAACTATTTTCTTTTAAGGTTCATTTAATAAAATCATATATATGTTTAATAAATTATACACCATAAATAAAATAATTTGTCAGATTTAGATATTCATCAATAATTGATAATACTCAGTTTTTGCTGATTAAATCAAAAGTAAATAAACTACCGCTCATTATTTTGCTTCTGAGTTTAGTGATAGTGCAGTACTGTCTGTAGTCACTTCTGTGTTCCTCGTGCCACAGACCTGTACCCGGATTTATATAAGATCATTGACCCGTATATACAATATTATTTCGAGTTCAAGGACATTACCTGTAATGTATTTACTACACTTTTTTATCATTTTTTATTCCATGAATTTGCAATAGGTACCTACAATTTTTACATTTTTACATTTGTAGGTATAATACTACTTATGAATTATTTAAATTTTATTTTAACATTTTTACATGCATTTGGAATTTAATAGGATATAATAATGATTGAGATTTACCTAGCTATTTATATGTGCTTTATATCATGTAATTTCCCGTGTTTATTTATAGTAATCAAATTAATTGGTCAATAAGGACTTTTTAGGATCAAATAAAATGTGTTGGTTTATTATACACGTGATACCTATTTATAATTATTTCTATTTATTATAAATTTTAAATTGATCATAGGTAATCAGTAAACAATAATGAATACGTCATGATGCATCAATGAAACATAAATTCAACTTTTATTTTTGAAATTGTTAATAAAATTTTGTTTAATAATATTTTTTGTTACTTTAATAAATGTGTTAGATAACTTTTCTTTTAATTCCAGTAAGAATAACTTATGAAGAGCTTTGTGTTTTAATAACTAAGTTATCTATATTAAAATTTGAACTTCTAACGCTTATACAAAAAAAAAATTGTAATAATGTATTAATAATATTCTTAGATTGCTATATATACCTTAAATAAAGGAAATTTTAATTCAATTTTCAAATATTTTGAAAATACAATTATTTCAACAGCTCGAAATGAATTGTATAAATTCAAATATCTATAAATAGCTTAAAAATAGCAAAATATTTATAAAACTATACCATATCTGTATAAAATACTAATACAGAATGTAACAAAATGACCTGACAAATGAAAAATTATTAGAAGTTTAACGTATGAAAAAATATGTGAACATTTCCAAAAAAATTATAATTTATACCATTGAGTAATATTACTTCATACCTATATATTAATATATTATAATTTAAATATTTAAAAAAAATTAATAATTATACTAATTGACTTAAATGAATGTTTTTAACATTAACATTTTTTAGTTAGATTTACAGTTGACTATATTGAGTATTCCAGAAGAAAATTATTAAATTTATTATTTTCACTTTCGGTACTAAAAAATAAATATAAAACATTTTACATCATACTTGTAGCACTAGCGTCCATTTACAAAAGACAAAATTTTAAAATATTGATTTGAACAAAAGTTACTATTGTATTTGTCAGGTCTTTGTTAAACCTTGTATAATTAATATATTTGGAGAAAATAACTTATTAACTGCGGTTATTTCTTAATAAATTATAACAAAACAACAAAAGCTGGTGATCCCTATATTATATTCCAGTTTTCCCCTATATTTTGTAGTTAGTGCTTCTCGATTGTTTTTCCTAATTACCTATCATAAAAAGTATACTTTTGAAACTGCACTTAAAGTTGAAGATTTATGAATTGTTTCTGCTCTTAAATACGTATGACAAGACACAAAAATAAAGGACATCACCCTGCTGTATTGTTTTGTGACTGGTGTAGAGTGTATGCCTCATTCGAGTTGGCCGCTGACCACTGTGGTACTATGATCATAGTGGATGTTTTAAATTTGAATTCAATGATAAATCATTGTATACAAAATAAAGATCCTGATCGAAGGCGGTTTGTCAGCCTATTTATTACTCAGTATATATTATTATGATATATTTATATTGCTATTAAAATATTATATATACTTGAGTAGTATAATTTATTTTAATATTAGTAATACGGTGGTTAAATTATTTTTTGCCTAAAACATTGCATATTTTATTATATTATTCAATTATTATTATTATTATTATAAAAGAATATATATTTATCTCATATTATACTATTGTTATTAACTTTTGAGTAAATACCGATTTACCATATAGAATGGTGTGAGTAGGTTTGTGGTATAAATAGACAATTACATAAAATTAATCTAAATGTTTTGAAAATGTCAGTGTCTATTAAATATAATGATTTACATAAAAGTCTCAAATCTCCATGAATAATATTTTTAAATAACAACAAGATAACTAAAAATATTTATTCTTCGTTTAAATATTTAATTTCGTAATCAACTAACTTAAAACGTCCTTAATAGACAATTACGTTTGTATATTTTTGTTTCTGTATAAACTGTTTTTGAGAAACCTTGTATTAGATTTTCAAATTTTAGATATATAAGATTTTATAAATTGTTTACTACAAAACAGTTTTTTAAATATTTTTTTTATTTTAGCGAATTTTGTCTAAATTTGAATTTTAAATGCTTATAAAAAATATACATGTGCATTATGAATATGTTCTTGGATCCTTTAGTTATAAACTTGATACTTGACTTATAATTTGAGAGTGTATTTTTTTTCTTTACAACTATTTTCAATTAAAACACTAAAAGATGTAGGGAGGTAAATTGTACTCGTATTAAAATACTAACCATAAAAGTAAAATCAAAATTTAACACAATTACTATGTAAAAATGCCTTTAAATTTAAAAGATCTGAAAATGTAATAAAAAATAATTAGGTTCATAGCTCAATTAATAATTAATTATTAATCTACTTAATACTTGTTGTTTAATGATTACTAATAAACTTTTACTTATACTTAATATCATTGATGATAACTAATAATTAATAACATGCATAAAGAAATAATTATGTTATAGACTAAAGTAAAAATTGTATTTATTTATTTTTTTTAGAAATGATGGATGTATTGGTCGAACCTAAGAATGAACTATTTGAGGTAAGTGTATGTTATTTATTTATATTATGATAACCAATAAATACTGAATGAACATTATTTTTTGCCGTGCCTTATTTTTACGTGTTATTAACTAAAAAGAATTTTTCCATTTTAGTTTGATGAGCTTAAGATGGAACCATTTTCGCCTTATTTTGGAGATGATATAAAATTCAATACAGGTGTTAGCGATCTAGATACTGATCACATGATGCAATGGAACATTGAATCATGTTTTGAAAATGGTAATATTGTTTCAATTATAATTTTATCTGTAGAATAATTTATTTAAATATTTTAGGTATTGACTTAGAAAAAAACTATACATCACCTCCATCATCTCCTTCTTCAAACGGGTCAATGCCTAGTGGTGATTCACAATCATCATTTGATTCAAACCAAGTATTTGTTATAATATATTTATTAAGTTTTAGTTTATTTAATATAATATTTTTTTTTTTAGCGAATTTTGTCTAAATTTGAATTTTAAATGCTTATAAAAAATATACATGTGCATTATGAATATGTTCTTGGATCCTTTAGTTATAAACTTGATACTTGACTTATAATTTGAGAGTGTATTTTTTTTCTTTACAACTATTTTCAATTAAAACACTAAAAGATGTAGGGAGGTAAATTGTACTCGTATTAAAATACTAACCATAAAAGTAAAATCAAAATTTAACACAATTACTATGTAAAAATGCCTTTAAATTTAAAAGATCTGAAAATGTAATAAAAAATAATTAGGTTCATAGCTCAATTAATAATTAATTATTAATCTACTTAATACTTGTTGTTTAATGATTACTAATAAACTTTTACTTATACTTAATATCATTGATGATAACTAATAATTAATAACATGCATAAAGAAATAATTATGTTATAGACTAAAGTAAAAATTGTATTTATTTATTTTTTTAGAAATGATGGATGTATGGTCGAACCTAAGAATGAACTATTTGAGGTAAGTGTATGTTATTTATTTATATTATGATAACCAATAAATACTGAATGAACATTATTTTTTGCCGTGCCTTATTTTTACTTGTTATTAACTAAAAAGAATTTTTCCATTTTAGTTTGATGAGCTTAAGATGGAACCATTTTCGCCTTATTTTGGAGATGATATAAAATTCAATACAGGTGTTAGCGATCTAGATACTGATCACATGATGCAATGGAACATTGAATCATGTTTTGAAAATGGTAATATTGTTTCAATTATAATTTTATCTGTAGAATAATTTATTTAAATATTTTAGGTATTGACTTAGAAAAAAACTATACATCACCTCCATCATCTCCTTCTTCAAACGGGTCAATGCCTAGTGGTGATTCACAATCATCATTTGATTCAAACCAAGTATTTGTTATAATATATTTATTAAGTTTTAGTTTATTTAATATAATATTTTTTTTGTTTTTGTTTATAAAGGTATTACCGAGAATAATATTACCAAATATGAATACAATTTGTGATACTAATACTGTAATAGCTCTAAAATCTAAGAGTGGGATTCAAACACTTCCAAAATTGAAAATATCTCCAGCTCCAATTAAACCAATATTAAATGCAGTTTCTAAAACTAATAATATTTTAATAAATAATAATTGTAAATTATATTTTGATAAATTATTTTTAAAACTGATTTTTTAGAGTGTTATTAATTTTGAAATTTTATTACATTTATTAGTCAATGTGTCTTCAATGCTGACTGATCAAACTAATCAATCTCCAGTTACAATTTCAAAATCATTTGGTAATTAGTATTATAAAAACTATATTAGGACAAACAGTCCCTGACATTTTGCCTCCACATTAAGGGGTACTAATACATTTTTGGTGACTTTTAAATAAACCACTCCAGAACAAATAAAATATTTATTTACTTGGAAAAACCTTGTAAGATACATCATAAGGGAAAAAAATGTTTTGTTTATATTTGGGGGGTCCAAATGTATTTTATTATTTCACATAGCTGTATCATGCAATGCTGATGAATACCAATAGTGGCTAAATGTCAGATGTATAATAAAAACTTAAGTTATGTTTTAATTATAATATAATTATGATCTTTAAATTTTTAGCAAAAACTTTTCCACGAAAGATTATACTAACTTCAGATCAATTTTCAAAAATAACCAATTTCCAAAAACAAAAACAAGTTGATTTAAATGTACCAGCTGCAATACCATTAGTAACAAGTACTACAGAAGTTAATACTCAATTGACATTGCCAGCAGTTGAAATTGATATAGCAAAGTCTAAAAACTATTCTACTACTACTTTACAATATAATCAAGTATAAAATGTATTATTAAAATAAACAAAATATATTTAATAACTATTATATCTATTGATTAGTTAAGTGCAATTAAACGACATCAACGCATGATACGAAATCGAGAAGCAGCAAGTTTATCTCGTAAAAAGAAAAAAGAATACGTAACATCATTAGAAGAAAAAATAACTATATTGGAAAAAGAAAATTTGGAATTGAAAATTGTTAGTCAATAAATACATTTTCAACTTAGTAGTACATAAATATTATCTATTAATTTTACTAAAACAATATTCCTTTCAATTTAGGAAAATTCAGCATTGAAGGAAAGGCTCAAAATTTTTGACAAATTATCTTCAATAACAGACAGACCTATTATCAAAAAAGCCAAAAAAGCTACAGCTATATTATCAGTAGTTTTAATGATTTCTTTAAATATTGTTCCTTCAGGGTAATTACTAACAAGTGCTAACACGTATTTTTATTTTTAATTTAAATACATTTTTTACTCAGGCTTTTCAATACAAGGCAATTTGACAAATCAGAAATACAAATGAACCTTGGGAAAAATTACAAAACCAAAAATATTGAAAACATAAACTTTCATAGCAGAAATCTATTATGGGTCAGTAATTTTGAAGACACTAATTCATCATTGAATGCTACTGAACATTTGATGTGTCCAACATTTATAAATGTATCTGAATCAAAAAGGTTAGTAATATTATTTTACTTAAATAGATTATAAATATTTTTGTATTTAAGGTATTTAAATTTTATAAAGTACATTAATATTTAAAAAAAGGTGGACAAGTGGATACCGCTCTGTTGTACAATAGTTGTTGAGCATGTTGTTGTAATGGATGTGTTATACTTGAATTTTTTTTTTATTAACTAACCTGCGGCAACTTATGCTATTAGGTAGTTTTTAACTGTGGAGGAGGGTACTGTAGGTTTTTGTAAGGTGTTTTAGTTTGACAGAAATATATACTTAATTATTCAATTGATAAATCAATAAATATGGTGAAGTTTTGTCACCCTAGCATACTTGTATAAATAATCAAAAAACAAATTAATAAAAATTTAAAATATCTCATGGTTATAAAAGGCGTAACTTTTCGGTTAACTTTTTTTTTATATAAGTAGAACTTGTTGGGATTTTTCTAATAAAATTTCTAATGTTATGAAAAAAAAAACTTTAAATTTTCTTACTGAAAAATAATTTAATATGGCTATAAATAGCACAGTAAAAATGTCAAGTGTCTGTTATTAATTTTTAAATTACAACAACGTATCAAAATCAATTAAATCAAATTCCGATAATTTACCGCTAAATATTAAATATTGTAAACATCTTAAATTCAAATGATTATAAAAATTAATGTTACTTTTCGGTACACTTATTTTTTGTTAAAGGTAGAGAAACTTGTTTGGAATCTTCCATTAAAATTCAAATATTAGTTTTTTTTTTTTTTTTTTTTATTATAAAAGCCGCTAGTACAACTATGATAGCTTGACAATTACATAATAAGAATAAAACAATATAAAATTAAGATTAACAGACAATTAAGTACATATATATACTATATAATAAAGTCAGCCTCCTGTATAAAGGCAATTATTGTTTTGATAGCTGTTTCTGTATTGGAGTTTAGGATGGAATAAAGGTTGATGGGAATATTAAGAGACATAAGAGTGTTGAAAAGAATTAGTCTTTTAAGTCTGAGGGCAGGGCAGTTAAATAAAATATGAGGAAGGTCACATATATATTCATTAGGAGGAAATGTGCAAAGTGTACAAAGTGGCGAGTCATTTAGTCCAAGTTTAAATGAGTGACTAGGTAATAATGAATGTCCTATCCGTAAACGATTATACTGGACTATATGAGACCTTTGTGAATTTAAGTTATTAAACCAGGGTTTTTTTTTAATATTAGGCGTTGTATGTCTGTAACTGGAAGCGAACTCTGCAGGTAAGTTATTCCAATTGGAAGACCATAGGTTAGATTGGTATTGTTTTAAAAATGGAATAAAGTCAGAATGTGGTAGATGAGTAAGGGAGGGACAGATAAGACGGGAGAAGGATTTAGCCAAATTATCAGCAATCTCGTTACCTCGAATACCAGTGTGACTGGGAACCCAAAGGAAGTGAATAGTGTAGTTAGATTGATTGAGGTCGAAAACAAGAAATTTGATACGAAGAACAAGAGGGGAGATGTGAGAGTTGAAAGGGTTGGAAACTAAGGCTTGTAGGCAGGACATAGAATCGGTAGCTATTAAATATTTATTTCGGGAGAAGTTAAGAATTAATGTTAAGGCTTCGATGATAGCATAGCACTCAGCTGAGAAGGAGGAAGACGATGGAGGGAGTTTGTTTGTGAAAGATAAATGTAATTTTGGAATGTGGAAAGCATAACCAGTCGAAAGAGGTGATACCGATCCATCCGTGTAGATAATAATAAAATCGGGAAACTGTATATTAAGATAGTTTGAAAAAGCTGCATTTACCGAGGAGTAAGATATCGATTTGAAATCATTGGAGGAAAGGTCAGAAAATTGATGACCCAATTGAACATGAGGGGAACATAGTAATGAATCATATGGGAGCTCATAAAGAGGAAGTTTAGCTGAGCTGATGATGAAATGGTGGAAACACGAAACGGAATTAGCGATAATAGATAAGACAGGAGTGGATTTGGGGACATAGCGCCAATTGAGATATAAAGAATAGAAAATATCAAAAATTAAGTGTTTACTATGAGATAATGATTTCAAAATAAATTTACCAGCGAGCCAACGACATCTAATATTGAAGGGCGGGCAAATAGATTCGACTTCAATGGCAAGGCATGGAGTGAATCAAATATTAGTTATGAAATGAAAAACTTATAAATTTCTAATTGAAAAATTTGTCAGATTTTTAGGATGTTGATGTATTTTGTCAACATTTTAACTTCAAATATTTTTTTTTTATTTTTTTTTTTTTTTATTTTATTTGAAGAAATCTACAATCTATACATGCTTTTTGTACAATAAGTAGGTTTGATATAAGAAAGGTAAGAGAAAATAAAAAAAAAAATTATATGAATAGTTAGAGTAGGGAATATACCCAGTGGTAACACCCTGTAAAACTTCAAATATAAACAAAAAATAATCATGTCTATGTATCTTGAATATTTGAACTGCCATGCAGACCTAACCTAACCATGCAGACCCCTTAATTACATTTTCAAGCTTTTTTACTGAATGAAAAAGATTATATTGACAATAATTTTTAAAAAAATCGAGAAATTTGAAAAGGATAAAGAAAAAAAACATTATTATAAATAGTTACAATTCATTCATTGCTATGCTCAGAATCTAAAACTGAATAACCATATTTTATAGCATGCTTCAATTGTTTTAAATTATATTTGATATACCATGTTGAAGAATTTAACTAATATCTATTATATAAAAGTTAGAACTAATTAAAATAATTAGTCTGATTAATATAACTAATAATGTTTAATTTTATTCTTAAACATAGAAATGTATTAATAGTACTTATTACTTATTACTTTCATTAATATTTCTAAAATAATAATTATATTTGCAATTTTCAAAATTTTTAACTTCAATTTTTTTTGGTTAGGGTAATGTGACAGCACGCTACCCTTTATTTTTCACTTCAAAGAAAATGTATGGATCATAAATATCTATTAATAATTAACCAATAATTGGATAATATAGTAGGAATTAGGTATTTTTTACATTTTATTCGTTTCTGTAAGTGATGATCCAAGCGTTTATATTAAAAATTACAAATGTATGGTAGATAATTCGTTATTTATTTCCCAATAATTAAAAACTAATTTTCATGTATTATATAATTGTATTATTGTGTTTTGTTTGGTACCTACTTGATAAAAATATTTAATATATAATAATTAAATAATTAAATAAATGTAAACAAACACTTTTAAATTGATTTATTTTTAATAGTGTTTATGTATGTAAATCCTAATTAGAAGTTGTTAGTCAGTTAGTTATTTTAGTTGTGGAAGCAAATTAATCATACATTTTTTTTTCAGAATTGATAGTGAACTTCGAAAATGGATTGAACCAAAGAATTTAAAGTTACTGAATGATAACTTATCAATGGTTTATGTTGAACCTCCAATTATAAGTACTTCTATTGAACATTCCAAACATAATGAATACACTGGAGGAAACAAAGTCAAAAAAATGGAAAAATTGCAAAAAAGGAATTTTAAGTGAGTACATGGCCATGACATTTCATGTTAATAACACATAATAAAAATTTGTTATTAATTATATTAAATTCATAGAAAAAGAAAGCATGTTCCATCCAACAATGAGTTCATAGAAATATTTGGTCAGTTGAAATTAGATAGTAAAGAAAGCTTATTTGACTCCATTGAAAGGCAAGATGATACTTTCTATGTTGTATCTTTTTCTGGTGATCATTTATTATTACCAGCGAGCCATAATGCTTCTAATACTACCCTTCGTCCAAAGATGTCACTTGTTTTTCCAACTTTATCATCAAATGGTAAGAATAAATATATTAAATTGCATACCTATTATAATAGATAGATTCTATAAATACACTGAAAATAATAATAAAATACTTAAATTTAACTTTTTCATAGGTTCGGATTTTGTCACTATGATTCAAATTGATTGTGCAGTAACTGATACAAAAACATTACATATTCGAGACACTCACTTAAGACATCATAATGATTTTAAAAATAATATTTCATCAAACTTAAAACAGCACCCGGGTATTAAATTGTTTTTATAAAAAAATTGTATCAAACAAGTAATGTTTACTTGAAACTAAAAAGATTTTAATTTTTTTTACAGACCATAGAAACGATATACCACACAAGCCCTATTTTGTACGACAAAGTTACTCTGGTTCAATGTTTAGCAAAATGAATCATGAACTTCCGAGTTACTAATATTTCAATGTTTTAAATTCAAAAATCATATCTCAACAAAAAGCTTTTATGATTGATGCAATTTTTTTTCTCATAAGCATATCTATTAAACCATATACTAATAATATGAATTGTTGTTTGCTATTTCCTCCAAAAAGTGACATTCAATTAGAAAGTTAAACTAATGATATATGATATAATTGAATTATTTTTAGATATGTACCCTATTTATAATTATTGAGCAAATTATCATATGCAGTAAAATATAAAAATATAATATATTAAATTAATTAAAAATTAGTTTAATAGATTATTTTTTTTTTAGATTTTTTAAACTTTATTGTAAATAATTCATTATACAGCTAGTCGTAATAACTTAAAGTTTTTTCAATTCTTTAGACATTTTCATTATAATCCATGGTTTAAGTGTTTTATCTTGACAATTAATACTTATAAATATCCTATTCAAAGTCTACTAAATGATGTATATTTGTTATAGTTAAGGCTGAGATTTCGATACACTTTTCATTATTTTCTGAATCTTGCTATGGGATGATCTTTCTATAACACACATTTCATATATTTTTGAATCAGAGTAAAATGATTTAATTTTGCATTCTTTGGCGATTTTAAATTTGTGGTAATTTTGTTCATTCTTTTAATGATTTTAAGATTTTTGGGGCATTTTTTAAGTTTTTGAGAAAATTTGAATTTAAAATTTTATTTTAAGCTTTTACATGATTTTTATATACATTTAACAAATTATAACTTTTTACAGTTAAATAAATATATAATCTAAACCTATGAAAGAAAAATAATTATTTTTCCAGATTAAAGAAATCCAAAATGATCAGTTCCACCAGTAAAACTTTTTAACAATGCTCTAAAATATATATTGTCATTTAAACCAAATGTTTAATAGAATTTATATTGAAATTAAAAAAATTTGTTTATTTTTTTCATGCATTATTCAGAATTTTTAGGACATAATAGCATTTTTTTATGGTATTAATATTCCAGCCCTAGTTATTATTGTATTTTTTTGTAGTTTGGATTGGCAATTCATAAAAAAACTACTTAAAACTAGTTTTTTTAAGTATGGTGATTATTGCTTTCATACCTATTATATACCTGTCCAATCCTATCAGTATTAAAAACTGTCTAATATATGATATTATGTCCTTTTTTTTAGTTATACCATTCAAATTTAAATTTGTTTATATTTATTTATCTTCAACTTTGAGTTATTAAGATTACTGTATTATTATATAGCATAGACAATAACAATAATAAACTATTAAATGCTGATGATAGTTTTTATTTTGTATTTGCTTGGTTAAGTTAGATTAGGTTAGGGTTAGGTAAATAATCGTACCACATAGATTTGTGGTAGATATATTGAACTTATTACATGATAACCACGGACGTATATTATAGTGGTATATACATTCATGCTGATAACCTATCTTAGTCCATGATCTTGTTTCTATATTATACTGTACTAAAAATAAAATGTATTATAAAATATTAAATTATAGATTAGTTTGTAATTTTATAATATTCCTAAGTCTTATTAGATATAACTTTAAGCAATCAATAATTTACTATGAATTAATTTAACTCATTTTTCCAAATATATTATGATCAAAATATAGGTAACTAAGATTGTTTTATTTTATATTTTAATTTATGTTAGAACAAATTTGTTTATGTATTTCTTTAATGGTTCCTTTCAAAAAAAAAAATGTGGTAGGTTTATTTATTTGTTTTGGTTTTATGTGAGATTCAACTATATTTATTATTATATTTTTTTTTTCTTTTAAGTGTTATAAAATATAGTATAATATTACTATATTAGTGTGATTTTTGTTTTGTATGTATTTTATATAAATAAATGAAACATTTTATACATCAAATTTTAATGTAAAATTGGCCTGACTTAGGATTTACTTCCACTTGGGTATGGAGATATTAATTATGATTTCATCTAAACCTAATTATAGTCAATAAGGAAAAACATGTTATTTCAATATTTAAAGCAATAATGCAAATACAAAAATATGTTCATACCTATTTGTAGGTTTGTAACTTGTAAGACGAAAATTTTGCATGGCTTTATTTTTGATATATGATAAAACAAGTTGATACGTTTCTGTCGATTTATTATTTTTAAATACAAAATACTAATGGTACATAATATTTGTTGATAAATCCATGAATGACGAAAAATTGAACAAAATATTTTGGACAGTACGAAAAGGTCCCGTCAATATAAATCGTTTGTGACTTACATAACAATTTTAAATTTTCGTGACATGTAAATATAACTATATTAGATAATCCGTCATTAATAAATAAAAAATCTTCGTTTTTAGAAGTAGTTAAATGTAGATCGTTTAATGATTTATGCATGTCAGACACAGATTTAGGATTTGAAGGAAGAGATTTTTTATGAGCATGGTAAATACTTTTTCGTATAGTGGATACATCAGATATAGTGAAATCTGTATTAGTTATTCATTTCAGTTAAAATAATTTTCATAGGATGAATACTTATGTCTTCGACAACCACACGCTTACATGATGTGGGTACTTACATTTTGTCTTGCAATAGTTGTACATTTTTCGTGATTATGCGAATCTATAAAATTAAAATCATTTATGATTTGATAGCATATAATTTAAGTGAATTTTGTTATTATTATCAGAGTAACAAAAAAAAAAATTGAATATTTATTGCGAAAACAGTTAATTTGTTTTATATATTATGTAGGTAAATTTATAGTAGTTTTATATTATATTAGCACATTTTATTAAAATAACAATTAATATTTGTAACATACCATGCTTTTTAATAATTTTTCCATGCATACGGGCTACAGGCAATGAAGATTTGGGTTTTAAGAGAACACCGCAAACGCACGTTTTATTTTGGGGGGTTTTCGGGATATACCCAAAGGTGGGCATTAACTTGTTAAAAAGTTCATTTTTTTTAACTTTTTAACTTAACTAGTTAATTATTTTTTTGTTTTTTACTTATCAACTTATTCAGTTTAAATGTTTATTGTTGTAACTTAACTTTTTATAGTTAATTATCATTGTAAGTAATTAGCAGGGTTGTAAATTTAATACAATGAAAAAGTGTCAAATATGCATGCATGTATGCACTAAAAACAGGCGAAATATGATTTAAAATATTCACTGGAATACCTAAGTGAAAAATTCTACAATATGGCACATTGGTTAACAATAAATTGTTGTCATTATTATGATTAGTTAAATAATCATTATTACAGCTTATAGATCTGACATTTCTGATGAGTAGGTATATAAAAAAATCGTGATTTAAATCCAAAAGTACAACTTTATGTTTGATATAAATGCAGTTAAACTACCAAAAGATTTTTTGGAATTTTTATTTTCAAAATATAAGTTTTCACATGCTTAATTTAATGGTAATTAAAAAAAAAATCGCTCAAAAAATTTGTAAGTTATAGTAGAAAAACTTCAAAATGCTAAGTTATTGGAAAAATCGTGTTTTTGAGTTTAAAATCTATAAGAATTTACTTTAAAAAAACTAAAAATGTTGATATTTTTATGTTCAACGTGTTGGTGAAATCAGAATTTACCTATGTTATTTACTTTTTTTGTTATTGTTAATAAACCACGTAAAACCTACAATACAACCGCCCGATTTTTTTTTGTGTATGTGCTTGTGTGGTTTATTAACAATAAGTAATAACATAAAAAGTAAGTAGGATAGGTAGTAAATTTTGATTTCACTAACACATTGAATATATAAATACTAACATTTCCAAAAAAAAAGTTTCAAAAAATCGTTTGGGAAGTAAACTACATTCGTTTCTAAAGTTTTAATGCGTATACCACTTATTTAAAGAATCTGCCTTTTAGCACTCCTGGCGGATAATTCCTGCATTAAATGTCATTAAAATACGATTCAAATATTTAGGAAGTGACCATGGAAGTCCGTGGGATCAGCTAAGTTTCTTATCTTGTTGTAAGTACTTCTTATCAGTTTTCAAAATATAATTTTTATCACCGTTCACCAATTTTAATTCTGAAAATTTAATTTTAAAATGACTTCTCCAAGATCAAAATCTCCTAAACCACAGAATTCGTTTAGGAAAGATGATAGCAAAGAAGAGACAACATTTTGGGACAAAATTGGGACGCTAGGACGTAAAAAGCGAATAAAGGAAGGTAAGCACTTCAACGTTACCTTATATGGTCATCACCAGTGATCGAGACTTATAGCACTAGAAAATTATGAAATAGGTATGCGTTATGATATGCCTTGAATAAATGTAAAATATGCAATATAATACAGAGGAGGATTGGGGGAAATACTTTATACTGCTCAGAGGGTATACATGTGTCGCAATTTTTGATACTAGTTGTCCTGTATTGTCATAAAGTATTTGATTGGGTCTATAAATCGGTCCTAAGAAATTGGCATAATTTCATGAAATTTAAATATAAGACTATGTTAACGATTTAAGCTCTACTTTTGGAGTGGTTTTTAATTTGTATTTCAAGATTTTAACTTTATACAAAAAGATTAACTTAAATTAACATTTAAT
Source organism: Sitobion miscanthi (assembly GCA_008086715.1). NCBI lineage: Eukaryota > Metazoa > Arthropoda > Insecta > Hemiptera > Aphididae > Sitobion > Sitobion miscanthi. The sequence continues at coordinate 6,524,758 of CM017802.1, read as the reverse complement.
ACATTAATTTGAATTAGTTCATACTAAATATCACACATCCCTAATTTGCGTTAGCCCAGGTAGCTTCTACTGTAATATGCTCTTTAAGTCACACAATATGCTGTATAAAATAAAAAAAATAGATAAGATAGGTACAATAAACGCAATATCCACTTTCATAAAAGCATATTACTGAAACAATTTTATCCATAAACATTGTATCATTTGGTGAATGCTCTACACGATACAGTTTGGATAAACAGCGATCTGCAAGATATATGTTCAGGGTACATTTTCACATAAACATAATATACAATGTACAATGTACATACCGCATAAGTACCTACATAATTTTTTTCCACATTAATTAATTGTTAGCAGAATAGCAGAAAAAATGTAGACATATGTATTCATATCTTTTGGAATTTAATTATTTTTACTGTAAAATTGTTTGATTTACTATAGCTTATTCTGGTATCTTCTAATTTACTATAAACAAATGATGCTAGAAGTCTTGAGCTCTGGTCATAAATTAGTCATTGTCGTATTAGTGGAATAATATTAATTTGACATTGTTAAAGTGCAAGAAGTTCAGGAAGAGGGTAAATATGCTATCGACTCGCCAGGCAATCCGGCTATGGCTGATGTTCCTCCTGAAGAATATACTCTTGGTACTTAATTATTTTATACTTACTCAAAACTTAAAAAGAGAAAATTTATTGTTTAATTATTTGTATTACTTAATATTGTAGAGGAAAATGAAGAACGGACTATGGTGGAACCAAAGTCCTATTCTGATCCTAAATTACAAGAGTTAATGAACATATTAATTGATTGGGTAAATGATGTGTTAGCTGATCATCGAATCATCGTTAAAAATCTAGAACAAGATCTATATGATGGACAAGTTTTACAAAAACTATATGGTAAATAATTAAACGTAATCTTATAGTATTAAGGAAATAAGGAATTTAGTAAAAATAAACTTTAAATAAGAAAACGTTATATACAATATTACAATATTAGTATTTAATTTTTAATAGAAAGATAACCCATGAAGTACAAATATTTCTATTGCCTGGTCAATGTCTATTATAAAACCAATAGCAATAGATCAAATTATTTAGTCTATTCTGTGGTATTAGTTCATTTTAAGAATTAATGACAAATTGGGTTTTTTTTAACTAACCTGATGGCTGATTAATTGATTAAATTATTACAAGATAATATTTTTTCTCTTTATATATTTAACAAATTAACAAAAGAAAGAAAATATATTTATAAATTTAAAATTTATCTTGATTTTAGTTCAAAAATATATATTAGTATCTATATAATTTGTTTGATGAATTATACAAAAATACAATGTTCTAAACTATTTATAGTTAAATATATATTGGTTTATTTGTTTCAACTAATGTTAAATAATATTCAATGATTAATACAAATTATTTTTAGAAAAATTGACTAACGAAAAGTTGGATGTTCCTGAAGTGACTCAATCCGAGGAAGGGCAAAAACAAAAATTGTATGTTGTTCTTGGATCTGTAAATAATGTGAGTAAATGCTGAAATTGAAACCCATTTTGATTAAAAGTTAAGAACTCTTTTAAATTTATTTTATTTTTCTAGATCTTAGGTCTTACAGGTAACAGACTATCGCAACAAAAATGGAGTGTTGAAAGTGTTCATTCTAAAAACCTTGTAGCCATTTTGCATTTATTGGTATCACTAGCTCGTCATTTTCGAGCGCCAATTCGTCTTCCTGAAAATGTCACTGTCAATGTAGTGATTGTACAGGTGTTTTTAAAATAAATATAATATACATTTAAATAGTATTGATCATCTCTATGATTCATTCTTCTAAACCTTAAATAATATTCATATAGAAACGTGATGGAGTGTTGAAGAATCGAACTGTAATTGAAGAGATCACATCCAGGTACGATGATCTTGGTATGAGATGCGAGCGTGATGCTTTTGATACATTGTTTGATCATGCACCTGACAAATTAGAAGTGGTTAAAAAAGTATAAAATACAAAATTATTTTTTAGAGTTTAATTTTATATTGTTATTGACTTATTGGATTTTTCAGTCTTTGGTAACATTTGTTAACAAACATTTGAATAAAATTAACATGGAAGTTCAAGATTTAGACACACAATTCCATGATGGTGTTTACTTGACTTTATTGATGGGATTACTTGAAGGGTTTTTTGTGCCACTATATTCATTTAATTTGTCACCTCAAAATTTTGAACAGAAAGTACATAATGTCAATGTTGCATTTGATTTAATGCAAGAAATTGGACTAGCTGCGCCTAAAGCTAGACCTGAAGGTAACATATTTTATTTCTTAAAGTTTAAACGAATAGATTTTTATTTAATTGTTTAGGGATAGATAGGTCTTGATGAGAATAGAGAGGTAATGATAAATAATAAGTTATAACTACTATTAAGAAAGTCCAAAATGAGTTGTTATATTTTTTAACTTTCAAGTGTAATATACCCAGAACTCCCAATACATCTTACCAATTACCATCCTTTACTTACTTACCAAAATATTGAATGCCTTGAACAGCGCAGAATCAGACTTGATTTATATTTTGTTTATAAATTATTAAATGGCTATATTGACTGTCCTAACTTCTTACTCCGTCTATCATTCAAAGTTTCCTCAGCTCACACCCTATCAACTAACCTATTTTATTTAAAATCTCAAATTACTAATTATGCTACTAACATACCACTCTTAAGAATCATGCAATTTGTAAATAAATATAACATTAATCCGTTTTATTCTATTTTCTTTAACTAATTTTCAAATCATGTTTTCGCTAACATATTTAGGCATTGAAATTGATATATCTATATAATATTGATTGTATTTTCTTTTGTTGTATATAAATCATTATTTTTATTGTAAAATAATATTTTCAAATGCTATGTATTGATAAATGCATATCATTACTAATTAGGTCCAAGCCAGTAAAATATTTTAATAAATAAATAAATAAATTATAAACTATTATATTTTCAAAACATCAATTAGCTTGGTGTTGCCAGTAGTGTTGTAGGTTGGACCCATTAGTTAGAGCATTTAAAATGCACATCATTTTTTTATTCCATTTAATAATTATTTTAAATTTCTGAAATTTTAAGTTCTTAAAACCAAATCTTGGGAAAGTTCAAAATTCAAGTAAAAATAGGTGTGTAAGTAGATGTCGCTCTGCTGAACAGTAAATTACAAGTGGGTCACTATAATAGATGGTGTTAAATTTGAATTCAATGATATATATCATTGTACAAGAAAATCGATTCTGAGCGAAAATGGTCAGTCAGCTTATTATAACTAAGTCTATTTGATGATATTGTGAAAAAGTAATTTATATATTTACCTATTTACGAGGAATCTTGTTTTCAATTTTCAATCCTTAGCTATAAAAGTTGAACATTTTATAAATTTTTAACTACAAAGTAATTATTAAACTTTAAATTTAAATAATTTTGTCAAAACTTGAACTTTAAATGCTTATCAAAAAAAAATTGTGCTTATGTATTTTTAATATTTTTCAACTGCTATTGTAACAATATTTCAGGAGCCTTGCATTAAAATGTCATGCTTTTTTACACAACAAATTGATATTTACAAAAAACTAAGAAAATTGAAAATTGACAATGATCGTAAACAGCTCAAAAAGAGTCAAATTATTTTCAAAATAGAAAATTTTAATATAAACATTCGGTGAAATTTTCAAGTATCTACAGTGATACGTTTTTTAATTACAACAAAATAAGAAAATCGTTATATATGAGAAATCGAGTAAATATAAAATGTTGTAAAAATATGAATTTCAAACGCTCATAAAAATTTAATTTGACTTTCTTGTAGACATTTTCAAATCTTGGATTTAAAAAGAAATATTTTTAGGAATTCTCAGCTCAAAATAATTTGCTAATTTTCGTGATTTTTCCGTATTTTGTCAATATTTGTTTAAATGCTTATAAACTCAAATTGTGACTAAGGATTTTTATTATTTTTCAAATATCATTGTAACAATATAGTAGGAGCCTTCTATTAAATTTTGAAGTTATTTTAACCAACAAATAAAAATTTATTGATATTTATAGAAAAAAAAATTATTAAAATAGAAACTTAAAATGTCCGTTAACAGCTCAAAATAAGTCAAAATATTCCGAAAATATTATGGTGTATAGAAAATGATAATATAAACATTCAGTCGAAATTTCATGTACCTAACCTAAGGTCATTTTTTTAAGAGTTGCACCAAAACCAAAGTCGATTTTTCAAAAACAGATTTTGTGTACAAATTCCCGTTTTTCTTTAATTTTTCTTTTGTTTTTTACGGCGCTTTTGAAAACTACTGGAAAAATTTTACTTTTGACCCCTTAAAGTACCAACTAAATTCTCTTTCCTATCAGAAAAAATACTGTTAGAGAAAATCCAAGCATTTTTACTGTCCTAAAAGGTGATGACAGACAAAAAAAAATACACACATCATTGTAAAATCAATACATTCATTGTTCCACTCAGAATCTAATATTGATAAACAAAAAAATTTCTTACAAAATTTAGATCTTTTTTCTTGCTTTATTACTCAAAATTATATTTTTGATTCAATTTTTTGTTTAATTTGTTCAATTTATAAATTACCAAATAGTATGAATGATTTAATAATATAGTCAATAATAATTAATTTTCATTTTGTTTTTTTTTATTTAGATATTGTAAACTTGGATTTGAAGTCAACATTAAGAGTGCTTTATAATCTTTTTACCAAGTATAAAAATGTATACTAATCAAAACCAGATCTAATAATTGAGAATTATTAATCTTAATAAAACGTAACATATATTTAAGTGACATCATTGTTAATCGAATACAAGATATATGCACTTGATGTATGAAATAAAGTAACTGCACTCATCCAATAATTAAGTAATTTGCTATAGTAATACCTTGACAATCAATGTTATAATTAATATATTTTGGTATTATTTAAGTTTTCATATTATACTATATTTTATATGCAATTGTTATAATAATAAGACAACTAACTAACTAATTATATGTATTTACTATTTGTTAATTTAGAAATATTATTTAATATTTTATTCTAGGTATTATAATATTTCATTTTTTACGAATATTTTATTGTTTTATTCACAAACCAATAAACATTTTACAATGTTTAACTATAGTCTATATTATCATAAACTTAATGACTAATATTTGTTAAAGTAGACAAGTAGTCTTATTGGATTTTAAATTTGAATGAGTTTTTCATCCTATTTATTTTTGGTAAATAACATTTTAAAAATGAAATAATTAATCTTTATGATTTGAAATATTTGAATACAATATTTATTACTAAATTAAGAGTAACAATAAAAAAATGTGCATTTTAGATGTTTATACTTTATGATAGGTGTACATATATAATCAGAGTCGGACTGGCCTGGACCGTAAGTCTGCAATTGTGGCCGAAGCTTCGGCTTAATTATGATAATTAGGGGCCCCTAATTGTGTACCTATTAATATTATTATTCATTTAGAGTAAATAAAAATATGAAATAAACATTTTTTTTTTCAAATCAGGAAACGTATTTTTATTTACAATTATGAGAAGTTCTCAATAATTATTAAAATAATGGCATCATCATTTTCATTCTATGGATTTAATAGCTAATTATACACAAATATGTATCATTGATTATGAATAGTGTAAAATTGTTGTGACTATTAAATATATTATATTTATACCGGCGTATGCGTATCACTTGATATTCACATTATCACTGATTGTAACTGAATTATTATATATTTGGATAAATATTGTAGTCTTGATAATTTGAATTGGTGTTTTTATTTATAATATTTGATGTCATGGGTAGTGTAGCCAATGCAGGGTTAGGGCACGCCCCAGTGGCGTAATTTGGGGGGTTAGATGCCTGGATAGGAGGGATTCCCCTGTCTGATAGTAAAAAAAATCCGATGGATCCTTGGCCTTGTCGTCAATTTACTTAAGACCTGCAGAAAATGTCTTTAAATTTGAGAATATGCTCAATATAAATTCTGTATTGAAAATAAAGTAAAACCAGTTAATATATCGAATGATTGAATTTTAGTTTGGTACATATTTAGTTATTTGTGCCAAATGACTATATGGCTGTATGATTAATATGCAAGATGGCAATTGTATTGAAAAAAAAAATGTTCTATGTACGTGAAAATCGCATTGTGAGCGAAGTGACCTTTTTTTTCTGGGCTAGTCAAAATATTTTCCATTCGCCCTTTTTTCCAAATTGCAGACTGGGCCTTTTCAAGCCAGTCTGACACTGTATATAATGTGGGCCAAAATTATATGGTTACACATTAATATACACCACTATAACTCTTATAAATTAGACTTATTAAAGTTTTAATATTTAACTCAGAATTGACACAAAATTATTTTAATATATATTTCAATACATAAAAATTGGATACAAAACACTTTAAAAACAAGAACAGTAATAAAAAAATAACTAAAATATATCACAAGTATAATATTTCTACAGAATCGCATCTTAGTTTATTGTTCACTTTGATAAACTTTATCTTACAGCTACGCTGTTGATGTAAATACAGTTGTTTTTTGCAAAATACTACTTGATCATCAACAACACTGCTAATCCATGTGGTTGATGGGAAATACATTGCAGATAGTTTATGTGTTTCAAGTGCAGTGTCTTGTGTTGAAACAGTTAAATACGATGTAGAATTATGTACTTTACTACAATATGAAATGGCATCACACAAACAAGCACATAGCATGTGTGCTAGTCTTGTAGTTTGATCACTATCTTCATTCCTATAGTAATTATTTAAGTCTGATACTAAAATTACATGTGGCACATTTGGACTGGTTTCATGTATTGAACAAGTGTACTTGACAAGATCTTCCCATTGTGACAATGTTCTAGATGTGAAAAATGAAAAAAATGTGGTTTAATGTTAAAATTAAATAATTAAATGGTTGGAAATCAAAGAATTATAGATCAATTTATTTACAGGAATGTAATGCGATTCAGTGCATGTACACTAGGCGGCTTGGCACCATCTAATGGAATTGGTAGAGATTTTATCTGAGATATTTGAATGTAAACCACTCGATATCCAAATTCAGACCAGTATACAGCGCTCTATATATTGTAAACAAACAAAACAATATTAATATTTACAACTTTGCAAAATAAAAAAATGTAAATGTAAATATATAGGTTTTGAGTGGAATGATTCTTACATTCTTACAGTTTTTACATTTTTATTATTTTCTAGTTTCTTCTGTAAACCTATATTATGGGTAGGTGTTAGGAGTACTAAACAGTTTCATAAGATCCTAGCTAAGATCTAACAACTATCCTAGCCATAAACACAACTTAGGTGGGAGTCTCATTTTTTTTTAGTTTTCCAATAGCTCTCAGTTGTTTATATTCAAAAATTATAAATATTGAATATTAGCACTATTGTAATAATAAGTACTATATTACCAAATGGTTAAATATAAATGTTCTATAAAAATATATTTTTATGATACTGACAATAAAAATATGAATCTTAACAAATAATTAAATCACCAATTAAAGCTTCTTTAGCTTCCCTTTCCTAACCTAACCTAACCTGCTATAGATAAGTATTTGGTTAAATGCTCTTAAATGTATAGATAATACCCCACATTTTAAAATTAAAAATGTATTGTAGTAAAAGTGGGTGTACGACTTATACTTAGTCTACAAATCTTATTTAGGTTTATATTAACTTTTTGGCTGCATACTACTTATATTTCTTTCCAAATAAGAACACACCAGGTCGCAACCGGTTCCCAACCAGCTGTGCGCATCTCCTATATAAAGGCATAGGTAGGTAATGACCAGTGGAAGGGGCAAAAAGTGCACAAAATACATTCTTATATAGAAAGAAGTATAGTACTTATGCAGGTTCAATAGCCACCATGCATCCCGTTAGTTATATCGTGTAATACAAATTATCGACATCAATTGTATATATCTACCAAAAGTTGATAGTTGTAAAGCTAACTAACTACACAGATAGTTTAAAAAAGAAAATGCTTTGACCAAAATTAAATTAGAATTTTTCTGATAATCGGTTTCAAGTAGTACCTATTCACCGCTCTTTTTTAGTTATAATTATAATGTAAACGTTAATTAGTATCATTATATTTATTTACTTTGATATAAAGTGTAACATTATAAAAAAATTTAAAAATATTACCTACTTCAAATAATAAAGACTGAGAGTAAGCTTCTGATGTGCCACAAAGCAACGTACATTTTACTTTAGAATTGTCCATAGAAAATAAACTATTGAAATCTGGAGTAAAAACTAAAAACTTGAATAACACGCTTTAAATTTTTACATGGTATAATTGTATAGTATATTATTAATTAATTGATTTACAAATAAGACGTGAGCTGTGAAACCGTCATGGCTAAATCGTATCGTTACAATTTATGTAAACTGACTTAATATTTTAAAATTTTATTTTTATCACTTGTTGACAGATAAGTGATAAGTGATAGATACCTTTTTGCTTAGATCTAGTATATGATCTACCTTTTTGACACGGACTAAGATTACAGGACTGGACACGAAATTAGTATTGTGGTTACGAAATGTAGTACAACAGGCGGTGTTCGGGGGATATTTTCCTTTTAGCATTAGTAGCGCTGTCTTAGTGGATACTTATGGAACTAGAACACATCATACAAATTTCTAGTTCCATAAGTATCCACTAAGACAGCGCTACTATTGCTAAAAAGAAAATATCCCCCAGAACACCGTCTGTTGTACTACATTTCGTGGTCAACCCCCACACCCTCCAACCTTGTCGTGTCCAGTCCTGTATAATATCTTGGTCCGTGCTTTTTGAAAATAGAGATTCCGTCATGCAGATTACAGACCACGAATATCTTAATATCTTAACAAGGAATCAATACGAAGATATCTTAATTCGTGTTACACTTTACAGGCATTTAATTTAGAATAATACCACCTAGAATCAAAGTTATGGATATTATCTATACTAGGTATCTATCAACACAGAAAACAATCAACAGATCACAAATTAAAATATCAAGGAATAATCAGTAATCACCGACCAATATTACTGGTATAGTGGTATGGATCGGGTCCCGTATGGTGTGTGAGAAGCTTATGAAAGGTTAGAGGATGGTTTGCAAATAGCCAAAACGTTTCTTCCACTTCCATCTTCATTTTCATATTATTTTAGTCTTTAGACTTTGGTGTTATGCACAGGCCCGAATTAAGGGGCATAACGCCATAACATCACTGGGACTCATATAGCCGTGTACTAATGTATTATGTACTATGTTAAGCAGTGGCGTTCTCAGGAATTTTCTATGGGGTGGATTCTGAAAATTTACTAGAATTCAAAAGTGGGGGGCTTTGCCCCTACACCCCCCATAGTCATAATATTTACAAATTTTGTGTTATTAAGTATTTTACCATTTTAGTAGTCAGTACCTAGTGAGCTGTATTTGGTATATCATATGGATATCAAAAGTAAAATAATGCAACCAAAAATTAAGCTTTTCAACATTCATACTTTAATAATCATTATAAAACCATAATAATTTACCAAACATTTCAAAACACAATATTTTAAAGTTTCAGTCCATGATCTCTATCCATTCTCTTTGCCGTTTTACATTATTAACTACTTCTGTAACTGGTCAATTTATAGGATATTGTGCATCGCCAACAAGAATAAATCTTTTTCTTTTTAAAATTAATTTTTTATTAACCTGTACATTTTGGATTTGTATACTTGTTATACTTATAATATAAACTTATCTGTACATAGGCCCGCGGCCTGTTATCACGGCCCGCGACGTATCTTTAAAATATTTATTTAAATGACTACATTTTGAATGAGATGTGTCACTATTAGCTAAGTTAATAGTTAATAGTCATCCATATTTTTATTCAAAATTTCAAACAATAAGTACGATACAATATTGTAAGAAAGTAATATTAACAGTAACCCTTATAACATTTCCGTCTATAATATATTAGTTAGATACATAGATATATAGAACAATTAGATGTCTAGATAGCCGACTACTATTATATAACTTTCACAACTGTCTATGTTGAGGTTGTGTCGCCATTTGTCTAAACCATGAACTAAGATAGTACTATCTTAGTTCATGGTTTAAACGGCAATGTTTATATGTTATCATATTTAAAGTATGTATAAATTGGTCATTGTTATCATACAAAGGTGTAAACATTGGCGTTTAGGCATAGAGCGGAGCGGAAGAGACTTTTAGACTCTTTTATAAAATGGTGGATGACATTCTCACGCTAAAGGAGATTGAAGAGAGAGCTAGAAAAGCCGCGGATAATGCAGCTAACGAGTGAGCCTCAGCACGGGAAACGAGAGCGACGGGCTCCGAGAGGAGGTACCATTACGAGTATTCCAGGATGGCTGGCTTCGGCCGGTCCGAGAAGAGGACACACAAGTATGCAATCAGTGGCGTAACTAGAACTTCGATTGCCCGTGGCAAAATAATCCAGCGGACCCTTGGTATTACCTGCTATAATAGGTAATAAATAATTAAAAACATATTTATTATACAATTATGAATAATATGGTCACTTTTTATTATACATTATATGTTTCTCATTTTTTTAAATAATATAAATAATATTTAATTTTATGAAAGCTGTTTTGACAATTGACAATATTTATTTTCGATCCACGGGTGACGACTGACGACTGACAACAGAATAACTAATGTCAAAATAATATCAAAAAACGACGGTTGTTTAATAGACTGTATATTAGGATGACAGATAACGAATCGAGTAATCGACAGACTTCAATACGGTTTCCTAGACTTGAGGTTATACAGCTCTAAATATAGAGTGCGTTTCCTTGTTATTTCTGTTCTAGAATAATTATTAAATTTATATAATATTATCTATAATACTAATATCGCAGACGGGCTCACGCTGCACATAAAAAATAATCTATAATCTACCTACAAGCATGTTGCGCGTATCAGTCATTTTTCTAGTTATTAAATTTATTTTATTTTAAAGTGATTTAATTTTACTAGAACTTTGTTTTATCAAAAACTAAAATTCTATAATAATGGTGATCTGTTTTTTTTGATGCGCTACATTTTTTGAAGGGCCCTCCCTCCCTTTGGGCCCGTGGCACTTACCCGTCGTGCACGCCACTGTATGCAATCAGTGATGCATGCAAACTTTCTGGGAGTATAGTAAGGGTTTGACCCGACTACGCTCCTGTGACCGACTGTAATAATTGTGAGGCATCATGGGTCGGCGGTAAATATACAATCACGATTCATGCGAGCCCAAAACAAAGCTGTATACATTTTTTTTATTAAATAAACAATACTGCATGGGAGTCAAGTAATGTGAAAACAGTTCGGCTCCCATGTAGCGATTATACTCGGGAAAAAAAAAGGCATAGAGCGGACGGGATGGGGACGCGGCTTCAATAACAAATTATAGTCGGCTATCTAGTTGTTCTATAAGTCTATGGTTAGGTATATAATATTTTCTGTAAATATGCAATAAAACAAATATATTATTATAAATTATTATTTACTAATTAATATATTTAATATTTCTGATTCTTTTTTTAAAAAATTAATTTTTACAAAATTGAATTTATTTTAAACCTTTGGCTTAGGAAAAAAATTTACTTAACATGCCAATAAAATTAATTAACTCGTAAGTTACCTACTGAATAACAAAAGAAAAAAAAGTAACTCGTTAATTAACTTAGTTAAAAGTAACTTAACTTTAAATTATTAACTTGTTAATGACAGCCTTGCTTTTTGGACTACAAATAAAATTGTATTGATTTTTATAAAAAAAAAACTAAAAAAGGTGGGCAAGTAGGTGTCGCTCTGCTGTACAGAAGTTTACAAATGGGTCACTGTAATGGATGGTGTTAAATTTAAATTCAATGATATATATAACCTATTAAGTGGAGCCTTGTTTTCAATTTTCAATCCTTAGCTATAAAAGTTGAACATTTTATAAATTTTTAACTACAAAATAATTATTAAATTATAAATTTGATAAATTTTGTCAAAATTTGAACTTTAAATGCTTATAAAAAAAAATTTTGCCTATGTATTTTTAATATTTTTCAACTGCTATTGTAACAATATATCAGAAGCCTAGCATTAAATTTTCACGTTATATTTCCCAACAAATAAAATTTTATTGATATTTATAGAAAAAAAAAACTAAAAAAATTGAAAACTTGCAATGTAAACTAACCGTAAACAGCTCAAAAAGAGTCAAATTATTTTCAAAATTTTATCGTGTATAGAAAATGCTAATATAAACATTCAGTGAAATTTTCAAGTATCTACAGTGATACGTTTTTTAATTACAACAAAATAAGAAAATCGTAAACTTATGGATAATCTTGTATTATATTTTCAAATCTTAGATTTAAAAAGAAAAATTTTTATGATTTCTCTACTCATAATAATTTGTTAATTTTCGTATTTTGTCAAGATTTGAACTTTAAATGCTTATAAATAAAAACCCTGACTAAGGATTTTTAATTTTTTTCATTTGCCTTTGAAACAATAACCTAAGAGCCTTCTATTCAATTTTCATGATTTTTTACCCAACAAATAAAATTTTATTGATATTTATGAAAACAAACAAAAAAAAAATAGAAAATGAAAATGTCCGTAAACAACTCAAAATATTTGGAAAATGTTATGGTATATAGAAAATGCTAACATAAACATTCAGTCAAAATTTCATGTACCTACGCTCATTTGTTTTAGAGTTACACCAAAAACCAAAATTGATTATCTCGAAAACAGATTTTGCGTATAAAATTCCCGTTTTTCCTTAATTTTTCTTTTGTTTTTCACGTCGCTTTTAAAAAACTACTGGGAAATTTTTACTATTGATCCCCCAAAGTACCAACTAGATTCACTTTCCTATCAGAAAAGTTACTATTGAAGAAAATCCAAGCACTTTTACTGTCCTAAAAGGTGATGACAGACACAAAAAAAAAAAAAATAAAAAAAAACACACATCATTGTAAAATCAATAAATTTATCGCTCTGCTCAGAATCTAAAATTTGAAATTTGAAATTGTCCGTAAACAGCTCAATTTTGAAAATTTTATCAAGTATAGCAATATAGGAATTGTTAAAATAAACATATGATAAATTGTACCTATAGATTTTTAATATTTTTCAAATGTCATTTTAACAATATATTAAGAGCCTTGTATTAAATTTTCAAGCTTTTTTACAGAACAATTAAAATTTTATTGACATTTATAGAAAAAAAAGATAATAAAATTAGAAACCGAAAATGTTTGTAAACAGTTCAAAATAAATCCAAATAATATTAATAACAAATTTTATTGTGTATAGAAAATGATAATATAAACAACCAGTAAAAATTTCAAGTATCTACGGTAATTTGTTTTAGAGTTATACCAGAAATCTAAATCGATTTGGTCAAAAACCGATTTAGTGTAAAAATTCCCAGTTTTCCTTATTTTTTTTTTCTAGGCACTTTTCAACACTAATGGGAGTATGGGATTTTGACCTCCCCAATGCACCAACTAGATTCACTTTGCCATCGAACAAGATACTTAAGTTGAAAATCGAAGCATTATTTCGACTACTTATCGTGTACACAAAAAAATAAAAAAACACATCGTTGTAAATTCAATACATTAATTTATTTTTATTTATTATATTGATTTAATCACTTAATCAATAATCGTGATATTGTTGGTAAAAAAATATTAAATTGTTATACGCATATGAAATAGTGAAAAAAAATACGGCCGATGGTTGGGGGGGGGGTTCAAACCCCATGACCCCCTCCTCCCCGCTGTGAGTACGCCACTGATACCTAGTCATAAATCGCATTTTTTATAGTATAATATTGTTATTTATGTTGTCTAATTCATATTAGTGTAATAACGTCTACAAATCATATTTCAACACTATTTACCTATTAATATAGTTTTCATATCTTCATTAGACAAACTTGTCTCAATAACCATTTCAAGATAGGTACACCGTACACTTCATAAAAAAATGTATTCCAAGAATCGCGAGAAAAATCACTTGCATATTCTATGACCCCTAATACTAGTATAGCTAATACTGTAATGAATTTGAAAGTTCAGGTGTCAACCACTCAATTCAACGTGTAATGAAATTATCCCCAAAATTCTAGGAATAATATTTAGGTAATGTAAATATAATAAAGCGTTTAATGTTTAATGGAATGTCATTGATGTTTTCTTTTGGAATTATTTGTTCATGCTAAGAGTGAATTATTTCGTGTTAATGTTTTCCTACTTACCTATATATTTTAATTTGAAATTTCTTGATTAAATAAAAAATAATGTTATCAGGTTCCGTTAAAGTTAAGGTGATTAAATTTAACAGTTGTAGTTCGGCTGGTTTCTTTTCCTAGCGTTGAAATTGATGTCGTGTCAGTTGTAGAAAGTATAGAGTGTAATTAAGAACTGTGTTTCAAGTGTAAGCTATTATAGGTACATAGGATAGCGCGATAGTCGAGAGATCACAATACGTTTGGGAATTTTACTAACGGGTATTATCTCATCAAGCCTGTAGCTCTTAAGGGGCTTTCACAAATCACAATAAATTTATTTTGACGACCCATACGTTACCTACACGTTTATTTAAGTAGGTACCGTGGTACTATACAGTTAGAACCCAGGCTCAAACTTCCAAAATGGTAACTTATTGGTTGAACTTTTAGGACAATTTTAATGATTCTATATTACATTTATTTACTCATGATTATTGATTAATTTTTTATAGTTAATCATGCATTTACCATGTGAATTGTATTACCCATGCGTTTTATGTGAATCATAAAATATTTTTCTAAAGCAATATCAAAGATTTTGAACGGAATACTTGGAAGTGCCATTATAGGTGAACCTACCTATATATATAATAGGTATTGTATATTATATAGTGTGCCAAATTGAGGAATCGGAATCCTTTTTATATTATTATTACTCTAAGGGCCATTATTTCAATCGTAAAATTTCAAATCAAAGTTTCAATAAAATGTTTACGCTTCTACATTTGCGGATTCTGAATCGTGAGTGTGTCCATAAATCATAATATGTTTACCTTTAATGATAATCAATTTGTCGCATCTACCATAAGTAAATTTAGTATAAGTGTATTCGGTATATGCAAGTAACACGTGCTTAGTATCTGGTCTTATTCTGATAATTCACCTACCTTGCCGACTCGTTGCTGTATTATCCGTGCTGCTACAAGTGCCGAATTAAACATTAGTAGCCAATAGGCCGCTAGCCGCTAGGCGGTTAACACTGTGGAACCACTAGAAATGTATTATCTAGTATCTAGGTACTTGCGTTTTTAACTGTACTACCTATTTAATAATTAATATAAGCAGTTTTAATAATAATCAACAAATTGTAATAAACAAAACAATGTTCATTACATTTTTTCACTACAATTCTTATTAATTTGCAGAAAAAATGAATTAATATTTTTACTTTTTCCTCTTATTAAAGAAGTGATTCTTAATAACTAATTAACTTAAAGTAAATTTTAATGCTCGTTTTAAAAAATATGAACTTCAAATATTTACAGTGGTCGATGAGAAAGCTTGTAACGCACCAAAGCACAATGATAATGTTCGTCGTCGTCTGATAATATACAATAAATATTATCAAGTATTTATTTATTTAATTCGTCAAAGTTCATGAATTTTTTGCAAAAAATTTTTTCTACTGCATACAGTATAATATTCATATTGACTTTTCTGTTAATCCGTGGATAATTAAAAAAAACAAAAAGTTTTTCCATTTTCTAGAGGCTTCTTTAAGAGTATTGGAGCCACTGTAGGCGGGTGCCTACATCGCCTAACGGGTAATCCGGCATTGGTGGCTATACTAGCTACATTATAAAACACTTAAATATTTTTTAATTGGTACACGCATCAACGTTCAAATGTCCTATACTTTCATATTTCCATCGACCGATTGCTATTCATAGACACCTAATAATATGTTTTGTAAAATATTGGATCTTACCAATTTTAGTAACAAATAGACCATAACGTAGGTATAGGTGTAGGTACCTATTTATATTATACACGAAAACAAATAAATATCGCACCAAACTTCTGTGCTAACCTATAAATGCGTATAATAAATATTATTATATCGCCGCCGTGGCCCATGGTGGCGTGGCATCATGTGCTTATAATTACTATATGTTACAGAATTTGAACCAATAATATATATGTGGTGGATATATTTATAAATGTATAAACATACATTTTGATCGTAAAAACATGCTGAACTCGGTTAAAACATCAATGTACTTTTCAACTCTATTTCCCAAAACCCCATTAGAGCGCTCTGTATATTTCCAAAGCGGATTTGGCCTCGTTCATTCTCTATACAGCCGTAAAGCTTTTAGCATGTACCACCATGAACACACACACATATATATATAGGTAGGCGCGCACACACACAAGTTAACAGGACTTTTTGCGCAAAGCCTCTTAATTCATGCTCGATAAACTCTTCGTGACGTATGTATACTATACCAGTCAATTTTTTTCCGTTTTCACCCGCCAGCCGATTTCTGGTGGCTGACCCTCGGGGGACTATAGTACCCGACCCCCGAACACCCACCACCCACCCCACCAACGTGTATTGGTAACAGCTGCCATTGTTCCCGCCGCATTATTCCTGAGGGCACTGCAGCCGACTCTCCCCCCGCCACCACCACCTCACCACAATCATACCCAGCCCCGTCTTCGTAACGCCCGCCGCCACACCGCGATCCACTCGTCGTCCCACGCACACTATTTTATTGTTATTATAACGATACTTTATTGTGTTTAAATATTTGGGTTAGGATTCTATTAAAACCGTATAGTTTGCGCGCGCTCGTGCATATGTGTGTGTATGTGTGCGTACGTGTGTGTGTGTGTGTGCGCGCACGGTGGCGGCGTGGCCCCGCGGAACTCGTTAAAACACTGATTAATATTTATTACGGCGAACCCACCTCGAGGATATTGTTTACACGGTTTTTAACGAGTTTAAGGGGGTTTATGTATACCGAGGCCGGAGAAACGCGTCATTTCTTATACCTATATATATTTATATGTATAGGTACCTCTTATATATATATATGTATTATATATAAAAGTATACATGCGTGAGATACTATTAAGAACACGTTTATTTTGCAGGAATCTCGCGGTGCAAAACGATACATACGCGGTCGTTTTCATTGCCATTTTAGTTATTCGTACATCAATATTATCATATTATATTAGGTATAGATACTGCGTTGTGCACCGCTATACGACGCAATCGAACGGTTATTTTAAATAGGTATAATAATTAATAATATACGTACAAAAAACATAACACAACGACAAAAGTGTATAATAGATGCACTATAATAACCGCAGTACGAACCCTATATAGTAGGTAATCCACGGATGTGGACTGTATGATATACTCTACTGAGCAGCCAGAATTTTTTTCCATACTTCGTTACGAAACGTTTTTTATAATTATGTTGTTATTATGCAAAACTATTGCAAGATACCGTTATTAATTGATAATTTATTCTAAATTAAATAAATATATTTATTAAATAATTGTATATAGTCATGGGTGAGGGGGACCCACCACCTGGGAACACCACTGTACCTCTACAGCAGGGATGGCGAACCTGTGTCACGCGTGTCACGGAGTGACACGCGCGCATTATTACGGTGACACGCCAATTTAAAATATAATTCATAATTTTTACTTCACTTTCCAAAAAAATTATTTACATTTTCGATGTCTAGAACCAACCTTTCAATTTTTAATAAATCCACATACAATTACATATGATGAACTTGATCTATCTTTTTTTGAATGGCTAAATATAATCATGTTTATATGTTTAATTAATTATTTTTTAAGCAAAAAAAAAGGTCTGACACGCGAGGCAAATAAAATCAAACCAAACATTTTGATTTGACACGCAGTTATCAAAAGGTTCGCCATCCCTGCTCTACAGTCTAAACAGGTATGAGGTGGATAGACATAATAAGTAATAACAGTTTAGTGTAGATATCCTCACACTTTTTTTTCACAACCTCACATGTTTACTATGGATCGACAATGTACCACTTTAAATACTAAAAAAGGTGGGTAAGTGGATGTCGCTCTGCTGTACAGTAGGTTACAAGCGGGTCACTGTAATGGATGGTGTTAAATTTGAATTCAATAATATAATATCATTGTATAAGAAAAACGATTATGAGCGAAAACGGTCAGTTAGCCTATGATATTGCCAAGTATATATTTGATGATATTATTGTGCATAAAGTAATTTATATATAACCTATTAAGTGGAGCCTTGTTTTCAATTTTCAATCCTTAGCTATAAAAATTGAACATTTTATAAATTTTTAACTATAAAATAATTATTAAATTATAAATTTGATAAATTTTGTCAAAATTTGAACTTTAAATGCTTATAAAAAAAAATTTTGCCTATGTATTTTTAATATTTTTCAACTGCTATTGTAACAATATATCAGAAGCCTAGCATTAAATTTTCACGCTTTATTTCCCAACAAATAAAATTTTATTGATATTTATGAAAACAATACAAAAAAAAAATAGAAAATGAAAATGTCCGTAAACAGCTCAAAATATTTGGAAAATGTTATGGTATATAGAAAATGCTAACATAAACATTCAGTCAAAATTTCATGTACCTACGCTCATTTGTTTTAGAGTTACACCAAAAACCAAAATTGATTATCTCGAAAACAGATTTTGCGTATAAAATTCCCGTTTTTCCTTAATTTTTCTTTTGTTTTTCACGTCGCTTTTGAAAACTACTGGGAAATTTTTACTATTGATCCCCCAAAGTACCAACTAGATTCACTTTCCAATCGAAAAAGATACTGAAGTTGAAAATTGAAGCATTATTTCGACTACTTATCGTGTACACAGACACAAAAAAAAATATAAAAACACACATCATTGTAAAATCAATACATTCATATATTCATAATCGTAATCGGTTTTCATATCGGCCCAGCCCTAAAAAATATTAATTTATCAAATATTATCAGTATTCCGTACTACCGTCTACCACCACATCCGTGTACCACCATGTAGCCTTCTACGTACCAACAGTAGTAGGTATCTACTGGTTAAGTTAGGGCATATAAAAATTGATTTTTATTTTCAAATGTATTATGAAAACATTATGTTTTTTATAAATCACTTAAATAAGAATACCTTAATATTTAAGTTTAAATATTACATTTTATTTTTATAATGTTTAAAAAATGTTTCATGATGCTTTAAAAGTAGAAATTTTAGAAACTAAATTTTTTTAAATAGTTGTTCATGTTAAAGTGAACTTTGAGATTGATGATACAAGAAGATGATAAAAAAGTCACATGGAGTTCCTATAATATTTATCACAGACTTTTATACTTCTAGACTTATATACGAGTTCATAAGGAACAAACTGTGCTAACCTAACGTAACCTATCTTTTGATCTATATAGTATGGGAGATCGGTTATGTCTATTCAAATAAAAAATTTTATTTAACAATTATTGTGAAACATTATAATTCATGATGAATTTCCAATCACAGAGTATTAATAATTTATTCTGAATACAATCGACATTCGTTGATTTATAATTTATATTTATAGTATGACCAATTGGGTGTTATAATGAAGTTTATTGTATTTTAATTTTTAAGTTTATTAAATGCCTTAAAGAGGCAATATTTTTATACAAATTTCTGATCAAATACAGAATGTAGCTAAGACATAAAATGTTCAAAAAAATTATAAGGTTTTTAAATATTTTTTAGTGAATCCTAAAAAAATACGAATAATTATTATAGAAGTGGTACTGTAGTAGTGATTCAGTAGATAATATAGGTAGGTACCTATCTACTTAACCTACCTAATGTCATTATATCGTATTATTTTTGTAAATGCACATAGTAACCAAAATAAATAAATACGACACGATGGGTGCTTTTCAGACACTTTAAAAATATCAAAACAAATTTTCACTAACCCCTTTAATTTTTATTTTGAAATTAGTTTCTTTTGATCGTTGTTTTTAACCGAAATCTAATTTGCTCGTTTTTGTAATAACGATATGGACGGTCTTCTTCTCTTGCTATGGGTAACGCGTTATTATTATTATTATTATTATTATTATTATATAGCCCTCTCTGTATCTATTAGGGGACGTTAAAAATTACTACTGTACTATGTAAAAAAAGGGGTAACATGTGTTTCGAAAAATCATAACGATAAAAACGAAAAATCAACAGATTACTATATGACGTTGATGATGTCGCGATCCCTTTCCGGCGGCGCTATATTGTAAGAGGATATTACATTATACACAGTGCCGCTATATTGTTTATTGTTATGAACAACAACGACTACGGGCGTTAACAATATTAGAGCACGGGCGGCGAACAGGGATGGTTAGGGGTGGTGTAGTGTGTAAGGGATGCGGAAGGCCCCCGTGGGGATAGACCGTGGCCGGCAATGAGGGGAACGAGCGGGACACCTGTTTGTTGTAGTCCATTTAGTACGTACTGTATATTATATATGGCAAGACCCTTCGATTTCGGGTCCCTAATGTACAAATAATCTGGAGGGACGGAAAGAATATAATTTTGATTTGATATGTCCCTCCGCCGCCTCCATACCATCTGCAGTATACAATATTGTGTGATGCTGGATCATATTCGCGGTTATTATCGTAGACAGGAGGAAGAGAACCGATGAGAAGCAGATAATTTTAAGAGATAGACCGGATTGAATTGTTTCAAGAAAGCTTAAGTTGGATCAGGATTTTTTGTATATGTTTTCTATTAAGTCATGTGATGTTTTGATTAGAATATTGTTGTACAGAGGTAGACGTAAATCATTATGGGATTATATTTAGTCGTGCTGTGCAAGAGTACCTAATAATAAGATAATAGATAATAATATTAGAAATATTTTATTATATATATACAATATTAAATCATACATTTAAATATACATTTTGATATGTAATTCAGTATTTTTTTGAAAATATTTTGGTAGGAACTGCAGTTTCATCTTTTTACGATTTACATACCTATTATTATAGGCTATGATCTATAGAATAACAATAATTAATGGCTACTGTATAATAAATATCTGTAAACTTGTATTAGGTATAAATTATATTATTTACACGATACTAAATAGAAAATATAGAAAAAATGGCTATAACAATCATAAATTGAAATAATTCAAAAATGTTACTATTTTAGGTGACTCTGTAATCGGCAAATATATCTTCAAAAAAATTAATTTTATACCAAATAATTATATTAAAAATGTAAGTCTTAATGATTTTATATTCTGCAATATGTTATACAAATTAATATTTAGTATCTGAATATAATCTGTGATTATGATAAAATATGAAATGCCTCCTAACTTTAAAATAATGCATTTTTATAAAGTTTGGTTGGATTGGACGTCATATTAATCATATTATAATCATAGATATGTTTCGTGTTAGTTTCATTACTTAAATGATTATAATAATGAATGGATGCATAACACAATAATTAATAAATGACACTTTATTACATAAATGTTTTATTTTTACAATATTGAGTATAACGAATTACAACATGACTGTTAAGTAATGACGATGCAGTATAACAAAATGTGAATGTAATACAAAATAAATTGATAAGAATGAATATCCTTATCACACAAGATATAATATCAACTCGTTCGCACGCAAAACAAGTTTTTTATTGTGATCGTTTAGTTTATTAATTGAGAATCATGTAATCAGTAAAAAATAATCTATTTTTCAAAATATTGTTAAATCTATTATACCTATTATCTGCAACAGCCATATTAAATTCAAAGTACTTTTTGGGCACAAATATTTTAATAGAAGTTCTATGTAGGCCATAAAAATAAACAACAACTTAATGACCTTTTTTATTTTAGGTCATCAAAAAAATAAGATTTTTCAAATTCGTTTTAGACGCTGAGCGGAACGAAAAAATGTATTAAATTTACAACGATGTGTGTTTTTTTTCTGTTCGTCAGCAATATTTTGTGTAATAAATTACGATAGTGGATTTTCATCGGTAAATAAACGAATTTTTATCTATCAATTTTCGATATTTTGTCGTAATTCAAAAACGACTAATCTTAGATACTTGAACAATTTTGACTATTTTTAATCTATTTATAGCCATAAGAAAATTTTTAAAATTGTGTGCATTATTTTTCAGTTAGAAATTCAAGTTTTTCTTTTCATAGCTAACTTTTGAAATTTTAATAGAAGGTTCCCAACCAGTTTTAATATCTCTATCAAAAATAAAAAGTCACGCTATTTATATAGCCACGAGATATTTTCGATTTTTATAAATTGTTTTTTTAACTTTTAAATTTGATTATTTATATAAGTATGCTAGGCTGACACAAAGTTTCCGATCAGAATCATTTTCGTATACAATGATTTATCATTGAATTCAAATATAACATATCCATTACAACGTCATACTCGACAACTACTGTACATCAGAGCAGTACCCACTTGTCCACCTTTTAGTATTGTTTTATTGATAGTTTTAATAAATTATTACCTACTTATAGTAAAGATATTATATAAATTATTATTTGATTTATTTCTGCTAGATAACTGTGATATCTGAAATTTCTTTTCTGTCACTAACTTTACTTTGTCTGGAGAAATCTTAAATACGATGAAATACTTTTGTTGTAGATTTTAGATGGATATCAGTTAATATGGATCTAACAGGAGACTAATTGTTATTCATGAGTGAAAATAGTTGTTCATAGCAGGTAGGTATCATCGAACATAGAAATAATTTTACTTGCAAATGTATGAGTTTCTATGTGCCAAAACTGCACATACGTACTTGCAATTATAATTTATACTAATACTCATTAAATAACAGTTCAATCGATGGTACCGGTGGTAGAGTACGATTGTAAGTTCAATTATATTTTAATAGTATTATATATACCTATTACCTACCTAGCATAGTTATTTATAGGTATTTCTCTATAAATTAGTCTCACTTTTTTCTTTTGCTCTTAATCTTCAATGAAATAGTTGGCTGGTACAATGATAATTTGGGAATAGTTACTTAACTTAACAACTTTATGCTCATTTTAACGTTGTCAATAATGCTGCGTTCGGCTCAAGCCTCACGGCTCATGGTTCATGTAGCTATTGGTATCATAATAATAAATTGGTGTAATAATACGTAAAAATTACAAATTAAAAAAATTTGGTTTAAATCGTGTTGTTAAAACGCTAAAAGGTATATTATGCTTAATCGTGTGTTGCCAAGCTGGGCCGCAGAAAAAAAGGACTGAGAACTGCGTGTTTGTCACGCCTGATCTACAAAAATATTGTTTTATAATATTTTGTATATTACATACCTACATATAAGTTTATTTGAGAAACGAAATAATATCATATAGATTAGATATAAGATTAGTCATCATAGTTTTTGTGGCAACATTTTTTTTTTTTTTGATACAGTCCGTATAAATGTTAGTTATTAATTTAATCACTTGAATATCTTGCATCATTTGGTTGTGAATGAATGCCTTGAGTCTGTGATGACAAATTTATTCGTCCAAATCGGTGTAAAATAAAGCTCACCGGTATGTTTGCATATCGTATCATTGACATGGTTCATTATACCGGTGCGGGATATGGGGATAATTGTTCACCGGTTTGGATCAATAAATTTGGTACAATACGTTTTAAATTATAAAAAAAATGTAGATATTCATAAATCATAACATTAATACTAAAAAATTATAATATATTGTTTATAAACTTTGTACCTAATATTATAATATGTTATGTATATGTTTATATTATAAAGGCCAAAGGGTACTTATCTATAGGATATATTATAACACCGAAGTCTGAAATAGAAAACGCAATATAACATTTACATTTTTTTGAACATTTTATTTTATTTATACAACTTATTAAATATAGTACATAAGTATCTATCATAAGTAACATATCTGTTTTAGGTATGAAAAATAACACTTGGCATATTATTACGTGGCCTTCCAAGTCAGTGTGGCGTTGAATTACGAGGTCGTTGAAGTTTTCAATGACTCGTTCACAAACGTCCGCCTAGGTCTGTACAACAATTATTACCAGCAACCAGTCAAACAAAAACGTTGGATCATAAACCAGAAAAACAATTAATTTATTTCAGAAAAATCTTCTTATTTGAAAACCCAAGTTTAATCGGTATCATTGTTTTCTTTGGCTCTTGGACTATATGTAACTATCATCACATATACATAATTTTGTATTAATATTTATATAATTATTATACTAAATTTATTTTAGCTATGAAAAATACGCCAAGTGTTATTTTTCATAGCTAAAACAAATTTAGTATAATAATTATATAAATATTAATACAAAATTAATACAAAATTATGTATATGTGATGATAGTTACATATAGTCCAAGAGCCAAAGAAAACAATGATACCGATTAAACCTGGGTTTTCAAATAAGAAGAATTTTCTAAAATAAATGAATTGTCTTTCTTGTTTATGATCCAACGATTTGGCTTCGATTTGTTGGTGGAAATTGTTGTTTAACCCTTTATACTGCTGTTGTACGTCAGATATCTGAAATCATTATATTATTTTTACACTATAGGTTCTATATGATCTGATCGAGTAGAAATATTTACTTTACGCTGTAAAGTGATTAAATAGTCCATTCTCTTTTCATAAGGCAGCGTACTTGACCACAAATAACATCGTTGTAGTTGCTGCATAGTCCAAATATACCTATATTTTGAGTCTTCTGTAATATTGTTACTTGATTTCATCGGTTCATTATACTTCAATGGTTTACACCATGATTCACCCAGACGCATCAATAATAAATACACGAGAATAATGTACATGATTTTGATTTCGAGAATATAACAATAATAATATGTCTTCACTATTTATATTATAAGCATTACTTTATTTGCTCGAGGTATATATTTATGTTTGTATTTCATATATACAACGGCGGTTGTCCGGGATATTAAAATATGTTTTTATTATTATTAATAATATAATAAAACAAGATTTAATTAGGAACTTTAAGTATAATACTTATAATTAATTGTATATAATAAATTTGAATCTAATATAGTAAAAATATTTATTTATTTTATCAACCTGTATTTAAACATTTCAGAAATAAATTCAATTTTCAATTTTTAAAAAATTATCTTTTAAGTTTCAGTGTTATTACACAATATTATTAATCACAACAATATATAACCTCATCGATGTGATATAAGTTATATTAAATTTATTCAAGTGTTTTTAGTGAAATAAGAAATTGTTTTTTGATATACATTATGTCAAATGCGAAGACAAGTATAGTTTCTTTCTACAAAATATTAATTTTTTTACCATGTAATTTTGTTTGGTGTGTATAATGTACATCTAAAAAAAATCATATGAAAATGTAATGATCCAAAACAAAAACAAATATACATCCGGTCGGGATAGGGGCGAAAAATTAAGTCTCACGAGAGACACGGGAAAAAAATAATAAAAATAAAAACCTTCCTGTGAAAAGGAAAAGAAGTTTCTTGGTCGGACGGTCGGTCGGTCGGTTGCTAAATAATGCACGAGTTCGGCTGCGGCGATGGTACCGGAAAATCTCAGATTCATCAAAATTTCATCAGTAAATACCAGTAATGAGGATATCTAATAAAAGTTTAAAGGAAAGCAGATAAAAAAGTTGTGTTGCCAGATATACAGTGAACCGTATTTAGATAAACAGCCGCGCATTGGCTGACTGCTCATTCCCAACGCCCCAAATGTCTTTCACTCTTTTTCTTCCTTCTTCTTTTTATTTTATTTTATTTCATTTTTAAGGTTTTATATCAACGACGCACTGTAATTGAAAAGCACTCCGAAAGTGAACTTTTTTTTTCGTAAAATAAAAAGACATTTTCTTTTAAATAAGTGTGATAAAGTAATTTTCAATAGCTGCAAGCTATGAGTTGTCATTTCTTCACATCACCAAACTTTAAAGTTTTATTAATTTCACGACTTTTCAACGGCTGAAATCTTATTGTTATATGGATGTAGGAAATATAATTGAAATTATGTTTGAATTTTGACAGTAAAATGACCTTATAGATCGAACAAATTTTATCGTATGTCATTATAATTTACAATAATACGACGGGTTGCTGCTACAGATCATAAATGGAATTATAAAAAAAACGAGTATTTGATTTGGTGTTAGTTATTAATTTAATTTATAGTAGTTTATAGAAGTTTTAATACACAGAATATAAGTTTATCGAATTTATATAGGTCTATACACGCCATATACACGGCTTAACTGTATAAAAAATAACCGTAGATAAATGAAATTTTCACTGAACAAATATTAGCAATTGCTATACACCATAGAATATTCAAAATATTTTGACTTGTTTTGAGCTGTTTACGGACATTATACATTTTCAATTTTTTTAGTTTTTTTTTTCTATGAATGTCAATAACATTTTGTTGGGTAAAAAAATTCGACAATTTAATACAAGGCTCTTAATATATTGTTATAATGAGATTTGAAAAATATTAAAAATCCAAAGTCACAATTTTTTTTTAAATGCATTTAAAGTTCAAATCTTGACAAACACGTAAAAATTACGAAAATGTGTAAATTATTTTGAGTTAAAAGCTCATATAAATGTATTTTTTTAAATCTAAGATTTGAAAATGTAATACAAGGTTTCTCATAAGTTTGTCAACCTCTATCAAAAAGAGCGTTTGAACTTTGAAGTTCATATTTTTAAACGATTGGATATTTACTCGATTTCTCATTTAGCGATTTTGTTATTTTGTTCTAATTAAAAGATGAATACTGTAGACACTTGAGATTTATTTCATATGTTTATTTTACCTATAATTGATATTCTGTAATCAAAAAATCTCAAAAATATAAATTACGGTTATTTTTTATAGTTATTTTATGTTCAAATTTGGAGGAAATTACATATTAAATAACCAAGAATAACGATTTTAGTTATTTTGTTGTAATTTTATAATATTAATTAAACTTACCGGCTACCATATTAATAATAAGTAAAAATAATATAAATATAATATAAAATATCTATACTGACTAACCGTCAGCGCTAAGAATCGTTTTTTGAATACAATGATATTATAACATTGAATTCAAATTTAATACCATCCATTATATAGTGACCAACTTGAAACCTACTGTACAATAGACTAGCGTCATCCACTTAGCCATTTTTTTTTTGATTTTTGATGCTAAATCAGTACCATAGTTTAGATTCTGAGATGAATGTGTTGATTTTACAATGATGTGTGTTTTTTTGTCCAAGTATAACGATAATTGTTCGAAATAACCGTTTTCAACCGTATCTTTTCCTATTGGAAAGTGAATCTACTTAGTACATCTAGGAGGTCAACATTTAAAATTCCCGACATTTTTGAAAAAACACTGGGAAAAAAATATAAGGAAAAACAGGAATTTTTAATCAAAATTGGTTTTTGAATAAATAGATTTTAGTTTTTGGTTAAAAATAACGCTTGCCAAGTCAGAGATCGGCATGTAAACTTTCTTGATTGTATAACAATTTGAATACAGAAAAATATCGGTGGGAACAGCCGAACAAAAAAACATTTTCATTTTCATTTAGTGAGATAGATCCCCGAAACCGGAGAGCGGATTTTATTGTTTCGGGTCTTATTAGATTCACATTGGCTAAGAGTAGTGCAGTGAAGATTTTCAGAACTTTATATCTTTAATACAGCTTTGCAGTGACTTTACGATTGATGATAAAGATCTGAAAATCTTCACTGCACTTAGAACTAGCCAATATGAATCCAACAAGACCCCAAACAATAAAATCCGTTCTCTAGTTTCGGAAATCTACCTCACAAAATGAAAATCTAGCGAAAAATAAATCTTTTTTTTAACTGTGAAAAGTTTTTAACTCCACATTTTGTATCTACTTGACAATCTCTTTTTAATGAGTTATCAACCAACTTTCTAGCTATCATAGTTTAGGAGAAAAGTTAAAAAATAGAAATTTTGGGATTGTTTTCAAATCGTTATACCGCTTGGGTGTGATATCAAATCTCTCTCATTAATATTTTATATTAAAGCTAGCTAAATTATCCACCTACTCGTCACTACTGAGTACTGAGTTACATTTTCATTATTTTCCTATTTAACGCAAATTCTTGAAGTTTTCAAAATTCAGACTTTTTTAATTCAATTACCATACTTACTTGATTAAAAATTAAGAAAGTAAAAACACCGTAGATAGGTACAAGACATTTTCATTGAATGTTTATATTTTACCATTTTATATGCATACAATTTTTGGAATATTTTGACTCTTGTTGAGCTATTAATAGGCCTATGACATTTTCGATTATTATTGCATTTACTTAAATTAAGGTCGATAAAACATTTTTTCGCTCAGTCAAAAAACTTAAAAATGTAATATGAGGTTCCTCTTAAGTTGTTGTTAGTGTTTTTATGAGTGTTTGAAGTTGAAATATTACCAACATTGGATATTGACACGATCATAGTCATGGAACGATTTTCTTATTTGATTGT
This sequence comes from Sitobion miscanthi, assembly GCA_008086715.1. Lineage (NCBI taxonomy): Eukaryota > Metazoa > Arthropoda > Insecta > Hemiptera > Aphididae > Sitobion > Sitobion miscanthi. Next base: position 6,495,912 of record CM017802.1, on the reverse strand, counting down.
AATTCAAAAACGAATAACCATAGATACTTGAAATTTACACCATATGTTTTTTATAATTTTCTATACTTGATAACATTTTCAAAATATTTTAACTTGTTTTGAGTGGTTTACGGATATGTCAATAATATTTTATTCATTGGGTCAAAAATCTTGAAAATTTAATATAAGGCTCCTCATAAATTGTTATAATATCAATTAAAAAATATTAAAAATACATCGGCAAGATTTTTTTTTATATGCATTTAAAATTCAAATTTCGACAAAACTTATCATATTGAAAATTTATAAAATGTTCAATTTTTATAGCTAAGGATTAAAAATTTAAAATAAAGTTCCATGTAAGTAGTTCATACTGAGACACAACATTATAAAAAATATATAAATACAGTTTTTCTTTATAGTTTTTTGAAGTACAAGTTTGGACACAATTAGATATTCAAACGAAGAAGGACAATTCTAGTTTAGTTTTTGTTATAATTAAAAAATATTATTCATTGGTACTTGAAACTTCTAAAGTATATTATTATATACAAATAATATTAATTCAATTCACTGATTGCCTACCTGATAATGTACTGCTGCGAATAAGAATTTTTATTCCGGGCAACGAAAAGTTAAGATAAATTTTGAACACCATACACTGAATATTAAATAACGAATTGAACAAAGTTTGAGTCATATAGAATTGATACATTTAACGGGCAACGAAGTGTACGGGATCAGCTAGTAATAATATAAATATAATATAAAATATCCTTAGCTGCCAAATCTTCTCCATTCAGTATCGTTTTTCGTATACAATGATAATATTATATGGCAAAGGCTAAGACTTAATTACTTAAGACTTTGTATCGCTTGCTCTCTCTTTTTTGCACAAGCTTTGCTTTTGAAAAGAGAATCAAAGATTAATTAATTTATGCTTATAACATGTTTTGTACATTTAATTTTAATTTGGTAACAATAAATATTATTATTATTATTATATCATTAAATTCAAATTTAACGCTAGCCATTACAGTGACTCACTATTATAACCTACTGTATAGCAAAGTGACACTCACTTACCAGTTTTTTTTAATTACTTAATTGTGACAATTGTAAAAATATATGTACCTACGAGCTACGTATAAAAATGATTTACTTTAAAGCATCTATCAGACTGAACTTTATTTTTATTAAACTTACAAGTGTTTAAATTTTAATAATATAATAGCGATCGCTGGTATACATTGGCGCAAATAGGGGGGGACTTAGTCCCCCCAAATGCCGGTCAAGTCCCCCCAGTTCAAAATCTAGTAATTAGTACTAATTTTTATATTCTGTGCAGAGTCGGTAAATTGCGTCCCCCAAAAAAGGTCAGAGTTATATACTACGTAAATTGCGGCCCATGTATTTTAAAACATGCGTAAATTGTGTCCCGGGTATATTTGAAATGTACGTAAATTGCGTCCCGGGTATATTTGAAATGTACGTAAATTGCGGCCCGGGATATTCCAATTTCCGGTCGGCTGTACAATTTAAAGATAAGTATTAATCTTTGATTGATCGATATAGATAATAATAATATGTTCACTTACATCATATATTATTAGCAGCCAGTGTGCATTTGATCGAAGACCTTACGCACGAGGTTTTACGTTGCTATACAGTCTACAGTCTATATGGAGCCTACAGTTTTTCAATTTAATAAAAATGGACGTTATGAAAAACGAAAGGAATAAAACGTTGAAAGTAGTTGATGGTTTCAAATTTCGTTTTAACAAAATGCTAAAAAATTATATTTAGCGCTGGTGTTGCACAGTTAAAACGTGTAAGTGTTTTTTTGAAATTTAATGATAATAATATTTGTATAGATAGTTTTAAAGATCACAAAAGTCATTCTAAAATTTCGGAACAAATAATAAATCGACAGAAACTGAATAACAGTTTAAAAAGAAAAGCCGTTGGTGATATGTTTACGAGGCCATCTAAAATTATTCATTCTGAATTAAAAAATGCTGATGTCGAATCTTTAACTACTCAAGACGTAAATTTGATAAAACGAAATTTACACAATGCTCGAGCTTCTATCCTACCAAAATTACCAGCCACTTTTTTGGAATTATACTACATTTTTGACAACATGGAATTTAAAACAAATAAAAATGAAATTTTTTATTAGTTAATAGTTAAGAAAAAAATATAGTAGGTTTCTCTACTACGATAAGCAATTTAAAAGTGCTATGCAATTCGGACACTATATTTGTAGATGGTGCATTCAAAAGTTGTCCGAAATTATACCATACATTATTTACCGTTAATTGTACAATAAATCAGTCTTATGTTTCACTCGTTTATATTTTACTACCTTCGAAGACTACACAATGCTATTTAGAGGCATTTCAACGTTATAGAGTGTAAAAAAAATAACTTACAATTCAGTCCTATGTATTCGGTTGTATGCCGATTTTGTAAAGGCTATTCACAATGCTGCAAGACATGTTTGGCCTTCTATTGAAGTAAAAGGATGTAGACTGTAGATTTCACCTTGGTCAAAGTTGTTACAGGAAAATACAGCAACTGGGGTTAAGTAATGATTAAAAAAACAATAATACGGATATAAGTAATTTTTTTAAATTATTTTTTGGACTTCTTTTTTTAAGTCATGACATGGTTGAAGATTGTTTTGCGTATGATATAATGGCATTTCAATCACAAGATAATAGGATAGTACAATTTTGAATTTACTAACTACATATTAGAAACATATTTAACCAAAGACGCAGAGTTTCCACCAAAAATATGGGCCGAATTTGTATCATCAACGATGCGCACAACAAACAATTGTGAATCTTTTCATACAAAATTAAACAGCTCATTCAATTCATCACACCCAAACATATTCAATTTCATTGACATTTTAAAAAACATGCAATGTGATACGTATATCACATTGAGAAGTCAGGGAACAAAAAACAAGAAAATTACTGAAAAAGAAACATATATACATGACAAAATGTACGAATTGCAAACAAAAAAAATTACTACGTTAGACTATGTGCGAGAATTGTCTTACAAATATTTACCAGTTTTTTAATAATTACAAATTTTTATAATTAATTAATTTAATAATACATTTTTTAACCATACACATTTTTACAGACACATTATTACTAATTGCTAATAATATATTTTTTAATTAAAAACAAAAAAAGAGCAAAACCAATATTTTTAATCATACCAATATTGATACAATTATATTGACAGTCTTAAGTCTGAAAAATGAGAAGGAAAATATTGATTTTGCAAAAAAAGTCTTAGACGTAATTACTTATAAATGAAAAATATATTTGGGTAGGTAATAAAAATCATACCCAAATTGATCGCAATTTACGTATTTATAAAATTTACCCAGGCCGCAATTTACGTATATATAAAATATAGCCAGGCCGCAGTTTACGTATGTACAAAATATGCCCGGGCCGCAATTTATAGCGACCCATTCTGTGGTACTAAGCAATATGAGAAGGGGGCTCAAGTCCCCCCAAAAAATTTAGTCAGTTTGCGCCTATGCCCCATACCACAAGCTCCATGATGCCTCACAGTCTCTTTACAATGGCTGTGGCCAAATGGAGATAGCCGGGACATGCCCCGTACTAACCCCTCACATTAATATTATTTACATATATGCTGCTTTGCACGAAATCTTCTCGGGCCAACCTAAGTCCTCCGAATACACTAATATTAAGTGTACAAAGGAAACTATTATAATATTAAAAATAAAAATAAATTATTATTTACTATAATTTTATTTTTTATTGCTATTTGATTTTGATTGATATTTTTGAATTTTTTAAAGTTAAATATATGAATTCAACCAAGTCGTATTGTAAAATGTTTGCCAAGGTAAATTTGGCACAAATGCACTGTCGGAAAAAACATACATTTTTTATTTTGGCATGATTGACTGTACCCAAAACGCATAAATTTTGTTTGGCGCAAGTGGGCAATGCCTACTTGTCTTATAGACATTTCAACATCCAACCGGTTTTTTTCAATGCCATTTATATTAACTATAATTAAATTTATTTGAATAATTTTAAATTTTATATTTAACATATTTTAAAACATCTGCATCAATATTTTTCTATTTATACCTTTCTTTAAAATTTTGAATAAATCATTAATATAGTTACCGTTAATTATATTATACCTAAGTAAAGCTCTGCAATAAATTTATATCAAAACACGACGAAGGTGTGAATGGTCTATGCAAAAGTTAGCGCAAAGTTATTTACTATACTACTATAAGTATGTTCATTATCCACTTTATCACGTCAATTTCAGAACTAATTTACCGAAGTATCAAAGGGATGACTTGGAGGTGCGGTAAAAGACACACGATGTCGGAGGGTAGTCGTGTCGATGGTGCGTGGTGGTGGTGGCTGATGAGTAGGGTGATGGAAGTGGAAGCGTCGACGGTGAAGACGGTTCGGGGGTATACAGCCATTATAAGGGGCGAATGAGCCCGCACACTATGGATATTTAAGTCCGTAACCCAGGCAAAGGTGCCATAATTAAATATGTAGTAGAATTGGCCTTCGCGTCTCGTTGGCGTGGTTGGGTGTGTCATCAAGGATGCAAATAGAATCGGAGTAGAGCGGAAACCGCAAGAGACCGGACACTCGGTATGTTCGAACGGCGGTGGAAGCAGCGAATAAACCTACCTGCAAGAAAGGCAGGGTGGACGAGAAGTAGGGGTGTAGGCAACCGTTGTCGGGATCCTCATCACATACCTCCGCCGACCAACGGTTTCCGGTATGCTGTCTGCCCATCAATATTAAATCGGCCAATGGTCAAGACCTATTCTACACAAGATCCTTTGCACTAGCCCACCTCCCACGTCTCGTCTTATATATCATTTCTCTATCACGCACACCCACACACACATACACTCTGTCTCTGTCTCTCACTCTTTCTCTCTCTCTCTCTCTCTCTCTATCTTTGTATAGTGTACATATTTGATATCATATACCTATATATGTACCTATATAATATAGTTTACACGTCTCATTTATAGATATAGATACGTTTATACATTTATGTGTGTACGTGTGAGTATTTCCTCTCCCGCCGGTAACCTTCTTACACACATGTACACGACGGCACAACGAAGGTGTACGTTGTATCGAGAGGGTATTTTCAGCGGGGGCGCCCCGGGGAAATAACGCGCTTAGGCCATTATGTCTCGGTGGTGGCGGTGGTAGTAAGATGAAAAGGCGTTTTTCCCAAAAACGCAATTTGACCGTAGAAATTGCGTGAATGGTCGTCGCGACGATAGTGCTGCGTCGTTCGGAGGTTTATATACATCTATTGCATACACGTTGCACCGAGTGGTCCGCGACGCGACGTGGTTGGCGGTTCGAGCACGTTTTTATTTTTACCGAATCGAACGAGACCATTGGGGACAATTTCATTATTTTATGCGTTTAAAATAAAAATAATACAAACCGAGTACAGCTATAAAGCTTGTCGCGTGCACAACGCATGAGTACCTTTATGTACGGAGTACTTTTAGAAAGTAGGTTAAAACAAATTAATGGTCTGGACTGATTTATTGTTCTTGAACGGTGTTCGAGTATTTGTTGGGTAAATTGAAAAAAAACGAACCATGTTTTTAAAAAGAAACGCTTGTATGAGAACTACTACGCATGCGTGCAAAAAACACATTTAAGTTGTGTAAATAATTGCTGATGTGTTTAAACCGATTTTAGAATTTCGTCACGTACGGAATACGTAATAATATTATGAAAGAAATAATTGATAATATTACATTTTCAACTAAGTTTATAGATAACTATGTCAAGAAAACTTTATCATACAAAAAATAACATTTACTTATTTTAATAAAATATTAAAAAATGATAGTTTTATATTATTATAGAAAACTTGACTAGATTGAAGATTCTGTCGACAATAAAAAGCTCAGAGTAAAATCTATTAAGTAGGTACCTACATCTATCGATGTAAGCCCATGTTAAAAAAAATATTAAAATATAATATAATAACATATAAAATAACACATTATAGGAATAGATGGAAATCCATTAAAATTTCAGGGGGGGGGGGGCTAACATTATTAACATCAATGTGAGGGCGTGCTTCGATCCTACCAAACTAAAAAATGATGGGGCTTGACAGACTTTTTTGAGGGGGCTAAGCCCCCACCGCCGATTTCCACCAATGATTATAGGCACTAGTTTCAACTATGGGTAGGCATCCATACCCGAATCAGGAGAGTATAATATTCTAAAGTTCAAATATTGAGATATTCATAAGTATTTAAAATAAATTTAAATTTTACATACGTATAAAATACATAATATTAGTTATTTTTTTTTCACTGAAAAATAAATATAAATATAAAATCCTACGAAAATGAAGTGAAATTACTAAAATAACAGATACATTTTGTGGTTAAGGATTAAGGAGTTTTTATGGTCACGTAAAGAGTGTACAACAGTGAAAGATTTAGGGTAATGAGTGCCCTAAGTTTGAATTTTGCTATAAATAATAATTGGGACATTATGTCAAAAATAGATTGGTTCCCGAAAGAAAAGCCATTATAAATATAATAATATATATTTTAAGTTGCATAAATTAATCTAACTAAAGAAAGTAAATCAATTAAAGTTATAGTTTATAAATACGAATATACATTTTTATACTTACCTGTTAAAAAATAAATATAGATATTATATTTATATAAAAAAAACTTTTTTAGATTCAAACTTTTGATTTATCATGATATTTACATTAGTTGTTCAGCCTTCTTTTCAACTAGGATTAACCTTGTCCATGGTGGAAACTAGCTTAATGAGTCATGGCTTTTATATCTTTTGTGCACCACAGCAATGTTTACACATTCGGCGACTGCACGATACAGATCAGTAGAACTACAGCAGACGATGGAGAGGGTGTTTTTTTTAGAAACATATTATCAGTAAGCGTAATTTTATACGTGCACCCTTGTTTAATACTTCAGTTGTTTAAGAGATACGCCGTGAACGCACTAGAGCTGTATCTATGTACTATGTTTGAGTAATATGTAAAGCCATAGTTTCCATTTGTAAAATACAAAGAAAACGAATATTGAATGCATTGTTCATTATAATATTTGTGTGTATTACCTATAATAATATAATAGTAAAATAAAGGATAAAAAATTATAACATAGGTAACTGCTAAGAAGCACAGTGTACACAATTGATAATTGTAAAAACTTATTTAGGATATTATTCAATCTTATTTTTGGTATTATTTTGTTTTAAAAATATAAGACATTGACTATCATACTTATAGAATGTATTAATTTTCAAGTATAATAAGCTTTTTGCTCAATAAAATAGCAAGGTACTTTTTATTGTATATTATATAGAAAACGGATTCATTCATTTATTTATTCATATTTTTACTGTAAATTAATAATTTTTTGAAAAAATTTTACCTAGGTACAGTAATTATTTTTGTATTTTTTTCAAAAGTATGTTAAATCAAATTAAATATCATATTGAACCGATTAATCATTATAAAATCCATAAAAAAAACAAATTAACAAAAGTAATTGTGTAGGTACCTCCAAAAAAATATATTCGTAATAAATACGATGTCATAATATTATAAATTTTGTACAGTTATAAAAAAATTAATTATTTTAAAATTAATTTGATAACACTTGAACTATCTTAAATTTGATATGTGTAACTTATTATAACTTATTTTAATATCAATGTACCTAGGTGCTATATCTAGGCATTATTTTATATTTTAACTTTTTGCTTTTGGTGGCTGTACTAGTTTTTTATAATATATAATTAGTATTTTTGCCTAATAATCACATTTCCCTACTGAAAATTTCGAGTAAATTACCGAAAATTATAATAAATGGGAAAATTATTATGACATAAAATCCCATTAATTATATTAATTCAATATTTTGAAAACCTTTGATTTATATTTCATTGGTTTTTTTAGAAAATATAATTTTCATTTTAAGCTTGATTACCCACTTTACTCTGGTTCTATAAAACAGTAAATTTCAAATAAAAATGATCCTATACTCCAATCAACTTAATACATACTTAATGAGACAACGACTGGATAAAGCTTTAATTGTCACGGAAACAAGTTGAATTCAGATTTTATCCTTTTATTCTTCATCCTAATTATATTCTTGGAAAAGTTTTACCTGTCAAATTCTCGTTTGACATTTTCAGCAAAGAACTAAGTTCAAGAAGTTTGATAATAAATCCATGTACAATAAAATATGTATGTATTGTATATTTACTTTTTTTTTTTTACATTTTTATAACCAACTTATTTTAGATTCTGGGTGAAGCGAGAATGAACCAATTGGTTATTTACAATGATGTGTATGTTTTCTTTTTGTTAACTATCTATGTTATCATTTTTTTCAAGTTAAAAGAGTACCACAAGTGCCTACTCGAAAAGTTTGTTTTAATCTAAAAATTGATTCAATTGAACTCAACTCGTTTGTACTTGAAATATGCTATATTTTAAAACAATACTGCATGATGGTAATATATTATTATTTAGTTGTTGCATAACCGAATTGAATCAGATTTTGATTTCTTTGTACTCTTGTACTTTATTATATAGATTATAATCATACTATAAAAAAATAGCCAATGACCATTAAATTTAGAACTGTATTGTAAAAGATTTAAAAATTTCAATTTTTATAATTGTCGATTTTGAATTATATTCACAAATTACAATAAGGTACTCTCAAAATGATTATTAAAATACAAATATTAGAAATGAAATTTTTAATTTCTGCAAAATTAATTGTGTTCATGAATATCAAGTAATAGTAATTTTTTTCTGTATCTATTAATGCGATAGGTAGTATGAATATTAATACATTCAATGAATTGTTATACATTTTATTTTGTATAAGACTGAATATGTTGGTACTTATTATATTATTATTGAAAAATATCTAGTAATTTGGCAACGTGATGGTAAATGTTATTTTCTTGTCGATGGGTTGAGTGGTCCGTAACCCTTGTTCGTAGATCGAAAAGTGCAGCGCCTATAAAAAACCGCTTTTATAAATCGACGACCTAAACCCTTTCTCTGGCCATTGTCCGTACTTAAACAAACCGTCTATACTTCTACTGACATGGCAACAATAGACGAGGTCGAGCGTTGTGCACACAAAAACAGCTGTACAATATGAACACTCAAAAGTGTCGTACTGCGAATATGGTGGACTTTATAGTCACGCGCGACAGACAATATCCACTGTACATTCTATTTTTTTTTCGAGTGTTTCATTAAGCTGAACCTATAGTTTTAATGACGCGCTTTATCTTTAAAAAACACTATTTTCTTTTTTTTTTTTAAGGAAATTGACAACAGCTTTAAACACTCCATATCTAAAAACATAAACATTCAATTTTATTTTAAAGAAACATAATGGATTTATATTTCTTTAAAATATTTATAACTCCTTATAATATATAATATTATGTTTTAGTCCTATCCGTGTTAGAATGTACACAATTGTGCTCATGTAAATGGTCTTCATGTACTTTACGTGATACAATATGGATTAATCTTTGAATTGTTTTTGAAATGATTTTTCGTCCAATCCATAAGTATGATCAAGTCGTAAATACCTATACATAAATTTACTTTGTTATCTACACGTCAAAATGTTTACATCAAGTTTATTATTAACTAGCTTCAAAAAAAAAGTTGATGTTCCTCATCGTATATTCGTATAAAAGAGTAAACTATTTAGTTTTTCATTAGGGAAACTATAACACTCTCTTATAGTCTCTCTAGTAAAAAATGACTAAAAATACAAAAATATTAATAATATAGTTTAATATAACTACCTATTTACTGTTTCTGCGTCATACATAATGTCTTTATAATTTGAACGGTTAAAAAAAATTATATTCATGTCATAAAAATCTAACTAATAAATAGTAAGTGTTAAACTATGTATCACGTGTCACCTATTGGTCTAGTATGAAATCTATAGTGTCTACTTTTTAAATAATAAAAACATTTAAGTGTGAGCGTGTTGGTATAGGTACGTCGTATTCTGTGTAAATACCAAATAATAACAATTAGGTAGGTTAGATTTTAAAACAAAATATTATTTTCGCTTGCTATTAGTAAACACAAAACAACCAATTTATTTACATTGACAAACTAGTTAATTAATTATTATAGTCTGTTATATGCGCCACTTGGCTTTAACTGTTGAAGGGGGGGGGGGGGGGGAAGAATCAATCATAATTTACCAGGTAACCTGATAAGTTTACGCTTTCAATATTTTCTTCGTGACCCCCCAAATGCTACCTATTATTATAGTCACGATTTTGTATAACTAAAATCTATATAGATGTCTATATCATCTATATAATACATATTTTATACTATACGGATAGACAATACATTAGAATTACAAATATATTATTATTTATTAATTATATTATAGTATAAGAATTAAGTATATATCAATAAAGTATTGTAAACGCTCTTTAAGATATTGTAACTTTATACCTAATGTACTACCTATTTAGTTACACACATGATTTAATTAAATTATTGAATATAAGAAATGTCTTCTACATAATACGTATAAATAATATTTAAGTTTTTCCGATATAAAGAAATGTATATTAATATGTGGATGGTAGTCTAATATAGGTATATAATATATAAACTTATTTACTTATATGTATGCAAACATGTTTTCGTGGTGATTAAAACAAGACATTTACGCATTTTTGTGTTTTCCTAGTGTTCAACTTCTTCATGTCCCATGGGATTACCGAAGTACCTAACGTTGGATTCTGTAACAAAAAAAAACCGTCAGACCCCGTCATCTCCTTTTAATCCCTTTGGAAGAAGGGTTGAACCGGTAGAGCGGGCTGCGGATTGGCCTCCGGTTCTACCACCGAATCCCTATTCGCCAATTCCGGACATCCGCTCAATAATTAACAACCCCACCCTCTTTCATCTCACCGTAAATATCAACCCGGGTCGGGGCTGTTTTAACGCACAGTTATGCCAAAGGGTTATATCATTGCATTATCATCGTTTTGCCCTGGTTATTACCGTTGTAATTATTATTATTACAAGTTGTTTTAATTTAAAATGAAAATTCGTTCTCTGGTACTCCATTATTTTTTACGCCTCCCATTTTAATAAACATTAAAGATTTTTAATATGATGAAATAAATATAAAACTAGCCGAAACGTCTATTTATTTGTGATTTTTGAACATTTTGATTATAATATGCTCCAAAATGTTTTATTAGAATTTAAGTATACGTAACCATTTTATATTTTATATTTTTTATTGAAAAATTAGAAACAAAACTCTTAAATCTTATACGATGAAATAGCAATAAATAAAAGAATAAATTATTATCATTTGTTTATGTATATAAGTTATATACACATTATATATTGACTAAAGTAAATTTAGGTTTTGAAGGATATAGTTATTATATTATTATTCTATATTATACGATTAATATTATTTTACTATGAAAAGATAGTTTATATAGTGTTTATACTTATCTACTGTCTATGCTACCTATATATTATATACTAAAACTACTTGAATATATATATAATATACCGACTTATATACTTTTTCTTTATAGTCTATGAACGTACTGATATAAAATCAATAATAATAAAATACGGCCGATGGAGGGGCATGGCCCCTCTGACTCCCCCCTGGTTATGCCACTGAGCAGACACTAAAAGTATAGAAAATTATGTTTACATTATATAGTGGATTTAAATTTATAATTATTAAAATTTTATTTTATCTGTAACATCATATTATATTATGATGAGTGATGACCTAAATGCGTATAACAAGTTTAGATACATCGATTCAGAACAATAATTTTGTTCTGAATGTTTTGTATACAAAAGATAATATTTTATAATATAGCCTATTACTAACCTATTATATTAAAATATAAAATATTATGGAAGTATCTTGCGTAGATGAGGGTTTTAATTAATTATTTTTATAAGAGTTACTAATCATTTGAGTTAAACATAATCGGAAAAAGTGCAACATTGCTACAAAAAGTTTACATATAAGATCACCAAATAAATTAAATAATATATGTAAATTACTTAAGTCTAAAAAAATATTAAATGCTTTTAAAATATAATTATTTGATTATGGAGCAACAGTAGTTAGTAATAATAGTGTTATGTACAATGATAAATTAACATACTTTTTTTAATTAATGTTTTTTTTCTATTTTTACAACTATCATTACCAATACAATTTTGTAATAATCTGTCAAATTAGATAATTTTTAGATATTACTGACTTACATTTCAAAATTTTACTGAAATCGCATATGAAAAAACTATTGGGATTTTAAATTATGTTTATAATGTATAGTTAATTTTAATTGATAATATTTTATTGGAACGTCCATAAAATAAATTTAGGATTATACGCTTCATATTGATTATTGTTGACTGTCGTTCTGGACCTTGGGTCAAGAACGGCCAATCTCACTTTTTGGGGAAAATGAGATACAGGGCTTAACATATACAATTTATGTATATTTTCTGGTGCTAGAAGATCGTATCTCGACATTGGCCTCATTGGACATTTACTGATCAAGATACGCCCCTTTAGCACAAGAAAATATACATCATTTGAATAGGTTTAGCCCTTTATATTAGGCCTTTTTATTTCACCAAAAAGTGAGATTGGCCCTTTTTGACCCAAGGTCCAGCGTTGTATTCACACAATCACACATTATTAGTATCATTGTATATTGTAGTATAATGTTTAACAATGGTATAATATTATATAAATATATAATATTTCGACTAAGTTGAAATTTAATTGTTAGTATTAAACTATTTACACTACTTACAATCTATACAAACAATATATTTTTGGAAATATCTCATAGAATTCAAATATTTGAGTTGGATTTATTTAACTTAATAATATTATATAGTCATTAGACATGGATTATACTTAAGCCAAAATATAAGGGTGGCTTGGTGTGGCGGGGTTGTTAGCTTCAGTCAAAAATGTGTTCTAAAGTAAAGTATCAGCCGATGCCACAAGTTCCCGGATGGTGACTACCTGGATTCTAGTGACAAATATCGCCACATATTCACACGTGTTCTAACTAACTGTACCCTCCCCCAAAGTTAAAAATAACCACTCAATGGTCCATGTCTATCGTAAGTTAATTAATAAAAAAAATATAAGGTAATTAAACAAATATTGTTTAGTTATATTAAAGATATTATTGTTTAAATTATTTTCTGTAAAAATGATAGAAATTAGATAATTTTTATTACATTTTTCAATAAATATTAAAAGCTAAACACAAACCTAGTAAATAATATTTTAGGTGCCCATTTTTAAAAACTAATTCAAATTTTAAATACCTTGCTTACAGTATACATTAAATAACAATTAATTATCTCAATTTTGATTTAAATTTATATATTTTATAAGTTACTATTGTTTTACTAATACCTACAACTACAATATTATATTCTTTGAGAACTTTTATTTATCATATTTAAGTAATGAAGATAGGGCCAAGATGCCAAGGTATTAACCGGCACATCCTAACTGTATTGAATTAATTAATTACGTTTAAACAATCGTCAACTCATTGTTATTTGTAGCTGATAATATTATTATACCTGTGTATTAATTTTTAAAACAATTTTTTACATAAAAAGGTTTGAAGGAACAAACGGTTTCGTATCCAAGTGTCGGTTACTGCAAAATTGGGGGTTGGTTAATCAAGACGGCCGCTGAATGTGTAATTAATTTATTTTACGACCTCCGACATTTTACTAGCCCCCGGGGTACGAAAGAGAAAAGAAAAAAGTACCAAGTTCATTCATTGTCGACAAGGCCGCCCTCGTTCACAGAGATCGTAAAGCACACAAGAAACACCGGTATATTGCTTAAACAATTTTTTTTCTTCCTAGCCAAGTTGCTTTTTTTATTGCACAATAAAGAAAACCCCTACGAAAAAAAAATAATAATAATAAGGCAAACAATAAAAACCAAATTATATCCAACTCCACGGCCACACAAATTGCCGCTTGCTTTGTAATTCTTATCAATTATGTTTATACATTACTTAAACATTTTTTTTCCTTATACGCTCGTATTGCTTTTAGTCGTAATATTTTATTTCACCATACTACTCAAATAAAAACGGTGCGACAGCAATGCAGTTTGTTTTAGAGAAAAAATGGAAATGACCCCTTCGAACACGGTATTCGTATTTTTTTCAGAGGGGCTAGGTACCATATTTCTACACTCGATATAAATTATAATTATATTAACCACCGGGGGATTCGAACCCCATATACGAACATTTGTGTGCGTGTGTGTGTGTGTGTGTGTGTTATTTTTTAAGTTCGTATAGGGTTCATTTTTATTCCACTCAATCTGGTTGTTAGCAGGTGGCTTTTGAACAGGTGAGCACCTGCGATCTGAAATTTGCATGGACAAACATCACGTGACAGAAGGGCTGTCCGCGTGACGAGTTGTCCGACCCTATGGTCAGTCCATCAAAGGTCACGGTAAAATCGATCGTGTAGAATATTATAATACAGCGTTTGACGACATCTAGATCATTAGATATATTTTGTATTTTATTCGTTCATATAATATAAACTTTTATAGGGACACTCCCCATCTTAGTATGGCTATTATGACATTATTCTTAATCTTCTTTTGAGTTTTCGTTCTATTTTGTCAATTACATGTCGGTGGTTATAAAGCCTAGAGGCTACCTACTTCTAAATTGTGTTGCACTCAAATATGATTTGTATCCATATGTACTCACCTGAGTGTTATCACTTATCACCTACTTGTATATACTATTCACCCACCAATAATCAAATCATTGTGGGTTTCTACTTTATGTGACACTATATATATTCCATCTCGTAATGCCCACGCTGTTTTTTTTTGCTGAAATTTTCATAAATTGACTCTAAAATTAATTTTTTGTGTTCATTTTTTCTTTTTTTAATTCTTATACTTCTAACACTATTTACTTTTATATATTTGTGCAGAGTAAATTATTCATAGAATGAATCTACTATAAAGTTTAATAATATAAAAATAAGATAAGAAAATATTTAAGTACCTAATAAAAATCAATAAAATGTTTCATTTTATTGAAAAATCAAAATAAGCATTTTTTATTTGGTCATCATTAGGTATAATATGTTAGGTATATAATCTATGTTATGCAAAAATACTCTAGTAATATTATTACGATATAATTTTGTTCTATATCGGAATATTACGCGGTTTAAAGGTAAATGCATATAAACCTTATCAAAAGTTTTAAAGTTTTATGATTACTTCTTTTGTCAATTTTTAATAATATATTGATGAATCTAGGTTTAAAAATAATTTTAAACTTAGCATAAAAATAAATTGGTTAATATGTTTTTGAAATATGATACCGGTCGCATGTATCTCGCGTGTATCTCGCATAATCGTCTTTAATGAAATCACTCAAGAAAGGTCATGTATATAACATATGCTATTTCGATTTATCTTAAAAGTGTGCCCAATGTTTTTCTTTGAGGGCCACTTCAAAAGATTTTCCCATTACAATTCACCATAAAAATAAATCCAGCAAAGTCTACAAAGTTGAGATTTAACGTCTATATTTATGAATAGGTACTGTGTAATATATACATAATATGATATAAAAATGTCAAAGAATAATCGGCTCAAAAGTTAATAATGTACCTACTTATGAACAAATGTTTAGCGACCGACGATTTAGTACGAAAAAAAATTATAGGTAAATACTATTGAGTATTGAATTAAACAAATAAATGTTTTCAGTCGGACTATTAAAAACCAACTATAGAAATGTGAAATTATAGCTGAGTTCCTGACACTATAAATAACGCCGTAAATAAGTACTGTGAACTACTAAAATTAGTTATAATTTATTATTCTAGGGAAGAAAGCCCAATTGCGATTTTATTTTTCAGAATACATCTGAAACAGCTGTCAATCATTTGCCAGATGAAAAATAATTTCGTTTTACTAACCAATTTAAATATCTTTCAGAAATATTAGTATTAGTTTCAAATTAAGAATATTAAATAATAATGTGTTCTAATTTCAGATTCTGAGCGGAGCAAAAATGTATTGATTTTACAATGAAGTGTATTTTTTTTTATTTTTTTTTTGTGTCTATCATCACCTTTTAGGACAGTAAAAGTGCTTAGATTTTCTTCAACAGTATCTTTTTTGATAGAAAAGTGAATCTGAAATGTGAAACTTTGGGGGTCAAAAATAAAAATTTCACATTAGTTTTCAAAAGCGCCGTGAAAACCAAAAGAAAAATGTAAAATAATATAGAGGCACAATTTTTTTTAATAAGCATTTAAAGTTCGAATTTTGACAAAATGTATCAAATTTAAAATTTAATAATTATTTTGTAGTTAAACATTTATAAGATGTTCAACTTTTATAGTTAAGGATTGAACATTTAAATCAAGGTTCCACGTAAATAGGTTCTAATATATAAATTACTTTATTCTCAATAATATCAACAAATTCATTTAGTAATATCATAGGCTGTCTGACCGTCTTCGCTCATGATATTATATCATTGAATTCAAATTTAACACCATCCATTACAGTGACCCACTTGTAACCTACTGTATAACAGAGTGACACCCACTTGCCCACCTTTTTTAGTTTGTGTATAATGATTTTTGACAAAAGATGTCGGAAAATTGATCAAGTTGTACTACTTATCTATTTAACGTTATTTTTTGATTTGATTATTTATAGTCACAGTTTCCTCATTTGTAAGGGAAAACTACGCAATCTAAGATTATAACTTATAAACATTTATGCCAACGCATTCATATAATTAAAAGTTTATTTTATTGGAATTAAATAAGTATAAAAATACTTGTCAAGATTTGAAACTTCTGCTATTTGTTTGATTACTTAGTATTTAAATCCGACTAAATAATAAAATCAACACCTTATATCTTACCTAACGAGTTAATACCCTACAGGCGCCGGTGATAATATTTAAAATTATTTAAAATGTATTATTTGATTTAAAATTATTTTAAAAATAAATACATTTATTGTGAGGCCATTTTAACGTATATTAAACTATTTTATCCATCTTAAAAAAATAATAAATATTACCTGCATAAAGTATTGGTTGTTCTGGAAAGATATTAGCTATACTTACCTACATTTTGTAAAATCGACAAAAATATCGTAATTGATCTTAGTAAAACAGCAGTATAACTAATGGATAGGATGATGTGTATCGATGAACAAGTGGTATAAACATGAAATGTTTTACTTTATATTATATTTTATTTTTTCATCTACAACTAAAAGGATACAAGTCATCTTATTCTATTTTACAATATCTATTTTTACAAAACTACAACTGTACATATTGCCTAACATTACAATAGTCTAAATAAAGAAAAAAAAACATCTCCGAGTCCGGATTAACAATTTTGGATTAAAATACGTTATTATCTATACAGAGGAGTTGTTGATTACAACATTGATATAATAACAAAAATATGTTGTTTTATTACGTTATAATATATAACACAATAATATTGTAAATGTCAAAATTTCACTAGTTAATAACATTTTCTGATAAAGTGTTAGGGTTCTCGGAGAAAGAAACTGCCGAGTCATGTTAGTGCTTGTTTTGACAAATGATTTCAACAGTTTTTCCATAGGGACGGGGAGAATAAGACCGTTACAAAAACGGGAAGTCTATTAATAAATTTAATTTTAATTGGACATCAATCTTTTAATGCAGCGAATGTAACAAGTAAAATAATATTTTCTGAAAGTTACAGATTTATTTTAAATATATTTTTTTTGTTTATACATGAATAAAAAAAAACTAAAGAATACAGTTAAAATTAAAAAAAAAAGCCTATAGATGAATAGTTATTAAAAATTATATTGCACATTTCCATTCTCTTATTGGTTATTATATTGCAGAGAAGAACACAGTTTCGACGAAAATTACGAATGACAATAATTTATTTACATAATATATTATATACCTAATTTAGATGACTATATTGATCCAATGTATGTACAATTTTGATGCCCCGACAGCAGTATTTACAATAAAATAATTTTCACATAAACGCAATGAGACAATAATTTATTAATTAAACGTTATCTGTACATGAAATTTTTTGATAGCGTTGTGTGATTAAAATCAAATGAAAATGTATACAATATGATGTCTCCGCGTAATGTTGATGATTGTAATGTGTCCATTAAGTAGGCAAGTACGCTGGTAATATTTTTCGTAAGTATGATTAAATAAACTCAAACATTAATATTAACTATTAAAATAAACAATGTGCAACATTCGCATTGCGAAATTCATTTAGTTGATATCTTGTAATTTAAAAATAATTTAATAGGTAGGTACACGTACACTTAAAATATGGGAAATAAAATAACTCTTAACACTTAACAGCGCATTTAATAATATTGTTAGGGATTTGTATTTTATACAAATAGCTTTGAGTGCGATTAACTGTTTAAAAAAATAAAATAACTTCAATAATAAAAAAAAACCTATTATCATACATACCTAGTCAAAATAATGAAAAATATTTTCGTTGTAAAATTAAATTATACGGTGTGGCTAAATACCTAAGTATTAATATCTTTATACCTTCAAAGCTTAAATAAAATGATTTCCGTCTTATTAATAGTTAGATATATAGATGTATGTCTTTGATGCCAATTATTTTATATTGTTGTTAAATTATAATTTTTTTTTAAATAAAGAATATTCTTTTTAATTGAGATAATGTCAGCGCGTTTTTGTTTTTGTTGGTCTGACAGAAACATTTCGTTGATTTTTTTTTACTTTTTTACTATAACAACTTAAGTTGGGAAAATTAGAGGGACACAATATTAAAGAGAACCTTAACTGTAGCGTCAAAAATGGTATTTTCAAGATAACCATATATTTAATACTGAAATAATAAAAATGTATTGTTAAAAATTTGTTGAAAACAAAAGTCTTAAAAAACTTAATATGTATGTAATAGATATTTTTCCTAAAAATTATTTATATCGGTTTTTTTTTAACTCAAAACATAAAGCCATTAAATGAGGAATTCGTAGAGCAGTTTCACAACGATATAATGGGTGATCATATTTTACGTACCTACCTTACCTGTGACACTACAAATTGTTAAATGGACATAATTTTAAATTAATTGTATTATATACTTTGAAAGCAATTTACATATATTATGTTTTATTATTATTCTGTTAAATTAATCGAAAGTTTGCTAAAATATAGATCTTAAAATATAATTTATATTTTAGATAATAATATTAACTTAAAAGTTATATAGATTTGCACAATACATTTTTATTTTATTCGCTTAAGAAATGCTTGGTGAAAACGTAATTTAATTAATGTATAGTAACTAACTTTAAAGTATCGAAGATACTAGTGGAAATTTATTTCAACAATATTAATTTGTATTTATTTTATTTCTTTAGAAGTTACACTATTTGGCGTAAGCTATTATGGAATATTATGGAATGTGTTTCAATAAACATCGTTTGGCGTATTTTATATCTAAAAATAACAAGGTAATTAAAATGCGTTGTAGGTATATTATGTAGTATCTATGTTTATATATCTACCTATAATACGAGTAAGCATTTATAATATATATTAATGTTTATAACTGTTGTCGCCGTTCTAATTTCAACTATACAATAATTTATTTCAAAAATTATAATTAAAAAGATATTCTATTGAAGAGGTACATAGGGTACCCGTAGACAGGTAGAAATGCGTTAAATATTAATTTTTATAAAATAACGATGGTTAGAAAATACCTGCGTGTGCATCCGAAACTGAGACTTTGGCTTTAAATTTATCATAAATGCGACATACCAATAACTATAAGTCGCATAATCACACTCGTAAATGGATTATTGTGTTTTTAGGAACATTTTATTATAATAAGTGGCACTTGATATCGTACACGAGAAGCTGATTAAAATTTGTACATTAGATTTACTAATACAATAATGATATATTATAATATGAAACTACCATGGACGTTTCGTAAAATAAAACGCACACAATAGAGAGAAAAAAAAAGATGAACCGAAATCGTCTGAAGCTTTCACAGATAGAGAGAGAAAGAATGAGAGAGAGAGAAACATTTGTTTGACAAGTTGGTCGTCCAATCCTATATTATATACAATATATACAGAACTATGGTTTTATATAGACGAATAATAATTAATGTTATTATAATAATAATAATAATAATGCATATTATTGTTATATAGAAATGATTATTTCCGGTTAATGCAAATAAAATGAGCACGTGTTTTAGGAAGGGATTCAAGTGGTGACGGATAGCGGCGCGTGATCCCGTCATCAGTGTTGGGCCGCAAACTTCATGCGCTTTTGCTTTTGCCTCTGATTGCAGAACCACACTCTGACCACGTTCTTTTTCAGGTCGAGCTTTTCCGCAATGGCCGCGATCTTCTCGCCCGAAGGCCGCGGTTGCACGGCGAAGTACGCTTCCAGTGACCGTTTCTCGGGCGCCGCGATCGACGTTCGCTTTCGCTTTTTCTCGCCGGCCGGCAGCACGCTCGGCGCGTCCGGGTCGCGGCGCTTGTTCTTGGCCTGCGCCTCCGCCTCCTCCAGCCACGCCTGAAGGATGGGCTTGAGGGCGATCATGTTGTTATGTGACAGCGTCAGCGACTCAAATCGACATATGGTGCTCTGGGACAGCGCGCCGACGCCCGGCAGCTTTAGGTTGGCCAGTGCTTGCCGACGTCCGCTTGCGTTACGCCCAGCTTGATCCGCCGCTGCTTAAACCGTTCGGCGAACGCCTCCAACTCACGGGGGTCCGTGTCGGTGTCGGGGTGCTGGAGTCCTGCACCGCCACCGGCGCCGATCATACCAGCAGCCGCGGCCGCCGCTGCGGCCGCCGCTGCCGCGTGATGATGATGGTGGTGATGGTGGTGATGCGGGTGGCCGTTCGGGCCGGCACCCGAGTGCGAGTGGTGGTGATGGTGGCCGCTCATCATGCCTGCACCGTAGACGCCGGGGTGGAGCGGACCGTGACCGGACCCGTCCGACATCGGCGTCAGCGTGGTCATGGTCGACGATGATATGGGCTCTAGGAGGTCAAGGCCTTCCATACCCGGGTGCATCTGAAAATAAATTGCAAAATGGTAAAAATAGTAATACGAATTGGTAAAATTTGCTTTCAGGGACATTCAAATATTTTAATTTCACGCCACGAGGTCAATGCGTGTGCAGGAGACATTTTTGATTATAAGTTTTGTAACCGAACCAGTTTTGACGAGAAATATAATTATTAACACCAGAAAATCAGGTGCAAAATTCTAATCGGTATATTAGCTTAAATTCATGCAGCAGCATTATGTACTATTATAGTAATCGTTGGAGTCAGATTTGTAAAACGGTGTTAGTACTGATTACCAAGTACGAATATCATACGGGAGAACATCCTTTTTTTGACTTCCAGCTTGAGCTAATTCAACCACGGTCAGTATATATTTAGCCATAGTGAAACCACGGGATAGGAAGACTAAAAATACGATTGAAGGGAGAGTGTCAGCTTAATACAGGTAATTACAGGGAAAAAATAAAAATAAACGTGTTTAATGTAAAAAAAAACAGAGAGACCACTTGAAACTGTGACCACCTCAGTTTTGAACAATCTGCAAGTACTTTCCATGAGCCATTCCTGACAACTAAAAGGAGACATCAAGGATGTAAGGCTAGCCGTGTAGATAATCTGTAGAGTACGCATTTTGTGGTCCAAAAAAATTAAGACGAGGAAAGCTGGACTATACTGCAGTTCGTATCCGTAAAATGTACCTTCATATTATACTTCAATTAAACTGTACATAACAACCAATATAATATTGTGATCACCATATTTTATAATACACCGAGAAACGACGCAGCACCTACTAAATCTGGTAATAAAACCCAGTCGACACTCGACAATTAACTTTTTCTGTATTATACATATTTTATACCTATATATGTATAAGTTATCATTACGCATTTAAAATGTCACGCACGATTACACGAAGCGCATATGATATACATAGGTATTGGTACATTGGCACTACAGAAGTTTAGTTTTTTAGTCGACTGCAGCGTAGGTACACTATTTCAAAGTAACACAACCCTCGATGCACGGTCATCATCATATTATTATGTAGGTATACTTATATAACACTGCGATAAACGCATATAATAGTAATTATTTTTAATGTACGTCTGCATTGTATATACAGCGCGCACGGCGCCCGTAAAATCCGACGATAATGTATGCGGTGTTAAATTTATCGCGAACATTCGCGGTGTGTGTTGTTCATGCTGTGCGTGAAACTAATTTTAATCAAGATTGAAACCCTCCGAGGTGGCACGACGAGTTCAGCGCGAATATTATGATATAGGGGAGAGATTATCGTTTTGGCAACGATGGCGCCCCGCGACCGCTTTACGACGAGTTTGCGTAGACGCGTGGCTATGTGTGGGCAATATTATATACACTGCGTGGGTACTTATCTGTATATACGTTCGGTGTACATGTATCGGAACCTATGGAATGCACGGCACAAAAAATAAAATAAAAACAACAAATAGGTACGTGATGAGATTGTCGAATAAATAAAACGAAGGGCGGCGGCGGTATTATGTATATTATGGTAAACACACACTCACTCTATCTCTCTCTGTCTCTCTCTCTCTCACACACACACACACATACATATGATCGGTAAAAGTGTGGGAATTTGCATTTTATACGGCGCGTATGTGAACGTAACTATGTGTGTGCAAAATAAAGAAAAAAAATAACGGTGAGCGTACGTCGCGGGAATTCCACACGTCGAGCAGGGGATAGTGCATGTTGTCGGTGGTGGCGAGGGTTGTTCACCACGCGTGAATCCGACGGGGAGAAATTGTCACTGGCGAGTGTATATATGTGTGTGAAGGTAAACCTATATACAGTACACATCATAGGTATACATTATATACTATACCGTTACCAATGTGTGTATGGTATACTATTGTACTGTATATACCTATATAAAGTGTTACACATATATACGCTGCAGGATGTGGGGTCGCGTGTGTCACGCGTATATGCATATACATATATATATATAGATTAGAGTAGTCGTCGGGGTCGACAACGAGAGATATAGTTTGGCGGGACGCGTTACGGGGAGTACAGTGGTGAGGGGTCGAAAGGGATGAAACGGCAAACGCAATCGAATGAATAATTGATTTGGATTGTTATTATACACATACACACACACACGCACATACGTTCTCTTTCTCAATACCGTTGTTGAGCATACACGCACACACACATACTTGGCCCTTGTCGTCACCGTTTACCCCTTTCGATTGGTTACGACGACGACGACGACTACGCTAGGAGTATATTATTATTATTATTATTATTTATATCCACACACATACACTCAAACAGTGCTCGTTTTTGTAATGAGGTAATCGGCCGCGTACACACAAACGCGACTGTTATGCGCGCGCCGCACCCTCCCCCCACGCGACCGGTTAGTCACAGTAGTGCAGTCCCCGCGCGACGTATATTTCATCATTAACTTGGTCTCTCGTCTCCCCCTGGCGTAGTCTCTACCCTTCATCTCTTGTGGCACACGCACGCGTAAATACCTATATATACGAGTATTGCAGCTTCTGATGCTATAGTGAGAGGGATAGATAGATATAGATGGATAGCGAGCGTATGAGAGAGATAGTGATATAGAGAAAGAAAGAGAAAAAGAGAAAGACATATATATATATATATAGAGAGAGAGAGAGAGAGAGAGGTTTGCGTGAGGAGTATTCCGCTGGGAACGCGAGTTCGTGTGTTTTTTGGAGGGCGGTAGCGGAAGTATACGAGCAAAAGTTAATGGATCGACAACTTTGACGAAGTGCTTCGGAGGAAAAATATTTTCGAGCGATGAGGGACGAGTCACGACGACAACGCTGTTTGTGTTATAATATTCACTGGTATATCTGCCTCCTGCCCGAAAATGTATATGTTTTATTGATACCTACTTTTATGAACGTTCTTTTAGATAATATGCCTATAACCTATAAAATTATATAAACGTAGATTTAGGTACTAGTCGGTTAACTTTCATGCCGGACTGCAAGAGGAATAGGAAATTAAATGAGTCAGATGCTCAAAAAGTTTGATCGATTAAAAGATTGATTAAGTGGCATTCAATAAATACATTTTAAATTTGTTTATAAACTGTACATATGCTGTGCAGTCTATGATCAAGCCTTTATAAGTTATAATTTGTAATAATATGTAAAGACATATAATAGTGCATGTAGATATGTTATCACTTATCTATAAGTAATTCAGAGTTGAAATAAATTTGAAAATCAAAAGATTTTCAGTTTAAGTAATTTAAAACCTACTTCTGTCTTCAAATTACTTTAAGCAGCTAGTTAAAGTTAAAAAAATATATTTTTTTATAGAACTCTTGAAGTATGTATAAAAAGTTATGGAGCCCATAAATAGTTTATATATACCATTAAAATCAGATGAGTTATAGCAATAAAATGGCGTAATAATATGGATAGTTATAGTCTTATAAGGTATATTAAGAGGAAAAAATAACATAAAAACAATTCATCTAAACTATTAAAAAATACTTAAATATATAACGATGTATATAATACGTGTTAAATATCAACATAATTTATTATATAATACGTAGAATAAGTGTAAAAATAGCCAATAAACAATTTGTTAACTCAAATAAAATACTCTTTAAACATATTATAATATTAAATCATTAATTAATTAACATAGATGTAGCGTGTGTTATAGAAGAAAAATAAAATGTTACGATTAGTTTCACTCAATCAGTGTTTTAATATTTGATATAAGAAAATATAATAAAGCTATTAATCAGTTTTATTTTTTTGATTTTATTAAATTCTTAACGTGAGTCAGTATGAATTACATCAATTTAAAAATTTAAGGATATTGAGCCAGTATTAAATTAAAAACGTTATATAGGTTTACAGGAAGAAACCGATAAATCATAAAATATATCTTATTGTATAATATTATGATAGTAAATTACTTAACTATATTATGGAAAAGATGAATTTTTGACACGCTTATAAAATAACAATTATATGCACTTCGCAGTAGACCCAGTGAAAATATTTAATATATTTTAGTAGTAGCCTCGGTAACTTGTTTAATAATATATGTTCAAGTTTATGTTGTTCAAAGTGGTAATTTCCTTAGCTTAGTTTTAACTAGCTTATAAATGTATTTACCTGGTGACCTCGATGGTTTGATTGGCTACCTGAGTGTCCACCCGACATTCCATGATGGTGGTGGTATGACGACATAACGTCGTGCTTGAGCTGAGAGAGCGGTCCAGGCGATCCAGTGGATCCAGGCCCCAAAGATCCATTGCCTTGGCCTCCACCGTTGCCATTACCAGATCCCGGAGATTGATGATTGTGATGATGGTGGTGCTTTCCCATGTCCACAGCAGCAAGCACTTCAGCTCTACTGAGTAGACCGTCATTGAGACCACCAAATAAGTCACCCTGCAGAGAAAAAAAAATTTAAAAAAAATTAACTTTGCGTGTTAAAATGGTTAGTTTTGTTTAATTTTAAGGAATTCAATTCGCTTTCAATGAATAGAGAGAATGATTTAGCAATGTTTTCTTTGACATACAAAATGCGAAGAAGACAGTCAACAACTTGCCATACTTGAATATTAATGAAGAATCTTTATCCTTAGTCTTAATAGCGGTTACGTTTTCTCACTATGCGTGGAATAAATGCTGAACTACGTGCAAAAGCTTTTCGTCAAGAGAAAAATCATAGTGGACTTATGACGCCCAAGATAAGAAGTATGACGTTTACTGAAGACGTCAATGAGTATATAGAGTTTACTTACTGAGGTTTTTTTTCGGGGTCTGCGACAAGTGCGTTGGACTTTAGAGACGAGTCGTAAATTATTTATGAGCTATCCCATTACTCTCTCGTTCTTTTATATAGTCATTGAAAAAAATGAAAAAGTATTATAAAAAATAACATGAACTACTATGAAAGATAGATGGATTTTAATTATAATAATGTATATATAAGTCTGAAAAATATATACGTCAAAAAGATAATACATAGGCAAATAATAATAATGTGGACAGGGTAAAAATACAAGTACCTATACCCACTGGACACTCTTTCGTTTCACTCACTCCGATATAGGACAGTGATAGTATCTTATCATGCATTTTGAAAGTTATTTGAGAAATTATTTTGATCAAAGTAGTTGATTATATGTTTATAGAATATAGATCGTATCTACCTATACTATCTTAAAATTTAAGTTCTCTTACAAATAACGTACTAGTATATTGAATAGATTTTCAAAATTCTGATCGTCACAATTTGTGATTGAGTTATAATGAAAAAATCAAAATTGATTTTCTTAAAATTAGGCTTGACATATATAAATGGCAATAACGCCTTTTTTCAATTTACCTATAGTATTTTCACACACATAGACAAATTATATAGAAAATAAAAAATACTTATGTAGTTCTGTAGTATCTATAGTACCTATCTGTAAAGGACCTTGCAGTACCTAAACATTTATTTTCTGAAGAGTTTCCATAAAACGTGGTCATGCGTATAATGAGTAGTTATGTTGAAATTTACAAATGTAACGTCTATTGATTATTAATTATCATAAATTAGACAAAACTACGCTTGAGATAATTCGTTATATTTAGTTCAAATTTATTTTTCTTATTCAAAAGTGGTTCAACATTAACACATTACTCATTATGTAGTTAATGAATCCAACGATGGAACTGGAGATATACAATTATTTTGATATTAATATATCAATAAACTGAATACAAGGTTAAGTATGATTATCGTGTTCTATTATTTGTAGTCTCTACAAGACGAGTAAAAATACAACAGAATCTATTACACATTTATATTATGGAATGAGAGTACTGTTTGTAACTTCTCAAAAGACTTCTTTGAACTAAAATGGGTAATTTATTTGGCAAAAACTATTATAAACTATTATACATAATATGGACTATACGCCTATACCCATCCTACATACGTTTTTAATAGTCGTATCAACGTGTATTTAATAATTGTAGGCAAGAAAATGTATTTAAAAAGTATTTGGCTTATTAGAATAATAAATACCTTTATAGTATATAGTGTGATAGAAAAAAATATAACAATTCTAGTTAATGATAATTTAGATTTAATAGCTTTTTTCGTTTAATTTATTTTTTATATTTACGATTAAATTAATTTAATGCAATTTATTGATTTGCGAAAAAACGTTAAGTTTGGATTTCATTACATGTGTATACGTTTTTACCAAAACAATTATGTCGGAAAGTATTGTTATACAAGAGAGCATATTACGACAGGTTATTTATACAATTTTAGGTGAGAATTAAGTATAAGTATTATTGTATAAGTATATCGTTATAAATCGCATTTTATGTCGACTTCAACTAAATCCATGTTCCCTTTGGATTGGTCAATGTAATTATTAATATAATTATACCTCTTCTTTGAGTATTATGTATGTAAAGAGTAATTATATTATATGGTTGAAAAATCTTCATCGTTTCCAAAACAAATTAAAATAATAATTAAATATTTATCGTATTTTATAAACTTATTTTAAAAAAAACTACAATATATCGATGCGCGCCCAAGACATTTATTTAAATATGATTGGTAAATACAAAATATTCATTAAAATGTTGTTTACTCTAGTATTTTACTAGAAAAGTCACTGTTGCTTATTTTTTTCGATTATATTAAACGTTTCAGTTGAGGTATTTGTAAATTAACTTTATTGAGTATTACATAATATATTATGTATATTATCATTAGTAATAACCAATAATTAATATGTAATTTGTATTTAATAGCTGTATATAAGTGGTTTTGAACTCTTGTCTGTGTATAAATTGATGTTATATGTACTTTTATAATATCATGATATATATTATTCTAGGTAACGCGTGTTCAAAGGTTATAAAAATCGAGCTTATTATTTTAAGATTTTTTGATTGTATATGTTATTAAGTGTCCGGGTGTTCTTTAACGGTCGGCATGTGTTTGGAGTGGACGTGGCATGACGATGACGTGACAACGGAAAACGATTGGAGTACATCGGAAAATATGTCGAAAACTCTCATATACGGAGGGGCGATTATCAGCGCTGGACCGGCGGCGCTTATTGCGTCGATGCAGACAAAACTCAGAGAGGTGCTAACCATCGGGACATTGATCACCCTCTGCGGGTCAATTGTGCTCATGACGTGTTCGACCAGCGCATTGTCCACACTGATTACCGGACGAATCTTACACGGCATTGGTGCTGGGATCGTGTGTGTTGTCGTGCCCAATTACGCAGCAGAAATCACTGAGCCGAAGTACAGAGGTGAGAACTTTAATACTATTACTACTACTATTACTACTATACTAATATTAATAATAAGTGTTTTATTGAGTCTAAATTTTATGTTATACCGTGCGTTATATTCTAAAACGCACGTGGTGTTCTATGATGCGTATTGTACCTACAGCACAAAGGGCCATGCGAAAAAAAACGCTTTTAAGAGCACGCTACACCTGCAAGCGTTGTTTCCGTCTTAAACATGCACAACTTAGCAAAAACTGTTTTGCGTGGGACAACTATGCTCCTTCTGTATTTATAGTAGAGTCACCAAAATTCCACAATGCATAGGGAAGAACTTTTTCTGTGTCATAGCATTTTTATTATTTGGATAACATAAATACAATTCAAATTATCAGTTTGAGAACATTAGGTTTTTTTTGTTTTTTTCGTTAAATTATTAAAAATCATTGGTAAGTGCTATCGAACGATACGTCGACATAGATAAAGTTCTTCCATATGTGTTATGGAATTAAGGTAATTCTACTATAAATACAGAAGAAGCATAGTTGTCCCTTGAAAAACAGTTTTTGCTATGTTGTGCATTTGTAAGATAGAGACAACGCATGTGGCCTGAGGGTGTAGTGTCTTCTTAACTATCTCCTTGACTCGACCTGCAGCACTGACGCGTAAATTATATGCGATATAATTAAGTAAATTTATACTTAATAATTGAAATTATTTTTTTTTTGCTTTATTTATCGTTCTAGCTATTAATACGAGTATCGAGTGCCCATAGTTTTTTGTAGTTACTTTATAAATGTAAATTAACATTATATAAGTGTTGAAACTTTAATTGCAAAAAATAAATCTAAGTCTTTATTTATACACTGGAACGTTTTAAAAATGATATTTATAAGTATATTATACCGGATCGAGTGATTAATAACTGCAAGCATAAACTTTGCACATGCTGAATAAATTAATATTATAATGCACAGTATTATGTATTGTACCTTTTATACCGTATACCTAAATAAGTGGAACTACGGCCTAGGAATTAGAATAATTAGTTTGGTATAAATTAATTTTAATTACTAACTTTATTTTATTATTGTATTTAGACGTGTTAACTGGTTTGCATTATATATACTTGTTAAGCGGTATGATGTTGTCACACTTGGCTGATGATTATTGCACGTATTCATATGTGAATGTTGGAATTGTAGGTATGGCAATTTTAAACTTGATAGTATTATGCGTTATCGAAGATCCGCCTTGTTTTCAATTGATATTTTATGAAAACTTACGAAAGAGCGAATCAGATTGTAAATGTATTGATGTATCGAGCAATAGTTGTCACAAGGTAAACAACTGCAATAGCATTATATATTTATATGGTCTGTGGATAATATTGTGATGGTAGGTATTGTTTTAACATTAAATGTTTATTTATCGTTTCAGCTTTTAAGACACCGTGACATCGACAAAATAATGGAGCTGTCTTCGATCTTTACAAAAAAACAATATTATCGACCGCTGTTTATTAACATCTGTTTAATAAGTATCCAACAATTTAGTGGTAACATTTCATTGATGGATAAATTACAATGTGCGTACGGAAAACAACTACCGATAACTGGAATAATATCAACTATAACTGGTTTCCAAGTATTAGCATATTGTTACCGTTTATTATCACTTATCATACATTATAGTTCAATAAAATGCACTTCTTAAGTATATTTTATAGGTAGGTAAATAGAGGCGAAGGTTTACTACCGAACGTCAAGAATATTATATAGTTAGTTTCCTATTGGTTGGTAGAAACTTTCAGACATTTTATTTATTGCTCAATTGCCGGCTGGAGACTTTGCCGATCGAGCACCACCCTAACTAATAGCACAGCAAACTATAGAGTCTCTGGGCCTTTCAAAGACATCTTAATCCTGATTAGGAGTTCATACAAGAAGTTTTACGGAGTTTCAATAGGAGCTCCCTTGGCGCTTCTCTGTATTATTAGGACACTTGAATCGATTGCAGCATGGTTGTCAGTTAGCTCGGCCTTTTTTTTTTGGGGGGGGGACGTTGTGTTCACATAAACGGAAAAAATATATTTTAATTTAATTTTATAATTTATTATACCTAATAATATTTAGAATAATATAAAATATTTTACATACTATCATACATTGATAATATTCTGTCCTTACCCATTATATAATAGTATATGGTAGGCACCAATAAGTACACGTCATAATGTATTAAAAATATTATATTATTTACTATCTATTTCTAATGGAATGACGTTTTAATTCTTTCATTATATTGTTATATATTTTTTTTTATTTTTTTAGCTCTTTTCATCAATTTGTTGTTTATTAACTATAAATATTTTGGGAAAAAAAATGTATTAATCATCTCAGGACTTGGAATGACAATCACTTCATCTTTGGTGATTGCCACATTATATTATATGAAAAGTTTAGATGAGTTATGGTTACCTAATTTAATCATTATGTATATTATTTTTTATTCGATTGGATATGGTCCAATTCCATGGATTTTAATGCCACAAATTTGCCCAAGAAAAGTAAGCTTTCAAATTCAAATTTAGTTTTTTGTTTATGACGTTTATGTACCTATGCAATATTGTTCTTAGACAATTTTACAAACATTTAATTTAAACAATATAACATACTTTAAAACTAATTTTTCAATTTATAATTACTTTCCATGGTTTGTCATGGCGTGGTGGTTACAATCAGTCACGAAACGTGATTTGAGAGTAAGCACCGGCCAGTGCCACTAATTCATAAATGGGTGACCACCAAATATATTGTTAGTATGAAATAATATCACAATGATTTTTAATTCAGTTTTATTTACCTATTTATTTATAGTCGAAACTGTGGACATCTGGAGTCACTGTAAGTCTATACGCTTTTTTAAATTTAATTATCAATCAGCCATTTATCAACAATATAAGATATACGATGTACATGTTAAGTGGAGTGGACATTTTTCTATTCATTTTCACTATTGTAAGTGTTTTTGGTACAGTTTTTGCATGTATATTCATACCAAAAATAAAAGATCGTATTTCATCATAAAATGTATGCGTTCCATCATTTAAGATTACAGATAAAAATAAACGAATTTTCCTACTTTTGTTTTATTTTTCCTTAGTAGTGTTTAATTTAGAAGGTTTACAGAGCTGTAAAAAGCTTTTAAAAAGGTCTTGACATGGCAAAAAACCTCTCTATATTGTGATAAAGTTTGTGGATTTTGTACAACCATAATGTAAAAACAGTAAAAATGCGCAAGACCTCCGAAAATATGGAATATAAAATGCAAAAAAAAACACTTTTCACAAATAAATTTACATTAACTTTCTGGGCTCTATTTCTATAGGCATATCTATTATAATAAGTATATACCAATCTAAACAGTTCATGATAAACAGGTACTGATTGATATAAGATTACATTTTTCCCAAAAAAACTTCTTTACTCATGACTTTAAAACAAAATAGAATATTATACACAGTCGTAGCTGGATAGATCTTTGGCTAATGCTGACTTTATCTTCTAAGTAATGCCTAGGGGCTCTACCCGCATTTATATGGTCTCCAACAATAGTAAAAATAACGTATGGAGGCGCGATATTGAGATACTCTATATTCTATATTCTAATATTACTTCCAAGTTCCAGCTACTGTCGAATTGCATTATTATGCGAATTGGTAAAAACAACTTGTTGTTTTCACCTTTGCTATGGCCTGTTGCTATAGTTTTGCACGTAAATCATATATTAACCTAACCCACCCGGTAATAATTACGAAAATATTATTACCCACGCGGCATCATTATAATATAATAATAATAACAATAATAATAATAATAATAACATAAGCCCTGCTGCAACGGACGGATTAGATAACGCACGCGTGGTGAGACCGCGGTGTAATAGGAGTATATTATTATAAATTACAATCTTAATGACCTCATCGAAATATAGTCTAAACTACCATTTAAAAACTCAGCACATTTTAAAGTCAGTATAATTTTTAAACTAAGTTTAGATAATCTCTAGTTTAAACTAAACTGGTACAACTTCTGGCCCTTAATCATCATCGCCAAACAGTTTAACCAGGATGATATACTGCAGAGTGCAGACCACACAAGATGTTTACATTTTAAAAAAGAGGGTCAGTGGGTAACGCGCTGCTGTACATTGGGTGTCTAGAGAGTCACTGTAAATTGTAATGGATGTGTTATTAAATTTGAATCCAATGATTTAAAATCATTGTATACGAAAAACGATAGGTACTCGGATTCTGAGTGAAAACGGTCTGTCTGTCAGCCTATAATATCACTAAGTATATTTTATGACATTATTGTGATTAAAGTAATTTATTATACTAATAAGCATTAGCACAACAGTAGATTAAATTTATTCATGCAAAAAAAATGACATTTGAAAATGTCATTGTGTGTATAAAATATAATAATTTACTCTAAAAGTTTCGTATATACTACCGAATAATATTTATATTACAACAAAATAATTAAAACCGTTATTCTTGGTTTTAATATGTATTTTGGTCCCAATTTGATATTATAATGTATACAAAAAATAAATGTGTTTATATATTTTTATTAGATTTCTTGGTTATAGTTTGAACTATTTATGAGAATTTTTGTTTAAGATTTTAAAGTATCAGCTATAAAAATTGAACATTTTATAATTTTTTAACAACAAAATAATATGAAAATTTTTGAGATTTTGATAAATGTCAAAATTGTCAAAATTTATTTATAAAAATAATTCGTGACTATAGATCTTTAATATTTCTAAACTGCAATATTATAACTACTTATGAGGAAGAACTTTGAATACAATTTTCAAGCGTTATTTTACTTATACCCAACAAAATACTTAATAAAAAACTAAAAATATTGAAAATTGAAACTAAAACTAGTCAAAGTATATTGAAAAATTTACTATAAATAGAAAATAATAAGATTAAAATTTGATTAAAATTTGAAGTACGAGTATTAGTTTTTAATAAGAACAAAACAAGAAAATCGTTGTATTTCAAACGCTAAAAAATTAGTTTGACCTTCCGGTAATTTTTTTTTTTGGATAAATATAGAAGAACTCAAGGGAATGTTGTATTAAATTTTTATATATTAGGTATAAATAGAAAAAAAATTATGAATATCTAATTTTAAATAATTTGCTAATTTTTATGATTCTCGTAATTTTTATGTATTTTGTCAAAATTTTAACTTTAGACGCTAATAAAAAATTACTGTGTATTAACGCTCAATTTTTTTTTTTAATTTCCACTAACAACAACTTATGAGAAACATTGTATTACATTTTTAAGGTTTTTGACCGAGCAAAAGTTTTTTACGTTTATATTAAATAAAAAAATTAATAAAACTCGAAATGTTCTTAAGCCTATAGATAGTTTAAAAATAGTCGCAACATTTCAAAAACTTTAAGATACATAGAAATTGCAAATATAAATATTCAGTAAAAATTGCATGTATTTGTGGTTATTATTTTTAGAGTTACACGCCACCCCTTAATCTAAATAACAAAATCATTTTTTTCGAAAACTGATTTTGCTTAAAAATCTTAGTTTTTCTTTAATTTTTTGTTTATTTTTCCTGACGTTTTTGAAAACTTTTGGGAATTCTTTACTTATTACCCCCCAAAGTTCCAACCAGATTCACTTTTCTACCAGAAAATAGGCTGTTGAAGAAAATCAAAATGTGATGACAGACAAGAAAAAAAAACATACATCATTGTAAAATTAATGTAATACACTCATCGCTCAGCTCAGATTCAGAGCTTAAATTCATCATCGTTCATACAATAGGTTATTAAGAAGAATTATATTATTGACTTAAAGTCGGAATATATTAAATTTACCTTAACAATGAGTAGGTTCTTGTATACTAACCGAGACAATAAATATTTTGGTTTAACCCTTGTTTTTGTCTGTTGGGATGTCAGGTGTTTATTAATATTCGCCTCTTCGACCCCAGTTACATCAAGAGATGGTGCCCTTGCAAACTGTGCACATAACGAGAAAATTATATGTTACCATAAATCGTAACTTATATACGAGGTAAGCCGCAACGACCTTCTAGATATCATTAAAACAATATAATCACTATAAATTATTATATAATTGCAACACACCTTCCAGGGGTTTCTGATTCTGATCTGACGAATGTAGGTACAGTGTTATTTTTTCTATCGTTAAATTATGAAGATATGCATTGTTTTGATTTTAATACCAACGTCTAACATTGATGGAAAAGGTTTTATATCAAATACTTTTTAGGGTACTTTAAAATATAGGTATATATATATATATATAAATGTATAATAAACCGTCGATCGGCATCGATCGAACTCGGTGTGTGCCAAAGTTGAGCTGTAGGGTAAAAGCGTGGCGACGAGCGCTATTCATGAAATATTTATGATTTACTGGATCGTACTTTTTTACTTCCGCGATCGGTCTTAAAGAAAAGTATTTTATAAACAACCTTATATATACATCATCATCTCGATTTTCCATAGACATACAAGAGTCTCCACTTGTGGTGTAATTTTATTATTGATATTACATATATGCGAGGAAATATCATATAAGAGAATTATGGCTATAGACTATAGAGAGAATACCTTAGCTATAGAAAATATCGACTACTGTAAAATATACTACACTATTATATAATTAATAATTTCTTTATAGTTTAGCATACTTTGTAAAAGTGTATTTGTTTATTGATTTTTTATTTGTGATGAATTTTGCTAATAATAAGAATAATAATACCTAATAGTTATATAGCTTATAAGTTATAACTCTTATTAATAGTTTTATTTTTAACGTTCAATGATTATTAATAATACATATTTATATTTTAATCAAACACCAAACAATATTGGATTTTTAACGATTTGATAATGTTTAATGTATTAATATACGTACAAACAAAAATGTATTTAATTTAATAAGGACAATTTTTAGATTCTGAGCGAAGCGATAAATGTATTGATTTTATAATGATGTGTGTTTTTTTTTTTTGTGTCTGTCATCGCCTTTTAGGGCAATAAAAGTGCTTGGATTTTCTTCAAAAGTAATTTTTCTGATAAGAAAGTGAATCTAGTTGGTACTTTAGGGGGGCAAAAGTAAAAATTTCCCAGTAGTTTTCAAAAGCGATGTGAAAAACAAAAGAAAAATTAAGGCAAAACGGGAATTTTTACGCAAAATCTGTTTTCGAGAAAATCGATTTTAGTTTTTGGTGTAACTCTAAAACAAATGAACGAATATACATGACATTTTCATTGGTTGTTTATATTTGCATTTTCTATACACGATACAATTTTAAAAATATTTTGATTTGCTTTAAACTGTTTAGGAACATTTTCATTTTCCAATTTTATTAGAATTTTTTTCTATGGATGTCAATAAAACTTTATTTGTTGGGTAAAAAGCTTGAGAATTTAATACAGGGCTCCTACCATATTGTTACTATGATATTTGAAAAATATTAAAATCCTTAGTCACAGTTTTTATTTATAAGCATTTAAAGTTCAAATCTTGACAAAAAACGGAAAAATCACGAAAATTAGCAAATTATTTTGAGTTGAGAATTCATAAAAATTTTTATTTTTAAATCTAAGATATGAAAATGTAATACAAGATTATCCATAAGTTTATCTACCTTTATCAACAAAAAAAAAATGTCTACAAGCAAATCAAATTAAATTTTTATGAGCGTTTGAAATTCATATTTTTACAACATTTGATATTCACTCGATATCTCATGCAACGATTTTCTTTTTTTTTGTAATTAAAAAACATATAACTGTAAATACTTGAAAAATTCACTATATTAACCTATATTTAAACTATATTTAACTTAACCTAACCTATTTATATTAGCATTTTCTAAACACGATAAAATGTTGAAAATAATTTGACTCTTTTTGAGCTGTTTACGGACATTATTGTTAGTCTTCAATTTTTTTAGTTTTTTTTTCTATAAATATCAATTGAATTTTATTTATTAAGTATAAAAGCGTGAAAATTTAATATAAAGCTCCTGATATATTGTTACAATAGCAGTTGAAAAATATTAAAAATACATAGGCACAATTTTTTTTTATAAGCATTTTATAAGCATTTTGACAAAATTTAATAATTATTTTATAGTTGACAATTTATAAAATGTTCAACTTTCATAGCTAAGGATTGAAAATTGAAAACAAGTCATTAGCATTTAAAGTTCAATTCTTGACAAAATGTATCACATTTTAAATGTAATAATTACTTTGTAGTTAAAAATTTATAAAATGTTCAACTTTTATAGCTAAGGATTGAAAATATAAGAAAAGGTTCCACGTAAATAGGTTATTTATTGATTACTTTATTCACAATAATATCATCAAATATACTTGGTAATATCATAGGCTGTCTGACCGTTTTCGCTCAGAATCGTTTTTCTTATACAATGATATAATATCATTGAATTCAAATTTAACACCATCCATTACAATGACCCACTTGTAACCTACAGTACAGCAGAGCGACATCCACTTACCTACCATTTTTTATGCTTACTGTAGAACTTTTATGTTTGTATACCATTTCAGTACTAAGTATAGCTTGTATATTATATAGGTTCCATATTACCGTATAAAACAACGTGAAAATATAAATAAATAGTATAATTTTAATTTTTAAGTGCTTACTATCCACATTAAAGTATGTATTCAGGTGTATAAAATGGTATACTACTAATTACAGATTTAGAATAATATTTTCGCTCTTTATTCTTTTTTTTTTTTTTAATTTTTTAAATATTTTTACGAATTTTTCAACTATCACAGAAACCTGTAGCAATTTTAATTAATTAATTGCTTTTGGGTGTTTGTAAACAAGTGTATAGTATGCATATTATGCATATATGTTGTTGATGCATAGTCAGTATATTATACTCAGTTGAGTTCAATACTTCAACGCAAAGAAATCCCAAGAGGAGATTTATGAATCCGTCCTTGTGTAATCGGACTAACGAATGTGAATCGTATATAGTGCTATTTAGACATTATCTCCGGTGTGCTCGATATATAGAGGAGCTTTCCGAAACGGTTTCTCTTGGTATTAAGGCATCGGTGAAATTCTGCCTCACGTATCCGGCATAGTTAGTAGATGCGTGCAGAATAGAGGGGGTGGATACGACCGGGGGCTCATTTATTATTTACCGGAGCCGCGAATGGGACGGTTTTAAGGCCGCTTGTGTGTTCTCTACCCCGGCCGTCGCTCGGTCCACCGAATAAAGTCCTTTTAATTCCTGTTCCCGAAGCCACTTTGCAACGACGAAAACCAAAAAGCCTTGCATTTCGTTGATGATTTTTAGTTTATAGTCTTCATCCTCCCTCATTTTTACTCTCGGGAGTTTTGTTCTCACTCGAGGGACTTTTTTTTAATGTGTCGGCTAAATTGTTTCGTCTTTGCAGCAAGAATGAGAGAATTTAAAAAAAAAATAAAAATGTTTAAAAAAAAAATAAAGATAAAAAGACACCCTCGACTAAGCGAAGAAAGAAAAAATACGGTTCTTATTAATGTTCACTTTAATACAATACTGTCTGCAACGTTTAGGACCGCTTTTAACAAAAAGAAGGAAAAAACTTTCTCAACAAGTGCTAAGTCGATTATATAAAACTCGCCTTTCTTGACAACTGAAAGAATAAACCTCATCTATCGATTCTTGGCAAACTGATGTAGGTATAGGTTGGTAGGTATAAAGCTGTAATTACAAAATATAATCTAAATTTATTTTACTGGGAAACTAATTTTTAGATTCGTTAAAAGGTAACCTAATCATACATACATTTTCTTATCCCGTAAACCTTTCACAATGTCTATCTACCTTCAAGCAGTAGCATGATAGAGGTAAACGCTAAACACGATATCTAAACAGTCTACATATTTAATATTTAGTACGTTTATCGAAGCTGTTTAATGAATAATTTCTACGAAATTAAGATATAGTACATAAAGCTTTTATAAATAAAACGTACATTGTGTCGTGGAGACCAGGTGTTGCACATGAATGAGGACGCATCCTCTAGGATCCGGCTCTGAAAATACGAAAACTATGGTTAGATTTTCAGAAATACTTGGATAAGACCCATAATATTTATAAAAACTTAAAATATTTTTATATGCACATATATTTTTTTAATTCTGTGATATATTATATAATACATGAACATATTTTCATATTATATGGAACTTTAAACAACGCAACCTAACGAATGAGATATTTCAAACGTTTTGTCATTAGTATTTAAAAATATTTTGTTTTTGAATTATTAATATTTCGAGCATTTTTGCTCTATATATTGTTGTTGTGTTTAGCAATTAACCACACAATTTATAGTATATACATGCACTTCATATTTCATAATCTTTAAATAGTTAACAACAATATGAGTACAACAGTCATTTCACTACTAATTTGTATGTCAAAGTAAACCGATTTGGAAAAATCGAATAAGAACGTTTTTAACAATATAGTATATCTATATAGTGTATACTCTAAACGAGCTTCCAATAACTAATAAGTAAAGATTCTTTTTACTATAAATATACAAAAAGTTTATAACACAGAAATCAATAATTTAACAGATATTTTCATATTTATTAATCTATTAATATTTGTAGGTATAGGCACTGCATGGTACTAAAATATTGTATAAAATAATATTATACTTATCCTTGCATGTTAATAAATGGCACTCGTATATAGGTAGACATTGACATAAATCTGTATCGACCATCATTATACAATTTACTTTAGTATAATATAACATAAAATATTAAATATTTAATGTTTATTTAAGTAAGTATATAAAAATATTAGGAAATTCGGGCGTTCAAATGGAATCGGACAAACGAAGATGAAATATTCACGTTTTTAAACTTGAAACAATCAAAAGTTTATTGTTTTTGGTGTTTTTTTTTTGTGACCTATCGGTAAAACTTTGTAGAATAATCTTAAAAATTATACCTATGGAATGTGGGTACACCTACGCTATACATATTATTATATTTGGACGGTATGAAAAGAAGCCCTATACTGACTATACGCCGTATATTATATAAGTACGTTTACAACACAACGCCATCGCCAAGTTTTACAAGTATATAATATATTTTATAATAGGTATGTATGTATATCGTACTCGGCTAAATTGTGCATAAATCAAACGTACAGTGACACGAAAAGGGGTTTCCGTTGTATTATAGTGGTAGTGCCTATATATATATATTTTAATATGGTGGCGGCGGCTGGATTTGCGTCACGTGTCATTTTCCCACTTGGAACGTCCAAGCTTCGGTGATGTGATAATCACTCGCACGTGTGTTGCATTACGCGCGTACTCGTAACGCGTACGGGGCCGGGGACGAGGGAGACTTCGCTTCAAAATTCAGTTAGTACTTGACAGACGGTCGTATACGCAAAATAATTACCACAACCCGCCGACCGTAATGCTATATACAATATTATACATGTATATAATATATGTGCGCTGCACTGTTTTGACACAACAGTTGCGCGCGTTGTTATTACTTTGCTGAGGTAAAATAAAAATAAAAAACTTTTGTGTCCACTTATAATATAAACGTAAATATAGATATACACGGGGAGGAGGAAATGTACAAAATTAAAATCCTAAGTAATTAATGTAATTGCGTCAATTAGTGCGGATATAATGTGTGTGTGTGTGTGTGTGTGTCCGCGCGCTCGCGCGTAATATCAAACGCACCTGCATCAGGTTTTTATAGTTTTTCATAATAATTATGATAAATTTCTCAATTACAAAAATATATATTATGTTCTGCAGCACATATCATAACGTCTATTTGCTATTGGATCAATTACAGACGAGCCAAATGATTCACAAGGTATGAATTATGTCGTTTTATAAAAAATAATAATGGCATGAATAAATGAAAATCAGCCTTCAAAATGGATAACCATGGATAGGTATACTAACTATACGCAGAATGAATAAAAAGTTAAGCACAGTTATGATTTTATGTGTATTATAGGTATATATAAATATATAAGGTATATTATTATATTAATGGGTGCACAATAATTATATATTATAAATACTGTAATGATTTTAGAAATTAATGAAATTTTCGATTTTTGATTTTAAATGTTCAGTATAAAGTATACACTGCATGCAGTATATATTGTTTATATTTTATTGATTTGAATTTTGATTCAATCTCGTGATTGAGAGAAAATAATATGTATATTGTACACTATAATATGTTTTCGTAGATATGCGTTTTATACCGCTTCTATAATATTATACTATACGTAGGTTACTTATAGTAATGTTGTCATAATGGTCAAATTTCAATTTTATGATAGCCAAAAGTAAAAAGATATAAAAAATAAACGATTTAATTTAATTATTTCGTTGAGAATACAATAATTTTCGTCTAATTGAATTTAAATTTATTAAATATAAAATAAAAACTTGATAATTGTTGGCTATTATATTTTAATATCTACTTATACCTACGTGGATAATAAATTGTATGCACATCTATAGTGTATATTATTTACAAACATTTCATTAATCAATTTTATATTTTATAGGAGTATACCTATTAGCATTTTATATTTTTGCGATAAACCAACGTTTAAAATAAAACAAGATGATTATTTAAAAAAAAAAAACCTTCAAAGATTATTTCAGTTTAAAATGTATAAACTACGTAGTATGTATATAAATATAAATAAGTTAAGTTTAAAAATTTTCTTATATACTATTACCCTAGAACTTTGTGTAATAAACACTAAACAATAGAGTTTGTCATTATGACGAGGGTTATTTCGGTTACGTATCTATGGTGGCATAGCAGGTTGCAGGTATAGAAAACCGATCAATAATAAATTAATGACCGCAACCTATGGAACAGTCGACACGTACCTCCAGTTAAAATAAAAAGGTACATATATCAGCCAGTCATAAAGGTTTTAAAAAAAAAATAAAAAAATATTGTCTCATACACAGTACACTGTATTTATTGTAATTATTTATGAATTTAAAACCAAAATACTGATAATATAGGTACATCTTATTAATATAATGTATATATAAATTGCTATTTAGGACTTAGATACAAAGCATTTAATTTTTTATTTTCATATTCTAAATTTTTAGTTTTCCTAATACTAGAACTTTCCTGATCAAATGATAAGTTAATATCTACTTGTGTTTGTACAGTGAGGACATCATCAGTCTAAAATAAATAAAGTAGTATATTTTTTAATTGATCTATTGTATGGTAATTAATAATTATTTTTCCACATCACAAATTTGTACCTATTATATCCATTTTATATAATAATAATCACTAATTTTTTTACACACCTTTTGACGCTTTGTAAAATAATTTTGAATTTGGTTTCTTTTACTCATTTTATAAAGTTAACGTCAGCACGAACAGCAGTAAAATTAATGTTTTACAATTCTTAATCTTAAATAATTTGGATTTTCAGCGATCGACTTTCATATATAAGTTTATATTATCTGTGACAATC
This sequence comes from Sitobion miscanthi, assembly GCA_008086715.1. NCBI lineage: Eukaryota > Metazoa > Arthropoda > Insecta > Hemiptera > Aphididae > Sitobion > Sitobion miscanthi. The sequence continues at coordinate 6,453,642 of CM017802.1, read as the reverse complement.
CCCTTCTATTGTATCTAGTACCTAACCGGCTAATTTTATACCCATTAATCCTAATCTTTATTACGACGTTGAAATAAAATAAAATGATAAATTTTATTTTATTTTAAATTACAGCTGCTTTAACGAAAATATACAATTGTTCTTTAATACAAATTATAGTTAATTTTTAAAATAAACATAATAGGTAACGATGAATTCAAAGTCACTAGATACTATGAGCGCAATTTACTAGGGCATTTTAGACCCTAAAAAATCTCGGGCGCAATTGACTATAGTATTTTTACTACCTGCTTAATGTGGGTGCAATTTACAAGCACCCACGGCTACACCTAAAATAGTCACTTAACATAGTTATATTATACTGTAGTAATTCACATAAAATACGTAATGTTGTAAAATATTTTTTTTCTAAGTCTTACGTGTTTACTCATTTATTTTCCACTCGGTAGTAAAATTACTACTGTGACGATAGTTGGTTTATGTATTAGGTATATAATAATAATGTTCTTATGTTTGTAAAGCAGTAACAGGAACAGCCTAACCTAACAAACTAGATATATTTGTGAAATATTAAATTATATAATAAAGTTCATGTCAACCTACTAAGTATGTTAAACAATGTTGTTTTTAAGCAAACATTTGAAATAATAATAATAATATTATAACAATCATAATAATTGATTACAGTGGTTTGGTGTGGCGCACTGAGTGTACGTGACGGCTGGCGTTGCTAGTTCCCGGATGGGTGACCACCCGGAATTTTTAACAGAATCCTTGCCATACAAAAAACGTGTAACCAACAACCTACAAAAAAAACAAAACAGCTAATATCCTAAGTTGCCGGGCTCAAAATCAATAAAAAAAAATTGATTACAATGTTAGATATTTGAAAATTTCCTATTTAATTTGTATTTTGACTTCATATAATAATTGTCACACAAATTGTGAAAAATTAATTAATTTTAACTACCTATGTGAATTTTACATTCACCTATAGTTAGGTGATAAAAACATATATATAGGTACATTATTTGTGCCTGTATACTCTAAGATTACTTATTAGGAATATTTTTTTTGTTGATAGTTTATAATAATATAAGTGCAGTAGGTATAGTAAAGAACTTCGCAAGAGAGTACTTTGCAACAATCGATGTTGCCCAATAAAAACAAACTATGCACAATTCAAATTATGCAGGTAGCATATTTATTTTTATCGACTGCATCCAAGGACGGATCTAGCGTGAATATGTGGTAGGCCGGCGGGGGAGGGCATTCATTATTGAATTTACACCACACAAATATTTTAACTTATATATTTCTAAATATTATATAAATATCAAATACATCACTTAGCACTTATATTATTTAAGATATATCATTTAAAGGTTGTGTGATAAACATATTTATAATTATAATATGTATTACGTATATAATATAATAAATAAAAAATTATAAATTTCTTTAAAAAAAAATATTGGAATTGTGCACGTGTGTGGTATATGTCTCTGAGTTCTGGAAAGGCCTGTGCCCCCCCTCCTCCCTCCTAGATACGTCCCAGACTGTATAACTCTACAGCTGTGTAAAAATAACAACGAAACAGTGGTACATCCTATAAATGCGTTTCCAAAACAATAAAACATCATGTGTGGTGTGTTGTGCGTATATGTAATAATATTAAATCCTAATTAAATCGTTGATGGTTTTTGTAGAACCACGGTATTCATTATATTATTTTATAACTGAGTAAAAGGTGGTAGAATTTTTTATTCGTTCCCGGGCCGTTAGCCCGTAAAACGGTGTTTGCGAGGTTTATCACACCAGCTTGCTGCTGCTGGAATACGGATTTGGTACGGTCAAATAATTGCGCATAATTGGACGCTATAATAGCATCGCTCTCACAGACGTTTGTTACTTAAATGGAGATTTATTCCGCGGACGGGTAGACGGTATATATATAAGGCGGGTGGTTCGGAGTATATATGTATACGGCAAGGCTTTTGTAAGGGGAGACGGATGACGCGGATTCCATCGTAGCAGTATAGCCCGCAAAAGAGAAAGATACGACGGGGGCGATTAATAAATTATTTAAGCGCCACCACCAACGACATCAATCACTCTTTAGCGGTGAAGTGAGGTAGGGCCGTGGTTGTGGGGAGAGGAAACACCGGCGGTAATTTGACGTTATTGGCCTTACCGGGTCCGTTTATTTCTTACGACTTTTTATTTATTATTCCGCGGCACTTTACAGTTTATATACTCTTGTCGCCTGTACACAAGATTATTATTTATATACATGCGCTGCAGATATGGCTTCTTTGCAGCCGCCGTCAACAGATGACATACAGCGAGTGACGCGTGTCACGGTCCGGATTCATTTTTGTTGGAAAGTCTTGAGAGGAAAAAACAAAAAAAAAATGCAATATTATACGGGTGATAAAATTTGATTAATTTTATAGCTGTGGAGATTGCGTAATGAGACACCTGCAGTAGCTAGCTGTGGGCGCACGTCAAAGACACGGATTGGAATAAAATGAAAATTAATGCGTATGAATATTTTGGTAGGTAAAAATTTGAATTTTAAGCTAAATATATATTTATATGTAAAAGCATATTATACATGTTTATAAAATGTACATTTATGTGACTGTATATTAATCAAATAACAAAACTTTCACTGTAGTCTGTAAGTATCCATTTTCAATAATTTGCAACCATTAAGAAAATTATAGACAAAAATAAATACTTATATTGACATATCCGCGTAATAATATATCTATTTTTCTTAAGAGAATTTTTTTCCCATGTTTGTAGAGGGGGATGTTATAAATCTGTAAGCCTCTATATAAAATGTTATTAAATAAATTAATGATATAAATACTGGGATTATAAATATTCAGGTGATCACACGCAATGTCCAAATAAAATTACTCATATATAATATTATATATTGCCATATAGGTAGGACGTAGGTGTATATAATATATATACCAAAGATATTAAAAATAGGTATTTATACTGTTGAAAATAAAAGATTCTGATAAACTATTTGTGAATCTATTTACCTACTTACCTACCCGTGCAACCATATTAATATTTTTAATTTTCATGACATATCTAGCTTAGGGTTTATACATGCTTTATATTTAGGTACATTGTTATACGAAATAATATACTCTTCTTAAAAAAGTGTTATCATTAATATTTTAGTATTATTTTTTTTCCTATAACTATAATATGTCCTTAGAATATAAATAGAGTAATATTGTAATTTTTTAAGAGATGAGGTTCGAAATACCCCTAACCATTATCATCAATATGCCTCCGGTCGTACCTGTATACATATTTGAGTATAATATTATATAAGTACTTATATATATATTTGAATTGAGAAGGACATTATACTGCGGGACGTAGTCTTTTTTAAAACATTTTTTTAGCTTTTAACCTTTTTAATAATATCCCTAATCATTGATAAGACATTATATACAATCTTCAGCTATAGGTATACACATTTTTAATTTCCACCTTTGAACATACTTCAATCCAAGAACTATGGCTAATATACAATAATTGTATTATAATATATAGGTACTATAAAAATAAGATATAATATTTCTATGAAAAAATTGCTTCTATAATAGGAGAATATAATACCTATCGGGCTATTATATTAGGTATACATATTTTAAAGAAAATTAAACGTATATAGGGTGTAGCGCTATACAGTAGATTCCTAGATGAAATATACCTATGACCTTTGTGAATGAAAAGAGTGAAACAAATGTGTCGACTACTGACGTGGTGTCGTAAATTGGTATAGGATGTACAATCCAATATCATGATATAATATATACAATATATAGAATATATATAGGTTAGATAGGATACATACGAACATTTAATCAATGAATATAAGTTTATATGTAAAAAATGTTCTTATATACAAATCAAATTTTCTGCGGTGTTGTTTGCAGTAGGTATATTTATAATATAAACGCCCAGCAGCAGTAATAGGTATACCTATATCCATATATAGGACATATTACTCTCTCTCTATATATATATATATTGATGTGCATGACGCACGTGTATACCAGCTATATTACGCGTATGTATAAATGTTATATACCTACCTAATAAATAGATGCTGCAGTATAATAATGTTACGGCCGTGAGATCGGACGGGTTCGCATAACAACACTGGCAGCCGATATAAAAAATACGTTTTACACTTCGAACTGCAGGAAAAAAAAAATCGACGACCGCAGATAACCAACTATCTGCACGGAGCACTTGCCGGACCGTTGAAAATATACTATATATATTGTATATATGTACCTATAGAGTCGTGGTATGTATATGTATTTATATAAACTATACGTGTACCTATATATATATAGTATATATTAAAGGGAAATATAATATTATCTCGGACCACCACTGCGCAGGCACATATAATATATATATATGCGCACACACGCATACCTATATATTATATGTATATATCATATGTGCGAGGGGTATCTATGTAGAATACAAGTTTATATATATATATAAGTATATAGCATAAACACACCACCGCGTGCGTTTATCTCGTTTAATAAATTGGAAACCCAACTCGGGGGCACACGTGCGGAATACCAAATACCGTTTATATGTACGCGGTGCCGCGGCGCGTCTCGTCCGCATAAATTCCGCATCGAAACGTCTATATATTATATGTACCTCCCCCGAATACTATCGCTACCGCGGACAAAACCGTGTTATACCGCCCAGGCACGCTTTTATTATATATATACATGTACAACTATACATATATATATTATATTATACAGAGGTATAGATACTTGAGTGCGTACCAAATAATATGTACCTATATAATACGTTATATACCGCCGTCGTCGTCCTCGGACGTCGTCGCGGCGGCGTATATTAAAAGCGGCCGACCGATAGTGTGTTGCACATTCCGGTCACGGAAACCAATTCGTGGCCGCGTTATATATGCGTAGGTATATATTATTATATTATAGCGGTTCTCGCGTACCTTCGGTCGGCGGTCGGTCTAGCCGGCGGGTTGGGGTGGGCGTGAGGGGAGGGTGTGTGCGCGCGCGTGAAACGCCACCGGTAGACGCGCGGCGCGCCGTTACGCCGAAAACTTTATAATATTAATAATAATACGGATACGGCGGCGGCGGTGGCGAGTAGCCGGGCGAGTGGGGGTGGAGCGCCGATGGACCAATTGACGAGCGGCGCGCGTGGGACCGACTCTCCGTCATCGATCTCGGGCGCCATTTGCTGCCCGCCCGTCCGACCACCGTCCGTCGGGCCGCCGACGGCGATCGGCAGCGGAGACTCATCGCGCTGCCGAACACGGCGACGCGACGTTTTTATCGGGAAGCCGCAAATTGATCGTTGCGTACGCAACCGGCGGTTTAACGTAAGTGCCCCGTCGTACACGGTCCCGACGTCCCGCGCTCACTGCAGTGTTCTACACAATTTATGGATATTATATTATTATACCGCGGTATACCTAATCCATTTAACGCCGTAAGACACTCAATATATTGTTTCAAAAACTATTTAATTTGAACACGTTTTTGAAAATATTTTTATTACCTACATAATCTTCTAAATGGTTAAAAAAAAACAGGTTCACTTTTCTAAAAAAACTATTGGTTTATACTATTTTTCATCATTATCGCATTGTTTATTTTTTAAGTTTTTTTAATGACAACATTCATTTTTAATTCCTTATTCTAAAGTTGAATATATTCTTATTGGAGTATAGACTAGCAGAGTGGAGTGGTACAGGGATAGGAACCCCGCAAAAATGTTGGTTCTGCAGCTCATCTAGACTGTTAAAATACTACTTGTCCGAAATTTGTTTTTTATAGATTGAAATTTTCATATTCTGCTTTGGAATATTAATTTAAGAATGTACCAACCTGTTGTCATTCTAAAGAGTAAACGATGTAATTTTGTAACAGTTCAAAATTATTTAAAAGAAATATTTTTGAAATAATGAGTGTCTTACCCTTATATACGTCATTTGGATTACTATTTACTCCGTAGGTATATATATATCATGTATCGATGTACATACCTATAGGTTATATATTATTACCTATCTTCACGTCCGTCTGCATCAGCACACCTCCATACAATATTGGCGTACCATGTACGGGCTCCTATAATATATATATACTCCGCTACAGAGTGTATGAATCTTAAGCGTCTGTCTGTGTGCCACATTAATTTAATTAATTGTACAAACATATAGGTATATAATGTTCTTGAAATTTGTATAGGTTTATATAATCTATATAATAATATTTTATATAACAATTACTCGTAAATATATAAACATACACGAATGATGACTCCACAAATATTATAATATAGACATAGGTATACCTACGTCACTGTATCTGTCATTCCTATACGTCCGTCAACGTATAAATATTACAGCTCATATAATATCATCTACCCGCGCATGATGCATCGTTGTCTATACAGTCACGTGTAAAATTTTTTTATATATAAATAAATAACCCACTATACGCATTATCTCTATATAATATATTATTATAATATAGATACCAGGTATACGATAGTATATACGTAAACTTAAAAAGCTACGCTGATGATAACTCGTGCCCAAATTCGACACCTATATATATGGATATACCTATACCCTGTAGCAGTGCTGGATTTCCCATGACTGATAAAAATGCATATCGGCTGATTATATCGGTGTGTTTATAACCTATATAGTAGACCTATACCTACTGCAGTCATTAGTATTTTGTGCACAAAAAAAGTCGATGTTCTCAAATGTATAAAACCACAACAATTGAACATATTACTAACCATACATTATATACATTATAATTAGGTATTTACAGATATAAATATACATATAAACAAACTGTAAAACTTAAATCTTTATTATTTAATATTTCAAAAATATATAGGTACCAGCTATACTTACTTATAAAGTACGTGATAATATTTATTTAAAAACCTTATTTTATTCCGGCCTTCTTTGCTACAAAATTGTAGTTAGATGTATGCGTATAAACCCAATTGATTTTTGGTGAAAAATTTCTCTACTTTTATATATTATACTATATATGAATATGAATATAATAAAATAAAAATAAAAATAAAAATATTACTTATTAGTTAAACTGCACTTACACAACATATTTGAGTTAGGCTAGGTTAGTAAAAAAGGTTTTAATGTCACTGCATGCGAGATGCATAATATAGTCGGAATTTAAAATAGGATTAACTGATATACCACGCAAGTGACTATATATAATGAACTATATTATATTTGTTTATCTGTAGAATATATTAACATGCGTACCTATAAATATTATATACCTATAGATACTTATATAATATGGACTCAGTGCCGCAACTAGGTTTTGTGGGTCCCTGTGGCCTGTACTTATACTCTAATAAAATAAAAAAAAGGGACAAGTGAGTGTCTCTCTGTGGTGCAGTATGTTACAATAGTGAGTCACTGTAATGAATAGTGTTAAATTTGAATTCAATGATAAAATATCATTTTACAAGAAAAACGATTCTGAGCGAAGACGATCAGTCAAACTGTGATATATAATTACTATGAATATTTGATGATATTGTGAATAAACTAATAAAACTATAATCTATTTACGTGGAACCTTGTTTTAAATTTTCAATCATTATCTATAACAGTTGAAATTATATACATTTTTAACTACAAAATAATTATTAAATTTTAAATATGATAAATTTTGTCAATAATCGAACTTTAAATGCTTATAAAAAAATTGTGCCTATGTATTTTTAATATTTTTCAACTGATATTGTAGCATTAAATATCAGTGGCCTTGTATTACATTTTCACGCTTTTTGGCCCAACAAATAAAATTTTATTGAAATTTATGAAAAAAAAAACTAAAAAATTGAAATTTGAAATTTAAATTGTCCATAAACAGCTCAATACAAGTCAAAATTGTATGGTGTATAGAAAATGAGAATATAAACATTCGGTGAAATTTTCATGTATCTAAATTTATTCGTTTTTGAATTACAACAAAATAACAAAATCGCTATATGAAAAATCGAGTGAATATCCAATCTTTAAAAAATATGAACTTCGAAGTTCAAAGCTCTTAAAAATTTAATTTGACTTTCTTATAGACATTTTGATAAAGGTAGACAAATTTAATATTTTTCAAATCTCATTGTAACAATATATTATGAGCCTTGTATTAAATTTTCAAGTTTTTTTACTCAACAAATAAAATTGTATTTAAAATAAATTGGAAACTGAAAATGTCAGTCAACAAGTTAAACTAAAGTTTAAAATAAATCAAAATATTTTGAAAATTTTATCGTATAGGTATATAAAATGCAACAAGATACTGTTGAAAAAAATCGATGCAGTTTCAGTGCCCCAAACGGTGATGACAGACACAAAAAAAAATGTTTAACTTAAAAATTTAAAAAAAAAACACATCATTGTAAAATTAATACATTCATCGCTCCGCTCAGAATCCAAAAGTTAGTACAGCAACTAATTACCTTTGGTAGACCACTCACCACTATAATTCAAGACAACATTTATGGCCCCCAATTTTTTATTTTTTTTCAAGCAGTATAGTAATAATTATAATGATTGTTAAATTAAGTCTATATCATATTTTTAAAAACATCGCCAACAATACATCAGTTATCAGTAGTCAAGTAGTCAAGTTAATTAAAAATCAATTAATTTATTAAACGAAATGTAATAGTTATGTTCATTTTTCTCGATTTTATTACAATATTACATTAAAATTTAAATAACAAAAAATAAACTATATCAACAAACAGGTACCTATATATTATACAATGATTTCATTTTAAAAAGTTTTTCCTTTCTAGACTTCATATTTGCAAAGTAATTTATCAATTTTTTAAGATCAAGTTAATTTGTCCCTGAATTTTCAATATTAAGTATACTTATACCAGTTAATCTCTCTTGTAAAATTGAATTCCAAAGTTAGCTTTTCAACAGTTTTAATTTGGAAAATGACTTTTCGTCCATATAGTGACATTGACAACTGGGGGACTTAAATATATTAAGATCTATTATAGAAGGTATAAATTTTCCATTTTTTTCTAAATAAAACTTATTTAATTTTCCCTTTTGGTGATGGGCCCCTCTTTTATAAACATGAGTGACCTGGCAAGGGAATGCAATAATGCATACCTACGTTGCGTCCTCTATTGTCGCGGCAGTGTATGGACTACAGTTATAGTATATAGTTGGCAGTTTCTATAGTATATAGTGTAGGTGTGTAATAGGTGGGTATAGAACAGAAACACCTATTATATTATAATGTATATAAAAGATGTATACTGCCGAGAACAAAGATATAAATTTATAATAACAGTAAATAAATTACGAATTTTCTATCAATCGATAATAGTATCCAGCATGATATAGCACTCACGACGTGTTGACTGGAACTCTGTAGATGTGAAATATTCACATATCCATACTTATAATGTACCTATACCTAGCTATGTGATCATTTTCGTACTTTATATAATATTCGAATTTCTATACAAACGATCGCCATACTAAATAAAACATCTCGTTTGAGAAATAATCCAATTCATAAAATAATAAAATAATTGCTATAAATAAATAAAAAAATTGTATGGTTTCAATGAAACTTTGAGAAAGCACAAATACACTCCACTGCAGCTATAATATAATTAACTTAATTTATTTATTAATTTTTTCATTATATGAGTACCTATCACTTCCAGTTAATTATATATTTACAAGTCGTAAATCCGAAATAGTACCGTTATACATAATATAAGCATTCGGACTTTATAGGTAAATTATATGCATGCGAATATAATATATAGTGTCCATAAACACCGCCGTGTTAATTACTAATTACTCATTACCAATAACTTAATTTTTAACTCTGTCTTTTACAAATTATTTTACAACCGTTATACCTATAATAACGTAACCTATATACTTAGATGGCCATATTAATTAATTTATATTCTCTAATAGAGATGGTCTAAAATTATTATGTCTGTTTATTATAAAAATATTAAAATTAAAACGTTATAACTTTAAACTAAAACAATATTAAGTATAGCCCGTTGTTTAGGTACACGCATTCTTAATAGTTATATTTAACATTCATTTTAGCTTTGTTGAATGCATCTTTATAATATGATATAATCTTGTATTTTATAATCATGATATAGTCACATACCTATAATCATTAATGCACCATCATTCACCATGTAAATACATATATATGCATAGCTTATGCATTTTCGAGTAGGTATTAGGTAGGTTATAATACCTATCAATATTATTGGAACGTCTCGAACGGTTTGGTTTAATTGCATTGTTAATTGTTTGGGTCTGAATAAAAACCACATGTATTCGATACGTTTAAGCGAAGCACCTATACAATAAAATGTAATTGCATGGACGAGACACTATACTGATTACACTGGTCGATCGTAGTTGAATTGAGAGTCGATTTACTATACTTAGTATTACCTACTTACTATAGAATATATATGTTGATAAAAAAAAATACGCCTATATTTATAGTTTCAGTTTAAATTATACATGCGTACGACATACCTATAGTATATGGGCATATATATATTATGGTATTGCGTGCTTTTGTATTAAGTACCTATGTATTACAAGAATTATTTTCGTCACATATGTTGCAAGTGGGAACATAATATTCATTAACTATATTACTATGGAAATCTACCTATCTATAAAAGTGCTTTAATTACCAACTATTTAAGAGAACATTTATAAACTTAACTATACCCTAATTATTTGTAAAATTTACAAAATATCATAATATACGGTTTAACACTTTAACGGATTGCTGTTATTTATAAAATATATTAGTATTTATAAACAGATCAAAAAAATTTGATGTTCCGAGACGTCACTGTTATATTACCTGTATATTATACACACTGTATAAAATTCCACTAAATTAAAGTTGACTTAATATAGCGTATAGGACATGGATGTACACATAGGTATATATTATTACATGGTACATGATGCATGGTAATATTGCATGAGCCATACGCCTATGTATAGGAACTGTTAAATTCTATATGGGTAACTATAATATATTATATTATATATACTAGCAGTTTTATAAATATGAATTCATAGACAACACCTGCAATACTGTAAATAATCGATATCAATATTTTTTTAATAGACAACGCATACCAATAGACAATAGCTGCTAGCTAGATGATAGGTTGTGTATAGGTACCTACATATTATGGTATTATTATTTACTATTTAAATGGTCCAACTAGTAATAGAAGATGTTTAGATATATAAAAATATACGGGGTAAGACATGTAGGTACAGTTTACTAATAATTTTATAATGTTTTTTCAAGAATACTTATAATATGTGGAAACTTTTTTGCTCAGTAACTTTTTTTTTAATGATTGAATTATTATTTTATACCCGAAGTTCCAAATTTCTATAAACAATGGTCATTAACTATATATACAATATACATACAATATATAGTATGTATCTATAAGTATCTATAAGTATGTACTTAAATAATTTTATAGATATACGATTGCTAATTAATCTATAACTTATTTATCACACACTTAAATGTGACTTTAACTTTAGGTACAGCCGTTCAAGTACAGCATGGTACCTATATAGATCTTTTTTCATATTTCTATTATATATTGTAAATATATCTGTAATCTGAATATTGAAACGTTAAGTTCAGATAAGTTGAAAATCTTGATTTTTCTCAGATATGTATATGTTTAATTGTTTAAAAGTAACCTTAATTATATTTTATGTCGATTAAAGTTAGGTAACAACAATAATTTGGTTAAAAATATTTAAATTATTTTTTTACTATAGTTTGTTAGTCAATAAAAAATAAAATTTTTTAAAAAAACTTAGAATTTTTACAACTTTTTACCGATATCATGTTAAATTTATTATTAGGTACCTTATATATAGTATATTATAATATTATATTAAGTTCAGAAAAAATTATTAAATATTTTTGAATTTTTGAAATTATAATATGAATATACTTAGGTAAATATACATATTTGATATTACCTATAACGAACGGAAAACTTTACGTCCGCTCGAACATTATAATAATATAGATATAGCGAAGAACATATGTAACATGGTAGGTATATTGTTGATATATGTGTTGGTTTGTACAAGTAGGGTCGAAATCGATAAACGAATATACGAACGAAAGTTCACAAATAAATACAAACTTTTCGTGTATACATTTTATACTCTCCAATATCGTGCCGAACCGAAACACTCGTTTAACTTATCTTCACTCTCATAAAAGTCGTATAACATTTGGTATTATTTCTGTTAAACCTATTTATGATTTTGAAAATGTCTTATATTTTCTGGTTTGATTTTATTAAAAGCAATAACCATGGGAATCATTTAATACACTATATAATATTATATAATACGTATAGCATCGTAAACATTCGACATTCAGTGATATATTTTATGTGAATCTTATTGATAATAGTATACAAATATTTTAAACGCTCCGGCTAGACTATTTGAGATCAACAATAAATATTGTTTTTTATTATGGCTGGAAATGATTCTACTGACCTGCAAGTAAGTACAACTATGCAATAAATCATCATAATATAATAATAGATATTAAACTATGGGGGGGGGGGGCAAATGGGTAATATTTTAAATTCCTAAAAAAAATATTAGGATTACAGAATTATAACTTTGCTAACCCTATTATTTTTCATAGCCTGGCGTTTTCTTAACAAATTTAAGATTTTTTTTTTTAAATGAACATTCCTATATTTCCTAATATTCCCAATATTTATGATTTATTACTAACATATTCTTTTAATATAGAATTAAATTAGTAAAAACATTTACATTTACAAAAATAAATAAATTATTATTATTATTGAATTGCCTATAGGTACCTACTGTAAAACAATTCTGGATATGTTAACATTTATTTTATACTTGGGCGAGAATTTACATACTGTATGTCTATATTCTACATTCGATGAAACATTACCTAATAACATTAAACATTTTCTACTTTAAAATATCCCTATAATGGGACCTATATGTATTACCTACCTAGTTAAGTATTAAAGTATGTACCTACAGCAAATTAATCAATATTTAATTTTGTCCCTAAGTCTAACATGCCACTACTATTTCAATTATTATGTTACAGTTATTTTTAAATGTATATATTTTAACTAGGTACATGAGGGTATTCTGTCACTGGACAGCCTCCCTCTCTTCATACGCAATATTAATTTTGTGAATATTTTCCGTAATTATCCTATTTGCTTATTGTACACATGTTATACAGATTGTAAATTTTCTATTTTAAATAAACAAAAAAAAAAGTCTAAAATACAAACATCCTGCAACCCAATTAGTAGAATGACTGAAGAAGTTATAAATTATTTTGAAAAAACTGGCGTTATTGCTAAAGTAACTGATGTTTTAAAGCTGTTGTATGAAATGGATGAAAAACCGGTTGATCCTCTCGAGTATTTATAACAAATTTTAAATATTATATTAAATTATATATTATGTTTATTATTTATAAGACTTTCGTTTATAATAATACCAAAATTATGTTGTTTTATGTTATTTTATGTATAATATCGTATAGGTACGTTATTATGAATAATACATTATAAAAATATAAGTATAATAGGTATTTATATATTTAATTAGTACGTATTTAATATGTATTTAGAATATAGTTTATAGTTTCTCAATTATGTTATATAACTTACATTAATTATTGTTCAAATTAATTTGTAAGGGTTAAAAACTGAAATTACATAATATTATCTGCTTGTGCTTTAAATTAACTAAATTTAAACATTTCTATTAATTATAATTAATTGTTATCCCACAATGGTTTGAACTTCAAATCATGAAAACTGATCATCGGAACTTATTTAATACTTATTAGTTGTTATACCTTTTAAATTATTTAAACTATGGTAGGTTAAATCGTAAGACCTGCCATAACTTGACCGTTTAAACAATGAGGAAAGCAAAGTTTATAAAATATTTTGAATATAGGTGTGTTGGTGTTTTTAATTAATATTTGAATTATTTAAATAATGTTAACATAAACAATATACATTGGTACTATACAATTTTTATATTTTACTCATTAAGTATTTTATTATTATAATATAATAACATATTATAATTTCTTCCTTCCGTTTTTAAAAAATTTAATGGATTGTATGACTTATGGTTGTAATATAGGGAATTATTAAATTGTATTATTTAGTTTTAGGCAATATGATACGATTTTTCAGGTTATCACATTTTCTAGTTTTAAAATTATCGAGATGTTCAAGCAGTAGGTACCTACTTTTAAAAATTGAACTTAATTGTTACTTAAATGAAGTATTTGTTTTAAATTGTTCAATTGAGATCGTAAAAAAAACAATTAAACATAGAATCTTAATGATTTTCGAATGAATCATGGTACATTAAAGTCTCAGTTTTCATTGTAATACTTATTAATAATAATAATACACAACTAAACTTTACTATGATATGTTAAAACCAAAAATATTTCTCGCTATACTTATTCTTTGTGATTGTATATTATACGTAAAAATATATAATACATACTTTAGCTTTTTAATTCATATATTTATTTTTACACATACAAAAACTTCATTCACCATATGTTATAACGTTCTTAATTTTTAGTGTGCCTACCTACAGTAAAATATTAACCTTTTATCATCTAAAGTCAAGAATAATTTAAGAATAATTTATATATCTATTTAAAAAAGTAATATACAAATAACACTATACATATATAGTATACACTTTTTTTTAAATAGATTTATACGTACAAATATGACCGAAATTATTCCAGAAAAGGTGGAGTTAACAAAGTTAGAAGAAGATTATAATACCGTAATGCAAGAGATTGCCATACTTCAACAAGATATCATAAATATGACGAACAGACTAAAGGAATTAGAAACAAATGAAAGTGATTAAAATATCGTAGAAATTAATTCCAAAGAAAATACTATTCTTGGTTTGCAATGATGATATACAAATTCATGGAAATGCTGAAAAAGATAATGAAAAATAGATTTAAATTTTTATTATTTTTTTATCTTTTATGATTACCTAATGTTTTTAAATAAGAATTACAATAAAATATACATTTATAAAAATATTTAAAAGATGTTAGTATAATATATCTTTGGCTTTCAACTTCGACATGACTACGTTATAAAAATGATGTTATTTACTTTTAAATGCAAGGTTATACTGAGTGTTCATTTTTTCTATTTTGTGAAAAACTCGTTTATATATAAAAATTTTTTAATTATTTAAAAATAAGAAACATTCTAAAGATATAACCCTTAGTTAAATTTAGTTTTCGAGGTAAAAAATTGTATTTCCTTGGAATGAAAACCTAATCATAAATCTAAAATTTTATTTATTCCTATTCAATATGAGTTATATAGATTTTAGGCTGAAGAAATAAATCTATGAATAGTGTACACAAATAAATTGAAACATATTTAAAAATTTTAAACTTTTTCATACCTTTGAAATTTAAAGTTATTCAACAAGTATCATTTTAGTTAATATTTTATTCAATAAATTAAATAGTATATGCACCTAATATATATATATAGGTACATAACTAATAGCTGGATACTTTGTAACTTTCACTTAAAGAAATTAACTTTATAAAAAAATATAACTAGCAGGCACTAGGTGTACTAATATTGGTTTCATATAATAATAGGTTTTAATTTTTCAGGTAGAAATATTGTCCATATACCTAGGTATAGATCAATTGGGAAATTATCACTTAGTAGAAAATCAATCATAAATCGTATTTTAGGAATGTTATTTTCTTAAGTTTTTATTGTGGGTTAAAAATTCTAATTGAAAAGAGCATATGCTATAGTATATAGTATAGTATAGTGTCTTGTGAAGACATTTTTTCATAAATTATTTACCGTTTCCGTAAATATAACCTTTTTTGAATGAATATAATCATTTATTATTACATAAAAGTGGATAGCCCCGATGTGAATAAGTCTGTTTAAGTATACTTATATATAGGGCCGATATACCTATATTTATAAAAATATGATTCCTAACACGATATAATATTATATATCTATTATAATTATACCTGATTCATCACAATTCCAAAGAGATAATTCTAATTTTCAATAAACTATAAGTACGGTAATTAAAATACCTCAATATAATTATAACTTTTGTTTATTATTAATAACTCAACATGAATTTAAGTTTTGAGCAATCAAAACATTTCATAGATATGATTTATAATACGTATTATATGTTCTACGTACTATTTCATTCTTCAAGAAAATATAATAACGTTCACTATAATTTATATTATGTGTGCTTCTCGCGCATCTGCAGTTTTAATCTGTATCTACATAATGTATTATAATATAGGTACAATACTTATGTGAATTGATAAAGAATCTACCTTCTATTAAACACAAAAGTGCAAAAATGATTCGTGATATTAATAATAATTAAAAAAGAAAAATACGATTTCGACTTACCGACGGGTTGGCCATACATCTGCGCATCGGGTCCGCAGAATTTCGGTACGTCGGCGAATATCGGCCGGGAAAACATGGTCCGGTGGCTGTGATGGGCAACGGCGGTTTGCCGGCCATCATTTTTTCCGATCCATACATCATGGTCATCATACCATTTGCGGCAATGCAGTCGCACGCGACGACGCGTTATTCCAATATCAAACGGTTATAGGTTGGCGGAGAGGGCGTAAAACCAGGTGATAACCTGTATAAATATGTATAGATACAGGCCGCTTCTGGGACAAAAACGAGTGCGATTTATTATCGTCGTTTTTATATACAGTTTTCTTTTTTTATCGAAGTATATCGTGACTGTTGTAGGTATACAGTAATAATATTATACGTTATCCGTAACCCATTATCGTACACTTCTGGATAAGCGGTAACATCTTAATGACGATGTATTAAAAAACTATTGTCTGAGATTATATAGGTACCTATTATCGCGGGAATATATGATATAGGTGGGTCGTCGTTTGAGCGCACCGACCACGTGACGCGCGAGCAGTGGCGAAAGATCGACGCTCCGCGTGTGCAATACGTTCGCGTGTGTGTGTGTGTGAGTGTGCGTGCGAGTTCGCGTGTAAACCCAATAACCGACCGGTGTATCGCTCGTATCGCCCGACGGTCTGCGCGTCCGGCGGCACTGTGTGTTTGTTGTCCGCGGCCGCGGCGGCGGCATCCGTGGTCGTCGGAGTCGGTGTCGCCGTCGGCGGCCGTCGTCGCGCCGTGGGTTGGATCATCGCATCGCTGGGCGGACGCGCGTGCGCCGCTGCGTCTCGGCGGTGACGCCATGGCGCCGCGCGCTCGCCTGGCCCCCCGACTCGGCAGAGCGCACGCGTCGACCCGCCACACTAGACGCCGCCGCCGCCGCCTCGCCGACAGCCGGGGTCAAAACGTAAATATGATTTCGGCGTGCCCGCGCATAATGCACACTGATGGGTGTTTTAAACTTAACTACCCCACCACCCCCTTTCCGTGAACACCGATCATCCCTTCCCGTCGTACTCCGGCGACCGTCGTTTCGCATTCCCTCGCCATCCCGCCACCAACGCCACCACCACCACCACCACCAAACGTCGACGACTACTATATACACGTAGTAGCGTTCGTCCCTTAACTGCGCGGTGATATTCTTCTCCGCCCCCCTATCACCCGCCAACCGTCGACGATGGTTATACACATCGGGGGTGCGCGTGCGCGAGCGTTCTAATTAACTGCGCGTGATGGGTATTATATAGGTGGGTAGGTACCGAACTTTTACCGAGAAATTATAATAAAAGTACCTAGGTACATATTATACTCTATTCCGTTGGCGTGCAATATAGGTACCTACGTATACAAAATGCGTATAATAATAGGTATAGGCAGGTATAGCTGGTATACTCGGTGATATATACAGAGCCTGCCATCACAGCCCGCCGTTCTGTACACGCGCGCGCCGACATATT
Organism: Sitobion miscanthi; assembly: GCA_008086715.1. NCBI lineage: Eukaryota > Metazoa > Arthropoda > Insecta > Hemiptera > Aphididae > Sitobion > Sitobion miscanthi. The sequence continues at coordinate 6,435,457 of CM017802.1, read as the reverse complement.
TTGCTTTAATGATAATTTATCGGTTATGTTTGCGACAGAGAGTGAGAAAGATTGAGAGAGCACTACCACCGTCGCCACACGGCTATTACGAAAATATTATTACCTACGCGGCATCATCAAATAATAATGATAATAATAACATAAGCCCTTCTGCTACAGACGGATGAGATAACGTACGCGTGACGAGACCGCGGTGTATAATGGGAGTATATTATTATATAAATTATAATCTTTATAACCTCATCGAAATATAGTCTTAATCATCATCGTCAAACAGTTTTACTAGAACGATATTATACTGTGCAGACCACACTAGGTGTTTACATTTTTTTCAAGAAAAAAAGCAGTAACAGGTACTAGATAGGTATAATATGAAGTTACAATTTTAAAGAAAAAAATGTATATTCATTTTAGGTATTAACATAATATTATATTCGTGAGGTTATTGCATTTTATTTTCTGTAGCGTAAATCGAGAATTGAAAAGTGACAACAAACCCCATATAGGTATAGGTTACCTATATTGATCTTGGAGGCCATTCATACTGAAATGAGCAGTCAATATACACATGTATCTCTTCGTAAAGAGATGTTTCATGCGACGAGTGTGGCACAGCTTCAATAGTTCAATACCCGATTAGAAAACACCATCTTAAAAAACAGACGTCACCTATTCTAGAAGCCATTTTTGCTACTTAAAATAAATGACATATCTTCACGAACTGCACATTAAAAAAGGAAAACTCATTTTTTCAATATTACCTACTTTCGTAGTTTTATATACTACATTCTTCAAAATGTAAATACAAATACACCTATAAACTATAATCTATACAACAAAGTCACCCGAATGTATGTATACAATTCCAGAACATTATTAGAGCTAAACAATATTCTAGGTATCTAATTATAATTTCATGAATAATAAGTTAGGTAATACGGACACTTCATCTGCGAAACCTCAAATAATATATAAATCGACCAATAGCCACACATAAACTAAACCACTAGGTTCACGCGTTAAAAAATAGTTATACGAAAAAGATGTTCTAAAAGTTAAAATATGTCATTATTCATTATATGCTTTAAATAGAAAACGTTTGAAATCAATCGACAATTAATTTTTGTTGATGCATTGAACAAATTGAATACATCAAAATATTGTGTTTTGTTTTTCGCTGGCATAATTGTTCTATAATATTGTTAGTATAATAATACATCCTACAGGCTACGACATTAACAATTTCGTACATATGTGTTCCTATTCCGTGGCAACAAATTGATTTGTAAATAATAAATAATAGGTAGTAAATAAAAAACCGTGGAAGTCGATCTGCTGCATGCCTCCATAGTAGATTTCTAGTGTAAATCTACCTCGTCATTAAATAGATATCGACTGTAATGGATAAATTAAATTTGAATTCACTATGTCAATTATGACGGGATATGGATCGTTTAATTTAAATTCGATAATAGTAACCATTGCATACGAAAAGCGATTTCGAGCGAATGCAGCGCGTGTCAGCCAGTCAGTCTCTATATCTATTTCTAAGAATATTTTATAATTTATTTCTATTACTTTGAGTAATAAGGTGGCTAAGTTAAACAAATTTTTGCCAAAAACATAATATAGTGTATTATGTATATAACAATTATAAATTATTACAACATATATTTTTGTTATTTACTATTATAATATTATATAATACCAAATATCATAGAACGGTGTGAATATGTTAATATAGTATATATAATAATTAACTTAAAATATAGGTATAATAAAGTCTAAATATTTTTAAAATCTTAATTTTGTATTTGAGATTTTTAGATTGTTTTAAAAACCACTTACGATTACGAGGAACTTGTCGTATGTTTAAGTCTACAAAATAAACTAGACATTTTCACAATTTCGACGAATTTCGTCAAATAAAATTATTTTGTTAAATAAATATTTAAACTCTTACTTCAAAGTTCAAATACTTAAAAAAAATTGTGATTACTTTTTGTATTTTAGATATTTTTTAGTTGTTGTAAGAAACAATACTCATGAGGAACTTTATATTACATTTTCAAGTATTTTGTCCTGCAAACAAAAATTGTAAAAAAAAAAAAAAAATCCAAGAATTCAATGAAATTTCATTTGAAGATAATGGTAGTATAGTTAATATTTTGTGAACATTTTAAGTTGATACCAAGTGTTTATTTTAATTTTATTTTTTTCAATAACAACACAAAAAAAATATTGCAAAACCAAATATTTATTGACCAGCACAGAATCTATTATTTATAATAGTAAATATTTTCGGATAAGTAGTATATGTAATTGTATATTGAATTACAATAATTTGTATACAATACAGTTGAGTCGCGATAACTCGACAAACTTGACAACTCGAATTGTGTTTTATTCCCCTAAAATTTTTATTCCCCTATAAATTAGTTAGATATTTTGAACAATACATATGAATATATTATAGGCTACATAAACTATGTCACTCATATAATATACCACTTTTTCAATTGCATACGTATTAATGGTATTATACATATAATGTCGTAAACTCTCAGCCATATTCCAACATATTGACTCTTATTCACCAACTGTATATTGAATCTTATTAGCTTTGAACGTAGTCGAGTCTTATCCCACTATATACAAACATTTCAAAAATATATATAAATCTAAAGCACCAATTTTTACATAAAATGTACCTATATAGTACCTAATATAGTACCTAATATTTAACGTTGATATATGTAAAATTTAGTCAATTTAAACTGCAGATGAAGTAGTGAATAGATTCACGTTAATAAATATGAAGTAAATAGTTATAATTATAGGGTTCCCAATAGTCACTCGGTATGAACTCGATGTAGACCATGTAACCCCATTTATTATTAATTGTTGTTTCCCTAATTATATCTTCTTAATCAAAAACACTTCGTTCAAGTTCGATATACGTATTTCAAATAAAGATCAATTGGCTTTTAGCATATAATATTATTTATGTTTATATAATAGGTACACCTTGAGCCAGTTGAGCTTTGTCTAAAATCTCTCTATTCCAATCTAGTATTCCTCAAGAAGCCGATTCAGTCTCATTATTATTCAAATTATTTAATTCTAATTAACCAACCACATTCTGTCTCTCTTCTCCACAACGGAACACTATTCCGATCATAAACCTCTTCTGCTTGCTCTTCATTCTGATCCTGAAATGGCTTCAATCATGGTACAATAAAGACATCTAAACCTCCTGTCTGCATGGTAAAAAATGGTTTATACTGGATAACAGAGTAAATAAATCAAAATAAATTCACTGCACATTTACGCTCTGACTAAAAAACCATTCAATTCTAAAATGCAGCTATTTCTAGACAAACGTCCCGACCTCCACAATCCTCCCATCTCCAACACATTCAGCCTTGCCATCACCGATAACCTTGAATGACCACGGTTGAGTAGAAAATGGTGCCGATACCAACTATATTAATACATTTATTCACAAGTCATGAAGTTCCATCGATGGATGTTACGCAGTTTGAATAAATACCTAACTATTCAATTACAACAGCAATTAAACTTATTGAAAAAAAAAGGTGGGTAAGTGGATGTCGCTCTGCTGTACTGTAGGTTACAAGTGGGTCACTGTAATGGATGGTGTTAAATTTGAATTCAATGATATTATATCATTGTATAAGAAAAACGATTCTGAGCGAAAACGGTCAGACAGCCTATGATATTACCAAGTATATTTGATGATATTATTGTGAATAAAGTAATTTATATATAACCTATTAAGTGGAGCCTTGTTTTCAATTTTAAATCCTTAGCTATAAAAGTTGAACATTTTATACATTTTTAACTACAAAATAATTATTAAATTTTAAATTTGATACATTTTATCAAAATTCAAACTTTAAACGATTATAAAAAAAAATTGTGCCTATGTATTTTTAATATTTTTCAACTGCTATTAGAGCGATATATTAGGAGACTTATATTAAATTTTCACGCTTTTTACCCAACAAATAAAATTTTATTGATATTTACAGAAAAAAAAACTAAAAAAATTGAAAACTGACAATGTCCGTAAACAGCTCAAAAAGGTCAAATTATTTTCAAAATTTTATCGTGTATAGAAAATGCTAATATAAAAATTCAATGAAATTTTCAAGTATCTGCAGTCATACGTTTTTTAATTACAACAAAATAAGAAAATTGTCACATGAGAAATCGAGTGAATATCAAATGTTGTAAAAATATGAATTTCATACGCTCATAAAAATTTAATTTGACTTTCTTGTACATTTTTTTTTTTTGATAAAGGTAGAAAAATTTATGGATAATCTTGTATTACATTTTCAAGTCTTAGATTTAAAACGAAAAATTTTTATGAATTCTCAACTCAAAATAATTTGCTGCCAATTTTCGTGATTTTTCCGTATTTTGTCAAGATTTGAACTTTAAATGCTTATAAATAAAAACTGTGACTAAGGATTTTTATTTTTTTTCATCTGCCTTTGAAACAATAACCTAGGCGCTTTCTATTAAATTTTCAAACTTTTTTAACCAACAAATAAAATGTCATTGATATTTATAGAAAACAAAAAAAAAATGGAAACTGACAATGTCTGTAAACAGCTCAAAAAGAGCCAAATTATTTTCAAAATTTCATGGTGTATAAAAAATGATAATATAAATATTCAGTGAAATTTTCAAGTATCTATGATCATTTGTTTTTGAATTGCACCAAAAACCAAAATCGATTTTCTCGAATACAGATTTTGCGTAAAAATTCCCGTTTTTCCTTAATTTTTCTTTTGTTTTTCACGGCGCTTTTGAAAACTACTCGGAAATTTTTACTTTTGACCCCCCCAAAGTACCAACTAGATTTACTTTCCTATCAGAAAAGTTACTGTTGAAGAAAATCCAAGCACTTTTACTGTCCTAAAAGTTGATGACAGGCACAAAAATAAAAATAAAAATAAAAACACACATCATTGTAAAATCAATACATTCATCGTTCCACGCAGAATCTAAAATTTAATTAACAGATTGTTATTTTTAATGAACAAAAAAAAAGTATAAATTCATACTTATAGATTATGGGTATATATTTATTATAATGTCTATACTATTTATACATAATACATTGTTATATTATTGTCACATTCTATATTTATAGGTATAGGTATTTAGCCCACTTAATACTTAAAACCAAACAAAATATTAAGTGTTCATGGTTGTAATTTATTTATTTGATGGCTGGCAAATTTAAAACATTATTAAATACTTTGGGAAAAAAGTAGATATTTATCTTATTATTACAAATGTATAGAACTTAAAATGTTTTAAACAAAATGAAGTATAATTTGATTATAAACAGAAAATTGTTTCAGCAATTAAAAAAAATAGTTTTACGCAATGATATTATATGGACTCAGAATTAAAAATACATGGAATTGTCATAACTATTACAAGGATACTTGAATAATATTTTTTTATACTTAGTACTTACATAATAATTACATTAAAAAATACAGTTATCGCGATTATCTTTAAATTTCCAATAATTTTTTTTTGAAAATATTATTAAGTAGTAAAATATTTTAAGATATTTAAACGTATTATTCCATCATTTCACTATTGGCTTATAGTTTTATTGAGAGTCAGTAGTTGAACAAAGTTCAATTACAATAACGTAACTTTTTTTATCACTTATAAATCATGTTTAAAGTTTGAATAAGTACAAAAAAAAATAAATATCTCTTAATAAAAATATTTTATTTTATTTTTATGTTCATATACAAGTTGTTTTAATTTTATAATTACATACAACTTCAATGTGACTATGTGAGGTTAATAATTTAGCATACTAAATACCTTTAGGTTCTTAGATCATATATTAATATGTAGTATATAATAAAGAGTAAAATTGTTTTCTTACCCATCCATGGCATTTAATTTTTATACCTATACAATATAATTTATATAGGTAACATTGAAGAATATGTAACATGTATAAAAAAAAATGTATTACATTTTAAATCGTATTAATTTTAGAGACTGGAATATTTCAAAATAGCGAAACTGCAGTGTAATATTATTATCGTTTATAATTTTTGTTATAGTTGTTGAGGTTATACTGATGGACAATACATATAATATAGGCATCTACATAATCTCATACATCTGTCTGTTCAGTTCCGTATTGCAAGTTAGCACTTGTCACTTGAGCATGATCATGTATTTAATCATTTTTTATTAGGGACTGAATAAAGTTATAATAAAGATAATATATTCAAGACTTTAATTATGAATATGTTTTGAATATAATTTTGATTTTTTTTGTAATCGATTAAAAATTAAAATAACAAATAATACTGATTTGGTTGTTTTATGTCCAATTTATGTACAAATCTACATTTATTTACTTTTTATTTTTTATAATACCCAACATTGTGCGTCTGAATGTGATACGTGAAACGATTTTAAGTTATACGTAGTGTTACACCAATACCATTTATAGCGATTCTACGGATATTGCTTTTTAATAGAGTTAACCGTACGCGTGTTCAAACCATCAATCGTGCGCGACGCCCAAGACCACTGCCGTCGTTCTTTACGATTCCCCGGACGCCCTACAGAAGCTATATGCTGTATGTATACGCGCGTGAGCCCTCTTAGATTTACGATATCCGTCTGGTATTATAATTTTGGTCTATAAAAAATCCTGAAGGAAGAAATTCGAAGCAATCGAGTACAAGACGTTTGCGGAGCAAAGTCGGGGGGAAAAAAGAAAAAAAGTAAAATACGGCATTGTAATGCTCACCAACCGAACCGACTCAATTATTAATATTCTATTAGACCCGAAGTATTGTGTATACTACCTACCTGCCGTGCCCGGGAGCATAAAATGGCTTTAATATCCACCCCGCGGAATTGCAGGAAAAGTAAGAAGGAAGCGAAAAAAGTGTAGATTTTTATATTCCTTTTTTTTCGTATTTTACTTTTCTGTGTTGCCTTTTTTTCTACACACAATCGTATAAAAACGGACCTGGGGCATTCGTCTCGTCGGTTGTTGCCCCACGGGGAGAAATTCTTCCGACTATATAGGAAAACCGGAAACGGGAAAGGAGGACGTTGAATTACTCTTGGATCCCGAACATCTTTTCTGTTTTTGCCCTTTTAAATTGCCGAATTCGTTGGTAAGATGCATCGCTGTCCGTTTTGCGTGGAACACCGGGCATAGCAATAAAATCCCTCGACGTTTCATGTATACAAAGGATATATAACATAGAAATATATATATATATTTACATGATGGTTCTTATTTTCCTACGAAGTGAACGCATTGTGTCAAGTCTTAGGTTTAGTTTACGAACTGCACACAAGAGAAAGCCATCAATAATTTCTCAACTAATTTTCAATTGTGAGATGATTTGATATTATTTCATAGCCAAATCTACACCAACCAAATAATATACCGATGTATGTATTTATTTTACAACTATAATATTAATTATAGGTACACATCCATAATATTATGATCATATTATATTATGTTGATACCGCTATTATCGTATTGTTATGAAAAACCAATGAGGGGTATTTAGTTGGTACCTACTGTGCACATTTTGTATTTTAAAATATTATTATCTTAAGCCTGGAAATATTAATATTATTTTAAATAATGTTGAGTAGAAAATCCCTTACCCCACGCAAAAAAACATATTATTATATAATATATATATAGTCACGCTTATGATCATTTCTGTTTTCATAAAACACGCAAATGTGGTTTGTTTATCGTGTTATAATAATAGTGTATACTGAAGGGTTGTCAAATCGAACACAATCTGTTTGGAAGAACAAGTGTGCCACCCCGACCCCTTTTTACGTAATGAGCGGAAGTAGTGGTTACCGGCCGGAAGTTGTGATATTCATTATTGTTATTATGTTTTTACGTCCCTAATTTTTGATCCCATTGCTAATTATTAGGTAGAAGGGTTTTGCTTATGATCCTCTAGGTTTTTAAAATATGAATAACCATAAAAACAAACGTTATTTTAACATAAAAATTATTTTTATGAAACTCAGCTATACTTCATTATGTTTGTATAACAATAACCATATAGATAATACTTTTTTTTATTTATTCGTAGAATAATTAATTACAATTTAAAATTTAAAAGTTATTAGATCTTTAAATCCATAGTGTTTAATTAAATAAATTCCTTAAATTTAGTATTTTAATATTTTATTATTGTTTTATATTTTGAAATGAACAATTGCTTAATAATATACAAAACACAGACAATATACAAAATATTTAATATAGTATTAACCTGATTGTAATATGTATTTATTGTATACGCAGTCCTAATATAATTTAATATACGAGTTCAATTATTATATTATTTTATGTAATATTGTTATAATTTAATACTGATGCCAAAATATAAATCAAAATATCATAACCTTATGATAAACACGAGAGAACATTGCAAAATGTCGTATTGGCATTTTTGACAACATTATGTAACACGTGATTTAATGAAAACATATTATTTCCTACACAAATCCAAATTTAAAACTACCAAATGACTAATCCTGTGAAATTTGATGCAAAATTATTTTTACTATAATTTTTCTAAAATTTTTTGCCTGAATCAACAAAAAAAATAAAAATTTAATAACTATTTTGATAGTGTGTATTTGTGTATGTTGTTTTTTAAATACTTATTTATAAGTATGTAGTAAGTACCTAGAATATTTTATAATAATTAATTTCGACAGTATTCATTAAAACAGCATGTATCTATAACAAAAGTATATATTATTATAATAGTCAAAACATAACATATGTGTAATATATGTTCATTTTAATGAAAGAATCCATAGAATAGTAATATATTTGTAGCTGATTAGGTATACTTAAGAGATGAAAATTATGATAAAATTTATAATTGCAAGTGAATTTATCTTTAAATTAAACTAACATTTTCCATTTTCATTTTGAATTGTTTTTTTTTATATATAATATTTAGGTATAATTTATAGATCATATATAGTTCATGACGTCATGTGTATGTATTCAATGGTATTTAATTAGTTAGGTACTTTATACTAGTAGATAGTAAGCATACAATTAAAACATAATTGTTTAGGTCTGTTATTTTTTCCGTGAAATTATACCAGTTAAATATCATTTGGAAATTGAATTTTTTTAATATAGCAAACTCGTTTTTAGTGTACTACATGTATCAATAACAGCCATCCAAACAGACCCGGGGCGAGACTTAACCCTCCATCGATGAGGATATAGTCATTCGGTGATTTGTTTCACTTTAGCTTCCCCCTTACTCAAATACTGATTCAATTATTTTAGCCCTATTGTTAGCTCTAACAAATAAATTTAAATGTAAAAAAAATCCGTATATAGCCTCTATATATTTAGATTTGACTAGCAATCGACTCATGTTTCATAACCAATAATATTGTGAATTTAAAATAGGTATTGAAAACACTCTAGAAAACAAATTTCCTTTTTAAATCCTGCAATGGTCATAAATATATAAAAAAAAAATTAAAAAATTGTTATTGTAAAAATGTTTAATAATTTACAAACGTATAATGTAAGTTGGTACCAAATTACATTTTCTATAAATTGTTGTCGAATTAAATAAAAAAAGCTACCTATATTAAGAACACGAAATATTTGAATGAAACTAAAATTAAAGTTATCTAAAATAGGTATAGGTACATGCGTGTCTATCAAAAATATTAACAGAAGAAGATTTTATTTCAATACATTTTACTAAAAAAATAAAATATTTTACAGTAGATAAATTAAATTAAATTATTTGCAGTTCATATTTTACCTCTTACCGATATTTATTCTTAATATTCATATTTATTCAAATGTTATTCACTGTATTCTCATATAGGTAGGTAATTAAAGTGTTACTTATTAGTCATTACCGATTTATCTATATAGTTAAAATATCGATGTAAAACCCAAACAAAAAACTACTGGCATTTCTTAGTAAGAAATTGTATAGAGTATATCTCTTGTTAATGCATAATACCTATGATGGTTATTACTTATTACACAATGCATACATTACGGGAAAAGTTACTCACACCAGTTAAAATACGTCGGTGGTCCCGTCGAATTAAAAATGTGATTTTTCGAACAAAACTACAGCCCAAAAAGATTCGATACGCCGGCGCCGCTGCTGTGCTGGCAGACACGAAGGAATGAGTGAAGGGTTATCTCCAGCGGGTAGTTAAAAATTAAAATGTTACTGTCATGATTTTGGATGACAGCGAGGCCAACGAGCCACGTCGACTGTATACAGCAGCAGGGGAAGTGCCGCTCTATCGCCGCCTCTGCTAAAAGCCCCGGAGATCGATTCGCCCTGCAGGTCTCCTGTGCCATCGGTATTTCCGTCGTGTGTTAGTGAAGAGAAACGTTGTGTTACCTAACCAACGTGGCGGTGGTTGGTGTGGAGGTGGTGGCGGAGGTGGTGGTGTTGCTGCCAGGAGACGATCGATTTCAGTAGAGAATGTCTAAGCAAATTTGGATTTATTGGCCGATCTGTGCGAGAGTAAAATAAAATCACTTATAGGTAGGTATAGCAAGGATAGGGTGTGGCTTTGTCTAAGTCTACAACAGGCGAGTAAAACGAAAAAACACGATAGCTCAATCAAACAATAGCCTTTCCAAACGGTAGTGTAGGATAAATCATTATGTCGTTTTCATTGAAAAAGAATCTCAAAAGTCCATTAGTTTTTGCTTGGGGGGATGTCTTGTGTGATAAACTAATCGGATCTGATTTATTAAATTACTTTTTGTTTTAGAAATATTGAACAAAATATGCTTACAAATGTGAGATAGGTATAAGCTTATTTTATTTTTTATCATTCAATTTTGATGCATTAATACTGTATAGTGACATTTATTGTTAAAACAAACTTATAAACTATTAGATTAAACAATAGGTACTTTGTGGTTATAACCATTCAAAATCCAAAGATAAATAAACAATATCAACTGACTTCGTAGAAGATACACACTAATTACACATGGACACCTCATCGCCGTGGAAGACAAACTTGCGGAAATTATTTATAACCGTACCTATATAAGTCCTACTCAAATCCAGCCAAATTCCAATACGCTAAAGTACGCGACAAACCCAAACTTCTGGGTACCCTTCGGGAAAACTATAGCATTAGAAGCAGCCAGAAAACTTATCAGACGCATCAATGAAGCCGAACTCAGACACTTAATATTATAATATTATAATAAATTATTGTAAAAATTAAATATGTAAGTAATTGAAATTGTTTGGTCACCTGAAAACAACGCTGTTGTAATGCCTAAAAATCAAAATTAAAATAATATTTGGTGTGTATTTTTCTTGTAATAATAGTAGCTAATGAAAATTCAATTTTTAAAATAAAAAAAATACCAAAATTATTTTTAAATTTAAATGGTGCATACATATTAAAAACTTTTATATTATTATTATAATAGTACATCTAATTGTAATAATATTTTTTTATAGTTTTAGGAATAAATTAAATATATTATCTATTAATAGCATCAATCTATCTTCCTTCTACATTTCTAAAGATATTTTACTATAGTGTATATTGATATTATTGATAATAATTTTTCGAGTAGGTACCTAGTATAACGGAAGATTGAAATGAAACTAATTTTGGGCAAAAACTAATCGCATAAAACAATTAATAATATTATTAGACAATATAACATTACTAGATGCTATTAACTATACCTATAAGTCAATGTACCGATGAAATGGTGTGAATATAGTTCATTCGTCGTATTATATTTTTAAGATTAATCAAAATATTTTAAACATTTTGCTGTGTATAGCACATAATAAAATACAAACTTAAGGTTATAACTTACAAGTCTCGACGATTAGTATGTTTTAAATACAATTACAGAAAAACAACTAAAATTGTTAACCATCGTTTATATATCAAATTTTGTTAAAATGCTAACTGGAAATGTCTATAATAAATAATTTTGAACCAATGTATTTTTGAGATTTTTAAATTCCTATAAGAACAACTTTGTATTAAACTTTCAAACTGTAAATAACAAAATAATTTACAAATTTTTATGATTTTGACGAACGACTCAATTAACTCATAAATAAAAAAATGGTTTTCTCTTTATTTACAAATATATATTATACTATTATGAAAACTAAATTAAATCAAAGGAAAACTTTCTTATTTTCTATAAATAATTTAATTAATTTTGGATACTAAATTAAAATCACTAATTTAACTCAGTAATCTTTATACAAATTTTATACTTATGTATCCAAAATAATAAAAAGGTGAAAGGAGTTAAAAAAATAAAATAAAGTTCGTGTTGGTATTAGAATGCAAATAAATACGCAGATTTGGACACATGAACTTACTAACAGTACTAATTTCAGTATTAATATTCGTAAAACTGAAACTTTTATTTACATTAAAAGTTTTTAGACTATCTAAAATATCTTGAATTTTTGAATTTTTAACTTTAATAGTACATAAAAAAAACCTTCAACTTCCAAACAACCTAAAAATTAAAATAAACTTTAACACATACCTAACTAATTTCCAAGTTATTTACTATTATATTAATTCAATTGTTTTTAATAAAATTACAAAAACTCGAGTTTTACTTTTTATTGTTAAATTGTACTTATATGTGTTGAATATTTATTATTTTAATAATAAAATATTACTATATATACTTAATTTTTTTGTGACATAGTGGTTATTATGTTTTTAGCGGTTGTTGGTTATTTAACTATTTCAAAATTCACTTTATTAGAATTATTTTACTTTAATTTTCTTTTTTTATACTAGTGTATCCAACACTGGTATTTCAAGATATATGGTTGTCATTTTTAAAACAAAAAAATATGGTGGATTTTGGTCGGAATAGTGTTAGTATATATGACAATTTATATTTCCATCACGTTCTATTTTTATTTTGGTATACAACGCATTTGCTTGATCCATCGTAAAAGTTCGGCGTACGTAGGAAGCTGTAACAAAAATCACACACTACATTTTGGTGTATAAGTTCACAATCCACATGAATTATACATGATTAATGTAACAAGTGGAAAATAATAATAATAATATGTGTAGGTATATATTGGTTTAGTTTTACAGTTAAAAATTTTAAAAGTAAAACTAGAATCGTAGTTTTACCAAGGAATGATTAACGGCTCATATAGGGTCCATCGTAACGAATCACCAGACTGGCAAGTGATAATAGTCTTTAAAAGGGGAACACATCAACCACACCGTTTACAAGATTGATTCGTCTAATTATTAAAGACGACTGTATTGTTTGGGTGAAAAATACTAGGCCAGTAGGTAGTTTAGGGAAGAAATTTCCCACAGGACGCAATTTCCCCAAACGTATATAGTACTGTACCTATATATTCTGTTCAACACATTGTACTATTTTACGCGTGGGGCGTAAATCACTATACTAATCAAATATATTTTGTTTGGTAACAATAAATATGTTCGTAATTTTTATTCAAATTATATTTAACTGATTATAATTTACTAAAATTGCTTTTACTCGTTTATACCTAAACGTATCTAACTATAAGTTGATGTACATTAATATAATAATATTTTATAAATATCTGATTCTAAATCCAATAAAATAATTGTATTATTCATTAAAAATATTTTCATTTTCCAATTTTAGATTTTGAGTGGAGCGATGAATGTATTGGTTTTACAAAGATGTTTATTTTTTTTTCATTTTTTGCTTGTGACACAATAAGTAGTCGAAATAATGCTTTGATTTTTAACTTCAGTATCTTGTTTAATGGGAAAGTGAATATTGTTGATGCATTGGGGAGGTCAAAATTTCCGAGAAAAACAAAAAAAAATTAAGTAAAAACCGGGAATTTTTAAACATGAAATTTTCACTGGTTTTTTATATTAGCATTTTCTATACACGATAAAGTTGTCAAAAAATTTTGATTTGTTTTCAATTGTTTACGGACAATTTTAGTTTTTATTTCTATAAATGTCAAAAAAATGTTATTTGTTGGGCCAAAAAGCGTGAAAGTTTAATACAAGGCTACTAATATATTGCTACCTACATCATCAGTTAAAAAACATTAAAAATACATAGGCACAATTTTTTTTTATAAGCATTTAAAGTTCAATTCTTGACAAAATGTATCAAATTTTAAATGTAATAATTATTTTGTAGTTAAAAATTTATAAAATGTTCTACTTTTATAGCTAAAGATTGAAAACATAAGAAAAGGTTCCACATAAATAGGTTATATATAAATTACTTTATTCACAATAATATCATCGAATTTACTTAGTAATATCATAGGCTGTCCATCTACGCTCAGAATCGTTTTTCTTATACAATGATATTAATTCTCTGAATTCATATTAAACACCATCCATTACAGTGACCCCCACTAGTAACCTACTGTACAGCAAAGCGACATCCACTTATCCACCTTTTTTTTGTATATACCTATGCAATTTATAAAACTATTTATAAAACCTTAAACCAATAATTTATACAGTTTTATAGTGGCATATTCAATATTTTATTTTTATTAAAATATAACTATATAGTATATAATGGTAAAGAAACTCCCGTAAATAAAAATATAGATATTTCTTATATTTTACTAAACCGCAATTTCGCATTTGAGCTGATATTATTCAAATAAGATTTCAAAAATCTCAAAAAAAACTGTTACGTACATATTTTTATATTATTTTAAAGTGGTTTACATAGAGTGAGTGATTTATTTACCATTAAACGTGCTCTACGCTGAATAATTTTTCTACATGATAATTTTTCATCGCTTTAAAATGTACACCTAAAGTCAAGGTCTACACATTCTTTTAAATGGTTCACCCCAAAACCTTGATTCTTCTAAAGCAAGTAAAGGTTTTTTTTTTACTATTAATTAGATTTAATTCAGTTTTACATTTTATATTACCTACTAGAAGTTATTGTTTATTTTGTAAAAGTAAAATAAATAAAAATAAAATATTGTTTGGAAATAATTTTAAAACTTAGATCGCATCATATAAAATATACAGGAAACTATAAACTATTGAGTGTTAATTACACAGCGTAACACATAATATGCATAATATGTTGAATCATACAATTACTCGGGTGGGTGATATTGAGATGTGTTAGTGTAGTTTATTTGTATAAAAGAAACAAGAAACAGCTATTTCGTCGAATTTGCTCCCCATGTAATATCGTAACCACAAAAAAAAAATAAAAACAAAACTATAAAACGCGTAGGTACCTACCGTATATAGTTTTGATCTAATAAAGCTATACCAACATAATCAATTTAAGCAAGTGTGTGTTGCGGCGGATGTCCTCGGGCCACTCGTGTGAAACGGAAACGGTCGCGTGGCGTAGGGTGCCCCGCGCTCATCGTTACATTTCGCAAAAACACAAAAAGGACTTTTGAACACGTGTCGTCCCCCCGGGCTCGTCAATCAAATTACAATTATTCTTGTACGTACCCGTACTCGTTTTGAACTAATTTCACGTTCTGCCAACCGACAACCGTGTTAGAGAAATAATACATCTGAATATTGTTGTACCTACGTATAATAGTATGTATTAAGTATAAGTTGTATACCAATGTGTATGTCGAGAAACAGGTATATGCTGTTGTAATACATAAACATTATAATAATATAAAACCAGGTATTAAGGAATCATTTATATGGAATATAAAAAAATTATTAATGAGCATATAAAACTAGGTTAAGCTATGCCATTATAAATATATATAACTATATAATATTACATAAGAGAAGGCGAAAGGGGTTGACAAAATGGCCATTACTCATTGTAAAACTAAACAGTAATAAGGTGTGTCAGTGGTACGAGTACACTATTTGTTATTATAATATCTCAGAAGTAATTGTCGTATATTCAACAATATAATAATATATTTGTTAGGTAGGAGCAGGAGTGAATAGGCCCATAGGGTAAAAGGGATTTTCCCAGTGGGCCCCTGTCTATGTTTATGTTGGGGAGGGGCCCACTCGGGTCCACATATTGTTTTTTTGCATGATAAAATATTCACCGAATAGGAATAGTTTAAATTTAAAATTATTCTTTGTAATTTTTTTTGGCAGATATTTAGTACGGAATTTGTACTACCTTACACGACATTTTTCAAAAATCCCTTACAACCGAAAAAAGCATTTTCCTCATTTGCTGTTTTCTAAGCCCCCACCAAACTAAAAATACGTTTTCACACGAAACATTTTATTCATAGGTAAATGTGTTAGATTGAATATCTAATGCGAGCGAAGCGACCAAATTTTTTTTCAGTTTGGGGGCCCCTTCAAATATTTCCCTGTAACCTAAATACTACATATCCACCCCTGGGTAGGAGGTACGTTACGGTATTGCGTATTATATACCTACCTAATATGTTAGACACTAATGGACCAATCATGGGTCACTAAATCATGTTGAAGCGGGGTCCATTAATAATCACTATACTGCAGATTCATTAACGATCTTTATTGCAACCTGCAGACTTCAAACTACGTACCTACTATTAGATAAACTATAGCAATACATAACTATGGATGCCGATAAGCGGTGCAGACTTCAGAATATATTATGTTTTTAACGAAACGTGCGTACCCATAGTCGGCCTTCCGGATGAATAGAATGAGAACAAAAAAAAAACGACAACAACAAATGGCTTTAGATAGGAAAGAGCGAATCTAATTTCTGATACTATACTGCATCACACGAACATATTGTGATATAATAATATAATACACGGAGCGGGCCCGTCCGTGTGGAATTTCACATAAACAGAATAAAATATGGCGCGAGCGTTACACACACTAGTTGTATATGTAGCTGGATAGGTATACAACACAAACACACACACCCGCACACAATAATATAGTGTATAGTATATACATTCATATCCACTACCCGGTGTGTGTGTGTGTGAGAGAGAGAGAGAGCATACATAGTAGTAGATGAGTATAAATATAAGGGGAATAAATGATAACAATAAAAATATACACGTCGCATAAAAGTGAACGCGGGCCCGAGTGTGCGTGTATATAGTGTGTATTAGAGAGAATAGGGAGTTTCGGTCATGGGGTACTGCGGCAGCCCGGCGCCGGATGCTGCGCGAGGTCCCCGGGGATTATCTAAGGGATGATGTTCTTAGGCTTTGTGACTGTGTGTGCGTGCGTGTATTTGTGTTATTGCCAATGCCTTATACGCGCGGAAAATGATAGCGATATTGCCCCCGCGTGGGACATATGCGGCGGCGGTGGATGGGGCACGGCGCACGGTGTGTGGCGGCGGCATCGGCGGCGGTGGGTGCGGGGGTGGGTTTCCTTGGTCGGAGTGGGTGGTGCGGCGGGAATATACACGTTTCTCGGGGCGCGTGCATATAGCCGCCAAAAGTCGCCCACGCCCCGCCGCTCTGGCACAAAAAGCGCACTCACACCTATGTGCAAAGACCTGGGGCGTGTGCGCGTGTGTGTCTATGTCTGTCTGTTTTGCGTACGCGTATAAGCAACCAAGACGTTAGAATCGCGCCTGGTAGATATAGGAAGGTACCTATATACAGCTAGTACGCGAAGGCACTGCGTGGCAATCACTTTGATCCGCTCTCCTATATTAATATTATATATTCACGTTTGTTCCGTAGATGCGAGTTTCTGCAGCCGCCAAACATAGCGGAAAACGTTTTTCCCTAGGTCACGCGTGTACATAATACTATTTAGGCATACATAAAGACCGTGTAACACACACATGGAGTGATCTACTTAACGTGAGACATTATTTCAGAAAACACTTATGTTTTAGAAAACATATTTTCTTTTATATAATTTCAAATAATTACAAAACAAAATAATTTTGGAAAAAAATCATATTTTTACTAGGTATTTCAGTATTTGTTATGGTTATAGTTTTTTTTTAGTTTTTTACTCTTTTAAAGGCCAACAAACATTAATCCCATATTCCTAAGCAGAATACAACCTACTATACAATCTAAAATATCAAATTTCAGACAAGTAGCTTATTAGTTATAAGTATTTATAATTTAGATAAGTAGAGTTTATACTTTATTGTAGTGAACTAACATTTAGCAGGGTATCACTCCATTCTATTCCTTTCTTGACAGAATGTCTCAAGTTCGAACCACGGCTTTTTCTTCTTTATCTATATATACGAATGTTTGGTTTTTTTTATTCATCGGATTTTAGTACGGTTAAGTTAGGTTAGAATTTTGTATTAATTGATTGAATTAAGTAAAAATGATAAACTTGGTATAACTTTGATACTTTAGAATTAGATTATACACTTACGTACAAACCACACGGCGCCCGCGATCTACCGCAGTTACATTGCCTACCTAATAACATTCTACTGCGAATCTCACGGAAAACGCAGGTCGAGATGTCTATACATTAAAATGTAATATAATTTACATTTAAAAAGACATTGCTTTCACAGCGTGTTACACCCAAAAGGAGTTGATCAATCAGAATTTTTATTTTCCGAGCAACGCCGGGTAATTCAGCTAATTATAATAATAAAATACATATGAAACCCCGCCACGGGGAGTAAAACAGTCTCGTCAGCGTTTTTAATACTACGGGGTACACGTCTTATACCATGGTTACACTTTACACCTAACTCGATCTCGTCCTGTTCCTGTCCGACCGTATTTATATTATGATATATAATGTCATAATACTAGCGGACGCCGTTATGCAGGTCGTGGCCGCGTTTTGTGTTTCGTGAAGGGTACATGGCCATCTCATTTAGATTTATCCCTGCTGCTTATTACTATGATATCCGGTGAATAATATTTTATGTACTTATTAGAAATCATACATAAGTATAGCCTATAGGTATCTACTCATTACAGAATACAAGTGGTTATAGGTAAGCTTACACGCGTAAAATACCAGGTATAAACAGTTACATAATATATTGTTTAAGTTCCATATACTAATTTATTTACCTAATTTCATACAAACAAATAAATAAAATTAGATAAATTTTTACATATATTACTAAATACACTATTTCCCATACCATACAACATAATCTTAACTATATATAGACTTAGGTATAAATTATAATCTGTATTACATAATTATAGGCACCAACCTCTACACGGTTATATTGGAATTTTAAAAATGAATGAAATGAAATAGATATATAGGTACTAAGGTGCCAACATTTATATCATTAATTAAGATATTAAGATATCTTAATTCGTGATTTATATCAAAATAAGAAAATCAGATTTTAATAAGGGCTCATTAAATATGTGACAGACGTGGATGAAAAATAAAATTATATATTAGAACACGATATTAGATAGAAATTAAAAAAAAAAAAGTACCTACTCAATACAGAATTATATGAACTGTTTGAACTATCTCAATAACTAATAAGCCACATAAAATGTAATTCACATTATTTATTATTGTTATTAGGTATAGGCATACCTTCATTATTTTATTTTTCTAAGTCCATTGAGTTTTTACTTTCTTTACTGCGAAAACGATTTTCTTCCATCTATGGAATGATTCTATATTATAAGAACTCAAATAAAATGCACGCCAAATGTTTATCTGCCACTTATATTAAAACTAAATCTATAACAACGAGTTCTCGATTTTTCAATTTTAAATCATCGTAGGATCATATATTTAGTTCGTGGCTGTAGCGTATATAATATATTACATAATCGTAGGTAGGCACTATAGGTATTATATATATATTTATCGTTTAGCGACGCGCAAAAACCGGCGATAACTGCAACACGTATATATATTATACATCGTTATATATAAATTCTACACGCGGAGTTAAACGCATTTCAATGACGCCGGATCACGTATACTTAAAGATATATATATTTATATAGTAATTGTGTCCGCAGAGAATACGCTGCGGCAGCAAATCCAATTAACTAGAGCAAACCATCACCTTTTGATATCGGCGACCAATAAACGCGCGCTCGGGATAGGACCAGATACATATACACACTATATACACAGTCAATATTGGCTATGCGTGGTTGCGTAGACTTAAAATTTCCACCGTGCAAGGAGGTGCGGCATTTATATATACAATATATATATATATATATAAGGAGCAGAGGTAGAGTACTCGGCGAGTGGAATCGTCTTAAACATATATATATGATATACTTGTATACTGTATACACGCCGCAACACGCAACGCTGGTGCCTATAAAACATTCATAGACATTGGATCACGCGAACCGCGGTTTCCTACCCGGTATATACGAGAAGGTCGATCGTCCGTTGTTTTTTCCCAAAGAAGGGAGGGGGGGCTTGAGCCGAGTTTTTTATACGTGCGCATGTAATGTTTATAATATATGTAGGTGTAATGCATGGGTACCTAGATTATATAATATTATTATAATATTATTATAGGACATAGCATAAACGCGTGTATAGCTCATGTCACATGATCATGATGTACATGATAAATATTGAGCACCCAAACACGCATATAATTTTTCATGGGTGTAGACTGTAGACGGTGTAATAAGGACTACCATATAGTATTATGTACTATATACGTCCTTATAGAACCTATTGTATCGTGGTGTACGTATTATTATATACACCATGTTGGAAAAATTTAAATAACATAATACTATACCTATATAATTGTATTAGTTATATAAGTGGGGCCATCAAATTGTATTCATAATAAAATAGTGAGTATACATTCCATTCTGTTATTAGAATATGCTAAAACATACAACAACAACATAGTGCAACTAGCTGTGTTAACTGAGTTCGCCCGGGTTAAAATTAATCTATCTTTCAATCGTTTTCCATTTTGCGTTACCCTGCAGGTGGTACCTAGCGTAGGTAACTTGACGAGGTATTAATCCTTTTACCCTACTTTCGTTTAAATATATTATCTACCATAAGACGTGCATTTTTTGTGTTTACAGTTAAAATATTCAATAATAATATTCATAATATTATATAAGTACCTATTAGATACTTAAAAAAATATGTAGAAATATGAAAAATAAAAAAATATATGATTAATTATATCAATATTAGGAGATTTATGGACGTGCCTACAACTACAGGCTAATTAACCAATTTTAAAGGTTATTGCAGAAAATATATACCAATGAATAAAAATTCTAGCCCTATAATTATTAGTAATACGCATAAACACTACAATTATTAAAACAAATCTAATTTTTACTTTTTTATCATGGTACCAGTTAACACATATTTTTAATTTCAAGATTTAAAACAAAATCATTTTTTTTTTAATATTATATGTAGGTACAATAATCTTGAACCAAGAATAATTAATTTATTGTTAATTATTAGGGCCCGGATTTTAATGCAAAGTGCATATTTTTTTGGTTGATCATACACAATGCTTTCTAAGTACATAATTCGTTTCATGTAACGAGGGTTTGAAAGATACAAATTTAATTTTGCATTTTTTTACATATTTCGAAGTTTTTTCATTTTTAGCATTATTGGGTCATTTAACACTTGTTCAATATAGATATAAAATTTAGCCTATTCAAAATATTATCTAAAGATAAATTATCTTCTTGATATTTAAGAAGGTTTATCGGGTTTTTCCATACACATTATCAATTTTTTTCGATTCAGTTTTTTTTTCAATGCAATGCTCAAAATTTAGTTAGTACAATAGGCTTACTTAAAATGTTAATTTTACATACATTTTAATATATATTTTAGTACGTATGTTTAGAATGAATAATATTTCCCTAAAAACAGCTAAAACATATGCGTGTCAACATCATAGCAGTCAGTATTTCAAATGTTCAATTTTTTTAATAAAATAATAAATAACAATTATATCTCATTTATAAATTAAAATTTGTATAAAAAAAAATATATATGGCATTTTTAAAGGGCATTTTTGGCATTTTTTAGAGTATGTTTGTATGATTTTAAATGCATTTAAATCCGGGTCCTACTAATTATTAATTAACATGTTTAATCAATAAGCATAAATAAACTTTACTTTAAAATCTAAGAGAACGAAAAAACAAATTTTATCGGATCATCTATCCTTTCATAGTATTATTTCCCCTTATCTAAAATTTAAAATTCGGCATAAGTTATAAAATTAAGTTAGTATAACTAGGTTGTATATGTAAGTACGTAATTAATTATGAATTTAATATTCAATTTTATTTTATAGATAATATTATTATCTAAAAAACTATTCCTATTCAGAATATTAAATAAATAATAATATAAATTGATACCAAACAAATTTTTCAAACGTGATAATATTTTGATTTTAAATAATTTAGGCTCTATCTTTTATCTGTTAGAAATATCTACAATTGTCTATAAATACGGATTTAAAAAAAAATTGCCTGTGGAGTAAAAGAAATCTCATAATCTTGTAAGAACATACTGTTTAAATAATTTATTTCTTCTACTCTTCTCTGTACATACATTTTTCTTACACACTTATATTTTATAGCTATAAAAAAATAACTATTGAAGAAATCTGAAAATGACTTCCTCAAAACTACAAAACTAAGTAGGTATACCTATCATACATTTTCAATTTTTAAAAGTGCTACATGAAACTTTTGAAGCACTCTTTCTATACCCACAAAGTGTTTACAACATAATAAAACAATCTTAAACATTTAAAAAACTTTAAAATCAATTTTTGTAAGAACAATACATTCTTTATTTTACTTACAATTAACACAAATATTATGATAACCATTATTTTTGTTTTTAACTTTTTGTTTATTTAAAAGTTCAGCTTTTCAAATATTATAATTTACTAAAATTAAAAAGATAAAAGTTTAAAATTGTAATAATAAAATAGCAAAATACATGGACATATTGTTACATATACCTATATTTCTTATTTTAATTATACTAATTAAAATGTATTTGCTAACAACTATACCTAAAAAATTATAGGAAATATTGAATGTTTAATTATTTGATTTTAAATTTTAATGTTTAAAATTATTTTGTTACTTTGAATTCAATATTCATATAGAACTGTAGTTATTAATACATTTGGAAATTTGTAAAGCCAATTATTCTCATAATATAAATTCTTAATAAACAACACGTTAAAATATAAGACTTTTGGAGGACTCTGTTTAAAATAAAAATTAATTTGTGAGATAATTTACAAATAATAAATATTATATAATTATACTCGTATTATTATATATTAGCTATTAACTTCCTATTACTTCCTCATTTTGGTGTAGATTTAAAATTATAGTTCATCTACCAAATAAAAATATTATTCAGCAGAGTAGTGTTACCGTCCTTAACTTTGTATGTAACAAATATGACTGTATTTTATTTAAAATAATTATTAATAACGGTTAGCCATGGTAGTTATATTATATTGCAGCATAATAGGTAACTATATGAAGCGATGGCGGTATAGGTATAGAGAATGTTATTGTTGTTTCGTATGTAATATGCATATAATATATTATACGGTATAGGTTAGATTCTAGTATATACCATATAGTATAATGTACATACATTCTAATACAAATGCACCTATATATATTATGTACGTATACTTACAAGTTATAATACACTTACATATTATATACACATCGCTTCCAAACCAAACGAAGTCAACCACCGCGGCTGCTGCTGCCATCTGTGTCTGTTTGCCGATGTCGCCTCGGGCCACGCAAATTTAATCATCTCCTTAGTGAACATGTGTAAACACAATTTTCGGCCTTAACTGGCTACGATTTTCGCAAACATTTGCTCTCATTGTTCCTTTGTAAGTTCACCCATACTATATACATATTACAACCCGACCTCGACAGAACCTCGAAGACTTTATAGCCCCTAAACGATATAATATTATGCCAGTGTGGTATCTCAAGGAAATATATACATACGCATATTGTTATACTAGCATTGTGTATAACGTGAATATAATTCGGTATAACATTACATTGAAATAAATCCCGAATTTAATCGTTCTATATTGTAAATTGTATATAAATATGTAGGTAGGTAGTAACGATGTAGTGTCGATTACTAGAAATACATCACGGTGCATAAATATGCAGTCAAAGTGAAATTATTAATATTATTATATAATAATAAAGGGGCTTGGCGCGGTGCGTTGGTTCCAATCTGTCATGCAACATAACTGAGAGTAAGTAACGGCCGCTGCCACTAGTTCCCAGATGGGTGACCACAAAACTTTACCGTACATACACGTGTTTTCAACTGCACCAACTGGCAACCGTTCCAACCTCACCATACAAACCCTACAGGCTAATAACCTCAGCCGTCGAACCTTTAATCCAATTTTTAAAAAAAATTGTAAAAAAATAAAAAAATAGATGATCCGAATTTAAAATTGTTATTGTTTTAAATCAATACGAATATGTACCTACTGATTAATTACATAACTTTTATTATGTTCTATGAATACAATGTTATTAACAGTTATAACTGTAATATTATGGTTGCATATATACAGATATAGGAAAAATTAATAAAAAAATGATTGCCAAAGAGATTGAATAAAAATAAAATTAACCACATATAAAAAGTAAAAATTAAAACAATGAATACAATTAATTTGGTTATATTATAATATATTTTAAGACATTTAAAAATAATAAGACGGTATAGAACGGTACCTTTCAGATACCAGTCATATAAACAAAATGCATCCAATATATTTGTACGTTTGAATCATTTTTCTTCTTTTCTTTGCACAAAAATTACCTTTCCCCTTTCGCCCAAATATGGTTGACGTAAATAATATTCTCGGTTCGCCTAGACTAGCTTAGATAAATTTAAAAGTAAGTTAGTAATAGTTGTTTTTATATAATTATTCATCTTCTCCTTTCCTGGTATAGTCAATATATTATTATAAATTATTTATAGTATACTATTTGAGCATAATATAGCGTTACCCAGATAACACCGTGAAGATACGATACTCCTTTTTTTTCCAAAAGTTTCTTTTAAGTATAAATATAGTTCACGTTAATACATTAAATTAAATTTTAGTATTTAAAATTTTAAAAACGTACGTTACATTTAACAAATTTGAAATTTAATCCACAATATTTATAAAAATGCATTAGTCATTATAAAAAAAAACTATTTATACATTAAAAGTTTTAGAGTTTTAATCTATTATTAATATACCTACACATTATTTTTAAAATTATTATAGGTACATATATTATTATAGTAACGTGTACTTTTAATGAGTTCGTGCATAGGCTCATTGCTAGTAAATTCGTTTGATCAGTAGGTATAGTGTTATTTGTTTTTTATTGTATAATTGTTCCGGTTTAATTATACTATAGCATCTTTTGATATCCTTAGTAATTCAATTGTCTCTCTTTTATTTTTAAAAATACAGCCATATTTGTTATTGTATTGTATTGTATTGTTTATTTCTTCGAAAAGATAATGTGTCCCACTGAACCGGTTCGTGTTGGAGCCCATGAGTTCACAATTCACAATAATATGTATTATATTAAATATTAATATGAATATTTAAATAAACGTCTTTATTATATACATTCAGTACCTATACATTTATACTGTTTTACAATTTTAAACATTAATATTAAATTTAGGATACAATGTCGGTAACAATAATTAATATAAAGGTACTAAAGATAATACAATATACCTAATAAGATAAAATTATGATAAAATTGTAAAATACGATTTTAAATTGATCTAGTTTTGACGAAATGGAAATCATAAATATTAACAATGGGCGAAAAGGGAAAGGTTAGATTGACTATGATCTATAATCTACCAACTGTTTATAATTATTATTTATGTAAGTAATTGTGTTATAGGAGGAAAATATTTTGTTCATTTCAAAGTAGACGTCAGTAATTTTTTAAATGTTGAAGACTTGAATTGTTTTAAGTATAGAGATAAATACGATAATAATATTTATATAAGCAAAAATAAATTGGAAGTAGGTAAAGACTATTTGTGTATAATTACATTATAGTAAAATATTCAAATACATGGGGTACAAGTCTCCCAAAAGTAATTATGAACCTTATTTTAACAAATTACAGGCATAATTAAATGTATTTCTGTGGGAATGTTGAGTAGCATAAAACATTTACGACAAGTTACAGAAACAATTTAGACAAATTTCTATTGAATATAATGAAAATAACATTTGTTGCTAAGTTTTAAATATTTATATGCTAACCTGTGTAGAATTAATATATTTTAATTTAAAAAATGATTGGTTTGTTCTTTAAACTATTTATGTTTTTAATTTGTTGTCCAATTATTCCTATAATTTACACATATATTTTAGGTACCTAACTACGTATTCAGGGCTGGATCAAGGGGGGCTAGGAGGACTATAGCCCCGGGCCGCAAGTTGAAAGGGGCCACAATGTGTCAACTCATTTTTTCAAAACATTATTATAACTTATAAATTTTAAATTTATGTCATATGAAAATGGACTATGGACTTGGATACTTCATTATTGACGCACCCAATTATTATAGGTATAGTGGTAATTATGATGAGATATATAATACGTTTTCTGACATTTCTAAAGATATGAATGAAAATGCTGACACTCGTCATGAAGCCAATTCAATTAAGAAAAAGTTAATAAAATTAGAAATAGCTTTTATGACTATTTTTTGGAAACGTGTACTAGGCAGATTCAATGCTACAAGTGTTTATTTACAAAGAATTGAAATTGATATGGTTACTGGTAATAGTATGCTACAATCGTTGATAAAATTTGTTGATGAATTCAGAAATGATTTTGACACAATTGAAGATGTAGCAAAAATATTGAGTCTCTCAGTTAATAAAGAATGGTCTAATGGAGGAAAAACAAACGTAAAATTATTCAAATATATTCGGATGTTACTAAAGGTCATGAGAGTTTAAAAGGTAGAGATACATTTAGAGTCAACACTTTTTTTGTTATCATTGATAAATTGCAAACCTAATTAAAAAAACGTAGCTCAGCTTATGACAATATAACAAATCTTTTTGGATTTTTTGACTCGTTTGGACGCGATTGATGATAATTCATTGAAAAATCCGTTGATAGTTAAGTCAAAGTTTACTCTTGTGATCCAGAAGAAAGTCTATACGACGAATTGAAACAATTCATTGATATGGTTAAAGTCAAGGAAGATAATAAATTAATAAAAAACCCGGTTAACATGTTACAAATTATTAACGGGCCTTTTTCCACATATTTATGTAGCGTTCCTAATTTTTTTAAGTATACCATTTACTAACTGTGAAAGTGAACGATTTTTTTTCTGCACTAACAATAATTAAAAATAAATAACGTTGTATGATGGGTGAATCAAGACTGACATCTCTATCAATTCTTTCAATAGAGTGTGAATTGACTATGAATATTTCATTTGAAAATATTATAAGAAAATTTGCTCAAGAAAAATCCAGGAAAAAGTTTTACAAACATATTATATAAGATTAAAAATATATGTAAATTTTTTTTTTTTATTGCATATGCCGAAAAAATGTATAATATAATATAAGAATAAAATGTTATTTAAAAACAATGCTATACTTATTTTAATTTATATTTATTACGAATTACTAAATCTAAAGAAAAAAAGGAAATTATTTTAGGTGAAAGGGCCTCAATAAAAGTAATAGCCCCCTTTAAATTATGACCATAATCCTGCCCTGTACGTATTTAATAATATATTGATATTATCATGCACACTGCACACTGCACATTATAAGAAGAATAGATTGTATCCAAATATATTCTTCAAGTTGATAAAATGTAGTAAGTATCCCCTTGTTTTTAAATACAATTACGTATATAAATAAGTATATTTATTAATTGGTAATAGCTACCCGATATGAAAGTGTAATTGGTAGGTATGTATAAAATATGTAATATAACATACATTACCTATACACACATTTGTCATATGTATCGATAATTGATACGTGACACATTATATCTATTATTTGTATATTACCTAACTACTTTTTATCATTCTCATATATTTTTTTTAACAAAACTTTTCTCTAGTTAGAGTGACATTGCATGTTATAAATCACTTATATTAATAATTCAACAACTTTTGACCATAGGAAAAAACGCACACTTAATAATGGTATAGTGGTACCTTACATATCTACTTACTTGCCATATAATATTATCATGAACAGTCTTCGACGACTATTAGTTTATTTCACCGCTCCTGGGTCTGTTGTGAGCTAATAACTATGTGCAATAATAAGGACCTCGATTGTGTGTTCGACAATGTACTTTAACCATCACGCACAGCATTTTATTTTCCATTGAAAATACATTAGCATTATAATACCTATAACAATATTGTGTTTGTATATAGGAAAATTATACTTGCCCTAAATTATTAACCGGAAATTATTGTCCATGTGTTATAACATATAACTAGCAATTAGAGAGACCAATTTTAATTTTATACAAGCCCGCAATATAAAAAGTGGAAAAAAATGACATTTTTATTGCAACCTAATAATTAGCCACCAATGCACCGATGCAATAAGGAGGTATATATTTCCATTTTTTTTAATTTTTCAGAGGATATTAAAAACTTTCTAAAAAAATAGTACTTATCATTCTTTTTGGATGAATAAGATACATAATTCAAAACTATTTTAAAGCATTATTGTTATTAATTTTATTAGTTTCAGTAACCAGTTACTAATAATTTTGATTTTGGAAATAACCTGCAGGTTAATGTGACAAATTAGTAAGTGAAAATTCTGCTAGTTATCCTAGCTGGAGGTATTTCAAACTTTGATACCGATATCCGGTATTTTTAATTACCAGTATCAATGGTATTACCGATAATAGGTACAGTATTTTCGGTTACTACTGTGATGATAAACCGACATTTTCAAATACTGAAAATTCTGGAATCGATTTTATTATCAAACATCAGTGTTTACCAGTATACCGAAAATGCCATCAGCTCTATGTTATTCAAAAGTATGGATGTATGTTAATTAATTATTATTTTTATTTTTTATGAATAAACAAATAGATGTAAGTATCTGTTAAAAATTATCAAGATATTATTGTATATACACAATACACATGCAAATAAAAAAAAACTATCTTTTTATACAAATATGATTATTGCAACAGATATAAATAAATATAATACCAAAAATCTAATATATAAACCATTATCATTTGTAGTATCTGATTTATAGATACATCGGATGTCGACTTTTGGAAATCATATGATTCCATTTACGAATCACGTCATAATCTAAAGCAAAAAGCAAAATATGAAATAAATGCTAACGGTAATACCATTTATTTCAAAATCAATAAAATAATATAAGTTATAATAGAAATATGTTTGTATACAATTTTCTTGTAGGCATCAGAAATCTAAACATTTTTAATATAATTTAACAATTATCAAGTTCAATAGTGAAATTGTGTTTTATATTTATGCGTCTATTAAAACATGTTTGCTCTGATTTCACACAGTCACTCAGTCACCAAAAAGTCATAGAAATGAGATTAACTTGAGTGGACTGAATAATATATGTATAGTTCAGTGGGTTTCAAGATGGTTTGTGCTTGTTATAATATAGAACATATATTTTGTTACTTAATATTAATGTTGTATACTTGTATGCCATTTATTACTATCTCAGATTTGTATAGGTACCTTAGCCCGACTTAGCGTAATATTTTCATATTAGTCTTAACACGTTCACACAATCAATAAAAAAAACATTATTGGTGGTAGGTATGATTGTATGAACCACGTCTTGATATTATATTAACTAGTTCTGAAATGGTGGCTCACTCTGTGCCAGAGCACGTTAAATAAAATGTATCAAAGTGTACTAGAGCGTACCTACTTACTGTTTTCTAATATTATATGTTTCTCGTCACATATATACTCAAACGTAACTATAACTGTTTTTAATAACGACTAAAGTCAACTCCTGTTTTTTAAATTTTTGAATTAACTATTATAGGTGCAAAACTAAATTTTATTTATTATAAAAAGGTAAAGTATCACATTTTGAGTTACTGGTACACCCTTAGTGTTTACGTATGTTGGAGTTCGTATACAACAATATAAGCCCCTAAATACAACACGACAAAAAAAAAACAAGGTTTCAAATGTAAAAAAAGCAGATAAAAGAGTATCGCTCTGTTGTACGTAGGTAGGTCACAAGTGGGTGTCACTGAAATGGATAGGATTTAATTTGAATTCAATAATATAATAACATTGCATATGAAAAACTATTCTGAGCGGAGACGGTTTGTCAGTCTAAGATATATATTTTATATTATATTTATATTGTTATTATTAATATGGTAGACGGTATGTTGAATCAATATTATTTGCATATAATCATATTTTGAAATATGTACTTAATAATATACTTGAGAAGTTGCAAGTACGCACAAAAAATATTTTTAAATTACAACAAAATAACTGAAATCATTATTCTTGGTTATTTAATATGTTATTTCGTAAACAGCTCAAAATAAGTCAAAATATTTGGAAAATGTTATGGTGTATAGAAAATGCTAATATAAACATTCAGTCAAAATTTCATGTACTTACAGTCATTTTTTTTAGAGTTGCATCAAAAACCAAAATCGATTTTCTCGAAAACAGATTTTGCGTAAAAATTCCCGTTTTCCTTAATTTTTCTTTTGTTTTTCACGGCGCTTTTGAAAACTACTGGGAAATTTTTACTTTTGACCCCTCAAAGTACCAACTAGATTCACTTTCCTATCAGAAAAATTACTGTTGAAGAAAATTCAAGCACTTTTACTGCCCTAAAAGGTGATGACAGACACAAATAAAAAAAAAAACACACATCATTGTAAAATCAATACATTCATCGCTTCGCTCAGAATCTAAAATATAAATTAATACAATAATACTATATAAGATCAATTTTTAATAGTGCATTGTGTGGCAAGGGCGGGAAGTGAGCTATTCCAGTCGCCGGCGACGTGTTCGCTCAAGACTGAAATTGCAGCCTTCCCGTACGAGCCACACATACTATTTTCTGTTACGCCTCTGCGTTCATTGATGGCGCCATCACGACAAAGGTATTCAGGCTAGGATCTATGCAACAACCAGACTATTCTACAAAAACAATATTTCATGAAAGAAACGATTTGGTTTTATTTATTTTAAACGTCATGCATGGAGGTTATAATATAAATATAATATGTAATCAGAAGTGTATGTTTTGTAAGGACCGTGGTATAGATTTCAGTATAAATATAATAATTATTTTATTAAAATAAAATAAGAATAACAAAATGTAATAAAGGCAAAGGTAATGCGTTATGCGGGGGTCTATGCAAAAACCAAATTATTATACGAAAACAATATTTTATGAAAGAAAAATGTTTACGCGTCATGCAAGGAGATTATAATATGAATATAAGATTTAACCAAAAGAGTATGTTTTATGAGGACCGTAGTATAAATATTAGTGTCCGTTTGTTCAGAGAATACTCGTGATATCTGAGCTTAGAACTCTTGGGGATTTCCATTTTACCGCCCGGTACTTTTGGGGGATTCCATTTTACCGCCCGCTGGACGGAAAAACGTCATTTTCCAACGCTTCGACCGTCATCGAAACTAAACTTTTGGTGCAGGCGTGACAAAAAAGTATTTACGCGTTTATTATGCAGTTTGGGACCCACGCTAATTTTTAAATTCTTTTATTTTTCAATGCAAGCTTAAAGCGCTGAATCTGCAAGTGTTGGAAGAGATGTTGGTATTTTTTACATTGGAAGTTTACCAAAATTGTACAGTTACTTGATTTTTCCAATTACCTAGTATAAATAAATAAATAAGTTCATTATGTTAAAATTATGTACAAAATACAAATGTACAAATGTTTTTACAAATTCTGTAGAGAATTTAATAATATTATACCTAATATAAAGTTTTATGACATTGTCATTCTTTACTTGGGAAAAACATTTATATTTAATAAAGTTTATTTTTATCATTTAGATATAATAATTGGTTACATGCAAGCACGTACACAAAAAAAATATGGGGGAGGGGGGTTCATAATCTATGTATATAAATAAATTACACAACTATTAATTATTTTTATTATTTTTTTTTGGGGGGGGGGCGAACTCCCAAACCGTCCCGATGTATATGTGCCTGGTTACATGAACTTAGAAACACATACTGATTTTAGATTCTGAGTGGAACGATGAATGTATTGATTTTACAATGTGTGTTTTTATATTTTTTTGTGTCTGTGTACACTTCGATTTTCAACTTCAGTATCTTTTTCGATTGGAAAGTGAATATCGTTGGTGCATTGGGGAGGTCAAAATTTAAAATTCCCAGTAATTTTCAAAAGCGCTAAGAAAATCAAAAGAAAAATTAAGGAAAAACGGGACTTTTTACGCAAAATCGTTTTTCACAAAATTGAATTTGGTTTTTGCTGTAACTTTAAAACAAATGATCGTAGATATATGAAATTTTCACTGGTTGTTTATATTTTCATTTTATATACACAATAAAATTTTGAAAATAATTTGACTCTTTTTGAACTGTTTACGGACATTGCCAGTTTTCAATTTTTTTAGTTTTTTTTTCTATAAATATCAATAAAATTGTATTTATTAAGTAAAAAAGCGTGAAAATTTAATAGAAGGCTCCTAGGTTATTGCTTCAAAGGCAGATGAAAAAAATTAAAAATCCTTAGTCACAGTTTTTATTTATAAGCATTTAAAGTTCAAATCTTGACAAAATACGGAAAAATTACGAAAATTAGCAAATTATTTTGAGTTGATAATTCATAAAAATTTTTCTTTTTAAATCTAAGATTTGAAAACGTAATACAAGATTATCCATAAGTTTGTCTACCTTTATCAAAAAAAAAAAATGTCTACAAACAAATCAAATTAAATTTTTATGAGCGTTTGAAATTCATATTTTTACAACATTTGATATTCACTCGATTTCTCATGTAACGATTTTCTTATTTTATTGTAATTAAAAAATGAATGACTGTAGATACTTGAACATTTCGCTGAATGTTTATATTAGCATTTTCTATACACGATAAAATTTTGAAAATAATTTGACTCTTTTTGAGTTGTTTACGGACATTGTAAGTTTTCAATTTTTTTAGTTTTTTTTTCTATAAATATAAATTAAATTTTATTTGTTGGGAAATAAAGCGTGAAAATTTAATACAAGGCTTCTGATATATTTTTACAATAGCAGTTGAAAAATATTAAAAATACATAGGCACAATTTTTTTTTTATAAGCATTTAAAGTTCAAATTTCAACAACATTTATAAAATTTATAATTTAATAATTATTATTTTGTAGTTAAAAATCTATAAAATGTTCAACTTTTATAGCTAAGGATTGAAAATTGAAAACAAGGTTCCACGTAAATAGGTTATATATAAATTACTTTATACACAAAAATATCATCAAATATACTTAGTAACATTACAGTCTGACTGACCGTTTTCGCTCAGAATCGTTTTACTTATACAATGATATTATATCATTGAATTCAAATTTAACACCATCCATTACAGTGACCCACTTGTAACCTACTGTACAGCAGAGCGACATCCACTTACCCACCTTTTTAAAATATAAGAATGAAAGATAGAATATAAATTGATGAACATAACAAATAATATATTTAATCAAACACCAACAAATACACAGCATAAGCATAAAAAATACATTGCATATTAGATATTATAATACTGTCATGACGTCATGTCATGTCACGTCAAGTATCATTAAGTGCATAGTATGTGCTATAGTAAAGATATTGGTTAATAAAATATTTTATATAAAAATAAATATTAATTTAGATTTAAAATTAGATATTACGTTAAAATAGTAATAATGGCATACAAATTATTAGTTACAAATAATTGTGCACTTCAATCAAATCAATTTTAGCAAAACACAAAATAAAAATGGAAAAAAAATTCATGAAAGTATAAAATAAATTATTAAATTATAAATAAGGTCAAATAATATTCAGAACTAATAAATGGCTAATTAATATTAATTCATATACAACAATATTTTGTTTTTACTTATACATTTACATTTTTGTTCGTTAAAAAAATATATAGTTATTAAATGTAATTAATTAAAATAAGTTATTTGGCAATAAAAATACACCTTCAATAAATCATTCTGAAAAAATGATAAAAGTTATTTTAATGTATTTCGTATTTTCTATGTTGTATAATTAAATTATACTGACTAGGATTTACTGAAATATCTTCAATAATCTCAGTTAAAGCTTATATAGTTTTATGTTATTCTTAGCATACACGTGTACTTTAGTCCATATACGTAAGAGTACTTATCAGCAGTACACTAAACAAGATGCCGCCGGGCCTATTTTTTTACCACTTCACAGGTTTATTTTACAGTGTCAAATCAGCCTCTCAACAGCTGTAAAGCATGTGTTTATATAATTATGTTAATATCGTATGAACATACTGAAATGCAACCATCAACTGGACAACTTACTACAAATAGAAGCGATAGCAGCATGCCTGCACAATAGGCAACATTAGTCGGATTATAGTAGTGGAAGGGGGTATGGTATGTTATGTAACTGAGCTAGAAAAATCTTTTGCACTCGAAAAGTACTCTTAACGCAAATAAACTGTATATTGTTTGTGTATTATAATTTCAATAATAAAGAAAAACATTTAGCTATTTAAAATTAGTCAAATTGATTAATAAACAAAATATAAATATATATCTGTTAAAATTTCAAATTTTTTTACTATAACAAAAAAATAATTTTTTATGTATTTTAATATTAATAAATTAGTGAACTATATAGTTATTTTTAGTTTTTATAAAAGGGTAACTAAGTAGAATTAATTGTCAGTTAAGTTTATAGATTTAAATTGAACACAATAATACTATTTAAACAAGGCTATGAAATATTTTTATATTTTTACAACAATCAAGTGATATTCCAAGAAAAAGTGAAAAATAAGTTTGGAGTTAAATAAATATGAAATTACAAAAAAATAAAACTACAGTTTACTTTTCGATTTTGAACAATTATTTAATGCGCCTATCCTCGAATAAAACCTACCAATAATAATACTGTTTTATAGTTAAGAATATCAATAGTAATCCCAGGTGAAAAGCTTCTGCCCCTGCGGAGGCAATTGAATGGGTATGGCTGCGTTAGCTAAGTGCCAGGCTAACAATGAGAACCGATTTAATCAATGGGTATGTCCAGGCACAAATTGGTTATCACCTGAAGTTACTCTTATATGACTCATAGTATCATATTATTCAAACTAGTGAAGCAACAATTTAAAAACAAATATTATGAAATTATGGTAGGTATCTTTTTACAATTGAAAAAATATGAACTATGATTATTTTCAATGAAAATGTATCGATGTATATAAAAATATTTAAAAAAAATGTTTTATGTTAAGATTTATAGATTCAAGATTTTAAATTTAATTATTTAAAGCTAAAATAGTAACAAATAACTGCATGATTTCTGTTGTGATTTTAATGTATAATATTATACATAATATAATGGAAGTTAACAAAGTCCAATTCCATCATTTTCTACATTTCCTCGTTTTTCATAAAACATGACATCCTAAAAAAATGAGGTAATAATTATTAAGGAAAATTCCAAGATATTAATTCACATTTAACTTACTATCAAAAAACAAGCTCCTAGCATAACAGCTTTCATACGGACATCAAGATCTATAGGAAAAGAAATACCAAAGAAATCGGCATCAGTAAATACTTCCCTTAAGAGTCCAGACCATTGTTTGGATATACGGCCAACTACAGTGGTTTTGTCCTTAGATAATATCTGAAAAACATTATTATGTGATTAAAATATTAAATTCTTATACTCTAAGAGTATTTAGTATAATATAACTATTTAGTTAGTCTGATTAAAAATTTGAATAATTACTTTAAATTCAACATCTCCACCACACACACTATATCGACATATTGGTCCTTCGATTTTTAATACTTCTTCATTAGCTGCATTACGAATGGTGAATATTGGTGTTAAAATTGACCAATCTTGTTCAACGATTCCAACCAAACACCCAGGTGGAGAAAATACTTCAATTCTCTGAGGTACAATTTTAAATAAATTAATAAAATTATAATAAACATTATATTATTATAATAATGTTTATTGAAAATGTTAAGTCTCTATAGTTATCCATTTTGAATTACAACAATAAAAACAAAATCGAATATAATTTAGAGTAAATAATCAAGATTTTTGTAATTTTTATTGTTCCCAATAACTTCTAAAAAGTACTATACAAAGATTTCTTTATTTTACTTCATCCCACCCCTTTGAAATACCAACTAGATTTTATTTTCTACCGGAAACCACAATCAAAATTTAAAAGCTTTTGTACTGTTCCTATAAGTGATGACAGATACAGTGATTTAAAACACACATTATGAAAAAAAAGTTTTAATTAGCAAGTGTTTAATACAGCATTTAACCAAAATTTAAAATAAAAATTGGACCATGTATTATATTTTAAAAGAAATAAATTGGAATTAAGTGCACAATGGACATAAATTACTTTGACCTTTCTAGGTTTGGACAAAAGTTTTAGATACAATTGTGTTTGTATCATTTCCTTGCTACTCATTTACAAAAACGTCTTAACATTTTAATTTTAGATTCTGAGAGGAGCAAGGAAGCTAGTGGTTTTACAATGGTGTTTATTTTTTTTTTTATATATCCTGTACATAAAATTTTTACCAGAAGGAGTGCTTCAATTTCAACATATAGTAGTTTTTCAGATTAAACACATTTTTTTTTATTCCCTAGATTTCAAACATAGTGTGCCCAAAATTTAAAGTATAAATGAACACTTTAAAAATTAATAATTATACAATTTAATATGTTTACATATTGCATATTTGATGCAAAAATAAAAACAAATTAATTATCCTACACATTTTGTGAGTTGAAACCATCCTCTCATTAATTGAAGCTCAACTTGCACCCAAACGGTTTTTGTCAAATTAAACATAGTTTTATGTCTATATCCTTAATCTTCATTGTTAAGGTAGGTGTACCTTTAGTAAAATGGTTAACAAAAATAAAACAAAAAAAAAAAATTCAACTTTCCCAAAAAAAGGTCTATTTAAGTTTTTCAAAACATAAGCAGTGTTTTGTTTTAATTTTGCTGTATCCGTATAAAACTGACTTTACAACTAAATAGTTCCAGAAATCATTTTTTAATATAAACATATTATTATACCTGTAAACAGCAAGGAAAAAAGCAAGATTGACATGCTAAAGGCCTTGATAAATGTATAACTTCATTTTTGTAGTTATCCAAGATTTTCATTTCAAATGGTCGTATTGGCCCACAGCAATTTCGCGTACAACAATCATTATCTTCAACAGCATAAAATACTTTTTGACCAGCATTATTTTTAATTGTATACTTGTTGTTGGTCTCAAACCCTAATAAGGCTATAATAACATATTATAAACACGCATAATTAGTATAAAGTAAAAATAAATTTTCATATATTCGGAAGATTTGACAGTAATTGATTAATTTTATGAAAATACAATATCCTATTAAAGAATTAGATATACTAGAAATATATTTGGCCGAACCCGGTCTAAAAAAAAGCATCATATCATTGACATGGTGCAGGATAATTTTACACTAGTTCAGACCAATTAATTTTTAGACAGTATAATATTTAAATAGATATTACTAGAAAAGTTTTTTGGTAATCATGTTCATCTTCTTATCATTTCATTGTTTTTCACATTCAAGTGAATTAATTTTATGTGTAAACTCTAACAAAAGGATTTTGTAGAATTAGACCTTCTCATAAAAATGTCCTCTTAATGAAAAAGTCACTATTTATTTTGATTAATATTATATTTTTAAAATATTGGAATTATTTCTCAGTTTCAGTATGATATTATAAATACAAATAAATTAGGTAAATGATTATTTAAATCTTCCAATTGTAATTAAAGAGATAGTATGAATTATATGTTAAAAGAATGTTATCAAATTAATAGAACATTTTAAATCTAATAAGTTATCCGAGTATAGAACGAATTATAACTTATATCACAGATTATATAAAACTTTATTTATATAATCTGTGGTTATATCACTTATATCTAATATGTTCCATCATAAGTACAAAAGTACAACTGCAGGGTAAGTTTTTAATATCAAATCATTCATGACATGAATTTCATGTACAAAATTATATAAATCAATATCACATAATTATTATGCTTATCGTTAAACTTTACAGATTGTATATTTTCAAAATAAATATTAAAATAAAAATATCTAATATGTACTTAATTAATATTTGGTACACAATTAGTGTCTATAAAACATTTGTGATACTTTAAGCGTCTTGAAAACTTTATTGAAAAGATAGAAAAATTTAATTATTTAACTATACTAACTTACTAACTACACTTTGTAATACAAAGACTTAAATAGTAGCTAATAATACAATTATTTTACTTTTTACCTTCTATAATTTCTACTTGCTGTTTAACAAGTAATTGATTAATTGTTGAAAGATACTGGAGTCCATTTGGACAGTTTTGTGGTATAGCTTGAGGAATAGGCATCCAACCATCTGTTAAATTATAAAATTTATATTTAAAAATTAATGAAGAATTGGTTTATATTGCAATTAAAAATATTTGGCTGTCATTTATGCGGTCTACCGACAAACGCGTTCTACTGGCTGTTAGTCTGCTGTCTTCTGGATGTTGTCTACCGGTAGCCGGCCGGTTTTTACACGGTCTTGATTATGATCTTTGATAGATACGTTCTAATCCCTTTTCTTTTGTTAACACTTTTTCTTATGGTGGCCTAATCTAAAAAATCTAACTATGATAAAACATTAGACCATAGACATAATATTATAATATTATGAAATAATAGAAATTTACTACTCAGACTAGCAGCACTCGGCGGTTTTATGAATTACGTGAGCGTAACTAGTTGTGACCGCTGATACAACACGCGATACCTAACCAGTTCTATATAATCGTGATGACAGCCAGATATTCTTTATTAGATAATGCATAGATAGACATTACCTGATTAACCTATTTTGAGATTTCAGTTTTAAATAAGTTTTTTTTTAAAGTTAAATTATGAATTAACTTACCAGCTACCACTTGAGGAGATGGTTGATATGCGCCGGGTTGATGCTGAATAACTTGTCCATAACCTGGCTGTGAATATGGAGGTGGATAGTTTGGATTTTGAATTACAGAATACCCTTGATTTTGCTGTGGTGGCATTTGTTGTTGATGTTGATACATATTATATTGGTCATGTTGATATGGTTGAATTTGATTACCAATTGGTGGATATTGATTTTGATTACTGATTGGTGGATATTGTTTTTGAT
This sequence comes from Sitobion miscanthi, assembly GCA_008086715.1. Lineage (NCBI taxonomy): Eukaryota > Metazoa > Arthropoda > Insecta > Hemiptera > Aphididae > Sitobion > Sitobion miscanthi. The sequence goes on along the minus strand of CM017802.1, from coordinate 6,395,826 downwards.
TACCATCTGGTGGATATTGATTTTGATTACCAACTGGTGGATATTGGTTTTGAGGTGAATGATATTGAGAAAATCCTAAAACATAACATGTATTTAAAATTTATTTTTTCCTTAAGTTAATGAAATAATCTTAAGTAAATATTAAACCAAGTTATTATTAAATTAATAAAAATTTAAAGTATTTTAAACCAACAGAAATATATTTTATTATTTTTATTTTTCTAAAATTATATATATTTATTCTAATTAAAATCTCATACCTGGTGGTGCTGGTGCTACATTTGGATTGGTATACATTTGAATTTTTTGAGACTTGCGATTTTCAAACAAAAATATTCTGGAAAATGCAATTTTTTTTGATAATATAGGTACCTAGTTGTTATTATAATATAAATACTTAACTAATTAAATGAGTACTAGTACTGAGTGCATGCAAATTAAAACTAATCTATACTAAGTTTTGTTTATACTTTATAGAGAAATTATTTCAAAATAAATGTTGTGATTGTTGTCATGGTAATTCTACATCAACCACATAATTTCATGACTCATGATCTCAAATCTTAATAAAGGCACTAAACAAATTTATCGCTTATGCGCGCTACCATTACAATGACAATATCATTAAGGCATTATTACGTTAAGGTCTAGGTCTCTGGGAATTTATGAAAAATGATTATGTAAAAGAAATAGATATGAAAAAGAATTAAGAACAAATTTGACAAACTTAGTTTTGTAATGATCGATTTAACATATACACTATAATATAAATATTACATTAACATTTTGTACATAAATGTTAGCATATGGGTAGCTTAACATAAAAACCAAATGATTACAAATATATTTTACATCACAATATTTGAAGTTGCCTATATCTGTATTAGTTGAAACTAGACATTGCAATGTCAATATATTAATGTGTTATAGCTTATAGTTATTAACAGAATGGTAATGATATAATTAATATTTCTTGAGAATGACTTTCCATTCGCTGTCAAATTATTTGAAAGATTATTATTACCTATTTTAATAGGACATAGATAGTAAAGACCTGCAAGGGCCGGGCGGCCCGACCCGGTCTGTAGTAACATTGGACCAGGCTGGGCCTTTAAAATAAAATAAAGGGTTGGACCAGGTTTTTTTTTGTACAATTTTTAGGGCTGGGCTTTGAATAATAAATTAAGGGTTGGACAGGGCTCTTTTCTACGACAATAATAATCATAATTTAAAATAATAAATAATAATGATAGGACCGATGTTGTTACAAATAGATATAATCACAATTAATGTAACAATATCTTGATTAGTGGATATACTAAAGCTATTTAAAGATAAAATAGAAACGGTAATTTGGAATACCTATTTTTAAAAATGCATTGCGTTTGACTAAAGAATACAAGTTGCCAGTTGTTACAATAATAGTTTATGGTACTATTGCTAGTGAACCTATAATGTCTTAAATAAAAATGTAGGGTCGGGCCTAGGCTTTTTTTTCACAATAGTTTTTGGGCTTGAAGATAAAATTGATGGGCCAGACCGAACCGGGCCGAAAATGTACGGCCCTTGCAGGTCTATAGTAGGTAAATATCATTACCTACCTAATATAAAATGGTAAAATAGCTTAAAAGATGATTTGACTGAAAAAAATAAATATAAATTGAATTTTTAACAAAATATTTGCACATAATCTCTGGCCAATAATAAAATATTTTTAACTTGAAAGTTTACCTACAAAAATTATACCTAATTCAAGTTTTGAATTTCAATTCATTCAAAATTTTATTTTATTTAGAAGTTAATTTTATTTTTTTTTATCCAAATATGTTTGACATAATAAATAAGATATTTTTCATAAAATAAGGTGTGGTATCTAGATATACATAATATAAAATATATAGGCATACAAATTAAAAATAGTTACTCACGCACTTGATTTAATTGTTACAACTGGTACAACAAGGTTAAAGACTATGGAAAAGTGGCCTATCTTTAATTTTTGTCGTATAAATATACAATAGATCATAAAATACAGAAACCATCAATTTTTTTTTTATCGGATTCATTTTAAATTTTTTTATTTTTGGCATCCCGCCCGTATTTTATAAATAAAACTCGGACATTTAATACTAGGACTGGTGAGACTTGTAAAACAATTTATGACATTTTTACAAGACAGTGAAATTCTGCATAGAAAATCGACCGAAAAATATGACATCACCTAATAAAAATTTAATCTCACCATGTACGTCGTACAATGTACCTATTTCGAGTGGGTGCAATCGTATAGTATACCTAATGAACAATTTGAAATTGCAATTTACATAATTACATTAAGATTATAATATTACGTTATTGTAATAGTTATGATTGATACAAATACGATATCACTATGTCACTAGTGGGAACTTACTTATGTATAATTTATAATTATATATATTATATGTATTTTACGCGTCGGTATATATTTTACACAGAAAACGATTTGATTTATATTGTAATATAACTCTAGTACGACGACACTATCCGGAGTGAAAAATACAAATAAATATCAAACTCAAACAATTTAAATCATAAAATTAATAATAAGACTACAGATCACTTAGCCCTTCTTACCTCGGGAATCGGAATACAGTACGCACAACGTATTTAACTAAAATTTCCACAACAGACGGTGACAAGTTAACGGTCGCCGTCGTTTACAGCACTGAGTAGTGTACTGAACTACTGACTAGCGAATACCGATTTACTACTCCACTGTCCAAAATCCAAATGCTCCATATACAGAGAGTGGAGAGTGGTCTGAGTCACTCATTTCACAATATCAGAATAATTTGTCTTTTATCATTATCTCGTGTAAAATTTAAATAATATTATTATCGGGAAGGCGGCACCGTAGATAATATCTATACTAGTCTTTGTAATCAATATAGTGTTAAGGTTCGTTTACACAGTGACAGTACTGCCATGATATATATGACTATCATATGAATATTCGACAGTTACTGTCACCACAGATATATATAATAACTAATAATATATAATTATTATTTATTATATATTATATCTGTGACTGTCACACAGAGTCGGGCAAGATTGTATCTAGATAATTATTAGAATAAAAGATTATTCGAATGATTTTTTTACAATTATATTTAAGTTAGTTTTTAAGATTCTGAGCGGAGCAAAACAATGTTGCGGTATCCGATTTTCTATTTCAGAATTTTTTTGCTGATAGAAAAGTGAGTGAGTACATGAAAAGTAGAGTGAATGTCCAATAATGTAAAAAATATGAACTTCAAACGCTCATAAAAACTTAATTAATTTGCTTGTAGACATTTTTTTTTTTTTTGATAAAGGTAGACAAACTTATGAGGAATCTAGTATAACATTTTAAAATCTTAGACTTGTATTGTATTATATTTTCAAGTTTTATTACCCAACAAATACATAATTTTAATGACATTCGTAGAAAAAAAGAACTAAAAAAATTGGAAACTGAAAATGTCCGTAAACAGTTGAAAACAAATCAATATTTTTGAAAATGTTAACGTGTATAGAAAATGCTATATAAACAACCAGTGAAAATTGCATGTATCTACGGTCAGTTGTTTTAGAGTTATCCCAAAAACCAAAATCGATTTTAGGTTAGATTAGGAAAAAATTAAAAATTAAAAATTCCCGTTTACCTTAATTGTTTTTTCTTTTTCCCTGCTCTTTCGAATAGATACTGTTGAAGAAAATATAAGCATTTTTACTGTCCTAAAAGGTGATGACAGATACAAATAAAAAATTTTAAAATTAAAAAAAAACACTCATCATAGTAAAAAAATCAATATACATTCATCGCTCCACTCAAAATCTAAAATGAGAATTTTTACGTAAAGCCAATTTTCAACAAAATCTAAAATGAAATAATAACCGTAGATTCATAAATTGTCTTACCAAATATTCACAAAATATTTTGATTCTTTTTAAACTATTAATAACTGTATATAAATAATTTTTTTTTAATTGCTATCGGTAACAACATTTTTTGATTGGGCAATACACTTGAAAATGTAATAGGTACAGTTTCGCATAAGTTTTTAATAGTGAAATTAAAAAAAAGTTGAGCGCAAGTCTACAATCATTTTTTACGACTGTCTGAAGTTAGAATTTTGACAAAATTCATCAATCTTGAAAATTTGCAAATTATTTTTCAGTTAGAAATTAATAAAACATTTTCAAATGTAAGTGATGAAAAGAAAATTACGAAAAATTGTAAATTATATTGTAGTTAAAAATGTATTAAATGATAATTTTTTTAGTTAAAGATTGAAAAATTAAAATAGTTTTTCATAAGTAGTTGATATTGTAACCCAAATCCCTACAAATATATTCACACAGTTTTTTTTATAAACATTTTAAGTTCAAATTTGAACAAATTAAGATATGTACCTAAACGAAAAATAACGTTTTTTGTTTTTTTTGTAATTTAAAAATATTATTCGTAGGTACATAAAACTTTTAAAGTATAACAAATTAAATGTTTTCGATAAAGTAGGTTATTATTGTTTCAAAGGCAGATGAGAAAAATTAAAAATCCTTAACCACAGTTTTTATTTATAAGCATTTAAAGTTCAAATCTTGACAAAATACGGAAAAATCACGAAAATTAGCAAATTATTTTGAGTTGAGAATTTATAAAAATTTTTCTTGTTAAATCTAAGATTCGAAAATATAATACAAGATTACCCATAAGTTTGTCTACCTTTATCAAAAAAAAAATGTCTACAAGCAAATCAAATTAAATTTTTATGAGCATTTGAAATTCATATTTTTATAACATTTGATATTCACTCAATATATCATGATGTAACGATTTTTTTATTTTATTGTAATTAAAAAACGTATGACTGTAGATACTTGAAAATTTCACTGGTTGTTAATAATTGCATTTCCTATACACCATAACATTTTCCAAATATTTTGACTTATTTTGAGCTGTTTACGGGCATTGTCAGTTTTCAATTTTTTTAGTTTTTTTTTCTATAAATATCAATAAAATTTTATTTGTTGGGTAAAAAAGCGTGAAAATTTAATACAAGGCTTCTGATATATTTTTACAATAGCAGTTGAAAAATATTAAAAATACATAGGCACAATTTTTTTTTATAAGCATTTAAAGTTCAAATTTCGACAAAATTTATAATTTAATAATTATCTTGTAGTTAAAAATTTATAAAATGTTCAACTTTTATAGCTAAGGATTGAAAATTTAAAACAAGGCTCTACGTTATATATAAATTACTCTATGCACAATAATATCATCAAATATACTTAGTAACATCATTAGTCTGACAGACCGTTTTCGCTCAGAATCGTTTTTCTTATACAATGATATTATATCATTGAAATCAAATTTAACACCATCCATTACAGTGACCCACTTGCAGAGGCGGATTTCCCATTAGGCATTGTAGGCAGCTGCCTAGGGCGGCAAAATTTGGGGGGCGGCAAATTTTGTAGTGTTTTATTAAAAAACATCAAACATATAGTACATCGTATATGATATTCAGTATACCAATCTATTTTGGTTCATTATAATTTATAGTCATTACCTATAAATATTATAGTAAACAATTATATAGAAAACAGTTTTTGATAATACTATATATTTTAACACGTTGGTATAGTCCGCCCAGAGCCCGCATGGGTCATAATAATATATAAAGCAACAATGGTTTTATTATTCTTATCGGGGATTGACGTCGCGCGTCGTCGTAATTTCGATAAAAATAAATACTCACACTGCCACAGTATTTACTAATTCGACATACGATTATTAAATTATTATATTATTTCGTAATCTGTGTAAATAAAAAATATTGTAAATTGTATCATTTTACTTAATGCTCTTAACAATGGTTAAAGTTTTATTTTATTATTGACGAATGATGGCTTATAATTAATAAAATTATCATTGTAGGTTTTTATTCAAATTCAATTCAGTGAACAACCATTGACATTTTTTTTAAAGTAGGCTAAATAACTTCAGGCGAAAAAAATAGTCTAAAATTAAATGGATGTCACTACTATTGTCTATATATTAAATATTTAGAGTAGGTATTTTGGAGGGTATTGTAACTTTTTCACCTATTATAGGAGCGGCAAATTTTTGGTGCCTATAGCCGTAAAAAAGATAAATCCGCCTCTGCCCACTTGTAACCTACTGTACAGCAGAGCGACATCCATTTACCTACCTTTTTTTTAATGATACGTATTTGTAATTAAATATTAATAATGTGGTAATAATAGATACTATTATAGATACTAATTAACGTTTAAAAAATATTTGTTCAAACATTTGCATGTGGTTGTGAGTAATATTGCTTGTAGTCTGGGGATTTTTATTCCAATTACCTAAAATACAATACTAACTAAAAAAAAATAGGTATTGTTTATAATATTTGCCTGTTTTAATAATTACCAACCATAATAAAATAAACAAAAATTATTCGAACCTACCTATGTTTGAAATTTAGTCGGATTTTTTTTTACTCGAATATATTGTTATCTTGATAATCATCTAAGTACAAAAACGCCCTACTCTGCTGTCACGAAAAGTCCAGAATAATTTGTATTTTATCGTTATGGTGTGTAAATTTAAATAATATTATTATCATCGGGATGGCGGCACCATAGATAATATCTATACTAGTATTTATAATTAATAATTAAAGGTTCGTTTACATGGTGACAGAACTGTCATATGATTATAACCATAGATCTATTAACTAGTTTATATGTCTATGATTATAACGCAAGGTTAGTGTTTACACAATACTGTGTTACCGTCATATTATATTCATCAAAGTCGACAGTGGTAGTAGCTATTTCCAAGATAGCAGTTAACAGCAGTTGCTGTCATATACTGTCCTAGACAGTGTGGCAGACGGTAGTGCATGTTTACATGATGGTAGTTCCTTCACAGTCACTAACGTGACTGTCGATTGTCAAATACTCGAATATTACCATAGTATAATACTGTTGCCGTGTAAACGGGCCTTTAGAATATATTATTATCGTCGTCATCATGTCAACATTTACTGTCCAGTGCTAACGCATACGCATCACGCAAGTATGCAACTGGTGCGACGAATGTCACGTACGCAGCCGCAGTCGCCTGCTTGATAACCATACGACGACGTGACTGCCGACTGGTGACTGCACCTAGGTCAGAAGTACAACTACTACCACGGTAATATCACGTGGGTATGGTAGACGGGAGGGGGTTATTACGACGTCCAAAATGGTATTTGTACGACGAACGAATCCTTCCCCTGCCGAGTACTGCCGAGTGGGCCGACCAACTGACGCGGACCATTTTGTTCAATACCTTTATCATATCGCCGAAGACAAAACATATTATTTGATATAATACAATATTATATATATGTATATTTCATTATTCAATAATATTCGCTTTCTTGTTCGCTCACTTATTCTCTGAATCATATGTCGTGATAAAGATTAAAGACGCAGTTTATTAGTATTTATAGTTATTACGAAAACAGAAAAGTTACGGTCAGTGTGGTGACAGACGACTACCGGCTGTGTTGAGATTAGTGAGAGAAGTACAAGGTACTTTACCTACATTGAATATTATTATCATTATCATTATTATTATTATTATGCGTATTCGTTACGTTTACTTACAACAACAATACAACTACAGTATAAAATGAATCGTATGGCTTTGTGATCAACATCAATTACGTTTTACGAATATTATCTTACACAAACACACACTTGCGCGTGCAACACTCTTACGCGATTCCTAATAGCTTTGTTGTTGTATTGTGTATAATATAGGAAGTCGTCTTAATTTTTAATTCTATCAGAAGTGTGTCCAGGTCATTCAGTGTTTGCAGCTCACGGTTTCTTGATAGTCCATTGCCACTACGCATCACCATGTCTTACGCGTACCTTTTTAAATACATCATAATCGGAGACACAGGTTAGTGGGTATTTTTTGACTGCTATGGCTAACCCTTCAGCCACGTAAAATCGTAAACTGGCATATGTTACAGGAGTGGGCAAATCGTGTCTCCTGTTGCAGTTCACTGACAAGAGATTCCAGCCCGTCCACGATCTGACCATCGGTTACATACATTTTTATCAATAATAATAATTATAATCATAGGTTTTTAACACAAATTAATTCCAGGCGTCGAATTTGGTGCACGTTTGGTATCCATCGAAACCAAACCCATCAAGTTGCAAATATGGGACACTGCTGGCCAAGAAGCTTTCCGATCTATCACACGGTCTTATTATCGTGGTGCAGCTGGTGCATTATTGGTGTATGACATCACTCGTCGAGACACTTTCAATCATTTGACAACGTGGTTAGAAGACGCTAGACAACATTCCAATTCCAACATGGTCATTATGCTAATTGGCAACAAAAGGTAATATATTAAACAGCAACATTTTAGTCAATTTGGATTATATGACTAATGTGCTTAGTGACTTGGAAGCAAAACGGGAAGTCAAGAAAGAAGAAGGTGAAGCATTTGCTCGAGAACATGGATTGGTATTTATGGAAACATCTGCTAAAACTTCTGATAATGTAGAAGAAGCCTTCATAAACACTGCTAAAGAAATATATGAAAAAATTCAAGAGGGAGTATTCGATATCAATAACGAGGTTAGTTTTAATTTTATTTTAATTGAGTTATTTGGGAATTATCTATTAATTGGAAAATATTAATTTATACTGTCACATTCTATTTACTTTTAGGCAAATGGTATTAAAATTGGACCACAACATTCAACTGGTAACAACAGTATACCTGGCGGAAATAATCGATCCAATGGCAATGGTTGTTGTTAACTAGTTTTGAAGGTCAACTAAATAATATTAAATTTGCAATTTTGATATTATTGCTTTCCACGTGGGTTATACTTCTTTTTTTTTTTTGAGTGAATTGTGTTAATATTTATTAATAGACCAAGCTCTATACCATTGAAATTAGTGTTGCAAATATATCTATTTATATAATTAAATTACTTATTGGTACTTATATGATGATGGTTTGGTTGTAAAAATATTTTAAGTCATAATGTATAACCCATAAATAATTAAAAAAAATATTCTTATACACTTTACTTCTATAATTCTATATTATCTTATTTAATTTTACGTTTACCCTTAGCTTAGGAACTTAATTTATTTATTCCTTAAAGTTTTATTTGTTAGAATATAACTGTTTTACTATATTTATATTATCTTATACACGCGATCAGTATTCAAAGTTTAAAAGTGTACACTTAATGTATTTTACTAAAAATAACTATGTTTTTAAACTCGGAAAATTAACATAACATATACATATTGTAATTTAAAATATGAAAATTAATTTTTTATAATGGTTATAATTACATGTTGTATTTACTTTAATTTAACTTTTGATACTGAACGCATAATTATCACTATGGTTTTTAACTTTAATGTTTATAAAACTTATGATTTTATAAACACTTTTTGTGTAAATACTAAATAATGTATTGTTAATCATTTAATGCCCTTAGATCTTATAATTTAATATGCCTCATTATATTAATTTGATTGATGTACAAGTTAGCCACAATAAATGTTTAATCTCTAATATATTTTGAAAAACTATTTTTAAGGTAATTAAAGTAGCTATTAAGAATTAAGATACTCATGAAATATTTATTCCCTTGTTTATATGCTATTCAATTTGTTAAAATTTGGTTTTCAAATAAATAATGCTAGTGTTTTAATGTTTGATATTCGAGGCATTTAAATGAACATATCCAACACACATCTCTTAGCTCATTCATTATGTATTAAAATATACAAACTAGCTTAAAAGGAAGCTATCCTCTATACGCATAGTCCCCATCTTACAAAAGTATAATATAAACAATTTGAGATCAACAGAAACAATTTTATGTTAGCTTAAATATAAGAATGAATATTTTAGTTTTCAAGCAAGGTATGAGTGTGAAATATCGTAAATTCAAAATGCTCATTTTGCTTATAAAAAGTCAAAGCTTAAGCAAAAATATTGTTCTTACCTTTAAGTTTGATATTCACTCCAATATTTAAGCCGACAACAGAAAATTGGTTCTGCTGAACTCAAAATTGATACATTTGTAACATGGAGACAACACATGCATGGGTAGTATCCTCTTAACACGTTGACTGCGTTAAAATGCCAATTGGTGTCCTTAGGATCTATTAGTATTATTGAATGTCAAATATACATTTGATATAGATTGATTATTGTAATGTTGTAAGCGTAAATTAAAGTTATTCTATCGTTAGTTACTGTACTTCAATGGATATTTTAAGATATCTATTCATACACACTAGTCTCTGAGAACCACAAAAAGATATATGAGGATTGAGGAGAGATTAATGTGTAGTAGTAAAAATTAGGTCTAGTTTGGACAACCTTTTTCATAGTTATAACTCAACGTGATACAATGGTAAATTGTTTCGTAAAAATTAAAAGATACATTTTTTGATCTAAATAATAAACATAACTTTAATTACATCAGATAATAAAAATAATTATAAAAAGTATTAATATGCTCGGAAACAATTTATTACATATGTTAATCTTGCATACTTTTTTTTGTACATCTTTAAGGCATACATTTATTGTTTTGTAGTTCCATCAGATATTTTAACATTAAATCAATTAGTGTGGATGACCAAACATGTATCTAAAACAAAAAATTCAAATTTAAACAAACATTTTATTCATTATTTATTAAATAAAATAACCCACTTTTCCGGAAACGTTAATTGAAGCTACTTTAGGTGCTTCAAATGCTTTCAATTTTAATTTTGATACATTTATTCCACTTGTTATTTTAAAATGATCCTCTATATCAGATTGAACTTTAATTAAATCTGAATAATGAAACGAAGTAGCTTCAGAAGATGATCGATTCAATGAAAGTCTGTGAATTATATAATTTGTTTTAACACAAAATAAAACCATCACATGATCTACAGTGTAGAATTCAAGCGTGCATCAAGTGATGAAGGATGTGTCAATTTGAATTCAATAATAAATATACGGAAAACAATTTTGAACAGAAAATACTATTTTATTGTATGTATTCTGAAGCAGAATATTTTTTTGAGTGTTTGGATATATTAAAATTAAATTTCTGACAAACTGTAGTTAGGGCTCGTATTACAATAGTCGATTTCCGGTTAAACTGAGAAATTCGGCCAGTTAAATCAGTGGGTTAAGCGTAATTGATTATTGTAAAACGGGCCCTTAATTAGTTAAAACTATTTTATAAGTATCTAAAGTATAAATAAGCGAAGTAGTAAGTAGACTAACATTTTAAGAGGTACCTCCGTGTGACCGTGTCACTCCACAATCCTCAACAAAACTAAATACTAATATAACCCGTCAAGTTCATCTTGGCACTTGGCAACCGTTATAATTTAAAGAAAACAAGTGGTAGCGTGAACTTTTTTTTTCTATGAAGAGACTAAAATAAGTACCAATTGTTCCAGTATTAATAATGATGAGCGATAGCTAACCATCAAACCCAATTTATAAAAATTAAATGTACATAAATTATAAGTTATTGTACATGAGTCGCCCCAAATTTTACATGAATCAGTCGTTTCATAAAATAGATATTCACATTATTACTGGCAAAAACATATTATATTGAAGAAAATATTATAATCTTTCAGCCGGGCAGACACCAATGCAGTGAAAAAAAACTGCTACAACCCACTGCATAACTTGACCGCTTATTTTGTACTGAAATTGCACTGTTCTGGTGTGTGATACCCCAAGACGGAGAGTAAAATTATGATTGTTTTTGGAACTTTGAACTAGTTTTCCAAAGTTTGATTTAAATATATCAAAGTACACTAAAAATATTCAGCTTTGGAATAAAAATAAAAATGTATGTCATTCAATAAAGTAAAAATAAATTAAGAAATGATAACAATACAAATTGGAAAAACATTGTTTTGTAACAAATTTAAGATTAACACCAAAAAAATATTTAGTTTTTGAAATAATGAAAGATGATGATAAAATAATCACCCAGTACATAGCTAAAAAAAATTAATCGGAAAAAGAACAATTTTTTAAAATTGAAAAAATAACCTATTAATTGGTTATCAGTTATCACACAACACAAGAAATATAAATATCAAATTATTATTACCTAATTAACCGGTAACATTACAAACCTACAAAAAAGCTTATAAGTTAAACTGACAATTGTCTATACATTCACATAAATGCTTGGTGCTCATTCCTAAACAAAGTATTTTATAAATCATTTGATACACATTTAAGTATAAAAAAAAGTTAAAAAAAAAATAAATGATAATCGAAGTATGTTATGTATGAGTCGATTTTTGATGTTTTATGTTCAATGTCCAACAATTAACTCTAAGACTTGTGATACTTTATTTATTGAATTTTAATTAGTGAGTTTAGTAATTAAAATATTTAAAATTTACTTTTATACAGGCATAGAACTTCTCTTCTACAATATTGATAGTAGGTGTTTTTACTCTCAAACCGCTCAACAAACCATACTATTGGAAATACAAAAATTAATTTTCATAGCATTTTTGATACCATTGATATTTGATACCCCTTAATATTTTTTTTATTTTTTTAATTTTTCTTTTTCCTGGGATTTGCTTAAAAGAAACAAAATTCTTAAAAGAAAATGTTAATAGAAGTATAATATAAGTAAAATAAAGAGTATTTCACGGAGAAAGTTTATATGAAAGAAAATTTTAAGTTGCTATTGGTTTATCAGACATGTTTGTTGATTTGTATTATTATTTTTTGTCAATATAAAATATATATAATATAGCTGATTCCGTGCACTTTGTTGCCCGTTAAATGTATCAACTCTATATGACTCAAACTTTGTTCAATTCGTTATTTAATATTAAATGTATGGTGTTCAAAATTTATCTTAACTTTTCCGTTGCCTGGAATAAAAATTCTGATTTGCAGCAGTACATAAGTAGATCGTGGACCCCACCGAGCTGTTAGTACGTAAGTGTATGATTTAACTTTAAAGTATCAAAGTTATACCAAGTTTGTCGTTTTTACTTAATTCCACCTACAATGGATTAATATCAATTTATACAAAATCCTAACCTAACCATACTAAATTCTGATGAATAAAAAAAACAAATTTAACCCTTTGTAAATTAACCTATTTTCTTAATTTTCTTATTTTTTTAATCTACCCACAAACATTAATTTATACATATATCTAACTATATAAATACAGAGACTATAACTATACAGACTAAACTCTAGAACTACTCATCAGATCTTCTTGTATATTATATTATATATATGTACTAGCTGATCCTGTGCACTTTGTTACCCGTTAAATGTACAAACTGTATATGACCCAAACTTTGTTCAATGCGTTATTTAATATTCAGTTTACGATGTTCTAGATTTATCTTAATTTTCTGTTGCCCGGAATAAAAATTATGATTCGCAGTAGTATATTATCAGGTAGGCAATCTACCAGCGGTAGATCGCGGACTCCATGCTGTTTGTACGTAAGTGTATGATTTAACTCTGGAGTATCAATATTATACAAAGTTTGCCGTATTCTACCTATGGTGGATTAATATAATCAATTAATATAAAATCCTAACCTAACCTAACCGTACTAAAATCCAATTAATAAAATAAACCTAATTTAACCCTTTTTAAATTAGCCTATCTTCTTCCCAGAGGTCTAATCTACACACAAAAATGCATATATATATATATATATTGACAAAAAATAATAATACAAACAACAAACATGTCCGATTAACCAATAGCAACCAATATAATATAATACACTATTATTATTTTTATTTTTTTCTGGACAACCTTTATCATTTAGGGATATGAAAAATAGATAGTAGCCGATTCTCAGACCTACTGAATATGAATATAAAATTTCATGAAAATCGGTCCAGCCGTTTCGGAGGAGTTTGGTAACAAACATTGTGACACAAGATTTTTATATATTAGATATTGACAAAAAATAATAATACAAATCAACAACATGCCCGATTTACCAATAGCAACCTAAAATTTTCTTTCATATAAACCTTCTTCGTGAAATACTTTTTTGTTTAAAAAAAAAAATCAAGAAGATCTGGTAAGTAGTTCCAGAGTTTAGCCTGTACAGAGATTTTCATTTCACGTTTTTATAGTTTGATATTATATTATAATTTATATTTAAAAAGTAAAGCAAATAGTTTTTTTTTTTTATTATTATTATTATATTAAAAACCCATGGCAACCATTTATAAACAAAAATTTCCGTCTGAAATCTCAAAATTCCCGTTTTAGCACCTCCCGGGGTTGATCCTCTCCCTTTTAAAATTAGCCTATCTTTTAAGTTTGGCCAAATTATACACATAGTAAAAGTTTCATCAAGATCAGTCCAGTAGTTTCGGAGTTTAGTCCGGACAAAGACGTGACATGGGATTTTTATACATAAGATGTATGAAAAATATATGTAAAATTCTTAAAAGAAAATGTTAATATAAGTATCTATTTAGTAAAAATTTAAAATCTGTGATTAGTCCTTTCTAAATTACAATTAAAAAGTAAATAAGGTTGACACACCCCGCTCTTCATACCAGAAACAACCTTCAATTTTGAAGATTAGAACAAAGAATTTGCTATGAAATATTATCAGCCAGAAATAAAAAATAACACACATACACATCATGGTAAAACAATTATATTCCTCATTCCACTCAGTATCTAAAATAAATAAGATTAAAATAAAAAGCTTTTTGTTAAGTGAATCAAATCTTAACCATATGGTCAAAACAAAATATTTTCTATTTAAAGAATATAGTCTAGTATAATTTATATTTGAATACAGTTGTATAATAAAATAATATTTTTTGAATACTAACTTAGCTAGAACTGATCGAAGGAACTCTGGTTCGGCATAACATTTTACATCCATTTGACCCTTTGATGATTCATATTTATAGAGATAGTGGTATAAAACAGTTTCATTGTATAATTGTCCTGCATCACCCATCGATATAGCAATAAGCCACAGAAATTGATATAAAGCAAATTCATATGGCCGAATGACACAATCAAAATGTTCAGTTAACCAATTATGAATGGCTATTGAGAATGATTTATTTCCTTGTACCATTAATATAGGCATATCAGATAAACTATTTTTGTCATAATTTTGTTCATAATTCGGTGACTTTAATAGTAAACCAGTATAAAGTTTTGAATTAGTATCATTATTGGTAACATTAATCTGTAAAAAAACAAAACAATATTATAGTATAGTAAAATTTTATTATTTCATATAATAGGTTAGATTGAGTAAATATTGGTTGTAGTTTTTTTTTTTAATTTTTTGTAAATATTTAATACAGTCAACTCATGATATATTTAATTTCAAGGAACCGAGAAAAATATTCGGTTTATTGAAAGTTTGTTATAATCAATAGCATCATATTAGGTAGGTGCATAATATGTATAAAATACTGTATTATTCAATTATTACATGTATAATTATATTTTTAAATATCTGTTATTTTTTTTTTGTCTGTATAGCTGCTTGAGTTTACCTGGTCAATAGAATTTATCCAGATTTAAAATGTTAGAAAACAAACTGTCATCAATGTCATGTATTTCTATACATTTTTCATAGTATTATATACTAGCAGACATGTATCTTATCTTAATAAAAATTAAAAATTTGTAATAGCAAGATCTGGAATTGTAAAAATTTGTCACATCAAGAGG
This sequence comes from Sitobion miscanthi, assembly GCA_008086715.1. Taxonomy (NCBI): domain Eukaryota; kingdom Metazoa; phylum Arthropoda; class Insecta; order Hemiptera; family Aphididae; genus Sitobion; species Sitobion miscanthi. Next base: position 6,379,990 of record CM017802.1, on the reverse strand, counting down.
GCTTTCGCTAAAAAATCTTTGTTATATCAAGAGGACCAAAAAACATTAAATTTTTCATATATTACATAATTTTCAAGGAAATAATCGTTTCATTTGTTATATAGTGAGTTGATTGTATTAAAATCATTCAAAAGTGTTTTATAACATCAATTGATTATTTAATATACTTCTTCAGTATTATTATGTAACTCTATAATAACTGTTATTCCTGCACAATAAATATATTGTCCAATGAGAATTAATTTATTTTTCATATTATAATGATTTGTTTTACATTTTGAAATTTCTGATTATCTACTGGCAGCCCATAAGAATAATAAACAGTAGTTGAAATTTAAATAAACTACATTCTAAAATATTTTAAAACAGTAATACTAAAAATTGTAATAACTGTAATATTCTATATAATTATATTATAATGTTATACTATTTTAATTTATATAATACAATATTATTATACATTTATATTTTCTTATAAAAACAATGACATGCAAAGTTTAATTTTTTTTATTCAGCATAATATATCTATAAAATCCATACTTTCTGAATAGTAAATACTAAATAGTAAACTTAAACAGTACTTATAGAACTTTAATATTATGTTAAATACTTAAATACCTATATTTTAAGTTCCAAAGTAGTCCTAATTTATTGAGTTAACATTAATATTTAGAATGTAATATTATAGTATGTAATTATAACAGATAATAAAATATACTAATAAAAAATTAATTTAATATAGTTAAAAAAATTCAATGCTTTGAAATTTAAAATTTAATTTTATTACCTTTAATGCAATGCATTCATGATGTGCTTCTTTTGCTTCAATTTCTACAGAAATTTCCGAGAAAGAATTTTTTTGGTTCTTCATATTGGTAGATATATGATTTATTAAAAATTTCTTCAACTTTTTAGATAATAAGTTTAAATAGTTTGTATCAAAATTCAAATTCCATAGTGGAGATACACGGAATATTGACCAATTTTTTCCAACAAGATCTACATAAAATATAACATTAATATACAACAATTACACATAGATTGTTAAATCTTCTTTTAGCAAACACTCATGATAAATTAAAAATCAGTAGGTGTGTCTGTTAATTAAGATTAAATTTTAGTGATTGTTATAATTTTTTATGTCTTACCGAGTATATCAGATATTTCTATAAGAGCAGTTGGATCAAAATTTGAATCAACTATTCCTGACTCTGATTCTGACATTGTAACTATAATGCAAATAAAATAATAAAATTTAAATTACTGCAAATCAAGACTTCAAAATATTATTTACAATAAGGTTGCTATACATCCCACTACCCCAGTGTCCTGATAAAGTATTTAGGATGTCCAATGGTCTTAGAATTTAGAGGACGTCACACCTGTATGTGTTGTCTCTGTCTTGCAAATGTGCAAAGATTGTTTAGCGCAGGACAATTTTACTCCCTTTGTATTCATAGTAGAATAACCAAAACTCCACAAGGCATAGGAAAAAACTTTATGTGTTGTAGTGTGTTAAAATTTTAACTAATAGTTTTTAATAATTAAATTAAAAAAATAATAAAAACAAGAGTGTATCAACCTACCATTACACTCCGGGGAAGTAAAACTTCTTTTCTTTCTACTAAACATTAATAATTTTTGTTCACAATTCGTATTTTACTAAAAAATTTCTAGGAAAAAAAATATGCTTTAATGAATGATATATAATGAAATTGATTGCTTGATTGACTGACAAAATTTATTTTAAAACTATTTTCCTGGCTTGGTAATGACAATTAATATGTTCATAGTTTTCTTATTTCCTCATGACAATTTTTTATAAAATTTATCGCTAATTGAGCATTTAGTCATTTACTCATTCCAAATTTGTAACATTGAGTTAGTCTGTCCATATAAATTAAATATAAGTCATAGGGTACTAAGCATTAAGTGTGGTATTCCAGTTATGAAAAAGAGAGACGTGAGTCAAGGATTCTTAGATTTAGCGATCACACATTAAATGTAAATATATTAAGGTTATTAAACAGATTTGTTATAGAGAATAGTTAAATACAAATAAATACAAATAGTAATATTTACCATCTTCCTGATCAGATTCGTCGGTTTCAATTGAATGTGGGTCTTCTACATTTTCATTTTCTTTATCATCTAAAACAATATACATGTAATATTATTTATTAATAAGATGATAAATTCATAAGAATAACAATACATTTTAATAGATACCAAAATTAATGTAGGTATGGTTATTAGTTATTACTTATTTGTTAACAGAAAGTTAAAAAAAACTTGAGCAAAAAAAAAAAAAATTGTAAATAGTTATCATTTGCAATTAATACTAAGGAAATCGATTTGAATTTATAAAATGAAGAAAATAAAATTGAGTGGAATAAAAATTAAATTAGTATTAAGCACTCAGAATAAAACATAAATATTTTGCACAGAAACTTGATGCAAAAGCCTGTAAGTCAATTATGTGCAATGAGAATGACCATTAAACATGTTTTAACTGACTGCTGCGAAGATAAAAAAGTTGCCAGATACATAAATATATCAGCAAATCTTTACCAAATGAGATGTCCAATGTACATTAAACATTATATCATTGATCAAATTGTAGAAAAATATCTGTTAAACTATATAATCAAATATAACACTAGTTTACAATAATAAGTTTACCCATAATTATAACATGGTTAAAATTCTCAGCATAGATACTAATTTGATTAATTTTTATAATTTTTCTACAAATTATATAGTATTTAATATACAAATGTAACTTACCGTTAGTTATACAGGATATATCACCGAATGACTCAGAGGATACTTCTGGTGAAACTAAAAAAAAAAGTATGCATAAGACAATAATGGTATTAAAATTTTAATTCATAAATAATTTTTAAGTTAAATGCCTGAAAAATATGCTGTTATGTTAAATGTTAAATAGGTATGATGTGATTTTTATAGGCATATTTACAATATTTTTACTGAACAAATCATATAACTCTGAGCTCCAATTAATATTATAAGCATACCTACAGCATTGATATAATATAATGACTTATAATATATTTCAGTGTCAGTGTAGTAGATGTAGACTTACTTGGATCTGCTTCTATAACACTTAAGTCTTCGTCAATGTCCATTATTACCCAGTAATTTATAGAAGGCACTTAGAATTTAATATCTATAGATCAAAGTAGCTGTCATGATGTAAAGAATATCATTATTATTTATTGTTTGTATATTATACTATATACATTATATTTTGTATTTTTGTACAATATTATTTAAAATTGAAATTACGGTTGTAGTCTGTAGATATTTCTGATATTACTTATCAACCGTTGTTTACTTGTTTGAAAATCCGTAACGGATACAAGCACAATCTATCTAAGATAGAATGGACTGGAAACGAACGTCAAACAGTTGGTGTCGGCAGTGATTGGGAGGCGGGCCGCTTGTATGCACTATGTAGTAAGCTTGAGTAGTGTGAAACGCAGTAATGTGTCGTGGTGGGAGGTGATGAGGTGGAATGGGGGAAGTATGATTCTAGCGCTACCTATATTTATCGTACCACAGACACGAATTAACTACAGTCGAGTCTCGATAACTCGATTTCGAATGTCAAGGACTCAAGGTATATAAAAATTAATTCGAATTAATATGTATTTTTCGAGTTACATAACTTGATTTTTTTTTAAAATTATTTCTAGGGACAAAAAAAAAATTGAGTTATGGAGACTCGACTGTATTAATATAGTTAATATCATTGAGTAAATATATTATTCAATGTTATGGTAATATATATAAATCTATATAATATATATATTATCTAGGCTCTCTAGGTAGGTATATCTAATACACTTGAAATTGTTACCAAATATTTATACTAGCGTTTTCCATAAATTGTAACATTATCGAAATATATTGACTCATTTTGAGCTAGTTATAACTTTGAACATTTTTTCGAATTTTTTTAATTTTTTTAAAACTTTTATCGATAAAAACTTTTTCACTTAGTAAAAAAGCTTGACAATTTAATGCTAGGTTTCTTATAAATTGTATTCATGCCTCATGGAAGTTCAAAAATATGAATGATGTTTAGGCTATCTGTAATGCATATTTTTTATATGCATTTAAAGTTAAAATGTTGACAAAATTCATCAAATTTTCGAAATGTTCAAACTATTTTTCAGTTAGGAATTCATAAACATATTAATACAATATTATTATATTGAATCCTACAATTTAATAATATACAGATATTTTGAAGGGGTGGGTAGGGTTATGATTTTTTTTTAACTCGCGGGACATAACATTTTTTGAAATATAATATTGTAAAAAAATTGGGATATTGACGTCCAGCTTTATTAAAAAGCGGGAATCGGGGCACTAAAAACAAAAATAAATAATAAGTAGATTAAGTCTCTTTTATAATTAATGAAAATTATGATTATTCTAAAATAAATACTAAGTACTGATATTTTTCAGATGATCTTATTTTTTTTCAATAGCCGAACGCAGGTATTTCCTATAATCTATAATTTAAAAAAAATAGTTATAAAATCTAAAAACAAATCAATATTGTAATATTATTAATATTATTTAAATTATTTAAATTAATACATCAATAAAATAATATAAGTATGAATAGGTACTGATTAGGTAATATTTTCTTTGTGACAGACGCCGAATGGTGTTAATAACACAAATTACCATTTAGATTAAACTTAATCTATTCTGTGGTAATAATTACTAATTACTAATTAGTACCACAAATATATACAATAATAGTAGTATATATCTGTGTTAGTACTTAGTACCTACATAATAAATAATCGCTGATCAGATATTTCAGATATTCAAAAACAAATCTAAAATCAAGTTTACAATGTTTACATTATTTTTATCTAATAATATACACTATTCAGCTAGACGTATCACACATATCGAACTAATCGGTCGGTGCGTAACGTTTTTACGTTTATTTTCCATTGCATGTGTTTCAGAGTTTTGATGCGTATCAAAATATTATGGTTGTAAGCTATTTTGAAATGGTACTTATCACGAATCAGTTTAGGATTGATATTACTAATTTCTAGTACCAGTAGTATATGGTAGTACCTACTTCGTTCAACTTTTGAATCTTTAATTCTTATCATTACAGTTAAAATTTGTTTCTTTTCTTGTTCATAATATTTATACAAATTTAATTGTTGTTTGCTCAATAAATCGTAAATGTTTTAAAACTTAGATCTTCTAGAATTCTAGATGAAAAACTTAATTTCCTTAATATTTTCTAATCGATACTCTACAATTATTTCAATTTAATATTCATGTATTGTTTTAATAATAGCATTTGAATGAGACAAATTAATAGAGATGAGTCAAGAAAAGATTTGTGTCAAACTTCCAACAACAGATAAAAAAGTGACACTTTTAAAATGGCGAGTAAAAGAAGGCACTTTGGTTAACAGCACTGTTGTTGTACTTCTTTATCAAGAGGACGGAGACAAAGATCGGAAAAGTTTTCGCACTCATCACGTTGGTGTTGTTAAGAAAATCTTAATACATGAAGGCCAAGAAGTTCCTGCAGGGTAAGAATTACTCCGATTAAATGTTAATATACTTTCAAAGATACCTACTTAATAATATTAAATACATTTCTAACATTGTACCTGTTTAATCGTTATAAACTTAACAATTATATTTATTATTCTTACATATTTTAGATATCCTGTATTTGAGTTGGAGCCTGGCTGTAGCCATAGTACTGTAGTCAGTGATTTATGTGCAGATTGTGGTGCCGATTTAAGAATCGACAATGCATCTAAACCAACTGCATCTGTTTCTATGGTACACAGTGTACCGGACCTCAAAGTCAGCGAACAGGTATATACACCTAGTGTATATTATATACATTTGTTACTATTTTATTCATTCAATTAAAATTTGAAAATTTTAATTTACAAATTTAATTTTTAGAGTGCGTTGTTATTGGGTAAAGCTGATGAAAAACGTTTGCTTGGTGATAAAAAACTGGTGTTACTCGTAGATTTGGATCAAACACTAATACACACAACAAATGATAATATACCTAATAATATCAAAGTATATATTTCAACATATTTGTGTAGCTTTATAATTAACTAAATATTGTGTATCTGCGAAAACTAGGTACACTCTAACTCAATTACCTATATTACCCAGTATCCTAAACATAATTTAGAATTCTGTCTGCGGGAGATTCATCCAATAGTCTAGTTTAATGTCCCATAAACAGAATTAAAAAATATCTATAGGGTACTGAGTAATTTGGGTCATTTAATTATACAGTGTACACGTTTTCGCGGACACTCAGTATATTAAATATTAATACTTTCTATATTTGCATAGGATATTCATCATTTTCAACTTTATGGACCAAATTCACCTTGGTATCATACAAGACTTAGGCCCGGAACATACAACTTTCTCTCCTCTATTAGTGAATTATATGAACTTCACATATGTACATTTGGTGCTCGAAACTATGCTCATACTATAACCCATATACTGGATCCAAAAGGAAAGTTGTTTTCTCACAGGGTTTTATCACGTGATGAATGTTTTAATCCAAACAGTAAAACTGGAAATCTCAAGTATGTGTATTATTTACATTATTGTAAAATGTATATTAATGTTAAGTTTCCTTTTATTGCTAGGTATCTCATTGTATGTGCTTTACTGTATGTTATGTTCTATTTATTTTCACATCACATTTGAAAAGATTTAGGTCTGATCCATATTATGATAATTTTGCAATTAATACGCTTGGTTAACAAAACAAAAGTATATTTAAAAAATTAAAAATGTGTTTATGTTTTATATAATATAATATGTATATTTAATCAATGATACTGCTTACTTACAGTAGATTACCTACATTCAATATTTTTATATAATGCATCATATACTTAACATAAGGTAAAATGAGTTCTTAAAATGTTAACCTCAGAATTTTATTCAATAATTTTAAATGCAGTATTAGCTACATATTTTTTATTAGATTAAAATATCACAATGTTAAATGAGAAAAATTCCTCAAACATGTTAAATATTACATACAATAGACAGAGTAAAATAAATAAAAATACTTGTTATTGACTTACAACAATATTATCTTATATTCACCAGTATATAACTTATATAATATTATGATGTCCACCATGTTACTAAAAAGTTTTAAAAAAAACAACTTTAAATCTAATACCTGTAGATATAGGTATAATCATAGGGCTTGTAAAAAAATATCAGTAAAATAAAGTTTTTGTATTGTATAATATACAAGTATATTATACTTATATAATACAAAAACTATATTTTACTGATATTTTTCTATTTTTCTATAATAATTAATAAATTTAATAATATTATATATATCTCTTTATACCTAGGTACTCTTTTATTATTTAATTTAATGCAATTATATTATTTATTGATTATTCTAGGGGATTGTTTCCATGTGGTGATAATATGGTGTGTATAATTGATGATCGTGAAGATGTCTGGGATTATGCTTTAAATTTGATACACGTCAAGCCATATCATTTTTTTCAACACACTGGTGATATAAACGCTCCTCCAAATTTACAAAAAAATGTTGATATTTCTTTACAACAGGATAATAGAGTGGATTTTACTCATTTAGTTCAAGGTAAATTTCTTTTATTATATTACTTGCTACCTTAATTGATTTAAATTTATACATTTTTATTGTATTACATCAATTAAATATTACTATACTCTTTTGGAACAGGTTATAGAGTTTGAATTAATATTATGTTAAAATTTTTTAAATATGATGTTAGTATACAGCGAAATTTGAAGAAACATTTCTTAAATATTCTAAAAAAAAAAATATCGATTGTTATAAATTTTCTTAATCATAATTCATAAGCAAAATAATTATATCTTAAGTACTTTATTATTTATTATTTTGTTAAATTAAATATGCAATATGATTTTGATTATTTATATAAAAACTAGCCATAGTAAAATGGTTTGTTTTTTTTTAAATTCCTTACATGCTAAAAGATATGCCCAACATTTTCAGCTGATAAAATACCAACTATAAATTAGCAAAATAACGCCCATAAATATCAGTGGTTTCTTCAACCAAAAACCAGATATTAGTATTCAATTAATTTTCTAAATTCTAATATTATCTGAATGTAACATGGTTTGAGATAATGCTTACGTAAGGTGCTCTCATTAGGGATGTGTTGGCCAGTGTACTTTTCTAAAAATCCTCGAAGTAATGATGCTTGTAATTTATTTGCTACAACTAAACTTTTGCATAATATTCTTCATTAAATTGACTTTTGGTGTACTTTCAGCAAAAAATACTTGTTTTTTTGGGTAGGTATATAATATATTGATCGGCGTTCTGATTGTATTATGGTAATAACAATCTTAGATAATAGATACGACGCGATGTTGCGTGTATTTATTCTATTATTATTTATTGGTGTATCGTGGCCTTGTTGGTATAATATCAGTATAAAAATATCTGTTTATGACAAACAAGAAGAATTTATGACAGGAAATTATTGAATCGGCTCGGCGAGTGGTTACTAAAAATTAAAAATAAACTAAGAACTTGAAAATATTTCTCTAATATAGTCCAATATAGCTGAAATATGCTAAAATATTCCAAAATATGCACTAATATGCAAAAAAACTTTTATAATAGATTCTACTGATTATGAAATGCAAAAATTTCTTACCCCCAATAAACAGTATACCCTAATTTAAAATATATTTTTGCATACAAATCCAGACTCTAGTTATTATTTATTACTTATTACTTAACTTCTTGTTTAAAAAATTTTAAAATACTAATTATTAAATATGTATCGAAACAGGTATAACTATTAAAAAAAAAGATAACATAAAAGGTGATCCACAAATGGAAGATGGAGAAGTTTTGTCTGACGATGATTCAGGAAATACAACAACTGATAATGAAGAAAAAAATAAAAATGATGTGGTAATTAAAGATAATAGTGATCAAGTAGAAGTAGAAGAAGAAGATGATTACTTGTTATACTTGGAAGATATTTTAAAAAATTTGCATAAAGAATACTTTAAAGAATATGATCAAAATTATGAGTTATATGGAAATAATTTTGAGGTTCCTGACATGAAGCGTATCATACCTACGTACCGTTCAAAAATACTAGCTGGTAAAAAGTTAGTATTCAGTGGTTTAGTACCTACTCCTGTACCACTGACTGAGAGTCGAGCTTATAAAGTGGCTCGATTATTAGGTGCAGAAGTCACAGAAAATATCAAACCTGACTCTACGCATTTGGTCGCTGTTCGTCAGGGCACACTTAAAGCTAGTGCAGCCCGTAAACGCCCCGATATTAAAACAGTGACACCTGAATGGTTGTGGCTTTGTGCAGAACGTTGGGAACATGTCGAGGAAAGATTATTTCCTCTCCGATCAGAAGGTGGTGGTGGTTCTAGTAGTCGAGACCCACCAGCTCATTGTAGTAGTCCAGAACACTCACCACATTTTATGGCCAATAACCAAAATATTTCTCAAGTAAATAAAGAACAGGACCAAAAATTTGCAGAGACTCTTAATCCACTACTTTCGTTTTCTGATGAAGACATTAAACGTATGGCAGGAGAAGTAGAAGATATGACCGATGATGAAGAAAGTTGTGATGGTGATGATGTGCCTGATATAATTGATGTATTAAAAATAAATAAAGATGGTAATTCAAGTTCAGAGGCATCTTTAGATGGTAAGAGTTTGGTTATGAATTGGTTAAGTTTCCATAGATTGAAATATCATTTAAATCCTTTTTCCGATATGTCCATGTTTTCAGTTTTATGCTGATGTTTTGGATCCATTGCAAGTTTAATCCTCAGATTGTGTGTTCACCATTTTACTGTTATGAGCATACATCTACCGAGTATGAAATTTACAATATGTCTGAAACATCAGCATAAAACTGAAGATCTGGATATATGCGGAAATAATAGAAATAAGCGTTTTATTGTGTAAGCTTATGTCTAATATAATATAGATCAGAGATGGCCAACTTATGGCACGCAAAATATTTTTTTTTATTGTTCAATCTTACTTAGTTGTATTTAATGAAATAATTCTTTACAAACATGCAACTGTGACAGATTATTTTCCTAAATCAATGAACTTAATCAAATCAAAACATAGAAATAAATAATAATGCATTGATGGATGAAGCTAATGCTGCTTGCCTATCAATAAAATATTTAGGTTAGGTTAGGTTAGGTTTTTTTTACCATCACATTTGCTTATATATTACAATTCTTATGTATAGAATTAAGATTATATTTTACACATTTCTATTATTACTTAACAGTAAATAGTAAATATAACACACTTTGCTTCAGGTTCTAGGAGAGGAAATAAACGTAATTTCAGTTCATCAGAATCAACAGATAATGAAGATGAAGTAGAAAAAGAAATAGAAGGTGAAACATTAATTGAACGATTCCGAAAAAGTAAAAATATAGATGAATTAATCTTGAAGTAGTGTAAAAGTAATGAATTTAGTGTAAATTTAAATTTATGATATTCACTACATATTTAGATTAAAGTTTAGTATATCAGTATGCATTTGACAGTAGTATGTCAAACTGTTGTAGGGAGGATTCTACAAGACTTTTCTCACTTGTTTTTTTAAAACTTAAATTCAATGGTTTTACATTTTAACCATCAAATAATTATTTGTCTTATCTATTTAGTTTTTTTTTTTTTTCGTGGAGAGGCTATCAATTTGGGTTATATGATATGATACAAATTTTTGACACCAAACTAGTAAACTCTTTGCAATAAATTTTTTTTTTTGCATAAAATGTGGATTGTTTTATATGAAATGGATAGACTATTTTCACATTTTTCTAGATGATATGGATGTGTTTATTGTATATAAACCAATTTATAATTATTTAAATGTACTTGAACTATATATTTATTAAAATAGATAATACATGATAATTTTTAGTAAAATAAATTATTTTTACATACTATACTTAGCCCTATTAAATAATATTATTTAACATACATTTAGTTTATTTATTAATGCAGATTCCATTTAATGATATCGGCTGTTGTGCAGTCTAGTTTTGATAACTCGAACCTGAATAACTTGAAAACCTCGATAACTCAAATTGTTTCCTACCCTTTGAAGGAATTTTAAGTTTTGTTTGATGTAAATATCTCGAAAAATACATACGTTGAATTTATTTTTATTTCCCTTGATAATTGAGTTATCAAGACTCAACTATATATGAATACAATAATTAATATTGTATTAACAATAATCATGTACATTCATAAATATGTATTTTTACAATAGGTACTCTAAAATAATAATACATATATAGATTTATACATAAAATTCATCCATATTGTGAAAAAAAAATGTATTATTCATCATATATTTTCAAACTATGTTCATCTATTGCATAGATAAAGGTAATAAATTTTTAAATTGGGAAACTTAATGGAGGTGGTATAATAAAATTATTAGTAAATTAAGTTTATTCATTGTCAATAAAATGGTTTTTACTTTAGGTACTAGCAGAGGACAGAAGCGTAGGCGCAGTTCATTGGATAGTGACGGAAGTGAAGAAGATAATGAAACATTAAATGAAAAATTTCGTCAAGGTAAAAATTTAGATGATTTAGGTGTAGAATGGGGTAACAATAGTGAAAATAGTGTGGACCCACCTGATGAGATGAATGATTCTGACTGGGGTAACAATAGTGAAAATAGTGTGGATCCACCAGATGAAATGAATGATTCCGAATGGAATATGTTGGGCGCTGCTTTAGAAAAAGAATTTTTGGAAAATCAATAATTTAAGCATCATAAATGTTTCTTCACATTTAGTTGTATAAATTGTACATATCATAAATTGTAAAAATGTCCTTTGCTAATTTTTTTTTTAAACAATAAGTATAATATTCCTATTTGGTTTATTACTGTATACTATGTTTTTGGGAGTTTATTATCTGTGATGTATACCTTTTATGCTTATTATACTTGTAATAAATAATTATTGAATAAAACAAAGTTTTATCATATTATTCAGCTATCTTTCAATATTAATGTTTAATATGAAATATAATGACTTTCTGTATTTTATTTTTTAATTGTATATAGTAAATTAAATTGAAGGTTAATGCTAATAACCACATATTATATTGAAGCTTTAAAAAAGAAAATATTAATTAGGTACAGTAAGATGATTTTTAACTGTCATTTAAACCTAATTTTTATTTGAAAACTGTTAAAATTCAGAAGACAACTGCTTGTGCCAGAAATTTATGAAAACCTACTAAGTTATTTATAATGAGTACCTAAATAGTAGTACTGAAGTAACAATTCAAGATAAGTAAATAATTAATTTGTTAAGGTTGTTAAAAACACTAACAATATTACTAGTACATTCAACATTTGCTTGAATTTTTTTTTGTTTTGCGGTGAAGGTAACTCAACACAAGCCATCACTGATGTTTGTCTAAGTGTAGCTGGTAGATATGTTGGTGTACCTGAGTATATGATTACATTTGTTGCATAATTTAATGGTGCAAGACCATGGTAGTAACTTCAAAGAAATTTTAGGAGTTTTCAACCCTTTCAAAGTGTTGAATATTATTAGTACACTAGGTAATTACCTATACTAATTAATAAATACTAAGGTATTATATAAAGTATAAAAAAAACAAAAAAGAGGAATTAAATTGAATTTTTTTTAAAAAAGTTGTGTGTATGATGAAATGTCTGAAAAAATTATTACGATTTAAATTATCAAATACTTGATTTCATTATATTTTTTTTCGCACAAACCTAAACTTTTGAATTTAGAGTATGGTATAATATAAATATTAAAAATTACGTTTATTTTAGATTCTAACAGATTGAGAAAAATGTATTGCTTTTACTATGAGTAGCCAGTTGGTATGTTTTCTTGTGTCTGCCAAGAAACATTGTCTGATTCAGTGCAATGATATACATAAAAAAAAAAATTAATAAATTAAACCAGTATCACCATAATTTTATGCTTCACTTATTTTTATGATACTTATTAGTTATTATTTATTACGTACCTACCTACTTTATTTATTTTATACGTCCAGGATCTAAGTAAAAATATATTGGAACATTAACCTAATGTAAAGTATATTATATAATGTGTGTAATGAATTGGAAGTTTGGAACAAGTTGCTATTTACAAAAATTCCTAACCACGCACTCTCGTCCGATTTATATAAATTATAAACTTACCTAGTACCTATATATATTAAACGAATATAGATATATAGCCATACTGATGTATCATGTGCATGTAATTTCGTTTAATTTTTCTGTATTAGGTACATACTTATTACCTATATAATAATAATAATAATATTAATTCTTTATTCATGAAAATAATATTTTCAACATGGTTTTGCAGGTACTATACACAAATCGAGTCATATTTTTGATTTTAACTGTCCAAGCGAGCAAATGACCCGGAACAGTAAAAAAAAAATTGGTTTTACCCTATACCCTGTGGGCTGTTACCAACTTTTAAATAGTTTAGCATAGCAATCGTCAAATATTTTGGAACCTCCAATATAAAGAAAATACAAAAAGTATTATTAATATATAATACTAATATAAACTATCCTTGCAGAAATAGACGTTGATACATCTGCAGTCTTTTTTCTCAGAATAATTTATTCAGACGTAGGTATTGAATAATTTCAAATTTGTGATCATTGAATGTCTGAATTCAAACTTGACATACCTACAATTCAGTGACCATCTCAATAGGTAAGTAAAAGCGAGTTCTCTTATTTTATTTAAAATTTAATGGTTAGGTAAATTAAATATTTTATAGAGGTACCTCTAATCAATAGAGGAATATTTTTTTTGTGTCTGTCATCACCTTTTAGGGAAGTAAAAGTGCTTGGATTTTCTTCAACAGTAACTTTTCTGATAGGAAAGTGAATCTAGTTGGTACTTTGGGGGGTCAAAAGTGAAAATTTCTCAGTAGTTTTCAAATGTGAGGTGAAAAACAAAAGAAAAATTAAGGAAAAACGGGAATTTTTACGCAAAATCTGTTTTCGAGAAAATCGATTTTGGTTTTTGGTGTAACTCGAAAACAAATGATCGTAGGTACATGACATTTTGACTGAATGTTTATAATAGCATTTTCTATACATCATAACATTTTCCAAATATTTTGACTTGGTTTGAGCTGTTCACGGATATTTTCAGTTTCCATTTTTTTTTTGTTTTTTTCTATAAATATCAATACAATTTTATTTGTTGGTTAAAAAAGTTTGAAAATTTAATAGAAAGCGCCTAGGTTATTGTTTCAAAGGCAGATTAAAAAAATTAAAATCCTTAGTCACAGTTTTTATTTATAAGCATTTAAAGTTCAAATCTTGACAAAATACGGAAAAACCACGAAAATTAGCAAATTGTTTTGAGTCGAGAATTCATAAAAATTTTTCTTTTTAAATCTAAGATTTGAAAATGTAATACAAGATTACCCATAAGTTTGTCTACCTTTATCAAAAAAAAAAAATGTCTACAAGCAAATCAAATTAAATTTTTATGAGCGTTTGAAATTAATATTTTTACAACATTTGATACTCACTCGATTTCTCATGTAAAGATTTTCTTATTTTATTGTAATTAAAAAACGCATGACTGTAGATACATGAAATATTATTGAATGTTTATATTTTCATTTTCTATACGTCATACAGTTTTGAATGTATTTTGACTCTTTTTGAGCTGTTCACGAACATAGTTTTCAATTTTAGATTCTGAGCGAAGCGATGAATGTATTGATTTTACAATGTGTGTGTTTTTTTTTTGTCTGTCATCACCTTTTAGGGCAGTAAAAGTGCTTGGATTTTCTTCAAGCAGAGCGACATCAACTTACCCACCTTTTTTTAAAATTTTTTTTTTATAAATATCAATAAAATTTTATTTGTTTGGTAAAAAAGCGTGAAAATTTAATGCAAGGCTCCTGATATATTGTTACATTAGCAATTAAAAAATATTAAAAATACATAGACATAAACTTTTTTTTTATATGCATTTAAGGTTTGAATTTTGACAAAATTTATCAAATTTAAAATTTAATAATTATTTTGTAAAAATTTATAAAATGTTCAACTTTATAGCTAAGGATTGAAAATTTAAAATAAGGCTCAGAATCGTTTTTCTTATACAATGATATTATATCATTGAATTCAAATTTAACACCATCCATTACAGTGACCCACTTGCAACCTACTGTACAACTGAGCGACATCCACTTACCCACCTTTTTATTTTTATTTTGTATTTATTTATTTATAATATTATATAGGATCTACGTATAGACGTAGGTACCTATATATAGTGTATTATTTAATTTATATGGCAATAAATACAAATACCTAGTAAGAATGAAACAAACAGATCATCAATCATTACTTTGATGTATCGATATATGAAATATGTCGATAGTTGAGTACCTACCCATGAAATTTGTTCGATTATTATTATTTTCAAACTGTTGATTTTACGTGAAAAACAAACTAATCGTTCTTCAATAAACCGATACTGAGGAATCGAGGAAAAGTAGATATTGCTAGATGAAAATGTCTGTACTATAGATATATGTTGTATATATCTATGGTCTGTACTTATCCAGTAGCCACTCAGGCCTTATGATAATAAATAATAATATAATATCATACTCTCAAAAAATAAGATTATCTGAGAAAAAAAATCCCTGTATAATTTTTCCCTAGTAACATAGATAATAGCGATAATTATAGTCTCAAAAGTAGGTATTTATTTTGTTTTATCAGTACCTACGTTGTACAAACAGCCTGAAAATAATAATATTAAAGCGGTTCTGACGTTTAAAATAGTACAGCGGCAACAAGTCTGGAACAGTATAAATGAGCCAAGTAGTATATATATAG
The DNA here is from genome assembly GCA_008086715.1 of Sitobion miscanthi. Lineage (NCBI taxonomy): Eukaryota > Metazoa > Arthropoda > Insecta > Hemiptera > Aphididae > Sitobion > Sitobion miscanthi. Next base: position 6,363,957 of record CM017802.1, on the reverse strand, counting down.
GTATAGGTAGTTACTTATTTATCACAACTTCAAAAGATGGACAATTTAAATTAAAAGGGGTTAAATGAGAAATTGAAATTTGTGTGCGCGTATAGTGAGATAGGTACTTATAAGGTCGTTAATTAATAAAATCATAATAGAAATAAAATGTTTTACGTAAATGGTAGGCAAACATTTTAATCGTGGGAGCGGTAGTCGCGCAGTTAGTTTTTAGTAAAATTAATGTTAAAATATAATATATCAACAACTAATTGCTACCTATTATTTCTACAAATGGAAAACGAATTTATTTTTAATTTAATGATATGATAATAATTATAGTTGCTTAATTTAAGCAGAACTCGAGCTTGTTTTCCTCTTTTCTCATTATTAACCTAAACGCCATTTGAGTGTTTTACTGCGTCTCCCTTCATTTAACGTGCCTACATATAATAATAACATTAGGTAGGTACCTAAATACTAGGTATTAACAAACGCGTAATAAATGTGTAAAATAAAACACATTTTATCTAGAGGTAACCATAATATATATAGCCATATAAGTATATTTTGAATAGATTCATAAATCATAAACAGTAAGTAGGCGACAAAAGCGTAGGTATTTAAAAAATTAAGATATGGATTTAATATAGATTAAGTAGGTATAATAATAATACTGTTTATATATTTTTTTTGCATAAAATTTAAAAATGTTTAACTGAAATAAAATATGGTATTTTAGCTTTGGGCGGGGGTAGTGGTGGTGATATAATATATATTTATCCAGACCTCACTAAATCAAGGGGGCTCCTCGGGTGTATCTATAAATCTCGTTACCGGCGTTACCTGAGTAGTTTAATATGTTTTGGCGTTTTGCTAACACAAAATAGTAAGTAGGTACCTATAAAATACATTACCATTATAATTAATAAGTATGAAGATATTATATTTTTAATTAATTTAACTAGTTAGGCTACAACTATTAAAATAAATTATATAAATAATTAATTTAATTATTGTTTGACATTTTGTCCTCACTCGTAATCAAAATATTTGAACGCCAACACTACCTCAGTTAGTAGGCATCTACTACGGATGCGTGTATTTTCTGTACTATAGAAACAACCATATATGCGTATATATATATAGGTACATATGAACAAATATTTTCTTGCGGTGAAAACAATCATTTTTGAAAAAAAAGTCACTGGTACTAGACATAGGCACCAATACTATAATATAGACGTATACGTATATCATTTAAGGCGGTATAAGTATAAAGGTGGTACATAATTTGTAGGTATACCTAAATATATTAGTTTTTGGTAATTCTATAGGTAGGATGTGTACGTATTACGTAGGTATGTATGAAACTATGAACAATACATTATTATAGGTAGGTTGTAGTTAATGAAACCATTTAAACCTCAAAGTTAAAAAACCACTGTTGGTAAAGTATTCAAGCTAAGTTTTATTCTGCTACGACGAAAAAATGTTCCAGTGTTTCATTATTTCGAGTGGCTCTTTTTACATTATGCCACACAGCAAAACTGATTCAAACAGCCATAAAAAAAGTCCATTCGAGTTTTTAAACAGGTATTATTAATATCGTCGAGGGGATATAAAGTGGGTATTTAATGTCTTTTTTTCTCAAACAAACCTTCATAAAGAACGAATGGAATGATACAAAAACGTGCCAATTCCGATTTTTTGTAGTCTCCGTAAATGCAAAATGTCCCGCGTAATGAATTAAATTTGGAAATATTTTTATGAGAAGTGATAATATTTCTACATTAAATATATAGTACCTATATCCTATACTATCAATAATATTATATAATATAGTATATATTTGTATCAGTTATTTATATCTTTTTTTTGTAACATTCATATCAATTTATAATATGTAACATGTATTAATGTACCTACCTAACTCCCTACCACCAACACAAGCTTGAAGGTATGTGCTTAAAAGCGGTAGGTATTATTGTCAAACCAATAAACTTTACTAAATAAAAAAAAAATGGAGTACTATAGATAGGTACTATAGAGTATAGCAATGGTGGTCAAACGGATGTGGATGAGGGGGATATATCCCCCCCCCCTTGACAGAATCATTTTTTTGCCGTTGGTATAAAGGTACGTATAGGTTTCGTATCTGTAGTCTATCATATATTAATAAGTACCAATGTCCAATAGTATATTATAATTGTTTTAAAAATAGAATAGGTATTACCTATAAAGTTATACCTTTAAAATTTGAAATTGTATTTTGAATAGTTGTATTATTGATGAAAAAAGAGGGGTGAATTTGCTCGGTGAATCACCATCTATAATAATTTGTTTATCGTAATATGGTTATTCCACTGTTAGAACTTAGAGGCGTTTATAACATATTATATTTAAGATGACACTATATAGCTTCAAACAATTAAGTTCCTATATCCTCTATAGGTACTATAAGCTGTGTTATTAGTAGGGCCTGAATTTAAATCCGTAAAAAATTATGAAAAAATGCTCTGAAAAATAATAAAAATACCCTTGCTATAATGCCTTTAATTTTTTTATTAGGCATGATAATGAGAGAAATGATAGGAAGACGATGATTACGGTATATATGTACATACGTAATACATTTGTTTAGTTTCCAATAAAGCAGTAAATCTATTTTTTTAGTGGATGCTGTGTGCCTGTTTATAGCAAATTATATTATTATTGTAGGTAATATTACAATAAATATTGTTATGCAATAGTTACATCGTGTGTACAAACAATTTTTTTTCGTTACTAATTATGCAAAAATATAAAGCAGGTAGATAGTCCGAAAACTACATAAAATAAAATATATTTTTCGTCTAATTTATATTGATCATTATTTAAATAATTGCCTAGGTATCGATTTTTAAACAGAATATTTTTTTAACTTTTTAACTAGTTTATAGGGTGTTAGAGCGTTTGGAATTTGGATAAATCAAATGTTACCAAATATACCTACCCAAGTAAATTATACTTAAAAACCTATATAATTGTAAAATAAATGAACTAAAGTGGGTAAAATAGTAAAAAATATTTAAATATTTATCTACGAAATGTAAATGTATACCTAAAACATAATAATATTATGTAAGAATCTACCTAGTTTAATTCTTGTTTTCATAAAACTGTAAGACAATTGAAAATGATGAAATCGGAGATAACAAAAAACCATGGTGTTTAGCTATTTTTGTCAGATGTATTTTATTTCACCTTTTATGTAGTTTTCCTACATATTTTTATAAAGTTTGCCATTTGAGAAACATTAAGAATATCGATTGATATCGATTATTTCAAAATATATACTGAATAAATATACGCGTTGTTTATGCGTTGGATTCCAACTACCATGGTAGTTATTTTATATTTCTCATTAGGACAAATGGAAACTTTAAGCATAATAATTAACATGTACCTACATTCCAAAAAAATGAAGCCGCATTGAACCAAACCGTTTCACGTGTTCCGTCTCTTAATAATAACCACATTTTATGACCATACATGTCGGTTTTAACTATTCCAGTCACGTGTCTGTAGCGATTGCGTGAGGAACTATATAATTTCTGATATCAAGATTCAACTACTTGATTATTCTAATTCTAAGTAGTGTAGGCCAACGGTGTCGGCGAGGGGGGGGGTGAAGGGACGTGGGAGGATTGGAAATAATGAAAGTACTACTGCAGCAATAGCAGGTATAAGTATGACCGTTTGAAGGGGGGGGGAAGGGTGAGTTCTTAGAATTTTTTTCATCATACCAGTCTGAATATAAATTTAATACAATACATTTATTTATTAATGTACGTATTGCGCACGTTGCCGTATACCGTATGCGGTTACCTGTGTACAATAGACCGCCAGGCTTAATATGTCAGGCCACGGGGCTGGTTGACTGTCAAAAATATAATCCGCCAATAATTATTAGATAGTACATATTTTATTTTAATATCGTCGATACCTAGTAAAAACCAGCGGTCAAAATTATCGAACCAGTCCCGTCAGTTGTTGTAGTTCTATGTAGTGTATTGTAGTATTCGACTATATTTTGCGACTTACAACAAATGATTTCTAGTAATTAATATCAAAATTATCGAACCAGTCTCGTCAGTTGTTGTAGTTCTTTATAGCGTATTGTAGTATTCGACTATATTTTGCGACTTACCTACAACAAATGATTTCTAATAATTAATTGGGCTCCGGGTGACGATCCCGCGTAGTAATTATTTGACGTACAACCGCCGCGCCCTGGCGTCTCAATATAATAACTTTCTGTTCAGTAGTCATCGAAAAACATCATGTGATATGGATCCTGCTAACTGTTATGTTGCACGCGATGACGTGTGCACAGTTTTCGTCGGCAATAATTATACCGCCCCACATAACCTTAAAAAAAAACAACAACACGTAAAACAATAAAAAAGAAAAAGGGCAAAAAACCAAAATACATAATAATATATACCTATATTATGAATGCGTGGTATGAAAAAAAAACCACGTCGGAGAAGTAATAAGAACCGAACGCATATATATTATAATATATATAAATGTGTGGACTGTATATTTATATAATAATATTATGTACAAAGTAGGTATATGTTATTATAGTATAGTATTATGTTCGTCTCAACCTGCAATTGGTAGGTATATCGACGTTGTTTGACCCTCGAAGAAATGCGACTGGTTACAACTGTTTTAATGTGTATGTGTTCTGCTAAAAACCAATTAATCCAAAACACACATTCGTGGTCCTTGTGTAGCTGTGGGTGTAATTTAGTGTAAATGGTTGACAATAATTATTAAAAATCTACGGGTGTGAACACGATAACACAATAATATAATGTACCCGGTGGTGGATACGAATATTATAATTGCCCGGTTTTACGACAATATAATAATTTCACGCGTAGGTATAATTTGAAGTGAAAATAGAAATAGAAATATATTCTGATAAAAAATGATAGGCAGGTCTTATAGCTATTGAAAAAATAATCTAATGTGCCCATATATAACATAAATTACGCAAAACGCTCGAAATTGCTGAAAATAATATTATTTTGTACTATGGGTATAATTTGTGAATGTGATATTAAAAATATCGGTATCTATACTGTCCTATTACGAACTTAACTCGGAAATGCTTATTTAAACTTATTTTGAGGATTCATCAATCTTTAAATTTCATTCAATGTATTTTTGTACATTTATCATTTTGTAAATCTTCGTTAATATTTAATACTGTAATAAGTAATAACTGTACCACATGAAATATTCTTTTGTATCGTTATTTGAAATACCTAGGTAGATACTTACTGAACAATAATTGTTATATTTCAAGAAAGTCCCTGGAGATGAGTATCATAAAATCAAAACTCGAGGTCAAGAGTCCTATTTATTGGTATTCGATTAGTTACAACTGTGGAATTTTATTGTTAGGTACATTCAAATTTAAATACCTACGTTCGATATTGTGTTTTCATAAACTCATTGATTAAATCTATTTATTTTTTTAAGAGTAATACATTAGATAGATTTCAAATTAAAATACATACCATTTTAGTCTCTAGATTTAAATTATTTGTTTTAAATAATTATGATTATACAATATTTAACATAATACTAAAGAAATATAGAATGGACAGTTATTCAATTATAATTGTTAAAGATGTCAATTCAGTACAGATATAACTAAAATACATTAAAATATCTTTTGAAATAAAATATTGTAATAATTGATACTTCAACGGCTGTAATAAGCTCTTCACCGTATAGTGTATATGTATCGTAATACTATGATATCTCCCCATACAAGGGCATGGAATAATAAATTGATTTATAAATAACTCATAAAAATACAATAATAATATGATATACTCTTTTTAAGAACACTAACTAAGAAATTTATATATAGTATCGTGATCGATCTTGTTTGTCCTATACAACCAGCAACCCTCAATCATGATCGTGTCACAAATTCTATAACTGTCAACTTACTGCTTGCACATGAACAGATCGTATACAGGTTCCACGTCGAGTTTATACCATTTATTGTCTAAATCTATATAAAAATTGGATAGTGTCGAGCAAGTGAACCGTAAAATCCCTCCACAGTGGTGGTCTTAGGGTCTTTTGCAAAATTATTTTTCACCCCAATAATAGAAAAATAGGGATGATAAAATGAAAATAATACAGACTTTATAAATAGTATTATTATAAATATTATATATAGGTAACTCATATGTAAGGGTGCTTTCCGATCAAAATTGATAACTCATACGATTGGGTTAGTGTATTTGTTGCTTTGGAATCGCTTACTATACGGTTGTATGGTTGTACGAACGAATTTTTATATTTAAATTATGAAAAATTGGTTTTAAATTCATTATAGTTGATCAAAATAATCATATAAAAAACAATAAAATAACATTTGAAAAATAAATAAATATTCTTCCACGTAACAAAAATTAAAGTTCCAATAATCTAAATTGTGCAACATTAGCATAATATAATTTATTAACTGTACTTAGTAATTAAAATATCTAATAATTAAATACCTGAAATAAAATCAATAAACCAGTATAAATTTATAATTTATCATGTTTATAATTTGACAAAATTATATTATAATATAATAAATAGTAATTATTTTAACACTATTTAGTATGGCGTATCAAATGTTGAATTCTTGATCCATCAAAATTAATAAAATATTAATATAATTTTATTTAAAATCGGTAAGTTGTTGGGTAGATATAGATTATTTTTTATCACCTAGGTCAATTAATTTGATGGTCTTAAAAAATTTTAAATTTAAAAACGTTTAAGGAATATAAAATTTGTCTTGTTTTTTCTTGTACTTTGTTGTTGCGTATATTCCTGAATATAGTCAAATCAAAACAATAATTCCAAATTTTCTATTTTTCTATTAAAATTGTACTGTTTGAAATTGAAAATCGATTTTGCTGTTTTACCTAACATTTCAGTAAAACATTTAAGCTTTGTTAAAATATAGCATACATTTAATACATCTGAAATTATTAATTATTATTACGGTTCACAGTTGTTGATTCAAAAGTAATTTAATTAAAATATATGATTTCTTTGTTTTGTTTCATTATACTCCGAGGAGTTTTCTTTTCTTTTCTCTTGTGTTATTATTTAACGGGTAAAAATCGACATTTCAAACGTTTAATTACACTCAGAAACGCAACGGGCGAAGACGGCTGTTATCCAATATCTTATTTATGTTTATGATACAGTAGAAGAGTTTTTTTCTTTACCTCCACTACTGCTCCTAAGTCAACACACACACACAAATAAAATTGGACGTCATGCAATCAAGACATAAAACCAAAATTAATCTCAACCCGTTATAGAAGGGGTTTGTTTTATTTTTGTCGTATTTTAAAAAAAAATGTTATTTCTACAATCGGCTTTTATAGGTATATAGAGGTCGTTATCAGGTTTTTTTGCATTTCGGGAACCACCCCGTGCCCAAAAAGCCGTTATTACTCTATAACGACTGACATACCTTCGTCTATATGTGTGGAATTGAGTGTAAGTTGTTAGCCTGTAAGACCGCTGTTTAATATTAGAACATCTACCCACCCTCCCACACACGCAGATATTATATTATATGTTTACATATTATACATATATACTAACCCATTTTATAGACACTTTTATACTATGTTGCTTGAAATAATTTTATAATAAAATATCTAAAGTTTGATTAACATATTATCATCGTATGAATTTAGTATTAAAAGAAAATCGATTTTAGGTATTTTAAGTGAACTTCGTCATTGAGAAGGTCACTGTAATGTAATGGATATTATACTGAATTTTAATAGGATAGTAAATCATAGCATACCAATAATTAATAACGGTTCTAAGAGAAGACGTTGTTCACTGTGTCAGCAGATTGTCACTTGTCAGTTATAGGTACTTCTCAGAAAATTTTATAATTTATTTATAACACTCACCTTAGTAAGACGGTCCGACGCTTGGCAGTGTATAGCCGCGTAGGTGACTAAGAATTTTAAAAACGTCTCTGTGTATGGAAAATAATAGTATAATAATAGTAAAATTGCGTAAAGTTTTAGGTCCTTGTAATTATTTTTTTTTGAATTACAACAAATTAACTAAAGTAAAGATTGATATTATTTTTATTTGTGGTTTAAATTTTTAATTTCAGCCAATCGTTAAGTTCCAAATGTTTCATAATTTCAAATGTCAAAAAGAGTCAAAATATTTTGAAAATTATATTGTTTAGAATATACTAATATTTAGTGAAACACATTTTTCAAGTTACTACGGTTATTAGTTTTTGAATTACAATAAAAATATTAATTCGATATTTTAAAAACTGGCTGTGCTTAAAAGTACTTCCGTTTTTTTGTAATTATTTTTGTTGTATTTTATTTTAAAAATCTGGGAAATTTTACTTTTTCTCACCAAGTACCAACCAAATCCAGTTTGCTATCCTCCCACAATATTGACTATTGAAGCATTTTACTATTGTAAAAATTGTCTATAGATACCAAAATAAATATAAAGACCATATTATACATCTTTGTAAAATACATCCACAGTTTTTGCGGAAAGCGGGTATCTTATAATAGTGAGGGGAGGGCTTTATAATATAGTTTTAAGCAAATTACAGCTACTAAAATGTCTACATTCTTACTTTAGGTTGTCTAATAGAGTATTGGTAGGAAATCAATTGAATTGATGACGTTGTTGAGCCTTATTGAAAGTGAAAATAAGATAGTACCTATCAAGTATCAAAAGGCGGAAGCGCTAGTACTACATGAACTTGACAGCAGACGGTGACTGAATGCTACAAAACATATTGTAGCGCAAACTCTCAGGTAAGTTATCGTGGAAATTGAAAACAGAGTGGATGAGTTCGTTATGCCATAAACTTTGTCATAATGTCATCGCAAAACTCTAATAAAAAGCTACGTCCTCAATTGAATGATTTGGACATACCTACCTACTATTTTCATTGTAACAGTAAAAGGCGTTGAAGTATATTCTTAAAATGTACGACCTTCCACTTTGTATTATAATTTTTATAAATATGTTTTGAGTGGTAAAGTTACATTTTCTTTTGTCTTGATACGTCGTATTATTAATGTTGTCATGGATTAAAATTTAAAATTTAAAATATAAGGTATCCCATATTCACATAGCTACTCGTTCCTCAGTGTAACAATTAAAATTTTTAAATTATTTTTTCTTAACAAATGGTTAGCATAAAATCTGTAAAATATTAAAATAAGGTAAGGTCAAGTACTTAAAAATAATTTTAAAATAAAAAGAAATGTATAATCATATTAGTATATGGAAAAATATGGAGTTTCCAACATTTAAAGTTAAAAAACCAAATAAGTAACTATATACCTAGGTACCATGCAAATATACAATTATTGATATAATTCCATATATAATTATATACCATAGTTGTACCAATTACCGTCTAATGGTAATGTAGAATGTACATACAACATTAGTACATAATACCTACACAGGCCCGGCTCAAGGGGTAGCTAGGCAACATAGGCCCACGCCTAGGTGGCACTTAAGCAGCACTTTAGTAAGAAGGTGGCGTTTTCAAATTACTGATAATATTATATTGTTGGGGGCGGCAAAATTTGATTTTGCTTAGTTCACTACTTTTGCTTGAGCCGGCCCTGTATCTAAATATTGTGTAATATTTAAAACTTAAATAAACGGAATTGGAAAAATGTGTTTAATCAGATTAATGCTTGTTAAACATTAAAACATAGCCGATTGCGGAAGTTATAAATATGAATTTAAAATATGATAACTTGATAAAAATGATAAATTATGTACACAAAACCATATTTTTTTAATTTATAATCTATATATTAAGTAGTAAAATAATTAAATTTGATAAGAGAAGAAAAAAAAATATATGAAGATCACATGATCAGAGAAAATATTCATTGATATAACTATATTATTCTATAAATATAAATATATATATAAGTGGCCTGGTGTGGCGCCTTCCGTACATTCAACTGGGGAAACACTGAGGAAACGTATCGGCCGGTGTTGCTAGCTCCCGGATGGGTGACCACCTGGGATGTTTAACAATAAATCTTTGCCACACATACAAAACGTGTTCCAACTACAGCCGTGTTCTTCCCCCTTACAAACAAAAACAGCTAACGGCCATAGTTTCCAGGCTTAATTCAAGAAAAAAATATATATATACATAATTAATAACAGCATTGTATTAAATTATCTGGATAATATCCGAGTCCAAGTACTGTTTTTCTTTTACTAAACCATATATGATAATGTTATTATTAGCTTATTATTGTACATAGGTAATATGTTTGTGCGTAATCCTAGATTTTATTATTTAATATCACTTTTTGCATGTGATTTATTAGTTAAAAAAATTATTTAGTAACTATCAGTAAGAACTATCACTCAAATAAAATGTTATCATTTTGATTGGTAATTAGAAATCTGTGGTAATCTCACACTTATTTTTTAAGTATTTTACCAATTATTTTTTTCGGATTTATAGAATAAACACCTATGTGTATTTTAGGAATGACAGAAAATGAAACGAACCGAATCATCCAAGTTAGTTACCACAGTGGCACCAAAGAAAAATGTTCACTTTTTCCACAAACAAAATTAAATTTTCTGTAATTACCCATTCCTCAGTATTTTAAGTTTCTAAGTAGCGGTGATGTGGTAAGTGGTAACGTTAACCAGCTGGCATCACTGTAAAATTGTTTTTATTATTTCGTTACGAAAATAATGCACGTAATACTAAAAAACAAGAAACGAAAAAACGAGTTTTGCTGTGGGTATTTAGTTTTAACGAAAAACTTTGCAATAAAAAAAAAGAAATGATTCTGACTATTGAAATTCTCGAACTCTTAACATTTTTAATGATGAGAAACATGTGATCTAAAGAAAAATGTCTTTAGTAAATATTACATAATCATGCACCAGAGGCGAGATGTTTGATTATGGAAACAGCTTTAATAAATATAAGTGATAAAGCTAGATCAACTTGAGAAACATCGTCTCAAATTTATTATTCAAGACATAATATTATACTGCACAATTCAAATTACTTTTCGACCGTACTCTCGACTTCCCAGAAAAAGCATCAACAAAAATAATTTTAAGAACAAGAAGAAAAATTTTACCACCAGAGCCACGTGCCAAGTAATTTAATAGAAATAAATATTTTTGATAATTAAAAAAAATGTTTAAGTATTGATCAATTTTTACTAAGAGAAAGTTTATTAGTATTGAATGAAATAACTATTGATATTTTCCACAAAAATGAAATACTTAATTAAATTGATTGAATATTTGTACTGCAGGCTAAAGCCGACGATACTTTTACATCTGTTTAAGATAATGTAGTTACATCTTATTCACATTTAATGATATCTAAAAAAGTGAGTAACGTTATGACTGGATATTTGAAAATGTATTTTCTATTAGTGTTGATTATGGCTATGAGCCCATACTAAAATGTATTACGAATTACTTTAAAAATGCTGTAATTGTATAAATAGCTAATAAATATCATGAAACTCAATTCTAAACAAACTGGTTTATAGCATAACTGCATAACGCATAAGCATTTAGTGTAAAATATAATCGAGCGGTCACTCAATAAGGAAAATATGTTGAATTTAGTATGAAATTGGGTTGTTTGCGTAGTTCTTATTAAAATTTTTATCACCGGGAGAAATTCTAAACGCGTTAGATAAATCATCAGCTAATTATTCAGTCCCAAAGAAAATAAAAACGGATTTGAAGAAAACTACATCTAGTAATAAGTAATAAAAAAAGAATATATTTTTAAATGGATCAGTATCTCAACCATTTACATTATTTATTTATTTATTTTCTTTATTGTAATAACGAAAACAATTTACCACGAATACAAATAATTGAAGTCGAGTATAGATGTTGGAAAATTTTGGTGGATGCTGTGCAGATCGTGTAGAAATATACCAAATTAATGTTGAAATTCGTAATCAACAACAAATTACTTCAGATAAAATATGTTATACTTATTTTTATTCTTCACTTAAAAATGTAATGTATTATATATTTTTAAATAAAATTTAATTGATTTTATCTAGAAATTAAAGACCAAAACTAAATTGGCAAATGTAAAAGAACAATTAATATTACAATATTTACAATGAATAATTGAAAAAAAAAATCGAAATTTTTGAAAGGAATTTTATATAATTTGTAATTTGATTAATTTTAGCACTTCTTTTTTTTACATATTATTTATCAATAATGCATTATTTGCACTAGACGAAATAACGGACCAAACTCAGAGAAATAAAAAACACAATTATTCTAAACTGACAAGACCCGAGTTTCAGCAGAAGAAAAAAAATTCTAATCAATCGTCTCCAAATAGGCCACACAAGACTGACTCACAAGTTCCTTATTGCCAAAGAGGAGCCCACTCAATGCACAGTCTGTGGGGTTACTTTAACAGTAAAACATATAATAATAGAGTGTTATCAATACACTGACAAACTCAGAAAATTCAATATTCCACCCAACATGAACGAAGCATTAGGATCAGGCATCGAAAACATATCAAATATATTAGCGCTTTCCTAAGGAAGACCGACCTATATAATAAAATTTAAATTTTTTGTTAATGACAATTATAATATTAATGTTAGTAGAAATTATTATTAATTGTACAATTTTAGGACCAGAAATCACTTATTATGTTTTATGTATTTAACACAAAAACTAATATTTTTATATATTATCGTATATTTATTATATACAATTTAAAGCTGATGATAAATTATTAAGTAAAAACATTAATCAAATTAATTTTCAGGTTAAGTTGACTCGTCAGTAGTCAATATCGTTTGTTACTTGAAGTATTCCGTGTTTACTGTTTAAGATGTCAGTTTAAACATATTTAAATATTTGATCCGGTTGAATAATGATACCTAATTAATATTATTATTAATGTTGGTCATATTTTATTTAATATTAATAAATGACGAATAAAAATCAGAGTTTGTTCAAATTTCAAATGTGACATTCTAGTATTGTGCTTCTCGTGATTTTCTGTTTTGAATGATTAAAAAAGGGGCTTTATCTCATTAATGTATTATTTACGTATATTATCTATTAGATTACGTTATGTCTAAGTGATAATCTTCACCTTTCGTAATAATATAACTATATAGGTTTTCGGTTCTATATATTTTTCAACATATATTTATAACACTCAAAGTCGAGTATATAGGTACTTATTATGCATGTTTTTTACTATTATATTTACATTTCATTAGTTTATGTCAAAGAGGAGGAAATTTATCGGAAGAGTCAGAGAGTTGTAAGCTTATAACTAGATAATATACAGAAGAACTTATAGAAAGAGAAGTCCGAATGGCGTTTGTGCAGAATATATAGACGAATATATATATAAAAAACAAAAGTTTTGTTTTTCGTTTCTCATTTCGACTTAACCGCCGCGGCACAAAGATCGAGTGGGTGGGGGGGGGGAGGAGCCCTGGGGCTTATATTATTAGTTTACAAAGTAAACCAATTCGGTCAAACAAACTTACGCGGTATACGCGCGGCCGACGCGCCTGGAGCGGAAATGTGTCTCTAAATAAGTAAAGGGAAATAGGAGAACCCTCGGCTCGATTACGGAATTGTGTGCTCGTGTGATGTGCAACGAAAACACTGCCGACAGACGACGACGCTTGACAATCCCCATTGATATGCATGAGATATGGGTTGTTACTCAGTAACCCTCCGGGCCCCCGACCAATGCAATATAACCGCGTGCCACCGTATATTATATACCTAATGGTATTCTAGTCGATCGAAATGCATCATTGTGTGCAGCATCCACCGTGGACCTCGTAGGTCATCATTGCAGCTGTTACAGCTGCAGTGTGTTATTCGAACGAAATATTATATTGTTTGTTTTTTTTTTTTGTTATATCTATCAGACACCGAGTTTCCCTCCCGTCCGTCAGCATAAATACGTACATAATATTATATTATATTATAAAACGCTCGTCGATCATTTCGAAACAATTGCTCAACTTTCAACTGCACCACACATTCCAAGCTATATAATATAATATTATTACAAGTAATGTTTGGTAAAATAAAACTATAGTATAATGAGTATGATTATAATAACAATAATATTAATAATAATGATAACATATATTTTTAAGCGTTTTGCGTTTTCCCCACTGTAGACCCCTCCGACTCGTCCGACCAATGTTATTGTTAGTTTACGCGGCGTGCTGTAACTTTGCGAGGGTGTACCTATATAATATTGTGTTGTTATTATGGTGTTTACCGTACGTCCGGTCAGACGTGGTGGGTATAAAACTGCGATTTTTTTTAATTACCGATGATGACATTGATTGCCAGCACGCATACGCGGAACAAAGCGGATGTATTAGTTTTAATTATACACATAGGTACCGTTTGCAGTTTCGGTGAAATAGTAGCGGAGGGTGTGTATTATAATTTAAATTACGTTACGATGATATGGGCATTTCATAGTGCCTATTAATAGTTTGCCGAATAATTATATAAATTCGTTAGCGCATTCGTTTATCGACGTGCGCACGATGCCGTGGTCTAGATGTGTATCGGCAGAGGTGCCATCACGAAACATTATTTTTTAGACGTCCATGATACTACGTTGGGATAATAATATGTTACTTTTTTATAAATAAGGATGGTGAAAAAACATTGGACTCTCATTATACATTTACAATTTCGGACTTTTATTATTAGTTACGACTATGTGCATGGTATGGCATCATGAATTTAAATATTCTATAAATTAAGAAAAAATACTAAAGAAATACCATACATTAGTGCATTATGAAAAAGGTAATATAAACAAATGTTTGAAAAATGCCCTCAAAAATTGGTCTTTACATAACGTTTAAACAATTGTTTAAAAAAAATCTATTTTAGATTCTGAGCGGAGGGATGAATGACATTTTTTTTTTTTGAATTCATTGAATGCATTGATTTTACAAAGATGTGTGTTTTATTTAAACATTTTTTCTTTTGTCTGTCATCAGATTTTAGATGATAAAAATGCTTAGATTTTCTTCATCAGTATCTTTTCTGGTAGGAAAGTGAATCTAGTTGGTACTAAGTTGGTCTAAGTAAAAAAATCCCAGTAGTTTTTGAAAGCGCAGGAGAAAAGAAAAGAAAAATTAAGGAAAAACAGGAATTTTTACGAAAAAATCGATTTTGGTTTTTGGTATAACTCTAAAATAAATTACCCTAGATACATACATTTTTCACTGGTTGTTTTTATTAAAATTTTCTATACACTATGAGATTTTCAACAAATATTGATTTGTTTTAAACTGTTTACGGACATTTTCAGTTTCTTATTTTTTTAGTTTTTTTTTCTATAAATATCAATTTCTATTATTACAATTTTATTTGTTGGGTAAAAAAGATTGAAAATTTAATAGAAGGCTCCTAATATATTGTTTCAAAAGCAGATGAAATATATTAAAAATTCATAATCACGATTTTTTTTTTATAACCATTTTAAACTTAAAGTTCAAATTTTGTCAAAAAGCGTAAAAATCACGAAAATGTGCAATTTATTTTGAGTTAGAAATTCCTAAAAATTTTAATTTTTAAATCTAAGATTTTAAAATGTAATACAAGATTCCTTATAAGGTTATCAATCTGTATCAAAAAAAAAAAAAAATTATCTATGAGAAAGTCAAATTAACATTTTATGAGCGTTTGAAGTTCAATTTTCTACAACATTGGATATTTACTCGATTTCTCATGTAGTGATTTTCTTATTTTGTTGTAATTTAAAAACGAACAACTGTAGATTCATAAAATCTATATCATATGTTTAATTTATCAATTTTTATACTTGTTAAAATGTTCAAAATATTTTGACTTGTTTTGAGCTGTTAACAAAAAATTGCAAATTTAAATTTTTTAGTTTTTTTTTCTATAAATATTAATACAATTTGTTGGGTCAAATTAAAATTAAAATTTAATACAAGGCTCATGATATATTGCTTAAATAGCAGTTGAAAAATATCAAGAATACATTAAATACATTATTAACAATTTTTTTTTATAAGCATTTAAATTTCAATTTTCGACAACATTTATCAAATTTAAAATTAAAAAATGATTTTGCAGTTAAAAATTTATGTTCAAATTTTATAGCTAATGATTGAAAATATACAACAAGGTTCCAAGTAAATATGTTATTCTGTAACCGAAAAATCTCAAAAATAAAAACACAGTTTTTTTATAGTTATTTAATGTCCAAATTTGGGGGAAACATAAATAACCAAAAATAACCAAGAATAACGATTTTAGTTATTTTGTTGTAATTTTATAATATTAATTCAACTAACCGGCTACCGTATTAATAATAATTAATTACTTATTATTAATAAGTAATAACAATATAAATATAATATAAAATATGCACACTGACAAACCGTCACCACTCAGAATCGTTTTTCGTATACAATGATATTATATCATTGAATTCAAATTTAATACCATGCATTATACAGTGAACCACTTGTAACCTACAGTACAGCAGAGCGACATTCACTTACCCACCTTTTTTATTATTGAATTTGTATGATCATGCATGTTTTGTTTTTTATGCAAGTCATAAATAAAACGATCAATACATAATATATTTGTGTCTGCCTGCACGTGACGAAATATATAAGCATACAAGCAGCCGTCGTTTTTATCTGGTAGGTACATTGGTAAATACTTGATGCGTAATAAAAATAAAGTGACGCAGCAAATTAAATAATATTTAATTTGTTTAATAATTTAAACCAAATTATTTAAAATTCGAGTGCGTAGGAGTTGAAAAAATGCAAAATAAAAGTTCCATTTAAAAATTCTTTAATATTTGATACAAATGTTTTGTAAGAAATGTTTTAAAAAATTTAGAAAAAATGTGATTTGAATTTAAATGCGTGCTCTATCATAGTCATTACTGCTACCATAAATTATTTTAATGCAATGAAAAGATCTCAAAAGATCTTCTAATATTTTAAGCTGATTTTTTAGACACCTCGTTGAAAGGAATAACATATTTAAGTAGCGTCTAAATTACCTATATGTTTATATAATCCTATAGGAATAGTCACAGTGATTCGGAATAACCAATAAAGTATCTCATTATCAATCCCCTTTATAAATTATAAATTAAAAATTGATTTATATATATTTTTTTTACCATTAATTACACTTTTATTGTGTTAAATATTTAACTGAAATAATATCAATACATTTGAAATATTAACGTCGTAACTATGAAATATGAAATTATTATCATTATCTATTTGAAAAAAAGGTAATTTTCTAATAATTTTTTTTTTACAGTCCAGGGTAATTTTTTTGTGGTGGACGGAAGTACTATGAGCTATTTCATGAGCAGCATCATTTTTGTTTGATGCCCTGAATGAAAGTTTCCAACTATTGTATCAAATTCGTTACAGAACCTGCACCGGTGATAGAAGGGTGAAACTTGTAATGATAACAGTTTATCATCATCATTATTATTATGTTAGTTTTGAGTTAATTTGTACTGTCCGTTAAAAATTAAATAATGAATTTACCGTACGGATAATTTTTTTTTTATACGTTATATTCATACCTGTTAATTTAATTCTACGAATTAGCCTAGTTAGTTCATTTTCACTGCCATATAATAACTTTATGTTTTTAATTAGTTTGGAATGTTTAGGTATACTGATTTTAACACTAACATTCGTGGTATATAATATTCATATTAATTATTAACTTTGTTAATTTTTTAAATTAAGATCCAAGTTAAATGTATATTTATAGACTTATACACTAAGCATAACTTGTGTTGGGGGGAAAAAAAGCACATCGTACGTTTCCACTGAAATTCCCAAGTTGTTGTCCTCCAAGGTATTAATGATATAACCTACTGCAGTATAACATTAGCTCTTAATAACTAGTTTTATCTCGCCACTAACTAAACTTTAATTGGTCAGTATTTTTACGTAAAACTATTTATAAACTTTTATTTGGTTTTACATTTTTAATTGAAGCTTTTTTTTTTGGACAAATGTAACTCACTGCTAACCGTGATACTTAGGTCACTTGCTTATAATAGAAGCATTATTATTGTTATTATTATAAGCTCTTATGTAAGATATAATATATCATAGGTTTGATTATAATACAGGTCAGTTTTTAACGATCATAATTTTGTTTCTATGCAATTGCGATTGTTTGTAAGATTGAATGTTAAATCAGTGTAATAGTATATTGTGTGGCAAGGGCGGGAAGTGAGCTATTTCAGTCGTGGGCGACATAGGGCCGCATTTCGCCCAAGACTGAAATTGCCTTCCCGCACGAGCCACACATACTATTTTTTGTCACGCCTCTGCATTCATCTATCCCGGCAAAGGTAATGCAGGGATCTATGCAACAATTAAACTATAATTATATGACAACAATATTTCATGAAAGAAACAATTTGGTTTTATTTATTTTAAGCGTCACGCATGGAGGTTATAATATGATTATAAGATGAAACCAAACATTTTTGTTTTGAAGGACCGACGACCGTGGTATAAATTTCAGTGTTTATTTGTGCAAAGTATACGCGCGTGAAATGTGCACGCAGCACTTTCAGGGATTTCCAATTTATCGCTTGGCAATTTTTGGGATTTCCACTTAACCGCCCGGCACTTTTTAGGATTTTCACTTGACCGCCCGCTGGATGGAAAAAGGGCGCTTTCCAATGCTTCAACCGCTATCAAAAACCAAACTTTCGGTGCAGGTATGACAAAAAATCGGTTACCGGTATTTTTACCGAATCAAAATTCACGAATGGTATTTCCCCCGAAAATCTGTAAACCCGAAACATTTTTTCCCGAACGCCTTTTTCCCGAATCGAAATTCCTGAATGAACTTTTTCCCGAATGGTATTTTTTCCATAAGTCCGTATACCCTAAATCTTCTTACCCGAACACTTTTTACTTGAATCGAATAATAATATTAATATCATAATAAATGCTGTAGTGTAATAATTAAATATTCAAAAATCGATAATATATAATACGTATAAAGTGGCCAATTTATTACTTATGTTGTTGAGGCCTTTATTTATAACAATAAAAAAAAATGCTATAGAATTGTAATTAAATATTTAAAATTCGATAATTTATAATAAGTAAGTATAAAGCGGCCAATTGCCTATGTTGTATAATAAAAATAAATACACATAAAAAAGCGGGTAACTGGATTTCGCTCTGCTGTACAGTAGGTTACAAGTGGGACAGTGTATAATGGATTGTATTAAACTTGAATTTAATGATATAATATCATTGTATAAGGAAAACGATTCTGAGCGGAGACGGTTTATCAATTTGGATTTTTTAAATTTTTATTATTTATTATATAGCCTTTAAGTAGAATTAATATTATAATTTTTTATTCGTTGCTACGGTGATACACAAATTGTTAGAAATTAAAATCCCATTTTAAGCGGTTTTTCGTAATTTGTCAGTAGTTTTTCCTGTGGCATGAAATAACTATTGATAAAATCAAAAAATAACCTCTCTAAAGTACCATCTTAATTCAATTTTCTAAAAGATAAAGTACTTTATGTTGAAATTAAAGCGCTCTATCCTCGTTCCGCTCAGAATCTAAAATAAAATAAACAACATAATATTTATTACTTATAAAACAATATTATGCGCGATCACCCTCGGAAATTGTAGCTCCTGGTATGTATTAAAATCAGCAGTAATGAACCGTGACAATATACTATTAATTAAATTTTGAAATTTTTTATTTCGGGAACAATAACCGTCAGGAAAAACACATTCGGCAAAAAAGGTTTCGGGTTTTCGGATTTGCGGGCAAAATACCATTCGGGAAAAAGTTCATTCGGGAATTTCGATTTGGGAAAAACGGCGGGTACCCAAAAAATCATTTACCTACATATTTGAAAAATAATTTACCTATCTAAATATAATTAGATTATTTATTTATTCCACATTTTGAGAAAGTTTTATTTATTTTCTATTGTTTTGTTTTATTTAGCTTACATAATATTATAGTCAGCCATTTGAGAAATAAATCTGGAATCAATAAAAACATATCAATAAATTATCGACTACTTTAATAATCATAATATTATGTATTATAATTTATTGTATTATACCTACCTATAATATTTATTTATTATATATTATAGTATGTGAAGTATAATTTTATATTTAAAAAGGTGGGCAAGTGGGTGTCACTCTGCTGTACAGTAGGTTACAAGTGGGTCACTATAATGAATGGTGTTAAATTTTAATTCTATTATATAGAATCATTGTATAAAAAAACGATTCTGAGCGAAAATGGTCAGTCTGACTATGATATTACTAAGTATATTTAATGATGTTATTGTGAATAAAGTATTTTGATATAAACTATTTACGTGGAACTTTTTTTTAAATTTTCAATCCTTATCTATAAAAGTTGAACATTTTATAAATTTTTAACTACAAAATAATTATTAAATATAAATTTGATAAATTTTGTTGAAATACGAATTTTAAATGTTTATAAAAAAAACTGTGCCTATGTATTTTTAATATTTTTCAACTGCTATTGTAACAATATATCAGAAGCCTTGCATTAAATTTTCACGCTTTTGTACCCGCTAAATAAAATTTTATTGATATTTATAGAAAAAAAAACTAAAAAAATTTAAAACTGACAATGCCCGTAAACAGGTCAAAAAGAGTCAAATTACTTTCAAAATTGTTTGGAGTATAGAAAATGCTAATATAAATATTCAGTAAAAGTTTCATGTATCTACGGTCATTTGTTGTTATGAGTTACACCAAAAACCAAAATCGATTAAGTAAAAAATTGATTTTGCGTAAAAGTACTCGTTTTTCTTTTATTTTTCACGGTGCTTTTGAAAAATATTGGAAAAATTTTACTTTTGACCCCCCCCCCCCTAGATTCACTTTCCTATCAGAAAAAATACTGTTGAAGAAAATCTAAGTGATTTTATTGTCCTAAAAGGCGATGACAGACACAAAAAAAATAAAAAAATAAAAAAACACGCATCATTGTAAAATCAATACATTCATCGTTTCACTCAGAATCTAAAATATCAGTAAATAAATATTTAATTTTTTTTAAAAATTTTTCCATGGGACTTAAGAGGATGTCAGCGCAGTATTTGTTTTCTCTCTTTACCCACACGCAACATAGCGAATTTTACGTTCACAATATTGATTACAAATGATCTTATTAATTTCTCAAATTAGAGTGAAATGACCTCTTATACAATTTAAAGTTAATATTATTACCTAGGCCATACATCATAGGCGTTTTCTTAAATTTTGATTTAAAGTGAGTTAAGAGCATTTTAAGATGTACAAACAATTTACAATTTAAAATACTAATAACTCGCTTTAAAATTAAAATTTAATAAAACACCTATGTAATGCCCGAGATAATAATCTTTCCTTTAAATTTTATAAGATTTCATTTCACTCTAATTTTAGAAATTATATGATTATAAGTTTTATTTATTATCATGAACGTAAAATTTACTATGTTGCTCGTGGGTCAGAGAGAAAAAACAAATAGTGCATTAAATCCTCTTAATAGACATAAACATAAACTAATTTGTAGACGATATACAATTTACACTTATGTTATTTTATAAACGGATATATTATTATTAATATACCTACATTTATTTGTTATTCATCCACATTATTGACTTTTTATTTTTCTGGATGTTTGTAATTTATTTTTTAAACTCACGAAATTATCAGTCTAACTTTTAACTTTTAAGTAGGTATCTAATATAATTTTAAATCAAGGTCTGTTATATTTTTTAAGATGACAGTTTAATTTATTATAGATGATGGACATAGTTAAAATAATTATGAACAATACAAATAAATAATAAAATCATGCGTTTAATTATTGAAATTATTAATTCTATTTAAAAATATATATATATATCCAAATTGAATCAATAGATTTACCTAATCATTTTTTTTGGTTTTTTTTTGAACTTAATCAGAATAAAAAACAGAAACAAATTAATTTAATTTAATACTTTCTGAAATCTGTTTTTGGCATTATTTAAACGTTTAGTTTTTATTTAAATAATATTTAAAAACCAGTAGTTTAAATTTAAGACAAGTTAAAAAGAGGATATTTTGAAAACAAACTTGAGAACTAACAAGGTAAAAGTAAAAATAAGTAAATTAGTTTTACGTGGTGAAGAGACTAAAGGATAGTAAAAGCATACTTATATATTAAGTATACTCAAGGCAATGTACGTAAATTATAAGAGAAAAAAAGCACGCGTTTAATTATTGAATATATCAACTATTAAAACAGTTTATATTAGCACTCTTTAAAATTTGAATTATTTTTGTTTGTTATACCTATAGATATATCGTAATAATTGTTAATGCATTATATATAATATAAACGTATAATATATCTATATAAATATATATTTGGTAGTCTTATCTATGTATTTATATTTTTTTTCATTTATAAATAATAATTAGTAGGTAAATATTATTTATTCATAAGTAAAGAAATCTGTTGATTTTATAATTTTGACATAATATATTAAGATTTAATGAAAAAAGAACATGGGTATTATTATCTACTATATTATCCTAAAAAAAATTATATTCAGTGTACCTATACTGTATTATATCATATTTTATAATGTACTTGATTTATGAATGGTTAAAATTAAAAATAATAATTTGTGCTTTAATAATATTATATTAGTATTGCTAATTGAATGGTATATTATATTTAGAGTGGATTTGGTTGGTTAAAAACTTGATGTAATAATTGTTTAATTGGAGACATTTTAAACACTTTTGTAAATTTTTTTTGAATTGCACTAATTGTTTTAAAAAAATATAACACCGTCGTAAATTCATTTAATTAGTAGTGTGCCTATCTGTGTACTGATCGAAACGCTATTACACATTATAAGATGTCGTAAGATCGTCTTAAGCACTTAATACCAATATTGCGAAGTAATTTATTTAAGTTGTATTAAATAAATAACACAATATTATCAGTTACCTATTGTAAAAGTAAAAAAGAAATTTTTTTATGTGATGGTTAATCCATCTAATGTGAGTATTGATTGTTTCAGGTTGGAACGGATCAAAGTTGTTGCTGAACTATTTGATCGTTAATTCAAGTATGCTCATATATGCCTTCAAAGTTCAAATGTGAAACGAGCGCATTCGTCTCGGAAGAAAATAATATTATGGAATGTGAAGGATCTCCGCGGCTACTATATTCCGAGGGGTCGTTTTGGTTATAGAAAATTGTGCATGTAAGAATATCAACGAGGGACATTAAAAACAATATTATATATTTCCATATAATATAATGACAAAAAAGATACGTCGAATGGCGTTTTTTATGACTTATTAATTTATGCTTGCCACCAGGACAGCAAAACAGATACTTAGGTATATATGCACGTGACCGAATGCTCGCAGGCTAGCTGTAGTGACTAGTGGTATCTATATACATTATATATTTATATTACATAATAAGGTGATCGCTTTTTCAATTTAAAAATATGAGAAGGATAATATAAGTTGCTTAAATAATATTTTAACCAACATAAATAAAAAATTTAAAAAAAAATTGCTTTTTTCTACCAACTTATTAATGAATTAGAAAATTATGCTTTATACCAGTTAATACATACTATTGTATTAATTATTTTCTTTTATTTCTTGTATTTATTTAATTAATTTTTTGTATAAGTTTAGTTTTTAAACCTATTTTCTATCATATTTTCAGTGTTTAGACATGTTTGGTGCAATGTTCAAAGAAAACCTAGAAAAAATGTGTCCATTGTTAGATTGATCCGGACAATGTTCATCCTGCCAATTTCTTATTCAATGATATTCTAGGTATTGGGGACAGAGTTATTTTCCGTGAGCATTATACATTACAATCGTTATACGACACACGTTTAGGTACGACGTATTGTACATCCTACACGATTATTTAGGTCTTAACCTTCTCCACCAAAATGTTATAACTATATTTATTTACGGTCCAGTGAAATAACATCCGATTTCATATCTATACTTAAACTTTTGACCAATATTGAAAATTTGTAATCATAATATTATGTTACCACATACCATTTATACTTATTAATGTTAATTTGCGTACCAGCCGGCAACCATACGAAATAAATAATTAATTAATTTCAGTCAAACGAAAAAATTGGTGCACTTACTACTATACAATAATATAATAACGAGATTTTAAAATTTCAAAAAATAGATCGCGGTAAGAATAAATGAAAATACTTACATAAATTTAAATATTTTTTTTAACTTTTATATTTATAAGTGATAAACTGATAACAAATATTATTTGGTGTACCTTTATTATTTAGACATATTACAATTTTGAGTAGTTACCTTTATTTTAATTTGAAATAGTAAATTTAAATAAATATACAATTATTAACTTGATGATTTATGTGAGGTTGATTAATGATTAGGACCAATATTTAAAAAAAATAATCAACTATGATGCAACATGTATCTACGTTTTTTTAAACTCAAATATTGTGTGCTAATAATTTCAACATTACTTGCAGTCGTGATTGAACGATGCACGAAACGAATCGTCAAAGCTGGACATTAACGAGTTAATAAGTTAGAAATTAAGTTGATTTAATGGTATTTGTCGACTTAATTTTAAACTTAATTGATATATTAAACATGTCTATTAACTTCATTTTTAATTTAATTGAAAAATAATAATTAACTGCCCATCTTTGCGAAACGAAGTATAATGTGTGATTAAAACCGTCAATATTTAAAATATATTATACGCAATGTATAACTATATATATATGCGATTGCTTGAAGTTTGATAAATTCTGTCATTATTCATTAATCATTGCATATTATGTAGGTATATCTGGTATACCAAAATATATTTAATGGTGTCTTAGATTTGGATAAACGTAAACTTGATTTTTTTTCACCTGAAATAAACAACGATCGTTTGAAGAACATATCGGCCAAAAAGGAAAAAGTACCTACGAATTTATCAGGAATGCGTTATGCCCATACACGACATTATAGGGTTTGCGGTCGCGTCAGACACCACACGTCTGCTGACGTCTGATAAAATGCACCCCCGCGATATATATAGATCTAAGGTACGGCGTATATAATATGTAAAATATATAAAATGTAGTCAGCAGAACGTGCCGAAAAACCGGAAAACGGTTTACGCAACGTGTGTGGGTCATAAAGACGTATAATATATATATTATATTTATAAAATATAATATGCTCGCACACAGTATTCTCACTATTATTATCATTATTATCGTCATCCGTCGCTGCGGCGGTAGAATTTCGACGAGAATCGGACGTTTCGACGATGACTTCATTATGTCGGCGTGGTCGAAGGGGTGTGATCGCAAAAGGGTTTATTATTATAGGCGGAGGCGCGGTGGCGGCGGACCACGTTTGGCGGCAAAAACTTCGGGCGGCGGCGGAGCAACAACCCTCGTCGGTGCGCACCCGATACACGCCGCGCCGGCCGAGACACGCGACCGTCACATCGTGGCATCAGTTCTCGCCTGTTTCGCTAAGGGTGCAGACCTGCTGAATCGTCATGTACACAGGTCCCGGGCATGTGCTCGTCGCGATCGCGATCGCACTCGTCGTCGCTTCAGCCGTGTCGCCGTCACGAGGGGAGCTTATCGTCGGTAAGATTTTTATCATTTATTATTATTTTGATTAAGTATAGGTAATGTAAACGTAAAAACGTTTATTGTACGACACCAATCGTTCTACCGGAGACGGTTTATTACGTATCATTATGTCATGTTACGCTCCATTCGTAAGACGGGAAAATTCCAAATGTTGTTTTCGATATTTAAAATCATTTTTCATTTTTAAAATTATATTTAATATCTGAATCAAAAACAAAAATAATAATAATATTATTATGAATGTAACCAGAAAATTACGTCTAAGTAGGTATTATATAATAAAAATAATAAAATATTATAAAATATAAGTAATGAGCTTAGATTTCAATACTACGATCGTACAATAGTATTATTTTTTTAACCTGAATAAAATTCATAATATTCAAGTGATATAAATACATTGTTCGTGTTATCATGTATCTTCGAAAAATTATTAAAAATTGAAAATCACGGAAATATTTAAATAAAAAATGATAGTATACGGGCTTTCTAAAATTTAAAATCTAAAAAGAGTATACTCGAAACTAAAATTTATATTAATTTTAATGTAGGAAATTATATAATCAAAAACTGGTTCATGAAGTGAGCAAATTCACGAATAGGGTGTAACAAAACGCAGGAAGTAGAAAAATAGTAAATACTATGTAATTGGTTTTAATAGAAACCTGTTACCCACCGCGCGTATTGGCAACATCCATAAATTCATATCTAATTTTACGTTGGAGTCAAACTGTATTTGTATGAATAATAAGATTAAGTTTAAGTTTACAATAATTTCTTGAAAATTTAAAAACTAACTTCACGCTTTGTTACGATATCGTATAGATATACATGGTTTTTTTCCTGGTGCAAGATGATTGCATTTATAAAGAAAATAAATCGTTAAAACAAAGTGTTTATTATTTAGTAAAGTTGAAAAAATTATTCATTGTTTTCCTTGTTTTACTCAAAGACTCAAATAACGTTTTAATTAGACTAAACATTTTTTATAGAACTATTGAAAACATTTTTGAATTTTTTATATTGTTATAAACAACTTACAGCACATGAAAAGATTGAATGGTGGAGATGTGGTCGAAATAAACCAAAAAGAGTTAACTTTGAAGGGTATTTATTCAACACAAAAAAACATTTCTAAATAGAATTCAAAACAAGAATACGCTTTTTATAAACTGCATATTAGAGTAAATTGTAAAATCCATTTAATATTTATATATCTAGTGTACTAGTGTTAAAACAATATGCTGTGTTCATAAATGTATTTCATGATCATACCATATCGTTTGCAAATTAATTGTTCACATCCGTAATACTAAAAGTCTAAAACACCTACATTGCATCAGTGGTTAGTACGCCTACGTGTGGCTTACCCAGATCAGTGTGTCTAGTTGGTATATAGTGTATACTGTCTACCTTTTTCCTGGTTAGGTAATAAAATTTGTTTTAATTAGGAAACGAAATCATGGTTTATTTTATAATATTATATAGGTATACTAGGATGAAAATTGTATAAAAAACTGAATCATTTTAGAAATATTAAATG
The DNA here is from genome assembly GCA_008086715.1 of Sitobion miscanthi. Lineage (NCBI taxonomy): Eukaryota > Metazoa > Arthropoda > Insecta > Hemiptera > Aphididae > Sitobion > Sitobion miscanthi. The sequence goes on along the minus strand of CM017802.1, from coordinate 6,336,529 downwards.
CAGTAACGAAATTGCTGTTATTTAAATACCAAATATTTCAAAGTAGGTATAGTGTATGAATATATTTTTCTTTTAATTTAACGATTTTCAAAATAGGAATAAATTGTTTTCGTTTTAAAACGGAGAAGTAATTGGTTTTATACAACCATGTTTTTTTTTGTTTTCTTATTTTAGGAAGTAGCAAATGTGCCCAATATTATTTTCCGTTGAAATCGAAATGTAAACCGTACTGTATATATTATTATTATTTTAGGAAAGCCGTAATTATTTTCAATTTATTTTATAAAATCACCAAACACCGCTAATATTATCTGGTGAAAAAATATTATAAAAATTATAAAACAATATAATAAATAGTGTGGATATTTAAATTAATATTGTTTAGATGTTTAATTATAACTGTAGTTGTGCGTTACTTTGAGACCGTTTGAGGTATATTTTGTATTATAAAATGAAAATCAGCGTTTGCTACATTCAAAAAAATAATTTTTTTTTAAATTCTCACGGAATTGTGGTCGGTACGCATAAGGTCAATACGTTGGATTTAGAATCGTTGGCGCACGCAGGAGATTTTCTCAGTGAGGGTTGCAGTAGAAATATGATTCCCCTATTTAGTTTTTTCATGCATATTTTTATTACTTGTCCACCTTTTATAATATATTACTTTGTATGGTCAACTGTTGGTAAATATTATGGACGTTTTTCATTCGTCACTATAACTACCTATAACTACACAAAAAATTAAATACATTTTGAACAGTTATTACTTAATAACAAAACCTGCACATAAAATTCACTTAGCATTTAATTTTGAAATTATTATACATAAATAAATACAAAAACCGGGTAAGTCACTCTACTTTATAGTTGTAGGTTTTGAATGTACCTACATCGTTATTGAGTGGGTCGCTGTAATGGATGTGTTAAACTTAAATGCAATGTTAATAATCATTCGGATTGCATACGAAACACGATTCTGAATGTAGAAGACAATAATTTATTTATATTACTATAAGTAAATTATTTTTCTATTAGTAATACGGTGTATTAAGCTAATTTTTGCCCAAAACATCGAATATATGATATAATATTTATTATTATTTATTTACTTGTATATTAACGCCATTCGGTTTTTATTAATAGTGATTCAAGATAACAATTCACAATAGATAAGTACCTATATAACAATATCGTTATCAACTTATAACTTATAACTCCCGTACAGTATAATAGTGTGAATAGAGATGTATGGCATAAATAGTTTTAAATTAATCTAAATGTTTTTAATATTTCATTGTGTATGGAAAATAATAATTTTAGTAAAGGCAAATAGTTTCATATCCTTGCAATTAATGTTTTTTGCATTATAAAAAAAAATACCTAAAATCATTATTTTTTGTTAAATATCAATTTCAATATTGAACTTCAAACGTTTATAAAAAAAAACATGACTATTTACTGTTGACATTTTAAATTATTGTAAGAACTATTTATGAGAAACCTTGTATTACCTACATTTTTAAGTCTTGGCTATTTAATTATGATTTTAATTTGAAATTGTAATTTCAAACGTTTATAAAAAATAACTTGTGGCTATATATTATCGTCTATCGAGATTTTCAATTGCTGTAATAACAAATCATAAAGAACGTTGTAAAAGTGGAACCTATTATTGATTTAGAAAGAAAACTGATATTAACATAATATTATATCAAAAATATTGTTGTATGTTAAAATATCCATAAGTAATTCAAAATTATTTTGAAAAATATACCACAGCTAAAAATAGATTATATCAATAAAATGAAAATTTCAAGTATCTAGCTTGCTCATTTTTGAATTACAAAAAAAAAATAATAAATATGTCTTGTTAAAACTGGCGTTGAGTAAATATTCCAGTTTCGACATCAGTTCAAAATCAATAGGTAATTACTAATTACATTCATCGCTCAGGCTCTGAATCTAAAATATAGTCTTTACGTCAACGTTCACTGTAATTTACATCCTGTTTAAGGTGAAGAATTATTATGTATTAGTTTTCAATGATCAGTTTTTTGTTGTTATACCTATACTAGGTTACTGGTATGCGATGACGTTTTCATGTATTAAGAGTGATTTAAAAATTTCATAAAATGCTTCAGTGAATTGGAAATAATTATAAACAAAAATTATTTTTGGAATTTCAGAAAAGTTACCTTGGATTATTGTGAGTAAACGGAATACTATCCGCGAGAGATTTCGGTTTTCATTACATCTGGAAGGGTATTCACTCCCCGTTTTTTGTGTGTATTTATCACTTTTTAAAGATCTAAGATAGGAACTTGAAATATTCACCGATTAATTATCTTAGAATTTAATTAATTTGATAGAGTTTTTAAATATTTTGATAGTTAATAAGCTTTATACGTACAAAACTTGAAAATTAAACGTTTTTACTGATAGATATCATGAGGACATTTACGATTTAATTTTTTATTCATTCTTTAATTTAATTTAGTTATAATTGGCGTAGTTATATATATTATATATTATATATAATACTCCTGATACTGATTTATTATTATATTTTTTAATTGGAATAATTGCTTTCAACAATAATATACTTCATTAGTGGTTTATGCACAATCAATTATTGTCATCAAAAGTTCATAATAATAGCAAATATATATATATATAAACATTATGAAATTCCATAATATGAAAGGTAAACAATTATTTAAAGGCTCAACTTTCAAGTAAAATAAGCCCAAACAGTCCAAAATGGATTCCCATAGCGTTATTTAAATCATATATAGATACCTTTTTATAAATTAAATTAAAAAATGTTAGTGACCTTTTTTTAGATTTATATACGTGTATTGTATATAGTTAAATAGTTCAAGATTAATAATAATTTTACTGGACGAATTTTGTATTATCAAATTATTTGATATTTTATAATTATTATAAGTATAGATAACAGATTATCTCAATTTGAAAAATGTTGCGGCATATCAAATATGTAATAATATATTTTTGAATGCGTATATTTACAATAAAAATAAAATTCGATCAAAACTTTTGGTTATAGAAGGAATTATGATGATATTGAAATAAATGAATCAAAAATATTAGTGGTTATTTTATAACTTTCTTGAAAATTCAAATACAAAATTCTGATTTTAAATTTGTGTTCAATTTCTGACTGTAGATTATTAATTCTTCACTACCCTACTAAATGTTTAGATCACTTTGACAGTTCTAAGCGTTTTTTTTTCTAGAGTTCCTTACTTAATAATTTTTTTGTGTCAAGATTAAAAATAAGTCAATATATTTAATACATTATGAGTTATTTCTTTTCAGCCAAAAATATTTAAATTTCTTGTATAAATATTTTCAGAAGAGACAATTTACGAAAGCAATAAGAAAGAAAACTAATCAAACTTTTTTCATCGTCAATTTCATCGGCTTTCATTCTATAACGCGCGGTAGCTCTACAGCTCGGCAGGTTCTTGATATTTCTTCAATCAATTCGTACGATGTTTCTACAATAATTTCTATCCGAGTTTTATTATTTTTCAGATAAATTTTTCCCATGGTCATATTATATTTCCCATTTAATTTCTCTTACGAATTTAGAATTGAAATTAAAACTTTTTGCAAAGTATTTTGTTTAGGATTTCAAGATTTGCCCGAAAAAGATTACTTATTTGTCAAACGGCCGAACAACAGTAAGTATATAGCATAGTAGTATATTGTATATACTACGTATAAGATTATATTGCTATAACCACACCTTCTTTAGAAGTTGAAAACAAGCTTTAAGACGTGGAAAGAAAAATTGACATTTACTTCTTATCATAGAATTTAATTTGGGTTTTGATTTGGCGGCGATGAAATAACAACACAAATTCCACAATAAAAAAAAACTGTATATTTATATTATAGAAATCAAAAAATGGTCTCTGATATGATTTACTGAACGCGTCTTCGGGATATTATAAAAGTGAGGTATACTTTGTGGCTTGTGCGATAAAGATTGTCTAGTAACATCGTTAAATGCGTGCTTAGTGATGAGTGGTACTGTTGTAAGAGAGTGGAGGTTCCAAGTACTTAAGATTTAGTCGCTCTAGGTCATGAAAATGTTTTCGCCCTTTTCCCCAATAGCTTTTCAACACCTATTGTGTATTTCATAAAAAAAGAACAATCATAAAATAAATATCATTTATTTAAAAATCGAAAATGATCGCTCTATTGGCTGTTTGTTCTGATCAGTTCAACTAAGCGGTAATGTAGTATATATATATAGATGTATTATTATTTGTTATGAATATTATTTAATATTCTGAGCAAAGTGAAGAATAATGTATTAGTCTTACGGTGATGATTTTATTAAGTTATCTTTTTCTGTTGAAATCGAGTTTCAATGGTATTTTTGGATTTTTTTTAATAGTTTCTCCGAGTGCAAATAACAACACCAATAACCGTAAAAAATTTCAGTGACCCGGGTTATCAATCTCGAATATATTTTTGAATTCAATGAATATTTATGAATCGTTAATTTCAAATTGTATGTACTTATATATCTCAATCTTGCGCTGATGTATGCTGACGAATGACTTGCCGCTGAATGAAGTCCAGATTTTTTTAATTTGAATACTAAGATATTTTAGCGAAGATTTCGAAACTTTGTCTACATATTTTTTACTCAGTAGCTTTGCTATTTTCAATATTATCAATAAAAAACAAAAAAAAAGAATTATTCAATTGAACGTTTTAAATAACCAACCCAAATAGTCAGGCGTTAAAGTTTTTTCATATTTTTGTCTCCTTATATCTATTTTCAGTGTAAAACAGGTAGGTAGATTTATTTTTTCATTCATGATACAAAAGTAAAAATTTGTACGCCATACAACTCAAAAGTGTATATAAACGACATAAGTATTTATTATTATTATGATTACGCTAGTTATGCAATATTACTGTATCATCGGACTGTAAAATCTCGCCTGACACGCCGATGCACATACACACACAACATTTGACGCCATGCAATCAAGACATAAAACCAAAATGAATCCCAACGAGTAGGGGGAGGGGACTATTGAAGAGGTTCGTTTTATTTTTTTCATGACTTAAAAAAAAAACACATTCGGCTTTTTTTATAGGTCGTTGGTGGTTTATTTTACCATTCGGAAATTACCTCGTGCCCGAAGTGCCGTTATTACCTACTCTAGTAACTTAGGTCTCATGTCTGTATGTGCGTGAACTTGAGTATAAGTTGATAGTTAAAGCCATGGTATAATATTTAATCCCACTTATAGATATATTATATTTATATGCATAATAGGTACATTAGTACATATATGATATATTAACCAATTAATCCAAGACGTTTGTTTTTCATTTTTTCAGAACGTTGACAGATTTTTTGTTTTAGTTCCCAATAACATATTTATTATTACAAAGATTAAAATATATTGTAAGCTGAAAGTAGGTGTAGCACTATAGGTACAATGTTATAATATTATTAATACTATACTATAATATCAGTATAGCCGATGTGAGAAATATTACGGGGGATGGGTGCTCGGCCGTATCAGGGCCAAAAACTACTACTACTACGACGAGGATTATCTTACGACAACGCAAGCCCGGCCGTTACACTTTATACCTCTATAATATAATAATAATAATAATATTGTTATTATATTAGATATTAAGCCCTATGTAATACAAGAAGCATCCGATAAATATTTTCCTATATTTAAAATAAAAAAAACAATAACAATTAACAAGAAACTAGTAATTTATTGTTATGTTTATGTTCGTATACAATATAATGTACGAGTTACTTAAGTCTATAAAGTCATCGTTTTTAATTTTTTTTCCAAACGATTTTCGTTGCACGGGAGAAGAATTTAAACTTTTAAAACCTTCCTTGTACTGCTGCGTGACAACCTTACGTAGACAGCCATCGGAAGCTTCCTATAGACAAAATAGGGAAACTCACATTTTGGATGCTTCTGTAGAGTACCTACATCGTTTACTTCTTTTATATAATATATATGAACCTTGGCACTATACCGCCGTTGTCCAGTGGTCGGTACTACGGTATTTTTTTTTAACGAGGTGCGTTTGCCGCCACTGCTTTTTAACGAGACTCGTGTATATATGTCTGTATATATATATGTCTGTATCGTATATACAAAAACACTACGAAATATTATACGTAAAATGTAGCATTATTATAAGCGGAAACACGATAATACACGAATGTCGAATACGAATAATACATATTCTATTATATACAATATTTTATGTTAGAAGCGCATAGTATTTGATATATTATATAGATACATATTATAGTTAACTCACCTCCACGGATTCTCTCTGGAGACGCCTTCCTGCAGCGTCCTGTACCCCTAGACGTGTAGTGTGTATATATTATGCGCACCCTACACCCCCGCGGTGTTTGCGATTTTTCAGGAATAATATTTGCCACGTGTTTTCATCGAATTTCAAACAATGTCTGTTTTTTTTTTTTTAATTTGACGTTTTTGACCTCTGTAAATCTCTTCATAATCATCAAAGCGTAGCACGTGCATTTCACACACACACACACACACACACACACATAAGTTACAATAGTACAGACTTTATTTTTTATGAGGAACTGTATTATACTTTTTAACTACTATATTATATAAATTTGTGTTCTATTTATAAAAGGAATCAGACTTCATTTTTTTGCGTAATGCGCGTTTTCCGAGACATAAGCTTGTGCAATTTAACGATTATGTTTTCACCATTTGATCACTATAAACGACCGGAGAAAAATTAAAAATACGTTACAGTCTCTCGCAAGACCGCGTTTTTGAATAAAAATTAGTAGCACAAATGGAACAGTGTACATTTTGTTATGCGTCGATCCATATATGTAAATAAACGAAATGCGCAACTAAAGCTCTTAGAATGAAATGTAATTCTAACGACGTCATAGTAGGACATTATAGGAAAGGTACAGTTTAACGTTTTAGGGATAATAGTGGCGTATACGTATATTATTTAACCTAATCTGTAAAGTAGCTATGAATTTACAGGTACCTACATGATATGTACAGGTGGTGTAAGTGTTCCGCCTCAGTTGTGATACCACGTGAAAAAAAGGTGACATAATTATATTTGTATTTGTATAATATGATGATTTGAGCAAAGTATAAAATAAATAAAACAAACAATATTTAAAATATTAAAAACTGTTCGATTTAATGTCAACGTAGTGCAAATACGAGCCCGGAACTTGTAGTACCTACGAATTAGTTTATAGTGTATAAGTTATACTTTGTAATATATTGCATAGACAACTGTTGCGTCTTTCAGTAAAATGATATACAATTATGTATCAAGAACATCAGATGGAACGCATAACTGGTTCATTGGATGCAGACAGTGTATATCCTTATCCATATCCTTCCTTCTTAGAATACTTAAACAACGATTTTGTAATAAATCAATTTCCAATTTAGAATTTATGATTTCTTCAATCTCGTCAACTAGGTAGTTGAAAAGCTTCAGTTTGTACCTAAAAAGTGACTGTAAGTCATACCCTATTAAAATGTATATTATCTACTATATTATCGTATTATATAATACTTATACACCATGGTATAAAAATACAACATATACAAAATAACTGTTTACCCGTTTCTGTTTTAATATTATTACAGTCAACTTTTAAATGTTATTTTCTTGGATTGGAAAAATATACCTTACATATATATAGTCTACGCAACTTAATTATTGTGTTATTTATTTTATAATAAAATAAAAAATACTTAGGTAATGCTATTAAATATCTATTATAATGAAGAATTTGATTAGACCAACTATTCACTAATGATTAATGAACCTTAAAATTGTTATGGTATTGTTTATCTTTGATTGTCAGTCATTTTTTTATGATAATATGCACCGTGCCTTACTTTACCTGGTACAATGTTTGTTTAAAAGTGATTATTGAGAGCTGCAGTTATTAATCCGATAAATAATTAATAAGAAAAAAAAATTCAATATTTGACGAGCGTTTTATTAATTATTCTTTAAAGATTATTTGTCACTTTATATTTTAATCAGTACAGCAATTTAGTTTAGAATAAAAATCAAATAGGTAAAAATGGAAATATTTGAATCAAGTAATAATAATGAACCAGCTTTAAACGACAAAGAAAAGTAGTAAATAGTAAATAGTAAAAGCAGCAACAAAATTATTTGAAAGAAATATTTTAAATTTAAATTTTATACCTAGAAAAACTATTTTGTAAATCACATTACTTATTTGAAAAATAAATATATTGAGTATTTTCATTTTAAAAATAAAAAAATGTACATATTATATTACTTTTGACCTGAGAGTTCAACAAAATGTATATTTGCTATTTTGAAATGGAAACGGTTTTTTTTTGGCAATAATTGAAAAAACGTATTTGTTTTGTTTTCATCGTTCACGGATTGGTAAATTGAGGTAGGCAAATCAACTAAACTCTAAAAGTTCAAAGCAACTTTTGAAAAAACCCGGAGGGAAAAAATAAAAAACAACGTTTGGAATAAAAGTTTGTCAAAATCGTGTGGCATGAAGTATATTATTGCATGAACGCCATGAACACATAATAGAATCGTCCCTAGAGCTTGGAAAATGATTGAAGTGAAAATTATATCGATACACGATCTATTTATAATATTATTATGTTATATAAATAACAGTAAATACGATAGAAATTGAGTCTATATCTGTGCCTTACATTTATTATATTATCATGTAGGCATTGATAGGTATATCTATTCTATTATTATACCGTGTTTAACCATCACATAAAGTCCATTAGCGATATTCAGACTAAGTCCGATGGATATTCTACCGAAAATACATATTAGGTGTAACAAACTAACAAATTTAATGCCTCACGTTGCAATTTTTTTTGTTATCTGATTTTTGACTAGCATATTTTACCAGTCGTAAATAAAGTGGTTTATCTGCGAAATGGTTTGATGTCCATTATAGTTTTCACTTTTCCCGGACCTATCGATAATGGCTAGCGTGTAAAATAATTCTGACATGTATATTATGGTTTTGGCTTAAATTGTAATTAGCTAGCCTGCTGCTGCAATAATAAGTTATAAAATCAAAGTGGACAAATTTTGAATATACGTACCTAAGTACTTAAAAAAATATCTTGAGTGCAATCTAAAATTAATTATTAATTATTGTTAAAATGTTTGGTATTTACTTATATTCTAAAGTGAAGTATATACTAATATAATGCATGTATGTTACTTAAAAAAAATTATGTGAGGATTTTAATAGGTGCATGACCATATGATTAGCTAAATCTGATCAAAATATGAGTATATTTTCAACATGACTGATTATTTTTAACTATTAATTCAAAATGTTTTTTTTTTAATTTTAAACTATTTGAAAGTCCAACACAATGAACCTTTATAAAGTTTGCATAAACTAACAAATTATGATCAAATAATATTAAGTTCTATAATGTTCGACAGTATATGTTAATCGATTGAAAATGTTACCCTTTGGGAATTTTAGCAAAATACTCTTAAATGTTATATCGTTATGGAGAAACTTTCTTCAATAGAAATTGAACTGTAAAAATTAAAAAGGGAAGTTACTAAACCAATTTTGTTTATCCAAAAATACACTTCGTGTTTACTAAATACGTCTCAGAACTTTTATGATTTTATTTTTAGGTTAAATCGAATATAGCCAAACCTATCTTAGTAGCATGAATATAAATAACATAATTCTATTTATAATAACAATCTATTAAAAAACGATGACTTTAACTCTGAGAAACTATTTCTTTTCCTAAAACCTTGAATGCTGTTTGCATTGTTAATGTTACAGTCTTATGCAGTTTCAGCAGTTGACACATTTATGCGTCAAGTGTAACATAACAGCGATATATCTATACCCAAACCTACGTAATTTTAATAGTTGATATGAGTATAGTTAGGATGTTTTGGAGTCTGCTCTGCAGCGCAGAATACCATACCTGTAAAACCACAAACGCAAACAACAATTAAAATCGCAAAAAATCAACTACTTCATCAGGGGGGAATATCAAATGTTGTAAAAATATGAATTTCAAACGCGCATAAAAATTTAATTGACTTTCTTGTAGACATTTTTTTTTTTAAATCTTAGAATTAAAAAGAAAAATTTTTATGAATTCTCAACTCAAAATAATTTGCTTATTTTCGTGTTTTTCCGTATTTTGTCAAGATTTGAACTTTAAATGCTTATAAATAAAAACTGTGACTAAGGATTTTTAATTTTTTTCATCTGCCTTTCAAACAATAACCTAGGAGCCTTCTATTAGATTTTCAAGCTTTTTTAACCAACAAATAAAATATTATTGATATTTATAGAAAAAATAACTAAAAAAGATGGAAACTGAAAATGTCCGTAAACAGCTCAAAATAAGTCAAAATATTTGGAAAATATTATGGTGTATAGAAAATGCTAATATAAACATTCGGTCAAAATTTCATGTACTTACGGTCATTTTTTTAGAGTTGCATCAAAAATCAAAATCGATTTTCTCGAAAACAGATTTTGCATAAAAATTCCCGTTTTCCTTAATTTTTCTTTTGTTTTTCACGGCGTTTTTGAAAACTACTGGGAAATTTTTACTTTTGACCCCCCAAAGTACCAACTAGATTCACTTTCCTATCAGAAAAATTACTGTCGAAGAAAATCCAAGCACTTTTACTGCCCTAAAAGGTGATGATAGACACACAAAAAAAAAACACACATCATTGTAAAATCAACGCATTCATCGCTTCGCTGAGAATCTAAAACCAAATTTATAATTTAAGTTAATTGGCTCCACCAAAATATTAGCCCCGGGTCCCAAAATCCCTAAGTAGGGCTCTCATATTATGTAACATACGTATTACAATATTATTGGAAATGAACACGCGACGTGTGCTCGTGTAGTACGCGGGAGGATTAAGCGCCTTAGTTGAAAACGTGATGCGTACGGTTCGGCGCGTAAACCGGATGCGGGTTACCGCGAACTCTTCGCAGTGGGTGTGTGGGTGGCGATGCCTAACCTGCCGCAGATACGCGTTTTCCGCGGAAACGCAAATAATAATTATTATTACCTACCTACCTATATATATAATATATATTATATAGACGGTGGATATTTTGAAATACGCTGCGCCGTTTCGTCCTTTGCACGCACGCCCCATCGCTTTATGCAATATAATAATTATTACGATAATGACGTGATCGTCTCGTACGACCGAAAACAACAACAATATACGCGAGTTACCAGCTCCCACACCGGTGTAACGTACCTCCATACACTGTAATGTTCTACGGTATTATAATATAATATTATACCAATATGCCGTATCTGTAGTGGAATTTCGTCGGAACGGAAACACGTGCGAATAATACCGCGTCGGCGGTCGGCCGGTACAACTCTCACATATTATAATACGGCGCTATGTAATAATAATAGTAATAATAATATGTAAAACGCAGCAACAACAACAATAATAATGATAATAATAATAATAACAGTCGCGGGTACCTTTGCGTACAAAAGCGTACCTACGTCTCCCCGGCAGCGTACATTATTGACGGCCGTGATTTGAATGGCTCAGAGAGGGTAAAAGAGGGAGAAAGGGGTTGGTTTGCGTCCGGTCAGGTTCGCGCCGGACCGGCCGGGTCATCCGGTGGCGATCTGCGTGGACACCCTCACCCCGGTAGAATATTATTAACACGTCGCCGCATTGTTTTCGATTCCGTTTATACGTACCATATATATATATTTTATATTATGTGCCTATATAGCTGGGCTATTTGGAGGAGTCTGTTTGGAAAAAATTAAAATTGAAAACATTTATAACAATACACACGTGTGCTATACACATTATATAATACCTACGTGGAGTCTATACGTCATATCGTCCATAGCTCGCCTCACCGCCGCCATACACGATAATATAATAATAATATTATTATTATTGTTGTGTAGGTACACTGGCGCGGACCGGTACATTAAGCAATATTCGAATAGCCCACAGACCGAGGGTCATGATATTACGTTGGGGCAAAGTATGCGATATTGTTATTATTATAGCGTGTTATAAAACGCGCAGCGTATGTACGACCTCCATTATCACTGTACCTACTACCTACTACCACGTGGTGAACCAATATACCGCTGTATCCGGTAATTGTAGATTTAACACGAGGAATTCGGTACAATTTATACCGTATATGCGCCACGACGATCGACGGTGACGAGTACGAATTCTTCGGATTCCTCGTAAATAGTATGCTGTAGTTTTAGGTACGTACCTGAATTATAGTGTAGGGTGGTCGTTTGTATGTTTAGCGTGTGGTCGGTGTTACGAATAAGGGAATACTTGATTCGTACGAGTAACTTTGATCGACTTTTGTATGATGCATAAAAAACATCGGCAACCCGACTTTCTATGAGGGAAGGGGAAAATATAAAACAAAGTTCTTACTTCAAGACGTGTTATCGTGAAAAATACGATAAACGACCGCCATGAGTGTTGGGAGATGATGATCCCGAGTTGATCCCTCCTGATGTGATCGAGGATGGACGATTGAATGCATTTATTTTACCATTGTTTGTGACTGTAATGTGCATATACATATATTTATATATACAGAATATTTACAATATTTCGCTGTACATTTTTTCCTTGTACATATCATCCCACATATAGTAGTCTCTCGTTACACGAAGTTGGATAATAACTAATTACCATTAATTAACCACCAAGTACCAATGTACCATTTACGTACGTAACAATAATTACTAAGGCGTACAAAAAACAAATAACCAAGTACCTGACTATAGTTAAAATCTAAATAATATAATCATTAAGTATATCATAAATACCAGTGATTCAATCGACTCATTATACGAAAATTATCTATCTGTGTGTTGTAGAAAATTGAACAACCCCTCGTCAATTTAACAACAAGAATCAATACCTAGCCGATAGAAAGAATCACATGCACTTTTTTTTCTTCGACAAAAAATGTATAGTGCATATAATAATATATATACTGTACAACTGTAAAATGTTTATTTGTGTCATAAATTAAGTAAAAAGTAACTGAACAACATTACCCATTGATGCTTTCAAATAATCCACAATTCAAAAGATTTACCCTACTTGGAATAAAACTCCATTTTCCAACAAGGGTTCGTCTAAAAGATTTTTTTTTATCAAATGTTTTCGATGGAATTCAATCTTCGAATTAAAATATGCTACAGATATATGAATCGATAAACGAGTTTAAAATAAAAATGTGGTAAATATTTACAGACTGAGAAGAACGAATTATTTTTAAATCAGTCGCTTTTCTTTTTAAATCCAAAATTGTTTAAATTTTTTAGAATATTATAGAAACATACTTTATTAATACTTGGCTTATCCTGAATTATGATAAATATATATTATACATGAATTAATTGCAAACACAAACAAAAAGTTTATCGGAGTTAAAATTATCGTCTTTAGTCTTTACAGAATACCTATGTTTTCTTAAGTCTCCGGGTTTGATGAGTTTTTAAACAGAATTAATTTAATTTTAAGTTTAACTGTCCACTGTAAATTAATAAACATAAAATCTAGATATAAAAAAATATTTTAAGCTTCTTGTATGCGGAAGTATAATTTTAACAACTTAACTGTATAGGTACATGTAAATATTATTATGGTTGTAGTTTAGTGTTTCAAAAACTGTAATTTTTAGTTTTTTTCATCATCATCCATACATAATTTAAACGTTATTTTACGTATTATACCTATGACAGCGTATGATATTATTATCACTTTTATGTCGTAAACCTAAGCATATTAATTCTTCAATGAAGTAACTTTGATATTTTTTTTACACCATTTCATATTACCATGAAATACTATTACCTAACATTACCTATTCATTTAAATATTTTAAGGTTAACATAATATAATATCCTAATTGGATGATATACGTGCAATTAATTATGTTATATACTTAGATGGCCATTAACTTGTTAAAAAGTTATTGTTTTTTTTTAAAACTTTTTAACTTAACTAGTTAATTATTTTTATTTTAAACTTATTAACTTATTTAGTTAAAATGTTTATTATTGTAACTTAACTTTTTATAGTTTCTAATTATATATTATAATAATCTAATTTTTTATAGTTTACAGTTAAACGACTTAATAAATGTTTGTGTTAATCAAAATACAAGGGAAGTTTATGACTTAAAAATATTGTAAACTGAAAAAAAATTATCTTTTTTTTTAACTGAGTTAAGTTCCATCTCAACTTTAAACTTATCTAGTAAATTTTTTTTTGTCAACTTTTAACTTTACTGTAGGAAATTTAATTAAATTAACTCCACTTGTCACAGTGAATTATTTTCGTTAATTTTCCACCTTTGCTTAATGTACACTAAGACTACAATACTAGCGGGAGATTATAATCGTATTTTATAATCGTAAATCGTAATAATATTATTGACGTCAATTAATTAAACTAAAATTTTGTACACATTTAATAAAGATTTTGATCTAAGTAGAGCAGTAGGCTATGTGTTTAATTGTAGTATTATATATATATGATGCGATATGCTGATAATAAAATGCTGTGATATGTGATAACTGATAATATAACGTGGCGGGTCCACGATTTATCAAAATATGGAGGGGTTTAGGATTTATGTGGACATATTTTATTATTTATAATTGAAATTAATTATAATCAAAAAAGTTATAAGTAAAGCACTAATGTCTACGTGTATAAGATTATAAAATTAAAAGTCAACTTGTCAACCAATAATTTATTACAACAATGAGCCGATGAAGTTTCAGAATAGTTGTTGTAGTCCAGCGAGTTTGTTCATGCGAAGATTGTCGACACGGTTTAAATGCAACGTCCTGATATAATAATGGTGGACATAACGAAAATAGTTTCGTATCCATATAACATTGATGATAATGATAATAATAATAATAATAATAATGCAATACTCTTCCACGGCTGGCCAAATCAAAATAAAAACACGATTATTGTTGCCGTTGTCGTCGTCAAGTATCTGCACGTGGCGTGTCGTAATGATATTATTATTATTATTATTACACTATAATGGTAGATATTTCTATGGCAAGTCGGTAATTGTATGACGTTCATTGCGTCGTATTTTGCACCGATTTTGCAACCTGTTTTGCTCCGGGCCCACAAGTGGCTCAAAATCCCTTTAATATAATAACTAATAAGTGCGTAATATAAAAAGATTTATTCAATGAATCAACATTCTATTGTGTATTGGTGTTAAATGCAACGGTATATAGGTTTAATATTGAGTGTAAACATATATTTCACAATGATATTTATATGTATTAACTATTTTATCTGTATTTTTTTGTGATTTTGAAAAAATATTGTTATGCCATACCTAACAGTTTTTTTAATAACATATTTTACATTTTGAAGCAGAATGTTTTCATGAAAATTTTGATGTATAGTTAATACTTAGTTTATATTGAAATAATATAGTTACCTATATATCCTTACTTCTGTGAATTTTAATTTATAGATAGGTCAGAATCGAGTTAGTTATTAGTGTGTGTAGCCATATTCTAGCATGGATGGAAATCCTATATTTTTTTCAGTTACGATCAAGGATTACCACATAATAAAAAATGTTGTCCTCCACATCCAACATTCAATAACCATAATAGCATGTAGTTATACTCATGATAATGGGTTTGTTCCGTACATATTATTATTTTATTAATATATAATAAGAACTAATTAACCATAAATGGCATAAATTATGAGGCCGCTAATTTCTAAACTGGCGGTGCTAGACACACTCAAGCTAGTCGCTCCCAGAAAATTCTGCATGTTACGCTATTATAAATAAAAATAGAAAACTAAAAAATCACTACTTATAGGTATATCAAATTATGATACGCGACGCAGGTACTGTTTACTATTTAATTTAGCTGAATAAATGCCAAAACTTTGAAAATTGACGTGGCGAGTCGAAAACAGATCATCCGGTGTAGGTATATGCAATCTATGAAAACACTGTCGGGTCTGTAAAATAATAATTGTCGTACACCTTAGACGTCGTGTCGTCGGCGTGAACCGTTCAATAATCCTGCCTGGAAACTAAATCGTTACACGTGCGATCCCGATATGTACTACGATGCCGGCGGCGACTTTTGCTTGAATCGCGTCGGTTAAAACGGTAGTCGTTTGTAAATTATATTAGATCACTCGACGTATACACAATGTCGTAAGATACATTATTTGAATAAGGGCCAGCTCGTTACTTGGCTTTCGATTATGATTAGTTTGACTGTTCACATTTCCACTGCGCATTATCTGCTGCACAGTGCACACCCATAGCTAAGTGATTTGGTCACTCGGCGAGCATGTCTTATGCAGTAGGTAACCGCATGTGTATCTAAATATTTTTAATACTCAACCAAAAGTCATCATTTTTATTGAGGTTACCAGATGTAATACCATCATAAACAAATCAACGTCAACGAATATACTATGAAAGTTCTTCCTAAGTGGACGCGTTCTTATAAATCGGGTTAATAAAGTGTTCGGAAGAAAAGCAATTTTTTCGATTTATCGCCCAAATGTGCACACGCGTGGTGCACACCATAACTCGTATATTGCAACCACGCGCCGTCTATGCTCGTCGGCTGAATTTCCGCAAACCGTGACGGGGTGGTGCACCCGACCTTAAAAATTAAAATGTTGCTATGCCGATGACACGAATTTCCCGCCGCCGTTTCCTCGCAAATGATGTGTTGGATCCGGCTTCATCTTCGAGTAATGACATTGAACTCATGTATGCATCTTTTTTCTGCTTTTTGTAAAATGTTATTAATATTTGTTACAGAATTTTAATCTTGTATATTTAAAGTACTCAAATTTCATTATACATTTTGGTTTTAAAGTCGGAAATAATTCGTTACGCCTTAATAATTGTATTTTAATATGTTTTCATCAATGTATAAAATATAAAAAAAAAAGGATTTTGTTCTGATGATATAAAATTATAAACAAATTCAACAATATTAGTCTGATAATTATTGTTTGCAAATGGGGATGATGGCTTGTTGTATATTACTATATATCTAATATTCTAAGCCTTAGAAATTTATAATTGAATATAATCTAAATTCTGAGGCTTAAAAATAGACAATTATAGTTCTAGTAATACCTATATAATATGTAAATTATATTTATCAGAGTATTAAGAATACTTTGTCGTATGCTCACTTAATGAGAATATTATACACCAAAAACACAAAATTATCCAAATTAAAAAATCACACAATAAATACAATTAAACGCTTTGATTAAATTTGTAAAAATCGTGCTCTCTTTCACCAGTGTTTTAAGTCTCTTTTAGGCCTTCTACCTATATTATTTTTTTTCTTAGATTATACTGTCTCATTTATCTTGTTTATATTATATTATATTGTATTATATATTGTAAAATCTACACTAATACAATATTAATTAAGAATTAATACAAAAATAAAAATAATAATTATTATTATTATTATTTCCTCAGCAACCAATTTTAGCCAATAATTTTTTTTAAGTCTTATAATTTATACATTGGTAGTACAATAAGCATAAATGCTAAACAAAAAATAATAGCGTATGTATATTTGTTGAGAAAACCATCCAGCGACAGCACTTCGGCTTAAAGAATAATTAAACTAAAATTGAGGGGTGGAAATATAAAACGCACTATATTGCCAAAATACTGATTTTTCAGGAGAAGTGATTTTCTGTATCTTAAAATTTCCAATAAAAACAAATAGACAAATCGTTTTGAAGAAAAGGTTTTTTTTTAAATTATTTAAAAATTATTGCTTCTATTTAAAACGATTCAAATGTGTTCAATATTCTAGAGTTATATTTTTAATTTAAATTTAAGCTCATTAAAATGTTTAAAATTAAATTTTAGTACGTTTTGGTACCCTACAACGCGGGTACACATGTTTTGGCATGACATAAAAAAATAAATACATTTTGGAAATATTTTGTTTTAGTATAGTTGAATGATGGGTTTCTAACTTTCTATTCTTTTAACATTGGTAATAGTGCGTTATTTTAGCGTAATATTGGAAAAACTACGTTTTGATTTGCTAAATATTATTTTTATGTATGGGAAAGTTTCGTTATGGATTAACCAGTCATTTTAAATCACAGATTCGACCAGGAAATAGTACGTTTTGATCTACTCTGACGACGCTAATCGATTTATTGATGTTTTTTTTTTAATAAGAATCAACATCAATTTTTGTACATTTTGGCAATATACCTAACGTTTTCGATTTCCAACTTTCAATTTATTATGATACTTACAACACTATATTCATATATCTATATATAACATAGATATATATGTTTATTTATGTTATGCTTAATATAACAGTAAATATACCAATTAATATACTATACATGTGTCATGTATAGTATGATTATATACTTTATAAATAGGTAAGTACCCATAGGTATTAATGCATTATGTTGTTGTGTTTACGTTATCCAATTTTGACGTTAATGTGTGAGTGCGTGAGAGCGTGTTTGCTGAAAAATCGTCAGTTTCAAAAGTAAACACAAACGGCAAGCGTCCCCTTCCCAAAAGGGGAGAAAACGAATGACGACCGCGGACAAGGGGAAATGCGCAATGTGTATTCGGGTATAAAATCATTAACGTATTTTTTCCTCTTAAACAAATATTGAACTTTTGTTTTTATAATATAAGTACAACGAATAACGATGCCGCCGGTGGTGTTCGAGAATTGCATAACATATATTATTGTAATCGTTTTGCGATCGAATAAAAAAGTAGAAACAGTGAATTCCGCAGAAATTGTTAAGTCGATCCTTATAATGAGTTCAGAAAAAAAATGTGTAGAGAAGGGTAGAGACAAAGGAAATGTTTGATTTTTGAACGGGGTGGAGCATATTTTTGTGAGTTATACGCTAAATGTATCTACTACGTTAATATATAAGCACGTGGTCACGCTATATGTGTTTAGTATATAGTTTCGATTGGAAAACTATTAATTTTCCAGACCTCAATGTAAATCATGATATATTTATGAATTCAGGTAGGTGCATATTATTTAATAATTAATATGTATAGTTAAAGGGATAAAACAATTACTACATGAAATAATACATCAGTAAGTAGTACACTAGTACCTAATATGATATGCAGGATGCTACGTTTATAACATTAAACATAATTTCCTCGGTAATTTTAAGTGTGATTGTCATTGATTGAAAACATATCCTATCAGTGATTATTATAGGTTCCCATATAGGTCTTATAATCTATATTATAATATCGTGATCTATAACATGATCGGTGGCAATGTACCCATATTTTTTAGTTTTATACTATTTAACATGCAGAATTGCACATACATAGATACAGTTCGTCACTACCTACTGACATTGGTATTCATTATAATTTATGATGTGATTATTTATGTATAAAATGAAAAGTACACAATCAACGTGCAATGTGCTTAACAGTATACTGTTTTCTAAATCTCGTCGGATGTAGCTCGTTATGGTCTTGCGAGTCACGCGATATTTTCAAATGGTTTTGCGCCCATTTAAACTGTAACAGAGTAATACTTTTCGGCTTCAATGATAATATGTGGGGTGATTCTGAAAAGAACACGTTTCATTTCTAAAACTATTAGCATTTTTAACAAATTATTGTTTTCAAATAGTTTAATGTTTTATGACATTAAAAAACAATTTTTTTGTATATTATATCATTTATGTTTTTAAATTTTGCTTTTTTAAATGACATAATATGCACTTTTAATTTCATTTCAAGAGCAGATTATTTTTGAATGATTTCGGTATAAAAAAATTTAGTTAAAAATTATTTTAGTTAGTTAGTATTATAAGTTACAACTACTTTATATGTATTTCAAGTTAATATGTTATAAGCGTATATTAATAACCATACCTAATAGCAAAGAATGTTAAGTCTGTGATTAGTATGACATTTTAAATTACAATAAAATTATTATACTCGTACCTATTTACCTACCTGATTGTAACGGGAAAATATCGGTATCTTTAATTTGAATAGGTAATTTTGTTGAAATTTAAAATGGCATGCGCCTATGTATAATTTTTAATTGTTTCAAGAACAAGAGAATACTTTGTTTTAAATTTCAAGTTTTCTAACCGAAAAAAAATTAGGTACTTAAACACTACGTAATATTAAAATGGTATTTTTTGATGAAATATAATAATAGTAAAAAGATGATTCCTGCAACACTCAATCAAATAAAATAAGTATACTTTCATAAAAACGTAAGCTTGTCAAAAAATAAAAAATAAATTCGCCAATATATATATATATATATTGACTGCACAGAACACATACGCACAGACCAAATACAATGTCTATATATATACTTACAATATAATATGTATACCTATAGATAGAGCAATATATAGAGAGAAGAGACTTGGCGTGCTTAGCATTATAAGAGTGTTGACACGAGAACGATGAGCATTTATATATATATATATATTATGTACTCAAGTCTCCACGATTGTGCATTTGTGGTGGCGACCTGCTGACATATTTTATTCCTTTATCCGACAACCGGAAGCATAATCGCATTCACTCGGGGTTTCCGGAAACCGACGACAACGGAACGAATCTTTTCGCGATCGCGCGTGTATACAGTGTAATATATTTTTATACGACTATGCGTCGTACTTAAATTCCATATATTATTAAAGTATCGCAAATATAATAAATTGTTTTCGAGTTATGTGTACCTCATACAGTCGTGCATAATATGTATCTATATATAAACAATAATATGTAGTTCACGAATTACACGTAAATAAAGTTGTTGAAAAATCAAAACATTTTTGTTTAAAGGAAAACTTTACTTTGATTAAATTACCATAACCCTATTATTATTATCTACTCACGCATAATATATTATAACATCACGTTGATTGTTGAAACATAATAATATGCAATATTTTGAATTTAAAATTGTGAATCTACTTAGGTATACATTTATATTAATATATTATACAATATAAATCTGTAAAAATATAACATCAAAAACCGCTGATAAATAATTTTAATACTAAAAATTCATAATAACCAAAACAATGTTGGAGTTTATTTAAGTATAGCTTATATAGATGATAATATATAAGTACCTACTATGCTGTAATGCCTGTAATACGTGTGCGACGATATTTTATATGGTCCGTATAAAATATTGCTTTTTAAAACTGCTGTCCGGGGAATATCATCATGACAATAGTTATATTTTTTAGATTTGTTTTTAATCCCTGTGGACGACTTTTTTTATATCGATCGTTTACACCTTTAAAAGTTTTTGTCTGAAATATTTTATAGCTTTTTCTACTGAAACAAGTGTTAATGGCTACTCAGAGTTCAAAAAAAAGATTTATATTATAGGTACCTACGTGTATATTATTATGATAAAGCTTCAGCACTATAATTCATAACAGGTAAAATGTGGATTCTCAGACACGTAGAAAATGATATACGTAAATATAGTACATAATAATAGAACATAAATATTTAATAATATGATATTATGTAAAAACCATATAATATATTATTTTATAACCTATTGTATGGGATTGATTATTACGAGAAAATAATAAACATTTATACATTTTAGAGTAGAAAAGTAGTAAAATATAGTTTAGTTCCTGTAGTTGAGGTATTTACCCAACGTCAAATAGTTTTGCAAAACAGAGTACTTTTATATTGTTAAATACGTAGGTAACTGTATTAAAGATTTTAATTTATATTATACCTAAGTCTTATTACTCGTTAACATAATTTGAAGGAATTGGGTTGTTTGGTTTAAAATATATTCCGAATTGCTTTCTCGACCTAATGTATTATTATATTAAATTATACTACCCCTGAACTCTAAAGAATCTAAAATTACCTAGTAGGGCGGGATCCCATCAACATAATATTCACTCAAGCTTAGCAGTTTACGAGAATTTAAGTTAAGTAAAATATTTTACAGTAAGAGGCCTGCTATTCACACTGCAGTAGATAATAAAATAATATTACTATAAATATAATATTTGTACCTATTCGATATTTATGCACTACATTTATCTACCTAATATCGACAATTGCATGAATTATTTTAAATAATAATTACCAATAATAAATCATAATATGCATTTTGAGAGAAAAATAGTTTAATTTGTCTGCAAAATACTCCAAACGAGACGATGGTTAAATTTAAATATTGAAGACGGTATTTTAGTCGATGGTAATAATCAATTTTCTACACCGGTGATTAAATTTTTATTTCTGAATAACATTGTCGTACATTGTATTGTATAGGTTAGTAAATTCCGTTGAGTAAATCTTACTACAAATGCAACTTGATAAACAACTTTTAAGAGTGAGTGGAAGACTTACCATACTTTCTTTGCAAATAATATCTGTATGGGATTTAGTCAATTAAGATTATTTTGATAATTTTGTTTTTTAGATGGGAAGTAGTCTTTGCTATTCAAATTTCGACATGTGCACATGGAATTTAGGTTATTATCGATCAGTGATTTAAGACTTAACCGTGTATTGTAATATTATTATACTAGCTCGTATAACACGCTAATATGATAATAAAACGAATCAGAGAGTGACCAACATCTATTTATGAAATACGATGTACTATGTGTTATATTCAAAACCATCTATTGAAAAAGATATAAAAAGTAAAAATATTTCAGACACGTGAATTTCTTAACGTTGTGTGTAGGCGGTTCTAAGTCCAAATCACTCTTGGAATCGTATTAAGTACAATAATAAAGAATGTTATTTTTCAAAGTTTTTTTTCTTCAAATAGAAATTATCTTATTAAAAATTAATACATTTTTCGGACTCTAAGTGAGCTGTATAACGATAATTTTACTGGACTTAGGGTGATTAGTGAATGAAAAACCCGGGCCTTACAGGTTTTGCACTTAAATGTGTTTATGATGACGTTGCCAATTCCAAAATTACGTACCTAGTAGGTTTTTGTGTGCAATATAATAAATTTAATTCGCCAAAACAAAAATGTGACGTAATAAAAATATATATTATGTTTTTATTTTTCGGGGCCAATTACGTGTAATTTGTACTGCCGAGTGGATGATAAAGAATACGGTCAGGGCAAACTATAGAGTGAGTGCGCGTACTCAAATATACGTATAATGCACTGTATGATTATTACTATACACGTAGAGGTACACGTATAATAATAATATTAACAATGATTTTATTTACGATAAATGACTTACGGTTTGTTACGTCTGTTTAGTACATGGATATTATTGTGGATCATCGGATAAAGTATGAAAAACAAGTATATCACCATTCCGTGTTTCTAACACTTCATATATTTTATTTATACCATTAAAATCGAACAATGATGCACGACGTGTGGTGTCATACCCGTAGAAATACATTTGTTGGCCATTTCAATATTTAATTAATGTCTATTATAATAATTATAATTATTACAAAATCGGACATATAATTAAATTTGTTTGTGAATTGTGCATTTGTGTAGTTATTTTATAATTTGTCTGTTAATAAAACGTTAAGATGATATGACGTTACAAGCGTTATATATTTTTATTTTTTACTGCACAAACTTGGACAAAAATACTGTATAATATAGTCATATAGATAACTGTAACCGTTGGATTTGGTAAAAATTTCAGATTTGATGAATTGATGACACAATAATAATTTTGTATACAGCTTGATCTATAAAATTGACATGAACTCGTCCAAATAATATTGAATGAACAATATGATATTTGAATAAAAAAAAAAATGTAAAAATGTTGTCCCCTTGTGCAAAAATTTCAAGCTTCATCGAAAGACTATAATATTATTTGGTTAGTGGAATACAATTGGAAGAGAAAACATAATTATTTCTTCTCCTGACCACGGAACTGCTCAACTACGATCTAGGCAATCGATTGGATCGCTACGACCTCCATGACCATTATTATTATTATCTGTAGGTTAAGTAATATAACATATAATATACCAGACGCCTATATGTATTATTTTATTATGTCTACTATCGTTGTAAAAAGGTCTAACGTCGTGCACCGGCGATTATATATTTTATTATAAGCGAATCGAACCGTTAAGAGGTTGTCTGTTGGACCGAGAAAAATATCGGGTATGCCTGGCTTTACGGATCCTGGCGGGTATCAGTGGTAGTCGGGTAACTGGGAGGGTTTACTGCTCCCCGAG
Organism: Sitobion miscanthi; assembly: GCA_008086715.1. Classification (NCBI taxonomy): domain Eukaryota; kingdom Metazoa; phylum Arthropoda; class Insecta; order Hemiptera; family Aphididae; genus Sitobion; species Sitobion miscanthi. Next base: position 6,312,111 of record CM017802.1, on the reverse strand, counting down.
GGTTATACGATGTGTGTGTGTGTGTGTGTGTGTGTGCGAGTATGTGTGCGTGTGTGTGTCTGTATAATACATGTATACCGAGCGTGCTATTTCCCACCCCCACTTCCGAATGCTTTGCGGATAATGAGCCAATTATATTATATTATATCATTGCCGGAGCGAGAAACACTGTAGTCGTATTGCGTTTTCTGTTATTATTATTATTATTATTATATAAACAAATCTACCACACTATACCCCTCTGTATTTTGCCATATTTCCCTCTCCAGCGTTTACACACACACATAATATAATATTACATCTACATCTACTATTATACAATATACACGGAGTCGAAGAGAGCTGCTCTGTTTGGCGGCGTCGAGGGCTCGCTCCGTTCATCCACGGCATAATCAGCCACACCGCGCCGCTCCCCCGTGCATATTGGCCGTCGGTACTTATTCGCCCGTAAAACCAACTTTCCAACCGACTCTTTTTTTATTTTTACCATCACAAGTATTATACTAAGTAGTCGTTATACCATTGTAAAACGACGACCGAGTATAATATATCTATGCACGCAATGCGTATATTATATTAGGTACCGAAGTTATATAATTTATTTATAAATATTAGAAAATCACGTACATAGTAATATAATTATTATTGCTGTACACAGTACGTATACGATACTAGTGTGTTTCATAGCTTCATAAATTAATGTGTTATTGTATGTTGAATCACTCGAGTCCAGTGCACCACTACGATTTAATATTTTATGTTGTTATAATATACAGTATAAACCACCACTTCGCGTACAATACTTTACAATATTACAATGTATATATATAATTTATAGATATTTAATGTACATTAGATTCTGAGCGAAGCGATGAAGTATTGATTAATGATTTTACAATAAGGGGTTTTTTTCAATTTTTTTTATTTGTGTTCATGTACACGATAAGTAGTCGAAATAATGCTTCGATTTTCGACTTCAGTATCTTATTCGATGGGAAAGTGCATCTAGTTGGTGCATTGAGGAGGTCAAAATTTAAAATGTCCACTTATTTTCAAAAGCCCGGTGATAAAAAAAAGTTAAAGAAAAACGGGAAATTTTACGCAACATCGGTTTTTGACAAAATAAATTTTAGGTTTTTTGGTGTAACTCTAAAACAAATGACCGTAAATACATGATATTTTTACTCAATTTTCATTTTCTATACACCATAAAACTTTCAAAATATTCTAACTTGTTTTGAACTGTTTATGGACATTTTAAGTTTCCAAATTTTTGAAATGTCAATCAAAATTTATTCGTTGGATCAAAAAGCTTGAAAATTTAATACAAAGCTCCTAATATATTGTTACAATGACAGTTGACTAATATTAAAAATACATAATCACAATTTTTTTTATACAAGATTTAAAGTTCAAATTTAAAATTAAAAAATGATTTTGTAGTAAACATTTATAAAATGTTCAACTTTTATAGCGAAGTATTGAAAACTCAAAACAAGATTCAGCGTAAATAGGTTATAATATATAAATTACTTTATTCACAATAATATCATCAAATATACTTAGTAATATCATAGTCTGACTGACTATTTTCGCTCAGAATCGTTTTTTTATGTAATGCTATTATATCATTTAATTCAAATTTAACACAATCAATTACAGTGACCCACTTGTAACCTATTATACAGCAGAGTGACACCCACTTGTCTGACTTTTTTATTTTTGCATAGGGATAGGTACTTTTTTCGTTTTATCGTTAAATGTTATCCATAGATTTTACGTATATACCTACGTGTGTTGTTTTATTAATTATAGACTTTTTATGTATGACCACCTAAATATGACTTTTTTTTTATTATAATACTAATGAGTTATATTTTAAGCATCGATAAATATGAATTGTTTTTATTCTTTTATGAACTTTGATTTTCCAGTTACGGAATAGTTGACTGACACGGACACTGTAGCGCGAGGGCGTCGGTGTGTTAGCATACCAACTCGTCGCGTATAAACAAGCGTGACTCCTAAAAATACTAAATAGTGCCATCGAAATTTGACACGCGAGCGTGACTGCGATATATTATGTATAAATAATATTATACTTACCGTGTAAATAATCGAAAAATGACAGCTGTTGACTTATTTTACCTCGTTTGAGTACTTATACTTACTCCTCACAACAATATTTTTCCATTTTGTGAGTTCTCGTGAGTCAATAAAAACTCGCTAGAGTATTCATTGAAAAAATATTTTTTAGTTTTTACTGATGACAATAATAATATCATTAGAATCATTTGTGAAGGTACAGTTATCATACCTTTGTTTCAGGCCAAACTCTTTGTATCTTAATAATGCTGCTTTAATAATATGTTTAATTTTGATAAAAATAAAAATCATTGTGTGATACTGATATATTTTCAAAAATTCATTATATTAAAAAAAGTAAATTATTCTAATTTTTGATGGACCAAATAATAAGAGTAACGGTGTTAACAAGAATTTCACAGAAGGTACTATTTCCATGAAATTATGTGCTCAGATCTGCTCAATCCATCTTCGAGCCATTCAACGATGTGGCGATAATTATGTTAAGACTGCATTAAATAATAATTATAATATTATATGCTTAAGCAAAATTTTTTTTTAAGTCTTCCACATAATAGATAATAGTACCTACCTATCGTTAGCATTATACCCCCCCCCCCCCCGGGTATCATTGTCATACAATATACATACATCGTGGGCACAACTGTGTTAAGTATATTGTTATAATACCGGAGAGAAACTATCCGAGAGAAGTACGGAAGCATAAACCTACGGAAAATACAGACAAGCTACCGACCATTGCGGGTGGCAATAGTGGCGAATAACAAACGATTGGATACGTTTGCTGACAGTTTTTGGCGCGTAGTGGTGGTGGTGGTCAATTGTCACACGACAGTAATAATGTAAGGATGCAGAAGCAAAATGACATTGGTATTGCGCTCTTACAGTCATGGAAGGAGGGTGGGTAGGGGTTGCAGGCGATGGTTGGAAGTGCTGTGAGTGTGTTTGCGTGGAAGGAGAGGATTTGACGACGACGACGACGATGGAAAAAAAAAGGCTGAGTCTCCGGGGACGTATAAAAAGAACGGACAAGCCGCTGCAGCCTATATATAATATACACATACGTCCGCGCGCGTATTATATACGTATATGCTCCTGGGGCTGTTATCCATCAATTAGCCAGCCGACTACCCGCCCGTCACACTGTCCCGGTGCAGTGTAGTTGTGCCATGCACGGGCACGCGCGCGGTGTAGGTTGCCAAGTATATATCCGCTGGAGGTTCCCGGCGGGTTCGCCTCCACCGTCTAGGGCATGCAGACGTCGGCCAAGTTGGCGATGGCAATAACGACTACGAAGACGACGACAACGACGGAGTTGAACGTTTTGTAAAATATGTCCTCTTCCCGTTTTCCATGTAACCTAGTCGACCATACATGGTGTTCAAACTATCACCGTGTACTATCGCTCCGGTTCCAAAGTGGTTTTATATAGAGAGTGCGTTAATGATTACGACGCCCCTCTACTGATATTTAAAAACACGATTCATTAGCGTCTCAATTTTTTTTTTAAGGGATTTTGCATAATCATATAATAGGCGGTTTTAATGCAATGTCGTGAATAATTTTTATTTAAAAATTAATATTATTCTATTTCCACACTATATATCAAAGTATCTTGCAGGTGGTCCCACGATGTCATTGCATGCCTTTTTTATGGCAACTAGTTGCGTAGTTTATTTATACGAAATGTATTAAGATATAATCGGCTGTGACTAGGTATTCTAGTGTGATTTAGAGGTTAATATAAATCGAAAGAGGATATAATACATTTTAGAGAAAACGGTAAATACTAAATACGTTTATTTTGGTTTGTAGATATTATATTATTTAGTATTATTTTTATAATTTAAGATGCGAAATATAATTAATGTTGTAACTTTTTCATTAACATTATGTATTGTATTTAAAAACGAATGTAACATTATTTAAAAAATATTGTATTCTATTGTGTAACTCGTTTTTTTATTATATAACTACTTTAGAATGAGTAATCATTGTTCTCTATATGCGTAGATTTAGTTTTAATACTAATAATTCAGAGGTTGTATAGTGTATACCTAACCTATCATGAATCCGAGAATATCATAGACCGTTATGAAACGCAAAGTAATGAATGAACAATTATTTACAGTTACATTTTCCTAAGAATTTTTAAATAATGTGTGACCTATATCGTTTTATATTCAAATACATTCTTCTATTTTAACTAAGAACACTCCATTATTCCAATTTATAATCGTACTTTTAATAGAAGACTCAAACTGCCATCTATTTTCTCGTTAACTTTTTGAATCATTATTTAAATATAATACTATGCATGGTCAATATCGTTTAAGCTACTGATTTAGTAATTTATATTTTCTATGGTCTAAAAAATTTTATACCTACATTTACTCATTACCACGAGCATTCATAAAAGGTTTTACAATATTTTTTATACAAATAATTGATAAATATGCTGTTCTTTGAAGTATGGAATTATTGTTGTCCATTAAATCTGTTACCATTAGATCGTACATGTATATATGTAATCATCAACAATAATATTCATTTAAATTATAAGCCAATCATTTTTTGTTTTACAATTTACAGTGCTGTTTATAATATTTAGATAATATAAACAGTGTGCATTTAGTGTCTTATGATATTCTTCTTGTCGTGTCGGTCTTATATTTCCTTCCTTTCCTAGTTGGCAGAAATTTTTTTTGCCCTATTTGATGATAACAATTTGGATTTTGATTGAAAGTGTTATAATAATCATTACCAGGATATGCAGTATCCGGGCCTTCGTGGGCGCCACAATCATGTATTTTTGATTATTTAAATAAACAATGCCGCAAACCTAGTAAAAACAGATCACCACATGTAGTGGTTCCAAAGGTAAAAAAAGTAGTATTACAATAAACAATAAATGCATATTATATTTTATGATAAATGACCTTTATAAAATGATTGTTTATGATTCATAACATATATAAATAATTATTTAAGTTGTTTATACTTAAATTTTGATACATGTATAAGTAAGCTATTAATTAATCTAAAATATAAAAAGTGTTATAAAAGTATAATATTAATTGTCATTTCAACGTCATTAATTATTTCATTTGTGAGTTTATTGATTAATGTACATTTTTTAACGTAATATTATACTTGTATCGTTGGCCATAGACATGCATGTACACTTTTTTTTTGTTGCAATTTTAAATTCTATAATCAAACTCAGTGGATGTTTTCAATAAGCACGTTTCTTTTTTTGGATTCAGCGTCAGCACAAGCATTATTACACGGCGAATTAGATAGGCAATTTAGCTACACTATTGTCGTGTGTCCATTTTTCTGGTATCTTATCATGTTATAATGATTTAATTTATAATAGATTTTTATTTTATTACTATTATTAAGAACTACAACTATTGACAGATTTTTGATATTTATAGCTCAGAATGTTCCTATAACCTAATTAGATTACATCATCGAATCCTAAATGTTTATATTAATTAGTATTTATAACCCAAATAACTATTAACACTTTTTTTTGTATATTATTAAGTTTTTTATTTTTGCGTGTAAATTTGTATTCAAATGTCTGTTCCTAAATTATCTCTAGATAAACTGACTATATCCAAATATCCACGTCTATTTTTTCCTGTTTAAAAAATAATGCATAAATTATACACACATTTTGGCTGTATATTACCATAAATTCATTAAAACCAATGTGTGTGAAAAATGTGATTTTTATATGCGAGATTTTGGTATTCAATAACATTATAATATTATAACGACTTTGGAAATTTAAATATATTTTCTAGTAAAAATATATCTGCAAGACTTTTAAGAAAGAGGAATAACAATAAGGGGAGATTTACTGCCATCACAAGTACTTAATTATATACCTCTATAAATCAAATTATTTTGTATTTGTATAAAAAAATTCTACTAATATTAAAAATGTATAGAAAACAATATTTTTAAGTATAAATAACTGAATATTTTAAGTGCTATAAGTAAACACTAAACAGATTTATTTATTTATCTAAATTTGAATAAGCTGGACATTTTTTATAGGGGTGAAATTTCGCTAGCGTAAAGTTGTGCTATTGGCAGCACATAAGTTTGAAAAGCTCTACCGGCAAAAATAATGTCCAACAAATTTTAAGAGTGGTCCAACAGTGTCCAACAAGTCAAGCTGGACATTTTTTATAGAGGTGAAATTTCGCTAACGTAAAGTTGTGCTGTTAGAGTATAGTTAGCAGCACAAAAGTGTCGAAAGCTCTACCGGCAAAAATAAAGTCCAACAAAGTCTGGGGGTAATCCAACAATGTCCAACAAGTTACCAACAATTTTGTTGGGTGTATTGTATATGTGTCTGTTATAGTTGTGCTGCTAACTTTATAAGGGTAATGATGCTGGTTCCATTTTATGCTAAATTTTATTAATTGAGATAAACAATTAGTTATAATAAGTATTTATTGAATATTTTAATGAAAATGCAAGTTAAAACTAACATAGAGATAGTTATAAAAATCATTTTATATAATTTGTCGTAAAATTTAACTAGTTTAAACTAAAATGTATTAAAACACAAATACTATCAATCGAGTGATTTCTTTTTTAATTAATTAGTCAATCGTTTAGTAGTAAAATTAAAATTAGTTTATATTATAATAATATAAGTAAGATGTTGCTATTTTTACTGGTACTATGACACGTTATTTAAAAAATAATAATATAGTTTCCAGCTAACCGTCATATTATTTTGTAGGTTTTTATTTAAATATAATTTTATTTTAATAAAATATATCTTAAGTATCTTCGAGAAAATCGTAAAACGTATTTTTTATTACCTCTAGTTAGGTAATAATTGTTTTATTATACACTTATTTTTCTCTTTCACGTTATTTCAGTATCGAAATCCATGAAAACTAGATTTATGTATTGATAAAAATAAAAATAAAAAATATGTAATAATATAATAATAATAAAAATATAATAATAACGGCATATGGTTTTAATTGAGTCTGTGAAAAATGTGTCGTGGTTTAGTATTAAAAAACATAAATAATCCGTTGTTTTAACCTCCCCGGTCTCCGCTCTATATTATTACACCTTAGCGTAACCTTTTATTTTTTCCGCAGCAAATTTCTCAACCCCCAAAGGCTTGGCTCGCCATAATTCAAAGCTACCACACCGCGTGGCCACAGGTGAGAACGATAAATCCCTAGAAAGGCCTAATTACTGCTTTAAGTAGTTCACGTCCTCGATACGTGAAAAACGTGCGCACGTCATATCCCACTTGGGAGCCTTTCATGCGTCCTTTTATAAATGCCTAGTCAAATGTGGTTAACTGATGTAACCATAAGCAAAGGTACAATATAATCAAATATATATTATCAATTATAATGTTCGTTACATTAAAATACTTAGTTAAAAAAAAGTATTATTATTTTTTATGTATTTTGTTTTTTTTTAACATTGTTAATTTGATTATAATACTTACATTTGTAATAGAAGCTGCGTAATAAATTCGTTATTTTTAGTAGTGTGTTATTAATTTTCTACGGTAATTAATTATACCTGTATTATATACATTTGGTGATCAAAAATCAAATTTTTGAATGGTAGTGTTATATTTAATAGCAAAGCATCACAATATAAAATATGGAAAGTACGATGGAAATATTATACGCATATAATGTAGTGTCAAACCACGTTTATTTTCATACATTCTCACCAGCCTACTATACATAACAATCTACCCACCTATATCATCTAAACTTTAGAACTTTAGAACTACATAACTATTTGAATAATTAATGGAATTTAATAAATTATCAATTCAAGTTTTAAAATATTCGCATAAATTAGCTCAATACATTTTTAGATTTCTAACGGATTCAGAAAGTAACCTCCTTTAGATACTATTTATGCTACAAATTATTATCTTACCGTCATTAATATCAGCCCTTTTTTCAGCTGTTAAATATTTTTTAATTTTACAATTTATTCAGATACATATTTAGAGTACTTATTATATTTCCAATCCAAACTTATTGCCCTTTTGGTTATCTTAAGGTATTTTCAAATACACATCGCAGGAAAACAAAATACAGTATATCACATTCAGAGTATTAGAAACAACTTTAATGTTTTAAGTACATTTTTTATCAATAAAATATGTAAAAATATAATAGACAATAATATGTATAGAGCATTAGAGCTTATTAAACAAATATAAAACCTAACCTAACCTAACCTAACAAATATTATATGTATATTATTATAGTACATAATATTTATTTATTACTGAGATATTTAAAAAATAAAAATATATTATTTAAATATTATAAAAAATATAATCGTGTATTTCTTTGTCATACTAGTGAATGTCATAGGTACGTGTTTCATATAATTTTAAGAGCTTTGATTAACCAAACATAATGTGTTCAAACATAGCATTAGCTTTGTTTAACCAAAATGTCATATAATAATACATCTGTCTGAAAATATATCAGGCACCTAGAAACTACCGACATATCCATATATATACTATTGTTTCACATTCGGAGAATATTATCGAAATGTATTGTCAATTTAAACGTCACGGAATCAACAGATATCAGTTCCGATGACCACGTATGTGAAATACGTAAATAATAATTATTTTTTAATAATTGCCTCATAATGTTAGATTATCCGGCATTTTGATTTGTGTTTTAACATTTTTTTAAAATTTAAATTGTTTTATAATTTACTATATCAAATGTTTGTTTATAATATATGAGTACCTCACTTTACATGATATGTTATAATATTATAACACGACTTCTATGTTTTTTCATAACTAATATAATTCTTATATAAAAGTGATGATTTTTTTTTTTTTTAATGTCACCTTTTTAGTGTTATTAATATATTTTAACATCAATACTATGTTTTTGGATTGAGTACAGATATTTTTATTTCTAACCGATTTTGCGTAAAGCTTTGTTTATCACTAAAGAAACGAATAAACTATAAAAATTACCTAATTCTCATTATATGGGTATATAATATACAATTAATTGTTACTTATTAATACATATTCATAGATTTTTTTCGAAGTAGAAAATATTGAGTAGCGTGCTTCGTTTGTCAATACATTTGACCATTTTACATAGAATTTAAACCAAATTGTGTTTAACTCTGAAAACCGTTCATAGAATAGGAATTTGCTGAAAAATGGGCTAATGAAATTTTTAGTAGTTTGACCCTTATAACATAATATCTAGTCGTCTACACCGTATCATTTTGTTACGTATATTATATTATTTAGCGCATATTGGTGTATTATTAACTTCGTGCCGTTAAAAAAAAATATGGGCTATTTTAGAATAGTCCAAGACATTTAATATATAGGTACAAAACACGTATTGTATTTATTTTGTTAGGTAGTCAAAAATCGATATGTACGCTAAGGCTCTTTATAGCATATTATAATAAATATCGTGCTTTGTTTTGTTCACCCTGTACGGAAATTGTACAACCCACAGCTATAGCAGCTGTCCCGCGACGTCGGATTTTGGAACGAACACGAGGGTTGTTTATTGTACAAGGGTCCCTCCTAATGATATATTTTTCACAAGCCAAGTATCGTGTTCATATTGGTAATAATCAAATGGGGACTCGTGTTCGAACAAAACGCCAAATGTGCATCATACATTTAATAAACACTCTTTTCGATTTATCCTACTATATTATGTACAATATTCTACCAGAAATCTTCACAAATGTGAAATAAAATAACTAAAAATAATTTTAACCCAATCCAATAGTACACTTCATGACGCGTGGTTACTGGTTTGTAATAGATATCATACCAGTATTACGTGTACGCGTGAATAATATTATTATCCTAATATAAACTGGATCATCCAAATTAATTTTACATAATATTCGGTGGTTTAAACTCTAAGTGGATAAAAACAAGTAGTGGAAAGATGACAATTTTGAACTCGTAAAGTGTCAAGTTAGAGACCCCCTTCCCACATACACCATTTCTTCAATGATATTTCAGTTATATTTTACCTATACATATATTGTGTATTTAAACATAGTGTGGACAAATGACGTTCGTTTCTAAATTCTAAGAATTGGTTATAAGTTATAACTTATAATAATACAAAATATTATAGGCAAGATTTGTTTACTACGTGGTGGTAAAAAGTTTTTGCATTAAAAACGACATACGCACGGAATATCAACTAAAGGTCCTCTTCCAAATAGATTATCGGCCACCGTTTATCACACTAATCGAATGCGGTCTAGACTTGCAGGGACCAGCTAAAGCTGTGAATTTTAGACTATGAGTAGAGAGAACAAGAGTAGAGACAGTCGGTTTTATAACACGTATTTATTTTATGTGGCAAGTAAGGTAACTTTTTTCGGTGCGATAAAAAGTTTGAAAAAAGTCGTTCAGCTGCATAGTAGATGTCGAATGTAACTCGTCAATGAATAGGTCACAGTAATGGATGTGTTCAATTTGATTTCAATGATAAATCATAGAATACGAGTATATGATGAATAACGATGCTTAGCAGAGACGGTCTGTTTTAAAATATTTCTAAAGATATTTTATTATGTATTTATATTATTATTAGTAATACATGTAGGTGCAACAAATTTTTTCCAAAAATGAATCACATTATTATACAATTATTAGTTATTATACATTTATCTTGTATAGTGTTTCTAGCTACCGTTATTGAATTATAAGTCAATACTGACGTACTGTAGAACTGTGTAAATAGGTATGTTGTATAAATTTCTTAAAATTAATTTGAATATTTTTAAAATTTCATTGTAAATATAAAATAATAAAATATGTAGTTACGAAAAGTTTCAAAGCCACTATATGAATTATTATAAAAATACTTTTGTCATTCATATTATTTTATATATATAAAATAAAAAAAGCGGGTAAGTGGATGTCGCTCTGCTGTACAGTAGGTTACAAGTGGGAAAATGTATAATGGATTGTATTAAACTTGAATTCAATGATATAATATCATTGTATAACAAAAACGATTCTGAACGGAGATGGTTTATCAGTCTGGATTTTTAAATTTTTATTATTTATTATAGCCTTTAAATAGAATTAATATTATATTATTATAATTTTTTATTCGTTGCTACAGTGATATACAAATCGATAGAAATTAAAATCCCATTTTAAGCGGTTTTTCGTAATTTGTCAGTAGTTTTTCCCGTGACATTAAATAACTATTGATAAGATCGAAAAATGACATCTTTAAAGTACCATCTTGATCCAATTTGCTAAAAGATAAGGTACTATATGTTGAAATCGAAGAACTCCATCTGGTAGAAATTGTGTATACAGGATATATATATAAAAAAAAAAAATAAATACTATTGTAAAACCGTTAGCTTCCTCGCTCCCCTCAGAATCTAAAAAAGTCGAAAATCTCAAATGTCTAAAATTAGTATAAAACGAGCCAAAATATTTAAAAAATGTATACCATAATATTTAGAAAATACTAAATGCTAATTTTAATATTTGATGAAAAATCCAAATTATAGGTTTAGGTACAGTTAGGTATTCATTTTTTAATTATACCCTCAAATAAATTCTATTGTGTCAAAATATGGTTTTATTTAAAAATCTCGTTTTTCCTTAATTTTTCCCCTCATTATTTTTGAAAGTATTGGAAATTATTTCTTTTTGACCTAAAGTATCACAATAAGAAACGATTTTCTACCTAACCGGAAAGAACAGGTCTAAAAAGTGATGATAGACACACAAAAAAAAAAAAATACAAACACACATCATTGTAAAATCAATAAATTCATTGCTTCGCACAAAATCTTAAATCACTATCCCTCATATTGTAATGACGGATCATTGAACACAGACTGTATACTTCGGAGGGGAAGTTTTTTTTAAAAGTTTCCCGGTAACGTTTGATAATATTATCTTCTATGAAAAAATATAACGAAATTGATATATATATATGCTTTTTACCAGCCAAGTAGGAACCACTGTTCGAATGCGATATATAGTCGTCAGAGTTGAATTTTATAAAAAATGTATAGTTACGTGCCTTTTCTCGTTCATTTCACGCAAAGCGTCCAATCCGGGCGTTAACTCTGCCATAATAATTTCAATTCAAGCTCACCACTGAGTTTTTTGTGAACGCCACGTGTTTCTGATCAAAATAATTTATTGAACGCACAGCCATTTTTTCCACTATTCTTCATGACGTTGAATATAATATGATATATCATCGGCTTAAATCGCAAAGGTTGTAACTTCTTTTTTTTCAATTTTGGGATTTTTTGTGTTTATAATAAAGAAAAAAACGCATCGTATAATATCGTATAATAAAGTCATAACACCAATTTTATAATTTCATCCTCTATGATGCTATAGAGTCTATGGAATTGATAATTAGAAATCGTCGTATCTCCGATGTATGATATAAGACCACGAACAAGTAATATAATAAATAATGGAGATACGACCTTTGTGAATTAGGCCGATGATAATAATAATAATATTATGTACTCATTACTCGCATAGCTATTTTATATTATGCATTTTCATTTTAATATTTTATACATTGTTATATAAATCGTGGAAACATTTTTAACGCTATTCTGTGAATTGTTCAAAGCATAACCACGGCGGTTAGGTAACAAAACAGTAATCGAAACAGTGTTTTCATTTATTTTTTCGGTATACCCTCGAGCGTGCGTTCAGGTCAAGAGACGAACAAAAATACACTTGCAGTGGTAACATCATGTAAATTGTTTGTTAGAAATTGACATGTGCTGTTTATTAGATTAGTCTGTAATAAATACTTCAATGAACAACCGCACACGGATTGTTGTCTTAGTGGCGTTAAAAGTTGAAACAAAAACATTTCGTTGTCAAAATAAATAAATTAATAATACTTAAAAACTAGTTTATTGAATTGTGGGACACGTGCATATTGTATAAACATTGTAAAATATACTCAGCGTTATAATTTGACGTAAATAACCGATCATGTATTAAAAAAAAAATAAATAGACACGAAATCGTTTAGGAGATGTTTTGTCATTCGAATTTTTACTTTCCTACCACTTTTACTAGGTACAAAAATTTAAAATAAAAACCATAAATATTTTGTGAATAAAATTGTACCTAAAAAAATAATGAATTGATTTGAATTTTTTAACCTACATTTACATAATTTATTATACGATGACATTTATAAAACGTTAAAATAATATTTTGTCAACAGATAAAACGTTTCGCGAGTTTTCTTTTTAGCAGAGTACGCCTAATTACGTAGGTACCTGTTATAATATATTATGCTGTAAAAAAATAACAACATTAACTTATTTTTTTAGGATAAATATACTTCATAAATTCGTTTGAAGATGTTTATTACGTTTTATTTTCGTTTAGATTAAAAGTTTTGGTTTTTATCTTGTAATGTTTACTCCTTGGCAGTTTGGTAAACTTCAAAGCGTGTATCATAATTTACTATACGACAAATCATACAAACAGGTTATTATTATTGCTAATATATACCCGTTTGCTACAATATGTATATTGTCTAGACAAGTATGTACACGAATTTATTATATAATATAATATATAATGCAATAGGTAATAGGCATATATTGACATATTGTTAAAAATAAAGCGGTCGCTGTATTTGAATCGTACAGCAGTAATATACGTTACGCATAACATAACAATATACTAGTCGGTAAATTATTATAACGAATAATGGCACAACTTCAATAGGTAAATATAGGCAATCTATATGTGTATAAATGCTAAAATGCCAGAGGACGTATGTTAGAGGACGTAGTTCGGAAAATGCTAGTTATTTACAGCAGTTTGCCCGGCGACAGATTAATGAGGTGACGCGACGCTCTCTCGCCCCCGCGGAAGAGAGGACGACAGAGTCAGCTGACCTAAATTCATCGGTTATAGCGAAAGCCAATTATAGGTGTATAGGAAGATATAGTTGTTTATTTCAGTTTCGATAATTGTATTGATAGTAATAATAATAATAATGACAATAACACGCTCGAACTGATGACAATAATTATAGCAAATCATTTTTTTGTATTATACTACTGCAGGGAAGAGTACAGACAAACAGAGCAAAAAGTAACATGAGTGTGATGCGAACGTAATTATCATGATATTATATTATTATTATTTCTCACACCAATGGCCTGGGGTATGATGATGATAATGTATATCCGGATTCGTTTATTTTAATATATATTATGTATGAAAATCCTGATTATTTTGCAGGATGTATATTTTTATATATTTTACCAACATTAAATTTTATTTAAATGGAATACTATTATTATCATAATTATTTTTTCAGCTCAAATAATTGTAAGTTTATTATTTATGAATTACAACCATAATATTATAATTATTTCATATGCTTGTGAAATATTTGTAAGCTCAACACATCAATGGAAGTTTATAATGTAGCGAATGTATAAGCACCGAATGAATAACGATGATAACATTTATGAATTATGACAATAAAACGGCAAAATATTATTCAGATGGAATAAGTTAAAAGTTCAATCATTTATGTTACAGTTATCTTGATACGTATCATAGTTTTAAATTTTAAAACATTATTCTCTAAACATAAAACCTACCACACGAGCTATAGCCTATAAAAATACATAATTAGGACATATTATATTTCCGGAAATGTCGCTGACATTCGATTACGTTACCGCTTATGAGGTAAAATCGGAAAATTTGTTGGCGACAAAATGTTTTCTTGGTCTGAACGAGGCTTTAGAATGATAGTTGATATTTCAAAAACCCTTCATTGGCCTGTCTGCGAGGGAAATAGTGACGCGCGTGTTCCATTTATAGCTTATACTTATGAGTTCACCTAACCTGTAGAGTTTATTTTTTATAACGTGAATGAACGTTTTTCTGCACATTTACGTTTACGTATAAATATATAGCACTCCGTAAAAAACATATTTCCGTTTATACTCTCTTTGACGTATTCAACAGAGATTCGAGTTTCCTGTATTACATCTTCGGATAAGATATATTGTAATATTGTATTCAAATTTCAAACTCAAATCCAAATATATATATATATAAGTGTATGTGGAATGTAGATTTATATTTTATTCGAAATCAAATTATACGCATCAAAACCGTAGAATATTGCAGAGCGCATTTTACCGCTTCACATATTATTATTATTATTTGTTTTTTGCTCGAAATACAATTAACTGATTCTATCGGATTTCTAGTAACATAAAAATGATACATTTTCATTAACCACCTGTTTTTTTAATTACTACATATTTACGCGTATTCTATTTAGATTTTTCGAGGGTACGACATGAAAATCATGTATAATTAATATTATATTTTATCGTTTATCTTGGTATTTGTGTCTTAATATTATGTGAACTGTATAAGTAACATGGATTCTTGTGAAATACATAGGCAATTTAAATTTATATTGCAGTATAGATTTGGAGACCATATTGATTATATTTCGTTGATTTTGCAGTATCGAAATTTAACGTAAAAACCCATATCATTTAAATGGAAACCATTAGTATCAAAACTAATAACGATAATCATAACAAATGTATTCAGGGAAAAAAACTGTACAATTTACTCTTTGTATAGATTAAAAAAACTTATTTTTTTCAATTCTACTGATCTCGAGTGGAAATGCTGTGTTTACCTTGGAGTCTCAAAAACTCACAACAAGCGAGAAAAGAAAAAAATGGTATATATAAATACAGCTGCAGTGGTAGGCAACTCGTTAAAAAACCAAGTCGTTATTGCTGTCGTTAATACGATCCAAAATCGTTTCCCCTTCCAAATCCTATTCAGTTTAAATGCGTTTTACTATCGTCTTCCCAGTCACTGTCGGTCCATCGCCGACATCGTTTTGGATACGTAAAGCTTAGTAGTAGCAGCTGAAGTAGCTAGTAGTTGTAGTAGCAATAGAAGTATACTATAGTTGTAGTTGTATTAGAAGTAGTAGTAGTAGTAGTTGTCTTTTACCTCTCATCCCCAAAACTCTGCACCCTATGCGTAGGTACATTGCACATATACACACCATATATATATATATAAGATAGGACCCTAATGACGACCGAAAGATACACCACATTGACCGACCGCAGCATGCGTCTTAACGACCAGTAAACCCTTATATGCACAGTTATATCTAGATATACTTATATGCCATTTCTACCATAATAGTATGTAATATATACTTTAGCGGTGGAAGTCCCTCGTTGTCTCGATTCAGACGTGTTCCTCTGTAATAGACGTCTGCAGAGGGGCCGAAGCCGCCTATGCTGTCGATTGGAACTATAGTCAATCAATCAACGACAATAACGGGACGTTAATAATCCGGTCGGCTTTGCTTTCCACCGTGTATAAAGGTCGAGTCCTCCAGAGACTTGAAAATGAAATTAAAAACCAAAGGGTGGTAGGAAGTTGGCCTTTATAATAAGAGAGAGAGAGAGAGAGAGAGAGAAAGAGAAATATTACCGCTTCGGTCTGCCGACTAAGGAAAATGTCAGTGTTGTATCTCGCGGGATATGCGACGCATTATATTTTATTCCATTTTTTTTGTGTTTAGGGGAGATTGGGGTGGTGTTCAGATAAGCGCACTATTATTTTTCTTCCTCTTCCCTTCACAACATACGAGTTTCGCATTAGACACGCCAATAGATTTCCAAAACAACCCTCTTGTCGTCGGAAAACGTGCGTGTCATTCATTCCTCTCATACAATAATTGTTTATAATGACCACGTATGATATTATATACATTTTTGTGAAACACGTATTACGTTCATAATTATAGTAACACGGATGTGATGTAAATGCACGTGGTTGTTGATTTTCAAATTGATTTCATTCTACGGACGGATACACGAATAACTATTTCAAATAACTACCACCGAGCCATATATTTTGCAAGACAATGTGTATAATTGTCGTGAATAAGTTTCGAGTAAGCAGTTAGTATCTAGCTCATCTAGTTTTTAGTTTATTTAAATCGGACACTCTAAGAAATTGCCTATGCCATAGTTACCGAGGATTTTCTTAAAAAAAAAAAACATTTAGCATAAAAATGACTCAAATGTCTTGATGACTTGATGGTTTATTTAAACGAGACACATTAATATTCGTATAGGCAATTTTTAAGTGTGACGGTTTAAGGTAAATATTTTACATTAATGTTTAAATAAATTGTGTAAGGGTGCTTATAGAGTTTTACAAAGCATTTTTGTTGATACAAAATTGAATCAAAGTGCTAATTTGAAGACGTTGTTTTTTTTTCAACGAGATTTCCATAAGTGCATGGCAAAAATACTGCCATCAGTTTAAAGAATGTCGAAGAAATAGCAGAAAATGATGATTTATCATTACTTTTAAATTGTAGAGGTACCTACTTCAACACGCGCTACTTTCATGCGCTGAGGCAAGTGAAGTATAACGAATAAAAACAAATACCGAAAATGTTCATGCGATTTCACTTTTTCAATATACTATATTATCTTACTGTCTGTGGTTTTTAAATTGAAATTTGTATTTGAAAGTGAAATAATTTTTTTTTGAAAATGTGTATGTACGTAAAAAAAATTAAAAATTGTTTCAATAATCTAAAAATATATTTTTTAATCGACGTCGTTCAAAATCATTAATGTTTATTTATTGTTATACTGTAATTATATAGTTATGTATGATTATTTATGATTAATCCCCAGAACAATATATAAAATTATTACACCGTTTAAGTTTTATAAAAATTGACAAAATAATACATACATAAATGCATGTTATATAAAAGATATGAATGTATGGTAAATAGTACACTAATAATAAATTGATTCATCATCAAATTTAAGTCAGCAACGAATTTAAATGGGACATTTTGGTCGGAAATTTATTTAAACGAGTTTTTATTTCACTCAAAATATTTTTCTAGAGATGTTTTGTACGATAAATGTAGAATTTTTAATTAAATAATAACTTCATGTTAAAAATTATTATAGTATTATGTTATAGATTTTCATAGGTAGTTCTATACTTCTATGTTTAAATCGGCTCTTTTTAACCACCCCTTGCCGTCGAATGCACTAATGGTTAGGTTAAACGATTCATCATTGTGATTTCTTTATAGATATAATAAATTGTAGAATCATTATAAAATATAATTTAAAATTAACATGCATTATTTTATACGTTTTTAATTTATATTGTTAGAATTATGATTACTCTATACATACTTTGTTAACAAAAACAATGTCAAATGTATACGTAATTGAAAGTGTCACTAATAAGTCACTCTTTCTCAAGACCACATGCGTACAAATGTATAAAAACCGAATAATTATGCTTAATGAACGAAAAATTTAAGTATATATATATATACAATGTCTTGTATTACAATAAAACATTTTAAAAAATGCATAAAAGTATGAATAAAGGTTTCTGTTGAATTCTATACTTCTGTCGAGGTATCCACTTGAATAGAATACAACGAACGACCGGGTGCGTGTACTTACGTAACATTCGGCAGAATCTTTGGGAAAATCGTTTTTACAATTCCGTATTATATCCAATAAAAGTCCATGGTGGCTGATAATAGTTAATATCATTGCAGTATACTTATCTGTCGGTTGTAAATACTGTTTTACGTAATAGGCGATAAACCGATGACGATAATATTAATTTATGCTCATAGCTTTACCTGCTGAATGGTCGATTTTTAATTGGATATAAAATACGCAATCATAAATATTGTTGAATTTTTACTCAAAGACCATTCTCATAAGAATAATATCACTGAAAATTTGAAATTTAGATTTATGGTCTGTGAACGAAAAACAAAGTCACACTAACACGACGAATGATATCGATTGCGTTGTTGTATCAGTAAAAAAGTACATTGTAAACACAAACGCGTTGGGTTAAGTTTAACAATTTCAAGTAACATTTTCTTAAATGTCACAACATTATTGTTACAGTTCGTTAGTTGTTCATGCAATTCACTGTTTAAGTTACCTACGTATCACAACTAATTTTTATAAAAGAAATTATACAAAACTGTGTATTTACCTAAATGTAAACACAATCATACTAGGTAGCGTCATCATTATTTTGTATTTATAACAGTGTAGCAGTAAATAAAAATGAAAAGGAATATTTAACACATACTTGCAAACAACGATTATGACATAGTGGCAACGAAATGTATTGTTAATATAATATTATTTTATACTATATTGTGGCTGATAGAATATATATTTTATTACATCTTGAGAATTTAAATTATGTAGTCACTTTTCATTGATTCTTTCGTTTTTCACCAATCACTGGAGTTTACAAATTTTAAATCACATTAAAAGTACATAATTGTTTGTACAGAGCAAAAAAAAAAAAAATTAAAATCAAAATGTATTAATACTTACTGTTTGTTTAAGTGAAAAATAAATTAAATATTGTCTTACGTAGTAGGTAGATAAGTTAACAGAATACTGAACATGTTGAAACTAGGTACCTATATTTATAATTATATTCGGATAAATAGGTCATTCATATAGGCCTTTTTCAGGTATGAACAAAATTAGCCATCATGCTACTTTCAATTATATTTATATGTTGTAACATTAGATCATTTTCATTTACTGTCAGTAAAAAGGTAAAATAAGTAAGTTTTAGGAGTAATAATAATTCAAAGTCACGTTTACCTATTCACAATTTATGTAGGTAGGTACATATAGTTATAACGAGTAAATTATGTATACAACATTATAAGCATTAGAAAAATTTTAACTTGCATTCGTCTATAGCACGCTCCATTGAAATCAAAAAAATATAATGTTCACAAAAAAAAAAAAAATTAAATTAAATTAAAAAAACTGTTTATTATATTATATTTATTTAACAACACGCGAAAAACGTTTTAATTACATACGTAAATTGTGTTAAAATATGTATTAAGTACCTACTACTTTATTAACCTTGGCTTAGGGGTATTTGTTTTCTGAAACCAGGCAAACGTCTGTACCTATATTATATAATATGATGCCTTATGTTAATTATTGATAAGGTTATAATAATATATTATATTGAACTATACTGAACTATACTTTCTGCTAGAATATACATGCCTATATATTTAATTATTTAGTCACACCTGACGGCTCGCATATACAATGATATATACGGTATATGTTATATATTATGTGTCCCTCGTCACGCCATGGATTTAATTACTAGCATTTCTCTCTACCCGCTACGTATTATACAGTTAGTATAGGTAAAACATTAACCATCGTATGGTCTCTTCAAAAAAAACATTTTAATAAATGCAAAAATTCTGTTTTTTTCGTTGGGGGGGGGACGTGTATGGGGTCATATGGTTTGATCGAATATTTCAAGGTGCATCGGTGCGCACAAGGCCCATGCATATAATAATGTGTCCGTTGCAAAAAAAAATGTACATTAAATATAATCGTAAACCTTGGCGGAACCCCCCCCCTATCACCACCCTTTGAGTGTACATAGGTACCAATTCGCATTCCCGGTATTCCTCGTTAATGACCGATTGTGCCTTTTGCGGTTTTGAATCGAAAGGTAGGCACGACGTATGCGTAACACGATTATAAACATAATTAATATATATTGCTACGGTAGGTACATAATATACAGTTACGTATAT
Organism: Sitobion miscanthi; assembly: GCA_008086715.1. NCBI lineage: Eukaryota > Metazoa > Arthropoda > Insecta > Hemiptera > Aphididae > Sitobion > Sitobion miscanthi. Next base: position 6,291,244 of record CM017802.1, on the reverse strand, counting down.
TATCATAATGTAATAATATAAAGTACGCAATATCGATTATAAACAATTATTAAGGGACAGCCGTCTAAATAGTTAAAATTTTGGTATTGTTCGACAACAATTTATTTTATGTCGACGTCCGTTGAATTAAGCATTTTGCGTAACTTTTTGACACCGAAACACTTCTCCTCTAGTTCTTTTTCAAACGGTTTTCTCTATTATTTTTTTTTCGCCGAAAATGAAAAGTCCTTTGTTATCGGTTTATATAGAGCCCACCTCACACTTGTGGGCATTAACACGTGATGACTTGCATTGTTTGTGTGTTTCGTAATGTTTTGCATATGTACAAGTGTATCACACACCGCAATCTATCTAAAGTGCATATTTTACATGATATGATACGGCCCATTATTAATTAGTTTATTGAAATCGTACAGAATGTTGAAGTGTTGAACGGACATATTTTGTAATAACAGACGCGCTTAAAAATGTAGTGTCTTTCTCACTATCTTTCGTTTTATTGATAATATCATTCCACGTGCACATTAATATTGATGGGGCTAGGTAAATTAGGTACGCAAAAATTTGGGTATATTTTTAAAACGACAAGTTAAGTCATGTGTGAAAAAAGTAGTCGGTAAGTTGGGTCCCGGCTATAAACCCACTTAGCTACCCGTTCAGTCCGATCATTCAAGTTTTTACCGAGAACATAATATTTTAATAAACACATATATTTTAGTTTATACTATTTATACAATTTATACCAAGAACTTAATATTTTATACCATATATTTATTTGGGACATAATATAATTGTGAAATTTGACTTCTATTGACTTACACCTATGACCTACTAGAAAAGTACAATTTGTCCGTTACGTGTCGCGCTTTAACTAAAAGTACCTACGAATAAATTAACCTAGTGCAGCTGGTTATAATGTGTATTATCTGACAAATGCACTGACAAATATTGTAAACTTAAAGTAATTTTAAGAAAACCATATACTTACTATGTACAGTTTGTTCGTAAAAAAACAATTTACTGCAAAAAAAAAAAAACGTTTTAGTGACTGTTTTACGTACAGCAATCGCAGAAACCCAAAGTATGGGGCGCATATAGTACACATTATATTATATATACCTACTTATACTTATAATATACATTTTACTTATACATGAGTCGTAAATCGTGAGATTTATGTACGCGTGTTTCATAACGCTGTACCATATAATATAATAAGTGCGATTTTGTGTTTGAGTGTAAAAAAAAATTACACGAACATTTTTTTAAAGTTTAAAGACTTGAATTTAGGTAAAATTTCTTGTGTTTCAACTTTTAAATGATACATCGTAAAATCCAATCAATTTTTTTCCCGGCTAAAGTCTAATTTATTTAATCCACTCAGTTATAGTCAGTGATGTATGTATATATTCTTATGTTATACGATTATGCGCAACCAATCTTATCTTCAACTTATCAGAGATATATTTTACATCGACGTGCGGAAATCGTTTTTTTATCGCTCAACTTTTGTATGATTAACAAAAAATACTGCTTACTAAGCCAAGAAACGTTGAACCTTAATAAGCTAATAAATGTGTTTATTTCATTAGTAGTCGTAGCATTAATAGTCTTATTTAGAGGACTGACAATTGCAGGGTAGCTAATAATATTATTGCTGTGGCATTACTCAACTATTACTAACTGATTGAAATGTTAAGTGTTTATACCTACATTTTAAATAATTAATAAATAAGGGGTTCCAATAATAGTGCGTTTTAAAGGAGTTCAGTATTAGCGATTTGATTGTATTATGAAGAGTACGTGCGTAGAAACTGATAATTAGTGTGGATTTATCATAACGGGTAACTTTCATACACGTATGTCCATGTCATTATAGATTTTAATTTGTTAAAAATTGTATTTTACATTAAATTTTCCTTTTTTTGAATTCTTCACTCTTCTTCTTTACTCGACATCTTGCAGACCAACAAATATTTATTATTTTGCAATTTTAAATAAAGTATTATGATAGACAAGAACAATAGAAACTTCTTCAGATTATTTATGATACATAAATAAAAAATGTTTATGTATATTTATAGATCCAGTGACGTATGCATTATACATTACTTGCAGTAATTATAATATCATCTTTTTTGAGTTAATTTTCTTTGATGGCGGGATGTAAGAAATAAGTCAAAGTCTCAAATTGATTTTATCCGATCAACTGTCAAAAAGTGTTAAATTGACGAAGTCATAAGAATTTATTAGCAAATTGCTCGACACTACCTCTTTGCTTCTTCGTCAAGCTGATTATTTTTTCAGTACTATAAGCACCACGTTCAACCACTTTCGTGGCGTATTTTGAGTTACAGTACCTAATCACAAAAAGTATGTATATAATAAATTGCCAGCAAAGTATGAAATCGGAATTAACGAGTATACGAGAATTTTCGTATGTACAATGTCCATCTTTAGTTGCCAGATCATAGTACCTAGCTTTATTTGGACATTTTGGAAATGTGAAGATTGATTAAAATATAATTAATTATTATATGTCTCCTAATTTTCCAGTAAAATAATTATAAGTACCTATTGAAAAACAGAGGAAGTGCAGTGTCCTTGATGGCGAAAGATGGTTATCTATGCGTATTGTATATTTGTACATTATTGTGCTTTTGCATACCTTTGTACCATCACCGTTTAAGGTAGGAAAATCTGAACATTTTTCGATCAGTGGCAGTGTTAGTTAAATAGCTTATTTAGGAAAGGTTAGGTTTAATAGAATCTATAAGATTAGGATATTTTTTTCGTTGAAATACGGAAACTGAGAGTTTCACCGTATAATAATATTAATAAGATTTTTACAGAAATCGCTTTTTGTTTTATAATTAAATTAAATTTACAATATCGTATGAGCTAATAATCTGTTATTATAGTGTTATGATTTCTAAAAAAATAAACTTTTCCACGAATAGTCTTTAAATTATTTTTTATTATTTATAACTGGATTAGAAATACACACATAATATTATAAAGTATATAAACACTACATTTAATATTTTAATGTATAACCTAAATTAGTCACCATGCATTAAAAAACCTGAACAAATACAATGTAATTTGTTTGTAATGTACATATCGAAAAAGTTTACATAGACATTCCATTTTAAAATAATTTATTATTTACGTGTAGTTTTTTTTAATTTAAATTTATTATAATCATTATCTTGGTTATAACGAGGAATAAATTACCTTTGTGAACTAAAACGGTCGGTATTGAAACTTTTCAATCTTTTTTTTTTACAAAATTGTAGACTTAATTGGCCTTAAAACACACGACATGTATTAACATTTCATTAGTTGCGTGTATGTATGGTAGTATATTTTATTTATAAAAATTCATACTTTTCTCTGTGGTTTAAAAAGGCGTGGATTTTTAATTATAATCTAATGAACGGCTTAACGCGATAAAAAAAAAAATATATATATTTTTTACACACACATTTTACACTTCTCATACGTTTGCCATGGAACACAATTATAAATAATGATCATTACACTCCTAATTAGAAATATTTTAAATAACTTTAATCTTCTTTGAATGATGCCTAAATTAAACAAAGTCGATGAAAAATGGAACAAAAAAATTAAACATTTTTTTTTCATGTATGAATAGGTATAATAATTCAATATATATTATACACTGACATACCTGATATTATATAGTTAATCGTTTTGATCTGTGGAGCTATAATTGCTGAAAATTAAGGTGTGTAAATATTTCTTCAAAAGTGAGGCGTACCATTACGATATTACGGATATCATCACACTACCCAGACGTACATTTTACCCTTCGTGAAAACAATAAAATATACACGTGAAATACTTATACGAGATTATGATGTATTGATGTAATATAAAAAATGACATAGAAAATAGGATAATCGGTGTATAATATTATACTTCTGCTGTGTATATTGACACAGTTGTTGATTTTCGTGTAAATGTTTTATACGTGTAAATGTACAAAGGAGCAAAACTCGATTAAAAATTATAAAAAAATATACTTGTATATTTTATACCTATAATTATATTATAGTATCATGACATAACTGAACATTTTAAATCACTGTTGTACTGCGACTGCCTAGCAAAATATTTGTGGTTGGATTTTATGAGTATATGTAGGTAATCAAAACGTTTAGTCGGTTAGTGACTAGTGACTACCTTGTACACAAATGTGTTTCTTCGATGCAGCTATTAAAGAAATGTTGGTCAGGATTTAGGACGAGCTCGCACGAATGTCTACGATTTTAGAGCGGGTAGTTACTATATAAGGAATAACGAGAGAGCGAACGTTTCACGTAGTTTATATTTTATACTACTTATAATATAGGTACTACATGTATGATAATACCAGGTATGTTATTTCCCATTTTGAAGTCTCTAGACATTCAAAAAATATGTATATAGTATACACATTTACCTACACATAGGGCTACCATAATAATATAATATGTACAGAATCAAACAACGTACTTATTATATAGCTAGGGTATAGATTCGCCCGAACCGCTCATGTGTTCGTATGATACATATGAATATAATATGTAATATGTTTGTAGTCAGTGCATTCCCCGTCCACATGCAAAACCATCGGTTACTTGCAAGTAATGCCAAGCTGCGGTAGAATTATTATAATAATAATAATAATAGTAATATACATACATACAAATGACGTGTGTATAATAGGTATATAATATATATATAATTCAGTGCAGAGATAGGAAAAAAATTGTCGAGGGGAAAAGCACATAATATACTTGTAACGAGCATAATGATATCAAGTTTCTAGTTAGGTACCATATTATACCATATTATATAATATTATACACTTGATTCACGAATGTCCAAATAAATACCTGTAACACTTGCAGTATACGATAGCATGATATTAATCGACCATTGAATCTGCTATAGGCAGTTGTTTTTTTTTAATTAAATTGTTTTTTTTTATTACACAGTCTGTTTACGCAAACAACAATAAGCGAATGTGATGATAAAGAGAAAAAAAATAGGTAAATGATTAATCACGGAGTGAAGAATCCTCTGAAATCCGTTGCGGAAACTTCGACGAATTCAATATGGTTGAAATATAAAATATAGTTGAGAAGTTCAGTCGTGTTGTATTTTCGTCGTAGATTTGCGTAAATCGAAATAATTTTTATTATAAATAACGGTGCTATAGTTAGAGCATTATAATACAATCCATTCAATTTATGCAATTTTAGTAACATAATTCTAAACTTTATAATTTGTTTAACTGGTATAAATTATACAACCGACGATGGCATATTATATATTGTAAAGTATTTTGTTTGTTTTGTATTTTCATGGGAATATGAAAGTGTTTAATCAGTTTAATCAGCAATACATTTTAATAAATCAAATTTATTTTTATAAGGGAATATGGTTTTATTTGTTTATAATGCGGAAGTGCCACTAATATGGAACTGTAATAGTGTTTTCCATTGTTTATCGGTACTACAGTTAAATAAATTATAAATATAAAATCATAATGATTTGATTCATATATATTATACGCGTATACATAAATCTATATTTCTATAATAAATTCATAGTTTTTTCAATGTCACAGTGACTCAGTGTGTCAATAAGTAAACTATATAGGTACTAAGTACTTTATAATACATGATTTAATATGAAAAGTCATATCATTTTTAAAAGTTTTAAAAAAGAAACTAACATATTATGCCGATAATATATCTATTTGATTAATATATAAATACTAAAATACATAATGGCCAATGGAATATGAATTTACTAATAATTTACTAATAAAGCATTACATATATTAATATTTTTTTCTTGGTATTATGTTGGTATATGTACCCACTTAAGTCTTAGATATGTATTGTCATAATTGTAAATAGGTTTCATATTACATACGTATATTATAATATTACTATATTTTTTTAAACATAATTCTTTATTAAACCATCTGTTACAGAGTTGAACAATAAGCTTAATTGACAGGCCTTCCATTCGTCATGAAATATTATTATTATTTATTTACTTGACTATTTGAGTAAAAATGTGACTTACTTAAGTTTAAAACTTGCATCAGGTATTATTGTTATTATTTTAATTTTCATAAAAAAGATATGTTTAAAGTTAGTGTCAAATACTTAAATATGTCAGTATAATATCACAAAACAAATACAGCTAGTGGAGACATCGCTCACAATTTCTCATAATTCATAAATCCTAATTTTCTGATTACGGAACGTTTTGTTTAGACGAGACGACACGTGACCGACGTCTATCCAATTTATTGTATATTAATATGTTCCCGTGGAAAACAGTGTGAAAATCTTATATCCGTCCATGAATTACGACTGCAGTGATATATAACTCCTACGTATCAGAACTGAGAAAGAAGAAATAATCATCATATAATATTATAAAATTATATCAATATTTATAAATGTACATTGTGCAACAATAGCAAACGCAGATGTGGCAATAGACAAGGTGCCGTTCGGAATGATCGACCTTCCATGATAAGCAAAAACCAAACAATTATTGCACTGAAAAATACTTGAATCCTCGAAATGTCAAAAACAGAATACCGCGAGTATGTGCGGATGCGCGGGCGAAACTCGAGACGCGTATTTGCATAATATTGTGCGTTATGCGTATAATATATTATGTATACCTATATTTTATATATATATATATATTACATAGTAATAATATACAATAATAATATATACTTTCGTGCGATTAAAATGCTCCTCGTATCCGCCGTTCCGTTTAGCTCGGCCGGAAAAAAAAATATATAAATATAAAATCGCGTCTAACCGTGTTATTATAATATCATGATATTATTATATATATACGCGTTCGTGGTACTGCCAAACAACCGTAATATATAGTTATGCATATACACAATATTCGTATTGCGTATACGTATAATACGAGTATATAATAATATAATATTGTATATCGTATACGCAGCGGCGGTAAACAAGCTACTGTTGTTTTGCCATACGTGTTTTTTCACCCACGCCACCCACCACCCCTAACCGCGCCGACGGGTAAATCCCGGTCGGTGTTTTATGTAATGTCTGAACTTTATATAATATACGGAAACCGTGAACGCAGCGCTTTTCCTCGAGTTAATAAAAACTCGTTTTTTTTTTTTTTTTTTACTCAACCGCGGGTAAAAAGAAAAATCGTTTCGTCGTTTTATATTTTATATTTTTAATAATATAATATTATTATTATTATTTATATTTAAAGTGCGCGTGCGGCGTCGTCGGTGGCATCGTCGTCGTCGTCGGCGGTGGCGGTGAGCAAATAATAAAAATAGGATATCCTATAACAACATCATTACGATGCGCGTTCTGCAAAATATTTGCATGAAAACCGTATAAAAGGTCCAAGTGTTGGCGTATATAACATAATATAATAATAACAATAATAATATATACGTATATATCGGTAATATTATTTACGAGATTTCCGCCGATGTTAAATAGCCACTCTAAAATCCCGGGCGGGAGGATTACTCGGCTATGTTTTGTATAATGTTATTATTACAATAATAATAATATATTCGCCATCTCTAGCGCGAATGGGATATATTTATAATAGTATTATGCGTGTTATATATTATTACTATTATTATTTAGTTTTTGTATACAAAATTATGATAAACACGCCGACGACGATTATGATGTCAATGGATCACAATAATGATAAAAAAAAATAAAAGTCCCTTAATAATGGTGATTCTATTATATACGGTTGTGTAATAAATAATAATGTATTAGGCGTGTATAGTATCACGTATATGATAATAATATGTATAAATAATATAGATATACTAAAGAGTAAAGAGCATGTCATACGACTACGCAATCAAATCAAAAAATAAAAGAAACACACTCAAATCTTCCTTTGCGTCCATCAAAAACTGTTGTAAATTTGAACTTTCCTAACCTTACACAATCATACGTAGATTCGTGATAATATTATTACAATGCGGTTTCACGGCGAGGTGGCCCTGCACTCGTGACCGGTCGGTCGCCGTCGCCACACAATCCCTACAATTTATAACGCACAAATGTTTATACCTATGCTATAAACACGTTCTATACCCCATACCACATACCACCGTGATCCCGTGAACATACCGTTCCGAGCAATAACTCTTTGGAGGGGTTGGGGGGGTGAGGTTTTGGCGGGGGACGACGAACGTCAGAGAGGACGTCTAGCAAGAGGAAATTAAAAGAAGAAAATTATTAATACCACCAACAAATCTACGTCGGAATTCCGCGCACACCCCTTGCCGCCTTCGAGTGGTATGCCGGACGGTCCGTGGACCCGACAATTTTCCTCTGCGCCAGCTGAAAGTATTTTGGCGGAAAGTGTAGTGTTGTCCGTATGATATGTACATGTCCACCGCGCAGGTACCATACCTACAGCATGACCATGTGCCCGAACACACATATCTACCGAGATGGCTGCAATTTGCGTTTACCAAATCTGTTGTCATAAAATAATAGCCACAAAAACTCATATCCATATTCCATACCAACTGCGGAAATGTACGTACCCATTTACTATAATATTCTCTATTATATGTACTATTATTCCGCTAAATTAAGATTATTTTGAGGTGATAGGTACCTATTTCCATAGTCATATTTTGTATATTATTTTCAATTTATTACAATCGGATGTCCATCCAAGCATAGTAATAAAAATTCCACTCACACCTAACCGGCCGACGTTATTAAGCATGTGGTTGTTATGACGTATTTGCCAGATATCACAGTCATAAATTTTCGAGAAATAATGATCGACCTTACGTCGTACCGGGAAAACTAGACGCAGGCCTACTACACTATTCCAAAGTTTTAGTTCTGGGGAAAATTGACTTCATATCCAATCTCAGAATATTGTAGGAAATCAGGAAATGTGAGGCCCATTTAGATCTATGGTGTTGGCTTCAATTATAGTAATATCGTGTAAACAGCTGACTGTCACAGTAATACGGTGACACGGTGTTATGCCTTATGACGATTATTTTCCTAAAATTTCCAAAAATCAAATTCTAATTTTCGTGTTTTACTCATATCAACAAAATATTGTCAATTCAACTGATAATGTACGTCAATAGTTGTGGTAGCTGTTTAAAAATTGTACTCGTCGTTATGCCATATTATTATTATATTTGTTTAATCCGTAGTCGATTCGACCGGTAAAATAACTTTTTAAAATCAAAACATCAATATAGATTTTTAAAAAGTTGTTGCAAATTATACGATCGTACGTATTTTTATACATTACAATGAGAGAAGTCCCTATTATATACATATACCTACCTATAATAAATATGTTCTATAAAAAGTAGTCTGCGCGTGGTGAAAAATATCGTAGTGCGTTTTTAATAGTAGGTATTCCCTTTTAAATTTACGAGTTGCGTTTAATATTTTTTTTTTAAATTTACCAAAAAATATAACACTGTATAATATGTACCCGTGTGCATACATAATAGGTATTATTTTCGAGTTAGTTCCATTTGATTTATATGCGGCTTTTTTTTAAAATAAACGTGCGTGTATATTTATTAGTATAGTTTGTAAAAAAAAAACTAAATTCAGAACGAAATCTAAGACAGGTTTAGCAATTTATTCAGATATATTTTTTTTATTGAAATTTACAACTTGCTTACACGAAATTTAGTTTACATGTAAAATCGAGTACAACAGCAAAACTATTATTACAACAATTAACTACAGTGAAATGTTTGCAATTTGAATTAAAAAGTTATCTATACTGTATTTGGACAGATTTTTTAAAGAACTAAAATCATATAAAAATAAACCTTTAAATAAAATGTATCTAAGTGTTACAATTAGATGATTGAATGCGACAAAAAACATTTTATTATAACGCGCATCAACCTGTCGTATAATGTAAAATATGGTTATTTTTATGACCCAGCAAAGGTGCTAGAAAAGAAAAATGTCATTAATGAAGAATGATATTGTAGATTTTCGATCATTCTAGTTATTCCAACTTTAAAACCTTGTTAAAGGCGTGCACTTTAAAGGATTTTAAATTGTTTATTACATTTCTACAAGAATAAAACCAATAATGTTTACGGGCGTGTATATACTATCCGTTTATTGTGTGCTCGTTTACAAAACAAATTTTGTGGTATCCTATCACAATAAACTCGGCGATATAAAAATAATGACGTTGCAGCACAAGGAATGTAATTAACTGTAAGGTTGCATAAACAAAATATACCTATACCTAATATAAAATTAGCATTTGGTTTGTGTAATATTTAACAAACATGAGTATAATGACAAATTCCCATCGCACATTTGTACAATAATTAGGTATAGCTGTATAGGTTAGAGTACCTTTATCGTGGATCTACACTATGGTTATTAATAATATCTAATTATGCTGAAAAATAAAATTCCTCCAAGAATACGACGTGTATCGAATAGAAGTAAACTAAAAAAGAAAAAAATTCATAATATATGATACAAGCATATGATATTGAACAGAATTTGTACAGGTCATTTCGTCCTCATTTTATTCTATGTATGTATTATTGTTATATAAGTTACATGCATAAAAAGACGAGTGAAAGAAAATAAAAATGTTACAAGGAGTATATAGTTTTTTTTCTTCTAATTGATGCCCCCGGAAAAGAATAATGCATTTTTTATTAACCGTGCGTCATAATAATTATACCGGAAAAATGTATATACAAGCCCTGCGCAAGAAATGAAACGACCTTAAACGGTATTTTAATTTAATTCGTCGCATACAGCTTTATTTGATATTTTACTGGTAAAGAGTTTAAACGGTAGTGTTTCCCTCTCACGGACACGTTTTTAGATATTTGGTCATTGTAAAACGCAGTTCCTGTGTATGTACAATATTATCACTGCGTAAACGTATATAATATAATTTGCACTTAACAAGTTCCGGAAACATTGGTCGTATAAGGCTCACGTCTAAATTATATATATAGTGCCAAAAACACAAGTCTGAAAACTTTTTAAACTACTTGACATTTACAATAAACGCCACCCAGCGCAATCTAGCCCTGACAAAAAAAAAAAAAGTCAATTACAATCTAAAAGTTTCGATAACGTTGACTGAATTTGTTGACAACGATGTAATCATCTCCGGTATAGGTATCGGGGATACGGCGGTGGCGGCGGAGGAGGGCCGAATGTGAACAGAGCCTTTCGCTAAACAACAACATCGAAAAACGACTGCGGCAGGAAAAAAGGGGGAAAAATGAGAGAAAAAAGGTTATCGAATGCGTTCGATCTCTGCGAATAGGTATGTACCTCTCTGACCCTTCCACCGTTCACCACCACCGAAAATGCGCCTCCTCACACGACCCGAGTGCTAAAAGGGAAATGGTATATGTAATAAAAGGAAACGGTTATGCACATATACATATAATACGTAGTGCATATTTTTACGCGGATGTGGAAACATTCTCCGACGATGCCATCAACGTTGGTGTGCCCGCGCAGTGTAATATTATAGGCAGTAAGCAGTCTTTGATATTTAGGAATCGATACATAAATCAATACACGTGAGTGAGTGTATTGTATTGATTCTGTAATGATGTGTGTTTTTGTCTATACAACTTTTTCCGACCAAACCAATTATAAAGATTTAAAAGTTTCATAGAGAATATGACTATAATATTATAATAATATAGATCATGGCGTATTGACGCGTTTTATTTTTAAAAAATATGGAATTTGGCATTTTTGGATTAGTACTATACGTTTTTTATACAACTTTCCCTATTTTCTTAAATAAAAACAACTGAAAACCCGAATTTCGGTTATTTTGATAATAATAAAATCGTAAATCATAAAGTAATAATCAAAAACGATCATATTAGTTTGTATAATATCAAATCCATTTAAGTATTATATAATACTTAGCTATGATTTTTTAAAAGTGATGATCAGCTTTTTGGTTACAAGTGTAGGTATCGGGAATTTTTAAAATTTGATATTCACTTTTTAATTTATCTCATAGAAAAGCATTTTTTATTTCTAAAATCTGACATCTAATAATCTCTGATTTGTTGGTCTAAAAATTAAATAAATACCTTTACATTAATGTTAACACGTTTAATTTCCTTGTCCACCTATTGTTTGTTATACGTTTCAGCCGTTTTACGTTTAAGTATTATTATACGGCGTAAATTCGATTTCTAGTTGTAAATACACAAACGATTCGTCTTTTATAAAGTGTAGTTGGGTCATTCTCGCGCGTGATAGTTACAAAGGTCGAAAACACAGGTACTTACATCGATTAAACAACAATAAACATTATTTAATTATATTAAGTTTATACAATTTGCAATAATAATACGTAATCGGATCAAAATTAAATGAGGAATTATAATTTATTATAAATATTATATAATAAGTCCTACTTTATTTTGCTCATCACGTATCGGTAAAATAGTATATTATTATACAGAATGATTCACCAATACGTAGCCCTATATTTTATCCTTTAGTTAAATATTTATTTATATTACGACTTTTTTAATTCCTATAGGAACCTACAGGTACTTAAAGACCATATTTTCATATACTTAGATATTTTATGTCATTTTAAGAGTGTCCTGTAGCAGCACAAACTTCTTTTTTTTTCAACGAAAACTGCCCTTTTTACTGTAAAATGTTAAGAATTTCATATTTTATTTGAAAACTTTGATATAATATTTTTTCGAAATTCAAACGAGTGGTTTGTTCGAGTTATTAAATTGTATGTTTTAAGTATAATATTCCATGACAATAAGTTTGAAAGTTAGGTAGGTATTTAAGTATTGGAAAATATAGTTTAAAAGTAAACTCCAAAAATCAGAATTTGAATGAGTGCTTAATAAATGAATAAAATGGGGTGCTCTTGCGACCCGTCTGGTGGTTTACCTTGTGTACCTACGTATTACATTGGGCAGATTCTGCTCATAATATGTCATACTACTCATACTGAGCATATCAGCGTAGGTTTTAAGTACAAAATATCAAAACTTATTATATAAACATTCGTGTTGTCTAAGTGTCGACACAATTGGACACGACTCGTTTTGCCCTGCCGCCCAGATACCGCGGGATTACATAGCAAAGACATTTAAATTTTTTTTTTTAAATTAGGTTGGCAATGAATTTTAAAATGGAAAATGATGGCTATGTTTTCAATGGTTAGCGGTATAAAGGCAGATTGGTTTTCAATCAATATAATATGTACAATTTTGCTTAGAAAAACGTAAGCAAAGACTGAATATTTTGTTGGTGATGTGTGAAACGTACGTATATATATATACGTACCTAACCTACTTTATACACGTCTAATTCTTAAGTGGTGAACGAAGAGGACATTTTAAACTTTGACCACCGTCGATATTATCATCATAATTTATTCATGTAGTGATATAAAATGAAATCGTCAAATTATTTATGATATGTATATATTTTTAAATAACTTCCATTGGTTTAAAATATTATTTAAAAGTTAAACCTATTGCCAAATTAATTTTGAAATTACTATAATGTCTCGTTCGAAGTGGGTATCTTTTTTTGTAGTCACCAAATATATTACAAATTTCAGTCATCAAAAATATTGCCTTCATTTTAGAACCTGTATGTTTCATCTAAAAGCATATTTGAAGGATGTTTATTAGAATTATCAACTCGTGTTATGCATTAGATAAATAAAGACAATATTTATGTTGTTGTTGTAGCACCCTCTCAACAGTCTCAACTACACCGTATTAATATTATTATTATTATGATTATTATTATTATTATTTATTATTGTTGTTGTAGTCATTAATTGTTATTACAATAATTATAATTATTTTATTGGCCACACACCGATATCACATCATCATTACACACATTTTTTTATAAATCTGTTGATATGTATGTGTGTTACTCGTCCATGTAATTTTTTTAATACATTTCAGCTTCTGACCATGATAAGAGTAACGTTAGTTTTTATATTATTATCAAAAGCAAAGGTGGGAAAGTTAATAAAAATAATTAACAGTGGCAAGTTAAGTTAATTCAATTAAATTGCCTTCAGTTATGTTAAGATTAAAAAAAAAAATAACTAAAAGAGTTTAAAGTTGAGATAGAAAATAAACTTTACTGAACTCAGCTAAAAAAAGTTAATTTTATTTCAAGTTATAATATTTTGAAGTCATAAACTGCCTTTTATTTTGAATTACACAGACATTTATCAAGACGTTTTACATTGTGTAATAAATTAGATCATTACGACAATGATAGGTAATTAACTATAAAAAGTTAAGTTACAACAATAAACATTTAAGCTGAATAAGTTAATAAGTTAAAAACAAAAAAAAAACTAACTTTTTAACCACTTAATATCCACCTTTGATCAAAAGTATTTTACATTTATATTTTATAGTCTATGCTTCACAATAAAATAAGCAGATAAAATAATTATTTAATACATATATACAAATTACACGAGATGATGGGCGACTATCTTTACTATTTTTCGCCCAAAAAACGTTAATGAATAATGATTAGGCATCATTTTCCACCTAGTACGCGACACAAGTAGGGACGTCAGTGCGTTACATAATATACATATAGCACCAGGTATACACGATATTGTATTAAAAAAAACTAGTGTAATAATTGAATTTTGGTTACCCAAATAATTTGGATACATTCAAAATGTTGACAATTGTATGATTTTATAACTTAACTATACAAAGCAATGTTTTTGAAAAAAAAAAAAAAACGTAAAATATTATGAAGAAAAAACGAAATTAAGTCATTTTAAAATCTACACCCTAATTGTCAAACACCTTGTTAGGATTATACGTCTTTTATATAAAGAGCCGTCATGACACGCACTTTATACATTACCGTCATCTACCTGATGAGACCTCCAACATTACTTTCTGTTTAATCAATGTATTTTGCAAGCAGTTTAATTTGCTCACTATAAACTTGAATAAATTTAACGAGGCAAAACAAAAAATATAATATTAGAGACAAAAGAAAAAAGAGAGTTTAAATACGGAGTAAAGTTCATTAATTAATTATTTTTATAGTTATAAACAACAATAATATTATGGTCATAATAAGTACACTTGACTTTTGCGCATTTGTTTATTGTTTTCGAGTTTGAAATGAAGTCTATCGATTGTAGTATATTCAACATTTGACCACCAGTCTTCAGAAATTTTAATTTTTAACAATGAATTCTGAATATGTTAAAAATTATAAATGAAATGTACAATTTGTCCATAAAGAATCCTATTTAAAGCAACACCATGTTTATTTTTATGTATTATTCAATATTCTAGCAGATACATTTTATTTTTACTATATTATAGTAAAAATTAAAATAATTATTGTTTTCAGTATAAACTCAATTTGGATTGGACCACCGACCATAAGAAAAATAACCGTTTGTCACATATATAGTTACACAAAAGACATTTTTTCAAAAAAATCATTTGATTAATACTTAAGTATATAATATATATATATGTATAACTAATATTCACTCATAACTTATACCTGTACACTATACAGTGGTATTTTATTTTACTAAGAAGTACATTTTCTGAAAACTTTTAAGGCACCCTGTGCCGATGCCATTTTGTCCTCAAAAATACACTCTGCGGGAATAACAATACCACCTTATAAAATCAACTGAATTTCATATTTTTTTTTTTTTAATTGCTAGAGGGAAATATTCTACAGCCCGAATCGATCTCTATTTTCCAATATTTTTTTCTCAAACTTTTTAATATGTCCAAAAAAATACAAGATAAAAAGCATTTTTTACAAATTTTTTTATACAATTATTTGAAATAAAATACAAAATTAAAGATCGATGCGGATATCTTTTTTCAGATAAAAAATAGTCATCAAAATCCAACAATTCTACAAAGCCTGAGAGTTATTCTCGTGAAGTCATTTTTTTTGATATAATACATCCTATGTCCCTATAAACCTACAAACCTAACCTAACCTAAATAGGCATCAGGTAATAGATTAGTGGAAAAGTATTATAATTGAGGTGGAAACTAAAATATAAAATTTTATTGAATTTCGGAAAATATGAAAAACTGGCACCGAGCCCCTTAAGCTTAAACTTTAATTTAGTTTAGAATAACTAAAATCAATATATTTATTTTTATAATTAATATAAATAGTAATAATATGCTACATTTTTCAAACATTAATAAACAACGGATATTCAAATTTATTTTAAACGCCATAATTTACTAAAGAATCCTTAATTTTTTTTTTTGAATGCTGCGTCAATGATTTAGCCACTCACATAACCATATTATGAACTATATTAAGTATCACATTTTGAATACGATCTGCATGTTTGATACAATAATTTTATCAGTTTTAATAGCTAAACATTTAATGTACAATAAGCGTCTTATTATATTTATCACCAGTAGGTATAGTTTAATGCTTATAATACTTATAAGTTATAATATATTTCCACGTATTAAATATTATTCTTTGAATCAATTGAACAAAAGGCAATTTATAACAATGACTTTCCGCATGCTGACGAAAATATTAGAGGGGTTAGTATGACAAAAACATTCTCTCGACGTTCCATTGTTTACTTGCTGTGTTACCCTTCTTTGTAACGTCGTAAAAGTTACATTGTATATAACACACTCACACACACACACACACACACGCCCACCCATCTATGTACGTATAAGAAGAATGAAGAAAAATATAATAATATTTATAGCAAGCTTTTTAGTGAGTTTTAATTACTCAAAAAATTGATTAAACTTTGGCAACGTACCTACCACAGAGAAGTTTAAAGACATTTGAAATGAAAGAAATTAACAACCATGTCAGAAACTTACTAAATTGACTAATTAAATTGGTAATATTACGTATAGGTAATAATGTAGGTATTTCAAACTTTGTTAGAAATTAATTTTAAACCGATATGATGGCATAAAATTGAATTATATTCCCTTATGTCTTGTTAGTTTATAGCAGTTATGGGAATAGGTTTTAATTATTTATTGAACTGATGGCCATACCAGATTGCTTGTCAATCATTGACGAGCATTAACTAGATGAGATAATTATATAGTATGTATAATAAGGCTGTTAAAGTTTAAATACCAATCACAACCCCGACATTTATTTTATTTTTATTTATAACATTTGTCGGGTTTGTATAACATACAGAAAACACAATAAACAATTTATAATGGTGATCTCGTTCGAAAAAATTTGCTGTTAATTATTTTAATTTAACGATATTATAATATTAACCATCGTATTTTGCCAACAACTTCTGCAAGCGAGATATAACTTTTTCTTATAGGTACTGACTGACAATATTATTATTACTAAGTCCCAGATTTGAATGGAAATTAGTCCCACAGGACTAACCTGCAGGGTTTGCAGGAAATGCTTTTCAAATGCAAAATCTGTTTCATACATCTGATAATTGAAAACATAACTTTTATTTTGCATTTTTGCCAATTCTGTTTGCTTAAGAATTGTTTAAATAATTTTTGGATCATTTTTAAGGACATTATTGATGTTAATATGTTTTTTTTAGGACATATTTGGATAATTCTTAGAGCATTTAAAAATGGGCCATAATTAATACATATTATTATTTTTATATAAGTATTTTTGTATTTAGGTATTATATTATAGGTATCTAAGCTACTGTATTGTATAATTTAAAAACTAAGTAGTTGCTTTGGGGATTTTTTTAGGTGGATTTTTATTCCGGAAATTTTTTCCAGGGATATTTTTTCCGATTACCCAATATTTAATTCAATAAAAATAGTAATAATAATAATAATAATAAATAATAATAATAATAATAATAATAATAATAATGATAATAATAATAGTAATAATAATAACAGTATTGCACGTTTTGTTAATGATCTGCTGATCCATCTTCAGCACTTTTACTTTCTGTTGTCTGCGATCCATAATAATAATATGATAGCTTCCGAAGGATACATTTTTTTTTTTTGGGGTGTGATTCAATTTTGGCTGCTCTGACCGTTATAGTTTCATAATATTAAGTATATTTAGTATTCACTATTTACATACATTATGTTGGTTACAGGAAGATTTTATTTTCATTTGGTTTAACAACAAAGTTTCTCAAGTTCAAAGTGTACTTTTTATATTTGGTTCATTGGATAGATTCGTTTTAAACATTTAATTAAGTCTTTAATCTTTATTTTGTTGTTGACTAGGTCTGAATGAGTAATCCAGGTTGAGTGAGATGACGTGGTGTTCGGTAATATAGTCTTGCGAGTATTTATTTTTCGGCATTCTGATAAGAAGTGCTTGATCAAATGTATTTTGATCACCTACTGATTCAATAGTACCTAACTCAACTAATTACCTATACTTGTTATTGTTGGGACGAGTATTTTTTATAAGCTATACATTATTTACAATTGTTTCAATATTATTTTCCTTTTTCGCTATCTATATTATCGCATGGGTAACATATAGTAATGTCATACATTTATCATAATACGATTTGTTTTTGTAACCAAAATGGGAGTAACATTACGTTTAAATACGACTAAACAACATAACTACCTATATTACTTTAATACAGTTTAATGGCTAAAATATTAAAGTTTAATAGTTTGACCGTCGATTCACGTGATGTATGTATATTACTGTAATGTATTGTGTAGTCATGTGTGTTTTATAACTGAATCAATTTTATGAATTCTGATTTCTGAACGTGATATAAATTTTTGGTAATGGGACAATGGTGTGAAAATTAAATTTATAATTGAAGCAAATGATTTATGAAACCTCGAAATAATTGTTATATAATATGGTACTTTAATATACCTATATAACCCATACGGTAATTTCTCTTATATTATAGGAATATAATATTTTATTATCATATGCATACTTAAAAATAGTATCTTCATCCTAACCTAATTACAACCTAGTTATCTATACACAATTTGTATCACAAATTACAAATAATTATTTATTTTATACAAAAGAAGGCAGAAGCATACATATACCTACCTATAATTATAAATTAAAAATAAGAATCTATATACGTTTTGAAGATGAATTGCAATTAATAAATAGGTTAAATAGGTATGTATACATAATATTAAATATTGCAAATCAAATCGTCGTATTTAAGTTTTTATTTGCGTTTTTTTACTAATAATTATGCATAATGAGGTATTAATTGTATAAATGCATTATTATATATTATTATCACTGTAAGAGATCGACTTAAGTTTATATGGAATGTTCATCTATATATTTATAAATCATTTTTTAATCAGTTCAACAATATTCATAAATCAATTATTCTCTACGCGCATGCTACTTGTAAAAAAAAAATGTCACAATGATATAAATTACCAATTTGTAGTACAATAATACTATATTTTATAGTACATAAATATAGACCATATCCATCAAGTTATGCTTTGCTCAATTCTCATAATCTATTCGTTCTTCAATCTTCTCAGATGCAACCATCCCTTGTGACGGCTAACGCGCTTAGATAAATCGTTTTAATATTATATTGAGTTATGTCATATGAAATAAATTTAAAACATTTTTATTACTACTACTTCTCATACATTGAATACATTTAATATGTTGCTTACCATATAAACTTAGAAAGCATTTTAAAGGGTTGTTTTTCATTTAAATGCATTATAGATTATTAATTATCTTATAAATATAAAATTCGATTAAGTGCGACAAAAAATGCAAACAAGTGGGTACTCGATCACCGTAAAGTAGCTTCGATTAAATATGTAATGTCGTTCAAATTTGAACAATGAATGTCTATAAAAAAAAATTGTGCATAACACATATTTTTTAGAATTTTGGTTCCAATATAAATTATTTACGAGGAGCCTTATATAAAATTTTTTACTAGGTAATTAATTAAGTCTTAAGTCTTAACTATAAAATATAAATAATTTATACATTTTTGACAACAAAATAATCTGCAAGTTTTCTTATACATATCACATGAAGAATTTAGTCAAAATTTTAACTTCAAATGCTTGTAAAAAAATCTTGCATATTATAATAATATAATATCTTAAATAAATTTAAATAGCTATCATAAATATTATAAGGAACTTTGTTTTAAGTTTTTAAGTATTTTGACAGAGTGAACATTTTTTTACCGACATCAGTAGAAAAATACTAAAAAAAATCGTAAATTGTAGAACGTTAATGTCTATAAATAGCTCAAAAAGAGTAAACATTTTATAAAGTATAGAAAATAAGAAAGTAAACATTTACTAAAAATTACAATTATATATTAGTTTTTGAGTTTGGTTACCAAAAAAAACATTTTGTGAAAAACTGGTTTTGCGTAAAAATACACAAATTGTCCTTTACTTTTTTTTTATGAAACTTCCGAAAACTACTAGGTATATTTTACTTTTGATCTAGCTGACAATTGAAGTGTTTTTTCTACTGTAAAAAGTGTTTATAGACACAAGAAAAAACACATCATTGTAAAATCAATACATTTGCTCCCCTCAGAAGTCAGAATCTAAAAGATAACATGAAAATAAATATAACATATTTATAATATTAAAAAAAAAACATTTACTTATGGTAGTATATTATAATAATTTATTAATTCATTTTTTTTTTCAGAAATGCCCAAATTCGCTGAACCGATAAAAAACGTTACGGTTCCGGTTGGCAGAGAAGCAATAATAGTGTGTATCGTGGATGACCTTGGTTCTTATAAGGTAAAGTGTAAACTGTAAACTATATTAGTCATTAATCATTATATATATTTAGTGGAAAAATGTAAATGTTATTATACAAAAAAATATGTAGTTATCAATATTTAAATTTGTTTCAATTTAAATTCTAGAGTTTATAAACTATTCAATATTTTACTTTTAACTTGTTAACCTACACTCGGAAATAACTTCAGTAGCTTTAGAATTACATTTCTTACATTTTTTTTTTATGAAATGTTATGAAAATAAATCTTTCACATTTTGCTTGAGTAATTATTATAATTTGTTATCACTTTTTTACCACAAAAGTAGAATCGTTGTACTGTGAATAAAATAATGTATTGAGTATCTATTCTGTCTGTTACAAATAAAGTACCTATATACATATAAGCAAATTAAATACTTAAAATATGCTAAAATGCATTGGCATATCAGGTAAATAAAATGAAAAAAGAATAGTCAGGTTTTTATCAGGGTATATTGAGAAAAATATAGTTAAAGTTTAACTACCTTTCTGTGCTGTTTTCGAATGATATCTATTACCTATCATATTTGCATAATATATATAATATGTAAATAAGCATATGGTAATTTTTAATATGACAACAATTGAAGATCGCAATAAATGTACCACAATGAATATGATATCAAATGTAAATATATTTTAACAAATTAAAAGACGATAAGAATTATTTTGTCAAGGAATGATTTTGCAAAGATGTTTTAACCCAGTCTAGGCATTGTTACCCTTATACTATTAGAATATCTTGGCATCCAATCCCATTTGGAAATTTAAATTTTAGATTTCTGTGGACGCGGTATGTATCACGTAAAAAAAATCAAAATTACAAAAAAATTATTTAGTAACTGTTTTATTTTGATGTAATTTCGGAGAAGCATTATAAATATAATTAATATTTAATTATATATCGTTCCAATGTAGGATATTTTTCTGAGAATTTCATTGTATAAAAAGTTGGACAACTCGAACAAGTGAGTATTGTTATGCTGTACAGTAGTTACTAATTGTTGAGTTGTATAAATAATTAAATATAAAAACCACTGAATTCAAATATAGTAAACAATTTAAAATCAAACGCTCATAAAACATAAACGATTCTGTCCAATGAGCTATTTATTTTTAAAAAACGTAGAAAAAGTTTTTATCAACAAAAATTTAACAAAAATTTACGAAATTCGAAAAATTACTCAAAGCTATAAATTACTCAAAAACATGTTTAGAATATGTTAATATAAATATTTGGTGAAAATTTCAAGTGTATACGGTTATTAGTTTTTAAGTTATACTCAAAAAAATAAAATCGGTTTTTTCAAAAATTGGTTTTTGTTAAAATTCCCATTACTTATTTCTTTATTTCTTTTTTTGTTTTCCCGACGCTTCAAAAATAACTAGGAATTTTTATTTTTGACCTCAGGAATGCACAAACTACATTCACTTTTCTATCAGAAATGATGCTGATGTCAAAAATCAAATAATTCTTACTACCACAAATGTTGATGACACACATTAACAAAACACACTTCATTGTAATATAAAGGTTACGCTCAGAATCTAAAATTAAATTTCAAATGACCGAAATTTCCCTCACATTGTTATTTAAAAAACGTATAACTAATTTACTAAGAATTCTTCCGATTCATTTTTTAAATTGATATTCTTACTACAATATTCTGCTTAATCTAATTCTCAAAATATATGCTTTCAAATAACATTCAAAATGGTAAAAATTTAAAATTATAACGTTGAAAATGCTATTTAGTATAATGATTTCACATTATGTAAAAAAGCATATTTCTCGAAAAAAAATGCTATTGTACTGCTGCCTTTTCAGACTTATCTCAGGCTTTCAACCGAGTATGGCACGAGAGCCTACTATTCAAACTTCGTAAATTTTTACCCCTACCGCTCTTCCTATTAATTAAATCTTACCTTACTAATCGCTACTTTCAAATACGTTGCGGCTCATCAACTTCAAATATAGCCTCAATTGTCGCTGGTGTACCCCAAGTAGCTATCCTCTCCCCCTTACTATTAACATATATGCTTCCGATCAGCTCACAACTCCAAACACCTCAATTGCCGACTATACAGATGATAAAGTCATTTTTTCAATCATAACGACCTAGTTAGCGTTAACTAATTTACAGTCTCATTTAAATCTAAAATCTGAATGGTATGAAAAATGGCGTGTAAAAGTAAATCACAACAAATCGGTTCATATAACTTTCACCCTCAGACACGGTCAATGTCCAAATATTTCAATTAATAATATACCTATCCCACCCCTCAACGCTGTTAAATATTTAGGATTAATTCTTGACCAAAAATTAACTTGGAACAAACATTTAAAAGCTAAAAGATTGATCCTTAACGCCCGATCAAGATCGCTAAAAACACTGCAATCAAAAAATGAATTTACCAGCTTAAAAACCAAATTGCTTGTATATAAAACTCTTCGAAAACCCATATGGACATATGGGTTACAACTACGGGGATCGGCCAAAAAATCCGATTTAAAAAAAATTCAAGCCTTTTAAAATATTATTCTCAGAAAAATCACTAACGCCCCTTTGTCTCTAATTTAACTCTCCACCAGGAGCTAGGTATTCTACCCGTTATAAATGAAGTGAAACTTTTTTACAAACGTTTCTTTGACAAACTTGAAAATCATCCTAACCCACTAATAAAAGGTGTACATAATTTCTCACTTCCTGAAAACCCACAACGAAGACTCAAAAGAAAATGGTGTCGTGATCATTTAAATTAAATTAAATTAAATATATCCCCTCAATTACCCTAAACAAATCACCAAGAAAGTGCCGCTAATGGGTGGCTTCTTACTCAAAAAATCCATGTTTTTTTTATGAACCCTTATCCTATACGCTTATTGTACAAAACTGTATAGATTGTGTATGTGCAACTGTAAAAAAAAAAAAATATTATTTATTAAAACTTCTAATTTTCAAATATTTTGAAGCTTATATGAATCCTATATGAAATATATTTTTTTTAAAACAGATTTTTTCTATTTTTATTGTTTATTTTTTTTTTATAACAATGTATAATGGTAATTTAAACTTCCGAAGCACAATATTTTCCCGAAAATTTCAATGTATAAAAATCGAAGATCGAACCTGCAGTAGTTATCTATTTACGTTATTACTAGATATAGCTTGAATTTAAATTAAAATTGTATATTTTTCTGAAACAAAAATTTGCTTCATACACCAATGAACGTGTATAATTCCAATGCTTGTTCATTTCCGATAAATATTTTACGTTTTACTATAATGATTTTCAAACGGTAGCGTTGACTTGTCTATAACGATTTGTCAACCGCTGTTGACATTGTGGCGTTTACCGGAGCGGCTAAGGGTTGAAAACATTATAAATAAGCTCTTTGGTGACGTTCTGGTAATTTGATTGTCTGCAGACGCCAGTCCTTACAACAATACAGTCCGAACGGATTTCGCAGTTTTATACCGGTTTTGAGTGACGTCCATCCAATTATTATTATTTAGTCAAAAAATCATCCATACACCTAAGTATAAAATATAATATAAAATACTTTCGTATACACCAGCTGTTTAGAGTTACAATTTTTCCCCACACCATGTCACATTAAATTATGATAAAAAGAATAGTAATATTATTATATTTTGTAGTGTGTCCGCATTACCACCGTCGGTACTCAGCAGCAATACTGATGAAGACCGGCCAAGTTATGAATAATATTTCTACTTGGTTGAATCAAGTTTAAAAAAAAATAAATGAATTATACCATAGTTTTTAAATAACTCAGTTAGTTACGTCAAAAGCTTTTAATAATAATAAAAATGAATCAATATATTAATTTGATCTGATGTGAGTTATTTCACGCTCGATTAATGGACACTGGTGTTACTTCCGGGTGACATACTTGTCAAAGGTTTCAAAAAGAATAATAATAACTCAACTGATTTTACAATAATATTTTATATACACTTACAGTATACCTTTGCTACATTATATTTAAATGATAAAATATCATAAGATTTTTTTTTTAACTAAAATATGTAATGTTTAAACTTCAGAAAAAAGTAAATATCGAAGATTAGTTAGTAGCATATTATTTACACTGAGTCATATAATGAGTTATACGACACACTCACAAAATATATATTATATTATTACACAATAATATATACTGTGACGACAGCGCACCCACGTTTCCGCTATAATAAATATTATTTTATATAAATCCCCCCAAAACTTGATAACTTCATTATTTCCACTATTATATAGACCATGTGATTCCGATATTCTGTGTTGGTGGGTTGTGTAGGGTGCAGGGCGCGAGTCTCCGTGCTTGACGATACATGTAAATTATCGGTTAATTTGTGTTCGATGAAATAGCTGTGTTCTTCATAAGTATAATAATATGGAAGTATGCCATACATAAAATATATTTTTACAAATAATATTTTATAATCCATCCGAATATTATCTGTGCTGCAGTAGAGTTGAGTTAGTCCGGAAGACGTTGAAAAAAAATAAAATAAATCAGACCTATAACACACCAGAAATAAATAAACCGTAAATTAAACACCAAACACGATAACTAGGTCAGTGACGGTTAATGACGGAACGCCAATGACAGTTAATTATAATAACGATTATAGGTATAATAGGTGCTTAAAATAAAATAAAATAAAAATATTAACAGCGATACTCGACTCATTGGCCATATAGCGAAACTGTAACCGCTACTAGTTTTAGAATTTCCCATGCACACCGCACCCCGCAGAATGAGACAAATTCAACATCGTCTCATATTTATTTTTATACTATAATTGGATGTTGGGTTGACCAGACTACGTCGGATACGCTATCGCTAGGTATACCTATGTCCTATACATATTAATAATAGTGAGTGAATAATAACAACATACGCGCTACCGTCAATAAACATCGGTTAGGTCAGGGATCACCAATTAATGTTTTAGTTCCAATTTATTAATCACGCTTTTAGGAATTTAGGAAGCTTTTGGGGGCTATCAAAACTTAATGTACGCATGTTTACTCGAAGAAAGCAATATCAAAAAATAAAACGAAAATGAATAAAAACTTCATTTAATTTACCACAAAAAAAAAAAATATTCAATAAATTTCTTACCTATGGACAGATAAATTTCGTCTACTGGCCACTAGTGGCTGAACTAGTTGTAGGCACTACTACCTACTATGAAATTACGTCCACTAAACCATCTCAAATTTATCCACAGTCAAACAAGTTGTAGAACAGTATTTAATTCCATTCATACGGTACTTTACGCTTAGTATAATACAAAATGACTGAGAAAATTACAAATGATCAGCATTATTAGGTGACTGGACACCTTTTACATTTTATCTTCCTTGAGAATTGGGCTATGAAATGCAAAAAGAATTTTTCAAATCCGACTTGTAGTTTCAGAGATTAATTTGAGCATACATCTGAATGCCTATGTCTTTATAAATTAGTATAGATTCGACATAAATATATATTTTGAATAATAGCACGCAAATTTTGTAGCAAAAGACAATTAATATAGGATAACGTATATTTATCAGATCCATAAAATGTTTTTAAAAGTTTGCAATTTTTTACTTACCATGAGTCGGTGAAATTATTACATTCATATCGTGCGTAAATAGGTTTGTGACAGAATCAATGGAAGTCTATAACATGAATCAACACTATACATTATACATATTATATATTATATTTACTATTTTTGATATATTCTATGGTTTCACTACTGTACCTATAATGTACATATTTATTTTAGCAATTGGAAATTTAAGAACGCATTTTGCATCAACCGTATACAAAAAGTATAGGTTCGTTATTGTTATATTTCTAAGTTAATATATTATACAAATATTTTACGTACCTACGTCTGATATTATTTGTATTAGGTAGTATGCAACTAGAAACCATTAAGTCGTAACGAGAGACCGGATAAAATATCCTATTTGTTTGAAAATTATAATAATTATATTATAGCCGGAGAAAAGTATAAAAGTATAAAATAATAAACAAACGTATTGTTTAATGTATATTCGTTTTAAGTGGTTTCGTGTTAATAACTTTTAAAACATATAAACTCAAAACTAAATTACGCCACTCATTATTTATTTTATTTTTCAAAGAAAGAAATCTTAAGTCATGAAAAATTAAATGTTTTGAAATTTTTAGTGTTACACATTTTTATTTAACTGTGACTCGAAAATATATTATATCCGTCGTAAATTTTTGAGTACCGTAACGACTTGCAGGTTTTCATAGTTATACTTTTGAGCTAAAAAAACGAATTCTTAAATAATAAATTACTTTGCATTCATTGAGTAGATTTTCTTTATCGGACTCATCTAAATTTATCATTTACTCATTTATTCCACTTGTAGGTTTTTCTTTTTTGTACACTGTTTAAACAATTTCGGCATAATAGTAGGTATAATACAATAATATGATAATAGCAGAATTTTCGTTTTATGATACCTCTACATGTAATATTGTGATAATATTATGTTATCATAATGATCAATGATCAAACGAACACACAGAAAGCAAATATAATATAAGGATAATATTATAAGGAATAATGTATTGTTAATATGAATTTAGAGATGCAATATTTGAACACATCAACTTCGTAAACTGTAGTAATAATAAAACATAAATACATTAAAATATATATTTTTTTATGCACTATAGTTGCGTCAATTCCATAATATGTGTGACGTCGTATGTGGGAGTTTTCTCGTAATAATATTATAACAACGTCCGGAAAAGTCTGTGATTTCTCGCGTACTCTCGACGTGGCAAGAGGAAATTATTATTTTTTTAGACATTTTGAGACGAAACAGTTTTGATGATAATAATAATAATAATATGGTAAATATATCGTGGTGTAATCGGCATGGGTTTTACAGGAAATATTCTATTGAACAGTCTGATATAATAATGCAAGATTTTGTTTTTGTTTTAATACAATATGCATTGAAATTACCGTCGGTGGTCATATATAAATCTTTCATTACACGATCAATATTATCAGTATTATTTAGTAGTAGTAACAGTGGTAGTGGCAGTAGCTGTTTTACGTCCATCAATAATAATCAATTAGGCAAAAATAAAAAATGCTGACCCGACGGCGAAAACTCAATTTACATACTTATTTAATACTAATGGAATTTCGTCTGGCAGTATGCAGCACGCTCATATTCGCGTATTATCTCAAAGTTACTTGGAAACCACCAGGTAAAATCGTATTATGTAAGTATATAAATTAGAAACAAAATCATTTTCCGATATAATTGTTATTACGCACGAGAAGGAGTATTAGTGGGTATATACTGCAGCAGTATCTATTTTGTGGTTTCTTTACTTTTTTCCCCCCATTTTTATTGCCATCGTTTTATCTAAAAGGGGGATACCAAAGAGTAGGGGTCGTTTGCCACGCGAGTCGATATTTCGATTACACGCGTTGATACCACCGAGCCATTATGCGGCCTTTTAACAAAGGAAACAAAATAGTTTCTTACTGAACTCGAGTTACAAACGTTTAAATATGTAGGTACCTATGTATAATGTATATATATAATATATGGCCACCGTGCAGAGAGTACTTGCACACCACTCTCTTGTGAGCTACTTCTGACAGACGACAATCGCGAAAATGCGAACCCGAAAAAGGAGTAGGTATATAAGCAGGCAGCAGCTTGAACAGAACTCGTTGTAATTTTTCTCTTCGAAATGGAACATGCATGAGACAGCCAGAAAGTTTTTTATAAAATAAAAAAATTTACCAACTCATCAGCACGATTAAAATGGATTTATTATTATTTATAATTAAATGTGTACACCTCAATTCAATGCAAAATCTAACTTATATTTCATTACTTCAAGTAGATCACGATTTTTTCTGATTGAAGTAGAAAACGAAAATAGTTCTAATTGAATACCGTTTTATTATCTTTCTTATCTATAGTTTTGAGTTTGGTTGGATAGGCGCACACGCATTTTTACAAAATGGTAACAAATTTATTTTACAGGCTCTAATTATTAAAAAAATGTACGTACACATTATGAACTAATTGTTTCTATATTCATCATTTTTTAGTTGCTTATTTCGCTGGTGACAGAGATATTATTGAAACTCGTGAAGACACTTCTAGGTACAACTTCAATTAACTTACAGTCTCATTTTAATTTAATGGAAGACTGGTATAGTAAACGGAAAGTTAAAATTAACCGCTCTAAATCAGTCCATGCAACCTCCACACTAAGACACGGTGACTGCCCAAATATAATCATACTTATTAATAATACTCTGATCCCAACATCCGATACAGTGTAATACTTAGAAATTAGGACTCAATCTATATAAAATATTAACATGGACAATACACATACCAAACAAAATACTTAGCCTTAGCTAAGGCCTAAGGTTGTGCAATATTTACCCGCACATTTGAATACAATGATATTAAAATTGTACTATTTGTATTAATAATTAATTAAATTCATCACAATCATTTATGCTTGAAATGATTATATACCATGTTTGAATCATAAGTTTTCCGAACTAAATATTTAATATTTTTTTTAAGAATTCTAATGTTTGGATTGTAATAAAAATAATACAACATTTCAATAACATAATAAAGTATGTAATTTTTCACAACTTTTTACTCACTATTTATATTTAAAATTGTAATAAAATGTATTTCTTTTATATTAAAATATGTATACTTAAATAAATAAAACAATATTATAATTTATTTGAATTATTTCAGACAATGAATTGGTTTAAAGTAAATTTTTGTCCAGATTCATATATATTTGCAATACCTATCATTCTATAGAAAATATGTCAATATAATGTATAAATCATAGGATATTACGACTGTTATGTAGGTACTATATCATAATTATTATGAGACAAATATTTTAAAACTTTTAGATTAAAACAAGGTTTATCAATATTTGTCCTCTCGTTGAATGATTTATGTAAAAAATGCAAATGCTTTGATTATTTAAACGAATGCAAAATGCCAAAGTGTTTTATTTTAAAAGGTCGGTTTTGTTTTCAATTACATTGTATATTTTTATTTTGGAGAATTTGAATAGCTTTGGTTTTATACAGAGATGTTACGACTATGTAGAGTGTCTTACGCCCTACGTTAAAACATGGAATCATAGAATGAAAAAAAATCATGTTAAACATTTAAGTTTATTGTAATAAAATAACTGTGAGGATTACGTTTATAATAATTGCAATATCACGTCATAATGTTTGTAGCGTACTGTCTATTATGGAATTTGAAAATGCATTGTGTGAATATATGTGTATTCACTATATAATATGATACCTAGATAGGTGGTAATGGTACATGGTGTTCTAAGGTCAACGCGTATTTATTTCATTAGGAGGCATTTCACGGATACGACAGAAGTCTGAATTATTTAGGTGTTAACATTTTGGACAGTTATGTTTTAGAAATATAGGAAATTTAATTAAACTATCATCCAAATGTTTGTTTAACCACATTAATTGTTTAAGTATTTATGTTTCAATTCCATAAATAATTTGTATTTTTGAATATCGACAGTAGGAATAAACGCTGCAGGTAGCACGTCTATACTGTCAATGAATTGATTTGGCTTTGAATGTTTAAACATTATTTTGTACGTGTAATGTAATAATGTTCTATGATATCATGAAATTATGTGAGACAACCAAATCGCATGTTTTGGCATCGTATTTCAATGGAGCGTAATGTTGTTAATTATTGACTATTATGCCAGAGATGATGATATAGCTAGGTAGATACACGGCCATTATATATACTTTAATACTTAACGATACAATTTTCCAATAAAAATAATATTATGGTAGTAAGTTAACATTATATTAGTTAAATAACTCCATAAATTGGTACCTATTAAACAATAGTGTAACATATTATATAAGCCATTTACATATTTGGACGGTACTTACATATTACGATGAATAGTGTATAAAACATTGTTATAGGTTTATTGTTTATATTGTCACCTTTAATATTAGTTATCCTGATTAATCTATTTAGTAAATGGTCACGAATTCATCCTTCATAATGCAGTTTTGATTTAATTGTATGAAATGAATATACAGACTTTTTTAATGGAAATAATATATCTATAAGTAAAAGGTATAAATTATACCTACATTAACGCAATTATTGTACCTAATTATACATTTGATATAGAATTATTATAAAGTCAATAAAATAATAATAATTAGTAAATTACTTATAATGTAGTAAACATTAAACACACTAATAACCCTATAGTCAAACAGCCCAGGGGCCAAAATAAATATTTTTGTATTTTTAAATAATTTATAAACGAATTATTAATATACAAGGGAATAGGTATCAAATTGTAACTGTAAATGTTAAATGCGTATATTAAATATTTAATGATATAACTTTTTGTAGGATTATCAAATAAATATTGAAATTGATTAAACAAATATCTTTTAACAAACATGTTTATCAAAAAGTACCACATTCACTAAAAAGTAAACTAAAATATTCAATCAGCTGTTTTAATAGCTTGGCCACAGTCATGGTCAATAAATAATATAAATCACAAAATCGGACTTTTTATGTATCGTACGTGTATAATATAGTTGCAAATATTAAATTACTAGTTGTATAATGAATAAACTTGGTTGTCTTATAATTATGATATTATATAATATAAGGTATTTATTAGTAGGCAGAGAAATCGTAAAATAATTAGTTTCAACGTATTTTCTATTACAATAAAAATCGTCATAAACAAATGATAGTTATACAAATTGCGATCGAGATTATTCTTTAAATGCATTTGTAATTTGTGCGATAGTAATGACCCGAGAACCAAAGCATTTATCTTTAATAAAATAACCCCAGGGGATCGTTTGAGTATACTTGGAAGTCAGTAGTTACTATAGTTTAACTGTTAATTGTCTGTTTTTGTTAAGACATTACACGACGAGTTTGTTTTTCGTGTTAATCCCGTGAAGAAACATTGTCTCCTATATTTTATTGTTTGTACAGCAATATTTCATACAGGCAGCTGATATAAAAAACTTACAAAAATGTTTTTATTTTATTGGTATAATACCTAAAATTATAATATACTAGGTAGGAACTATATTTTTACATTATTGCATTTCGGTACTTTAGAAAACAACCGCGATAATTAAGCAATATTACGTTACGGAATTTTTAATTAAGAATTATTTATGAAACATCAATAAAAATAAATAAATATTTATCATAATAGGTATGCAAGTAACTTATAATGATATATATTATTATTACGTACACCTACCTATACATTTCTTCATTTATGCATACATTTTTTTTATATTTCAATCCAGTTAAAATATGAAAACAAATAAAAACCAGAAAAATATTGTATATTATTTAGGATGTTTATTTTAATCGATATTTCATGGTTTCAAAGACAATTATTTTTTAACGATACGAATTTAAACGATGTAAATATATAATAATATTATGATATATTTCGGTATTGCAATTCTTCATATTTGCTTTAATTTTATTTACAACACGGCTTTCGAACGTGATATGTTCTCTAAAAAAATATAATTTTCTTACCTAAGTTATTTGATTTTTGTTATGTATTAAATATAGTTCAGACTGAAATTAAAAACTCTAAAATATATTTAAACACAGTTATTTTTATAGACATTTGAAGTTCAACTTTGGACGATATTAGATATTTGAACGAAGAAGAAATATTAAAATTATTTTGTTTAAATCAAAAATATTATTCATGGAGACATGAATCTCTTAAGTATATTATTAGGTACATTTAGTATACACAATGACATTTTCAAACCGTTTAGGTAAATTAATAATTGTATGCTATTATACCATGAACCTAATCACACCGTTCGACAGTGAGTCGGTATTGACTCAAATTTTTATTACAATAATAAACCGTATAAATACTAGACATTGTCCAGGCCAAAGATTTGTATTTTTAATAAATATATTTCTACAAACTGTATATTACATATTTCTTCTAATTATAATTATATTACATATTAATATAATATGCAACCATTTAGATAAACAAAAGTTTTCTTTTTTCGTGAGCTGAAAAAAAATCATATATGACTGTATGAGCTACCCTTTAGCTATCTATAGCGTATAAAAGTGGAACAATTAAGTTATAAACACCCTCCAAGTTTCAAGGAATCTATTGATATAACTTGTATTTAAAACGGTCCAGTAGTTAGTAACCAATGGCAATCATTTATAAACAAAAATTTCTTTCGTAAATTTCAAAATCCCTGTTCGAGCAACTCTCCGATTTGGACCTACCGGGTCCTATTGTGAATCTAACCCATCCAGGGAACCACTCAAACACACACAAAAAAAATGATTGAAATCGATCTAGCCTTTTAAGAGGAGTTCAGTGACATACACATGGACAAAATAAATTTAAACATAAATTATATAAAGATATATTATTATAATAATAAATAATAATATATTAATAAGTAGTATAATGAATTCAATGTTTTCGGTAAGAATTAATTCAACCAA
This sequence comes from Sitobion miscanthi, assembly GCA_008086715.1. NCBI lineage: Eukaryota > Metazoa > Arthropoda > Insecta > Hemiptera > Aphididae > Sitobion > Sitobion miscanthi. The sequence continues at coordinate 6,257,708 of CM017802.1, read as the reverse complement.
TCGTATTATTATCTAATACAATCTATATTATAGTCTATAAATATTCTATCTATGAATGGAGGAAAAGCCTGTAACATAGTACACTCAACATTTGAAAGTAGCCTTGGCTGATGGAAAATTAAATTAGGTAGGTACTATAATAAAAATATAAATATATACTTAATATAGGCTGTCAGAGTCGCCTTCACTCAGAATCGTTTTTCCTATGAAATTATGTATCATTGGATTTCAATTTAACACATATATTCAGGGACTTACTCAATGACGAGATACACTCCGACACATACTGTACAGCAGAGCTATATCTACTTCCGTTTTTTTTAAATGATGATAGTAAGTTATTATATCGCAATGTTTGTAAAATTAACTTCTAACTTATTGAAATCAGATTGGATGATTCCAGTGAATGTAAAATTAAATTATAGTAAACAAAACAATAACGAATAATAATAGGTACCTGCACCTACAATGTATTTTAATTGATAAGATAAGCTATAGGCTAAACGCACATACAGCCGACTGTGTTCTAGCCAATAAGGTCCAAAGGCATGACGTAACGAAAAACCGACGAATAATTTAATATACATTTTTAATTTGATATAATTTTGCCCATTTTCTCTAGAAGCCTACCTAACCTAAGCTATAATTATCCCGACGCGCGACGATAGCTGTGCTATCTTTTACAAATGGTTTTACACTTGGTGTCCCTCGTTAAACTGAACTGTAGCCTGTAAATACAATTTTAATAAATTACCTGCTGTGTTATTATTGAGTACCTGTACACTTTGAGATGAACGATTGTTAAGGTAATTCTTCAGTCGATTCGTTGCGTTGTGTCGTTGCAAGGTGGCATATTATGACATCGAGATAAGTTGCAAAGGGTTCAGATATCGAATTACACTCTTTATTATCTTATTTTTTTTTTTTTTTTTTTTTATTAAAGAAATAACCCTCGGCAACTTGGCCATTGGGATAATAAACATTTTTTTTTTTACAAATAGATTTTCAATAAACATATAAACATAAAGGTTTAATAACAACAAATGTGTAGACTATGTTATATAGGTTAGGTTAGGTTAGGTAATAAGTTTGTCCAATCCTGTCTCCTGGAGGAACATGAATATGTCAGGTGATGGCAAGACTGGTCCAAGTATATCGTATAAATCGCTGGATAAACGATTGTGGTTCCTTGCGTCGAGGTATGCGAAGCATTCCGTGAGAATGTGTTTTATTGTTAGTGCGATCCCACATGTCGTACACGAGGGAGGCTCATCTCGGGACATTAGGTAGCCATGGGTTATTCTGGTGTGACCTATTCTTAGCCTGTTGATGATGGTCTCCTTTTTCCTGTCGCGATGATTGTTAGGCCAGTGGAGAATAGTTGGTTTAATTTCATTAAGTTTAGTTTTTTGTTTTGCCCATGTATTTTGCCAAGCTTGTATTGATATATGTTTTATTGTTCTTATGGTATCTTGAGAAGTAGTGAGAGGAGTGATATCTAGAGAAGTTGAAGAGGCTGTATGCTTGGCTTGTATATCTGCTTTTTCATTGCCTTCAATTGAAGAATGGCCAGGTATCCACATTATTTTGACCGCGTTCCCTTTGGAGAGATGGGAGGAAATGAGGAGGTAGATTTTCTTTGCAATGTCATTAGGCTTATGTGTGTTTGCTATGCTAGAAATTGCACTAAAGGAATCACTTAAAATAATAAAATTTTGATTTTGTTTTCCGAGTGCGTACTCAAAAGCTTTTAGAATGGCAATTGCTTTAGCTGAGTATATGGAGCATTCTGTTGGAAGTTTATATGTTATTACCTCATCTTTGTGTATAATGGCGATTCCCACATTGTTTTCCGATTTTGAGGCGTCAGTGTAGATTTCAGTATAGTTGGAATATTGCGATATTGTGCTCTTAAAGTTTTGGATGTATACCTGTGAGCTGGTTGAGTTTTTAGGAAGTTCAGCAAGACTGGTATCAATAATATTCGGAAATGATGTCCAAGGAGTGATGACAGGGAGTTGAGATGTTAAAATATTTTAATTTTTTTTTTTTTTATTATCTTATTATTATATACACTATTGCAATCAGCTAGGAGAGGTGTAACTTTATAGTATTTTAAACTGTTTTCGAGCTCGCGGTGTGACTTAAATTGAGAAAGTTACATCAATGGAAAATTGTTTTTCGTCGTGATTCATTGAATGCTATATATCAACAGACAGACACGTCGCAAGTCTCACTTTTTTAATTTGTCACTTAAAAATGTGTAGGTAAAACGTGTCTCAGTATATGATATATTATTATTTCAAATTTTACATTTTCTATAAATAAATTTAACACAAATCACTAATTTCAAAAAAATTTTGCACACTTGTACAAATTATAATTTTATTAAAAAGCATTGATGATTTCAGACATTTTTTAAAATTGGTGACTGATAACAAATGAACCTTTACTATAGTTGGTATCTTACTTGTTTCAAATTATTGAACATATATCTTTAAAATCGTTTGATGATTAATTTCTCAAATGATAAGTAATTTTTTGTTCTTTTGGTCCCATTTATATTAGATCAAGTCATTGAATTAGCTCATGACTATGCTTACTATGAGCAAATTGTTCATGTTTAAAAACTAAAATTGTATTTAATTAGCATTTAAAGATTAAATCTATTTCATCTACATCATAAATATCTTTAGGGAAACATTTAAAATACATTTTTATAAACTATTTAACTTTCATAAGTCACTGTTATGATTGAAACATCAAGTAAGTACTCTCGCCACAGATGACTAAAAATGTATAAAGATATTATAAAATATTAGAACCGAGGTACATACCTACATTATTTGTATAAATTAGTTTCAAAATTTACCTATATATATATCAACTTATAATTAAAAATATTAAACTCTGTAGTCTGGTAATTGTAACTTAAAATAATTATAAAAAAAACAAATAGTTGATTAATTTACTATGTTAATATACATTACATTATTGAATTTATAGTTCAAACAAAATAAATGAACGAGATTAACTAAAATGTATGTTTATGACACGCTAATATAAGTATGTAACTTATATGATATACATATTATAAAAAGTGGTTATAATTTTATATTCAGAGAAAAATAAAATCAGAAAATTAAAAGAAAAGTATTTAATTTGAATCATCTAAAAAGTGATTTCGATAAAAGATTAATTCATCATACATATTATAATTTAATATGTAATAAACTAAATATTCTGTTTGAACAAAATTAAAATGTTACATTGATAACAACGAGCTATAAATGAATCAATTAGAAATTAACTATTTAAACATTTTTAATGATTAATATTCGTTCGATATATTTTCTTTTATTTATTGTTTATGAAAGTTATATAAAACAAATTATACACTTTTCTTAATCAAAAGTTAGAGCAATTAATCGCTAACGATAGAAACAATCTATAGTACAAATTAGGTTTTCTCTTCATACCTACTTCACACACGGAAGGCAGAACCTATACATGTTATATGAACTATTATACATACTTTGTACTTTGTAGTTAATTTATTATTGATGAAAATAATCAATAATTATTGTTCGACATTTTACTACCACTTGCCTTGATGGTTAACCTATATAATCTAATGACTATTATATACACATTACATTGTTTTATTTTATAAATCTACAAACAATTGTCAGGTCTCCAACTTATACTCTGTTTTTTGAAAATATAGGTAGTATCGATTGAAATTAATGTCATATTGCTGATACGATAATTTTGTATTCATATAGGTACCAAAAATATTTACGGCTATTTTACGAGACATTTGAATTTAGAAGCTATACTTATCAAATTCAATAACCATTATGCAAAATATGTGTTGTATTTTTTTTTTTTTTTGTATAATATTTCCATCGTTCCGAACGAAAGTATATAATATATGCGTAAGGGTGGTCGTATTCGAAAACGATTCCGGTACGAAAAAATCCAATCGCCGAGGATTGATTCAAGTATTCAACGTCTAATGCAACGCGTTATTGGCTCTGTCTTGTACTACCTGTCATACTACGCTATAGTCCCCCTTGAAATAATATAAAAACCATACATAAAGAAAATCGTGCTCCTCGAAAACAAAGTCTGAAAACCCTAGAAAACGACAAAACGCTTTCTGTCCGCACGTTTAGTTGTCCTGATCTTGGACTTTGTTACGGCACTCGCTATGTTATAAATTATAATATTATAACAGGTACATAGGTACAACATGCGTGCAGGCATATAGGAGGTTAGGGTATATAAGTGCCCTCGACACTCAGAGGTTTCTTGCGTTTTAGTAAAATTATTGAATAAATTTATCAAAAGTTGAATGACAACGTGCGTTGAAAAAATATAATATTGTTTTACGGCGGTCGTTTTGTTGTTTCTGATTAAGTCATGCTCAACAAAGAAATGTGAACGAAGTCTGTAATATACAATTAAATAATAATATATAATCAAGATTGAGAATAGTTGTTGTGAAAAAAAAATGTAAATAATAAAAAAATACAACATGGGAAGCAACGAAATAAAATACATCAAGTCCTAGCTGAGACCTCAAAAAGGAATGGAAATCAATCTTACGAAAAAATACCTATATTTGTATAATTTAATTTAGAAGTTTAAAAAAACGCGTACCTAATTAATAGTAAATAGTACATATTAACTAAATAAAGAAAAAAAATATTAATAAAATATATAGGTATTTATCAAACGTTCTTTTGTACAACTTATCAAAAATCTTTAAACAACAAATGGATAATTGAACCAAAAAATGAACTTTAATTAAGTTCAATAAATTTTCTTTTATGGTTATTGATAGACATAATACAAAACTTTTAAATAAGCCAAATTGAAAATAGTAATAATGTACTTCCAACATTAAAGAAAAGTAATAAAATAAATGTATATTACAATTAATTAATATTGAAAAATATATATAATTATAAAAATCAAATCTTGAACAAAATAATTAACTAGAATGTAAAAATAAATAGTTCTACACAATGTCATTATATACAATCTGTAAAAAACTTGAAATTGCAATTTAGTGAAATTAAAAAAAAAAAAATAATTGTTTTAATTACTGGTTTAACGAAATACATTTATTTCTAATTTATTGCATAAAAACAAGTAGGTAGGTACCAAAAAAAAAAAGTTGCAAATGCAACCACTTTTCTGCCCTATTAATTTATAACATTATACCTGCGTGTAGTGGTTTTTAACGAGAATAACTACTTATTACTGCACCAATGCCAAAATTACAGATTTTTTGTTGTTTTTTTTTTTACCTAACAACACTGACGTCTTTCTAAATAATTCTTACGTCACTAAAATAAAGTATAATATATTACATACGTGGTTATGTGCTAGACTTTTCAAGCAAACGTTTTGTAACTATATGATAATCTTAAGAGAATGTCTTACCTACCGTTTATGGTACATAAAGACGTCGACGCAGATCGGCTATAATTGTTCTTAGAGCAATCGTAGGATTAAAAAAATACATTTTAAAAATCAAAGATATAACATTTTGAAACCTTATAATTTTTTTAAGTATTATGTTAATAAAATGTTACAATTGAGTAAGTAAAATAAAATATGCAAACTAAAAAAATTAAACATCATAAGTGGATACATCGGGTACCTAGCAAAATGTTAGTGCACTACTCCCCCCAGCTTATAACAAATTACCCACTACTAGTTGGAAATTCTGTTATAGTAGCATATAAAAAACTTTTTTTTCAAAAATTGTTGTTGTATGACTTAAAAATGTATAAAAAAAATTGTTCTTGAAAACATATAATATAATATTATATCAAATTTAAAATTATTGTTGGATGACAAGTGAACGACAATAACTGTATATGTTTAATGTCGTATATAATATATGAATACAGGAATATCATTTTGTTTATATACTTATATACCTACTATAATAGTATCCGGTACTATACCTATATTGCAATAATATGTATGTTTTATCGCACAATAATGGATACCAATCGCCGATCGACCAGCGATAGAAGATTGGATACTTCGATTGTACTCGAATAATGCGTTTTAATGGCTTTTATATATTTCACACACGTTTAACAGAACATTTTACCTGTGGGCATTATCTAGTATCTACATATTATTATACAATATAAAATATTATGCTTTGACACGCGTATAATACGATTAATACGTATAATATAATACACTATACTGCAACATATACCTACGAAGAGGAATTTATTATTATTTATTGCCAAAATTACATTCAAATTAATTACAACTATACATCGATTTTACGTCAATGTACTAAATATAGCTTGACGTATATTATGCGCCGTGTGATATGACGTTTTGGTTCATGACCATCGCAACTGTAGGTGTCATATTATGGTACTTATTACTTATATTTCTCTGCATATACAGATTACAGGACGATTCACCAAGCATGGTCAGTCCCATATTTTCCTTTAATAATAAATGTATTAAAGTACTGATTTTTATAATTTTTAAATATACTATCGAAGACTATTTTTTCACTACGTCTTAATATGATTGTCTTGTGGTAATACAAACTCTTATATTTGAAATGAGAACCCCTTACTATAGATTATTTAGCGGATAATTTATCTGAAAATGTCGCTGTATCAAAATCAAAATTCAAACGCGTAATTTTTGAGTTATTTAACATTGTGTACTAAGGATATTAGATCCATGATATTGGCTTTAGGAAATGATTCATATTAACCTAGTAATTAATTTTAATTTATGAAAATGGTTTATGTAAACAAAATATAAATTCTAGATCCGGCAGGTATTACATAATATTATATTTTATATTATTGTAAAACCATTTTTATGGACTATTATTATCCTTAATATAAACATTTTAATAATTGGAAAACTATACTCTCGTTCGAATTTTGAATAAGATATGTCAAAATGAAAAAAAAAATTATCCACTAAATAATTTACTGTAACAAAAGGGATGAAATTATTTTAAAACAGAAGTTTGTATCGCCGCAGGACACTCTTTAAGTAGATAGGTACCTACCTACTATGAAAATTCTCGAGAATTTGAAAATATGATCTTTTTCGTAATTCTAAAACAACAAATTAAATTTAAATAAATTTATCCTTAAATTAATAAAATTGGGTGAGCGTGCTTGGTGCATCAGCCTGTATACGTCGTATCACTCGTCGTGCTTCATAAAACACATAATAATATCACAACTCAGTCGTCGAGAATTCGGAATAATAGTTTTTGGGACTATACAAGTATTAAAATGCCACGCGTAGATGTATGTAATATGTTATAATATTATTGTACATTGTCGACTCGTATACCCATTATCCACTCGTTATAGCAAGCTGTGTGTAAATTGAAATATTAAGTATGTTCCCATATTGTTACGTAGGTATACTGTACACGTCGTGTGCACATCATAGTATTATATTATATTATTATGATATCATAGTCGTAGTGTGTTGTGCATATACTTGTATCAAGATTTCCGCGGTCGCGCGAAATTGGGTTGACACGCGTTCGTATGTCATGCACAATATTTAACCGAATCTAAAACAATAAAAACAATAGGTAATTGGCAGACGCACGTTGCGACGATAGAGTTGCTTAGATATATGGTATATAGTTTGGGTCGGCAAACAGCCGTCGGCACTCGGCACGTGGCTGGTTCGGCGATTGAGCAGGTCGACACATTTTGCATTACGAGTTGCAATTAAAAAACTACTACACGCGTCTCGTACGCATAGTCAACAGTACCGACTTGCGAGTTTAAATGGTCGTGTACGTAATAATAGTGTACCTATTCATTTCGTGTGTCCATTAAACAAATGAGACATTTTTTTTCCCCGGGTCGGCTAGGTGTCGATAAGCAACGAGAGCTGGTGGTGGTTCAACCTCTAAAATGTAATTAGTTTGGTACTAAATTTTAATTAATGTTGCGCTATGGCGATGTGGGGAGGGAGAAGGAATCCAAAGGTCAATGGCGTTTTAATACTCCAACTCCTCCCACTAGGACTATATACTTTTACGTTCCCATCATATTCGGGCCAACAAAAAGTAATATAGAAGAAAAAATGGATATAATAAAACCTGTCACCGTGCATTGTTTATTTTTCCCTCTTATTAAAAGGTCGTTTTTGGTCGATGGAATTCCATGTCAAAGGTCGACTACAAAAACTTCATGGTGACCTTTATTGACTAGTGGATGAAGTTCTTCTTATTATTATTGTTAGGTATTTGTTCGATGTTTGGTTATGATTGGTTTTTTTTTTCAGAACTATTGTTGAATTTAGAATTCAATAATAACGTGATATAAAAATATTCGTACCTAATTCTAAATGTTTTATTATTTTTCAAAACGCAACAAATAACTGAATGAATTATGCATAGTTACTTATTATTTAGAATGAACAAAGAAAATACGTAAGTAGGTACATACAATCATATATTTTCAAATGTTGAGCGGATTGTGCAGGCTTATAGGTATTTCAATATAATAAATATATATTATATATATGTATATACGTACTTTTCCCCTCAGTTTTTGGGATGGTAAGAAACCTTCACAACTTGTATTTAGTTTACCTGTGGACCAAACATTTAATACACCAATTACACTTTGTGTAACTTTATTGTAATCGACTAATACCCAATACACAATTAATATACATCGATTATAATGATTTACAATAACATAATATATAATATAATATAGATAGGTACTATATTATAGTTAGAAAATATCTAAAAAATTAAGCCCGGTCGTAAAATTTGAATTACGTTTTAAATTTTGAATGTTGAAAAGTTGTTCATGTGGTCACGGATACTCAATTAAAAAAAAATATGCGTATATAAATATTATATATTTAAATTATTACTAACCGAAATATATGTACCATGTATAAATAGGTACCTACTTAAAATAAAAAAAAAAGGTCAATAATAATTATGGTTTATGGAACAAATGCATTTTATCACCTCCTTCAGTGTAAATATTTTTTTAAAACGTGTTTTGTTTAAAATAGTTAAATTAAATTTTTAATGAACATTTCAGAAATAGCAAAAATCAAAAACCTTATTTTCGCCCAAATAACAGTCGCATTTTAAAATTCATCAAAAATGTTTTTTTTGGTGTTTTTTTCATTTTTCATTCTATAAATTTTTGTATGACAAATGTAGTGTTGTTGTCAGAGTTTGTTTATTGTTTTTAGTCTTGAAGTAAGGTCAACAAATAAACGTAAAACAATAAATGCATATTTTAATACATTAATTTGGCAATATACACGCAAAACTAAATTCTATTAAAAATTCATGTTGTACAATCTTTTCCAAACAAATCCTGCTTCTGTTAGTATATTTTTACTAAATTTCATTATTTTTAATTATATGTTTGAAAAAAAAATTTTTACCAGAAAATAGTGTAGGACGTAGATAGATCTATATTCTTAGAAATCACATTAACATTTCTTTGAATTAATATATAGTTTTCATTTTTTCATTTAGCAATATTTAAATAAATAAAAAAAACTACTTTTATATTACTTTGTGAAGAAAGTTATATTTTTTAAGCTCGATGTGCTCTTCAACTAAGTAAATTTGTGGAAATGGTTGGCAATTACGTTTATAGTATAATTATTATAAAATATTTAGCCACATTTAATAGCATTGAAGGACCCATTTGTATTATTAAATTTTATTTACCAAAATTCCATCATACTATGTGTTACACTTAATGAAATAAATCGGGTACCGGTACCTATATATACGTATCGTATACTTACCATATAAATAGTAAATATTTTTCACTCAATTTAGTGCATAGATTGACTTTAATAAAAAATGAATACTTGGGTTGTGTTTCCACATAATTATGTGATACAAAAATTATTTCGTAAATTTATAGAAGCTATTTTTAGCAATTTTAATTTAATTATTGTATACCATTTGTAAATTACTATACGTAATACACTTAATTATAAATAAATTATTTGTATAAATAGGTATAAGGTATGGCACGTATATACTAAAACTGCATTAAAAAATAAGTTTTCCATTACTCATTATATTTATGACAGATATAATTAATTAGAAGTTATATTGGTACACAATATTATATAAATACATACCTACTCTATCAATTAATACCATATCTAATTCAGTTTAAGTGATATCGCTATAGATATCAAAGATTTGTGATGTAAACTATACATTTTATTTTGTTCTTAAGGTTTGCTTAAAATCCATCTAATAATCAATATCGGTAACATCATATTCGATAGGTATCGTTATTCGGGTTTTACTCAGTAGTTATATTCGCCTCCACTTGACACCTGCAAATGCGACCCATAATCGACCAGCAGCCAATTCTACTACTCTAAAAATCCAGGCAAAAAAAAGAAAAAAAAAGCTGTTTTATTTTATTATTATTGTTATTATCATCACGCTGAACATTTCGTTACAACGCAAATTCGCTGCTGCAATACATTATTGTTTCACCTGTGTCCCATGACACAGAAGGTAGATTTAGAGGTCCCGCTCCTATCCGTCGTACCGGTAAATGCGCGAAAACTGTTATTTAATAGCCAAGCTGATTTCACAGTAGTACTTCCGGGACCCCTAGAAAACTGCATTGAAAAGAATAAATAAACAAATCAACATATAATCTGGGTTGCTTTTATTTTATAAAAAATTCTAACGTTATTTATAAGTTTATAACATTATTTAAAAAGCTAATTAAATTAAAACGATTATTTTTGTGATTGGGCTTATTGTGCGTTTGTATAGTTGGATGGTAAAATACAGATACTTACGTCGAATTCTTTTCACAGTGATTAATTTAAAATGTTTCAACATGAAAATGAAAAAAAATCTTAAAAAAAGATTATTTGCTGTATAATATATCAATATATATAAGACCGTATGTAGAATTTTTTTTTTTATCGTTTAGTTCTCAGAAATTACCATTTATCATTCTAATAACAAATGATTAGCCATGTGATAAAATGTCATGTCTTCAAAACTAAAATTTCAAATTGTATTACAAATAATTAGGCATTAGCAAAAAGTGATGGGATTGGAAAGCAATGACCCAAAGTGTATGTAATTGCTCGTACTTAAGTTTAAATTAGTTTTATCAGAGTATATATTATATTGTTTTTTTATACATTGATAATATAATATGTAAAATGTACTGGATTAAAATTATGCGTATGTTAATAAAAAACAATCTATAGATTTCCAAACTATAAGGTTGTTGGAAATATTTAACGATTAGTTATAGATTGTTGTTAAAGATTTCCAATCGTGTAAAATTTATTGAAAGTTTTGAATTGGTTGGATTTGATTACCTTTTTAAACAGTCGACAATTCTATATTATAGTTTCATCTATTGCATATTTAAATGTATACCAGGGATCGAATTATATTTTGTTTTAATATAGGAAAAGTGTAAAACTATCTTTAAATTATGTTTTTAAAAGCATTTTAATTATGTTTAAAGTAACTTTAAACCATTGTAATAATGTATGTTGCAATACTGAAAAATACTTACAATAAATTCCTTAGACCAAGTTTATTTTAATTATTTTGTTAAAAAAAAAAATATATTTTTATTTTTATTAAATTTAAAACTTTATATTTTATAAGAAGCAGATAAGATATTAGTGTTGATTTTAAACAATGATTACAAACATTTCAATAATAAGAAAAAAATATTGTTGTAAGATCGTTAATTTATTTAAAAACTGTTAAAATTATTATTACATATATATGAACACAATAATTTATTGTATCATAAATATATCATAGTTTATAAGTAAAAAAATGTTGAAATTTAAAGTTTAGAACCATAATATTATATTGTGTCAGCTAATAATCTCGTTGCTGATGTAAAAAATATGTATTACATGATATTATTTAATGACATTAATATATGTATTATACATAACTATAAATGTAATTTATACAATTATACCTAAGTTTGTAAATTAGTATTTTTGCTGGTACATATGTTGAAATGTAAATTAAAATGTAATGCTAATATTCTATAAGAATATGTTATTCAAAGTTTATTTTAATATTGAAAAAACGTAATGTAGGGCACTAGGGCGTAGGCTCATTCTAAATTTTTTAAAAAATTTTATTTTCTAGAATATACGGTGTAAAATAAATAATATTATACCTAATGCTCTATGAATACAAAAAAGTAGTATTGCACAAAAATATTAATACTGTTACTAAAATTTCACGATAAAATACGTACTTAAATAATTAGTTAATATACTAAATTATTATAATGCATATACATATATTTATTAAATTTATGTTTTAAATCAATATATTTTGACATTGCAATTTTCATTTATTTATTGTTACCCTTTGTTTTGTTCAGTCATATAGCTGAAATGTTTTGAAAAACCTATAAAATTACTATGCTGATAAAATAACTACATTCATAGTTATTCCCTTGTGTATATCTCTATTTTATTCATACAGTAGTCTATAGAGTGTTCATAGTCTCCTACTATACGATATTAAAATGAAAAATAATATAACGAAAATAATTTTTCACTGGAACAATAATAATATACTCTCGAAGTTGCGTTTAATTCATTTACAGCCATATAGGCACAATCGTAAAAAAATATATATATAATGCATTATTATTATTATTTTTTTAATAATGTGTTAATATATAGTTGGTTTTAATTAAATTTTAATGCATAATATGTTGATACGTCCGAGTAGTAGGTGGTTCGGAAGTGCAGAAGTAATGGTGACGTGACCCATCGCACTAACATTAACCACGCTTTTTCAGTTTTGTACCAAATAGTGTTCGTTTTGACAAAACAGACTTTCCAAAATAGATGTCTGTGATCGTATATAGTTTCTACATCATCGCCTAACAATACAAAACACTGATAGGTATATAACTATATATTTTTTTTCCACAACGATTGGAAATTATTTTATACAAGGATCCGCTAATATGCATACCTAATATGCATCAAAAGAATGAAATAAAAAAATAAAAAAATAGTCACTGCTCGCTATAAGCACACTTTTTTAAATTGACGGGGTACCTATTTTTATAAAATTGCTATTTTACATTTGTTGTATATATTTGTATTTATCAATACTTTTATTTTATATATGCGCATCTAATTCATTAATTTATATAACAAAATATTTTAAATTATAATAATTTAAGATTAGTCCTAAATTAATATTGAACGTGAGAAACTTTGAAATTACTTTAAATTGCATGTAGCTTGTACTTGATTCAATCAAAATATTAAAATTATTTTCTGAGACCCGCAAAAAACCAAGAAACCTAACAAGATAAATTAATAATATCTTTAAAATAATTATTATCGAGACTTCAATCATTATACAATTATTTAAAATGTATATATTTAATTATTTTAATTATATATTATGTAATTTGAGGTTTTCAATTTATATACAGTTTAAATATTAAAAAGTAAAAAATATCAAGTTTTTGGCTTGACACAATCAGGCTCGTGTTCTTGAATAAAAACTTCAATGATTAATTATTGTATTTAAAAAAAGATATATATTTTTTGTTTTTTTATTTTTAAATTAAATTTACAATCTGTACTTATTGGCACCATGAGCAAATTTGATGCAGAGAAATATACATTCAAGGTCGTAAGATAACTAATTATTCAATCAATCAAAAGTTTACAATTACTCGGACGTAAAACATGAAATATTTTGGAAAGCAGCCACCCATTAGCGACACATTCGTTAGGAGGAAAGTAAAATATATATATATAGAATTAAAATTGTTGTGTTTAGAATTGATCATTATGATAACGTTTTAACAATGACAAGTTAAAAAAGCGGATAAGTGGATGTCGCTCTGCTGTACAGCAGGTTACAAGTGGGTCACTGTATAATGGAATGTATTAAATTTGAATTCAATGATATCATATCATTGTATACAAAAAAAGATTCTGAGCGGTGACGGTTTGTCAGTCAGGATATTTTATAGTTTATGTTATTATATTTTATTAAGTATAGCCTGTAAGTTGAATTAATATTATAAATGACAACAAAATAACCAAAATCATTATTTTATTTTTATTCGTTTCTATGGTGATAAACAAAGAGTTAAAAATTAAAATCCCATTTTTACCGTTTTTTTTGTAATTTGTCGGTGGTTTAAATAACTATTGAGAAAATCGAAAAATGACCTCTTTAAAGTACCATCTTGATCCGATTTTCTAAAAGATAAGATACTATATGTTGAAATTGAAGCACTCCTTCTGGTGGAAATTTTGTTTACAGAATAAAAAAAAAAATAAATAAACACCATAGTAAAACCACTAATCCCTCACCCCGCTCAAAATCTAAAATTCTTGTTTATTCTTTCCATGTACCTATAATAATAAACAGCTTGTAAAATTACAGTGAAAAATATTTACTCAAATATCACTGCATCAGATTCATTTTAATACAATAAATTTATAACATAGGTGATTTTTTAAATAATAAAATATAGAAAAAACATTTTGAAATTTATGAAATTCTTAGGAAATTCGAAAATATAAAAATGTAACGTAATCTTGTCATATTTTAGTTTTTTGTACAAAAATAGATACTTAAATATTAAAAATGTTTACTAAATTATTACGATTTCACTTGCAGAAGAAAACAAAATTATTTAAAATGTATTAATATGTTGTTTTTAGATTCTGAGTGGAACGATGAATGTATTGATTTTACAATGATGTGTGTTTTTTTTTTTTTTTTGTGTCTGTCGTCACCTTTTAGGACAGTAAAAGTACTTGAAATTTTTTCAATAATAACTTTTCTAATAGGAAAGTGAATCTAGTTGGTACTTGGGGGAGGGGGGGGGGGTCAAAAGTAAAAATTTCGTTTGAAATTCATATTTTTACAACATTTGATATTCACTCGATATCTCATGTAACGATTTTCTTATTTTGTTATAATTAAAAAACGTATGACTGTAGATACTTGAAAATTTCACTGAATGTTTATATTAGCATTTTCCATACACGATAAAATGTTGAAAATAATTTAACCCTTTTTGAGCTGTTTACGAACATTGTCAGTTTCCATTTTTTTTAGTTTTTTTTTTATAAATATCAATACAATTTATTTGTTGGGTAAAAGAACGTGACAATTTAATATAAGGCTCCTTATATATCATTCTAATAGTAGTTGAAAAATATTTAAAATACATAGGTACAATTTTTTTTTATAAGTATTTTAAGTTCATATTTTGGCAACATTTATCAAATTTATAATTTAATAATTATTTTGTAGTTAAAAATTTATAATATGTTTAACTTTTATAGCTAAGAATTAAAAATTGAAAACAAGGCTCCACTTAATAGGTTATATATAAATTACTTTATTCACAATAATATCATCAAATATACTTGGTAATATATCATAGGCTGACTGACCGTTTTCGCTCAGAATCGTTTTTCTTATCCAATGGTATTATATCATTGAATTCAAATTTAATACCATCCATTACAGTGACCCCCTTGGAACCTACTGTGCAGCAGAATGACATCCACTTACCCACCTTTTTTTTTTTTTTTTAAAGAAATTTCCCGAGAGGTTGGGGAATATTTCCTGTTTCCAGGAACATTCCTGGGGGAATATTCCTAATGGCACATCACTAGTTGCATGTACAAGGAGAAAGGTAGGGAGAAACTTGAAACTATATATTCAAATATTGTATAGGTTTCATATTAGCATGTATTTATTGTTTAGCACACATTGTAAACAAAACTAATAATATATAAATATATTATTATACCTGTTAATCTAGTGCATATTTGTACTATTAAGTATTGGCCGATATGTAAACATATTTACTATATACTAACGTTTCACAAGATTAAAAGAGTCTGATTACAATTATATTTTTGTTATCTACCTATTACTTATTAGTACCTATCTCTGAAAATGTATTTTTTAGTTTTTTACTCAATAAATGTGTGATGTTCTACGTTCCTACGTACTGTAAACTTATGTACAGCAGAGCGATACCCACTTGCTCACCCTTTTTTAAAATATTTTGCATAATATATTATCATGGTTAGCCTAAATAATAGTATCGCAAGGTGAAAATTCGATTGAAACTCGGACAAAAATACCATTTTGCGATTAGAAAAAAGAAAAAAAGTGAATGTTGTGAGAACTTGAGGATGATGTGAAATTCTTTATAAAGAAGTATGAAAAAAAAGATTATCGCCCGTCACGGTCTGCATCACAGTTGAATAATAGGTTTGTATTAGAATAAAATAAAAAATTAAATTTTAAATTGAAATTAATTTATTATTATTATTATTATTATTATAATACAAATATAAGACAAAGCTGTTATTATGGTAAGATATTATTTATTTCCATAGAAACAATAGTGTCGCGGTCATGACTGCCGACCATGACATTCGACCGTGACAGGGTATAGTTTTTTTTTCGTCCCCCTTGTAAAGAAGTTTCACCTCAAAAATTTTATTCGTTTTCAAGAAAAACTGAACGGTTAATAAATTCTTGTTTAATAATTTTTACCAAATTATGAAAATTTCATTGAAATTATCACAATCCGAAACAGTTCATTGGTGTGAGCCGAAAGTGAAAAACCGGTCCCGGTCGACAATTGCAAACGGCCTTCTCGGACGTATTATTTTTGGCAGGCACTCCCCACACTGTTTCGCCAAGACGAACGACCGCAACCGCGGTATATAATACACGTCAACCCATTCGATAGTCACCGTTATCGTCATCGAGCTCTTATATTATATATAAGCACGCGCGCGCACACACACACACACACAACATCATAGATATATGTATAATATAATAATAAGTCCCGAGGGTCGTTTGCGATTTGTCACGAATCAAAGTCGTCTCCAACACGGCGGCGGTGTTGCGCATACATAAATCACACTAATGCCACCCCGATGATGCAGTGGTTGTATGCGCGCACATACCCACCGCCGTTTTACCGCCATAGACTTTCTTTGACGGATCTACAACAAGTGTTGTGCGCTTAAGCACAGGTATACGCAGCTATTAATCAGGGACAGCCTATTGTGGGCATAATGTTCGGCTGACGGTTAACCTCGTTGGGGACGAGTACATCATAAGCATTATTCACCGGGCCACCGAACGAAGGCGATATATCTCCGACGACTAACCCCTACCTACCCATTATACACGTAGATATTATATTATATGTGTATACATTGGGTGTCGCCAGCACGCGTGTGCCACCTCCACCGCCGTCGTGCCATCGGTCGTATGCAATAGATTTTTTTTGTTTTGTTCCACAAACCGATCGTTCGACGTATTTTGTTTGTTTTTTTTTCCACGTCATTTAACAGAGCTTTTTTTAATATTGTCTATAGGTGGCATGGTTACGGGTGGACACACAGACCATACTAACCATCCATAACCACGTGATCACGAAAAACCACCGGATCGGCGTGTCGCACTCGGACCACAGGACGTGGCTCATACACATCAAGGAAGTGAGAGAGTCCGATAAGGGTTGGTACATGTGTCAGATAAATACGGACCCGATGAAAAGTCAACTGGGCTTCTTAGATATCGTCGGTGAGTAGTGCTATATCGCGTATTAATTAGTAGTGTAATAGTAGTATAAGCTCAATGAGAGAAGTGGCTCTTGGGGCTAAGCCCCTCAAACATTTTCTAAATTTGTTTAAGGTTATTCAATATTATTATAGACGGGCTTCAGTCCCCCCCTCCCCCTAAATGTCAAACGCAGTGAATAATAGTCAGCGTGTATACCTATTATGTACAATATGATATAGGGTGATCACAATTTCACGTGTCAGAGATTTATGTTTACACGAGACAATTAGCGTATAAAGAAATTGAATTTTGATCACCCTGTACCACGAGACGAAGTAGACAGGTATCATCACGGTCTTTTAGTTCGCATCCTCCGCTCTTTACTTCGCCAATATTATAATTCCATACTTCTTATTAGCTGTCAATAATATACATACATATTATATTATAACATAGAAAAAAAGTTAACCAATCAGAAGTGGATATCTACGACATGGGTTTAGAGACGAAGGAGACGCGCATACTGAAAAAAACCATTTCAACTGTGATGATACCTATCCATTTTGTCACGCCCTGTACACAGTTTAATGTATTTTTAGCGTTGTTTTACGGTTCCCGCGGCTAAACCGTGAGCATCGGGTATCGGGTAATACAACCGCTGGCGGAAAAATGCCCATGTAATGTATACCTATATAGAGCGTCGCTGGGTCCAGCTCAACTGTATATATGCGTAAGTACGTATTTACAGCCAACGGTTTTTATTTACTACTCGTTTTATGCAGTTTCAAAATATACTCTCTCGTTTGAAATAATTTCGTTTCTTTTTTATTTCATCCAATACTGCAGCTCAGTCTTATAGTCGGGGGTTATATTATTATATTATGCTCTTTGCTCCAAAAGTTACGAATAAATATACAACACATTTGAAAGTAAATGGTATAGTGTAGTGTATAGTCATACACACTATAAAGAAACATTTCAGAAAAGTCCATTTAATTAACGAATGCTAAGCATTTATAATAATTTTAATTAAAATAAATATTTATTTGTTAGAACACCATAGAATTTCCAAACCACAAATGCGACTCAAAATTTAGGAATTTGATCTACAATATAGTCAATTGATGCATAGTGAAATATATAATATTTAATACAAAAAATTTTGATCAGAGATTAAATAAAATCAATTGTTTCGCGTTTTTTTTGGAAATGCGTTATAATAATATATTTTATTTGTATAAGACATTGTCTTATATAAGTATTTGTCGACAACTACTATGCAATGATATCATTTGGATGTACCTACAACTGTACACACACCTAATTTATATAATATGATTAATGATTATTTGACTGGTTAAGTATTTAAATATATATATTTTTAATTAAAATACATTTCAAAAATATATTTATCTATACTAATGAAATGCTCAAGTTGACTTTTCCTTTATTTAATTTAAAAATATTTAAGCATCATAATATAAAATAGTTGTCAATAACAAAAATAGTTACCTAACCCTAATGTATTTTTTAAATATAATATTTAAATTTTAATAAATTAAATTTATAAATACTTTTTATTAAATTATTTATTTGAAATACATTTCAATAGAATATTTATATTCTTGTTTCTATATTACGTAAATAGGACTTTTTGTTCGTGATTAATATCGTAAAGCGCGTAATTGTGTTTATATTAAAATTTACATAATCCGAAATAACCTAACGATTTTCATTGTAATATATATACTGTCGAATGAAGAGTAATGGCTATAATATAGGATGACCATATTATTCTCGGTATTCAAAAATGGCACTTGTTGTAAGGCTATCGTTGTGATTTGTCACTTTAATTTATTATACGGTGTTCGTCTCGCCATTCCATCGGTCGTCTACGAAGTTACCCTGCGTAATGTGTATACATAAATTGTTATTATAACGTCTCGTCGTCGGTGTGCATACGCTTATAGTAATTAAAATTACTTCCGGTCTGCTTTCCGCTGACGTATCCGCTATTACTAAAGGGATGTAATATAATCATAAAATATTATATGCGATAATTATTATTATATGATAATATTATAACACGATCTCGATTCACCGTCGCCACAGGAGTAGCCCACTTGTTGCCCTCGCTTGCCGTCTGAATACCGGTTGAAATTTTTATACAATAATTGTATATTATATAACGTCTAAAATAATATCATTTTTGGATTTTAAAATTCGTGAAATACCCATAGCGATGTCAGCGACGGCGGCGCGTATGGAACGCGACGAGTGCTATAGCAGCGGCAATGGACCGCGCGCGCTATCCGTTAGCAAAGGACTTAAAAGCCAATCTGTGTCCCCTCACTCCCTCCTCCCTCGTAAACCGCATGCACCCTTCCTCCACGGTGGTCCGATCCCACAATGTATGTGTGTGTGTGTGTGTATGCGTTTATAGTATGTATATACAACTGTATGGGCATCCTCTGCTAGGGGGGCCCACAAGCTTTTGACTTTGGTAATGGTATATGCGTGCGTGTACCCGAGAGGGGTCTTATATTGGCTGCCGCCTATGCACACATATATACACTGTATATATTTATACCTCCACCCGGTCACCGTTACCGATTCACACACTTTGCACACCCACAACCGCCTTTCCTACTCCTCCCACCGCAAAACTGCCATCCGAGCATATAGCTACGGTCCCCGTTAAATGGGTCAGAGAGCTCTTTGCGGAAAACCACAATGCCTCTCATTTGCATCTTATTGGGAGACTCGACGGTGTGTGTGTATGTGTGTGTACACTGGAACAGGACACAATAACATTATACACCGGTTAGAGGGGAGGGGGTGAATCGAGGAGTTCATCGAGAGTTTACGCACTGCAGCCGTGTGGCTTAATTACGACTTGTAACCCGCGAACACATGCCAACGCACACACATATTATACTCAAGAGGAGGTATCGTTTATTCATTTATAACGCTCCGTCGGTCCCATCGCCGCCGTAGAGTGGACCTATACGGTCATTTATATTGTTACGTATATCCACGTGTGTGTGTATGTTTTATATGCCTCACTGTACAGCATTTGTTTTAATAGACGTGTCGTATACATATATATGTATGTTATAAGTACACGGTGATATTACATCGAAACGAAATTCAATACTTGTTTAACAAAGAGAAGACTGTCGAAAGATCAATGCTACTGCACTGAGCACTGTACACGTCTTAATGACGCATGTGGTTTATCCACCTCAAATGGACGCGTGTTTTATTTCATGGTTCAGTGAAAATGTCTGACCACATGTCAAGGTCAACCCTACAGTCGCGTAATTTATAATTTATAACTTTAAGTCTCAAAGGTTATAATAATATGGATACTAAATTTAGCTCTGTCCCTCTCGAAAAAAAAATAATGATGATTATACGCAATGTTTAAATAATCGGCCGCGTTATGCATTATGTTTTGCATGCATAACAAATGGCGTACTTTGTCTCGCTTTCTTTCTAGTGAACCGTTTTTGAAAATTTATTTTAGACCATTTTGCTAGGTTTTGTTGGCTTCGGTGACCAAAGTTCTCTAGTATTTAATGTGGTTTGCAGAATGTGTATTGTTGCCTCATCGTCCTCAAAGCACATTTTATAACGTAATTAACAATATATATATATATATATATACTATAAAACCGGTCACAAATTAAGATATTATGTTCATCTTTACCTAGTTAGTTAGTCTTATATTTCCCTACAATATCTCTTACATTATTAATTATATAAATCTAATAATCTAACGTGAATTCAGTTAATTGATAGATTTGTGTCGTGCCATACTATTTTAGTTATTGTTATTAACAACAACTCAAAAATATTGTTTACCGAGAAATGTATTTATACTTTGGAATCAAATTAAAGGTACAACAATATATACCATTCAATCCAATTATAATTAGACACCCATATTTATTATCCTATTTTTTACCCAAGATCATAATATTATAATTGAAAGGACCTATTATGATTTTATATGAATTGCTTTTTATACACATTGGTTTTCCTCCGATCGCAATTATTATTTACCTTTTATGTTTATTCGTACAATTAATTTTTGAAATATATATGTTTAAATGCCACGACATTAATTTTATATATAGTTATCACCATACTTCCCTGAAAAAATGTTTTGTAAATAAAAACAAAGAAAATCGAATCTTGTAGAAAGTTTTCACGAATTAAAATATATATTGATAATATTAAATGTATACGATTTAAAATTTACCTCTACAAAAGTTACGAAGTAATACAATAATTCGCAAGAAATATTACACCATTCACTTTTCAATGTTCTAAAATTAATGATCGTATAAATTCAAATTTAAAACAATTACGATTCGAAATAAAATTTTATTCCATTTTCCATGAATAAAAATTATTTTATCTTTAGGATTTAAATTAAAAATATATTTTCTCATAAGATCACTGATTTTTCCATGCTGCAAAACGTAAAAATGGTTGAAGATAAGAAGAAAATAAAAATCTTTCTCATTTTATTAAAAAAAACCTTGAAAATACATGAAGCTAAAAGACAAAAGTCCATCTTATTTATATTTTTATAATAATGTAAAATGTGAATATATACCGTAATATTAAGCTTTTGAAATTTACAAAATAATGACGTTTTTACTGAAATATATCATTCAACAAGAATATTATTTGTATTAATGTTCGGAGAATGTGTACATTTTTAAATATATTATATTTTTTTATTGTAATTTTATTTTACTTAAGACATCCATACAATTATAAATATTGTATCGTATAAAGTAGCAACCATTTTATTTTAAAATGTTAAAATTAATTTAATAATGACTTACAATAACAATGCTATTAATAAAAATGTACTATAAAAAAAAGAAAATTGTATATTGCTTCTAAATCCAATGTAATGTATTGTTATATTGTAGACCAGAATAACTACATATACATTTTTTTTTAAATTATTCTTCATATTGTTTTCAGTTAAAATAAATAAGATAACATTTAAAGAAATTCATTTTAACTGGTTTAAAATTGTAATTACAAGTGTAGATAATGCAACGTATAAAACTGAAATTTATTATAATAAATAAATCATATCAATTTATATATATTTTTCATTTATTTATATAGTTAAGTGATTAATTTGGAAAGTGCATATTATTGAAATATTTGTTACTTCTGTAAGTAAGTTTAGTTGGACATTTTCCTAGATTATTCATTTTTGGTCAACTGGAACAGTTCTTGCGATCTATTATATATTTTGAAGGACCACCAATACCCAACGTGGAACAATAACTTTGTTCATATTATAGCCATTTAAAATAAGTAGATGGCTTGCAAAACATTCCAAATTTAAACAAGATTGATTAGTATAAATCGTATTTGAATAAAATATTGAAAATTTAAAAACAATAATATTATAGTTTTACACAATGAAAATATATTATAGTAATATAATATTATTATGTAGTCTTAAATATGCCCCTATATTGCCTATACAATACGCCGTGTAACATTTTAATACGTTATAACACTTATAACCCACCGTGGTGCAGAATAAAATAGGATTTTGCATTAAATAATTGTATTGTTCCTAGTACTTATCGATGTATCATGACGTGTTTACAGAATATTTATTTTGTAACATTTAAATTAGAAATTATACGTTTCACTGAAATACAATAACCTTATTTCTTTATCACTTATCTTCCATTGTTTTTAGATGGATATAATATGATATTTGATTTATAAGTATTGAAATATTGTTTAAAAACTTGTATTGTCTTAAAATTTTTGTAATTTTTCAACTATAGTTAATCCGTGTGAACGTATTCATTTTTGATATTCTAATATAAACTATAATAATATGTTGGACGAAATTATCTTATGTCCGTGGAATTTAACATAACATTTTTGAACGGGTACGCATAATCATTGTAAATTAATGATCATTTTAAGAAGTTCTAAATATTTACTGAGAAATAATTATTTTTATTCATAACAAATAGGTTAAAAATCACGAGAATATAACGAAGGTACCTATTGTTGAAAAAGTATAACGGTTAAAATATCGTCAGATTTATTTTGTTTATATCGTATTCAATTAACGCACGCAAAATACTTTTTTGATTCGAAAGTGAAAAGGATAAAGGTACAAAAAATAAAATATAAATAAAAATGAGAAAAAATAAATCGAAACAAAACCAACTGCAAGCACAAAGCTATATTGCTGGTAGTGGCTGTGGTGGCGGTGTTGGTGGAATTCAGTTTCGTAAGTAATCGGATAAAAAGTCCGTCGCGGTTTTATACATATTATATATATAATATAAATAAAAATCGAATTATACGCGCCACTGAAGGGGTTCTTGAGTGACAAGTTTGCGGGAGAAAGAAAAGTAAACGTTTGCCCGGTGGTTTGGGATGGCAGTGTGTGGGGGGAGTGGAAAAAGGAAAAAAAGTCGCCAAAGTCGATTTATCAGTTTGATACCGCCACCGTTGCTACGCTGGAGGGTTTATCATTATACACTCACAACGAAACTTTTCCTCCACCCCTTCACACACACCCCTCTCCACCGCGATTTGGTCTCTTCTAAAACAGCGTTGGAGGGTGATTACTATGCGGAGAAAGCGACAAAAGATTTAATGAATCATGAAGTTGGAAAAAAGATATATAAACGGTTTCAATGGACCGTACGCACTTACACTATTCCGCCGGCGTTGAAGAGTAATAGCAGATTACAAAGTTGACTATTCCTTTCTCCGTCTTCATCGTATTCTATCCATACCTATAACTATAATAATATAGTGTAGTATATTATATTATGTGTACATTGTGTATATGAAATCATTCTCCCTCATCCAGTCATCCAGAGTAGCCATTCTTAAAAAATGGAGTTCTACCAACACGCGGGACAGTGCCCATACTCTATACTAAGTATTCAGAGTAAAGCAGTAAACATTTATCGATAGTATACCAGGTATACATTTATTTTTCTCGGGTATTTGTTTTATTTTTTGTTATATCTTTCCGTGAATACATTATTGGGAATATTATGAGTGATGAAAACATTTCACTATTAGACCCTTTAGGGATTGGAAATTGATTCTGCAGGCGATGTAATTTTTCAATTTATTCGATAGTTTCTCTGAAATAAGAAAAAAATAAATACTTACAAACATTGACAACTTATATAGAAATGTCAAGAAGCAAGGTTTTTCCTATAGATTCACTCATAATCATTGTTTGGATGCGACGATTGCTTTTAAATTAAATATCTCAACACGCACGAAAATATCCTACGGTCAAGTCACGGATGAATATCATTAGTCCACCTTTGGTTTATTATTATTCCATTTTACCGTTACTTTTTCCATCTTAAAAAAAAAAATCAATCGAATTTTTTTCAGTTCCTCCGGACATTTTGGACTATCCGACGAGCACGGACATGAACGTCAGGGAAGGCAGCAACGTGTCGCTGAGATGCGCGGCTTCGGGATCACCTGCGCCCAATATCACGTGGCGTAAAGAAGGACTCGAGAATATACGTCTGGAACATAGCCAACAAGGTCGGTATCAATAATATATAACATAATATATTTTATAAGCCTATACAATATGACGTAGCCACCTATTAAATAATAATAATATACGTAATATTGTATCTATGCGTATGATAATGATGGTTCCGTATAATACGTGGTATGCAATATGGATATAGGTACCTAATAATACCTATATTATAGGTACTTCCCTATATATATAATGTTTAAGACCATCGACGTTAGATCTCATGAACATCGTATTTATAGATTATTGTTTATTATTCCATAGTAAACGCGTACGATTTAAGAGTATACAGTCATTGGAATTCCTATCGGATGCCAAAATGCTCTTAAGCCTTAACTAGTAACTACTTTACAAAGGATTTATTAATATTGTGTGTCGTCGGCAATATATGGCATAATATGGTAAAATACACAGTATACTACGTAAATACTTCGTGTTATTTTCGGTAAACGTGATTAATATTTTAAGCGATTCATATTTTTTCGTACCTATTTTCACGGGAACACAATAATTTTTATTCAAATTGACAACAATAGATTGTATCAACAATATAATGTCATTCGATAAATCAAAAAGCACATTCGTTTATATTTTATATTTATTTATTGTTGGAATAATGAAATTGATTCAAAAATATATTAACACAATACGTTTGTATTTTCCCGTGATCAATATAATTTCACGTTAAATAATACTATTAATATTTCAAATTTCAAACACGAAAATTATGTAATTAGAAAACGAAGTTTAAATGTAATTAACAGGTTTCATTTTGAACATATTATTTAAGTTCTTTGTTTGTATCAAAAAATAGGCTATTTAATTCGCCCGAAAGTTCAAACAGAATCAAGTAAAATGTACTTCAAAGAAGGGAGATGAACTAAAGAAAACGAATCGTTTAGCTCACATCTGGCAATTTTAGTAATGCTTGAAAGATGTAGTTTAAATTTTATGTTTTTTAGACATTATTAGTTTTCCATCAAGTAATGCTATTTATAGTATTTTTTCGGTACGATTTTCGAAGGTATTGTCGACGGAAAAAGTGACTAAACAATTTATACCTTCTCATTCAATTTCCTTAAAAAACGAAAAATATTATTAAAAATAATTCTTTCCACTAATTATTAGGACTATTATAGGTATCTTATTCCTAGTTCTTATTGTTAAAATAAAACCACGTATTCAAAAATACCACAGAAACATAATTTTATAACAATTATATTATGTTTCTATTTAAATTTTACTGTAGAGAAAAATTAAAAATAATCTAATGGATGATCAGAAAATAATATACTTATATATTTTGAGTATATTATTTTCATATTACTATCTTCAGTGTACCTACTATAAATTAGATAAACTTCAGTTTGTAGTAAGTAGTTTGTGAATTTGTAATTCGTTAAATAACTTAATTGTGTTTTTTTGGTAAATATAAGCTCTCTAAATGTTAGGAACAATTATAATTTATAGACATACGAAATCCGGGTAGATCAAATTCAAGTTAGATGTACTTATTATGCAAAATTCGTGTATTAGTATAATGTATAGTTAAAATTCAAAACGAACCCAAATAATAGTATCCATTCGCATTTAAAATGTTCATCAATCTGATCAACCAAACAACACAATGATTGTTGATCCAATGACTCATAATTCTATTCATTGGACGGAAAACGTACATATTTACCCATGGTTATAATTCATTAGTAATACAGACGGTATAATTACTGTGTTCGATGATGTAAGAATACGTGGCATTAATAACTAGTTAGTCTATAGTTTGTGGTCCTATTATCGTAGAACGCAGGATAACCTTTTCTATACTTGACTTCACACAAAGTATTAAAACGGGTACTCATCAATTTATAGTTACTGTGGCCTAATCTTTAAGGGCACTTTAAGCATAACTAATTACCATTTATACTCAGAATTGAAAACGTGTAGGTACCTATAAATTATTAAGTAATTGACCTGCGATAATATTATACATAATATTATAATAATTGTTTGTTTTTAATAGCTTATTTGTCAGTATACCTTGTACATCACATAAAATTAAATTTTACCAAATTTAAAAGTAATGGAAAATTATGTATTTACTATTTAAATTTTAAACTAACTATTTTTGTTTTGTGATAAATTGTATTAATTATTTAGATTTTTTCCTAAAAATATATTTTTATTTTTTTTAGCTTTTAAATAATTAATTTTCCATTTATAATATGATTATAATAATATATGGAGTAATATTGTTGTATTGAAATATTAGATTATAAAAACTAAGATGCTCAAAAGCTCAGCTGTGTCACAATTTCATAATGTTGTTGGTTTTTCAATTCGAATTTTAGCTATTCTTCATTATTTGGTTTTGAACATTGTAGTAAAATATTTAGTCTTCGGTCGTTATTTAATCCATATTAATATGTGAATAAAGCATACAAAAAATGTTTCATCATCTATAAGTAGACAACCAATTTAATTTCATAATACATTGAAATAATATATTTGGAACTAAAGAAGTCCAGACAGCATCATTGATATGTTATTTATCGTAACATACCTAATGGTCTTAACTACGTTAAGTGTTCGATCAGTGTTTAACTATTAGAATTTTAAGGAAAATATTTAATTTTGAAATTATTATAACAGTTATTTTAAAACAATATCTATTTTAAATAAAATATTACAGTTAATTTATCACAATATATATGTAAGTATGTAGGTTCATGAAAAAAGTGTTGAAAATCATGTCTTAGCATCCAACTATATTGAGTTATTTAAAATATCTATATTTGTTTGTACGGTTCCTACATTTTAATCGTTTTTTTTTTTTTACTTTACCTTAAGAATAAAACTATTGATATTATATAATATGTGAAAATATGGTTACATTTTAAATAAACAATTTTCATATAATATATATGCTTGATTCAGATAATAAAATAGGTATGTATTTCATTCTTAATCCTTACGTTACAATATCATATCATCTGTTATTATAGTTAATTATATCGTTAATTTTAATTTATATTATAAACAAAATGTATTTGTAGTAAAATGTGTCAAAACATTAAAAAAAATAAATATTTTAAATTTTAAAATCAATAAATAAATACTTTACAATATTATTATACACGATTTAAATGTATTTTTTGAACCATAAAACAATTATTAAATCATCATTTATGTAAATATCAACATTATTTAGCAACGTTAACGAAACAATTAATCCATCTTTACTTAGTTTGATAGTTCTATGACATAAATATTTGAAGAGCCTTCAGAATTTGTCAAACATTTTACTTCATCAGCAACAATAATGATAGTTTGCACGAACACTCATATTTCTCAACACTAAATCAACTGTCTAATGCACGATGCACTAGAATATAGTGAAAAGTAATTAAAATCAAATAGATACGCATATAAACACAAGGAAGCGTGACTAGTACACAAAACTTGTACATCAAATTAACGGCTAAACAAGTTATGTTTACATTTTACATAGCGCCAAGACTTTGCTGAGTGTCTGATTCGTGTCTGTATATTTTTATTGGTTGTTTGTTTTTGTAATATACGAGTAAACACTTATTGTTTTAGAATAGATTTATAAAGTATTGATTAGCTGAGATAAAAAATTAAAAACCGTAATTTTAAAATAAAATTCTTCTAATATACATTAAATGACTGCAAAACAAACATTTTCGTTGAGAATTCGATTTATATTAAATTTCCTTGGCCATGAGTTATATATGTGTTTAGCTTTAGATTGCATGATTTTATATCTATAA
This sequence comes from Sitobion miscanthi, assembly GCA_008086715.1. Lineage (NCBI taxonomy): Eukaryota > Metazoa > Arthropoda > Insecta > Hemiptera > Aphididae > Sitobion > Sitobion miscanthi. The sequence goes on along the minus strand of CM017802.1, from coordinate 6,228,670 downwards.
GATTTATACCAGAAAAAATTAAACAATGGTGTATTTGATTTCATACTATTGTCACAATCTAGTATTCATCTTTATCTATCCCATAATATATCATGTTTTACCTACACGTGCAAACGCTGAAATCAAGACACTGATAATAGTAAATTTATACTCTTTGGTTAAAATAGTGAAGCATAGCAACAATGTTTGTGAACTATTAAAACAGTGTAATGTGTAATAGTTTTCTCGAATATCAAAAGCATTCACCAAAATAATAGTACTTAAAAGACAGTTTAATAGTAGTGTTGTGGATAAATGATTATTACTGGACAACTATCATTGTAATAAGTAATAACGGTGCATGTTAAATTGCATTTCGTGTACGTACCAAACTAACAACCGCCCTGAGGTAGAGGATACACCACTTAAGATCAAAATGATAAAAGTTAAGATTATTCAGTTTTCTAAATTTGGCAATGATATATCAAAACGTAAAGTCGTGTAGTCTTTAGATACCTATGCAAACATTATAATAAGTACCTATAGAATCGTTATCACATTCAGCAAAATATGCCAAACGGTAATAATAAATATATATAAAGATGTACAGGTAAATAGTATTTAACATTTATACATTTTATCATCTAATATAGATATAAATATATATAATACTAGACACTATCAAGTATTATGAATATTGAATACTTTTTCCGTCTATTATAATGACTCTCGAATATCAATTGTGATTCCAATAACTGAAAACGTACACTGTTATTAGTTATTAGTAATGGTTGGCACATGGTTTACTTTTTAATAGTAAGATAACCACGTGATTGCAAATGACGCACAATGAAATTATTCGAAAATATAATTCAATTGCACATTTGTGATCACTTAAAAGGGTTCAAAGTGAAAATTCACGGAAATCCAATATAATGAGTTATTTCAGTAGAATTACACACATTTATTATAATATGATATCTTGGCGACAATCAATAGCTCAATTGGTGAGGGTTAGTGACAGCAGTTTTAGTATAATTTTTAATCAACATAGTTTTTTTTTTTTAGTTGAGGCAATTACTTAAAAACAATATTGTTGTACACATCAATTGAAATAAATTTAAAAATGTTTAAGCTATATCTATACACATCGTGTAACATGCTATCATTTTAAATGGAACACAACAATTCTAACAAAAATTATTATTTTCAACTCTCACTTGACATTTTGAATTACATTTAAAAACTGGAAAGCTGTCTAGTGAAAATTGAATTCCACCTACCTTAAGTCTTCTCGTATTCTGTGCTATATAATAATAACAACGAAGCGATATTTTTTTGTAACACCATATTGTTACACTGCGGGAAACATATATTATAGAATGTAGGTATTCGAGTTTAATAAAAATAACAAAAAAAAAAAAAAATGATAAAAAGAATAAACGTTTGTTTAGGATTCATTAAATACCAACGGTGCAGCATTACATCATTTGTTCACATTTAATAGATATAAACTAGACATATATACTATCGGTAAATGTTTTATCGGATATAGATTTCGGAATTGTTTTTAAAATAAATTACGCTGTAACTGCGATGATCACATACGTACGATATACACGAATACTTGAGTCGATTAAACTCATTGCCGAACATTCAAAATCCCCAGGTATTTTTTTTCTCCAGTGTTTTTTTACGATAAGCACGCTTTGGCATCCGTCTTAGGTAAGGAATCAATCAAAGGAGATGAAATCGTTGATTCTTTTCAGTCTCATACCGTCTTACTATATATATATTTTCATATTGGTACCTTTAAGCATAGTATTCTGTAACTGTTACGGGCTTGGCACGCAATAGTGAGACTTTTGCGACAAAAATAAACGATCAGTGAGAAACGTTTAAAATGAATTAAGATAATGCAAACGAAGCTTAAACAATAATCCGCATTTCAACTTTGGATAATTATATGAAGTAATGATTATAATAATAATATTAAATGATTATCTAGTATAGTTGATTCTATTTAAATCATCAAATTAATTTGGTTCTCGGAACATTTATTAAAAAAAAATAATAATAATCGTTTATACCTAAATTTGTTGTACTATATATAAATAATAGTGGATAGTTGTACTTATGAATAACAAAAAACCAAAATATCGATTGGCAAAGTATAAAAACTTTATCAACAGTAGTTCTAACCCTATTCGTATAATTTTCGGGTTAAACGTATTTACGGCTTAGGGTTAAATATTAAATATTTTTTTGGTATTGTATCTTCATCTCTATATTATAATATTTCCTAAATTATTATTAAAAATAAAAAATAAAATACTGAAATCATGAATTGAAAACTTGTATAATTTATTTAAATTAAATTATTCAACAAATTTTAATTATATCCTTATGATTTGATCAAATAATATTCAATACATTTTCAATGGTATTATATTTGACTGTGAAAAGTTCCAATGTGCGCGATGTACTTATTTATAAGTTCATAAACTTAAAATTGACTTTAGATGAGTAAAAAACCTTTTATGTATTTTATTTTCATTCGGATTTACATAATTTAAATGGAGTAAGGTATAATTTCATATTAAAGAATAATTGATATTTAATGTTAAAAAAGTAATAATAGTCTCATTTAAAGGTAACATCTTATAATTTAAAAACTATTTGGTCGATATTATTGTCAATGGTCTTGCTACCGAATGTAGAAGTCCAATATAGATGTGTGTCAAACTACTGAAATGAGCAAGTGTAAAATAGACGTCACGATTTGACGAAACGAAATAACTGTTATTAGGTATATTATGAAAAAAAGGTGGGTTGATGATATCATCTTTATGGACAATGAATTATTCTACTTATGTTTTTAAAAATCAATTTGTCCATCATAATAAAAACATAACATATACCATTTATGCAAAAAATACGTAGAAATTGTGAATAGTGTCAAATTATAATTTATCTTTTTTTTAAATAAAGTAAATAAGTGATCACTGTGAGAATACGTAGTAGTGCGAATCTCTTGATTTTGCGAATTAAATTTAATCGATCCCGCGATTATTTTGCTAATCGCAAAGTTATAACTAGAATAATTTAATTTCTAAGTGTTCTCTAGTCATCTTAAAAATACACTTGATTCTTCGACTTTCAAATTTCAGATCTTTCTCTATATCATTTTATTTTTATCGATTCTGAGGCACAAATGTACTAATGTAAAAGTGGATTTCCTGGTGATCTACATCTTCGATATTCTTCTATCTGGTCTCGTTCTATTTTCACCGATCTAATACTTTTTCACGGTCGATTTACTCGTAAATTATGTGAGTTACATCAAGAAATCTCTCAGCATCCTATGCTTCAATTTTTAAAATAAATTTCCTTAACATTTCCATTCTGTCATTAAATGTAAGCTAACCTCTAATCGTAATTATACTTCAGGTATATGGGTTATAATTTGATACAAAATCACATGTTGGACACAATTTTTGAAGTGCTCGTGTAGGTACCCTTTCCAGTCAGTATTGTTATTTAATTGTCCAGCTTTCACATTCAATGGACACAATCAAAAAATAATAATATTGTAATCTCTATACACTAATACCTCCCATATATTAATGCTCAATAGTCAATCCTCTAACTATTTTGTGTTATCCTAATCAAATAGATATTGTATTCTTAATATAGGTTTTATAATGAGATACTTATAGCTTTATAAAGTTTACAGCATTTGTGTGCCATTCATAATCTATGTTCACTCTAATGCATAAATGCAAAATGGATGAAATGTAATGGTTTTAATAGATATTTCATAAAAAAATAAGATTATATTATTACGTATTGTATTTTTTAAGTTATTTTTTATATGAAATAATAATATAATAACTTCTTTTCGCGGTTTTGGACGTCATAATATGACATTTTAAGGTAAATTTACCATCTGTAAAATGTATTTAATTTTCAATTGTACATAGGTACATATTATATTATAACATAAATAAATAATGTGAATTTACAAATTTTTCTTGTATGCTACCTGAAAATATTGTGTGTGTCATGTACCAGAAAGTCTTTGTTTTATACAATCGGTAATGGCCTTAGTATAATTGTGCGATGCTGTTGTACTGTTCTATTTTCGTTGAAGAAATGAAATAAAACAATTTAAAAAATGTTACATTTATAAGAATATTACATTACGAAGGTAATAAAAAAATAGCAATTTTCGGTAAGTTACATTCAAGTGGTAGTAAGCATATCATATTACATATAAAGTCGTGGTAATAGCTAATATAGGTATAATATTATATTTACTTTAAAGTTTAGACCCTTTTATAATTTTACATCTTATTTTAAAACAATTTTCAAATTAATATTTAATTCTTGGTGTGCTACACAAGTGAAAAGTGTTTTGTTGATATTCAGATGCTAATCTTACACTACCTATTCGTTTACCAAAAATGTCTCATATTAAATAAAAAAAAATAAATCCCATTTTAAATTATAAAAAGCTAACCTAACACATTATATTATATATATAGTATAAACTTATACATAAAAAGAATAAAACAAACATATTAAAGTATCGATACATTATAAAACAGACATATCAATGATTTAAATTGAAGTGTAAATATTATGTTAGGTTTATTGTTTAATTACAAAAAAGGTAATAAATTAGGTAATTATTTTGTAATTGATACAATTTAAATATCTACCATTAAATATGAACAATTATCAATTAATAAAAACAACTAAGGGCTTGAAATTAATTTGATTAGATTATTCAAATTATATGTGTATACATACTTTACATAGGTATAACAAGCGTTCGTGAAATTTAATCGAGAAATTTTACCATCCACAATATAGGTAATATAAGATGTATATATTATTTATATATGTAATGTTATTAGGTTCTATTTTCTACAAGGAGGAAGAAGCGTCTAAAAATCTTAGGAAATTCACTTTAGTAAATATCATAATATTGTATTCTTAAATTCCATGACAAAATCGTCACTTTGCGTTGATTTAATATTTATAACGCTATCAGTTAATTTTTTTTTTTAAAGTTACCAATAAAAATTCAACCATAAATAAAACAGTTTTTGTTTTAATCACCACACAATGGTGTAAAAAAAAAAGGTAACAAACATTTCATAACAGTAAAGTTGCTCGTTGATTTACATTTTTATGACAAACTTCCATGCTATATTACACGTTTATTTAGTAAACAAATATTATATTATATTTTGCCAAAGAGGCGCTCTTCCAAAAAGGAAAAGTTAATGCTTCCCGTAGAGATTTAAGTATTAATGTCCACAATCCAAAGCCGTCGGTATATTAAATATACATCGAGGGCCGACCGGACAAGGGATTATCCAGGTTGCTCTTTTTTTTTTTAATTTATTTATTATTATTTTTTTTTTAATCCCTACATTAAAAAATATACCACAGGATTTTTCTTTCCACTGATTACCGTTTTTGGGGTCGAAGTAGTGAAAAATGATACAGGTACGTTAAAAACGAAACAAACCCACAACTACAACAACAACGACAACCCTAGGCGAAATTTTAGTAAACGGCTTACAAAACGTTAAAAAAAAAATAATACCTACATGTACTCGTATAGTTCACAACCACCACCGTTACCAATGCTCATTAGGGTGTAGTTATTAATGTAATTTCGGATCGTCCGGAGGGCTTGCGATACACCTCTCTATATACATATGCGTGCGGTAATCTCAGCGGCGCGATACGAGGCGTGTGTATATTATATTATACATGTATGCATGTTGTCGAATAGCATGCATGCAAAGGCCATTGGGTTTTTCGCTTTTGCCGTTATTCCCACACCTATTTCCGAGACCCCGAGGGTGGGTAAACGAAACAAAACGAATCTGACGTCCGGTTAGTGTCCGGAGTGAGTATGATGTTTTTATTTATTTTTATTTATTTATTTAATTATGACCTATATGAACTTTGATAACCGGAAAACTTATGGCCCGTTATGTGCATATTGTATTAATGCTCGAGCGTATGAATATTTAACACAACCCGTAACTACCGGAGCCATTTCATTTTTTATTTTTATATATAATACACACATTACATGATCGTGTAATGTTTAAAACCTTGCATCAAATCTATGCGTTCATCAGTAAACTCATTTATCTTATTGCACATTTTTCATTACTATCTATACGATAAAAAAAAATACATATTTTATGTAATCCAATTTTCGTTATTTTGTGCTTAGAAACAATATGTGGTTGGTTAGGGTTAATATTACTTTGGAGTTTATGACTAGCGTATTATATGAAATTATCCCACCGAAGTAAAATAAATTTAGGTTGTGTACTTGATATGTTTGAGTATAACCTTTAAATATACGATAAACGAGTTATTAACGTTGATTTTATAGTCGCATATTATATTATTGGCTATAATTGGTAATTTGTTTGATTCATAAATATTTGTGTATGATATTATTATGCTAAAAATATATTATATAATTATGGCCAATGTGATTATGTTCATTGCAAGAATATGTAATTATTATTTTATAGAGTTACTGAAATATAAAATGAATGTTAAATATACCTATTTATATTAAAGGGCAAGGTATGGCACGTGTCTATATCATTATTTTTTTCTATTCGATATCATAAAACAAGACTAGTATGGTAGTGATAGTATGAACTTAGTTAATTTGTATAATATTTTATATTCATTTAAAAATGTATTTAAAAAAACTAGTTAGAATTATACAATTCATCAACACATTTATTGGAATAATATAATATATTATGCAGTTTTATTCACAGAATAAAAAATAAATAAAAAAACTCAAGATATTTTCAAATTTAGGATTCTATAACATATAACATTGATCAATCATGTCAAACAAGCCATTAGAAAATTAAGTACCTAACACATATAGGATATATTTTTCACGAAGTCGTACGTTATCGAGATGTTTTTAACATCTCAAAAATATTTGATTAAGACGTGATCGATGAAAAATTAAGAATGTTCAACTATATGATAGTGATTATAGTTGTGATTTCAAATTTTTGATGAATGTCAATAATATTCTAGAAGAAAAAAGTTATTACTCGAAATAAATCAAATACAAAACTTGCCCATGGAGCAAGTTATACTATTTACAAGGTTTGTGATTCCATATTAATTTGTTACATTTCAGATAAGTTTTATCTCATATTTTTCGCTCAGGATTGATGTTAGGTATCGGCTTATTATTTGATCATACTATTCATATAGATAGAATAATATGCAGTTGTATGCACGATTCAGGGAATCAGTTTCGTCGTTTCATATAATTTTTAGAGTAGTTACTAGTTAAGTAGTTGACTAACACAAATCATGCGCAAGTATTAAGTTTGACTTGGTAACAATATAAGTACTCAATAAAATACCTAAAAGCATAGTGCTTGTGAAACATTTCAGTCACATTATCTAATATTGTAACAGTAAAATATAACTTTGACACTTAATCATACTCATTTTATATTAAATATAGGATAGAAAAAAAGGACGGTATCCCATTTTACTTGCATTCTCAATATTATACTTGATTAATTAATGAGGGTGTTTTATTTTTTTCTCAAGATTGGTGCTTTTTGATTGATAATAAACAAGTATTTTATGATAAGTAAAACTCATCACTTCCGCAAAAACCAGAGTAAAATTATACTATGAGTTGATATTGCAACACCATTGCTGTGATCAGACCAAATCGTACATATATCAAATGGTATACAAATTCGGGGCCCAGCCAATCCAGTTAACACTTAACCTATTTACCCAATAGATGCCCATTTTGTGATTAGTAGTACTCCATAGTATTTTACTAACATTAAATTACACAAAGATCTACAAATTTTAAATTATATGACTATTGCCTTGCCAAACTTCATTACTAACCATTCCGAATTAATCTCAAACACGAACCCATTAATTAAAAAAATATAGCCCCTATTTATATTCCTCATTAAGCGGTAACCCTCCTCGCTAGTGATAATAGAACTGGAATCGAGATTCATATTAAACGGATAAATAAATAATTATGAGTTATATTACCAATGGGCAACTTTTTCATGCAACGCCACTCACGAATCTTACAATATTTATTATGACTACCACATTGTTGAACATATTTATCGATACACTATACATGTTTATCGATTCTAGATAAAAAAAAAAAATAGAAGATTTGTGACAAAAATAAAATTATTGTACAGCTAGTGTTCTCGTCCAAAATACATATTTATCTTTAACGTTGTTATAACGGATATTATAGAGAAATTGGTAAAATTATGTAACTTAACTTAATAGTCATGTTCGTAAATATAACTAAAACAGACTTTATAACATATGGTTGTGTGGAATAAAGTTCATTATTATTATAGACATAATAATTACAAATTTCAGTATTTAAAACTTTTAATTTTATATTAATACGAGGAAATGGCAAATTAATTATTTCTAATGATATTTTTATTAGGTTTTGTTATGTTGTTTTTTAATAACTACAGTAAAGTATAGTAAATTGAACAAACTAAACTGATACTGGCTCTGAACTTGTATGCAGTGACAATTGTTATAGGATATACAGTAACCATTTAATTGGTATACATAACGAGAAATGTTTGTTTAAATATTTTATGATCGAGGCCATCACGGTTATAGCATTTCTTACATTTTTTTTTATATCAAAGCTTATAATAATATCGTATCAATAAACATAGATTTCTTTAAATGTATTTTACGCTAGTAAAAAAATAAAAATAAAAAAAAATATTATAATGAAGGAGTTTGGCACTAAGCATTAAGCATTTATCACCGTCACGTAGGTCGTAATAAAACGTGTGTACATGGTACGATGTAATTAAAACGCTAAAATTTATTGATGAGAAAAATTTCAATTTCCGAGAAATTTGTGGTCCATTACTTCACTAGTCTGAACTTTAAATGCGTATTAATAAATAAAAAAATTATGAGTTTAATTTTCAATACCTTTTTTTGGGCACAAAAAACATAAAAAAAATCACCATCATAAAATATTAGATTTTTTTCAAAACTATATATTATTATGTTAAAATAAATTTTTGGAAAACACATGATGGAAAATCCAAGTGGACCACAATTAAAAACTACACACTGCTGTTTACCATATTTTGTTATTAATTACTGTTTACATGTCTTAACTCACGGCGTACCCCACTAAAGACAAATTAATACACCAATACTAATAATAATAAAAAAAATTAAAGAATAAAACGTCAACGATGGTTCAATCGTTTGCAACAGCCGGCCCCACAAACGCCGTGGCATACGATGTAATGGAGCAACACGTATATCTATATAAACAACTACATAATAATATTATTACATAGCCATGTATATATATTGTTATATTTTCGACGAGAGGCAATAATGGCGGGCGCGGCTTTCGATTGTCAATCAAACGGATGGAAAAAAATGAAAAAAAAAGAGAGATGGTCGGCTTTTTACGTGCGACGGGGTCAAGTATCAGCTCTCCCGTCGAGTGGCTCTAACGAGGGTGCAGCAGAGGTTGCCGCCGTCGCGTCTTCGCTGTCGGTGTCGTCAAAGTCCGTTACTAGTATTCATATACCTACATTTATATATATTACTATATGAGGCGCCTTGTCACCGCCGTCGACCCGTCAAACAGAGATACTATACGCTCGTCTAATAATAATATGACAGTTTATTAGTTCAATAAGTTTGAACTCAAACCAGTCAGACACCGTCTACGAATGAATTATGACAACAATAATTATTACTAGAACAATTAGGTATTTTGTGTAATGAATGATTACAGATTCAGTACAATATGTGCGCGCAATGCCGTCACAAAGAGTGTAAATCCGTAAATGGTTGTACACACCCCTAAACGTTTATCGTTTGGGCAAATGGAAGGTGAATGAAAGTACTAACATAATAAATATAAAGATATACCTATGTATCACGATAATACGTTTTTTCGTTGCTCGTTAAAACTATAAAATATTATTACTTTTAACTATAAGTACAGACGTAGGCGGTACAGTTTTAAATACAAAAATATAATATCTATCTAGAGTATTAAAAATTAATATTGAATTAGAAACGTAGTTGTTCAAAAAATGTATTTAAGTTTTATGGATGAATTAAATTAATTAAGTAGGTATCTATAGTTAAGAATTAAATATTAATGTATAACAACTTAACAGAGAAAGAATAGAGTAGTTAAAAGTTCTCGGCTACTTGTTCTGATTCAACATTATTACTAATGTACCGATGAACACTTTTTAATGATAGTCCAGAAACAATGGTCCCAAGTCAAATTTCTCAAATGCGCTATGTTGCACAACTTTTATCACGAGTAGGCATATACTAGAATAGAACCTAACTGGTTAACAAATTTATATGGTACACCTACGTTTGGAGATAATATTATAGTTAACAATTGATTACTACTGTGTTAATACTCCACAATAAAAGTTATGAACACGTTTAAAAAATGAATTTAGACGTGTTATTCAAATGTTGTACAAGCATATTCAAATGTTAACCATTTCGATTTCTACTTATCTATGTAGGTAATAATATAACTATGACAAAATACAAAAATAATACGTTAAAATTATCGGTAAGTTCAAACGCTTAAACCAACCTATTTACTGCGAGGCGGTCGTGTATACAGTGAGAGTTATTCTTAGGTGCGTGTAAGTGCGTGTGTGTGTGTGTGCGTGTAGAAAAAATAGTGTGTCACCCGTGAACGTACATTTAAATTTCGTTAGTCTGACTTTTAAATTTTAATACGACACGGTCGATAGACGTATATTCTCCCCCAAATGGACGTATTGTTTATACAATACACATTACAAAAAATATATATGTTGCAGTTTCGAACAGGTCTGACAATATGGTAATTATTACCATACGATAGCATTTTGAAGTTAGAGCGCTCGCGCGGCCGTTTGTTTAGGATTAAGAAAACGGAGAATGTGTACAATAGTGCATCAGGTATTACCCTTTTACTTGACTAAAGACTTGTAATGGTCACCGTCGAAGGTGGCCTCGTTATTTTGTAACTGAACTATTCTCTAGTGTTTGCTATACGCTTCACTATACACACATATTATTAATATATAGTCCCCGAGCTCTTATATTATTATTCTCTGCGGACTGCGTAGCCAAATATTAATATGCAGCTATATTTGTTTTTTATCTGTTACGACTACAACAACAACTGTAGTATAGTATGTATAGTACCTTCAAGTCCGGATTAAGGGGAGGGGGCAGAAGGGGCCATCCACAACGGATATCAAACAATAGTGGGCCCCTAGCGGATAGTACGTTTTTTTTTTCTTATTAAATCAGAAATATTTTAATAAAACACATAATTTGCGTTTACTTGGTATATAGGCCAGATTTCTATAATATTATATCGATAATGGATATGTTATTATTATTATTATTTTCATGCTATCGTAATGTCGTCTATTTTTAGCAGGATGATAATTGGTAAGGAAATGGGATTTATATTTTATAGGAATACCCGAGTACGGTGAATACCGTCGATTACAAATTTTCTACGGCTCAAACATTATTACTAGGTGTCTAGGTATTATAGATTTAGCTAAAAATAATAAAGCTATTTTAGATTCTAAGTGGAACGATGAATGTATTGATTTTACAATGATGTGTGTTTTTTTTTTTGTATTTGTCATCACGGTTTGAAGCAGTAAAACTTCTTTGATTTTCGTCAACAGTATCTTGTTCGATGGAAAAGTGAATCTAGTTAGTGCATTCGGGAGGTCAAATTTTAAAATTCCCAATAGTTTTCAAAAGCGACGGGAAAAACAACGTAACAATATTAAAAATACATAGGCACAATTTTTTTTTTTATAAGCATTTAAAGTTCAAATTTTAACAAAATTTATTAGTTATTTTGTAGTTAAAAATTTATAAAATGTTCAACTTTTATAGCTAAGGATTGAAAATTTAAAACAAGGTTCCATGTAAATAAGTTATATATAAATTACTTTATTCACAATAATATCATCGAATATACTTGGTGTCTTGATAATATCATAGGTTGATTGACCGTTTTTGCTCAGAATCGTTTTTCTTATACAATGATATTATATCATTGAATTCAAATTTAACACCATCCTTTCAGTGACCCACTTGTAACCTACTGTACAGCTGAGCAACATCCATTTACCTACTTTTTTTATGTTAACTCTTTTATATTACCTAGAATAATGAACGCATTCATACAATAATATTTGTAATTGTTTAAACACTTACATTTTATAAAAAAGTATTAAAATAATGAAATATAATATACCTATAGAGAAAAAAAATTAATCCCTGAAATATATTTATTTGTGGGTCACCAATATTTTGATTATGTTTATGGGCCCCTAAAATAGTTTGGCCCCGAGCCCTGCAAAATTATCTTATTCCTGGTTTGAGTACCTTTAAAATTAAAAACACAAGTAATAAGTAACACTTAAAAAAAGCAATTTTATTATTTACAGTTTTATTAAGTTAATATTGTCAACTTTTATCACCTATTCTTTAACACCAGGTGATTATCTATCATTTCATTCAAAGTTAACCCACCGTCAAAACCCACTTATTAATCGACTCTCCTCCCGCACAATTCTCGATGAACCCCAGAGACATCACTAGGTCCTGACATAGAGATTTACTAATTTAATCTGCCCGTGTGGTTGTGTGGTATATATTACTGAGAGTCTTCACAATTCAGTTATTCCTGACACTTTAAACATGTACATATTATGTACCTAACCAAAATTCTTGATTGTACTCTTATATTGTAGTCTTATAATAATAATTTTTTTTATATTGAAGGAAAGTTCAACTGGCTCTGTGCTTTCTTTATCAAGTGCATGTTAAATTGAGATTGTTGGAATGGTATAAAGAATTTTCGTCTTTCGGCGTAGTCTAGGTTAATAATATAAATATTGTGTTGTCACATTATATTCTAATACTTTTAATACTATGTTTTATGATGATCAAGATATTTCGACTTAGCTATTAAGTTGTATTAGTAATAATGTTATTTTCAATATAGGTATAGCTTTTTAAATTAATAACATGAAACTTATCATCAATATACACCATAAGAATAACGAGTATACGTTATACGTTATAGTATACGTTTTTAAAAAGTCATAAGATTATAAAAGATTTTGTAGGTTGATGATTCGTTACTTTAATTTGGTTTTAAACATCAAATCACATCCACGCTATAATGTTTAATGCTCAGGTTTAAATCATAGTAGGTACATGACGTCATTGACCATTGTACACCTCAGATTCCCTCCGTATGATAACCTGACCAATAATAGAATAATAGAGTTCTACTCGTTTAAGACCAAAAAGTTATGCGTATAACATACAATTGTAAAGATATTATAAACGTTATCGTTTCGTGTGTTTATTTGTTACAGTGCACAGCGTCGAAGGGCCAGTTCTGAATCTGACACGGATCAGTCGCTCTCACATGGGAGCGTATCTGTGCATAGCGTCAAACGGGGTACCGCCATCGGTCAGCAAACGGATTATGCTGGTGGTGAACTGTGAGTAAAGTCGATGTATTACATTACATAACAGCTTTATAATAATAATAATAATATTCACCCAATATTTTTCCACTGTATGCCATTGTTTCATGTTGCTCAAAAAATAAACAGGGTATTTATAAGGATTTATAATAGCTATGGTAAATAAAATATAATATTATTGTTATTTCATATTTTAAAAAAATTTATCAGCTTTGACAAAATAATATGTTAAATGCTTGTACTTTAAAAAGATTCTGAACAAAATAAGTTTTATATTACATTTTGTTGTCTTTTTATATTTACTATTTACATATTTTACATTTTTCAAATGTTTAAGCTGTATTTGTAGACTATTCAGATATTTTTAATGTTTTAAACTTTTTATCACATATTATTAAATAATAACATTTAAAAATTAAAGTATAATATGTGTATGGGGTTCATAGACTTGAAAACTATTGAACCAATTAGCGGCAAAATTGTTCACACATATTCATCAATGAGTAGTCCTTGCTTCGTTTTTTCAATCCTATTATAGGTTGCTATTTGGGTGACTCACATTTAGATTTTTAATTGACTCGCGAAAATCTGATCATTTTTTATATATATATATGTAGAGTTGCCAAATTGGTTAGGTAGGTGAAGAACATTGTTTTTTAAAAAATGGAAGGTATAGCTTTGCGTTGCAATGGGGTTCTTTTGAATAAAAAAAAAAATATTTAATTAATTGTTTGTTATTAAAGTGCTCAAAAAAAGGCAAAGTTCAGTGAGTAATTCAAACCACGTTTAAAAATATTTCAAGTGTCATATTATATACTATTTGCCACAGGCGGTTCACCGATAACGATTTACCGTGAAGTGAGTTACACTGTAAAACCAAGATACAGTTCCGTATTTTATGTTTGACCATTTATTCATTAGTAAAGTTGAACTAAGCGCCCTCTCACCCTTCCCCCCCCCAAAAAAAAAATATTTCATTAGCCCCCCTCCAAAAAATACAGTTTTTTTTGTTGTGTGGGAAAAAAAACCAACGACTTACATTGATGTTAAAAATGTTAGACCCTTCTGAAATTGTACTGGATTTCCAACTATGATTATACAGCTGGTACCTATATATATTATATTTAAATATTTGATATTCTTAAAGACTGAATACGAAATATAAATCGGAGCCATAGTAATAAATAATAATATTATAATACCGTATTAAACTCACCGTCTACGTGTGTCCACAGTCCCGCCGATGATATGGATCCAAAACCAGCTGATCGGAGCATTCATTGGCCAATCACTGACTCTCGAGTGTTTGTCCGAAGCGCATCCCAAGTCGATCAACTATTGGACCCGAGAGGCCGGCGAGATCATTGCTCACGGTAAGCAGAACACGTCCGGAGAATAAACGCCGCCGCCGATGGGAAAAGTCGAATACGACCTTGGTGCGGGTAGTGGGTGGCAAAAAAAAAAAAACGAACGAACGATGATGGTGGTATCTGTACAGACGTTGCATGGGTGGAAGGACGGGTTAACGAGCTGAAAATTCAGCAGGATTTTTTATGATTCGACGACAATAAACGGGTGGCAGGCGGCGGTGGCGGTACCAAAGTTTTTCTCTCCGTTTTAATAGGGATATACTCAGACCCCATATATATATATATATATATATAAACACACACACACACACATACACGTTCTGTATACACGTATATAGGTGTATACATGTATTTTTTCAAATCCCCAAAACGCACATCGTCGCGCATTTCGAGTCGGACAACGACGACGACGTGTTTCATTTGGAATTTTTACCATACGTGCAGTGTTTATGTTTTATTTTTATTATTATTTTTTTTTCGATTGCTTCTTTACATATGTTAGTAAGGCTAGAAAACGCGTGGCGGACGCGTGTCCATTACACACTCCCTGGAAATGTACTTACGTGTGAAGGTATTAGAATCGTGGCGACGCAGTTTCCTGTCATAGTCCACTTTCCTCCAACCGCCACAACCCTACAACGTACTCCTACTTTTCAACTTCTAATTGGCGCGTGTCTGTTCTCAAATTTCCAAAGCTATAAATCCTTACTGGCTACAACGTGTCTAATACCGAGGATAATAATACATATAATTTAACCATCGACGCCAACGCGTAATTTTGTGCTTGATACAAAATATAATATATGGTTATATTTTTGCAATGGCGTGCTTACATTATCTGTAGACTTTTTGTCGACTTTGGTTTTGAAACACAACTTTCAAAACGAAACATTCAGCCGAATATCGGAATACTTAAATATCAATAGTTTTTTAATTTATTGTACGGGTAACTCAATTTAAGACTCGTTTAAAATAACTGTGGCACTTCGCGACATATAGCTAGGTCGTACTCACAAGCAAGTTATTTCGAGTAAAGTTAGTATACTCCTAACCAGATTATGCAATAAGATTAATTCGTGTGGCAGAATGATGTAATAACAAATCGGAATAGAAATAAATGAATGCACTTCAATTTTTTTTTTTAAATGCATTTTTAATACATTTCACTCCGAATGAATAAATTAAATTTTGAAAAGCGGATGCATAACATTCTAAATTGTCTATGAAATAATACGCTCGACGGTTATTTATGAATTTCAGAAATGACAGACATTCCAATGCGAATGAATTATGCAAACATAAGTTTAGTGTACTATGGTCTTACTGTAGGTAACTATAGTGATTAACTGATTTAATAATGTGTTTAATGTATATTTTAAAATATGAATTTATGTATATGTACATAAAAATAGCTTATATCGTCAAACCGATATAAAGATTTAATCTCTTAAATATAGTTGTGAGACTGGAATATTTTGAATTATTTTAAACTTACATTTTTATACCTTTAAACAAATCAGTGGGTGTAATTTTTGATCTTTTATTCGTGATAACAATACCTACCTACACAACAATTAATGTAAAAATTCCTCATGTTGATATCTTTAGTAGGTATTATTATTGAACAATAATATGGATTATTATTTTTTAAATACCAACATGTGGATTATTTTAAAAATATTAATACGAGTAGGTACATATATATTAAGCTGTTATAATTATTGTTCGTATAAAACTACAGCCGTCGGTCAGTGTAGTTTCTTTGTTTTATTATCAGATCATAACATCAATCAATAAATATTTTTTTTATGTTTAAAGTTATATAGCATGCTAACCATCTACGTATACCAACAACAAACCTATACTAATATTTTTGATTTCCACACATATAACGTGTATAATAATATATTACGAAATATCTGGAGTATACCTACCTAATTATATAACCTATTTCGTGTTTTGTTTGTACGTTTTTAATGTTTATTTCGAGTGAATTTAGTTAATACAAAACAGTAGAAAGGGTTAATGTTGTGTAACATAAGCATAATTCGATTTTAGATTCATATAAGATTATGCGTGATTATGTACAAGTAGTTGAAATTACTATTTTCTGTATGTTATTGTAATACATATTTATTACAATATATTATGGGTAGTGTACAATTTACCTCATAAATTGGAACAGTTTGAAATATTTTAACTTGAATATTGTTTTGTGGCAATAGCTAGGCTTAACAGACCAATTTGAACTATGGGCAATGTTTGAATGTATTAATGTACATAAATAAAAATTAGCATAAACTTAATATAGGGCGTTAATGCAATAGTCACTATTTCAACTTTTAGATATCATATATTTTGTACGCATTTTTTTTTATAATTTATGACAAAATTAATTTATTACTTACATGATAAAGTCAAAAATGTTTGAAGTTAGTTTACAACATTTATGATGATATTAATCATAATGTATACTTCGTTTTTCGAATGTTTTTATCAAAATTATATCAACCATTAAAGTTAAATTTATATTATAATAACAATACTGTTTGATTCGGTATGAAAATCTTATTTCATCATTAGCAGGTACATTGGTACCCAATACCTATATTTCTGATTTAAAAAATGTAATTCATAAAATAAAAATAAAAAAAAGTCTAGAATTATGAAGTAGGGTCCCTCCCCCCTTCAATCATGCCGTCCAGTCCTGTACACTTGTACCCCTCCCACATAACCTATTGTATACATTTTATTACAGATTGTATATAATATATATAGGTATTCTTGTCTGTATTCTAAAAAGAAAATAGAAAAAAAATGATATGCCATATAGCATAGAACGTACTGAGTATATAGAGTGAGTTTATTAAAACCTTTCAGAAGAAACATATTATTTCAAAATTAAACTTGTTATGTTACTTTTTTATCCTCAAATATTTAGTTTTATGCACAAACCCTAGGGCCTGGACTCTAGAATTTAATTTTTTTTTCGATTGGGCACTATAACATAAAATTTTTATTTTTGTTGATTTAATTTGAATCTAAATAGCTAAATAATTATAATTTTTACAGTTATGTCATAATAAAAAAATAAACAATTTTACGATATTTACCAAATCTACTTATATCTAGACATATAGGTAATATTGAAATTGGAACGACCTAGACATTCATACTAGATGTATTACACAGTATAAAATAAATACAATATTGGAGGGTATCTACATTTTAAAATTATGTAGTGAAATTCTATCGCAGATTTTATTGATTGGTGACTTATGTTTTAAGCAACTTGTTTGTCCAAGTTCATTTTAATTGAAATTTTTTTCTTTATTCATTCGCCTAAAAGTTACTTTTATTACTTTTATACCTCAATAAAACATTATATTTACAAAAATTAATCTATAAAAATTAGTGATGTTTATTTTTTCGATTCTCATATTATAGGTGCTCTTTATGCAAAACCGTTTGTAACGTGTTATAATGTACTGTTTGATGATCATGACATAAAATATATTATTCTAATAACTTTTAGAATTTACAGCGGCATAGAGATACTGGAAAACAGTTTGTATTATATAGGTCTTATAATATATGTTTAGCGTTACCATTTAGTATTACAATTATTTGACACCGAAATAGGTAATAACGGTGATAAGGATCCAACACTGCGTGACACGAAACGATTACCTACGTGATAACTGCAGAACGTGATATCGTACATGATATTATTATTATATTATAATATTATAGTCAACTACGTGTACAACACCCGTATTGGCTATTTCCCAGTTTCACAAATCAACGTATCGTGAATTTTCGATTACGCAGTGTTTGAATGTACTCACGGTGGTTGCGCCGACTGCTCGCCCGTCAGATTATCATTCGTCTGAATCCGAAATATGATATATAGGTACTCAGCCCTGCGCGTGATAATCAAAAAATAAATAAAAATATAAAATAATAATAAAAAGTTTTAACGATGATTGTATTGTACAATACAGGTCAATAATAAGTTTAATACGAACGTTTTTTTTAGGTTCCCAGAATTGATTGGCTCAGACAAAATAATTTTGTATTAGATAATGGTACCATGCATTATAGATATTACAATCAAAAGATCAACCAACACATAGGTAGTATCTAGCTGACAAATCTATATTGCAAAAAATCGTATCACTCTGTAATTTATCATCCTTCTACTATTATAATATTATATCAACACAATTTCGAGGAATTTTATTCTACTTAGACCATTACTGATTCCAATTTATTGATATATTTCGATAAAAATCTATGTTTTTGTAGGTATTAGCTTCTAATATGTGTATTTCAATTGCATCAAAGCATCTTTAGGGGTATACCGTATACCCCATTAATGTACGTAGTGATTTACTATATAATAGCTATCAAAACTCGAGAGGTTGATTATTTTAATTATGATATGTGCGACCACTTCGTCCATCGATAATAAGATCAAAAGCCAAAAATGATTTATTGTTACTCGAAATTAAAATTCTTTTAGGTATATCTTTAAAAGTTTAAACTTCTTACTTCTAATTTGGTAGTATTTTAGTTTATAAGACAACATGTGGACTACGCCACTCAATAATTGTGTACCTATACTTATAAATGTTTTTTTGTTTTTTTTAAAGTACATAATACAAAAAATGAACTCTTTAATTCGGGAATAAATTTAAAAAGCGATGCTCGGTTCAATAAGTAAAAAAAAAGGAGATTCTATTAAAATTGTTGTATACCTCTTAATATTATTATTATAACGATTGTAATAACAATTTAAATAAACTTTGATATTACGTTTATATAACATTCTGCCATTGTCATATTCTTATTACATTAACCCATGTTTTTTGTCGTTCTGATTACCTATATGGCAATAATTTATTTTTTTTTGTTTACTTATCATAATTACTAATATAAACTACAAAAATTATCTTACACTCCTACTCGATTTTTTTCAGTAACTTGTCTTCGATCACATTTTAGCTTTTAAAAGTGTATAATGATTACCTATATGTTAGTAGTTCATAACCTTTTCGTTTTTTACCTAAATTTTTTTTTCATTCTATAAGTTACAAAGTGTTTTTACATAATGTGTTAGTACTTACAATATACAAAACATGACTTCACTATTGATATACTATACAGCCATCTTAAACGTATTTTAAATATTTCTGTTTTCATATCATTAGTAAATTATTTTTAGTTTGAACAATTGCGATTTAAATTGGTCTGGTGCTTTTCCGTCTTTATTTTCGAAATTATCACCGTGGATCCAAAATGTGATTGTTGAGCCAATCAAAGATTATGAGTTATTCAGCAGTTATATATGGTTAGAATTGCGATCATTACAACTGTACTATATTTAACCACACGCGCACCCAAATTAAAATTATTCTGATATTTCTTTAGTTCATTTTTTGGTTTTGTCGATATGATATTTACAAATTTACGTGATCATTTCAACAACAACAGTTGGTAGTATTTAGCAGAATGATAGATTCTGTAATTACGTTCAATGATTTGTTTTTCTACATTTCTAAAAGAGCCTAAAATGTAGATATAAATCAAAACTCTGAGACTAGCCAAGCGATAACAACATATAGGTATGCAATATTTCAATGCATACTCCTAAATAGTAATTATAGAGTTCTGAGTTAGTTTATTTGTACAATTTATGGACTCAGTAGCTAAACAGCCGATAAATGATTGTTTAAATAATCGCAGAGAAGGTCTGGCAATACTCCAAAAAATCAATTTATATTACAAAGACACTTAATAGTTCAATAGATCTTCAACATTTTAATAATTTTTATCAAGATTATGTCGACGGTTAATATAAATTAGTGACCAAAGTCAACTTTTGAGTTTTGGCACATATTTTCGTTAAATATAATATATAACTTGCATGCGTTATTACCTATGATGTAAATTTAATTTGTTCTACATAGGTACACATCAATCAGTTTGTAAAGTATTAAAGTATTATACGAATTACATAATAGAAACAGTTTAAAAACTGATAGTAGTACAGAAATTACGATTTACATCATAATATTGAGTATTTAAGTTGTAAGTTATGAACGGATCCAATGAATGCATTGGTTTTACAATGATGTATTTATGTGTTATTTTTATTATTATTTATATCAATCATAGCTTTTAGAGCAGTAAAAATGCTTAAATTTGTAATATGGAGGGTGGTTTCTGGTAGCTTTAATATAATAGCTCATAAATTTGAGGGGGTTAAAGGTGAAAAATTCCTATAGTAGTTATCAAAATAATCGTAAAAATACGGAAAAACGAGAATATGTAATTGATTTTCAACAAAATAAAAGATTTGGTTTTTTTGTTGTAAAGAAATTAATAAATTAATAATCATAGTTAGGTACATTAATTTTTACCAAATATTTTTATTAGCATTTTATAGACATGATATAATTTTAGGTATTTTTGTGTTATTTATAGACATTTTAAATTGTTGACTTATGCTGCAAAATTATTATAAAATTCTTCATAATATGTTTTGGGCAGTTACAAAATATAGAAAAATATCGTTATGTTTTTATTATAAGCATTCAATATTTAAATTTTTAAAAAAATTCTTCAAAATCAAATGAATGTGTAAATTATTTTGTAGTTAAAAATATTGAAAATTTTTATTTTTATAATTAAGGCCTGAAAATAAACAACAAAGTTCTTCTTAAGTACCAAAAATACTATTGTACAATTTTTTTTATAGACCAAAGTTAACATTTTACGAAATTGTATATCTACCTACGAGTATTTAATCGAATAATTACGATTTTTCGTCTAATGATTTTATTGTAATTCAAAAAATATTAACTGTATCAACTTATAACAGTTAAGACATACCACAGTTATTTAAATTTATCATAGTTTTCTAATAGTAAAATAATAAATCATGAAATATCGTTTGAAATAGAAACGTTCTATACATATATATTAATATATTATATCGGTTCTCATACATTTTCAAGATTTTCGATTTATCACTGAATTAAAATTTAACACATCCATGATCCATTACAGCGACCTGCTTATCAATGACACGTTCGTTTATAACCTACGCTTACAGTGAATTGAGTTTCCCTGGTTTTTATAATATTTTTTTTTTTTTTTTAAGGAAACAGTAAAAATATTATATATTATTTGTATTAAAAGTAAGTATACCTAGTAACAAGTATAATATAATAGGTTAGGTACAGAAAAACACCCATTGATGTTTGCGACATTATTTATAAAATATTTTTCATTATGACAATAGTAATGGTTTCGTAATATTATTCTTGGAAAAAATCAGTTGCGCCACTGATACATTCACACATCCACCCAGCTACCCACACACAATCACACATGAAGCGGAAGCGCATACCCACACAAACACCCCCCCCCCCCCCCCCACAACACACATACACACACACACACACACACACACACACATACATGTTTGTATATAATTTATACACACAGTGGTGGTTGTGATTGCGTAGTTGTTAAAATATTATTGCTGTTATAAGGCTTAATTAGCGATCAAGACCGATAAACAGTGGTTTCGGCGTGCAAAGACGTCGACGCGATGACGGAATGGGAATACAAGAGGCATATCTACACAGCTATTTAGCGTAACCACTGAATGGCACGGTGGCAACGCAGTGCCATGAAATAATACGCGGGGTGGACTTAAATAATTACATCACACCGCGTAATGGGCCGAAATACTCGTAAAGTTTACAAATTACTTTAACCCGCAACCGAATGTTCGTAAAGTATAGGGTTTTCCGAATATTTATTTATTTATTTTCTGTTTTCTGTTTTTTTTCGATTAGATTTACAAATAAGGGTCTCTAATCGTATCGTGAAACAACGGGGAATCTGCACCTTCCACCCTAACGTTGCACTACCGCGGCGGAGGTACAGTGTAATTGGCTCGCGTGATTTTGGCTGTTACACCGACTGTGCGTGACTGGTGCATAGTAGTAAACAGGATTGTAAAAAAAAAAAAAAACAGTATATAAACTCTACTCGTGGAAACTTTTTCACAGTGTAAATTTTCGAGATATTTCGATATGCTGAAATAGTATTATTTGAGTACAAACAGGGAAGGAAAAATTATTACTATTATACAGCTCTATATTATATTATACATTACACTATTGCGGTGGTTGTGGTGGTGGCAGCGACGAGTTTCGTTTGGCACTTATTCTTAACAAACGTCAAACTAGGAAGCGTATTGATGTATTATACATATTTAAATTTGTGTAATATATTATTTTCATATTTCTGTTGCACTCATTTGTTTGTGATTAGATTTAATTAATGTTTACGTATAGCAGACGAGTATATTTTGAAATTTTCTCCGTCATAAATCCTTCGCCTAATGATTTAAAACCTATTTTATCTGCTCTTTGAAGTCTGTTGTCTCTGATGAATGTTTGAAATTAAAAAAAAAGGATCGTTGGCGTGCAAAAAATAAAATAAAAGAAAAACTAATTACTCTTTCCATCGTTTTAATTAAAGATATACTTCTGGAAGAGACTCTTTGATTAAACATCTAGAGTTTTCCAGATTGGCCTTTATTTTTTTTTTTTTAGTGTAAAACAAATAGTCTGCTTTTCAGATAATAAACAGAGTCTAGAACTGTTGATTATAGTTAAATACAAAACAAAAATTAGTCGTTTATTCCACTAAATAAATATTCTAAACGTATTAAATGTATAAATATTTGTAGATGATTCTATGTCCTTCTAATTTTTGTAAAAATGTATTCGTAGGCACTACATTTATTTTGTTAAGTGGCTTATATATTTCTCCAACTTCACACTTTTTTTCAATTTTAATTTTAGGATATTTTAAATGGTTTTCTTATAGGCCTATATTAATTTGTACAAATCATGAGTTTTTGTGAGTAATAATTACTTACAATATTTTCTGTTTCCACTGTGGTCCCAGGATTTAAATTATAACAAATTATTTACCTATATTGTTTTATCATAATTTGTTGAAAATTATAATAAATTATGACTATGAAATTTTTAATTATAAAATCTAATAATTACAATAATTTTAGATTCTGAGCGAAGCAATGAATGTATTGATTTTACAATGATGTGTGTTATTTTTTTATTTTTTTTTTGTATCTGTCATCATCTTTTGGGACAGTAAAAGTGCTTGGATTTTCTTCAATAGTAACTTTTCTGATAGGAAAGTGAATATGATTGGTACTTTGGGGGGTCAAAAGTATAAATTTCGTAGTAATTTTCAAAAGCGCCGTGAAAAACAAAAGAAAAATTTAGGAAAAACGGAAATTTTTACGCAAAATCTGTTTTCGAGAAAATCGATTTTGGTTTTTGGTGTAACTCTAAAACAAATGACGGTACATAAAATTTTGACTGAATGTATATATTAGCATTTTCTATACACAGTAAAATTTTCAAAATAATTTGTCAGTTTTCAATTTTTTTAGATTTTTTTTTCTATAAATATCAATAACATTTTATTTGATGGTTAAAAAAGGTTGAAAATTTAATATAAGGCTCCTGATATTTCATTCTAATAGCAGTTGAAAAATATTAAAAATACATAGGCACAATTTTTTTTTATAAGCATTTAAAGTTCATATTTTGACAAAATTTATCAAATTTATCATTTAATAATTATGTTGTAGTTATAAATTTATAAAATGTTCAACTTTTATAGCTAAGGATTAAAAATTGAAAGCAAGGTTCCACGTAAATAGGTTATATATAAATTACTTTATTCACAATAATATCATCAAATATACTTGGTAATATATCATAGGCTGACTGACTGTTTTTGCTCAGAATCGTTTTTCTTATACAATGATATTATATCATTGAATTTAAATTTAACACCATTCATTACAGTGACCCACTTGTAACCTACTGTACAGCAGAGCGACATTCACTTACCCACCTTTTTTTTTTTTTGATTTAACGAAACATAATTCATTCTCAACTAGATATTAACTGAATTTATACAATCGAAGTATATATTTTATTCATAGCTCGCAATGTTAAACAATCATGTATGCCTTTGCAGTTTACAATACCTACTAATTTAAAAGTTGAGGTAAAACCACAAAAAATACCACATAAAACAAATGTGAAATATTTGATTGAACTGATCAATATTTATCAGTGATTATAAACTTTTATAAACGTTAGTAAAATTAATTCAATAATTAAATTGATTGTTATTACTTATTATCATCATGACTAAATATCTATCTATCTATATATATATATATATTATTCAGTCATGGTTATTGTTATGTTTTTAGAAGTACCTAAATTTAAATCCTTTCATTTCTATATAATTACCTACCAACTTCGAATAGCTATTTTCTTACCGCGATGTTTGTTGTTTGAGAAACCAATTAAAATCGCACTTGGAAGTTGTAGGCGATGTGTGCACATTTAACATGGTTAAGTTGTTGTCGAAAACATGTTACTCGGGCGTTTCACAAAACTGACTCAAACGTTAAAAGGGTCTAAAGAAGGGTTAACCGTATTTGAGACAACGCATTTGACACGATTTAATTCACAAACCAGGCAGCGGTTACCAGCCAATGGTCCTCGGCTGAAGTAGTCTACTACCCAAAATATATCCTTTGTCGTATAGGTGGTCGTATATAAATGCGACTACTCCGTAAGTGGGGCAATTAAGTGTTTCAGAATCATACTTCAAAATGTCTGTCTTATCCTTTGATCCATCTACCGTTGTGTAATTTTGTTATGACATTATCCATATGGCAGCAAATCGTTTCTATTTCGCTGACGCATATTGAATAGGTAATTAAAACGTCAATGGAAATTGCTGATTAATAATGTTACATTTAGCGTATCTCAATTAACTTCGTCTACGTCATTTAAACAACACGAGTAAAAAGGTGGGTAAGTGAATGTCGCTCTGCTGTACAGTAGGTTACGAGTGGGTCACTGTAATGAATGGTGTTAAATTTGAATTCAATGATAATATAATATCATTGTATAAAAAAAACGATTCTGAGCGAAAACGATCAATCAACTATGATAGCTAGCCAAGACACCAAGTATATTTGATGATATTATTGTGAATAAAGTAATTTATATATAACTTATTTACATGGAACCTTGTTTTAAATTTTCAATCTTTAGCTATAAAAGTTGAAAATTTTATAATTTTTTAACTATAAAATAATTATTAAATTTTAAAGCTTGTCAAAAATCGAATTTTAAATGCTCATAAAAAAAAATTGTGCATATGTATTTTTAATATTTTTAGCCTACCATTGTAATAATATATCTGCAGGAGCCTTATATTAAATGTTCACTCTTTTTTACCCAACAAATATTTTATTGATATTTATAGAAAAAAAAAACTAAAAAAATTGAAAACTGACAATGTTCGTAAACAGTTCAAAAAGAGTCAAATTATTTTCAAAATTTTATCACGTATACAAAATGCTAATATAAACATTTAGTGAAATTTTTAAGTATCTACAGTCATAAGTTTTTTTAATTACAACAAAATAAGAAAATCGTTACATGAGATATCGAGTGAATATCAAATGTTGTAAAAATATGAATTTCAAACGCTCATAAAAATTTAATTTGACTTTCTTGAAGACATTTTTTTTCTGTAAAGGTAGACAAACTTATGGATAAACTTGTATTAAATTTTAAAATCTTAAATTGTAAAAAAAAAAAATTTTTATGAATTCTCAACTCAAAATAATTTGCTAGTTTTCGTGATTTTTCCGTATTTTGTCAAGTTTTGAACTTTAAATGCTTATAAATAAAAACTCTGACTAAAGATTTTTAATTTTTTTCATCTGCCTTTGAAACAAAACCTAGGCGCCTACTATTAAATTTT
The DNA here is from genome assembly GCA_008086715.1 of Sitobion miscanthi. Taxonomy (NCBI): domain Eukaryota; kingdom Metazoa; phylum Arthropoda; class Insecta; order Hemiptera; family Aphididae; genus Sitobion; species Sitobion miscanthi. The sequence goes on along the minus strand of CM017802.1, from coordinate 6,201,765 downwards.
CAAGCTTTTTTAACCATCAAATAAAATGTTATTGATATTTATAGAAAAAAAATCTAAAAAAATTGAAAACTGACAAATTATTTTGAAAATTTTACTGTGTATAGAAAATGCTAATACAAACATTCAGTCAAAATTTTATGTACCGTCATTTGTTTTAGAGTTACACCAAAAACCAAAATCGATTTTCTCAAAAACAGATTTTGCGTAAAAATTTCCGTTTTTCCTTAATTTTTCTTTTGTTTTTCACGGCGCTTTTGAAAATTACTACGAAATTTTTACTTTTGACCTCCCAAAGTACCAACTATATTCACTTTTCTATCAGAAAAGTTACTATTGAAGAAAATCCAAGCACTTTTACTGTCTCAAAAGATGATGACAGACACAAAAAAAAAAGAAAAAGAAAAAAAACATCATTGTAAAATCAATACATTCATCACTTCGCTCAGAATCTAAAATACATCAACTGATATATAGATTTTAAAATATACTATTAATCATATTTATTATTCATTTTGAAAGCAATTTGGAAACTATGATATTACCTATGTTGGTTTCCCATTGATTAATATTTTAATCAGTTATTTAGTTTTTACATTTCGACTGTCGAGTTACTTCTTATTCTGTCTGTACCTACACATGTTTAATCCTATTATAATATCATACATTTAAATGAGACAATCTTAAATATAATTCTATTGTATAGAACTGTTACCATCGATTACAGTTTCAATAACACATTAAATCAGTTTATAACTAACGTGGATTATCTGCTAACCCGTAAAAATCAAATAAAAATACACTTGTACTACATAAGACATTTCTCAGTTATATTACGTAGTGTAAGAATTTAATCAGCAACGAAATCAGGAAGATTTTAAGCTGTAAGTACATATCATATTATATTATAGATATCGATGATAATTGAAATATTATCTGCTGACCTCATATCAATTTTCTCTCTGTTTGAAGGAAATGGTTTTATTTAATTTAGGTACGGTACTTGCCTGTAAATAATGCGCTGGTATAGGTACCCAACCAGCAATTTCATATTTTACTGACTTACCGCTAAACAGTAAACACAGCTGCAATTTAAAATCGCATATTCCGTAGATTTTTACACCCCATCACCACTGAAAACCTTATCCATGTGTAAATATGTTTGTTCATAAAATATTCTTTGAAAGTGTATGTTTTAAAGTTATTATTTGCCATGTGTATTCTCACTCTTATGGTATATTATAATATTATTATCATGTGCTTGTACAATTACGGTTGTCGGTACATGCTGATGTTGATATGAATACTTTACTCACATATCCGTCATAATACTGCCTTCTTTAGAATCTGTTTGAGATATTGTTAAGATATAAATAAGAAAAAGTTTGATGTACTTACGTAATGTCTACACAAAACAAAAACTTGTTTAAACGAATTTTAATACCGCAGGAGAACATATCCATATGTATAATATAAGATAATGGCAGTGAACAAAAATGTTGATAAATAAACAACAATGGAAAGGAATTAAATTGTATAAATGTTTTTCCGGTACCTGAAGTTATAAGTTATTAAATTCGGATACCAGGAAAATTAAATTTAGAAATGTAAAATACTTCATTCTTTTGGTGAACTTCCTGACCCAACCGGACGTACCTTAGTAATATTGATAATAATATGTATAATATCGTATACTAACGTATAAATAAGGTATTTTAATAATAAATTTATTAATAAGTAATAAATGCAGCTCCAGGTATTGATAAATTAGTTAGTCGGTTCTTTTTGTGAAGTAAGTATATTATTTTTTTATATTTTGTTTTTTATGTCCATACAAATGATATAATTACAAATAGTTTCCTTTTAAATTATAGTTGTTCACGTTGTGAACATGTTAAGGTACACCTTTGGCTTACTCGTCATGTGTATGATAAGTGTAAAATAACAAAATTATTTGACGTAAGTAATTCATAGTAGTATGTTTTTCTTTCGAAATACAAGGAAAAATGTGTTTCTATTATATTCTATCATATTTGATGTTAAAAATGCATAATATGAGTAAGTGGAGAGTCATTTAATTCCGTTTTTTGTGGAATCAGATATACATTTTACCATATCGATTTATATTCTAACGCCGTAGTTTGGTAATTTATTTGAAAAAACGTCAATTTTTTACGAGAATTTTTTTTAGAAAACTCCTGTATAGACCAGTTCGCGTTCGGAATTTATAACTATCCAATTTACTTTATTCCGTTTTAAAAAAAAATCACTGACTCATTTTTCATTTTACATGATAAAATGGCAATAGGTACGCGCAAGTTTCTTAAGCCTGTGATCGAACGGTGGTTAATGTTAAATGCTTACATAGTTACATCGTAAAAATCTCTGAAAAAAATTACTAAATCTACATTAATAATGAACGGTGATGATATTTTTATCTTTCGTTGGTAAGTATTTTGACAGCGTGGTTGGTGTTTGTTTGTCACCAGTTTCGTTTGCACTTATTGTGTTCAATGTTAAACAGTCACTATATACACTTGTATGTCGCGTATTTATTGTCACATAATATATTTGTTTAGAACCAAGTAGGATACGCTTGTTTGAACGACAATCATTATAACAAAAAGGTGACAAGTGGGTACCGCTCTGCTGTACAGTAGTCGTCGAGCATGTCGTTGTAATGTATGTGTTATTATATTTGAATTCAATGATAAATTATTTTTAACGAAAAACGATTCTGAGCGGAGACGTTGTGTCATCTTAGTATACTTGTATAAATAATCAAATTTAAGAGTCAGAATAAAATTTTATAAAAATGGAAAATATCTCATGGCTATAATTAGCTTATAACTTACTGTCTGGTGAAGTTTTTTTTTTTTGATAGAGGTAGAAAAAATGATAGGAAAACTCCTATTAAAATTTCTAATATTAGCTATATGAAAAGAAAAACTTTTATGAATTTCTATCTGAAAAGTAATTTACAACATTAGAAAAATTGAAGGGTCCAATGCAGCAACCAGTCAACTCCATTTTCATTAATTTTTCAGGAGAGCATATAAACTGTTTTAATGAACAAATTAATTTTATAGAATAATATTTTGTTTATACTATTTATTTATAAATTACTTGTTGTATCATATGAAATATGACAATAATCTTTATGCAAGTTCCATTAGGCTCAATAATTATTGGAAGTTAAGGACTACCAGGAGTTGTTTGGCTGTTGCCCAAAATATATCATATTTTTTGAAAGTTTATAAGTTCATAAATCAATCAATTGAAAAATACTAAGTTTATTTCGTTGGAATATTCTTATATAGTATGTAAAGAATGTAACAAAATGATGAAAAACTTTGTAAATCTTTTTATTAGCATGAAAAATAAAAAATATATTCCAAATTGAATAAATTAGGACTTCTTGTCATTATTCTGAAACAAAAATGATTTAATGAATGTTTTAAACTATTTAAATATATCAGTATTTGTCCTAGCATTTTTAGATAACTCTCTAAGGTCGGTATAGAATAACTCAGCCTTCATTAAATGTGCTTCTTTTTCCCTTTCGATATCGTGGGCTGCAACTATTCATCGACATTATCATGTTCAAGCTGAAGAATATTATTATTTTCATTATTATTATTGCTTTCTACGTTTTCATTATTTGCATTAATTTCGAGATCAATGTTTCTTTGCTCGGCAAAATCAATATTCGTAGAATCATCTGTTTCACTCCATACCATATTTATACCATCAAGTGAATCGTCATTAATTTTCTGTTCTACACAATAATCTGGGTCCAAAAAATCATCGTCAGACATTTCAAACGATTCGTCGAGTGAATCTACAATATTTCGATCGTCCATCGTAAAAACAACACAACCCACAAAACTAATGATTTATTTTATAGTTTATACATACTTAAAATAAACTATTTAAATAAAAAGTAACAATGTTGAATGGATATTAAATTTGTTTTATTACGAACAAGTAACGTAAATGTATTGATTCGGTATTTAATGATTTTAATGTAACAACCAGACAACTCAGGAGTTATCTATTTGTTGCGCTTAAATTCACAATCAGAAAACTTCATTTTTACTCATATTTAATTCGATAATTAACGGAGAAGTACGTTTGTTGCACCCATTAGTGAATAATTTTATTCTTTATCATATCAATGAATAAAACGATTTCGCTCAAAAATGGAGTTGACTGGTTGTTGCATTGGACCCTTCAATTATCGTGGCTATAAATAACTCAAAAAGGTTAATAGTTTGAAAATTTTACCATGTAGGTACGAAGAATGTTAATATAAATATTTGGTGAACATTTCAAGAGTCTAAGGTCATTAGTTTTTGAATTACAGCAAAATAATCAAAAATCAATTGATGAAAATTCGCTAAATTACTATTGAAAATCCAATATTGTACAATTTCAAATTTAAAAGCTCATAAAAAATTAATGTTCCTTCCCGGAAATTTTTTTTTTCTTTAAGGTAGAAAAATATTTCTAGGGAATCTTCTATTAAAATGTTTAAGCTAGCTATAAAATAAAAAATATTTATGAATTTCTCACTAATAAATACATAGTTTAGACATTTTTAAAATTTTGATGAATCTTTTCAAAATTTGAAATTAAAATATATATAAAAAATAATTGTGCTTATGTATATTTCATATTGTTGAACTTCCATTAATAAAACTTATTATAAACGTTGCATTTAATTTTCAAGCTTTTTTACTCGGTGAAAAAGTTTTTATTGATAACGATCTAAAAAATTTCGAAAAATGTCTTAATTCTATAATTAGCTCAAAAAAAAAAATGATCATTGCGAGTACTTATAGTTATTGGGATCTTTTCTCCATCGATGTCATATTGTCATCGATTGTGTATGGCATGGTGCGAAGAAAAATTAATTTATTGATCACTCAGCAGAGTTTTTAGCAAACTTTGGTTTAATTGTTATTTGTTTACCACCAACATTCGACCCCTTACAGTGGCATAACTCCTTCTTCAACTAAAATTATAGATCAAGTTTCAATGAAAAAATAAAAGTAAATAATTATTATATTGCCAAGTACAGAAGTTGGTGTTGTAACAGTTTATAAGGTTATATTTTTTTTATCAATTTTCCTCAAAAATGTAACCCCTCAGCATATAGAGATGCATACATTACATAATGCACCATACATTAGGTTGCCAATGACGAAGGTGGTAGAGGCGTCGGTGCGGTTATGTGACAAATGACGTCATACATTCAAAATATGGTTATTATTGGGGAGCGGATTTAAATGCTCTAATAAACAAGAAACATGCCTTTAAAAATAAAATTTTACGCGCTTATAAAAAATTAGTTAAAAATTCCTTTAAAAAATGCATTAAAAATCTTTATTTTGCGCGATTAATCACTACGTATCCAAAGATAGGGACGCGTTCGATTAATAGTGTGTAACCTAAATTTTAAAAATTGAATTATGAGTTCTTTTTCGTGTAGGAGGAACCAATGTAAAAATAAGAAAAAAACACTTTAAAATCCTAAAAAATGCTCTAGAAATAATAAAAAAAGTTTCTTTTTTTAATTAACTGATGATACATGAAACAAATTCCGAGCTTGGAAAGCATTGTTCTATGACATTCAGAAAAAAAAATGCAATTTGCATTAAGGTCCTGTCCCTAGTTATTATAATATATTATAAAAAAACATATAAGAAAATGGGCACCATCCACTTATTCCTAGGCAATAATTGGTTAAATATTTAAAGAATGTTAAAAAGTTAAATTTTCTAATTCACTTAATAATTTAACTAAGTAGTTGATTTATCCATAGTTACTAGTTAGGTACATGTTTTTTTCGGTTAATTGAATATTTTATACGTTGAGTTAAAATCATGTTTATACATATTTACAACCGTAGTACGAGTATACATTTTTATTTTAGCTTAACGCCGTAATAATACGGTAGTACCTAGGTAGCCGGTAGTTTGTAGGTATATATACTATATACAAACAAAATACTTTTTTTGAATCCAGATAATTTTATATTTTTATCTATATTAACCCTTTTAGTGTTAAATATTTTACTGTTCGTTAACTATTAAGTTATAGCTTCATGTTCTTAACGATGTCTTAACGATGTCTTAACTTAACTAACTACAGTTAATTGTTTTCGTTAACTCTTCAAACTTTAGAAAAATCTATATTTGTTTTCAAAACTACTGTTATAAAACTACTGAACTACGCGTTACAGAATAAGGTTAAATTTAGAATGCCTGAAATACGCATTTTAAGTTTTTATTTTTATTTGCACATTAAATATGTAAACAAGCATTAGTAAAAATTAAATCATTAAGTATTCTAATAAAATTATACACCTTGAATTGTGTACTCTTAATTAGTATAATCGTAATGAAACTTACTAGAAACTATAACGCTTATAATATTGGTTCTATGTCATAATTTCACGGAAAAAATGTGACAGCAAAAATGTCATGGTTAAAAAAAATGTTAGTTACAAAAATATCGCAATAAAATAAAACGTGAATTTCTCAAAATTAAATTGAGACTTAGTATATCTGATTGTTTTAATAATATGTTGAGTTCTCATCATCCTTTACTCTGGGTTTTTATAATACCTTAAAATAGAGTAAAAGATTAAATAAAACAGTAATGTACTGCCAGGTTGGAACAACCACCAATAAAATATTGATGATTTTGAAAATAGATCGATAAACGGATTATTTACTAGAAATAGGTATCCCATAATTTCCAATTTCAACGATAAAACTATTCATTTAAATATATAATATATTTTAGTAATTATTTCTTGACGATATTGCGATATTTGTTTATATTATGATTTATGGTTTTATTTATAATACACATTTTTAGGTATGTCATGTTTTGTATTTTAAAATGATATATTTTAATATTGTTTATTTGTATAGTATAATATGGTAATTGTTCAATTTTGGTCTTTAAGATAACATATTCTTACAATTTACAATAGTTGATATTATAATATATTTATTATTTATACCTGCATGAAATTGTTTTATATTTTGTGATATTTCAACATTATGACGATTGACGGCATACGTCATATAGGATATAAATGATAATATTAAACGTTTTGACTTATGGCTATAATATTTTTATTATATTTCATAATAATATACTGATAAGTGATAACTTATATGTTATAGTTTCGGTTGAAAACGGTACTGATCTCTCGTGGGCTGGAGTACATAAATAGTATACACACATATAGTGTGAAACGTTCGTTGAATATGGTGGGTTGAATGTGACAAAAAATATTCATTGACGTTATAGTACATAAACATAACAAAAAAAAAAATGAAAACAATAGTTTCGTACCTATAGAATAATGAGAATCGAAAATTCCGTTTTTCCCAAAAAAATTATCTTTGAAGTAGACATACCAGCTCACACATCAAACGTGCGTTACAAATATATCGCATAATATAACTATATACAACATCACGTGTATATTCATCTCGGGTTCCGGGGGCGCGTCACTTGCACCGCGTTTACCCCGGCCATTATTCGCATCTCTCCCCTCGGCCCACCGGAGCGTGTTAAATCCCTGCAGCAGAAACAGCAGCCAGCAACAGTCCGCGAGTCTCTTCTGGCTCAGACGTCGCCGCCGCATCCTCGTCGTACGCGTTTCTACCCGATTTGCCGTACACATAAATACACCACGTCGCTCTGCCCCGCTCGCTCTTTTCACCCGATTTTTGGCACCATCCGGACAAGGTCTCGAACGCCGAACACCGGGATGACGGGTTCACCCTATCTTAGTCCGGAGTCCCAGTCGATAATATACCCGCGCGCGCGTGCGTGTGTGTGTGTGTGTTTGAGTGTGTATCGTCACATTATTGTATCGCAAATCCGATCTACCGGAGCAGTGTAGTGTGAGTAGCCGTCCACGAGACTTCGTCTGGACGGTCGAATATTATATTAAATTATATCACAGTAATAGTAATTGCGTAGATTAATATTAAACAATATATATATATGAGCGTTTGTGTGTGTGTATGACGTCACCCGAGGGACTATTAGACACCGCGACAACATGACGTCGTTGACACCGGGATTGCAGTATATTTTCAACTAAAAAGGACATTATTCGATTATTTTTCTCTCGCTGCTAAGTGCGTTTGTATCGTTAAATACTTTATTCCGATAGGGGTTTGCAGATTTCTTTTTTTTATTCCATTGATTGTTTTTTTATGTTTGTGAATATGTGTGTGTGTGTGTGTTTAAAGGGATTTCACACAATTGATCCAAAAACTGCAATCGCGTTGTTGTAAAATGTTTAGTTATCGAAAAATATTGCAAGTATTTACCATTTGTCGAAAACGCAGAGAAAGAATAGTATTTTATTCGTGAATATGAATGTAATACTAGTCTAATATACCACTCTATAACAGAATTATTAATGTTTTCAATTACTTATATTTTCTATCTCTGAAAATGTAATAAAGCTTGTAAACATTTTATTTCTTTTTCTTATGAGAACTAAATGTTTTTTTTCTTATTCTTCGTTCGATTAAATTATAGTGTTACGATAATGTCAAAATTTAAAATAAGTAGGTATACCTTAAAAATGTAATTAAATATTAAATCGGATACCGATACGACGATACGAGTAAATAATATTTTTTATTTTCCAATAGTATTAATATTTTTTCTTTCATGTTGGAACAAATCGTTTGATTCTGTTTGTTTCCAAAAGTAAACCATTAAAATATAACCTTTCACGGGTAGTATAATAATTACAGTATAAGGGGCCCGTATACCGATAGTAGTTACGCCTTGTGTAAAAAGGGATATTTATATTTTACTGAGGAATTCGATTACATAATACAAATTGAGTATTAAAACAAAAAGTCAATTTTTATAATCATTTATATTGTTGATGAGTTCAGTGGAGTGGCACTGGGTAGTAACCAGTGCAGCGTACCCGGCAAAATGTTAGTATACCTAATACAACTCCACTCGCGCATCTAAACTTTGTAGGTATTGAAATTGAAATTTCTAAAAAAAATTATTATATTTAAAAATATTGAATGAATCAGTGACCTTATATCATGTAAAAATAATATTTTGAAAATCACAAAAGTGCGCACAACAGCGGTGCAAGTGTATATACTGTATAGAACGTTTTTACTATTATTTACGGGCGAGTGTCGTTTGCATCATACGATAATATAATATAGCTGAGGTATCATCCACATGTTTAATACTCTATATAATAATATACTAATTATTATGATTTTACCTACCTATATGGATATATGACGTGTCAGTGTTGTGTACATAAACCTACTTATGACGTGTTCTTGTCGTATTTAATTATGAAATTATCTCGTCGTTTACGTCAACTCCCCTGCAAATGCGAAATGCATAATATACGATGCAAATACGATCATATCGCCTACCTATAATATGATATACCTAACCAGCAATATCGTTTTGGCATTGTACGCGTACAAGCGCTAATTGCGAGTCATCGTTCGGGTTAGATGTGTTTGGATTTGCTCGGCAGCAGTCATGCACTCATACATATTCGTACGCTCGGTGTGTGCCAAACGTCGTGCATAATTCAAATCTCCCCCCCCCCACCCCCCGTGAAGCCGATTTCGGTACCTATACGCCATATCTGCAAGTCATACACATCCGTATAATATATTATTATCATAATAATAATAATATATGTAATATACACTATACATACACACCACTTCTGATGCAGCAATGAGAAGATGCATTTCGAAACTTACTCGTTTCGATGAAACGTATATACGCGCCGCATAAACGTTGTTCGGTGTGTATACGGTAAGGGGTATTATACACGTGTATAAAGTATATTATTGTACCCGTAGATAATATTATAATACCTTCTTGTCCGCGATCGTCCGATAAACCATGAAGAATATTATTCATGAATGTGCAGTGGTGTTTGTACCTATATTATATTATATGTGCACTGCAGCAGCACCGTCTTTGCGCCACTCCATATAATACCATGTAATGTACGATAACATAATACGGAAACTCGATATGGCTATCCTATTATTTATAAGCGTTTAAAGTTTAAACAGAACTAATGAAACAGTGGGCATGGGTATTGCGCAAAAATCGTGATTCGTATTGTAGGTATAGGTACACTGCTACACTCATCATGATATCCGCTCATGCATGCTTAAAATGTGTATGAACGAAAAAACAAACTATAGGTATTGGCTTGCAATTCAATACAAACATAAATATTTTTGGTAAAGTATTATGTTTCAAAATGTGGGATAGGAAATATTTTATTATCGTGCAGACAGTATAAAATATGAACAAAATAACTACTGCAATACAAATCGGTAAATAATATATTGGTACTCGTACTTATTACAGCGTGAGCAAGCACTTTTTGTCGTACTCAAAATAAAAATAAAATATACGGAGAAAACGATTGTAGCACGACTCGTATATTATAATAATATTATGCTAACCTGCAGTATCATGAACGTGTGCGAGAATAGTATTCGTCATGTAATTACACATCTCGCTGTTTAATTAATTATGTAGATATATTGGTATAATATTATTTTTATAATGTCGGGTTATACGCAGTTTGGACTAGGGGGCGAACGATAAAAAGGGTAAAAATATATATGCCGTCTATGAATTTAAAAATTCTGAATTAGAGAATGTTACATGTGCGTGCGCAGTGAATAAAAAATGTATACATAGTATTATAATATGGACGTATCGTCGTCGATATGCGAATTAGCTTGAGTTGAACGGTATACAATATATATATATATATACAAGATGTACTATATTAAATAATAATAATACCTGTATATCGAAAAATCGGTTAAAAATTTAAATTATGTCTAATTTTTAAAAACCTTTCTAAAATTACATATTAGGTATGTATATGTATTTTTTATATTCAAACGATCCGTAAGTGAATTCTTAATGATTTCTTTATCGCAAACTTGTTCATAGGTATAAAACTTTTTTTTTATTATTATTTATTTATTGAATATATGATTAGGTAGGTATATACTATTATTAAGTATATTCATGTGCTGTATATAATATATTTATATTTATGTATTAGCAATCTGAGTATTATGATTATTTTTTTTTAATATGTATATAATTTTTACTTTTAATTTCGATGTAGGCATGGGTATTAAATATATAAAATTCTAATACAATACATTATGTGCCATATATTATTATATTGCCCAAAGCCCATATTTTTATAAACAGCAATAATATTATAATTTAAAAATGAGTTTTTTTTTTCATTTTTTTAAGTTTCTATTTTGCCCAATTTCAATAAACCGTGACCTTTTTGCTTTTACATTTGGACTGCTAGAGAATATTCATTTTAAATTATAACTTTGTGGTAGAATGATTTATAGTATAATCTTGTGATAGAAGAATGTTCATGTAATAATGTTTTCTACAACTACAGGTCAACAATTCGAAAAGAACACAAATACATATTTACTCGTTTTCAAATGTAATTGTAATATTATATGACAACAAAAGAATAAGATATTTTCCGATTTTTCCCCATGTTATTTGATATTTATATTTATTTATTAAACTTAATTTGTATATTTTACCTTTGTTTATAATTTGTTTCATAGGAAAAAATAAGTTAGCCTTTAAATAACTTGCTGCAAACTAAACAACATTTAAATTAATCATGTTTATTTTAGTTCTTTTATAGTTATTGGTAATCATAATTTATTACCGTGTAAATAATGCATAGACATAAAAAAAACGTATTTAGCATATTACGACTTATAAACAAACCAAATGTATAGTAAAATTATTTTCGACACGATTACAAAGAGTTCGACTTTGCGTGACATGTGCGTGATCGCAAAATTGACTACATCGTAACATTTTACCGATAGTACCGAGAAACCACATTTTCTACATTTCATCAATTTCTTTGCAAATTACACGATGGCTCGTTCGTCCATATAGCGTGTCGGGAAATAACTTCTAAATTTATTCGGATGGAAAAAAAATGAAAAACTAAATCACCGTTTTTCGTTTTTACTTCATCAGTTCGTCACATCTGAATCCGAACGAAACCGACGTTTTCGTCAGTGTGTAATTATTACGGCGGAGGGACCACGGAAAGTCACTCATATAATAATATGATATATAAAAAATAATACATTTTATACGCAAAGTCGGTTAGTACGGTTAACCGGACGTGAAAAAAAATTATGCAAAAGACAGCAGACGTATTAAAATAAAAAGAATAGAAAATAATAATATAATAATATATTAAATCGAGTTTAATATATTCGGGAGCCGAAGGGTTAGTCAGCCGCGACACACACGCTATATAGAGTATAAATAGCCACAAAAAAAAAAAAAGAAGAAAAAAAACGTCAGCAGAGCGGACGAACATAACAATAGGGGAAAAAAATCCCTCGCGCCACCATCGTCGATACCATACATGCCAACCGGTCGCTGACGTACACTATGTGACGTTAATTTTTTTCCCCTCCCTCATCAAAGTCTCTTGGGGGTAAGGGCTAGCCCGCTTCGCCGGTTGTCCCGCACGATTTTTCGCGGGTGAATGTACAAGGATCGGCAGAGCCGACTTTTCGTCCGTGTACGGTCGATAACGATAACAATAATAATAGCTGTATAATAATAATAATATTGCGAGGAATTCGCCCGTGTAGCATACCGAGTCGATATGGGGGAAAAATCAAAACGGACCCGCAATTATAACACACCAACCCTCAGACGGCGACAAATGGGGTGAGATATATCTACCGCTGTTCCACTTCCACTACAACTACTCTCTGCACAGTGCACAACTATTATAGTATACAATATATATTATACATATATTTTAACACACTATATTACACCACCCTTTATAACATAATGTGTATATGTATATATATATTATATATATTATATTAATTTGCTAATGGAACAGATTGATATTATGCGCACCGCCGGGAAGGGTGGCTAAAAGTGAATCTGGCGTGGTAGGCAATATATTGTAATAATGGACGAGTGGTGGGTGGTATTATAATTGGTTGCTGCCGTTTTGATTGAATCAATTAGCAAAAATAACCTTACATAAACGATAAATACAGTAGGTGTCGTGATATATACATGTATCCACTATAAACAGGTGAAGTATACCTTCGAAATATTAAACATTTCCGAGGATTCGGTATACACGTGAGTCACGTTACCGCGCTTACCCTTCTGATGATTGCAATATTACAACAATACAGTGCTTGAATTGGAGAAATTTAACGAGGAAGACTCTAAGGTCTAGGAATAAAGTATGAGTGTCCCTTATTACAATGATTGAACTCAGCAGCCTTACTTATAGCCTATAATTAAATAATAGGAGGCTAACGAGTAACGACACCACGACAACGTCTTCGGATGAATAATTACAATATACTGTAGTATACCGCATGCGTTAACGACCGACTATGAACGTTAAAAATAAATATTTTTAAACAACAGTCATTTATTCGCATTAACAATTATTTTAATTAATTATATATTGAGTACTCATTTAATTGTTTTTAAACTATATTCTATACATGTTATCAAATTATATTTTACATCTTCTAGGTACACTATAATTTTGTGAAATGAAAATTACAAAAATAATGTAATTTGCAAAAATATTTCGTAAAAAAGACCAGTCTCCTGGCCTAATAAAAATAATTAGTAGGGGTGCTCTCAAAATATAAAGCAAAATAGTAAAGGAGCTCAATCCCCTGCCAGCGCCCTAACCACCACACACACACGACTCGAGTACTGCAACTATTGTATATTATACTATTTTATTAGTTATAATTCAAATGTTATATACGTATAACGTATTATCATTACTTATCTAATATCAAGGTGATTATAGTAAATTATAAGCCTTAGAGTTTTCATAGGTTTATTTATTAGGTATATTTTATTGATTTTATTGCAGCTTGACTGGTGGTACACACACATGTTTTTAGCTTAAGACACAGGTAATCAACTTTGGAATGGGAAATAAAATTGGAAAATGTATCATTTGCCAAAGTTATTTTTTGATATAGCGTTATGAAATCTTAATTGACGTAGATCGATTCGATTGTCTGTTACAAGACAGATCGCAGCTAGTGGCGTGTATGTAACCGCAAAATCGATCATTTTATAATAAATCTAAACAATGTTCTCTGCGACGAGTTAAATAATGAAGTAGACAATCAGATCGGAAATAATTTATAATATGAGAACATTTGAAATATTTATATAAATCGAAGTGAAGTTTAGCAGTAGCGTATTTTGCTATCGTACGTTAAATTACGATAATTCAATTGTCAGGCATTTGATCGATCGGAAATAATGAATTTCTAAAGAGGATATCTATAATAATGATATAAAAGTCAAATATGGGGACGAGCTGAAACAGTGTGTGTGTGTATAATGGTATGATTGAGGGTGCCGATAAACAAACGTGCAGGATGTGCAAGGAAAAAAATTACCGCAAGTATAAGTACATAATATTTTATTTACAGAGAGTGAGATAAAGATAGTCTGGGGAGGGATTCAAAGAAGATTGATTACGTTGATTGGATATAATAATAATAATATTGTGTAATAGGTAACAACAACGAAAAAGAAAAATAATATTTACGTGCTCGGTGCGTATGGTATTTAAGTATTGTGCGTATTAAAAAAAATCGTATTTAATTTATTTATTCGGTGTGTATAATATAATATAGTGTGGTATAACTAATTCGGGATTTAACTAGTGAACGAGTGCGTGTTCGATTAACGCGATGAGTGAACGTGGTGTGGGGCGCAGACAATACGAATCGCGAAAGAACGAAATTGTTGTAATTCGTTGGCACGACGCCCCCGACGACGCTATAATAATATTATACGCATATATACGTATATAGGACCATATAATATATTGGACGGTCGACATGAATCATGTGATACCCGCGGAGTTGAGTGTTGAAAAATAAATAAAAATAACGATTTGGCGATTCGTATACAGTTGCCAAAAGTTGTATATAGGTATGTTTTTATATACGTAATATATATATATATATAAATAATAATATAGGTACCTATATGTATATTTATGTACTGTGCGAAGCGGTAAATATATACGTTTTCGAGTGGTCAATTGTAATTTTCGTATATATTTTTGGTGTGCGCATATACATATACAACGGAGGAGGTGTTCTTTGGAAAGTGTACTGTGTATACTATTCGTCCCTCGAGATAGTTTCTCGATCTCGTCTTTGGTTTGCTTATTCATGACTTCAGGCAAAATAAAATATCGTCGACGGTGGACACGGACTACGTCAAGCAGAAATGGCCGCGGCGATTTTAACAACTCCAATATAAAGTTGGTCATTTTTATGTCTTGCGTGTTTGTTTTGAATTTGTGCACTTTTTATTTTCGCCTTTTTTTATCGTTCGTTGACCTACCTATGAACGCATTTATTGTGCTATAGTGTTTGCACCTAAATATAATAAGAAAATACGATATAAACGATCAAAGGTTATATTATTATCATATTAAAAATACATTTTATCACGAAAATTAAAATATTATCTGAGCAGATATCTTACAACTCTGAATCCGTGTATTTTATTTACGTAATACATTTCTTATGACTTTAAGTAGATCATTTCAAGGAAATCGTTCTCACGAGTCCTTTATTCAAATCCATTTATGTGATTTTTACCAGTGAATAAATATCAATAATTTTATCATAAAAAAAAAATAAACAAAAGGTCACGTGTACTCAAAGGTTGATATTATACAACACTGTAGAAGAATGAATTTTAATAAAACAATATTATTATATTGTACTTAGCTATATAAACATTTATCAGTCAATCAATACCAAAAACGTACAGCGTTTTAATTATTTTTATATTTTAACAACTTAATATTAACAAAATAATTACCTACTAGGTATAAGATTTATAAAAACTATTAAAAAGATTAAATGTCATGTTACTACCTATATGTTAGGGAATACTATTATAAAATTTTAAAGACAGAGATTTAAAGACAAACTTATTGGTTTAAACTTAATAATACATTAGATATGAATGTATATGATGATCAACTTACCTGTGTAACGTTTAACATTTTAAGTACCTAACTCATTAGTTTAATGCCACATACTTATTTATATTTTGTAAGGAGTATTAATTTGTATAGTATAACCGTAATGCGCAAAGTTATTCTTTTCTTTTCCAATTAGCGACTAGGTTTTAATTTATTGTGTTTTAAACTACCTATGTCATATATGGAACCATTCATAACACACTGAGATTTTTTATCACCTATATAAAAATTGTATTTTAAAATCCTAAAAGGACCATTTTAATTTGTAAAGTTTACAATATAAAATTTAAATTAGGTAGATATTATAAAAAATTAACAGTAGTCAGTAGGTGATAAAAAATTAATCTGTGCAAAAATAAGTACGACTGCTCAAGACAAACTAAAATATTAAACTGTAGGTTGGTACTTAATTATAATGTAAATTGTATTTTACAATAGTAAATATTATATTTTAATGATACAAAAATGTTTAAAGGGTGATTGAATTCCTAAATGTCAAACGCGTATTAACTATTAATACAATATGTAGGTACAAGCACAACTATATTTATTTGTATATCTAACTATATATATTTTTATAAGTAATAATTTATAGCTATATTATATAGCATATAGTGCCATATCGATAAAAATATTAAATGGGAAACACACGTTTAACACTGCTGTGTCAAATAAACATTGCAAGTGATTTTAAAATTAATTTTCTCTTGTACTTAAGTTTTATTCTATTATGTGATACATCTTCACAAATTGGACATTTTTTTTTTTATTATTATTAAACGTTAAAAGCATTTAGCTTGAAATGTTTGAATGGATAACAAACACTATAATATTACTGTTTATTGTACAGCGACATGTACACAATATGAACAAAACAAAATTTCTATGAAACGCGTACGACGGATTTGTGTATAAATGCATTAAATGTTGTATAACTGCACAGTTGCACATGCACGAGCGTTGTGCATATGCATATACGTCAAATAATAACATTATATTATTTTGTATAGGCACTTTTGAATGAAAGTTTTATCTACGCAGTGTAAATTATATCCTGTCAACCGACCAAAGTGTGCATTTTATCGTGACTTAACCGGAACACGTTTAAACAATGGACGGGGGAGGACTTGATACACATTCGCGTGATACAAATTCATTTTTATATCACGTTATTTTATGTCGTGACGTTCAAATAAAGAAGCGAGCTGAGGAACACTTTGCCTCGTGTTTTATTAATGTTCCTACCTAGGCCGCATTTACTATATACTATACATAGGCGTGTGCCGTCCGCACATGTCTGCTCGGCTTTTAAGAATAATTATTATCCAAGTGGTTGACGTTATGAAGACGTGCAACGCAAACTTTTTGACAATATCGTTGTTGTTGTTACTACTGTAATGAATTATACGCTTACTTACTTTCAGACTTTTTACACGGTCGGGAAGAGTTTCATTTTAAAATCGAACATGGTGTAACGCGACGATATTATTATGTCTTGATGTACGCACCGCATTATCATCATCATCAACACAAATCATGTCTACAAAAAAAAAACTGACATATTATAAAAATAATTTACCCATAATCATCATTTTGGATGCATTGAAATTCGTTCACTTTTGTTTTGGGGTTTTATTTTTTACTCGACTAACGACCGTGTGTTAAAATACTTACGGAGTAAAAAATAACAAACGTGGAACATCATAATATTATATAACCCATGCGTTTTATTATAATACGTACGAGTGTACGACAATATTAGAGTCAAAATTATGTTTTATGATAATGGTGAACAAGATGTGTATTATATTTTCATTTTGGCAGAAGAAACAAATGTGTCACCATAAAACAACTCAGATGAAAATGTCTATATTGAGCAATTGTTTCGCTTACCACATAAATGTAGAACAGTGTGAGTAATATAATTTGTATTTTTAACGAAACAATGACAGTTATTGTAATATTGTATTAGCCGATATTTCTAATGTGATTATTCATTCAAAACGTTTTCAAGATTTCTTTGAAGTAGAAACTGTGTTTGACTCTGCAGCAAGCTTTCATTGATCGAAAAAGAAATTTGAAAAAAAAACATTTAAGTAGATAAGCTATTAGTATCCCAACTCCATCAATAGTTAAAATAATCCCAAAATATACATGAGTAGGTACCTACATGATGTATTACAATCGTACATGATATATTTTAACCTGAACTATTATTTCCAATGCATTTTAAAATAATTAACTTCTCATTATAATTTCTATTTGTTTAAAACTTTTTATTCTGAGTGGTACAAGGAATTTAATGATTTACACTGCTTATGTTTTGTTTTGTTTGTCGGGTAGTGTGGTAAAGCTCTAAAAGAAATTTGTCATGGCACTTAGGTACTTTGAAGAGGAAATTTGTTGATTTTATTTGTAGTTACTCTAAATGTAAGAAAACATTATTAAGAATAGTTATATAAGTTTTAACTGAGCTCCACTCTCAATGATCTATTATACGTACGTATTGTTACAGCCCGGCCCATTTCGAAATATTGAAAAATGTTTGATCATCATTCATCCAATCATCCCTATCAAACATTTAAAATGAATACCTATACACCACTATACAGCATATAGGATAAATATTAGTGTCCTACAATCGATCTTTGTACGAGCGTGTGTGTGTGTGTGTTTGTATTGTACAGGTGTATTATATTCTAACGTCGATGATATTACTTATCAGTTATAAATTATCATAAAATACAATTATGATGTAAAATCAGTGATGACTACTGCCGTTCGTTTTATTGAAATGTTGATAAAATATGTTATTTTTACGTCTTCAATGAAACTCGAAACCTTTCCATATTATTTATTCCTTATAATTTACAGATCATAAATTAACAATTGAATCTTAGAAATCTTTATGAATACATTTTACGTTGTTCAATATTTTAATATTTTAATAACATAATGTACTCTTGTATATTTTCAAGTGATCATATTTACAGAGTTTCAGACTGTAAGTCTGTAATCAAAATTGTATGAAAATATTAGTACATATTACATTAATCATTATAACATACATCTTGTCTTATTTTATTCCAAACAAATGATATGCTAATTTAGTAAGTAATTTATTCTGTTTATAAAGTCAAATCAACAACACTGGTATAAATATGGTATAGTTCACTTAGAAAGCCGGAGCACTTATAATAAATATATACTATACATACATATTGTAATATTTCAACTCGAGTACATATTTTCAAATTATAACGCTTCGTTTTCTTCATATTACTATAATAATATATTACGAACAACCGATCGCATATTACAATGTTTAATATTATACACAGTTTTTACGTTTGAAAAACTGTACACTAAAAATAAACTTTAGAAATAGGTATACGATTAAACAAATTATTAAAAATTTAAAATCGATATCATTAATTATAATATCATATCTATCTTTGAATATTGATATCTGTATTACGTTTGATGATATATTATTTGTATGTATTGAATGCTAGTTTTTATGCGAAACTAATTTTATATACATAATAATATTATATTTATATTGTATTTATTTATGATATATTATATCCATTTGATTATAGGTAATTGTACACAAGTCATAATCTAAAATTAAAAGCTATTTTGAAAAGATAATGATTTCATATTAAGTATTAAATTCATAATTGTTTCTGCTTCTCGTTTTAATAAAACTACATTAGACTTTACAAACATCGAGACGTTATAATATTATAACCCATATTGTTTGTAACAATTTATTTTAAACGGCTAAGTCGTATTTATAAAATTCGTAATTTAATTTTCAGGAGAAAAATACGAACCGGAAGAGTTTGTCACCGAACAATATAAAACGCGAATGAAACTCACAATTAAGTCTGTTACTGCCGAAGATTACGGCACGTACAAATGTTTGTCAAGAAATGCACTCGGAGACACTGATGGCACAATAAAAATATACCGTAAGTGTATGTTTTTAAACGCAATTATTATTTAATATTATTTTTTTACGAACCGTATTAAAATCAAATGAAACATAACTGCAGTTTATTTATGCTCGTTAAATTTTCTATACATTTGTCAACAAAATATAGAAACAAATCGGTAATACACTTGGGTAAATTAAAATAATACTTTAAAGTGTTTATACTTTATACAGTTAACCACGGAAATTTTGAGTATAGAAAATCACCAAACATTCATTGAGTGTATTTTACTGCTTAATGGCTATGTAAAATCAAAACACTTCTATGATTCATATAAAATAGAGTATTAATATTAGGTACTTACACGTAAGAGATACTTATCTCTGACTTAAAGTCAGAAATATTGAAATTTTGATTTATCTTTAATGGTTTTAATTTCTAATGTGTATAAAACTCTACTTTTTGAGTTTTCAGAGGAATTTGATAAACATATAAATCTGGTTTAAAGGAATAAAAATATCAACTAACCACGCGTTTGACGCAGGTTATACGCTATTAGAATGCCTATTCAAAACAAAAAGTCAAAAAGCGTTTAAAACAGACATTTTAATGCGGCCATCCTAAATTTATTAAAAAAAATATTTATTTTTTTGTTAAAAAAAGAATTAATTATAATTTAATATAAAAGTTGTACATCCATTAATAATTAATAAAAATTGTGGAAACGTTAGAATTCAAAACCGTTATTTATTTATGATACACTTTTTATATTCCAATAAACTCAATAAATAGATCAGAAATGTTTAATTACCAATACGAAAATTAACAATAATATTTAATGTTATTGTTATAAGTTATTATTATCAGTATATTAGATTTTATTTTTACAGTTGAATTAGACATCGCGTGTGCACAATCGAATTCAAATCATTTGTTTTAATATTGTTATACCACGATCATTCAATACCTCCATAAGTTTTAATCGCGTTAACGTTGTTAATCGCTCATTTGAAATTTGCATTTTATTTTGCTATTCATAACGACTATAATGATAATATTATACTGATGAAAATTATAATGATAGGATTTTCGAAAATAGTACGATAACGTTTAATATAAAACACAATTAATTTTTTTTTGTTTTAATTTTAATGTTGAACAGATAGGTAATCAACTGTAAATTCAACACTTTAAACATTAGTATTCAAGACCAAAATCAAATTTTTAAATCGTCATCGTCTTCGATTAAGAATATTTTTTAATTTCATAGACGTGCATGTATTGTACTCCGTTCCAGCCACATTATCTAAGATTTAAACTATTGCCTTAAAAAGACTAAAAGTATTTATACTTTTTAAGGGCTATATTTTGAAATACTCAGATTTATATCTCACTGCATGAACGAGTGTTCAGTGATGATACCAACTTTTTTTCAAATGGAATTAAGTACTGTTTTTTTTATATTAATTCTTAATCATGACTTTTATAAAAATGTTAATATATCAAAATCGAAATTTGAATGAGTAGTTTTGAGTTATTTAACTTTGTGTACTAAGGATAATTATAGGTCAATGGTAATGGGGTTGAAAGATATGGGGGTTATGAAGAACTTCCAATTTTAGTAATTGATATTATTTCATCAACATTATATTATAATTTATAAACACGGTCCAATTATAATAAATACTAAATTCAATATTACAATATGTTATATTTTATATTTTTGTCTACCTGTTTTTAAGGACTATTATCCTTATTATATTATACATTTTAAGAACAGAAACTACTAGTTCAAATTTTGATTTTATATATATCAACATTTGCTTAAAAATTATCTACGATTCGCTTAACAATATTTACGGTAAAAAAAGTTGGTGCTTGTTTAAAATAAAGAAATTCCGTATCGTCACAGGATACTCTTTCAATGATACATAAATGTAAATATTTAAAAATATTATAGTCCTGACGACGTACGTATACTTAAAAACTAGTTATTACTAAAATCGTAATTTGAATAAGTTATAGGACAATGTGGATGAGCACTGAGCATGCTTGGCGAATCACACTGTATAATTCATAGCATATTATGAAATAGGATATTTTATTTCGAAATTAAAATATTATTTTATTATTAATACAATACAATAATAAGAATAATACCTAGATAATATTAAAATATAAAAAAAAAACAAATTTAAAATCAAAGGTAATAAATTATAATAATCCTAATGTTAAAATACTATAAACTGATCTTCAGAATAGTTTGTAAAAAAAGAGTTAAAACCTTTGGGACTAATGCTATCCACGCAATTTAAATTCTTAGCGAATGTACCTACTAACTTGGTGTTGATTGATTTTATTTAGAGCACATGGGATTCTACTCGACTCGTTTCGATTAACCCTTTTGCAGTAGTAATGTGGCACTTCGATGTGTAAACCAATGGCAATAAACAAGTTTACACGGTTAGACACTATAATATGTAATATATGCATAACCTAGTAAAAGTGCGCGAGTGATGCACATGCATCAGTAAATTGAATTTATTTCATAAAATAGTTTTTATTATCAACTCTATTTGCAATGAAAACGGTATTACTATAAAATTGTACTGGCATCAATGCCAGTTTTATTTGGTAAAACCATATAATTTTTTTCATAATTTTAAATGAGCAGATATTCTTAACAATTTTTTTAACTAAAAATGTTTTTGTTTGATAAAATATAGAAGTGGCTAATAACGGCGGACACAGCACTACGCGACCCAAGCACAGATGTAAGTAACAACTTTTTATTTACTGTACAACAAATACTATTATACTAATACGCTATACTATAGTCCAAGTACAGCAGTTACTCGATATTGATGTGAAATACGTGTATTCATGCTTTTATTCAAAGCGTATTTACTTATACAACAATAACAATTACATTTAAAATATTTATTTTTTGGACACACGTCTTGAAAAATACGTTTTATATTATTATGTTTTTGAAATTCAAAACAATAAGACATAAAAGACCCATTAATGTTTTATTCGTGAATATTGAAAAAAAAACACAAATCACGTGTATGATATTTTAGATGTAACCTCTCTATATTATAATATACAGGATGATTCATCCAGCACGCTCAACCCACTTTTATCATTTAATAATTTATTTATTAAAATGATGTCATTTTTTGTAATTTAAATAAATACATGGTTACCTATAGAAAAAATTGGTCATTAGCAATGAGCGTGCTTGGTAAATACCTCAATATACATGTTAATATAATAATATATTATATTTATTATACATAACCATGTCTAAAGAAGATTAATGGATATAAAGTGGATTATTATTTTATGGAAAACATATTGTATGAACAAAATTGTTATTAAAACAACGCATATTTTAATTGTTAAACTAATATAAATGGATTTAATAATCGGATAATGTTTTACAATGTTGCAAATATTACGAATATGTGGTGTATCATTTCACAAATAAAAGTATAATAACATAATAAACTTTATTGATAAGTACATTTATTATACTATTTATAATATAGATAATGTTCGTTAAAAATAAAAAGTAAACAAAAGATAAACCCTTTGGACCATGGCTAAGACAATGGAGGAAGAATTCAAGTGACTTGAATTGTTTTGTTTCACGTTTTATTTTCACAATTTCATTCGTGTAGGAACACTCTTGGACGTACGAGCATAGTGTATTATGTAGTTACACTTGTTTTTATATAATTATTATTGTTGAAACATAGTACAAAAAATATCTCATAATGATGTTTCTGTCATACAAAACGACTACACGAGGTGGGGGAACAATGGTAAGTAGGTATAAAAATATAATATGTTCGTACCTATGACGTACGTTACCCCCCCCCCCCCCTAATAGGCGCAACTAGGGTTAAAATTCTGGGGGGCTAACAAAACTATTTATTAAAAATAACCTATAGGAGACTTATATCTAAATCAATAAGGGATATTTTGGGAGGGGGGCTAATCCTCCCTAGCAACCCCTCCAATTGATCCTTTCCAATCTTATTTTCGCCAATAATTAGTACTCAATAACTGTGAATTCTAGATCAGGTTTTTATAACTCCTGCTCTAACGGTTTTACTAATTACTGGCGCAAAAAAAGTTTGAAAAGTCAAATTGGTGAGGGGCGGGATATAACTATTTGATAATAAACGCTCCGATAATATGTTTTAGATATATTATAAAATAAACTGTGTCCTAGAAAATTGGAAAATTCATCTTTTTAGTATAAAAACAGAAAATATCTTAAACTTTTATTTGTATTAATATATTTTTTGTATCGTACTTTCGTACTTTTTGTATATTTTACCCTGTTAATTATAATATTATTATGTTATACTATAATTTTGAATAAAATACTAGTACCTACTTGTAATTATAATTTTTCGTACCTACCATAATTGTTTAACCAGATTGCCTTCATTTCCATGATTAATTTAATCGAATTTCTTTTTTATAACAACATCTACACGCAGTACCTATTTACATTTTCAACTTGAAAATAAAAATATATACAATGATTTATCATATTATACTATATAAACACGCGAATCGATCGGCAACGTGCACTCATTTGAATACTATATTTTACATGTATATAGAAGAATATAAAATCGTTAATCGTTAATTAAGAAT
Organism: Sitobion miscanthi; assembly: GCA_008086715.1. Taxonomy (NCBI): domain Eukaryota; kingdom Metazoa; phylum Arthropoda; class Insecta; order Hemiptera; family Aphididae; genus Sitobion; species Sitobion miscanthi. The sequence goes on along the minus strand of CM017802.1, from coordinate 6,176,973 downwards.
CGAAAATAATATAATATAAATAATGAAATAAAATAAACTCTTGTCTTATTACATGCAATAAGGTAATAATGTACTGTTGTAAATAAATACGGACGTCTAGTAATAGTATTAATAGTTATAAGAGGTGCCTAATAATACTTTAACTAACTAATAACAATAATTTACCTATAATACCACTTGTGTTAAATGAATGGCACTTTGAAAAACAGTACAGTTATATAATAGATATAAAATAATTTATCCGCTTGTCTATTATTCAAGTATACAATACTGTATGGCGAAAAAATACAAATAATTTCAAACGAGTTGCCACACTGCAACTGACTGTTGTCCACAGTTTATTATGCAAAAATATGAAATTTCCAAGCTGTCTTTGACACACATATAATAGGTATATCAAAATAATATATAATATCCATACGAGAACGGACGATCTCAAATTTCGTCCGCGAGAGATCGTACGATCATCAAATACCCGTTATCGCGATCCGTCTCAAACACAAATGGAAAACACGAATGATTTAAGACAGGGTATTTTCGTTAATTTCTTCTTGATTTTACGACACGACGGACCTGGTCCTTCCGATCCGTAACCGCAACTCGGAAACGTCGAAACCTCCCGCAGGATTTCCTCTCTGGTTTTCACCCTCGACCCTTGTCCGCGATGATTGTCCTCGTCATCATCGCGTGTTGTCGTTTTATATAAATATACATCATCTTGGATCCTATCGAATCACCACAACGCGGTTGTAAATTATTTATACACGATCGACGAATATATATATATATAATATAAATGTATAGATATCTACACCTACGATATACCTATACAGGATACAGAGAGGACTATAGGAAGGCAACGGCTAAGGGGCAGATATTGATGGTCTCTATTGTTTTGGCCGCACACGTCCGAAATAAAGCGATTTAGTCTAGAATATGACTGGTGTACGTTTTTGGTTGATCGGGTGGTATGCGGTGGCGGGTAGGGCGCGGTGGCAGTTGAATAAAACATTTCGGCGGTCTCGATCGTTTCCAACGCGATCTAATGGGGTTTTCAAACGCATTCCCTATATATATAGGCACGTGGCAGTGGTGGTAGAGTATAGATCCGTGTAGCGTGTGTGTGTGTGTGTATGTGTGTGTGTTAGAGAGAGACCTCCCCGTCGAAATTATCGAGGGACTCACCCGAATACAGGTCTCGTTGTTGCAGAGGTGCGAGAAAAACGAGTTTTTAATTTTCACTCAAACCCTCGTGAATTGCTGTATTTAGCGGCTTAGCAAAGTAAGACGTGTAAAATGTGTTTGCGTATCACTAAGTCCATTATTATCAAAGTTTTTTTTAAATTAAATTTTAATTTTAATTAACGCCGTTTTTGGCTATTGCTCCTGTACTTAATGGCCTTTCAAACAGTCAGTTGCGTTTTCTCGTTCAATTTTTACTCGGTGATAACATGCACAACGACGCATTTGTTTTAAAATTTAGAATTATTTCGCTTCATCGAGTCATATAGTAGAACAGCGATTCCCAAAGTGTGTTTTGCCGAACCTAAGGGTTCTAGAGTTCCGCTAGATGTATGTGAATATTGAAAAAATTATTTTACATTATACTTGGAAAAACTATAACATTTCTATAAAATATTCGTTTTACAGACATCGGGGTTCCACGAAACATGAAAGTTTTTCCTAAGGGTATAACCGTGGTCGCTAAAGTTTGGGAACCGTTGTAGTAGATACACCTTACACCTAACCTACACTGTTGTACTTATACCAACGTTCTAAAAGCCAAATATATTTATCATATTTACAAATTTGTGATAGTTTACGCAACTATAATATATACATTTTTAATAGATTAAGGCTTACATACTAAACGTATACCGATTTTCTATTTTTAACTAATTCTTTTTCACCAATTTTTTTTGTTATCTTCAATTTGGTGACATTTTATTTTCTTTTTTTCTACACAAAAAATATAAAATTAATAACTGTAATTAACTAAATTAAACACCAGCTACTAGATTACTTCTATTTATTAATTATTTAATTATCGTTGAAAAATGCACTCGTTTTGTACTTTATTTTTATGAACCTTGTTGGCCCTATTATGTAACGTTTTGTTTTTAATTAAAATAACATTTTTAGTTTTAGACAAACTTAATATAGGACATAGGTAAATTTATTTTATTTTATCATTATTCTGTATACGTAAATGCATTGTGAAATATGTATAACTTAGACAGAATATATTATTATTAAATATTTTATTGGTTAAGTTACCTAGCTTGTGTAAGTGTTTACCCAATACTGTGTATAGATTATAGGTACATTGCTTCTTGAATATTATGATAATCTGCGGTGTAAGCGAAATTGGTCATGACTCATGAGACTTTACAATAATCTTACTCCGTGTATGCCATTCCATACATACCTAAAACGTATCCCAAATCTTAATATTTAAACAGTCTGGTTGAGCGAATGGTTAATTAAATTCTAAATATTAACCACTATCATATTATATTGAATAGTTTACCAAACGTAAAAAATAGACTAAAAAATGACATTATCTTACTAAACTAATATAATATTTATACTAAAAAAGAAAATATACGATGATAATTAATAATTAATTGAGCGTTGACATATTTTCGCTAATACAGTGTTTTAATCAGTAATGGTTCATATAATCATATTCTAGAAACTCAAGTTTAAAATGAAAATTAGAATTTAAAAGCTGAGTGAGATATAAAAAAATTTAATAAATAATAATCGTAAATTATCGGCAAATAAATTTAAAATCTATAATATTATACAATAATAATCTAATAAATTTTTCAAAAACTTTGCATTCTAAAATGTTCCCATTATTTGTTTTAATATGATATATTATTGTTATTATGTTTATTATCTATTTATTTAATTAGTATGAATCACATTTCTATGCGTTTTTACTTAATATTTTATTATAACATAATTGAAACATGATAATTTATTTGTCTAGCATTTGAATGTCATAATCTAAAGTTTAAAAAAAGGTAGGTAAGTGGATGTCGCTCTGCCGTACAGTAGATTACAAGTGGATCGCTGTAATGGATGTAACTGTGCCTAAGGATTTTTAATATTTTTCAAATATTGTAACAATATAGTAGGAGCCTTGCATTAAATTTTCAAGCTTTTTTACTCAACAAATCAAGTTTTATTGACATCCATAGAAAAAAAACTAAAAAAAATGGAAACTTAAAATGTTCCTAAACAGTTCAAAACAAATCAAAATATTTTTAAAATTTTATCATGCATAGCAATCGTAAATATAAACAACCAGTGAAAATTGCATGTACGTTCATTTGTTTTAGAGTTTTAAAACCAAAATCGATTTTCTCGAAAACGGATTTTGCGTAAAAATTCCTGTTTTTCCTTAATTTTTCTTTTGTTTTTCATGGCGCTTTTCAAAACTACTGGGAAATTTTTACTAAAAAAAACTAAATTCACATTTCTATCAGAAAAAATATTGTTGAAGAAAATCCAAGCATTTTTACTGTCCTAAAAGGCAAGACTGGGCAAGTTAATAATTTTTTTTAACTCAGTTAAGTTAAATTAATGTGCACCAATAACAAAAAGTTAAAAACTAAAAGTCAATTTAACCATAGGTTGACTCAGTTAAGTTAAAAGTTAATACACACTTTTTGTTAATTTTTTATTAAGTTAAAAAAAAGTTAATTTGCTTATACAACGCTAGCGTACTTAATTTTTTCCAACCCAGAACTAAATTATAGGATATAGTGTTGATAGTAAATACTTCATACAGTATTTCCATATAAGTTAGATTCGTATGATATACATTTTTAACTTTAAACAATTTACGATAAATATTTTTGACATGAAAACGAAATAGACTAAAATAGTGAAATATTATAAAATTAAAAACAAAATAAATTAACTTAACTTACTTCTTAAAATAAAAAATTAACTCGTTAATTTCACGTTAATTAGAAAGAAATTTAGTAAATTAACAGTTAAGTTAATGAAAAGCCAAAAGTAACTAGTTAAGTTAAAAAGTTAAAATAAAATTAACTTTTTAACTTAACTTTAACTTTTTAACTCGATAATGCCCAGCCTTGCTAAAAGGTGATCCCAGACATAAAAAAAAAATAAATAAAAACACATCATTGTAAAATCAATACATTCATCGTTTCACTCAAAATTTAAAAAAATGTATTTAAGACTTCTTGTTTCTAACTTAATATTTGTGTTCATAAATATACGTTTATGTTTTTAATTAGGTATATTTAAGAAATTTAGAAACGATTTATAAACATTGTATTTACACAAAACGATATATAAAGGTACTTATTTAATTAATTAAATTTATTACTGTAAACAAATTTAATTTTTCTTTCGTTTTAATTTCTTTAAGAACTTAAAGAACCAGCACGATTATATATCCAGGCGTTACTTATAGTACCAACTATTAAAAATAAATCTATATCATATATTATGTATAAATTTATATTATATAATAATACATAATATGTAGCTTAATTATTTTATTTTTTTTTATTGAACTAAAAAAAAAACATCAACAACAAAGGTTATTAGTTTTTGATTTTAAACAGTATTAAATAACATAAAAATTGGTTACTTATATTAAACAGTTATATAACAGTAATCTTAATGCCGGAGTTCAATATTACAATATTTATAATAATATAATATTCATAAATGCATATTAAAGTTAATTCAATGTATAAAATACACACATAATAACATTATCGTACAGGTACATTTAATATTTATTAAATGTTATTATATAAGCCAGATTTTCTTATGAAGGTTATCATATTATATTTTTAATGTTTTCGGTGTTTGGCTCTAACTCCTAATACTTTGTCCATGTTGGGAGGGATGTTATATTTTTTGAGGTCATTGATAACCTATTGATAGCACTCTGTTATTATTTATGTTTAACTGTTAGGGTAACACCACAGGTTGTACACTGGAGAAGTTCCTATTTAACTATTAAGAACTTGTGTGCTACCTTGTATCCGAAGAAGATTAATTAAAAAATGTTCACATCTGTTTAGACTGGTATTTTGCCAATCATGAATTGTGTTTTTAATTTATCTCAGTTTAGTTTGTTGTTTCCACCAGTGCAGGGTTTTTCATTTTATTTGGATTGAGTTTTCTATTTGGTTTTTAATTTTGGAATAGCAATTGAATAGAATATAATAAAATTGGTGTTTAGAAGCTGTATGTTATTATTGCAACTTCATTTGTGGTTTATCTCCCATTTCCTTGCCTTTAATATTTATGTTACCAAATAAAGGTGATATATTTTGTACCCCTGCAGCTTTTAACGCAATGATTATTTTTTTATGCGTGCATTTTGCGATATCTGATGTGAGTGATGGGTTATTGTGTTATCTATTATTATTGGGAGGATGATCTCTAGCTAATAATATAAATATTAATTAATAATTTAAAATATAATTATATGATTGGGGGCAATAGTGGTAGGTACTCAGAGGATAGAGTGAACGGGCAGTGGTGCCATCATAGACTTTCGTACACTGGCAAGCGGCACACACGGTTATTGTTGTTTAACGACAACATTTATAATATATCAACAATACTTTAAACGAATGAACCCAACTTTCACTGAACGTTACAAGTTTGTATCACCACAGGATCCTAATTTAGTAGTATAAAAAACTTCAGAATTTGAAAAAAATGTTTTTACAGGTGTACCCATACATAAGAAAATTCCAAAATTCAGATTTTGAATAACTGCATTAAGTATTGAAGATAAAGCAATGTGGGTGAACATGATTGGTGAAAACCCTGTATAGTGTATATAAGATTAATGTGCTATTCTATCTTAAGTTAAATAAAAAATTTATTTTTAAATTTAAAAAAGGTGGGTAAGTGGATATCGCTCTGCTGTACAGTAGGTTACAAGTGGGTCACTGTAATGGATGGCGTTAAATTTGAATTCAATGATATAATATCATTGTATAAGAAAAACGATTCTGAGCGAAAACGGTCAGTCAGCCTATGATATATTACCAAGTATATTTAATGATATTATTGTGAATAAAGTAATTTATATATTTACTTATTTACGTGGAACCTTGTTTTAAATTTTCAATCCTTAGCTACAAAAGTTGAACATTTTATAAATTTTTAACTACAAAATAATTATTAAATTTTATCAAAATTTTAACTTTAAATGTTTATAAAAAAAAATTGTGCCCATGTATTTTTAATATTTTGCAACTGCTATTGTAACAATATATCAGGAGCCTTGCATTACATTTTTACGCTTTTCTACCCAACAAATAAAATTTTATTGATATTTGTAGAAATAAAAAACTGAAAAATTGAAAATTTACAATGTCTGTGAACAGCTCAAAAAGAGTCAAATTATTTTCAAAATTTTATCTTGTATAGAAAATGCTAATATAAACATTCAGTGAAATTTTCAAGTATCTACAGTCATACGTTTTTTCATTACAACAAAATAAGAAAATCGTTACACGAGAAATCGACTGAATATCAAATGTTGTAAAAATATGAATTTCAAACGCTCATCAAAATGTAATTTAACTCTCTTGTAGACATTTTTTTTTGATATAGGTAGACAAACTTATGGATAATTTTGTATTACATTTTCAAATCTAAGATTGAAAAAGAAAAATTTTTTGAATTCTCAACTCAAAATTTAAAAAAAAACACATTGTAAAATCAATACATTCATCGCTTCGCTCAGAATCTAAAATATTGAAAACAATTTGATATTTTTTATTTATTTTAAATTAATTTTATTTTCAATATGATACTAAATGTTTATTCACAAAACTTGGATCACTCCATATAGTATACTATATTTTTTTAATAAAGCTTACCTACCATTAATGTTAATGTAAAATTAAAATAAAAATAACAAATAAATAAGAAGTTTATAATTTAACTTTGAAAGTAAATATTAGATAAATAAATATTAATTTGCTAGAACTCATTTCCGTTAAACAGTTTATTTACATACATAAAAAAAACTAAAATTAGAATAGAAAATAATTTCGTTTTATTTAAATTCTTATTGAGTAAGTACTTGAGCATTGCTATTTATTTTGGAATAATTTTATCTCAATCTTAACCAAATGCGGCTTTATATCATTATGCTTAAAAATCACAAAAATTGACAAAAAAAACTACCTTTTTCACATTAAAAACCATTAAATTAGGTATATATAACAGATACGATCTTACAGATACTCAGAATATTACGGGCACGTATCTAAGACGTTGTTATCTTTATTTATAAAGCTTTTATATTAATTAATTTGTTCAATAGGAATATTATAATAAATAATATATCAATGTAATTTACTTCGCCCAATTTTAACTGTTAGTTAATTCATTAGATACTAATTTTACTAATAAAATCGTTTGTTATAAGACATATTTTGTCTGTCGTCAAAAAAACCGCGAACATGTTTTATATAAATATAGTATTAGTATATTATAGAATTCTATTAGATACCTATATGAAATAGATATGTGTTTAAATTATTACTTAAATCGCAAATTAATAGGCATTGCTGAAAATTAAAATTTTAGTAAAACTAGTAAAAGTGAATCTAAAATTTGGGAGAATAATAATATGTAACTCACCTATACATACGTATTTATTATGATAAAATATATTGCAATTTTGAATTTATGTACTTCGGCTATCTCAAGTAAGGGTAGTGTTAGCACTGGGTGACTCCTCCCATCAAATTTTTCATGCATTTTTCATATTTTTCTTTCTTCTATCTCATATTCCTATTGTTCCTATAAAAAAATAGATTACGTATAAAAAAAAAAAATATATACTTCGGAAATTTTCTCAACAATTGCTTTTATTGTTAATTATTCATTAAAGTTTATAATTGTAGGTAGGTACACTAGAATTCAAATTAATTTGTGGTTTATTTTATTATTTATACATAAATGATGCTTAAGGACTTATGTTTTCCAGCATTAATTATTTTATTACGTTGAAGTATGCGTCATAATTTTTATAAATTAATAAATAGTTAATTAACATATAAAATAGTGAACTGTTGTTGGTTCCTTTGCATAAATTATGAAAATTATTAAATGTATAGGAGATATCAAAAGTTTGCCTAAAACCATACTTAGTTAAAAATTTGTTATCCAAATTAGGTACATCGTTAGAATACACAGGAACTATCATAATATAATAATAAATTAACTACTAGCCAATATAATCAAAACATTTAGGTTTGAAATAAAATAAAACAGATAAACAAACGCATCTCAAAAGCGATAATAAGATTATAATTACGATAATTATTTTTGTTTCTCAATAGTACTATAGTAGACTTGCATAAATAATTATTAATTACTTAATTTTTGATTTCCAAATTTTTTAAAAATTGTGTCAAAAATGGGTAAGTTTCACAATATTGAATATTCGTAACGGACGTTTTTTCGTTTTAATCATATTAATTTTAACAACCCAGAAAATATAATATTAATAATTCAGTTTTCAAAAATAACGTTATAGTAATCTTAATATTATTTGAAAACCTTAATATTATAATCACAGTACCTACATACCTTAGTAAAATATTCATTTATATCTCCATATAATATGATATAATAAAGTAGTATAATAGTATATAGTCGGAGAAAAAAAATACTATTGAAATGTTGCATTTAAAAATGTATTATTCATAACTCAATGACAATATTTTTTATTTTTATACAATAAATTTAAAATAACAAATATAATTAATATAATATAACAAACATTTTAATATTATTTTTTCTTTTATATCTTTAATATGGTTTTCTACCGTATTTAAAATATATTATTTACATATAAAAATATTATCAGCAATATATGGGTCACAACCATTTTATTTGATTATTTTTATGATGATATTCATTATATGTTTAATAAATGATTGAATTGGTGTATTTTGTATTTCATAACGTACCCATTGTACACGTTCAAGGTTGAACAGCAACGTCTTGTCATTTTAGCAGCAGAATTTGTTTTGTATAAGCCACATGGGCATCAGAGTACAAGATATTTAGGTTCACCTAATATAATAATTGTTTGATAATATTTCGCTAACAAATGCGTAATTGAATAGGTATAGCATTATTGAGTTTATAACCTCGTTTAATTAAAACTTTAATGGCATTCACATAATAGGTACGTCAACGTTACAAATATCAGGTGAATAATATACAATAGGTTAACGTTGATTTCCCCCCAAGGAAATGAGTTTCCTGTAGGAGTTCTAAGTTACATCCCTAAAAACTTTTTACAATTAATTATATAATTATTTTAATACGTCAAAGAATTATTTTTGTTTGAGAAATATTTTTTAATTTACCTAATATGTATACATAAATATAAAAACAACATACTATTATATAGACCTATATATATATATATAAATATAATGCGAACTAAATTGCCTGATAACCGTTAAAAGTTACCTACTTTCATCTTTCATCTTAACATTTTGTACAACTTATTACACAATCACTGATACTATTGCCATTGTGTAGTCTTGTTATTTAATATAATCAAAAATAAATAAGCGAACAACGCGAGTGAATTTCAGCTACAGCGTTTTTCAACAGATTATCATTTGTTTTGAAATATACTTCATTAATTTTTTAAATTGCGTTTGTGTTCTAATAAACTAATATAATAATTGTATGGCTTCATACGATATGATCCACTGAGGTTTACCACTTTCCAGTGTTGACTACAAAATAAACAACAACAGGAAAACATTACGGATCACGTTAGTCCATATAATAATGGGTAGGATACACATATTAGCTGACAGCTATTCAAACATTTTTCTCGGTTGATTGCTGCAGGCAACAGCTATCATGCTATTATGGTATGTAAACATAAAACAATTTTATTACAGTGCAGAAACACAAGTGAATACAAGTGAGCACAGTATTTATTTTAATATTTGGTGGTTTATGAGGTTTAGGACATATTCATGGCAACTAAGGTTAATTAGTCGTGTCCCATGATTAAATGCTTTGCATTCTCGATTCAGAGAGAAATAACTTGAAAATGTTATATTAAATAAGCCCAAAAAATTGTATTTTTAATTGCTTAATAATATAGGTATTTCTATGTTGATTTAATCACGCAGTTTATTGAACAGTTTTGAAAGCGCTCAATAATATTATTTTATAGTTTATGCGGACTGTACGAATTTCCTTTGCTCGTAACTTATATTTTTGATACTTCATTGACGACAATCCTTCGTCAAACGTTTCTCGTAATGACTATAATTTCACAGTGCGACGGATTCACGTCATAGTACGTATTTATGGCTTTAAAATAATATAACGTTTATCTCTTAACACGCGTGTACGGCGTACCTGCCTATTACACACGTCTATGACGTTTACTAGCGCATACACCTCCGCGTATATGTATGTAATAGGAATAAACCTACCTGCCTACGTTTTTCAAAAATATAATAATAATATTGTGCACATTGTATAGGCACATAAATTAAAATTACATACACACACACACACGTGAGTTCATCACCGGCTGTATCATTATATATATATATACATACATATATCGTTACGCAAGCAGTGTGTACACAAGTCGCACGTTCCAACCCATTCCGGTTCGGTTGCGACGTCCGTATACAATAATATTATGTTCGATGTGCCCATGTTTACCCAGATTAAAGTGGTAAATGGGTAGTGGTTCGTATGTTTTTGCCCGTGTCGCGTGCAAATCAAATTGTCCATAGATCGCGCGACCCGATAGATGTATAATATAATAATATATAATAATAATATGATGTTCCCATACCTATATAATACACACAATATTCTGCAGTGGCGTCCGTCGCCAGGGGCGGCAGCGAGGTGGTTTTGCCGGAGGTGAGCGGTAGAGGGGCGTGAATGGTGTCGGTCGGTCGGAAAACGATAAATAATAAGAACGCAAATACGGCCGGCGACATACGTCTGACCTAAAATGATACGGTACGCGCGTATAATATGTACCGAATTGAACGGAGCCAAACTATTATTATTGTCGAACGTGGCCGGAAGTGTGCAGGGGCTGTCGTTATACCGAAGGGGTGCAGGGCGGTTAAAAAGACACACACACACACACACAGGTCACACAGGAAATCATAATTTATTGCTTTTCTTTCCATAAGTTTTTTATTATTATCATTTTTTTTTTTTTTGTGTCCCTCGTTTGCTACCACCAATCCTCCACACACACACACACACATTTTGGAATAATAAAATAAATGGAAAATATCATATTAGTACATACACAATACACATATTACATTATATACTTATAATATGTGTGTACAATCGTCAATGGCACGCTTTGTACGCGCGTGTACCAGTGCCGTTGTGGTCGTAGTCGCGTCCCACCTCATAATATAATGCGTATAGCGGCGCGATTTGTCGTCGTGTTGATTGATTGACGACTCCGTTTGTTTGTTATTTGTACATTTCGCATTGCGTAGATTGCTATTATTGTTACTGCTATTATTATTATTATCATTGAAAAAGTTGGAGGTTTTTTTTTATAATTCATTGTCGATCCCTTTTTTTATTATATTATATTAAAATATGTTTACGCGTACCTATATAATATATTATGACAAGTGTGTTTGTGTGTGTTTGTAGATTCAATAATTGTAAAAGTTACCCTCCATGGTGGTGTTGGTGACGAAAAACTAATACCTAATGTTTTTGAAAATTTTTTTTTTGGCATTACTTTAATTCGTTAAAAACAAAATTCTTAATTTTTTTGATTTTTTTTACAACATGTATTTTAAATTCTTCATTCCGATGCAGAATATTTTTTAGGTGTACTTCGATACTCCAAAATCAATAAAAAGTTTCGTTTAGGGTATAACTTGTATTTTATAAGTATTAATAGTGTAACTGAGCGGAGGGTACAAGGTTACTCAACAAAATGTTGGTTCACTATTCCGCTCGTCTAAACTTTAAATACTTATAACAATTATAATAGGTAACTAATAAACTACCCGTCCGGAATTTGATTTTAATAAATCAAAATACTTCGAATAATATTCTGTTTTGAAATATGAATGAAAACAACTTGACAAATTAGAACGATAACAAACAGTTGAAAATTATATGAAAGAATTATATTTTCAAAAACGTTAGTGTTTTCTGAAATGATGAGTGTCTTATATTAAATAGATCACTCCGTATATCATATTATAGAGAATCGTTGATTGTTATATTTGTGATTCATTATGTATACCTACTCGTGCATATATATTATATTGGTCTACAACATACCCAAAATGTTATGAAATTATATCACATACCTAATATTGCATTTAAAATTTTAAATATAGTTTACCAAGTACACTGCACACGTGCGCACACAACTCACTTAAGTATACTCAACGCACACTTTAGACACGACATTAATTTTTTTTCTTGTTCCGGAGTTTCTACCGTCATAGGAATATAGGATTCATTTTTCTGGTGCCGGTAAACAATTTAACAGTTTTTGAAGAACTATTTTTGGATTTTTTGTACGATATAAATAGTACTTATATAATATAGCATTTTGATTTATACTGTACGTACCTCTGTATTATACATTTATAATATTCTATATAGCTGTGTAGGTACCTACCATAAATATATAATTGAATGATTTGATTAGATTGAAAATTTAATGTCATATATTAAAGTTTTGAAACAAAATTTATGAAAATAATATTAAGCTCCGAGATGGAATAATGAATTAAAATAAGTAATAACTTAATCGCCTTAAACGATATAATTACGTGACAGCAGAAAGTTTTTCTTCAAAATATACATTTATCGTGGTGCTCAATATTGTTAGAATAACCGTCTTTTTGATTCAAAACTAATTTGAATTAATACTTTACCTACCGTTAATTAGTAATTACGGAATTTTTTGGTATTATAATATTAATTACTACCTATTATATATTATACATATATAGTATTCAATATTATACAGTCCAAATTCCAGCTAATAGAAAAGTTAAATGATTAACACCTTTTAGTGTACACTAATAACTTTTATGTATACCTATTTTTCAAAAATCAATTACTTAAATGAATTTCATTGAAGTCCAATGTTTCATACTATAAATTATAATATAATTAGTAGTAATTACTAGTAGGTATAGTATTTAAACACTCTTTTTATTCATTATTTACTTAACCTATAGGTACATTTAATTAAATAAGTATTTCATAATAGTCGTGATGTTTTTTTTTATATATATAATGTTATGACATTATACTATATTTTTTTTAAATTTTGGTTAAATTATAGGCACATAATAATATATAATAGGTATAACATAATATATACAGGTCATTTAGTAGCAGTTTTAGTACCTACCCCTACCCGAAAATCGACGTACTTAGATAGTTAGACAAATTAACTTTATATATTTTGAGCAATAGCATTTTTAAACGGTCGATGTTTCGTTAACTGTTGAAATTATCAATTAAATACTATAAAACCTACCCACAATAAACATGCTACAAGTTCGCTATACCAAACCGGTGTGAAAAATAATGCACTGGGATGAATCATATAATTTACAATTTACATGATTCATTATCCCGGTGCGGGATAATGTGGAATAATTTTAAGCTAGTCTAGTTTATTGAATTTATTTATGTTGTCCCACGATTACACATATGACATAGTATGTAGTTACACACAATTTTGTTACGTAGGTATACAATTCTACAGAATTTAATCTAAAAACAAAATTTGTTGTTTTATGATATTATTATTTATAAACCTACTTATTCATTCTATTATAATATTTATTATTCTTAAATTAATATTGAAGCAAAATATTTTGTATTGTTGTTTTTTGGTTTTATTTAAAATATATTTTATAAAACAAAATATTTCTTTTAGACATTGGTAATTACCGCTACAATATTATTATTTAAATATTTAACATTATGATATTTACCTATATGTTCACATTTACTCATCACATGATTAGAAAATATCTAACTAATCATAGCTCTACTCGTAGTTGGCTGTTACTTGTTATTAGTTTTGATTTATTAGATCAGTACTTTTCAAACAATTTTCTCATTAAATTCCCTAAATTTAATGTAAAAATGGCAAAACCCCCCCCCCACCCCCCTAAAAAAATTTGTTTTACCGAAAAGTTACTATTAACCTAAAAAAAAGCTCATAAACATTATAAATGCTTATGGTCTAAAGAAAATTGTTAAAATAAAATAAATATATCCAAATGACTTACGGCCCCACGATAATATACTAATGGCTTTGAGTTTGAGAAGCACCGCTGTATAGATGGTCTATATATGTGACTAGACCAATTTCTTTTAATTCTCTTAGTTGAGTTATCAGGGATGGTTTTAAAGAATTTAGTATTGGTAGTAACATGTTTTAAGCTGTAGGTTAAACTTTTACGTATGAGTTCGTCAGTGGAGTGACTTTTAATTTCCTCACACAAGCAACGGAATAATTTTTTTTAGATTTAATAACATTAGTATAAGTGGAGGTAAATTTTTTGATTCCTTCCTTCTCTATATCCATACTGATAGAACTGAGGCTGTCGAAATCATCTTCAACTAATTCACCTAAGGTGACATCGAGGTTGTTTGTTATATAGTGAAGACGTAATCCTCTCGTTCGTGGACTTTGATTTTGGAAAAATGTTTATACAGGTATCTTTAGTCTATACGTTCTTAATAGATTAAAATGTTAATAATTTATTCATACAAAACATATAACTTCACAAAATTGTTTTCGTTGGATTAATATATTTATTAAAACTGTACCTCACAATTTTAAGCACTGGTATTTTAATTTTTTAATATTGGTGTTTACGACTTTGCATCCAAATAATTAATTTATAAATATACGTCATTATACATTAAAAGTATTTATATAACCTATTTATTACAATTTATACAATAATCATAAAAATTATTTTATTTTATTTGAACAAAGAGTACATTATTAAATTAATATTTATATATAATTCGTTTTCTTTAAGTTGTAGATTTGTTTTGACGAGTTTTAATCAAGTTTAATATTATTACTTTTGTATACTATTGTAAATACATAAGTTTATATAACATTATATTTCAAAAAGAAACCTAATAAAATATTTGCCTTTTTAATTTCCCGTTTTTAACATTGTCACAAATAAAATTGTATGAAATTGAAATAACAACGATTACATTTATTATATATTATGTAATCTGTACAATATTGTAATAAATGGATATTTCTCAATTTCTTAATACAAAACTGTATTATATAAATTATTATTTAAATGTCGGAATTTATTGTAACCTGTATAAAAAACAATATTTAAATTCAAATTCAAAAAATATTAAGTTCAGTTATGATTCCTTAAATATATGATAAATAATTATATCTACATTTTGAGTTAAAAAAAAACCGACATAGTACTTGAAAATGTATACCTAATTTAAATGTATTATTACATGTAAATTGTACAATTTAAAAATAAATTACTCTTTTTTTCACAATACTGCATACATTAAGCGTCGTGTAACCTATAGTTTAAAATAGAAGTGTAATTATTATACTAATACTATTATGAAAACAACTGTATAACATTTGACTAAAAAAAATATATAATATTATAGTATATTGTACTTCCTGAAAATCAAATATTATGCAATAGGTTATCTAAATATAATAAACACATATATATATTTTTTTAATTTTAAAAGTACATCTATAAATTAGTTAATATTATTATTAATTACAATTTACAGTTACCAGGCACTGAATTACATAATTCTCATTTTTTTACCTATTATTTATCATTATTATTCAGAATACATAATATAATTGGAAGTACTTACTGATATGGAATATAGTATACAACTTTAGATTGTTTAAAAATAAATTTTTGTCCAACATGGCGTATATAATACTATATTTTACTATTATAGTAAAAATAAAAAAAAAAGTTTCAACATCATTTTCCTTGAAAATTTTAAATTTTAAATACTAAAATGTACAAACAGACTATACGCATTTATGAGCATACTGTGCGCACGATTGAAATCTAATCCTTTACCAGGAATTACACAACATCACAAACGTTTAAATAATGAAGATCGATAAAACAGAACAATGTAGTGTTTAAACCATATAATATAGTGTATACTAGCTAGAATTGTTAATCCCCGTCATGTGCACTTATAATAATAGGGTACCTATGGTGTAATGCTACTATGATAATAATAGTACCTACCCACCATAGATTACTAAGAGTAGTATTAACTGGATATTTTTATCATTATTTTAATTTTTTCAAAATACCTAAAACCGCGTAATTTGATCAACGGACCTAGAAATTAGTGCCGTTTAATGGGGGAAATAAAAATATGAAATATATCACGAGCCGATAGTAAAAAATCACAAAACGTGTTTTGTCTTGTGAATTGTATTTTGACTAGTGACTACAGCCGCCATTTACAATGTTTTTTGAGTAAAAATCAAAATATTATTGTGATAATATAATAATATTATATATGTATTTATATCATCAAACGTTTTATTGATATCGATTATCGATACACTGCAGGCAACAACAAAAAAGTGTTGGTGCGGGCATGCAGAACATTGAGTTTTTGAATTGGCACGTCCGATTTATGAGATGATATTGTTTTGCTTGTTTATACTAATATGATTGTTTGTTTTTCTTTTACAGACAAGAACCGTAACCGGACCAGAATACGAGCGCAATCGAATGATATTAGAGACTCGGCGTTCTTATCGAAGGACGAAAGTACGTCATAACCGTTTGTGTCAAACCCATAAAATTACATTTCATCTCCTGTGATTTTCGTATTCATGCTATGCGTTCAGTAGGGTACAGAGTGCGCAAAAAAAAAGTATAATGCACCAATACTACAATGCGATAATGTTAAGCAAAACGTTTACCGTCTAGGGGAGGTTTCGTTCTGATTGGATTATTGTGCGAGTGCGTCAGACTGTACACAACCAATTTAAAATGCTTAGGTACATCGAGAAGTTAACACAGATTTATTTTTTCGTTTTAAGTAAAAATAAAAAAGGGAATATTAAAAAAATTATAACCTATTTTTCACTTATTTTGTTTCTTCAACTCTAAATAATAATAATAAAAAAAAAAAAATAAACAAACAAACAAACACGACTCACAACTCCTGCTGTAGTCCTGTGTGTCAAACACGCTGAGTCGTCAAGAGAAAACTAGAATATAATTTGCAATATAAAGAGCGAAGACCTTAAAAAAAAAAGGTTCAGATATAATAACGGTAATAACCTGAACCGAAAGATTCTTATTTTCTTATTTTTTTTCCTCATGTTTATAATTTTTGATTCGCCTGGAGCACACATTTTTCGTAAACATAAAAATGAGGCAGTTTATATTTTTCACTAAAACTTTTAGTAGATACCTCGGTAAAGTTTTCTTTTAAAACAGGCTATTACCGTTTACCGTATTCGAAGAGAGCAAGTTTTATTTTATACTTTTGTATTACTTATTACGTTATTTGAATATATATATATAATATATATTATATATTCATTACGTACTATTATATAATATGATTATAATAATTGTTCGACACAAACTACATTTCATTCATCTCTATCAGTTTGATGTTTTCTGTAATAACTGTTGTACATAATGTGTACGTTTACCATTTCAGTTTTGTGTTAACATATATTGAAATATTTAACTGCACTACTGCAATACGCATAAAATACATAGATGATAGATCCTACTTGATGAGCGTCTTAAAATAATAATGTAATATTATTGTGTTTTGGTAAAATGTATGGTTATATGAAGGAACAATAACTAATTTATCAGTCAGTCAACATAACTATGTACCTATAAAAAATGGATAAATTTCAATTTATAAAATATTATACTCTTATAATGAATTTTTGGTTTTAAATTTTCATTCACCTTTACATTGATTGATTGCACGTGGTTTGAAGTTTTAAAAGTTAATTAACTATTCAAATAGGTATGGTACAATGTAGATAATGTTTTGTCTATAAGCCACAAACTTTACTTGGCTCCTGGTGAGTCCACATGTCATGTGAAGCAATTTTGTTTGAACCTAAGCATGTTTTCACTTTACTGATCTTAAAACCATATGAATATGTGATAATATTGACCACTCAAACACATGAAATTCTGACTACTCCTTTGTGATAATAATCAACCAGCCATGAAACTCAAGTCACCAATGACATTTAGAACAATCAGGACACTGAACAATGAATTATCTTGGGTCTGAATAAATATAGATGCTTCACTCTGTAATCTATTTTAATCTTGAAATGGGTAATTTATGCTATCGTTCCTTAATTTATATGACGAAGAATAATACGATAAATCCATTATAGTGTCATGTGTATTATAATATCTCTACCTGTACGTTTTATACAGAAGTCTGGAGTTGATCTTTTACGTTATGTTTAATGTTTAAACCACTTACCTATTTAAAACGTATTTATGACACCGAAGGAATAAAAAAAAAAAAACACTATACGTCTCATGTAAATGTCTCATTTGTTATGATAGAAATTCAGTCATTATACAGTCATAATTTTTTACAGAAAATCGTTCTGTAAAATATTTTAGTTCAATAAAAATATTTGTTATTTTATTTTAGGTAATTTTTATTTAACCAATTATATTTATAATAAGATTCTCATACAAAAAATGTATTTTAATTAATTTACCTAAAATTGTTTTGATTGTTTATGCATATAACAGTATAATATCAAATTATAATAGTAATATTATGCTGCTAAAGTTATGAATTTTTGACCGAATAAATTAATTTGTTTTTCTTTATTTATATTTTAACAATCAATTTATTGGTTTAAAATAGTCAATAAGTGAAAATGATGGTTAGTATATTATAATATATGGCGTGATAGTGCGTGGCCGTGGAGTTGCACATTGATGTTAGAAGGTGACGTAGTCAACTACATCAATTATTTAGTAATTTTATCGCACTTTTTCACTTTTTACGACTGGCTGATGTGACATCAGCAAAATGTCGACCTTTATTAACCCATGACCATACGTACTTTTGCGGCTGGCACTGTGTTAGAAGTGGTCCCACGCAGCTTATAAATAATAGTGCAGCAACAGTTTGTACATTTAGAGACGTTTTTGGTGAAAAAAAAATTATTTATTCATTATTTGCACTAAAATGAAATGGAATGCTAAAATTTAATTTTTTTAACCGGAACTGTGTCCCGCACATTCCGTTTCATTCCGCGAGCGTACTATAGCAATAGATTACTGGAGAGTGTTAGAATATGTATGCTGATCAACAACGTATACCTATGGGTTTTATAGCACAGGAGAAATTATTGCTCCTCGAGGAACACCAAAATTAAAATTGTTAATGTTATAATTTGACGCTCAAAATATGTTTTATAAACTGGTACAAAGTAGCGTTGGACGTTGGTTTAAAATTTAAACACTGGATTTTTACGCTTGAACAAAAAGCATGAAGTATAAAAAGTATGAGCTATGATTTTTTTTTCTTACAAAAGCATTTCCAGTTTATAATGAAATAATGTACCAATAGGTATAGTAACATAATAAAATGACTTATTACTCTGACAAAATAAATCAAAATGTTATTTCCTCCTCTGTACACCTATTTAGTTACCTAGATAATATTATAATATACTATAATACTATATATACCTAAACTGTATAAGGAGAATTATTAATGGATGACTTCTCCCATCAAGTGGTACATGAAGTGCTCGAATTGGTGGTGGGCGCAGAGGGACGGAGTACCCCAACTAATTATTAGAAATTTTAGCATACCCCTACTATTATTTTTAAAGGGAACGCACGGGACGCTTCATCGCTCTGTATTTTTATCAAAATGCACGAGATACCATCATAATTTGTCTTATGAAATATTATTTCATAACCACGGATCTATAAATTAGTTAATATTAACTAATTATTACTAAACTATTAATTAATTTACTTTTATTATCATTTTGAGTTTGTTATTATTTATAACTATAATATATAATAGGTATAATAGGTACCTACAGTAATAATTACCTATGTCTTATATTATAACTTGTATTTTTTTTTTCAATTGATTCTTTTTAAATATTTTATAAAGAGTAATTTAAAAAAGTGTAGGGGCTATCCACTGTTCAATAACGTTTAACAAGTGACGAGGACGCTCTATTTTTTAAGTAAAAATAGTCTCTCTACTTTTGTCAAGTCGACCACTGGGTACATGATACAAATTATTAACTGATAATAATTTATTGTACAAACTGTGTGTGTACATTGTTTTTCTTTTTTCTAATAAAAATAAGGTATGATGTTTAAAGTTATTTTGAAAAACTATCTATGATAATATAGTTATTTTTCATCATCGGGTCGAGCCACCATCATCAAAATATTTTTATTTTATTTGGTTTTCATAAATCGTAATACTATCTATGCGTCGAGAAACACTTCATATTGGTAGCTTACGCTCTACTGTATCGTTTAAATAATTCAGAATCATCCTCCTCCTTACAGGTAGCTTATAAGAATGTATTTACCTAAGTGCGATGTTTAAAATTATAACAATAATTCTACAATCCAAATTTGAAATACTTTTAATTATGTATTTATGTACCTCCTCACAAGTACGTGCATTATTCAGCATTTCTAGTGGCACTATACTCTATAGTGTAACTATACTTCCAAACTGTAAATATTCAATTGTCAACCAACTCACGTGATACGTTTAATTTTTCAGATAACGAATTGCAGACAAATTACGACGACGATGGCGAACTTGAAGAATACGATTCCGGATCGCAAACTCTCGAACTAGCGTTTTACACAGCGATTTTATGCGTAATCGCTTTGGTGTACGGGCACGAGTGATTCGAAAACACTACAAAAAATACGTTGTCCAATAAAATTACGATTTCTAATAATGATAATAATTTACTTATACGCATAGATAATATTATTATATAATATGATATGTTGTTAAGTCTGAAATGTTTTTGGTCCTTTCGTGGTTTGAGTTTATTTTTTTAGTCCGATCTCTTGGAATAATGTATTGATTACTATATACACTTGAATTTAACTATGTATAGTAGTATTATATTGATAGGTTATATATAAGTATATAATATACAGGGTGATTCTTTTAACAGTAAATATTATGTACTTATCTTTTTGAAAAGTATTTAGTACGTTTTAAAAATTTTTTTTTGCATATTTGCATTCGTTGCAATACCGTATTTAGACATTTTGTGCCCTGGTGTAAAAAAAAAATTGGCGGAGAATATTTCACTGGGAATATGGGAGATAGATTTTCATGAACTCTTCCGATTGTGAACCAAGTAAAGAATCTATTGGTTTTACAATAATGTGTGATTTTTTAAAAATATTGTTTAATAATTTCATGAACCCCTTTTCCCTTCCTGAAGATAAAATTGAGTGTAAGCAGCTCGAGCCATGCTTATAATTCATCATATTATAAGTTGTTTCTTTTTTTACATATTTAGGTACTTCTTGGATCATATTAATATATTATATTGAATAAAATAAAAATAAATGTAATAAAACTATATTATAGACTATGCAAATTAATATAATATTTTTTCAATATGCATTAATATAATATACCTAAATGTTTGTTAATAATTTTTAAAACAAATTTTTGATGAAATTATAGGTACCTACTTCAATTATTTTATTAGTTATTATTTATTAACAATGTTAAGCATTATTTTATCAAGTTTTAATAGGTGGTTTTACACAGGAATTTTAGAATATTAAGTGCATATGTTGAGCTTTATAGTGGAAAGTCGAGAGCATTTTTTAAATAGCCTACCTATGTCCATTAAATCACAACAAATTTGGGAAAAGGAACTATTATAAAGTACCTATATTAATAATTCTCAATCACTGATAGCTATAAATACATAAGTTGTTTAAATTCTAAATATCAATCATCATAATATTTGAATATATTATAATATATATTTATTATATTATTAAAATAATTTCAATTTTAAAAGTTTTAATAATTCAAAAGTGAAAAAAGTGAACTAATTGTTTATCACAAGATGTTGGACCCAGGGCAAATTTCACCATTCCTCCCCCTAAATTCGGCTCTGATAAAACAACATTTTTGAAAAAAATAAAATATTTATCGTTATCATTTCTTAAATTTAATCGTTTTGAATAGTAACGTACATTTTTAATTTCATATTCCTAATTAGAATTTGTAAGTAGGTATTTAAAGTATAAATGAGTGAAGTGGAGTTGAGTAACACAGAAAATAGGTACCACAATCAATTTTGATGGACTACTCCTCAGCTGATCTAAATGTTAAATACTTATACGCCAAACAAAAACCTTTTAAATAACCAATAAAAAAAGAAAGAAATAGAAATAACAGCTATAGTTTTTTTTTTCAAAATTATTGTTTATGAAGTAAAAAAACTTTTTTCAAAATCGTTAACACTTTTGAGATAATGCTTATTTAATGTTAAAAGAATCATACATACAAAAAAAAAATAAAAAAATTAGAATTAATTGATAGTAAAATAAATATTGTAGTAAAATTATATTATATTATATTACATTATATTCTGTAATGTTATTATGCAGATGTGTATAATATAGTGTATACATATCATTATAATATATTTAATATATATTTATATATATATATGATATATGCGGGTGTATACAACACTTTATACAAAGTGACTCGGTTAGTATTGTTTTAATTTAAAATATGTATATTATAAGAAAATAATATTGTTGTCCATTATCGTAGATTCGTTTTAGTGAATTATTTTTCATACTAGTCTTGTCTATTTTTGCCTGGTAAAAATGTGTTGTGTCTTGTGTGCATATCTATATATAAGCATAGGTATAAAATTTAATTAGATAACCAAAAAAATTACGCGTTTGTAAAATCACGCTAGCTAAAAAAAAAAAAGACTGAATGAATGAGTGAGCATCAAGTATATTTTGTATCGTAAACTTGGCTCTCCATTAATAAAATAATAATGAACGTTTAACGAAACTGTCTGTATTATTTTACGACTTTAGATATACATATTTAACGAACATAAACTTGTACATATCATTTGATGCTATCCATACGGAATTATTTTCAAGTCCGCACTATATTCATTTCATTGTAATATAACGCGATTATGCGCAGTATTAAGTAGGTATACCTACTAATTACTATTATTAAAATTAAAATACTATGATTATCATTACTATTATTATTTTAATAAAAATAAAAATACGATAATATCATCTGTGAAGTACTTACTTACAATACTCTAAAATTTCCCCTGTACATTCCAAATCGTATACCTAAGTTATGATAAGGATTTAAGAGAAGTAATTTAAAAATATTTAGTGGTTATTTGATGTCATTTGATGTTATTGCATATATTATCTTAAAATATTAAATAAAATGAATACCTTTATTTTATCGTAATGTAAACGAACATCGGTTTTACATAAAATACATTTGTGTAGTTCAAAAACCACATAATGTCATAATATGTTAGATACTCAAAAAAAAAAAAAAAAATTAATAAATTGTATATTAGGGACATTTTATTTATATTTAAAATTAAGACAAGATATATTATATAATATTATAGTTTAATAATTATGTATATACAATATATATATTGTATAGGTACTTTATTATAATATGTTTACTACTGATAAAACATTTTAACATCGTAAAATTAATAATATCTGTGCATTTCATCTAAAATAAGTATTAATAAATAATAATCCTGTGAGATCTCACAATGCTAACCGGCTTGTGCTTAACTGACACGTTTTTTAATGTATAATTTGATTAATAATTATAGCTGTAATAATTCCAAATGGTTTTATGAAGAACGGAAAGAAGATAATTTTTTTCCCGTGCAGTCACGTTTGAGTTTTTAACCAATTACTATTTGATTCAAGTCTATAAATAAAAGTGAATTTAGTGCATTATGAGACTTACGGGGATAAAGAAAATATTTATATAGCCGTTCTACAAAAGCAGATCAAATGTTTTCTTTAGCTGTCTTTTATATATTTCGTTCATGTTATAGACATTTCACGTTTTTCTTCGCCGACTCTCCTATCATGCGTATTTCACCGTAAAATCTCTTAAAATTGTTATTGAAAACTCTAATGGTTTTCGTTTTGATCGTTCGTATAGTATTGTATTATAATAAATTACAATATTGCATAGGCACTGTATACCGTATTGTAACATACTATGTACGGCTATACCTACCATCAAAATGAATTAGCAGTAACTATAAAGATGTTCATTAGCTAATGGTTGATTATTTGTATTTGTACTATGATAAATAAATAATTATATATTCCTAATAAAATATTATAACTGTTTTAAAATATTTTCAATCATACTGTGATGTTCCTACACCTATGTTTCAAAATAATTTTTATTTGTACCTATATTACAAAAATTTGATTTTGATTTGGTTTGGTATGACATTCAATATTGTATAACCTACTATATGAAATATATATTAACAGATGTATATTTATATTTCCTTAATCTTGTACTTAAGTCTATATAGTATAATAATATGATGGTCCGTGTTGTTTGTTTGTTTGTAACAATGTAATATAATATGTTAAGATATCTTGTACCTATTTATTTTTGTTTTAGTTTTACCTAATTCATCAATATTATTATATTACGGTAGGAATTTGTATAATATGCTTTCAGTCGCAAATAATCTCACACTTGATGATATGAATTGTATTTTACTAAACGTGCACATTTGTCCATTGATATAGAAGTAGTAATGTTATAAATTATAATAACTACTTTTATGATTATTTTTGTGCAATAATATCATCAAAGAATAAATAAAGTAATATTACTGTGCACGGAACAAAAATTGTGTCGACCCCATCATTATGGTTGATCATTTCATAAATGTAAAACTGTTTTATTAATTTCATTGTATGGCTAAAAACTATATTACAGCTGTGTATCTAGGTATTGTATTGTATTTATATATTTGAAAAAGTTGAAAATGTTTACCTATCTGATAAGGAATTTTTTTAAATATAAAGTACACATGTTTCTCTAAACTGTTATAAAGAAAATTAAATTAATTTATAACATTATGTATGCGTAGTAATATATTTTATAGTAAATATAATTGTCTAATTTATGATGTTTATGTGAAGTTAAAAACTCAACAACTCTATTTATAATATAATACAACATTTTACATAAAAATAAATGTTCCGGTTTTATTGTGATTAATTTTAATTTTACAAAGATGCGTGTATTTTTTTATATTTTTATATTTTGTGTCTGTGTTTACACAATTATTTATATCGATAATGCATCATATTCAACTTCAGTATCTTTTCTGGGGGAAAAGTTAATCTAGTTGATACATTCAAAAGGTAAAAATGAAAAACTTACAGTAGTTTTCAGAAGCATTGGGAAAAACAAAAAAAATTAAGAAAAAACGGGAACTTTTACGCAACATCAGTTTTTTACAACATTGATTTTGTATTTTGGTGTAAGCGTGTACTTAAAAAAAATAACTGTTTATCGTATCTACCTGACATTTTTACCAAATGATTATTTTAGCATTTTCTGTATGCCATACATTTAAAAAATATTTTTACTCTTTTTTAGCGATTTATCAATAGGTGTAATGATTTTCAGATTACTGACTCGTCATTTATGCCACAGTCGGAAAATTCGCTTAGGTTAACAGAACACAGGAACGTGAAGTACGAGCATATTATATATTATTGACATAGCCAACAGACGAATTTGAATCACGAAGAAGAGACTTTCAGACAGCAGTCGTATCTACTATCTACATTTTAAATAACATTGATAATTTGATTTCCTGGTATAATTATCTATCATACAGATAAATCAATATAATTCAATTTGTTAAAACTCGTACTCCGCTACTCCTGTGATCTTCAATATACTATACACTTAAGAACAGGGTTACTCAGGTGATAGTTTATCTACTGTATAATATTAACACTATTTCAATAATTTAATAAACCTTCTAAACGTTGCTATATCGTGTTCGATTGGGTTTGTTTATGAACGCCGGTCATAAGTTTCTGTGACTTGTAAAGTATTACTTAAAAAACGTTATTTTCATCGGTCCAACAACCAGGTTCTCAAGACCAGTTCGTGTAGTCTATAACCATGTCTTCCGACAATACAATAAAATATAAAAGATGCCATAAATACCTATCATTATTTTTCATACCTAATAAAAATAGTCAATCCTTGTACACTAAATAGTAAATAATGTCTATATATGTATTCATACTCTATATTTGATTCTACGTTAGACCATTCAATTATTTGTCTCGATACTCATTCCACATTCACTTAAGTTCATAGTCGGTTTGGTCGTGACTGTTGGTTGCAGGCGGTCGGGAAATTATGATTATACTAGTATTTTACATATTGTTGTTTATAGTGTATACAGTTAAATGGGATTGAGATATCTTTACGGTTCATGAAACATAGAATTAATCAAAAAAAACTAATTTATTTTACATAAAATGCATATTTTTGTGGTTAGAAAATATTAAAAATGTTACAGGATATTCGAGAACACCTATAAGCTATAACACAATACAAAATAATTGTTTTAAATATTTTTCCGAAGAAAAAAATAGTATGACAATTATTTTTTTGCACCTCAGTCTACTTTGAAATTGGAAAATTATTTCTACGTATTTGGAGATATTAACAACAATTTGTAAACATTGACATTAAATATAATATAGGTACCTACGATAAGCGAGTTCTTTGTATACCCTTCCGGGTTCATCGTATTATACCTACCTACATATATAAATCAGTCAATGTGAAATGATCATTCGGTATATTATACAAACAAATTTTGTCAAACAGACGACAGAACATATTAAAAAACAATACATTGTGGTTAACAATTTTTATTGTATGTATTAGATGTAGGTAAGTATAAAAACATTAAACTCAATATAAATATAATATTTGAAATATATAGGTATATAAAATAAATAATTATCAATTAAAGATAATCAAAATATTTATATGATAATCACTATTAATTTTTAATTTTTTTACAAAATATTAAAAGAAGTTTTGCATTTCTTAGAATAAAAATATCGTAAGCATATCTTGCATTTCAAAGGAATATTGCCGTTTAGCTATTTTAGACAACATAAAAACATCATAATATCTTAAAAAATTGCATAATTAGTATGGGTAGCATGGGCACCCATTAACTGTACTACAATAGTCAATAGATAGGTATATAATAATATAAACTATATAGTATTGGTTACAATTTGAACATAAAAACCATTTTAATTGTAAAAACAACATGCTCAAAAATATTACATTACTTATCGCACACACTGTTCGGTATCGGCGTTCGTGCTTCATATCCTTTTAAGTTTTAATCGTATGAACGTTGTATATAGAAAAAACATATATAATTTACTACTATAGTATATATAATATACATATATTATCCTACTTGTACAACTACTACGTTGACATCCAACTGCACGTTTCTTTTTTATTCTGAATTAGTACTCATTTCATAATAACCTTCATTATATTATTGTAATTAATCAAATGACGTACTATGTTACCTATTTTAATGATCTGTCGTCACTAGTCAGTTTTTACTATCAGTGGCCGCGAGAGTCGAATGGATCTAAAATATGCATAATTTAAAATTTATATGTCCAGCTTGATTCTAATTCAAAATATTTATTATATTTTTTTCTGGTTTAAGATATTAATAATTATCCAGAAATGGAAGTAATGTAAGTGACGTGTTATGGATATATGAATTTATAATTTTTATCTGTAGATATAACATAATATTATTATAATGTATTTATACAATGTGTCCCGTGAAGTCTAGTTATGGGCAATTAAATTTTTTTTTTCAATAAAACCGAACCTACCACACATTTGATGATACCTTCAAAACTTTTCAACTTTTTACCATAATTTGTTTTTTATTTTAACGCTTTTTTATTGCAGTATCAAATAACGTACACATTCACACCAGAATTGTAAAATTTAATATTATTACCTGAATTTAAAAAATCGCGTATAACTCCAAATAACATCATATTTACTACAGTTTTTATATTTATTTTATTGTTCTACAGAATAATACCTATCTAGAATACCTTAAATATTTTGTATTCATAAATAATTGTAACTCTTAGTGAGTAAATGCCAAATCTAAGCTCGTTGTCTATTGTTGGACATTGTCAATGGACAATATTCATAATTATGAAAGTCGTGTCACGTTTAGGAGTAGTATCATTCGGAAATTATGGAAGATATGAAAATAAAATTTAGTATTCTAGGTATTATTTTGTAGAATTTTCAAAAATGTTAATTTTGTCCACCTTTTCTTAAACTTATTTTAATTTAATAAAACCAATTTGTACATTTTTGGTTTGGTTGTGTATGTTAGAAGATAGCACAACATAAAAGCTTTGAAATAAAAATTATGATAAAAAGTTGAAAAGTTTTAATGATACATCAGTAAATTTACAGTACCTTATTGGTATATGAAACATACTTATACATCACTCTATTTTTCTAGACAAATATAAAAAAACTTAAGTCCTCAGTCCTATTTATAATAATATATTATTATCTACAATGATGGTAGTATAATGTAATAATATGTATATAATAAATAGAATCGTACACGGCAGTGGTGCGTAGCGACGAAATTGAAGTCACCGATGGTTTTATTAAGTTCACATAAACGACGGTAGATAGCACTGCCGGTATCGTCCTAGTTCCTCAGCTGTAAAATATATTGCAAGTAACGCATATACAAGTATCCAAATAGGTAGTCATCCAGTCAATATGTACTAAAATAATCATACCAGTGATAAATATTGTTTATATTTTCCTATTCAATGCTCACTACACTATAAGTAAGATTAGTAAAATCCAAAATCTTTAAAAAAATATAAATGGAATAAAAAAATTCAAATTAGAAAAATTAATGCTAATAAAATACACGAAAAGAAAACCTTAATTGAATAAGTAAAATCTTAATCGGATAATAAAGCCTAGATGAATAAAAAAAAGTGAGTGCTGTCATGGGACACCAGGTAAAAACTAAGTTTCTTTCCAACAAATAGTATAAATTATAAATACATTTTAGTGGAACCATTCAAAATAAAAGTAAATAGTTAAATGTGAAAAATAAATGAAAATGAAAATTGTTATTATTACTACAGTGCAGTGGCGGCTCGTTGGTGCTGGTGGTTGGGGTGCGACTTTAAATATAACTAGCTTTAAGTGAAACTCGGGGCCTGTTGGACTCGCTGAGAGTGGGTACAGATTTTGGAGTAAAATTCGCGACAGTTGTAAAACGAAAATTAAGGATTTGTGAGAAGAATTAGGGATATGGATTGGAGATAAGGCTTGACGTTTTGGCGGGAATGTTTAAAAGTTAGAGTGTCTAGCAAACCGTCACAAACGTTGTAAATTAATAGGCTGGATACGATCACCTGTTGTTAAAAAGTGTAGAGTCGATAGATGTATTCGATTATTTAGCTATCAGTTATCAAATCACATAGGTAGGTATTCCGACTGCGTCGAATCGCGGACATAATGAGAAGCGTATATCACCAGGTATGCAATCCACCTGCGGTTAGGTAGGTAGCGTAAGTAACTGAAGAATGAAAAATATAGTTGGATCGCGGACAATGTGTACAACAAATCAGGTAGGCAATCCACCGCAGGTGGATTGCAGACCCGACGTCAAGCGGCTATAAGTGAAAACCCTATCACACAACTTACGAAATAATTTACGAAAAATACAAACTATATACAATATACAAATAAACAATTATAATATGTATTTATTGTATGATATATAACAATGAACATTTTGAGAAATGTGCAATTATAATTCCTAAAAGAAAAATAACATTTAGATACATAATATTATATTAACCAATACAATATATATAAACATGTACCTGTAGTGTATATATATTGCTATCCTGCGGTGGACTGCAAACCCTACGTCTAGCGGCTAAAAGTGAAGAGAAAAATAGTATTTTCCAAAAACTCAATCACACAACATTTGAAATAATTTACGAAAAATAAAACAAATATAATATGTATTTACTAGCTGATCCCGTGCACTTCGTTGCCCGTTAAATGTACCAATTCTATATGACTCGAACTTTGTACAATTCGTTATTTAATATTCGGTGTATGGTGTTCAAAATGTATCTTAACTTTTCCGTTTCCGGAATAAAAATTCTGTTTCGCAGCAGTATATTATCAGGTAGGCAATCTACCTACGGTAGATCGTGGACCCCGTGCTGTTTGTACGTAAGTGTATGATTTAACTCTAAAGTATCAAAGTTATACCAAGTTTGTCGTATTCCACCTATGGTAGATTAATATAATCAATTAATACAAAATCCTAACCTAACATAACTACTAATATCAGATGAATAAAAAAACCAAATTTAACCATTCCTAAATTAGACTGTCTTCTTTTTCTTCTTATTATTATTCTAGCTGAATAACCCGGCTTTGCCCGTGTACAGTTTTTTTGTGTAACCTACTATAACTTTTATTTTATCAGTTTTTATATTTATTACAGGCTGCTTTTAGATAAGTTTATCCTAGGTTGCCCATAACAACCATTCCTAAAAATAACCAATTGAAACCAATAATCAGTAAATACTAATTTCTACTGGAGACTGTAACTAATGGCAACTATTTAAAAAATAAAATTTCCAATTTCCATCGTGAACCTCAAGATCCCTGTTTGAGCACCTCTTTAAAATGCAAATTTTGACAAATCCTTTCTTAGTGCGCCTATACATAGTAATAAGTACATTTACTGAAATTTTATGTCATATCCATAGCTTCAGCAGTTCCGGATAGGCGATGATGAATCACCCAGGACAAGTCTTTTTATATATACAGATTGTATGATATAATATAAGAATGACATTTTAGAGAAAGTAATATGTATTAAATTCCTAATAATTTAATAATAACATAAAGGTACATAATATATAATATACAGCCATATAATGTAATATCAACCAATAAATATTAACATGTTCCTGTAAAGTGTATATTATATATTATTATTTTATATTATTTTTGAAAAATAACAAGAAAATAAAATCGAAAAAAAAATGCAAAAAAAGTCGAATTCCGGGCGGTCGTATTATCACATACGGCACTAATAGTCGCCGTCCGAGAAGCTTAAGGACGGATACGAACTCAGACCTGCCTAACAACCTTCGTTTGGGGGACCTACGCCTAATCTACCGAGCCAGAATTTGAGTTGCCAATAATGGTCAAAACTTCAACACTTAAGCTATGTGTCTACGGAGCGATGTAAACCGATATATTCTATATACGATGTAATCGTGTATAATTTTGATGTATCTACACACTGTTTAAATTTTAATTGTAATTTATTCAATGATCTGACCTTTGTTATTATTATTACATTATTATAATGTATGTTTGAATATTACATTTATTTAAATCAAACCACAAAATTGTGTTTACGTCAAGCAATATACAATATACCTACGTTATTAAGGACCAAACAATATGTCTACAATAATATAATGCAATATTAATTGAATCAAAAACAAAACAACAAAATTGTGCATTTGTGCGTTGGAACGATGGCTGACTGACATTTTGTGAACACGAATTTTAAGTGTACAAACCGAATTTGCTTACAAATCCACGGGTTTCAAAAGAAATAAACTTAACAAATAGAGCATAAACGGAAGTTGAAAAGACGAAACGAATCGAGAAAAACCAAAAAAGCAATAATAACGACCGACGCTGACGTCGACTGTGATGGCTATGGACCGATATCGCGTACAAACCGCACATCGAAGGCTTTTAAAAAAACCGAACTATGTGTAGAGGACTGTCATAACTATATAATAGAGGAGTGACGGGGATGAGAAAATGTCGAAAAACAGCGTAAAAAGCGTATTATTTTTCGAAAAAAGTTTTATTTTCGAAACATTTGAAAACCAACCGACCACCGCCACGGTGAAGGTACGCGATTGGACGCGCTAAGGAATCGATGGAAACGGGTCGAGCGGACTGTATAAACGGAGCGGTATTTAATTTTTTACACCCCGGTTTCACTACAGCTGGCGTTTTCCGTTCCACGATTCTACTATAGACAGCTGTTCTCGTAGTTAGCTGTTCTTCATTTTATAGTATAGGAAGGATAGCGGTAGCCATAGGTATAACAAATTATTTAAATATACGAAAATATACATCTTACTATGACAAAATAAATCTATTTTGCCATGCGTCTTACTTTTTATATAGTCGCAGGTTGCAGTAGAAAATGGAAATTAAAATAATAATAATAGCGATTAGCAACCGACAACGCTGTTAATTTAAAAATAAATTACCCAATATAGTAATATATAAATATTTTACTGTATGGACGACGCTGCCGGTCATCCAATATCCGTATACAAGAACGCAGCTTAAACGTACCCGCACGCACATGATTGCAGCACATCGCTTATAAATACAATACGATATTGTTCGGATGACGCTGCCGGTCGTCCAAACACTGCTCGTGTGTACATGCGTACGGCGTACCCATATGCTCCTGGTATCTGAGAGAAATACCAATTTACACACGACAATTAATGTAATATGAGGCTGGTGGTATTTTTGGTATACCGATAATTACCAGTATCCGGTATTTTCGGTATTTCAGAATACCGGTATACCGTGATTCGGTAATTACCGTTATTACCAAAAATACCATATGTCATATATTATTATTATAGCATTTATTATTTATTATTTTTATATATTCATAATGAAATAAATAATATTGTAATTTTCGTTATCTGTTATCTGATATTATATATCATAGACTAAGATTATATGAATGGATAGGAAACGCCTAAACTGGCTTCGCAAGAGGTTGCGGTCTTTTTTGGGGAAAAGAGAAATCTCAATATCTAGGAGAGAGATAGACTATAAGAGGCCTTTTTTTGAGGTGAGGTTACAATAATTAGCAATTATAAAGGAACCCTTATAACCTCAAAAAATGTATCACTTTATTGTCAGTCGATAAGTCCGTTGTTCTATCCATTCTTATAATATTTATGACTTAGATATAATGGACTGGAAGTCTTGAAACGATGATAACCTAATCTAGGGCTGGCGGTATTTTCGGTTTACCGATAATTACCGGTATTTAAAAAAATACCGTATAACCAGTAATACCGTAGATACCGGTAGTAAACAAATACCGGATACCGGTATCAACATTTTAAATACCGCCAGCCCTAAGGTAGTAACTAGTAGGTAATTTATAACTATTTTACTATTTAAAAATGTACAATATTTTTTAAAAATATAAAATTTAGAATATTATACAATTAATTTTAGTAGGGGTTACGATCGTCCCGTCATCCAAAACACGAGCCGCCACTGCTACAGTGTACTCTCGGTAACTCAAAGCTCATAGGGAACAAAAAAAAATTTGACTTACTAAAAATTTCGAGTTAACAAAATCTTAACGTGATATTGTTATTTGAAAGGGAATTTTATTTGTTCGAGATGTCAAGAATTTCGAGTTATCAAGGTTCGAGTTACCAAAAGTACACTGTAAATTACTATTATATTAATCATATTCAATAATCGAAATTTCAGGCCTGTGATACCTGAAATACGATACGTATGTTTGTGATGTAATTTTTTCCAAATATCTTAAAAATACTGCATCGATAGTGGTGTCATCCTCGTAGATTTGGCTTGATTGTTCATCGTATATAAATTAAATGTGTCCATAAGAAAATTTTTAAAAGTTTCCGATTTCTCATCATTAAAATTGATGTTAAAGTCACCAAATTGTTATAATTTATAAATTATGATTATAATGCATAATACGCAGATCTTATTATTACGCTGTTTCAAACCCTCACGTTATACCCGTTTTCTATTACTTAGTCTATCAATATCGATATCAATTCATGATCGGGAGAAGTGCCGTGAAGCTGTGACCGCCATCTTGTAGAGTAGATCAAGCCAGAAGAAGAAGAAGAAGAAGAGATCGATATTTCATAGCATATCATACATTTTCCATTATATACTTGTCAATTCTTATCAAATCTATGACATTTTCTATTAGAAGATTAATATTTCCTCAAAAACAATAACTTTCTCATGGAATTCTCGACATTTTTGATTAAACACATGATATTTCAAATAGAGTAATTTACACTTCTATTATTACACTATTTACACTACAATTCTATTATAGAGGTTTGATAATTTATAACAAAGCATTCATTTTTGATAAGACATTTCTCTTCAAAATTATATCATGTCCCATCGAAGGCTCAATATATTGTGGAAAAGCATAATCTCCAACATAATACTACACTATTATAATTTTATCCATGACATTTTCCATGAAATTAGATTTTAGGAGCAAGATATCTCCAGTTGGAAAATTTGTATTTTAGAGAAAATCATACGTTTATCATAAATTACTTGTTAATTGTTATTAAATCTATGACATTTTCTATTGGAGGATTGGTATTTCCTCAAAAACAATCATTTTTCCATAAAGTCCTCGACTTTTTTGATTAAATCTATGAAATTTCAAATAGAATCCATTTACACTTCTCAGAAGTTTCATTAGAGGCTTGGTATTTCACAACAAAGCATACATTTTCCATAAAAACATGGGCAATTTCATAAAAACATTGATGATACTTCTGATTAAATTCTTGAAATTTCCTAATAGATGTAAGATATTTTCTAGAATAGCACAATATCCAATTTAATATTAGACAAATCTTAAGAAAAATCTATGATATCTCCTATACATATAAATAGGTAATAAGAAAATATATAAATAATCAAACCTAAATATAGGGTATTATACTAATGAGTATATAATTTTACCACACAAGTAACATAAGCTATACAGCTAGATTTTTTTTAATTCCTTTTTATTTTCTCGTTCTGTGGTTCATTTTATGCAATATTAATCCTAGAAAATGGCAATACTTAAGAGGACGCTACACATTTATTTTTGTCTCCATCTTACAAGGGCATAACATAGCAAATTTACACTCTGCAGATCACGTTTAACTCAGTTAATTTAAAAATTAGAGTGAATCGGCGTATTATGAAACTTGATGGTAAGAACATTGTCTGTGTTTGTATGTTGGTTTTTTACGATAATTCAGTTTTTAAGTGAGTTATGAGCATTTTTTATTTACACTATATTATATACGCATAACTCACTAAAAAATTGAAGTATCGTAAAAAACCTAAAAAAAACACAGATAACGTGCTTACCACCAGGTTTTATAATAGGTAAATTCACACTAATTTTTAAACTAGTAGACTTAAACGCGTTCTCCTGAGCGTAAATTTGCTATATTACGCATTTTTAAGACGAAGACAACAAATGGCTGGGTAAGTGCTTTTAAGCAAGTGACCGGGCAATGGAATGCGGGTAAGACACGGTATCTTCGACCGTCGCCGATGTAGGTGCCTCGGAGACCGGAGTGCGTGGGGGTGAGTCATTCTGTCACGGCGCAGCACGTCGAAGATGAACTACTGAGACCCTGGTACCTCGGGTCCCTTGCTGCTTGTCGTTTCACGCTGTAACTACGTCACTGGGCGTGGGGTCAGTGGCGACGCCTAGCACGGAGGTGGTCGCTGGATCTCTTGGGAAAGTCCCAATTATGGTGGTTTAACTGGCTCTTTCTGCCAAGCACCGGTATACGCTCGGAAAAATGGCATTTGAAGTGTGGAGGACCCGGAGATTTGCTGTCAGGTCTCGCGGTAATCGACACGGTGGTACCTTAAGGTAGGCTGGTGGTATTTTCGGTATACTAGTAATTACCGGTATTTAAGAACGGTATCTAGTATTTTCAATATTTAAATTGAAATAATAATTTTAATCAATTTCAAATTAAATAAACATTATTGCATTTAAATTTATTATAATTATGTGAACATACAAATTTAAAAACTTGAAATATTTATAATTGTATGGATGAGTTTAAACTGTTCTACTATAACTACCTGTCATGATGTGTTGCGTCATATCGTGTTGTATCATGGTCCATATATTTAACTAGTAATGGGGGACGTTGACGGAGCCACTGTCTCTATCCTGAATATCCGGTAAATTTGAAAATGGCATCATACATGATTCAGATATAAAACTTGAGTTCTGTGAATCAATTACTACGATTATTACGTAAGAGTTAACTAAGTAATACAAATAATGTAATATTTATATGAAAATTGTTCTAAAAGTGAAATACCCCCCCCCCCCCCCATAGATAAAATTATTAGCCCCTCAACCTCTACAAAGAAAAATCC
Organism: Sitobion miscanthi; assembly: GCA_008086715.1. NCBI lineage: Eukaryota > Metazoa > Arthropoda > Insecta > Hemiptera > Aphididae > Sitobion > Sitobion miscanthi. Next base: position 6,140,376 of record CM017802.1, on the reverse strand, counting down.
TGGCTACACAATCGTTTTAATGTGTGGGTAATCACCCGGCTTTATGTTTTTACTTAGACCATTTTTACAATTCGTGGGTCAAAAATAAAAAGATTCCAAATCGTTTTTATGAAATTGTTCCGGATAGCAATTTATTTGAATACTTCTTGTACAAAATTTTTTTATACTTGGAATTCCAAAGCATAAAGTAACTTTTATGATTTAATTTATAAAACTATAGCTCTAAGTGAAACTCGGAAAGGGTTGGACTTGCTGAGAGTGGGTACCGATTTTAGAGACAATGTCGTTGGAATTATAAAAGTCGCAAATGCTGCAAGACGAAAGTTTAGGACTTGTGATAAGGATTAGTGATATGGATTAGAGATAAGGCTTGGAACTTTGGCGGGAATGTTTAAAAGTTTGAGCGTCCAGCGATCGGTCACGAACGTTGTAAATTGATAGGCTGGATACGATCTCCAGGATCACTTCCCGTTTGTTCGCTGCTTTTGGTTGTTAAAAAGTGTAGAGTCGATAGGTTTATTTGATTTCGTAGCTATCAGTCATATAATCAAATAGGTAGGCGATCCGACTACATGCGAAACGTAATCACCAGGTATGCAATCCACCTGCGGTGGATTGCGGACCCCGTTAGTTGCGTAGATAGGTAAATAATCGAAAAAATTGTTGGACCCTCTTGTTAGTTGTAAGTGAGTACCGATTTTGGAGAAACATTCGAAATCTAAATGTCGCACTTATATAGAAGGTGATTTTGTGATAAGAATTTCTGATATGGCCTGGCTCTTTGGCGGTGTCGTTTCGAAGGCGGGAAAGTTTCAGTGTCTAGAAATCTCCCATGGCCCATAAAAACCGGCAATTCAATGATGATACTATCCTCCATGTCCGGTGCTTTTTTGTATGTGTAAGAAAATGTTAATTCGACAACCTGCATATTAGAGTGTCCAGCAAGTCAGTCATTACCTGTCTAACACAAAACAAAAATAAGCAATCCAATTGCGGCGGATAGAGTGGTATGTGCCGTCAAATGCCCGGTGCTATTTCTTATGTAAAAACTGTAAAGTCAAAAACCGTGTTGGAGTGTCTAGCAAGTCAGTCATCTCAAGTCAAAATCGATTAGCTTCCAATTAGCCACCTAGTTAGGCAATCCGACTTCGTCGGACCGCGGAAAATGTGCTACAGCTTATCAGGTAGGCAATCCACCTGCGGTGGATTGCAGACCCGACTTCAAGCGGCTATAAGTGAAAACCCTATCACACAACTTACGAAATAATCTAGGAAAAATACAAACTATATACAATATACAAACAATTATAATATGTATTTATTGTATGATATATAACAATGAACATTTTTTGAGAAATGTGCAATTATAATTCCTAAAAAAAATAAAATATAGATACATAATATTATATTCACCAGTAAAATACATATAAACATGTACCTGAAGTGTATATATATTTATATACAAAAAAAAATGTAAAAACCTCCATTTTTAAGTGTTAAGCAAGTCGGTCATCACCGTCTAAGACGAAACCAAAATGAGTAATCCGTCTACGGCGGATAAAATGATAGGTATGTGACGTCGCATGTCCAGTGCCTTTTCTTATGAAAAAGTGTTGGAGTGTCTAGAAAGTCAGTCATCTCAATTCAAAATCTATTAACTTTCAAGTTAGCCACCTAGGTAGGCTATCCGACTTCGTTAGGTTAGGACTTCGTCGGATAGCGAACAATGTACTGCAGCAATCAGTCTAGTATGTCTAGCTCCTATAAGTGAAGAGAAAAGTTTTTTTCCAAAAACCCAATCACACAACATTCGAAATAATTTACGAAAAATAAAACAAATATGTATTTATTGTATGATATAATAACAATGACAATTTAAAGAAAATAATATGCGTTTAATTCCTAATAATTTAAATAACATATAGGTACATAATATAGTATAATATACAGTCATATATTGTAATATTAACGTATATTATTTTATTATTTATGAAATTTAACGTGAAAAAAAATGCAAAAAGTGTCGTGATAAGGGAGGCCGCGTTGTAGAATGCGGCTCAGCCGGTAGCCGCCCGAAAAGCGCTACGACGGATTCGAACTCAGACCTACCTAACATCCTACGTTTGGGGAACCTACGCCTAACCTATCGAGCCACAGTTTGTGATGCCAATCTTGTATAAAACTTCAACAATTAAGCTGTGTGTCTACGGAGCGACGTAAACCAATATATTCGATATTATACATCGATGTAATTCTATGTATCTACACACTGTTTAAACTTTAATTGTCTTCTATTCACTTATCTGACCGTTATTATTATTATTAAATTATTATGTATGCTTGAATAATACATTTACGTTAAGCAATATACCAGCTACGTTATTAAGGACCAAACAATATGTCTACAATCACATAATGCAATATTTATTGGATCAAAAACAATATATATCAACTGCGCACTTGTGCGTTGGAACGAAGACCGACTGACATTTCGTGAACGCGAATTTTTAAGCGTACAAACACGGTTTTCAAAAGAAATGAACATAACAAAAAGAGCACAAACGGCATTTGAAAAGACGAAACGAATCGGGAAACACGAAATAATCAATAATAACGACTTACGCTGGCGTCGATTGCGATGGCCATAGACCGATATCGCGTACAAACCACGCGGCTTTTAAAACAAACGAACTATAGGTGAAATGAGAAAAAGTCGAAAAGGCGTAACATTTTTCGAAAACGTTTTAAAACCGACCGCCGCCGCCGCCGCTGCGAAGGTACGCGATTGGTCGCGCTATAGGGAATCGACGGGTATGGTCCGGCGGACTGGGGAAACGGAGCGGTGTTTAATTTAATTTAATATTTCCACCATGAGATCTTCCATGATATCCTTATAGATCAGCTGTTTTCCTTACGATTTTATAGTATTAGACTAGATGCGGGTGTTTTGTCATCCCGCCTGCGGCGGGAAGACTGTGTTGGCGATTCCGGGTGTTTGTCACTGTGTGCTGGGTTTTTTGATCCGGAACGTGGGGTCGTCGGTATTTTGTTTTGTAGTGTTGGCAGCAATGGTTTGGCGGTAATTTTTGAACCTGCGAGAGTGTCTAGTCGTAAGTCACGGCCGGCGATTCAAGTCGATCGTACGACAAAGCCAGCCAGGTAGGCGACGACGCCCCGGGCGTATATGTCCGGATGTCAAGTGTGTGTTGAAATCGGAAATTCGGATTCTGAGTTTGAGTGTCTAGCTATCAGTCATCTGGGGTGAAAGTCGTTTCCGAACGGACAAACCGCTTGTGGCGGATCGGATGCAGTGGGAGTGTTATTCGCTCGTATGCAAGTAGCTAGTCATGTAGGCAATCCGACTACGTCGAATAGCAGACGACGCCCCTGGCGTATATGTCCGGATCTCGAGTGTGTGTTGAAATTGGAAATTCGGATTCTGAGGTTGAGTGTCTAGCTATCAGTCATCTGGGGTGAAAGTCGATTCTCGAGCGGACAATCCGCTCGCGGCTGATCGGATGCAGTGGGAGTTTAATTCGCTCGTATGCAAGTAGCTAGTCATGTAGACAATCCGATTACGTCGAATAGCAGACGACGCCCCTGGCGTATATGTCCGGATCTCGAGTGTGTGTTGAAATTGGAAATTCGGATTCTGAGTTTGAGTGTCTAGCTATCAGTCATCTGGGGTGAAAATCGTTTCCGAACGGACAATCTGCTTGTGGCGGATCGGATGCAGTGGGAGTGTAATTCGCTCGTATGCAAGTAGCTAGTCATGTAGGCAATCCGACTACGTCGAATAGCAGACGACGCCCCGGGCGTGTATGTCCGGTTCTCAAGTGTGTGTGTCGTAAATCGGAAATTCAGATTCTGAGTTTGAGTGTCTAGTTATCAGTCATTTGGGGAGAAAGTCGATTCTCAAACGGACAATCCGCTTGCAGCGGATCGAATGCAGTGGGAGTGTAATTCGCTCGTATGCAAGTAGCTTGTCAAGTAGGCAATCCGACTACGTCGAATCGCGAACAGCGTTCATTACTGTCACCGAAAACTCAAAATTAAGTTATAAATTCAAAACGTTTCGGGCGCATATATTCAAGCCTGTATATGGTATTAGCAACACGACAGCGGCGCTCTCCGCGATGTCAATCGGTCCCCGGGCTGCACGCGACCTATACATTAAGCAGGGAAGGCGAATCTGGTTTCAACAGTACCGTACGGAGTCCGTAAAGACAGTAATACTCGAATTTTGAAAAAAAATCGTAAAATTTACTCTAAATACGAATAATATGATAAATTGGACGTGATAGCGAAAGGTGAATAACAAAAAAAAAAAACACGAAAAAGAAAAAGGATTTATCACGGCCGCCGCAAATTTACGACAATCCGGCAGCCGGAATCGAAACCACGACCTGCAAGTCATCCGCACGTACGCCTAAACTTACATAGCTACCTATCGAGTTGAAAACAGCAGTCAAATCTATGACTTTTAAACCGTGATACGCGAAAAAAATCTAACACTCCGACGCATATATTCAAGCCTGTATATAGTAATAACGACGCGACGCCGCTAAACTAATAATATAGTTGTTCATCAATTACTTACTTAAAAACGATATTTATTAAATACTCATAACTACACGTACCTACATAAGCAATATCAAACAGTATAGGCATATCATTATACAATTTAACTACCAGACTATATTGATATACATGAAGATCTATTAGTTATTAAAAATATTGGTATCTACAGCATTAAAATGTTTAATTTCCTCAATCAATCAAGTCACTTAAAAACTGTAATGAATTAAGAGGGTACTAAATATTATTCAAGTAGGTTAATTTTATTGTACTATTGTCGATTCAAGTATAAAGTAACCTTATAATTCAGCCTTTGTTTAATAATATAGGTGGGTTGCTTAAAAAATGTGTAGATAATAAAATAGTATTCATTAAATAGTTTAATAGGATAGTCATACCATTATACAATTAAACTGCCAGAATTAAATACATAAAAAGTTATAATTTGTCTATGAATATGGGTACATAATTTGACTCACCTAAAAACTGTAATATTTTAAGTACCTACTACATAGTATATTATATATTAATATTTAACCACATAATCGAGCCCATGTCAACGATCAAACCTACCTATATAAGTAATATCAAGTAGTATAGTCATATACATTACCTCGACCAATTAATTCACCTAAACTTTAGTATGATAAGCACTACATAGTATACATGCATGTTAGTTATATAATATTGTCTATTCAAGTATAAAAGAACCATCCCATATAATCCAGCCCATAATATTTTACCACATAATAAAAGCCATATAGCTGTGTATATTGTTATTGTTTAATTGATTTTATGCTTATGATTAAACCTCTCAAAAGATGCTTAATAAATGTAGCTAATTGTTTATCAAATAGTTAATAGATCACTTAATACTCATAATGAAAACTAAGTATATAAATTGTTTCAAATGATATGTAGTCATATAATCATACAATTTAATTGCCAGACTTTAATTTTATACATACATTTTTATTTTGTTTTTTAATATTTATTATTTTAAATCTATAGCATAATTTGTATGCTAAACCAAATTTGACTCACCTGAAAACTGTAGTACCCACTACTTAGAATACCATATATTTATATTTTACCACACAATAAAAGCCATATAGCCGTGTATAATTATTGTTTAATTTTATTTATGCTTATGTTAGAACATATCAAACAATGCTTAATAAATGTAGCTAATTGTTTATCAAACACTTTAATTGATCACTTAATACTTATAACTAAACATGCCTACATGGTATATCAAATAGTTTAGCCATATCATTGTACAATTTAACTGCCAGAATTTAATTAAATACATAAAGATCTATAAATTTATAATAAATTATTGTATGATATAGTATCTGCAGCAGTTTTGTATCCTATATAAAATTATAATTACCAAATTGCATTACCTCAAACAATCAACTCCCCTAAAAATTGTATATATCTAATACTATGTAGGTAAACTACTGTCTAATTCAAGTACAAAAGAACCATCCCATGAAAATAATATGGGTGCGTTAATAAGTATTATTTATTAAAAATTTAATTTCATATAGTACTCATAAGTTATTTCAAATAGTATATAAACTTATCGTAAAACAATTTAACTGATAGATTTTAATTAAATACATAAAGTTCTATTTTGTTATTGTATTAATATTTTATTTAGAATCTGTTACGGTATATTTTGTATGCTACACTAAATTTGACTCACCTAAAAACTGTAATATATTATGTATATATTTATATTTATTCATGAGCACAAAATCAAATTAATAAATTGTTATATAACTAAACAACTATTTGTATACTCAGCTATTGATTTTACAGTCAACATTTATTAGTTTAGATATAAATACATAATACCTATACTATGTAGTAGGTACTAATATATTACAGTTTTAGGTGAGTCAAATTTGGTAAACATAAATTTAGTGTAGCATACAAAATATACCTATAGTATAATCATATCGACTAATCTATAATAATAATAATTTTATATGTTAGTATATACTTTTTTTGTCTATTTAGTATAAAAACCCATCCCATATAATCCAGCCCGTGTTAAATGAGATAGTTGCGTTGCACATACACTGTAAATAATAAAAATTGTAGATAATAAAATCAAGTATTAATTTAACACTAAAACTCGAATTTTCGAAAAAAACGGCAAAAAGCGCGCGCGTTGATAATGTAAATGACGAAAAAAAAAAATGCGAAAAAAAATCTGAATTATCCATCACGGCCGCCGCAAATTATCATCGATTCCGGGCGCCAGCATCGAACCCACGACCCCGAGTCAACCGCACCGACGCTTAAACCTACCTACCTACATACCGAGATGAATTCTGTCGGCAAATCAACGACTCTTAAGGCGTTTCGCCGTCCCGGCGATTTCGACGTCCGCTCGGGGCTTTAGAGCGGGCGATCCAACCGCGTCGGCGAGCGGACGACAGGCTCCGCCGCCCTCGGACGTGTAAACCGCGAAATCCGCGTAACAAAATAGAACCTCCCGACGCACGTATTTATGCATGTATATAGTAATACCCACTCGAAGGGGGGTTTTAGGCGACCCGCGGCGAAAATTTTCGAAAAACGTTAAGACGCCGCGCTCGATTTCTCCGCAGAGGCCCCGTCCGCGAACGAAGCGGGGCCGCGCGCAAACTACAAATTTACCGGGGAACGCGAATAACGGGAGAAAAGGGCCCGGAGACGCGTCGAAGACGGCTAAAACTCGAATTTTCGAAAAAAAAAGGGCGAAAAACGCGCGCGACGGCGGCGGTCGGTGTGCACGTCTTTTCCGCTCCAGCGGGCTCGCCGGGAAAAAAGTACCGCCGCGCGCGGCCTATAATTTTAGCGAGGAACGCGAATAAGGTCCGAACGGGGCCGCCCGGAGCCCCGTAGGGGGGCAAAACTCGAAAACGTTTGAAAAATTTGAAAAACGTGAAAAAAATCGCGAAGAGTGATAAGGAGCGTTGATAACGCGGCGACGGCCGGGACGCGGGCCGCCGAAAAAATCTAATTTTCTCATTGGTGGGTTCCCTAAAAAGTACGAAAAATCGGCACAGGCTGCGCCCTCGGGTTCACGTTTTATAGTATAAGGACGACATTGTCTCTAAAATCGGTACCCACTCTCAGCGAGTCCAACCCTTTCCGAGTTTCACTTAGAGCTAGTAATATAAATAAATCAATAATGATAATAATAATAATAAATACAATTTTTCCACTGAGCCGGGTTCGAAAAGGTGACTGCGCGCGTCGTAGCCAACTGTGTGACCTTTGCACCACACTGCCAGCGACTAGTTTGGGCTACACTTCCTGAAAAGCGCCGCCGTCACCGTCTCAATTTGTCTGGCAACGACTGTACATGAGTTGTGTTATTCAAAAAATGAATACGGTGCTCCGATTGGTAGCATTAATCAGTGTGACCACATTGCCAACACGTAGATACTATTTGGGCATCCCTATTTCCCCCCTTTATTTTGTAATTTATTCATTGATAAATGAGTCGAAAAATGTTAGGTTAGCATCAGATTTTTTGGTTTGGTTAAGTCTGAATAGTTCGGAGTTCAGACTCTCTGATCTGGTATTTGAATTTGGATACTTCACGAAATTTACAGCCACTTACAAACTACGAAGCCGTTAAATTATTGTAAGTACTTAAAATAATAAATATAATAATATTAAAACGCCTCTGATAAATACTTTATAGTAGATACATTGAATTCTCATTTCCAGTGGGTGGGAGTGGCTCACTAATCGTAGCGTCGCCATAATACACCTAAATACCTAATGTACGATGTTGGGAATAGATCATTAATAATTTATTAGATAATCATAATTATAACAGTAGTAGATTGTATCTAGATAAAGATAAATATACTAAACTTTATCCAGTTATGAGCGTAAAATTAATACATTTATTCTAGATAAATTTCAGATAGTTTCATGTTTAATTTTGAAAATATTCATTGATATAGGTATTTATTTAAAAAAAATTACATGATTTAAAACATATTAAAAATAAAATGGTTATTTTTTAAATACATATGAAAAGTCATTCTCTGACTTAATTCAATAATAATACAAAGAAGCTGCCTATTAGCTAACATTTAAAATAATAATAATAATAAATGCTTTTAAAATAATATTAATATCCAAACTATGTTTGATCTACAACATAAAATTGTTTTAAAAGTTCTATCAATTAACTTATTATGCCGAGGTGTTAAAACTTGTATTGCCTTACTAAATAACCTCTTAACTGGTGCTGAGGATGTAAGTGTAGAATTATATTTTACAAATACCCCTAATAAAATTAGACTGATGGTTGTAAAATTATTTTGTCTTCAGTTTTGGCTTGCTGATACAGTATCAGTAAATAAGTAAATTTGTCTGTGCATTTCCCATAAAAATATTGATTTTGAGCTAATATTTAATTCTAAATACTTTTAAAGTTATATTTTTTGTCAACAGAATCCCTGTACTTTCAAGATGTCGAAAAATCCATTTGTGAACTGTAAGTCACGTAAACGAAGAAAGACCAAAGTCCCATCCATCAAATTATTTTGTCCACGCACAATGGTAAGGTATGATGGATCACATAGTGATTATCCTACTAAATGGGTATGCAAAATGTGTCTTACAATGATCTTGAGCGAAGAAGCCGTAAGAAATCATTTGACCAATTGCAGTGGTCAATCTAACAGAGCTTAACCCCCCAAACTAACGAAAAAGTAATAGTTCAGTCTTATATTTTTTATTAAGTATTATCAAACATGATGTAAAAAGTTAATTTATTTTTATTTTGTTTAGAAATGAAGATACTGGTTACATATGTGAGTATTGTAACAAGGTATTTTCAAGGCGTGTTACGCTAAAGAAGCACTTAGAACAACATGAAAAATCATCTAGCAGTCTACACTCAGAGGTATCTGACAATGAAGTTGAAAATGCTCCTTTAATAACAGAACATGGAAATGACGATAACGACAGACCTGAGGAGGAAAATCCAATCAATAACATTGAGTTGACTTAATTTTGATTTATTCAAATTCTTTTTGATTTTTTAGTAGATATTATTTTTTTTTGAAATTCCTTACGACCTGCAATTCTGAGTAATTCATAGTAATTTGTGTTTTGTATCTATATATTTAACTTTGAATTATGTTATGAATTGATTAAATTACCTATTTTAAACTTTATATTTATAAAGATTTTATTTCTTCACCCATACTAAATTACTCGGCGTAATGTAATTTGATTTTTATTACATAATTATTTAATAATTAATATTACTATTATTTACTATTGAAATGGTGTCACAGACAATTACAATTTACATTTTATTGATATACGAGCTGAGTTGTTGAGCGTAAAACACTCATTATCTCAAAAAGTATTAATGACTTTGAAAATATTTTTTTACATAGTTTCAAATTGTTATAAAGTGTTTCTATTAAAAACTTATATTTTTAAATATTTTTTATCCTTATATAGTTTTAAAGTGTTTTACTTTTTTGAATGACAATGCAGTTTCAATTTCATTTTTGACACAGAATATTTTTATGTATTTTGATACAGTGTTGAATTTAGGACGAGTAGCTTATAATAATACTTTTTGAGATAATATGGTGTTTAACGCTTTATTAATTATATTTTATGCATACTAGTATAATAATAAAATAGGACTAATGGGTGATAACGAATAATTTTTAGTATCGTAATTCGCAATGTTCGTTTATTCTTATTATAAGCTATCGAATAATAAAGTGCACGATTGAATACCGTCATTTTTATTGAACATTCGAATAACACTATCGAATTATTCGATAGTCGTTATTTGGCAGTGTCCACCACTAAAAATAGCATATCATAGTACCTATCATACAAAAACAAGTAACAACCAATCAATTTTATTAATGTGGTAATGGTGTAATGTTGAGCACAGACTGCTTCTATCTAGTAATTAATTGTTGGTTGTTGACATAAGTCATACAAATTTCATTGTTATAATATGATCATTTAACCTGTTTTTTAAATCCAGAATTCAATTGTTCATAAGGTTGTTATAATTTTTTATTATATTGAATTTTACATGAAAAATAAATTTATACATTTTGTTTTTTAAACCATCAAAAATACTATTTTTTTTAATGTCTAGTATAGATTAAAATTTAAAAGTTAAATAAATTATATTTCAGTATCTTATACTATATACCTATTATGGTCTCATATTAAATTAGACAGAAAATGATCAAAAATGAATTCAGGTTTTGAAACTTAAAAGAGGAAATAAGAAAAAGTCAATTAATCAAAACAATTTAGTCATTTTTTCATTTTAATTTATACTAAAAATTATCAGTTAAATATTAAATTAAGTACCTATTTACACAAAATATGATTTTTATAGAAAATAAATATTTATTCACCTGTTATACAATTTCTAATATAAATGTCAGTAGTTCAAGCAGAATTTTACAACTCACAAGCCACTAACTCACAGGCCACAGCTACAGAGTAAGTTAGGCTTGACCACATGCATTTCATACAAAACTCTAGGGAATTAATTAAATAAAACCACTTTTTACAGAGACCATTAAGTGTTTTATTCATGACTGTATCAAATATACGATGTACTGAGTTCCACTTATTACATGAGTCAACCCTATTTTTTAAAATTTGTTTTGCATGTTTTTAAAACAAAATAGTAAACTACTAAGTCCTTAAGTTTTAACCAATAAGGCGACTATAATTTGATTTTATCAATTTAGATAATAATAAGTATATGTATGAAGTTTATACTTGGTTCTTTTTTACTTTTTGAAAAAAAAATATACCTCTAAATACCGGTATTTACCGGTATCAGAATCGAAACCTTAACTCTGTAATTTTAAGAACCGGAACCGAAACCGAAAAAATCATGAAGGTTCCAAGCCATGATCTGAATATTAATATAATGGACGCAAATTTATCTAATGATTATCTTAACATAATGGCAAGTAATAATTTTATCTCTCTTAAATATAACTTAACACGTGTAACAAATACAACAAAATCTTGCATTGATCACATATTTACTAAAAATATCGATATGCATTGCATAAACTCATTTATTCTGGAATGCAATAAAACTGATCATTATGGAACGATAATTCAATTTAACCATCATTTAACCCTACCAGTTCACATATTAATAAGAACAATGAAAAGAATAAAAGAGTAAAATATCAAGCTCATAAATGAGACTATTGATAAGGTAAATTGGATTAAAATTTTAAATACTTATAATATCGATATTGCTATGAATTGCTTCCTACATAAAATAGATGAAATAATACAAAATGCCTCATGTAATATTGCAATTGATAAATCAAATAAATGTAATAAGCTTAAAACATGGACAAATAAGGGCTTAGTGATCTCTATAAAAATAAACATAAAATGTCCAAATAATTATTATTAAGTCCATTTGATTTTAATTTAAAAATTAAGTACATAAAATATAGAAATTTACTTACTAGTTAAATAATTAAAGCAAAAAAAAAATGCATTATCAAGCCCTTTTAAAAAAATATGAATACAACCCTAAAAAAATATGGCAACTTACCAATGAGATTGCAGATAAACCAAAAAATAAAAATATAGTTATAAATGAAATTAAAAATAATGATTGCATATTAAATGATAGTATAGATATTGCTAATGAATTTAATAAATATTTTATTAATGTAGGTAATGAAATTGAAAATAAATACTAAAAGATAATTTTAAGAAAGAAAACTGGGAAAATCTTAATTCTAAATGTCATATAAAAGATTCAATTTTTCTAACTCCTATTACTCGTGACAAAATAATAATATATATAAAAAAAATTAAAGACCACTCTGCATTTATTGAATGTGGAATCACAAACTTTATACTTAAAAATATTGCTGATAGTTTATCCCTCCCTCTAATGATATTTAATTTATCTATGTCTTCTGGCATATATTCAACTTACCTTAAAAAATGTATGGTTACTCCTATTCATAAACAGGGGGATAAACTATTGTATAGTAATTATAGACCAATCTCCCTATCATTAAGTTTGTCTAAAATCTATGAAAAATGTATTAAATATAGAATTATGTCATTTCTAGACAAAAACTCATTTTCTTCTAATAATCAATTTGGGTTTCTAAAGGGAAAATCTACAAGTGATTCTCATTTTGTTTCTTAATAAATATGTACACGAACATCTTAATCAAAATAATAAAGTATTAGGTATATTCCTAGATATTAGAAGGCATTTGATTGTGTGAACCACCAATTATTACTGAAGAAACTAAATTATGCTGGAATCCGAGGTATTGCAAATAAGCTAATTAGTTCATATCTAAGTGATAGACATCAAATAGTCAAAATTAATGATAAACTAAGTCAATCTTTGTCAGTCAAGCATAGTGTACCACAGGAAACAGTCTTGGGTCCGATATTTTTATTCTATATATAAATGGTTTACTCAATATTAACACAGAAGCTGAGATTATGTATTTTGCTGATAACACAGTTATTCTTATCCATGATAAAAATAAAAAAGAACTATATATTAAAGCAAAATAATGTTTTTTTAATACTATTAAATCATGGTTTAATAACAATCTTCTTGAGCTGAATCTAAATAAAACCAAACACATTGTTTTTAGTGTAACTAATATGATATTTAGAATAATTCAAAAATCTGTGAACACTCACTCTAACTGTGCCCAGCGAATAATGATCTAAACTGTGGAAGTGTATGTATAGAAAACGTTAAATGTATAAAATATCTAGGATTGTACATTGATTCGCGTGGAAAAATCACATTGAATATTAATATCATTAAGTCGTAAATTCTTTTATATTTTTCGTAATCTTAGATCTATACCCGATAAAATACAATTAAGAATAATTTATATCTCACTCGTTCAATCAGTTATTACGTATGGTATTGAGAGTTGGGGTTGTGCTTATGATACTCATTTAAATAAATTAAAAATTTACTCATATATAAACATAGGAATTTTGTACCAATATGCAACCATAATGTAAATACTAGATTTAAGAAAAATATAAATATTAATATTCCTAGATGTTATAAATCTTTAGGCTTCAAAAGCACATTAAATACTGCTATTACTCTTTGTAAAGACTTAAAAATTAATATTAATTCTTCAATAATTGTAATCATTTTAAATATACCATATTAACACTACTCTAAGTTCTGATGTATAATTATTAAATCTATGCATTGTTTTCATTTATTATTATTATATATATGATAATGTAAATGACGAAAAAAATCTGATTTATCACGGCCGCCGCAAAATATCATCGATCCCGGCCGCCGGCGTCGAACCCACGACCCCGAGTCAACCGCATCTACGCCTAAACCTACCTACCTACCTATCGAGTTGAATACGGGTGTCAAATCAACGACTCTTAAGGCGTTTCACCGTCCCGGCGAATTCCGAACGCGATTTCGACGTCCGCTCGGGGCTTTAGAGAGGGCGATCCCACCGCATCGGATATGCGAGATTTGCGAAAGAAATCGAACCTTCCGACACATGTATTCATGCCTGTATATAGAATTACCCACTCGACGGCGGCGATATCGTCACTCGACTCTCGTCGTCGTCCCGCGGCCCCATGGCTCGTCCCGTAGGAAGTGCGGTCACCGGCGGCCTATAAATTTAGCGGGGAACGCGAATACGTCTTCGACGGGGAGGTCCGAATTAAAAAATGTGTTTAACGCGACCCGCGGCGAAAATTTTCCAAAATCGTGACGACGCCGCGCTCGCGGCTATAGATTACCCCTCCGCGAATGGTGTGGGGAGCACGTGAACTACGAATTTAGCGGGGACCGCGAATAACGGAAGAACGGGGCCCCGAGACGCGTCGAAGAGGGCTAAAACTCGAATTTTCGAAAAAAACGGCAAAAAGCACGCGCGTTGATAATGTAAATGACGAAAAAAAAAAATGCGAAAAAAAATCTGAATTATCCATCACGGCCGCCGCAAATTATCATCGATTCCGGGCGCCAGCATCGAACCCACGACCCCGAGTCAACCGCACCGACGCCTAAACCTACCTACCTACATACCGAGATGAATTCTGTCGGCAAATCAACGACTCTTAAGGCGTTTCGCCGTCCCGGCGAATTCCGAACGCGATTTCGACGTCCGCTCGGGGCTTTAGAGCGGGCGATCCAACCGCGTCGGCGAGCGGACGACCTGCTCCGCCGCCCTCGGACGTGTAATAAACCGCGAAATCCGCGTAAAAAAATAGAACCTCCCGACGCACGTATTTATGCATGTATATAGTAATACCCGCTCGACGGCGGCGATATCGTCACTCGACTCTTTTCGTCGTCCTGCGGCCCCAAGGCTCGTCCCGTAGGAAGTGCGGTCACCGGCTGCCTATAAATTTAGCGGGGAACGCGAATACGACTTCGTCCCGGAGGTCGGGCGTCTCGAAGGGGGGTTTTAGGCGACCCGCGGTGAAGATTTTCGAAAAAAAAACGTACGACGCCGCGCTCGCGGCGATCGATTTCTCCGCAGAGGCCCCGTCCGCGAACGAAGCGGGGCCGCGCGCAAACCACAAATTTACCGGGGAACGCGAATAACGGGAGAACGGGGCCCGGAGACGCGCCGAAGACGGCTAAAACTCGAATTTTCGAAAAAAAACGGCAAAAACGCGCGCGACGGCGGCGGTCGGTGTGCACGTCTTTTCCGCTCCCGCGGGCTCGCGGGGAAAAAAGTACCGCCGCGCGCGGCCTATAATTTTAGCGAGGAACGCGAATGAGGTCCGAACGGGGCCCCCCGGAGCTCCGCGGAGGGGTAAAACTCGAAAACGTTTGAAAAATCTGAAAAACGTGAAAAAAATCGCGAAGAGTGATAAGGAGCGTTGATAACGCGGCCGGCGGCCCGGAAAAAAAATCTAATTTTCTGATTGGCGGGTTGACTATAGGGTTCGAGAAATCGCCACTCGCTGCGCCGTCGGGTTCACGTTTTATAATATAAGGATAGAAGAAGATAGATAGTAAATATAGTAAAGATAGTAATAATTTGCTGTATTAGCACAGAATAGTTAGAATCAGAAAGCACACTCTAGATGTAAACAAAATCGTGTCGGGACGGCAGCCATCTTCCTAACGCGCACAATTATTATTATGGTCCGGGTCACGAAAACTGGCGGCTGTTCGCAGCGCCCTCCAGTGGCGTTTTTTCAGTAGGGCTATCTGACTACTATAGCCCTACCGAAAAAACGCCACTGGAGGCGCTGCGAACAGCCGCCAGTTTTCGTGACCCGGACTATAGTTATCATTATTCATTTGATAAGCGTCTTTTCATTTGTGGTGAACTTTACTGGCGTCTCGCTAGTAAAATACTGAACAATAAGTTTAGTTGTATAGACTGATCACACTGATTGCGCGTTAGGAAGATAGCCGCACGATTTTCGTCCGGGCCTATGCTGTATGTGTTAATACTTATCAGTGTCAGGGCCCTGGTCTTAGTAAGTATACAAATTAATCAAATACATATTATAAATTGTTGAGTCTGAAAAAGTTCTAAAACTAGAACCTTTTCATCGTAAAACAAAATAAAAAGTATTTAATCAAACTTTTTCAACAAATTGCTTAAACGTTTTATAAATATCTTCTCCTCTAGTTCTTCCGGCTAACGACAAGACTTTTAAAAACTCTTCCTTAACAGAAAAATCATCAAAACACATTCTGATGAAAATAGAAAGCTGTACAGTATCAATCATATCGTTAGACTCATCCATTTGTAAACTGAAGTATGAACATTTTGATAAATCAGTCTGTAGTTGAGTTTTTTGATTTGAAGATATGGCTCCAATACAACGCATTACTGTGTTACTTGATAATTGAATTGAATTAATGGCATCTACAATTTTACTTTTGTTTTTGAAGTCCGTAAATAATGAGTCAGAAGCTTCTTTAATTAATTCACCATCGGAAAACGGTTTTTTCTTCTTTTCTAATAAGTATGCTACTTTGAATGAAGCAATAGTTACATTTTGGGCCAATTTATTTGGATTTTTAAAAACAGACTGCGCTTGGTTCAGTTTTGATTTCATTGATTTTAGCTTATCTTATCGTAAACTAAAATGCGTTGGAAACTTTAAATCAAAATCTGCATGTTTAGTTCGGTAATGCCTTTCTATGTTTCCACGTTTGAAAATTGATAGAGTATCTCGGCATAATAAATAAACGCACTTGCCTTTCGTGTCAACAAAAAAAAACTCTAACTCCCATTCCTGATTAAAATGATAAGTTTAACACTTTTTATAAACATTAATTTTATTGTTGTAAAATTTAAAATTCTTAATAAATTCGGAATGTAAAAACGAAAAATATACGAAACATACAATACGTGAGGCACACTTGCACGTGACGACTAATTGACAGTCGAGTTATAACTAACAATAGTTCTATCACGATTGACCGATAATGGTAAATTCTTAGATTACAATATAGCAATCCACATTATCCTATTATTTATTACGCGATCAACATATAATAGTAAATTCCTAGATTACAATATAGTAATCTACATTATCCGATTATTTATTACGCGATCGACCGATAATGGTAAAATTAATTTTTATAACGATCGACCTTTATTCCTAGAAATATCGACCAGTCGATCGCGATCGACTGGTTGGTGACCCCGGTTCTACACTATAATTGTTAGCGTTGATTATGTTTTCATTATATCTGAGTAATTTGTTCATAATATACCTACTTCATTCTAGATTTCTTGTTTCGTTTCTAACAAAATAGGTAATCTAGATATCAAAATATGACACAAAATAAAATTATTATAATCAATCATCAACATTTAAACATATTAATTAATAGGGGAGAGTCATCAAGATAGTACGGAAGCGTAGTAGTGCCACATAGAAAAAAATATTTTTTGACAAATTCGACTTATTAAATCGAAATTTCGACTTGTAAACTCGAAATTTTGACTTAACAACTCAAAATATCGACTTAACAACACGAAATTTCGACTTATTAACTCGAAATTTCGACTTATCAACACGAAATTTCGACTTATAAACTCGAAATATTGTGATTTTTTTTAATACGTAATGAGCTTACAAAGTCACTGGAATCTTTGGAATTTACTGTAGTCAGCTGATTGACAATTCCGGTGGCTTATCGCGCGTCATTCTCACTATCAATCATTATTATTACTATTATGATTTCGTTGCCTTTAATACGATTTTCCGGACTTTTGGCCACCTTTCGAACTTCGAACGTTTTATCGATTTTTTTTTACCCATAAGTTATAGGACCTTTTCGACATCCGTGACCCGTAGTACCTACTTAGTTTGTGTTCGTACAAATGTTTTAGTATACAGAACGCGCTAGAAAATCCTAAGACTGAGTCGGAAGTTGGAGCCTGTGAAAAAAAAATTGGAAAAATATTAAATAGTGTCGTCACAAAATTGGAACATAAAAAACGCCTGATCTTTTATATATATAAGGAAATAATATATATGTATAATTCATACATATTTTAAAGGTGGTTTTTGGTTTAATTATTTACTATAAAAAAACTAATTATACCAAACTGTTGTTGGATACCATTTAAAAGTAATTAAATATTTATAATTTTAAATAATTAGCTGGAATACTCTCCTAAATGTCTGAAGTGATCCAAACTAGGCCACTCTTATCTACTTATTTAGACATATACACATATTTTACATGTTATGCTGTTAGTGTACCTAAATATTATTATTTGTAAATGGAGTTTATCCATAATAAAGAATAGAGATTATTATTATTATATTATTAATAGTAGTAGTAGTAGAGTAGTAGTAGTAGTGTAGTAGTAGTAGTAGTAGTAGTAGTAGTAGTAGTAGTAGTAGTAGTATAGTAGTAGTAGTTAGTAGTAGTAGTAGTAGTAGTAGTAGTAGTAGTAGTAGTAGTAGTAGTAGTAGTAGTAGTAGTAGTAGTAGTAGTAGTAGTAGTTAGTAGTAGTAGTAGTAGTAGTATAGTAGTAGTAGTAGTAGTAGTGTATAGTAGTAGTAGAGTAGTAGTAGTAGTAGTAGTAGTAGTAGTAGTATTAGTAGTAGTAGTAGTAGTAGTGTCGTAGTAGTAGTAGTAGTAGTAGTAGTAGTTAGTAGTAGTAGTAGTAGTAGGAGTAGTAGTAGTAGTAGTAGTAGTAGTAGTAGTAGTAGTAGTAGAGTAGTAGTAGTAGTAGAGTAGTAGTAGTAGTAGTAGTAGTAGTAGTAGTAGTAGTAGTAGTGTAGTAGTAGTAGTAGAGTAGTAGTAGTAGTAGTAATAGCAGTATAATAATATAAATTTTATATGAATTATGAAAATTATTTACCTATTTATAACAATTGTTAATTGATAGTTTTAGGTTGATTTTGCCTAATAAAGTGTTTTTAACTCCAGTTACAAGGATATTTCTATAACTCAAATACTGCGCAATACAAAACCATTGAATCAATTTGAATAGATCAATTTAAATTATAACATTAAACTGACAACAATGGTGAATAAATGTTGTGTAGTTGGATGCAAAAGCCTGTACACCAAAGACATGGTTAAAGTGCACAGGTAATTATATAATGAACTTATATCACCTATAAATATCCAAGGTAAATTTTTTTGCCATGAATTTTTTGATAATAAATTAATTTTCATTTTTTACTTTAGATTTCCGCTTAAAAATAAAACAATTTTGCCCTTTTGGGTAAAAATTGCTGGAAAAAAATCAGGCTGGACACCTACCAGTAGTAGCCGGTTATGTTGGAATCATTTTGATGATTCTGACTACAAGCTGGAACATAAAAAAGGTGTTTTAAAACCAACATCTGTCCCAACCATTGAATACAAAGTTAATTTTCCGGTAAATTTGTTATGATATTGAATTATAAACAAGATAATTATTAACACTATAGAATAATTGATATTTAGAATTAACTAAATTCTAGTGTTGAATGTTTGAAACTTAAAATGTATATAGTATATATACTATATAGGTCCTTAATAAAAAATAAAAGATAACATTTTTGTAAATTTTACACAATTGTATCTAGCCAGTAGGTACTATAAACGCATATAATAATTTCTGACGAATATTATTATTGTTTTAGCTGTACTTATACCATACCTATCACATTTGTATGTGCGGTAGGTACTGCTAAAAAATGCTAAATTGAAAAAAATGATATACCTATAAAATGTATTATAGTAATTATAATGTATAATGTATTATAATATATAAAAGCTATTGCTAATTTTGTCATATTAATCTTAAAATATTATATTATATAATAACACATTGTCCTATTGACATACTAGGGAATTGGTCCTTAAACTGTGGTCCATGGCCTCCTGGGGGTCCTTGATACTTCTACAAAAGTTTAAGAACCGCTGAAATGGAGTATTAAATGTTATATTACCTATTGTGTTCAAGAGTGATATAACCATTTAATGTTATTATCATGATATTTAATTATTAATTTTTGTGGCTAATAATGTGAATATCATCACACTATAATATCCTTTAATATTAAAATGTTCTAATTTATGTTTTAGCAATTCAGAAAAATCAATAAAAAATTACGAAAAAAAAAAAATAACCAAGAAACCAAAAAAAATATTAAACCTAACAGTTCTTACAACTATAATGTTTATGATGATAAATATGGAAATAATCATAATGAGGTAATGCAATATGAAAACAGATATGAATCAAGTTATCAAAATAATAATGATGTTTGTAACAGAAAAAAGTGGGCCAGTGGATGTCGTTCTGCTGTGCATTAAGTGACAAGTGAATCACAGTAATGGATGTTGTTAAATTTAAATTCAATGATATATTTAATTGTCTAAGTTAATTAACATTTGTGTTATCTATTAATTAAAATAAATTTGTAAATTGTACACCTATATATGTATACACGTTTGTTCATCACCATAGTAACAAATAAAAAATAATAATATTATAAGGACTACGCTAACCGCTTAGAATCGTTTTTCGTATGCAATGGTTTATCATTGTATTCAATTATAACACATCCATTACATCCACTGTACAGTAGATCGGAACCAACTTGTCTACCTTTTGAAGCCAAAGTTATTAAACTTATTTACTTATCATTTTAGATATTTTAGAGAAGGTTCCTATCGCAATATCATTGTCCATTTTTTATTGTATTGATTTTTCTCACTCTCTCCCTAGTTCACTTATAATTTCACGGGCCAAATCACTTATGAAAGAAGTTTTACTTCCCCAGAGTGTAATGGTGGACTCACACACTCTCTCAATTTTATTATTTTAAATACATACCTACATTAAATTGCAGTACCTAACTTCACATTGCCTAAGATTTGTTGAGTAATTGCAATGAGTGTTAAAAATTCATCATTTTAAAGTTTGGATTTATATTTAGTGCCATTTAAATTTATATTTATTAATTTAGGTAGGTTAAAATAATATATATTATATTACCTAATTTAAACTAATTACCTATTTCAATATTATCTAGAAAATATAAGAAAAGTCAATAACAGTTATAAAAATATTGTTTTTTGTTTTATTTTGTTCATATTAATATGATCTATAAAATAGGTGACTAAATATGTAAAAAATAACTTATATTATGATAAATTACAAGCAGGGCTCAAGTAGCATACACTCAATTGTATCTTTGCGGAGAGGGTGTAGGAGGGTTCATATTTAAGATTAAAATTGAAATACTTCAAATGTTGTATTTATTACATAACGATGACAATTTATTTCAGAATAATTTCACTTCTATCAACAATTGTACGAAAAGCCTCGAATCTAGAGTTATAATATCTCCATCTGAAAATCACAATGTATCATTTATGGTAAGTATAACTAATTTAATTACACTATTAAAGTATTATTTTAAGAATTATAACTGTATAGTATTTTTTTTAATGATTGTTGGTGTAGCGTGCGATCTACCAGCCTGTTTTTGGTGAACGCTATTTGTGAGCCACAATATTTACTATCATATAGCTAAAAAAAAAAATATTCAAATTTAAATCACATCCACATAAAAGTTTCGTTGTAGCCAATTTAGTCGTCGTTATTCATGTACCTATGTGGCCCGTGTATCTTCTAAAGAAGCCATGAACAAATCTGGTTTCACTTTTCCCCCACATCTTCCAACAATACTGATCTAAATGTCACATGGACTTATCTCCTTTTCTTTAATATGGATATTTTTACATCCAACATGATCTTTTAACACCCTGTGTGTGCGTACCTGTTAAAGGGTCAACAACCCTTCTGCTGTTGAACATCGGTATGAGGAACACTCATCTGAGTGCATGACGGAACATTCCCTTTTAATAATAGGTAAAAGAGTATCCTTGTCACGGTTTTCTCGTAAGAATGCAGTGCACACTTGCTCTAAACTTGCAACATGAATACAAAAATCTTTGAGAAACATGATGGCACTAAGTAACAAAAAGCAAATAATATAAAAACAAAAAAATTACGAGTTTAGAAGATAATAATGGGGAAATCGGAAAGCACACTAAATAATTATCGACTATCGAAGACAAAATATAATGTTAATGTCGTTAACGATAAATTATCGATAAAGAACTGTAAAGTAATGGGTAGATCACAGGTAAAGCACATGTAAGCGGTAAATCGCACGCTACAATAGCACCGATTTAACATTGAATATTAATTTCCCAATGTCTTAAAAAGCATGAATTTCAGAATACTATGGAACAAATAACAAATTCAACTTTCAATAAAATCATGAATTTAAAATTAAAAAAACCAAGATGCACTCAAACAATTTACTCACTTTACTTCAAATCACCAAAAATAAGAAGAATACTTTCACAAGGAGAAAGTGTAAATTCTTTGAATTATACAGATGATACTGATACAGATAATAGTGAAACATCTTTTGTAATGAATCATGTCTAAATAATAAAAACAAAATTCTAAATAACAGAATGGAAGCCTGTTAAGTTACTAGTTATTGTTAATGTATTTAGCCATTGTAAACCCGATCATCTGTTGCAAAAATATCTTATTTTCTTATAGATCATAACTCATACTGTTGTTATAAGCTTTATTTATTTCTATAATTCAGTTTAAACTGCTTTTATATTGTCATTAATACTCATTACTAAGGCAGTGAAGTTATTGCATTAAAAAACTCACTAAATTGATTGCATTATTGCATTAAAATATATTAAAAATAATTGTACTTATAAATTTAAAAATTGCATCAAAAAAATTTAATTATAATCAATAAAATCAAACATATTAATAAATAACAATAATAAAAATGGAATATGAATATTGCTTACATTATTGCATTACACAACAAATGATTTTTTTAAGTTTTCTTAACAACCTTAATACGATAATCGCTCTATAGAAATATTAATAAAGTAATAAGTATAACAACAAATATAGAAATTTGTTCTCTACTGCCTTTACTTGCTTTGATTTTATATATTAAGTTATATAATCTTAAATGTAAACAGAAATTATGAAAAATAATTAAAATTGCAATAAAATTTTTAGTCACCAAAATAGCATTTATTGCAATATAATTTTTTTTTGTTTAAATTAAGAGTTCAACGAAACATATTTTAATCTCACTCAGCAATAAATATAAGCATTTACAAAATACATGCAAATGCAACAACTTCACTGCCCTACTCATTGCCAACACTTAAGCTTAATAATTTTATTTTTGCATGGATTGATTAATAATTTAAATTAAGAATTATTAAAAATAGATTTTAACATTAAACCTCAACAATTCTTTTTAATAGGTATCTACCTAATTTATTAATGTATAATACAGCTAAAAATCACAATAAATAAAATATTATATTTTACTTAATACCTACTTATGAATGCATACCAGGGCCCTAGTTAATTAATGTACAAAATATACATAATATACCAGATATATGATATTTTTTTTAAAAATAAGTCATTCATAACTATGAAAAAGTGACAACTGGTAGTACCATTATGACATAACCTCCCAATTATTTTATAATGTGCCCTATGATCAAACTAAACATAACAAAAATAAATAATAATACATATTCTTCTGATAAGTTTATAAATGGCAATTTTATTCGATTTTATATTTATTGTGTTTTACACATAAAGTGTTATTTAGGAAAGGAAGTGGGGAATAAAAATATGAGTTGTTTTAGGATTATGACTATTAACAAATAAAAAAAGGTTATTAAATGAATATTTTGTTATTATTTAATAATATAATTTATTTACATAATTTTATTTTTGGAGATAAAAGCAGGCGAAACAGTTAAAACTAATCGTTTTGCTAATCCCCCTGCTGTGAGTGATAAAAAACTTAACAAATTAGAAAGGGGAGCCTCTTATGAACATTTTTTTAGATGGAGCAGTTGGTCTAAGTAAATGGTTAGGGAATAAATCCTTGCTTTTAATTTTGTAACCCAGATATTGTTAGGCGATATGATAGCTTCTACAGAATATTGATCAAGTCAAGAAATTGGTCATTTCTTTATGACTATAAATTCTTTTTCGCTCATCAAAAATGACCACTTGTAATTCGTTTTTAAAGTATAAAAATAATGCTAAAACTAAAAAATTACTAAAACAACAATGTAATAGTCTTTGAGGGTTTAAACAAAAAATAGCAATAACATTAATATCTATAGGGAGGTCTAAGACCCTTGGCTAAAAACGAGGATATCCATCATCATCTCCTAAAACTAAAGATATACCTAATCCTAATCTCAAATAAAAACTAAAAACTAAAATCTATGATTTATAGATACCCTACTAACGTAACACGGAAAGATAACATTTGTCATTATGTATACATGGACCATTTAAAAGATGCCACGTTCTGTAAATTAGAGGGGAGTAAAAAAGAAAGCATATTATGGTATGCAAATAATGTAATGTTCATTTATATATTATCAAGAATATAAATTGTTATTATAATTATCATAATTATTAGTTCTTATATTCATACATAATAGTATCATTATTTAATTTATTATCTTCCTATGTAACTTTGAAGATCTCTTTTTTTTGATTTGTTTATTCATCTATTGTTATTATTGTCAAAAACTGTTTCATATGTATATTATTTTAAATTTTAAATACCACAAGTACAACTAAGATAATTCTACAAATTACAATATTACAAAATACAAAGTATGATAAATTAACAATATAATATATTATTTTAATTTTTAATATAATTTTTTTAATTTTATTAATATATTAATATATTTTATAATTATGAATTGATTTTATTATTTATTTTCCAATAACTATTACTATCAAATAGTGTTTTCATTTGTTTGTGTACCGTCAGACCGGGTTACTTGGGTCATATAGATAACTTGAGTACAAACCATGGCCATATAGATTGGTCTGACAACTCGATGATTTTAGTGTTCCGTCATTGTAATTGAATTGGGGAATGCTTTATGCCGCTGTCTACTCACTAACTAATTTTTTGTACAAGTATTGATGTTATAAATCAAAAAACAACATTGTAATAACTCATTGAAATATTTATAATTTTACTATACTTAGTTTTAGTATTGTATTTAATTTTTATAAAACTTTATTTGTATGTTGCCTATGTTATATACCTACTGAAATGAAATTGAACCGGAAAGTGGAGAATAAAAAGATAAAAATATCATATAATTCATAAATTATGCAAAATGAACAGTGACAAGTAAAATCTTTAATATAATAATTGTTTAACATATTATTATAAACTTTTTAACTTTATGTAGTACAGGACTTTGATAGCTTTTTTTTATTTTATTTTGATTATTTTGATTTAGCTGTTTGGTAAATTGGCGCGTACGCATATTGATATAGTACCTTATTGAATAAGCAATTATTTCGTCTTGTAATGAGAACATGGAAATCCTAAACATTTATAAGTAAATACATCTTCAGCTACTTCTTCAAACACGTAAGGATTATTTATATGAAGTATAAAATATTCTTCAATCTTAAAAATAAAGTGAAAAAACTTTTTATTTGGGTGGATCAATTTTCTCCTAAACTTCAATTCTGACAATTCAGACTCGGGACCATGAAGTTAACCATTTGAAATTATAGCTTCTTTACATACACTACATTGACTATGTTTTAATATTTGTTTACACAAATATCTTGTAACATAGTATATCAAACAATCTATTACAGGTGCGTGTGAATAATCATGTTCTAATATAACTGTAAACTCTCACAAATCTTCGAGTAGAATGTCATCTAATTTTCTTTTTAATGTTTCTAATGCAGATTCATTTTAATTATAATAAATACTTTGAAATTAATTTGATGATTGATTAGATTTATAAATTGAACAATTTCCATACTTTGGAGGACGTAAAATACTCTATACAGAGAACAATTTATACAACTGTATAAATGTTGGGGTTCCTGGATGGTCGTTTGCTCCAGCACCTAGTCTATTTGTTCCGAAAAACCACTAAAAATGTATTATTTAAAAATTTTCTTGACACTTTGGTATGCAATTTTTTGTTTGATTTTAAGCCAAATAAATAGATAACTAAATTCAGTTCAGAAATCAAAAACCAAATAGTTTTATTTTTAATAATTAGTCGACTTACTTCTGATACATTCTGATTTATTTTTCCAGTTAATTCATAAATGAAATTGTATTTAGTAATTAAATATTTAATAATATCTAATGTTGACTGAAGTGTTACTTGTAAAACTTCAGCTGTGTTAGCTGTTAAATATTGATTTTCAGTTATTTTGCGGTTGTGAAACATATCTTCCCAATCGTTTAAAAATGTTAATGATTCTTTCAATAATTAATTAATTAAATCTCAAAATATATGTTTTTTTATTTTTTTATACCATATAGTCTTACTTAGAGTTATCTATTTCAAAATTTATATTGTAAATTAAAAGTTTAAAAAAGTATTAATTTATAAAACATACATGCATACATTAATTAAACATACATTTAAATTAATTTAAATTAGCTATCCATAATAATAATAATAATAATTATAATATTAACAATAATTATAAATTGATCATTTAATAAAGTATACTTATATTATTGAGTATACCAATTTAAAATTCTCTAATTTGATACATTAAAATATATTATGTATATATTAGGAGGAATAGACTGCTGCATTAAACTTGAAACTAAAATTGCAAAGCATATTGACAATATGTAAAATTTCTTTCACAAATCTGTACTGCTTTTGTTTATTTCCTATATAATTGCATATATAATTCAATATATTTAAAATATACTCACTGTACAAATAACACGATTTGTAATTGGGTCTTTCATTTCCTTTTGTCTTACAATGTCTGTTGACAAAAAGTGTTTTTCACATAAAACAGTTTTACTAGGAATTTGTTTGTCGAGTACTAAAAACGTCATTCCATTTTTGTACTGTAACACTATTAACCGGCATTCTTAAAAGTGTTAGATCATTCCTTATATATTGAACATAATATAGGCACTATAAAATTAATTATTTTCAACAGCTAGAAACTAGAGAACTAGATAAACTGTATATTACCAATTAATTTTACCATAAATTGGATACTCAGAAAAAATTAATATTAATTAATATTTTTAAACACCATGGCCATAATATCCCCAATAGCTTGTATATGATTGTTTCGCCATCTATATCACCAACATAGCAAGTGTGTAATACTTAAATAGCTATATTATGGATGAAGATAGCGCCACTTAGCATTCCCCTAATGTGACTATACTCTGTCCAGCAAGAGAACTCGCCGATTCTTCATATCCCCCCGCGTCGTCACTCGTCATGCTATCGAAACCGGTTCTCCAATGGTAGGGTGTGGCGTAGGGGAACCAGTTTTGGTCGGTGCGTGGTGCGTTCCCTCACTGGTCAGAGTATACAATAACGACACATCCTGACCACGGACAAACGCTGTGGAGTTGCCAGACCTATCTATATGGCGGTGATCACTGCCGCATAATCAAACATTTATTTATTATAATTTTAAAGACAATCACCTTGCTGTCCGGACAAGCTCGCATTATAAGTACTCTTTTAAAAAATATTAATGATCATATAATGAAAACTAGAATAAGGAGACCAAACTCGTACGGCCAACCGCATGAAAAAACGTACCGAAATGAGTCGCACTATCAAACAGCCATGGGAGGCGGTTGCTACTGTCCGAATGATATCCGTTCACTCCTACGCATACCAAATAATAAGTATAGATAGATAACATACAGATATAATAAATAATGGAAATATAATTATTACAACAATGTAAATCAAATAAGGAGCATAGGTAGTTAACAGACTCAGTGGCGGCTCGTGAACCGTTTGAGGGGTGAGGCAGATATTTTCAAAATGTATGGGAGAAAAAATGCTGTTAAAAATATAACAATGAGTTTCAAGTTCACTTTAATATAACTCAATTAATATTAATTAATTCTAACCTTTAAAAATATATTAATAATAAACCATATAATATTTATTTCATGTCATATACATAAAAAAAATAAAATACTTATTTCATAAATCTCATATACTAAAACAAAACAAAAATATTATAAAAATAAATCTTTTTTTATATTATGTTTTGTAAATTAAATCTATTCTTCTGTCTTTGAGTAATGCAAATTTGTCAATTATTTACTATAACTATAGTAGGTACAAACACTACAAACGCTACAAACTACATTATTAATTGTGTTAATTATTATTTGATTGATATTTGATATGAACCAATATCTTTAGTTTGTGATAAAAGTATTGTGGGTAGGTACCTATACACTTACACTACACGACATTATATCCATTATGACAACCTCCCAGTTCCTATTTCTATTAGTGGAAGTTACGTCGTTTCGACAAAAGACTAATGGATAATGTTAACAACTCTGAGGCCCGAATCGTTCAGCCTCATTTCATAATAAAATTCCGATTTCCCCCTCTACCATTATATATTTTATCATCTTCCGGCCGTCGCGTCTCGTCTGAGGCTAAATATTACTGGCCTCTCGGAACTCTTCGGCTGTCATCGAGATCGTTATATCGTTCAACGAACGTCTTCGTCGTGATTTTTGATAACAGTGACAAAATATGTAGTACGTACTCATTGTGTACTATGATAATTATATTATATACGACAAAATAAATTTATTTTGTATTTTAAAATGTACATTATATTATTGAATATAATATTCTTAAAGTCGATTGGAAATAACTATAAATATAGTATATATACCTCCTTTTTCTGTACAATAGTTAGGTGAGGCTCAGCCTCACTTGCCTCCCCTGACGAGCCGCCTCTGAACAGACAGGTATAATAAATAATAGAAATAAGATACACAATTAAGATAGTAAAGGAGGTTAATTGGCAATCCATTATAAACCATCATTTACGATACCTAATAAGTAATACCTATTTAAAAAAAACCACATCAGATATACCAAATTGTCAATCGCCTATAGAATAAAGGGAAATGGGCATACATATATGTAACGTACATAAATGGAAATAGGAACATAGTATCTAAATAAATGATTAACGTTCATGGACACAAGGAATGATTTTGCACAACTAAAGCGTGCAGGATATAGATAACACTCTTTGTACAATACGGATAAATCGATAGGCAAGGGGAAAGGTAGGAGAGTAGGAGACCCTTATAAAAGCAGATCTAAAACGGCCTGAATTCAGACGTGTTCACCCATTGCCATCACAAGCATCTTCACGTCACTCAGCACCAGAATTATATAATTTGGACTTATAATTAATACACCAAAGTAAAATCATAATAAACGTCTTTTACAATTCAACGAGTTTTAATTTATTCAATCAACAAGAAGAAATCCTCATCACAACGGTCTTACTGCCTGCAACCCGGTAAACCACAAAATCAACCCGATTGTCAGTTTACCACACTACTTTAGCCTGCGTAGTATAGGGATTATTCACGTTTTTTGGAAAATATATGAATTATTTCGATCCATGATATGTTATACATTTTATAGCTCGTAAAATTACGCATTCATACATGTGCATATGTGTATATTTCATAAACGTTGTTTTATTATTATGTTACATTTAGTCAATCCTTTATCACTATCAATATAAATTGTTTACTCATCAGCAGATTAACATATTGTGGCCTGTGCTCTGCGGTTCATTAGTCATTACTAGAGCGCGAATTTTTATGCACTAAAATTATTGAAATATGCCATATAATATGAAGTAAAAATCATGAAAATATTCAAGAATTTTTTTTTTTATTCAAAATTTACAAATTATACAGCTTATAATAATTAATTTCTTAAATACTTAATAAAAAAAAATGTAGGGAATTTTTTGAACAACTTAATATATTTTTTAAATTTTATTTATTATTAAAATGAATAATCATATGCATTTCGAGTTTTTCTTCTGTGAAGCTGTGACGTTTATCGGTTATAACATATTTTTAAAGACTGAGAACGAACGTATCAACGTCAGCTGAAGTTGTTGGGGCATATTTGAAGGAACTTAGTATTATCGGGTCTTGATAAAGATCTTCAAGCTGAACGTGTTCACCTAAATAGTACCGCATTAATTTTTAATAGAATTTCCAGACCTTAATTTTTATTGGAAAGTTCCTTTAATTTTGTTGTAAGTGTTGCATTTTTCAGTTATCGGAAACTTTGTTTGTTTAAGTTAACAAATCATTTTATAAAGTTAACAATTTATATTTTGTAAAATTGATATAACTGCCATTTAAACTGTAAATACTCTTATTATTAATTCAACAGTAAAGCATGTTTGTTTTAAGGAAGTTTAATTGTTAATATAAACATGATTAGGCAGGTGTTAAACTCTCAAAAAGCCTAATTTTTATTTTATAATATAACATTAAATATATTATGTATATTCTATATAATTAAAAATATACATATTATACATATTTAAGTTTCTTTAAAAATATACCAATCACTGACATAAAAAAAATATAAATATAGATTTTATCATGTTTTTGAAAGTTTTTGAAAGTAACAGTCCCTCCCCTAATAAATTCCTGTAGTAATTATTTCTGGGTAGTAATAGTAATTTTTATACCTCATGGTCCACGGATAAAAAATATGTGATTAGTAAACTTTCAAATACTTCAAAATATGTAGTTTCTTTATTTCCATTTAAACTTTAAATGGCAACCATTATTTTTTCCATCACATTTTTTTAAATTTAATCTATGCCAACAATAAGCATCATAATACCAAGGTGAAAAAAGTATAAAATACATAAATTTTTTGAATTAAAATGAACAAGTTTATTAATTAATTTCTATTATTACAAATATATAGTTATAAGTTCAGATATAATCTGTTGTATTAATGGACATATTTTATCATATGGTAGTTTAATATTATAAAAAAAACGTTGACTAAATAACCACACAGAAATCGACTCTAATGGATATTCCATATTAAACAAATGGTAAATCTTAAAACACTTATTCAAGGCTTTAATAATTGAAAAAAATACATATTTTGATTCATCAAAATAAACCATGATTTGTGATGGATTTGATATTGTACCCACAATCAACAAGCACGGTAATAAATTATGGTATGCCATAAATTTGAAACAATATATTAAGAGCTATTTATTAAATTTTGAAGCTTTTTTACCCAACAAATACAATTGTATTGATATTAATAGAATAAAAAACCAAAAAAATTGGAAAATTAAAATGTACGTAAACAGCTAAAAATAATTCAAAATATTTTGAAAATGTTATAATGCATAGATATTGCTAATACCCAGTCTTAATTGCGCTTTTGGTGCAATGCAATTTTGTAAGACAAAAGTATGGAATAGGGGGCCCTAAAATTTGACTCGCACCTGGGCCCTTTTATCTCTAGTTGCGGCACTGGTTAGAACCTTTTCATTCTGGGACGACGACTCTCTAAAGTTAATTAGAATGGCACTGTTAACTTGTTGAGGTACGATGGTATGCGCTTGTCAATTCTTAGTTCGTTCCTATCTAGTTGAAATGACTCAAAGACATATACCTTGGCACTATTCAGTTTAATAAAACTTCATTGACACATAGTACGTATCTATATCCCGGCGCTGCTCCTATAAAAGGTAAGAACGTAAGAATGACTAAAATAATATTTAACTGGGGCTTTCAGGTCGGAAACACTTTTGTTATAATAAAACACTTAGCAAATTCAGATTGCTTAGCCCGTACTACGATCGTCGTTTCGCACGCACGTCGTAGCTACATCCTCGTCAAATCACTCAGCTACAATCGCGCGTACGGCGGTGTTATATAGAAAATATTATTGTCGCCTCAGCACATATTGCCTCGCTGGCCTGACCTATGTCAATAATTTACAATTTAAAATATTCCCACCTATATTACATATATATTAAATAATATTATTTTGTCGACTGTCAGTAATATACGACAAAATTATTATTAAGTGCCTGGAAAATTTAGTTTTAAATTTTCTATTTGGCAAAATATTATTTTATACATTTTTTTAAATTTTCGCTTCAATATGCAATAAATTTTGAATTTTGCAAAAATTATGCCAAAATATGCAAAAAAAAATTCACCATTAGTTTCAAATTATGATGGTTCGTGGAGATAACTGACAAAAATCCAAAAATATTAAAAGGAAAAAAATATACAATTGCATAGAAATCCACGCTCTAGTCATTACTCAAATACTGAATACTTAAATACTTAATAGTCTCTACTCTCTAGTCTCTTACTGCCTTATGGATGTTGCGGACTGAATAGTAGGTCTGATATTTACTAGCTTCTATGCAGAGTACTTATATATTATACTTTCATATTTTTATTCCTTGAATAACATATAGCTGAAATTAAAATGAAAACATACAAGCACTCAAGCCTAGATTAAGGGGGGGGGGGCAAGGAGAGCACGGTCCCGGGGCCCATTGAGTTTGGGGGCCCATCTTTATCCCCAAAAAATATTTTTTTAACGCGTCCAATACAGTTTTCAAAAAAAAAATTATTTAAGTAGGTAGGTATAATAGGTAAATTATTATTAATAATTATAAAATAAAATTGTTCTCAATTTTATATCACGAAAAATTACTATAAATAATCAACTATGTTTGCTAACAATTTTGTTTATGTTTTTTTTTAGCATTTTAGCATTTTAGATTACCGATTTAATTATTTAAGTACATAAAAAGGTGGCCATAAGAAAAAATTTTAGTTTAAAGTATTTATGCATAATATACTAAACTTTAGAGAACCATGGTTAATAACCTAGCGAACCAAAATTGATCAGTTGACTGTCAAAATGTTCAGAAAAAAAGCTTTACCAGAATCCATCAAAAAATATAGTGGTTACCATTTGAAAAATTAAAGTCAATTTTATTATTGGTATACAACTGCGTAGCCGAATACTGAATAGCTTGTTATCTTACACCCAGGCACGTAGCAAGATTTTATTTTTAAAAAATAAATATAATATAAACTTCTAATATTTGCAATGTAATATTATAAAACATTAATACATAACATAATATATTATAATAGGTACTAAATTATGTAATATTTTGACTTAACTATCATAAATTTAGCTTAGATATTCTAATAAGTATATTAATAGCCATGATTGCATTCATTGTATTATATATTCTTTACTCTATGGTATTTGTATACCTACCAATTCTTGGGAAAAAAAATATGTTTGAAATATACTGTAGCGAGCTGTGACTATTTACCTATTTAATTATCATATGGACACCTATTTAAAGGAGTATACAACTAAAAAAACCTATTTTTTTTATTTTGTTAATGTATAGGGCTTTGAAAAAGAATAATTTTGGTGGTCTTAAAATTCTTGTCGGACAATTGGTTCCGTGTTTAAATATAAGTCGCGTTTTACCAATTGTCCAACAACAATTTTAAGACCACCAAAATTATTCTTTTTCAAAGTCCTATACATTAAAACAATAAAAAAAAAATAGATTTTTTTTAGTTGTATAGGTACTCCTTTAAGTAATATCATAGTGTATACGTTATCATATATAGTACGCGAGCGAGCGCAGCGTAACATTAATAGTAATAGTAATAGCGTATACAATGCGTGTGTAGTAGGAGTGCGTGACCATGGGCGACGTGCGTCAATATATATATATGACTACGTATATAAATAACTCTAATATGTCTGTATAGATCTTGTGTGGTTATATGGAATAACACCATAAATGCACAATAACAACAAATATATGTTAGACATCCAGCGTGTGCAAAAACGTATAACAATTCCACGCTAGGCCTAACCGCAGGACGACTATGTACGGTTGTGCAGAGTAAAGTAGGGACAGAGACTGGCCCAACGAGGAGAGTTGATGAACAAGCGTTCATCAGACGAACAACAGACCAACTCCAGAACAGTCACAACTCGCTAGCTTCAGTTAAATTATTTAGAATTAGAGTATTTTCATAATAATTATATTTAAATAAATAATAAAACATAAAAAATATACAATCATTCTCGAATTTATTTAAATATCACCTTCTTCCATTCAACTGCGGCACGTTACAATACATATATACACATGTATAAATGCGTAATTTTACGAGCTATAAAATGTATAATAGGTCAGGGTTCGAAATAATGCATATATTTTCCAAGAACCACAAAAAACATGAATAATCCCTAGACTACGCGAGTTAGTAGCAGCCCTAGCGTACATAGCGCCACTTGTGGCCGTTCAATCGTGCGACTAAATTCGGGACGTTATCAGAAGCGGAGTTTGGTCTCCTTAATATACAAGTCTTCATGGTTCACATTTATATCCTATTGTGATATAACAGCATGTAAGACTGTAAAAGTATAATAGTTTGTATATTATTATGATATAATATTTGCCGAATGTAAATGTTTTAACACAGGATGTAAAAACAGGTCATGATTAATTATAATATTTCATTGTTATCATAAGTTCGTTGTAATATTATTTAATTTCACTCATTCAAACTTTTTTCGGTCTTTTCTCTAGGTAGGTATTTATAATAAATTAAGGTTCGAAATGGGAAAATATGTAAAAAAAATTTGGTGGAAGACCGTATCAAAATTATTCGGAAGAAACTTTAAAAATAGCCGTAATGGAATTAAAGACAAAAAAAATAAGTTTTCGGGATGCAGAAAAAATGTACGGGATATCAAAGAGAAAAGTAAATAGTAAAAATATGAAGAAAGTAGGCAGACCAAATGCATTGTCGGAAAAAGATGAGAAAAAACTAGTGAAGGAAATAATACGATTATCCAGTAAACAGAGATTTATTTTTACATCCATGAATATCCAGGTATATGTACAACGATTCCTGAACAAAAATGGTGTTCAGGTTAAACAGTTTACAAACAATTTACCCGGATATGTATGGTTCAAAAATTTTTTGGATAGAAATAAATCAATACTAAGTGATTAAAAAAATCTACCACGAATTTATAAATTTTAAAGCCCCGTACATAATAATTGTAATAAATAATAATGTTTATGAATGTTTCTATTTGTTTTTCATTTTATATCTGTTCTAATTTTTAATTAAATAATTTGAAAATGTTTTATGTATTACGTATAATATTATTATGATTATTAATAAATATAATTTTGCTTTACGAATAAGGATTATCCATACTATGGTATCGTGTGTGATACGTTATAACCCAAATATCATTATAATGCTAGACAAGTCACCATAAATTAAGTTTAGGAAGTCTGAAAAATTCAAAGTTTAAATTTCTGTCAATTTGTGTATGTTGTATGTATAGAACATATGAAATAAACTATAGAAACTAACTATAAGAAATAGTGAAATGGTTATAGTTGATTGTAGAACATTTCTACCAAGATAATTTTCGCTCTAAAGTGATAATGGAGTATTGGACGTCCATAAACATTATTTTAGTGTATCTACAATCTAAAACAAAGATCCCGGATGAAGATAATTTTCAATTGTCTTCTTTTTTTTCACCCTAAATGTTTATAATCAAATAATAATATCATGATCAGGTAATTCTTTTTTGTGTACCTAGTTTATATATTATTATATGTTTGTCTGTTCATATATTTTATGCTCAATTTTCCATACACATTATTAATAGGTATAATTATAAATATAATACACATAATTATTACAAAAAGGATGAACAATATTTTTAATTTTTTCAATCGAATGTTTTTTTTGTTTATTTCATAACTAATAAGACAGACAAACATAATATACATAATAATATTTTAATATTATAGTGTTCTATGTACCTACATAAGCGATAAACACCTACTTAACTAGTTAGATGTTTATGTTCTTCGCTCCTTAGTCCAAGTATTGTGCAAGTTATCTTATCTAGTCGCCGCACTGCTGCCATTAAGATACATTTATTCAAGCACACATTGCTTAAAAGGACCATATTCGCTTATTAAGCAGTTATTAAGAGTAGGTTTTGTGGTATATTAAAATTATTATTTTATTGTTATTAATTGTAATATTTAATTAATTTGAAACCTTTGTGAAAACTCAATGTAGTGTAGGTATAAGCAACAACCGGATACCTTTGTATGTATTAAAACAATAAGTAGAAGTAAAAAGTAACCTACGTCCGAATATCGTGGGGAATTTATTATTTTCTGGATACCATTGATCTATTATATAAAATAATAATTTAAAATATTATCATTTAACTTAAAATATATTTAATTACACCTACCTGATATTAAAAGAAAATTACTTATTGCATGACAATAAAAAAAAGTTTGAATACCATGCCACTTCTTAGAGAATTCTGTTAAAATTTACATGTCATGTACAAGTTTATTTATCAGGAGTTACCCATTAATTGAGCTTAAAATTACTTTTATATATACCGATTTATTGTGCTCAAGCATTTTAGATTCGATAGATCAATAATGTGCTCAGTTATTTTCAGAATTGATAGACCAGTTGCTCTCAGTCAATCAACCAGCAGAACAACAAATTGGCTGAGTAGCAGCCATTGGCAATTTAAATAACTAATTACATAATATTATATACAGCATAGGTAAGTAGGTACACCAAGGAAAACTTATTAGTTAGTTAGAATGAAAATACTCACCAATTTATATAAATGTATTATTTTTATTCGTACACAGTATACCTATACCATAATAGTATATTTATGTCCGTATTATAAATTAGTGTAGTATAATATAATTATATAGCAATACTATACCTTACCTAGGTACTATCTATAAAATCAAATATTAAAATCATAAACAAGTAAAACAGTTTTCAATAATTTGGCATCTCCCATGGTCTTAAAAGGCTGAACTCCAAAGCAAAACATCCAAGTAGTTTATTCTTTTTATTTTTGATTTTAAGTACGCCTTTATATTTTCCATAAAAGTACACTTTTGGAAAGTTATGATCTTGTAAATACTTTGTATCATACCCCGATGTTGTATATATGCCCTATAAATAATTAATATGTACAATATTACAATACAATATACATGGTATTTCTTTGACTTTAACTTACGCAATGAGCCTAATAAAAATTACCCGTTAAAAATATTTACACTTATTTTTAAAATTCCATATTATCAATTCTAAATATTAAAAACATAATATATGTGGTGGCTAGTGGGTGCTGATGGTTGGGGTGTGACTTTAAATATATTAACGGTAGTCATAGGTACAACACATTATTTAAATATACGAAAATATACATCTTACTAGTCGCGGTCGCGGTAGAAAATGGAAATTAAAATAATAATAATAGCGATTAGCAACTGACAACGCTGTTAATTTTAAAAATAAAGTACCCAATATAATAATAAATATATATTTTACTGTATGGGTGACGCTGCTGGTCGTCCAAACCCGTATATAACATCAAAGCTTTAACAATATACGTACCCGCACGCACACGATTGCTGCACATCGCTTATAAGTTATTAATTATTATATTCGAAATTCTGAATATTGTTTGTACGACGCTGCCGGTCGTCCAAACACTGGTCGTGTGTACAAGCGTGCCCATATGTTCCTGGTATCTAAGAGAAACAAATTTAATGTTCGCACTTCACACACGACAAATGTAAAGTAGGTAATTTATAACTATTTAACTATTTAACTATTTAAAATTCACATTTTTAATAAAAAATATTTTTTAAAAATGTAAAATTAAGAATAATTATACTATTAATTTTCTTCATTCAATTAATTTTAGTAGGGGCTGTGATAGTCCCATCCTCCAAACCACGAGCCACAACTGAGTAAGAGGTATATGTTTAAAAAAAAAACCAATACAATTTTCTTACCGAAGGTATTGAACAGTCTCCAGGAGGAATTTTGAAATACTTTTTCAGTGAAAACCAAACTTTTCCAAATACAATTCTTAACTTGTCACATGCGTTCTCAGTTAAGTAAACATATGAATTGGTTTTCCAACCATCAGTTAAGCTCCAGGACCATAGGTTAATATCAAGCTATACATTTTAGTGAAACATTTCAATATAATATGTAACAACAGTAACAATACGAAATTAAATCTTGTTTATATTTTGATAATACGTAGTTATATTTAGAACCTATTTATGCATTGTAATTTATAACTATTTTTAGATTCTGAGCGAAGTGATAAATGTATTGATTTTACAATGTGTGTTTTTTTTTATTTTTTTATTTTTGTGTCTGTCATCACATTTTAGGACAATAATAATGCTTGAATTTTCTTCAACAATAATTTTTCTGATAGGAAAGTGAATCTAGTTGGTACTTTGGGGGGTAAAAAGTAAAAATTTCCTAGTAGTTTTCAAAAGCATCGTGAAAAACAAAAGAAAATTAAGAAAAAACGGGAATTTTTATGCAAAATCGGTTTTTGACAATATTGATTTTGGTTTTTGGTGTAACGCTTAAACAAATAAACGTAGATACATGACATTCGCTCTAGTTGTTTAATGTTTATATTAGCATTTTTTTACACGATAAAATTTTCAAAAAATGTTGGTATGTTTTGAACTGTTTACGGGCATTTTCAGTTTCAGTTTTTTCTAGTTTTTTTTTTTTCTATGAATGTCAATAAAATGTTATTTATTGGATAAAAAAGCTTGAAAATTGAATACAAGGATCCTAATATATTGTTTCATAGACAAAATATTAAAAATCAAGTGTAGCAATGTATTTATAATCATTTAAAGTTCAAATATTGACAAAATACGTAAAATTCACGAAAATGTGCAAATTATTTGGAGTTAGAAATTCATAAAAATGTTTCATTTTAAATCTAAGATTTGAAAAAGTTATACAAGATTTCTCATAAGTTTGTCTGCATCATAGGTTCTTAACTGGAGGTCCATGGACTCCTTGGTGGTCCGTAGATGGTTACTCGGAGGTCCACAGGGTGGCTTTATAAGTGATACCTAATTTGAAGATAAGGTAGATCAATAAGGTAGATATATAAACATTGATAGTAAGTATTAAATAAACAGAACATGAATCTATGGAATTCTCGGATAACAAATATATGTGGAGGTGATTTGATGGGAAGGTAGTGACGGGGAGTGGACATTTATTTATAATTGTTGTTAACGCGATTAGTAATGGGTTCAGGGTTGACTTCAGTTCCACGAGAAATTTTGTAATGAAATCTGTTGATTGATCGGACGAAGGAACATTTACCATCGCGTTGGCGTATGTAAGATTTCGTTTCGACTTAGAGTTGACATTACTTGGTGGCGCAGATGGAACAACTGATGATGTGATAAGACGATTTCTGCTTGTCTGTTTTCCATGTTCAGATATGATTTTTAGATTCTGAGCGAAGCGATGAATGTATTGATTTTACAATTATGTATAATGTGTGTTTTTTTATTTTTTTATTTTTTTGTGTCTGTCATCACCTTTTAGGACAGTAAAAAAGCTTGGATTTTCTTCAATAATAACTTTTCTGATAGGAAAATGAATCTAGTTGGTACTTTGAAGGGTCAAAAGTAAAAATTTCCCAGTAGTTTTCAAAAGCGCCGTGAAAAACAAAAGAAAAATTAAAGAAAAACGGGAATGTTTACGCAAAATCTGTTTTTGAGAAAATCAATATTGGTTTTTGGTGTAACTCAAAAACAAATGACCGTAGATACTTGAAAATTTCACTGAATGTTTATATTAGCATTTTCTATACACGATAAAAATGTTGAAAATAATTTGACTCTTTTTGAGCTGTTTACGGACATTGTCAGTTTTCAATTTTTTAGTTTTTTTTCTACAAATATCAATAAAATTTTATTTGTTGGTTAAAAAAGCTTGAAAATTTAATAGAAGGCTCCTGGGTTATTCTATAAAAAGGAGATCAAAAAAATTAAAAATCCTTAGTCACTGTTTTTATTTATAAGCATTTAAACTTCAAATCTTGACAAAATACGGAAAAATCCCGAAAATTAGCAAAATATTTTGAATTGAGTATTGATAAAAATTTTTCATTTTAAATCTAAGATTTGAAAATATAATACAAGATTACCCATAAGTTTGTCTATCTTTATCAGAAAAAAAATGTCTACAAGCAAATCAAATAAAATTTTTATGAGTGCTTGAAATTCATATTTTTACAACATTTGATATTCACTCGATTTCTCATGTAACGATTTTCTTATTTTGTTGTAATTTAAAAACGTATGACTGTAGATACTTAAAAATTTCACTGAATGTTTGTTTTAGCCTTTTCTATACATGATAAAATTTTGAAAATAATTTGACTCTTTTTGAGCTGTTTACGGACATTGCCAATTTTTAATTTTTTTAGTTTTTTTTTCTATAAATATCAATAAAATTTTATTTGTTGAGAAATAAAGCGTGAAAATTTAATACAAGGCTCCTGATATATTTTTATAATAGCAGTTGAAAAATATTAAAAATACATAGACACAATTTTTTTTTATAAGAATTTAAAGTTCAAATTTCGACAAAATTTATAAAATTTATAATTTAATAATTATTTTGTAGTTAAAAATTTATAAAATGTTCAACTTTTATAGCTAAGGATTGAAAATTTAAAACAATGCTCCACATAAATTGGTTATATATAAATTACTTTATGCACAGTAATATCATCAAATATACTTAGTAACATCATAGTCTGACTGACCATTTTCGCTCAGAATCGTTTTTCTTATACAATGATATTATATCATTGAATTAAAATTTAACACCATCCGTTACAGTGACCCACTCGTAACCTACTGTACAGCAGAGCGACATCCACTTACCCACCTTTTTTTTTATAACGCCCTCGTACACCTACGTGAAGCTGGCACTACAAAGTTAGCACAATAATCTAAAATCATTCCAACAAACTCTACTCGGACTTGTTGGAAGTTGTTGGACAATTGTTGGAATTTGTTGGAACGTATTTCAAAAGTTATTCAAGTTCAAAGTATGTAGTGCCAACTTCACAACCAGTACTACGTATCAAAAAAAAAAGTGAAAACAGATCGAAAAATAAACTAATACAGTTTTGAGACACTGTTGGACTTTTCTTAAACATCGACAAAAAAAATATTCTGAATTTTAACAGTGTTTAAAGTAGTTAAGTTTGGTTCATAAAAAAAATGATATCACAATTAAAAATTTTTAACAATCGTTATATTGTGTTCTGGTGTCCAACAACTTTAAATAGTGGTCCAACAAACTTGTTAACACATCGTACAAGAAGAAAAATTACTCCAACAACTTTCCTAAGTTTTTAAATCACCATTTTCTTCTAGCACTACATTTTTCGTTTTTTCACCTAATATTCATATTAAAATTTTTAACTATCTGTATATTGAAATCTAGTGTCCAACAACTTTAAATAGTGGTCCAAAAAACTTGTTAACACATCGTACAAGAAGAAAAATCCTAACGACACGGGTGTAAAATGAATAATGTAGTGCTACAGGGAAAATTGATGATGTGTAAACAAGTTTGTTGGGCTACTATTTAAAGTTGTTGGACACTAGATTTGAATATAAGGATAGTAAAAAATTTATTTATTTGAATATTAGGTGAAAAAACGAAAAATGTAGTGCTAGAAGAAAATGGTGATTTAAAAACTTAGGAAAGTTGTTGGAGTAATCTTTCTTCTTTTACGATGTGTTAATAAGTTTGTTGGACCACTATTTAAAGTTGTTGGACACTAGATTTCAATATAACGATTGTTAAAAATTTTTAATTGAGATATCATTTTTTT
Source organism: Sitobion miscanthi (assembly GCA_008086715.1). Taxonomy (NCBI): domain Eukaryota; kingdom Metazoa; phylum Arthropoda; class Insecta; order Hemiptera; family Aphididae; genus Sitobion; species Sitobion miscanthi. The sequence goes on along the minus strand of CM017802.1, from coordinate 6,098,489 downwards.
TATGAACCAAACTTAACTACTTTAAACACTGTTTAAATTCAGAATATTTTTTTTGTCGATGTTTAACAAAAGTCCAACAGTGTCTCAAAACTGTATTAGTTTATTTTGATCTGTTTTCACTTTTTTTTTTGATACGTAGTGCTGGTTGTGAAGTTGGTACTACAAACTTTGAACTTGAATAACTTTTGAAATACGTTCCAACAAATTCCAAAAATTATCCAATAATGTCCAACAATGTTATATGAGCATGGTTGGTAGAATTTTAAAGTATTTTTTTGCATATGTAGTGCTGGTCATGTAGTTGGCACTACAAACTTTGAACTTGAATAACTTTTGAAATACGTTCCAACAAATTCCAACAATTGTCCAACAACTTCCAACAAGTCCGAGTAGAGTTTGTTGGAATGGTTTTAGATTATTGTGCCAACTTTGTAGTGCCAGCATGTAGGTCCCTCGTACGATGAAGTATGTGGACTTGAAGAGAGAGCGCACTTGGGCGGGTACTGACGGTGATTTTGTGCAACATGGTTCTCACCGTATTTGACGCAGCGTGGATGGTAACGACAGTAATTTGCCGTGTGGAAATATGCTTGGCAATTTGTACATTTAGACGGAATGGACTTTTTCATCGGGAGTTTCACTTTAACGAATTTAATTTTAGAATGTCGATGTTGTTATCGGCGATAGCTATATCAGCTCGAAATAGTGGCAAGCTCACTTTGGTGATATTATGTTTTTAAGTGATTTTATTATTCATTTTTATAGAAATTTGGTTTTTATCACACAAAATTCAATATTACAAATTTTAATTTCCATTTGCTTGATTATATTAGATTATTTTAGTAATTTTAATTTATTTTATGCATTTTTCTATTTTATTTAGCGTATGGTTTATGGTTACATGCATTAGACTAATTATAATATGGTAACGTACAATAAATTTAATTAATGTATAACAGATGAATAAAAATAAAAATAAAACCAAAATAGGGTAGTTGGTAGTATAGGTATCAGTGAATAATATTAACAAGGTAATAAAACAATATAAATGGTATTAGAGTTAATTTAAGGTATTTAAGTTCTAGTTTCTCCAACAATTTAATAAATGTGGGAGGGGTTGTGAGACAGTCGATTCTGAGACCTCGATAAATCTTATCTTTAAATAATTAATACAAATCGTGTAGATTTAAAACAATATTATACTGTTTGTGATCAGTAACACATCGATGAGGCAACTTTGCAAGTAAAATCTTTGGCCTTTGCAATCATGTTCTAGCTTATTTCATATTTTCACCTATTATAAACAAGTAAATGTTACTTACTTTAGTAGAATCATCAAAAGCTTCCAAAAATGTTAAATTTCCTTTAATTTCAGTTGTATTCCATGACTTTTTACTAAAATACAAATTCCATCCTAAAATATGATCTCTTGTAGATTCGCAAGGATATATTGCTGTAAATAAAATCTTATACTCTCCCTGTAATAAGGTATAATGAATTATTCTCGAAGTAATTCTTCAACGTTTAAATAATATAACAGCACAATACATTAAAAAATAAATAGTAAAATAATAATAATAATAATGTATTAATATAAATCATTGATTACTGTTATATAAAAGATAGACCATTGACTTTTTAAATTACCAAAGGCAAGTTTGGAAAAAAATTGATTTGTGATTTCGTCATTAAAAATAATCCAACAAGCACATACACTTTTAATAAAACCATTTTGTAGAAGTAATTTTTGGTTATTTACGAAATTTGTTAGGTGTGTTTTGTGTTTAAAATATATTTATATTTTTAGACAATTATACACATCGGAAGTATTTTGTGTCACTACTATTACGAATATAAAAATAATACATTGGAAATTGAAAAATTATACAATATACATACCTAATAATGTTTTTCTATTGATCTGTACGGTTTATCATTCAAGGTTCATCAGCACATCCATAATTATTGTATATATTATAATATATGAATAATATTGGTTATCTCTGATACACTACAATAAAATATTATTTGTATATTATGTGTAACGGCCAACTAGTTATAAATAAAATAAAATAGGTACTAATACTTTATGTAGACCGTGGATTTTTATGTATTTACGTACATTTTAGATTCTGAGCGTTCCGCTACAATGAATTTTATAACGATGGGTGTTTTTTTTGTGTATGATGTACGTCTATGTACATGATAAATAGTCGAAATAATGCTTCGATTTTCAACTTCCGTAACTATTTCGAAGTGAAAGGAAATCTAGTCAGGAGTCAAAATCGAAATTCCCAGTAATTTTCAAAAGCGCTGGGGAAAATTAAGAAATATGGGAATTTTTACGCAGAATCGGTTTTCGATCAAATTGATTATGGTTTTTGATGTAACTCTAAAAATAATTACAATAGATGCATGACATTTTTACTGAACAAACATTATTACTAGTATTTTTTGGACAACTAAAATTTTAAAATATTTTGACTCATGTTGATCTATTTATAGGTATATGACATTTTTGGTTATATTTAGTTTCCTTTTTAATTAGTAAAAATATTTTCACTTGGTCAAAAAACTTGAAAATATAGGTAACCTAATCTAACCTAACCTGTGAAGTTTGTACGGTATGCTATAAGTGATTTCGAAGTTATAGTCTCTTAAGTATACACTTGGGGACATGGCTAAAAACAACAACAACGTCTATACACTTATATATATATATCTATATATAAAAAACAAAAATTTCTACTGTAAATCTCAAAATTACTGTTTGAGCACCTACCAGGGGTGATCACTTCCATTTTTAAATTAGCCTATAACACTCACAAAGAATGTGGCTTTGTATTGGTGAAATAATTTTCGAAATCGGTTCAGTAGTTTCGATTTCTCATGTAACGATTTTTTTATTTTGTTGTTATTAAAAACGTATGACTGTAGATACTCGAAAATTTCACTGAATGTTTAGATTAGCATTTTCCATACACGATAAAATTTTGAAAATAATTTGACTCTCTTTGAGCTGTTTACGGACATTGTAAGTTTTCAATTTTTCAGTTTTTTATTTCTATAAATATCAATACAATTTTATTTGTTGGGTAGAAAAGCGTAAAAATGTAATGCAAGGCTCCTGATATATTGTTACAATAGCAGTTGAAAAATATTAAAAATACATGGGCACAATTTTTTTTTATAAACATTTAAAGTTAAAATTTTGATAAAATTTCATAATTATTTTGTAGTTAAAAATTTATAAAATATTCAACTTTTGTAGCTAAGAATTGAAAACTTAAAACAAGGTTCCACGAAAATAAGTTATATATAAATTAGTTTATTCTTAATAATATCATAAAATATACTTAGTAATATCATAGCTGACTGACTATTTTCGCTCAAAATCATTTTTCTTATACAATAATATTATATCGTTGAATTCAAATTTAACATCATCTATTCCAGTGACTCACTTATAACCTACTGTACAGCAGAGCGACATCCACTTACCCACCTTTTTTTTATATGTATAATTATTATGTTTATGTATATATAGACATGCAGTGCTTAAAATATATAGATTTTGATATTTGTATATGTTATATTGTTATCAAATATAATAAGATACATAGGAAGTGCTTATTGCACTCAAGCAAAGTGATATGAATGGTAATAATTTGGTCAAGCCACATTGAATACTGTCTCTGTAAGTTTTCCCCATCCAAAATCATTTGTATGGATAAACTACGGGTCGTATGGCGTTATCTTCTAATAATCCAACTCTAAATCACAGGCATGGAAGCGTTAATGGGATTCATGGGATATGCGGAGGTCCAAAAATAATGCCGAAGTATGATACAACCTTTTTTCAAAGTATTCATCATGCAAAAAATAATAGGGACCTAGTTTAAGACTTGTGTAAGTTGTAGACTGTTAGAGTAGTTGGAAATAATTCAATATCTTTAACGTTGAAGATATAAGTATATAATATGATATCATTAATCATTAGTATAAATATATTTCATAAATAGGTTTATTGGATATTTTTGTCCCTAAATATTCCGCTAAAATAAACTTAACAATACATTTTATAAGCTTGCGAAAAACTACCTTAATTAATTTACAGTTAAATCAGCCAATATTTCTAAATATATATTTTATTATACATAGCTGTCATCCAGGATATTCGTATTGCTACCTATTAATAATATTTAAAATGAGAAAAAGAGAAAAGATGCATTTTATCTATAAAAAAGCGATTAAATGTATTTTGTATTAATTAAAAAAAAAAAATAAATAATTATTATTATTATTATTATAATATTATGATTACTGTTATAAACATGTAACGAACCCAATAATATACATACTATATTATTGTGATCGTTTCGCTTTAGGACATAATAAATAACATACCAATAAGTAAATTAAATCAACTCATAAATATTATTATAATACGCCGTAGGGATATAAAGAGAAAACAAGACAGCCTTGAACTTAGATTCTAATGGGGATGAATAAACTCACCTTTAAGAAAGCAACCAAGGACTAGTCATATACGAACAGGTTAATGTACAATAAGAAAGGGGGCGATTACGACCAGATGGCCGAATGTATACGGATAGTTAATTGAAACGCATTACTTAAGTGATAGAACGCATTTCCAAATGCACTCTAAACTGCATATACTATATTCGTAACGTCATATTATCTAAATATTAACGGATGGCGTATAACATATATAGTGAAGAAAATAATAGGATGCGGTTCTCGGAATAGGCAGGCATGGGAACATGTAGATAATAATTTGAATCACGTCCTGTGAAGTCCGAGGAGATATCGATAGACAAGGGGGGAAGTAGGAGATCAGGAGACCCTATAAAACTAGGCCCGAAACGGCCTGTAAAACAGACGTGTCTCACCATCGTACATGCAAGCACCTTCACGAGAGTCAGAACAACGATTTTGTCAATTTGGACTTACAGTATTTTATAAAGAATAATTTAAATAAACAACTTAACTTTTCTACCAAGTCTACTCATTTTATCAACCTACCTGAAGAAATCCTCTACCAACGGTCTTGATACATGCAACTTATAGACTAAGCAATTAACTCAATTGATGGTTTATAACAAATATATAAGACAATACCAACGAGCCAGTTATGAATTATAACTATAAATAATAAAATGGGGACAAGTGAACAACAGTAATTATAACTACTTTAATTTGTTGAAAAACTGTTGACGAACATATCCCAGTATAAATAAAGTATAATAAAGTCTTTTGATTTCAATTGTTTTTTTTTCGCTGGCTTTATTTTAAATGATAAAAATACAATAATTCCTCACACCAAAAATATTTTTAATATTAGGTATTAGAATAGGTTAATTTCAATCCAGATTTAATTCCCATGGCCGTACTATTTTTAACTCAGCAACTAAGCAGCCAATAAGTTTATTATCTTTGGTTCTTATTTTACCTACAAATTTATATTTTCCATAAAAAATCACTTTAGGAAAGTTGTTGTCATTAAAAAGTGTCGTGTCGAATCCCGATGATTTGTAGATACCCTGTAAATATCCAATAATGATTATTAATAATACATCAGCCACACATGTAAATTATTTAATTATGTACGTATATTATTATTACAGCTAACCAGATAACTTATTTCACTTTTTTTAAATAAAATTATAAGAATAATAGACCTTAATATTGGTTTCAAACAAAGTTTTAACTATATAATATAATGTTTCCATAGTTTTACCACTACTGTAGTAGTCATCTTTGGTTATAGATGGTTCTACTAAAACCTATTGAAATTCCTTATTAGTAAGTATTGGGAAACATTTCCTTATTATTATTGATATTTCCTTGTTCAAAATCTTTAATTTATACTTAATACTTATAAGTTATAAATTTCACGTTTAGTCTAATTTTGTAAGATATTATTGTTAATATATTCTTTATTTCTTTGTCGTGTAATGGACAATGTTTCAGGAAATCTACAATCAGAAAATTTCCAGCTCTACTCGAGTCCATCGAATGTTTGTCTTGGGGGCTGCCCACATTGCCACTAACTCACAATTTACCCGGTTCATTATTACAATTTGTGATTCCTTAAAAAAAAACTCTCATCAGTTTAAAACAAACTTATCTTTTATTCTATCAGTTGCAACTTGCAAGGCTGTTTAACTTTTCAATGTTACCGTTAAGTAATCTTAAGACGTTAGTAAAACTTAAAACAGTTTTTATTTTAGATTTACTATTTTATATCATCCATTTGACTAATTTTGACTGATGATTAATGTCATTTAATTTCTTTGCCAACTACGATGTTACTTAACTTTTGATTTTACTTGACTTTTAATTTACAAAAATATTAAAGATTCATAACCACAATTATTTTTTAAATGCATTTTAAGTTTAAATTTTGACTAAATGCATAAATGTTTTTCTTTCTATAGCCAACATTAGGAATTTTATCATTTTTCTAACTTGAACAAAACAAAAAAAGGTTGATAAGTGGGTACCACTATAATGTGCACTAGTTGTCGAGTATTTCATTGTAATGAATTATTAGATTTGAATTCAATGATAAATCATTGCATACGAAAAAATGGTTGAGAGCTGATATGGTGTATCATCCTAGTATATGTGTATAAATAATCAAATTTAATAAATAAAAACAGCTACATATAAAATATCATAAGCAATTTAAAATCAAAAGCCCTTAAAAAATTAATTATACAGTCTAGGTCCAGTGAATTTTTTTTTGTGATAAAGGTAAATTTTGTAAATTATTTTGTATTTCTAAATAGCAATTATAACAATTTTTTTTTCATAGCTATAACATAATAAAGAAGGAGATTCTCCATAAATATTTTATCATTTGAAAAAAAAGAAGTTTCGATTTGAATAAATTATTTTTTTTTTAATTATTAAATTTGATTATTTATAGGAGGACACAATGTCTCCACTCAGAATCGTATTTCGTTTTCGTATGCAATGATTTATCATTGAATTCAAAGACAACAATCCATTACTTGTTTTCTTACTCCATAATTTTTATTTTACTCCTTTTATATATTATCATTAAAAAAACGGTTTTTTTTATTTTTTCTCCTTTCCTGTATGTTTAGTTTTAGAACTTAAGAACTATATGTTGCAATTAGGCACAATGCCCGTAAACAGTTTAATCATAAAAAAAAAAATTAAAATCACATGCTCGACAACTGCTGTACAGCAAAGCAGTACCCACTTGTACACCTTTTTTTCTCTCATTAATATTATGAAAGTTATAACTGTAACATGAGATTATATCTGCTCCTAGTATTTCACTTAATATTTCTTTCTATTCTATCAGAAAATAGATACCTATTAATTTGATTAATAGAATATTATACAGCGTTCAATTGGGTTGATTTCAATTATAATTTTATATAACTCAAAATGATCAGTGATCACATCATTTAAATCAAAACGTATTATATACAATTATATAGATATAAGTATATATTAACTATTACCGCTGGTACTGGACAGTTTTCTCTTGGAAACTTGAAAGCCTTCGCAATTATATTCCATACATTTCCAAGAATACTTTTCATTTTGGTACAGGCATTATTAGTTACGTAAATAATAGCGTTTGGTTTCCAACCACCAGTTAAGCTCCAAGAAGCAAAGTTTGCATCAAGCTAAGTACACAAAACAATTATACTATTTCTAATATGTAAGTAAATAGTTTAAATAATTTTAGTGTTTAGCTTAAAATAGTTCAACAATAGAACTAAATCGAAAATACTTATTGGATAATTGTATGTTATGTTATTTCATATCTTAGTTTGTATAAATTATATTTTTACTTATGTTTTACTTATAAACGCGATATGACTTTAAAAATATTGTACATATTAATGAATATATACAGTAATATATTTACAGATAAATATAATGAAAAAATTAATATCTTATAAATTAATATATATTATTACATAATAAGCCTTTTTAATAACGAAATTAATAATGAGAAGAAAAAAATGACTAAATACAACAAAAACAAAAAACCTAAATAAGAGAATCATCATAAATTGATTGACTGTTAACATAAGACATAACTCTCCTGAGAGGGTCATCTTCTAAATAATTTCTTGTCACTGGTGCTAGGTAGTAACTGTTCTGGGTCTCTGAACGGGTTGTTCCTAGAATGCGAAAATCTATTCTGCACAACAAGGTGAATCAATCACGCCAGAAACTAAACCATTTAAAAATTGTATATCAATCATATCTCTTCTTTTGCTCAGAGTAGATAGATTATGTGCCATTAAAAAGATTGATAGTGATGGGGTTCGTGATTAATGCCCATAGATCGGGAAACCATTTTCATAAAACGATGCTGAACACGTTCTATTTGAGTTATGACACATTTAGTTGGACCATACCACAGACCTATACGATGCAGTTTACCTAACTAGAGAAGTGTATATCAACAGGCATCTTCCAGACATGACTGACCCCGCATGTCGCTTAAATGTTTAATAAACCTTAAAGCACGTAATGCTTTGCCTACTATCCAGTTGTTCTATGTGGTGCAAAGGATAATATCGGAGTAAAAATGAAACCTAAATCCTCGACTTGGTTTATTCGCTGTAAGATCATGTTGTCAATGGTACATTCGTAATTAAGAATTTATTGGCTCCAAGAAAAGGACATAACATTGGTATAATGGATTGCCAATTCAAGGCCAACTGTATTACACCAATAATGTAGTAACTCCTTCAAAGATTCTTGTAATAAAATACCATAATTTTCAGATTGAACGCAATGAAATAACTTTACATTATCGGTAAATAACAGCAAGTTACAATCAATATATTAGCACAAGTATATCTATTATCACGATATGACTTATTGAGTCAAAAGCTTGAGAAATATCAGTGAATATAACATATATTTGAAGCTACGCCTGATGAATTCTACTGCACTAGTAGTTGTCGAACGACTGCCATAAAAGTATAAAACCTATGTGATTTAGTGATAAAACTAGTTTAAATCTAGTACCTACCTACGTTTCAATATATTTATGCACATTTTTTTCAAATAATTTACCAATCATAAGTAAACCAGAAATTGGACGATAATCAGTTACAGACCCTGGGTCTCCTGACTTATAGATTAGTTTACCTGACTAGTTTTCCATACTTATATAAAAATTAAGGAAAAATGGGAATATTTACGCAAAATCTGTTTTCGAGAAAATCAATATTGGTTTTTGGTGCAACTCAAAAACAAACGACCGTAGATACTTGAACATTTCACTGAATATTTATATTAGCATTTTCTATACACGATAAAATTTTGAAAATAATTCGACTTTTTTTGAGCTGTTTACGGACATTGTCAGTTTTCAATTTTTTTAATTTTTTTTTCTATAAATATCAATAAAATTTTATTTGTTGGGTAAAAAAGCGTGAAAATTTAATATAAAGCTCCTGATATTTCGTTCTATTAGCAATTATTTATTTTTATTTTGTAGTTAAAAATTTATAATATGTTCAACTTTTATAGATAAGGATTGAAAAATGAAAACAAGGCTCCACGTAAATAGGTTATATATAAATTAGTTTAATCACAATAATATCATCAAATATACTTAGTAATATCACAGCTGACTGACTGTTTTCGCTCAGAATCGTTTTTTTTATACAATGATATTATATCATTGAATTCAAATTTAACATCATCTATTCCATCCATTACAGTGACCCACTTGTAACCTACTGTACAGCAGAGTGACATCCACTTACTCACCTTTTTTTTTATTGCAATTGTAAAAATATATTAGAAGCCTCGTATTAACTTTCTAGTTTGTTGACTCAACGAATAAAATTAATAATTAATATAAATTCATGACTCTAAATAGCTGTAATAACTAATTAGTGGTTTTATGTAGGTCGGCAAAAAAAGAAAATTGGGTGATATAACCCCTAACCTCCCCCCCTGAGCACACCACTGGTCGCAAATAACCTATTTCAGTAAATTAGGTCCCGAAAATAAGATGTTAGCATGTTCATTTCATTTTTTAATATCTAATCATCTTTATTAGAAGTCAAATTTTATAATTATATTATATTATTTTATATTACATAATATTATGATCTAAATAAATATATGGTATAAAATATTATGTTCTTGGTATAAATTAAAATATATGTGTTTATTATGATATTATGTTCTTGGTAAAAATATATAAATGATCAGCTGGATGAACAGGTTGGTAAGTGTGTTTATAGCCAGGTCCCAACATACCTACTACTTTTTTACCCAGAACTCAACTTACCGCTTTCAAAATTTACCCAAATTATGGCGGACACAATTTACCTTGCCCCGTTGGTAGGGTTTGTACAGTAAGATTGTTATGGTTTTTAAGATAGGTAAGCCACACATGCATGTGTAGCAACGTTTAATATTATTTATTTAAAATAGACAAATACATTTGTACAAATGCACCATAGGCACCATGGTATTTAGAATCAATCATCAATGATAAATGATAATAATATGTAACTTTGTATTTTATATTATTACTAGCTGATCCCGTGCACTTCCTTGCCTATTAAATGTACCAACTCAAACTTTGTTTAATTCGTTATTTAATATTCGGTGTATGGTGTTCAAAACTTATCCTATATGACCTCTTTAAAGTACCATCTTGATCCAATTTGTTTAGAGATAAAGTACTATGTATTGAAATCGAAGCACTCCTCCCGGTAAATATTTTGTATACAGGATAAAAATTAAAAATTAACATCATTGTAAAACAACTAGCTTACTCGCTCCACACAGTATCTAAAATGTCATTATGTTCAAAAAATACTAAAATATACGCGATGACGAAAAGTTTCAAATACCGGGTACGATAAATATTTTTGAATCACTAAAATCGCAATTTATGTTCTTTTAAAAAATAAGTACCAACCTTCCTATTAAATTACTGAAAATGTTTATTAAAAAAAAATGGTGCCCTAGTATTTTAGATATTTTCACAATAATTATGATATCTATTTTAATAGATAGGTAGGTTAGGTTTAGGTTAGGATAAGTTTTAATTGACAGAATTATTCTGTTAGACCAATTGATGAAGAACCTTGGCTTACATTTTAAAGCTTTAACTATTAAAATTAAAATGTGGACATTTAAATACAATCTTGTTTTAAAAAAACACTTTCATTAACTTAAATATCGTCTTTAATATACTTACTACATATGAATCGTCGAATTGTGTCTTCAATGTGAAATTCCCTCTCATTTCGGTAGTATTGGATGACCTTTTACTCAAATATATATTAGAAGTGATTGGTAAATCGCTTATTGTATTCTTACATTGATACATAGCTGAGATTATTATTCGATATTCTCCCTGTAATAATACAATTTATGTAACAGTTGTAACTTATGAAACAAAATAAAGTCAATAATTAAAAACATAAAATATGTCTTTTTTGAATAACTGGTATTTATTAAATTACCAAAGGCAAGTTAGGCATAAATATTGTTTGTGCTTTTAAGACTGATAAAAAACCAACAAACACGTATACTTTAAATAGAATCATCTTGATGGTATTATACGATTTACTTACAAAAATATTAAAAAAATTAAATAAATATGCTATAAATAAGACGTATGTATACTGACTATTGCTATAGCCTTTACATAACCTATTTTTATTTAGTCACATATTTACATTGAAATTCGCATTGTATATTAGAAAATGGTACATTGGATTTTTTATCATGATAACTGCGTGTATTATAATTTTTATTGCTCCGTTGCAAGCACAATAGAGTATTTTTAGAAAGTACAAAACAAATTATAATACTTATCTATAGGTGTGATAATAATTATTCAATCTGAAACTGACTATAATCATTATCGATCCTATCTCTCTCCAAGTATAGTGATTTTTTAAAGCATTGAATATATTATATAAAAAGTGTATATAATATATAAAACAGTATTCTAGGTAACAGTAGTTGCTTTTATTTAAAATTATTTAAAATAATTACTGTAATAACAAAACATTTAAAAATTATATTTGTAATATTTTTATCATGTTTTTAGTATAAATTATTATACATATACTTATTTACATTTCAAAAATTTAAATACATAACAATTTAATAAATCAGTATTTAACTTTAATCCAACTATAATAAAAAAAAATGAAATTTATTGTTCATATTATTCCACTTACACCAAGAGTTGTATACAACACACATTTTATTATTATACATTATTAATACAAACACATAAGTATAATATATATTATGTGTTTAGAAATTTAAAATAATTAGTACAGGTAATAATAAATATTAAAAAATGATAATATTTATTAGGTTTTTGTAGAAAGAATCAGAGTTATTAATATTGAGTACCTACGTGTGATCGGCGAATCGATTTGAGAAACTTATAAAAAAATTTGCCAAAAATTGAATTTTGATTTGTCAATTAATTTTAGGAAAAACTGTAAATTTTACGCAATAATATATTGTGTGGCAAGTGCGGGAAGTGAGCTATTTCAGTCACGGGCACAAGCCGCAGGCGAGGGCTGCATTTCGCCCAAGACTGAAATTGCCTTCCCGCACGAGCCATACATACTATTTATTGTCACGCTTCTGCATTCATTGATCACGGCAAAGGTAATGCAACATCTAGACTATAATTTTACGACAACAATATTTCATGAAAGAAACGATTTGGTTTTATTTATTTTAAGCGTCACGTAAGGAGGTTATAATATGAATAGGATAATTCTATATAACCAAAAGCTTATGTTTTGTAAGGACCGTGGTATAGATTTCAGTGTCTGGTTGTGCAAAGGATACGCGTGTGATATATACGCCTAGCACTTTTGGAGATTTCCATTTTACCACGCGGCACTTTTTGAGATTTTCACTTTACCGCCCGGCACTATTATGGATTCCCACTTTACTACCCGCTGGACAGAAAAAGGACGCTTTCCAACGCTTCAACCGTTATTGAAAACCAAACTTTCGGCGCAAGAGAGACAAAAATCGATTTCCATATTTAGTTGTAATTACTATACGAATAGATGTACTGTTTACGCAAGCAACACTGCCGTCGATAAAATATTATCTGCAGATAACGTCGCAACGATCGTTGGACTCCGCCGCCGCTGATACTCGCGACACCGCCGACTTGTCGCCACCGCCAGTCAGTCAGTTGTACGCACATCTCTGTGCTGGACCGGTCGACACGACGCCTACCTGCGTCGTCTGTGTTTTTCACCGGACAAATAATTTATAAGTCGCGCGTTCGGAGTGTGTGCCTATTACCTACGCTATCGTCTTCGGTAACGTTGTCGTCTCCCGCACTCATTATTGTGTCGCGTGTACACGCGTCACCTGTCGTGCTATCGTCGAGTGTTTGGTGGTGTGGTGACGACTTACTGCGACAGTTCGCTTTACACGATTACGTCATTCCGTTGTGGCCTAGCCGTTTATTTCGGGCCTGGTGGTTTACCGCCGATCGTTGCGCAACGGAACGCCGTTACTTCGCGACGTATTATTCTCGAGTCGCCACTATCCAGGCGTTCCACCTCCACTGACTCACCGTCGCGGGACCCTCCGCGCCCCGCCGTGCCGTGGCCTAACCGCCGCCGGGACTCGAGCAACAGCTGATCGCCGCCGTCGCCGTCGATTCCAGATAAGGAATTTTCAATAATAATATTATTACTGTTGTGTTGGCGTGTTTATTATTGACAAACCGCCGTCTCTGATGTGACCTATAGCAGCGGTCTGCGCGCTGTTTAGGCAATAGGTCCTTAAAGTGTATTATTCTCTGTTAGGTATGATCATACCCCTTGCATATTATGTTAATATGAATTTTTACCATTATATTTGTTTTGTGGTACATTGTGCCCGTCTCTGAAAATACGCATGAGATATATTATTAATTTTATAAATTGCCTTGGGTACACAGTTAATCCTTTTTACCAGTTACATCCCCGATAGTCGTTGCCGCTAACCGCTACACCCGTAGGATCGGTAACGGCGAAACAAATGGTAGCAGAGCGTGGTTAGATTGTGTTGTCATCGGGAGTAACTCGAACTAGTATTTTCTGTGTGTAATAAAAAAAATTTATAATTTACTGTAATCAATATTCATGTATATTGAAATTTATGCTCAATGTGAACGTTTTGCTTAGGAGTGTCACTGCGTGGGTTCACCATCTTCAGCGACCGTCGATTAGGTATAGGTAGTCCCGATCTGTGCGTTGAATTAGTTAAAAAAAATTAGTCTATGATCCCATTGTAATAAATGGGTGTGTGATATATTAATTGACATTGGGAAATTAATCGTATATTAATTTTACTAACTTGTACCTACCCTTTTGTTGTGGTTTGCCAGTTTAATATTGTTATACCTATACTTTGTAATTATGGTTAATCCGGGTGAGCAAGAAAGTGCGCGTGACAATAGAGTGTTACAACGAACTAAAACTATAGCCTTGGTAGCTCGGGAAAGCACTGTTACTCGAATTAACTCAATCGCCGAGTTGGCGAAAAAGGTCGATAAATCTCTTGATTTAATTCCACAGTTTTTAGCAGCTGCTGAGGATCTTGACTCGCTGTGGGAAACCTTTGTTAGTCAGAACGCGGCTGTACTAGAAGCTCTACTGGATCTAGATGAATCGCATACGTATTCTACTTCACTCGAGGCCGAAGTCCGTTCGACTTACATGGGTGTGGTAATTGTAGTGGATAAATATAGAGCCCCTCGGACTACGGAATCCAGTGTTGTAAATGAGGGTAGTCGTTCCGGATCCGTGGACGGCAGTACATCTATTATAGCTGGTCTACCCTCGGGGGTTCGTTTGCCAAAAATTCCTCTACCATCCTACAGCGGTGATCTCTGTGGATGGCCCGTGTTCCGCGATCAGTTCAACATACAAATCATACGAGAGGAATTGCCAAAAATAGTGAAGTTTTATTATCTACTCGGATGTTTACAGGGCGATGCGCGCCAGTCCATCCAAAACATTGTGGTATCTGAAGCCACGTTTGATCTCGCATGGTCCACGTTGATCGATAAGTATGATAAACCTAGGCAACTCGCCACTCTTATCGTTGACAAAGTTTTTTCTATTCCTGCACAATCCCAAGAGTCGTTAGAGGGATTGAGAGAATTCTTAGTGGTATTTTCGGACCAGATAGCCATGCTCAAATCATTGAACATTCCAGATTTAGGCGAATTCTTATTATTTGCGCTGTCGGCTCGTTGCCTTCCCATTTCCACTAGAAAGGGTTTTGAAGCTGTTAATAATAACGAATTTCCTTGTGTATCCGACATGGTCAAGTACGTTAAGGATCGTGTGTCTCTTCTCGAAGCTGTCAGTTTCTCTGGTGGTCCATCTCGTCAAGTTACTAGTTCAGATAAGAGTAAAACCGTATTAAGTCGTCAAAACGATAAGAAGTCGAAGGTCACTCTATTGACGTCCAAGCCTTCAGACAGTGGTCAGTCAAGTTGCTTATTTTGCTCTAGTAGTCATATGTCTTGTAAATGTCCCACATTTTCGAGCCTAGCTATGGATGACCGATATCAACTTGCTCGAGACAAAAAAGTGTGCTTTCGGTGTCTCAATTCACTGCATTGGTCAAATCGTTGTAAAGTGTCCAAACCATGCAAAAAATGTCCAGGTCGTCACCATACGCTTCTACATCGCAATGTTGAATCGCCCATAAAGGAACCTGTTATAGAACAGAATTCGATGGTCGGTTCTGTCGGCCAAACGTCGGTTCTGTTAGGTACGGCTCAAATGCATGTTCGTGATCATTCAGGGGTCATGCAAATGGTCCGGGCCGTGATCGATTCAGCGTCTCAAGTAAGCGTTATTTCTACATCATGTGTTGAACGGCTCGGTCTGAAGCGTACTCGGTGGACAGTCCCTCTGACAGGTCTTTCTGGTGTAAAGGTTCCCCGAGTCGAAGGTATCGTAGAGTGCCTTATCACCCCTCGATACAATTACGATCACAGCATCCCTGTGAGAGCATGGGTGTTACCAAAAGTCACCAATGATATGCCATTACATAATTTACCTCCTCACTTGAAAACCAAATTTTCACATCTGGCTTTGGCAGATCCACTATTTGATCGTCCTGCTCCGGTAGATATGTTACTCGGCGCTGACGTGTTCGCACATATTTTTGATGGGAAACGAGTTGTTCTGGAAGATTCCTTACCCGCCGCTTTCAGCACTTTGTTCGGATGGGTTATAATCGGACCTGTAACCAACTCGGATTGTGATCAGACTCATTCTAATCTGGTATCCCTAACCGTGTCTTTAGAACACATGGTTCAACGGTTCTGGGAAGTTGAGGAGCCAGACAGTGCCCCAGAAATATTTAGTCAGGCAGGCCAGTGTGAGGCCATATACTTGGCTGAACGTGAACGGGATGCTAATGGCCGGTTTGTAGTACCACTTCCTTTCTTGAATAACCACCAATCTGAAACCTTTCCTGGTTCCCGACAAGTTGCGTTACGTCGCTTCCAAAATCTCGAAAGGAAACTATTGTCTGACGAAATGTTATATCAAGCCTATAAGGCGTTCATGCTTGAATACGAGTCCTTGGGACATATGTCAGTTGCTCCGTCTCCAGGAATTTATTTTATCCCTCACCACCCTGTTTTCAAAGGTGCAATCACATCGAGCAAGATTCGGGTAGTATTTGATGCGTCAGCTGTTGCCTCATCTAAACTTTCCTTAATCAATGTCTGCATACTGGGCCCAAGTTGCAACAGGATATCGTTGATATCCTTCTCCGATTTCGAGTACACCAATTTTCGTTCACGGCTGATGTGTGCAAAATGTACAGACAGGTATCCGTATTACCAAAATATCGCGCATACCAACACATATTCTGGCGCGCATCACCGGTTGACGAGTTGAGAGAGTACGAGCTCAACACTGTAACCTACGGATTGAATTGTGCGCCGTTTTTAGCCTTGCGTGTGCTGCAGGATTTAGCAGAGCAAGAGTGTGCAGGGCTACCTGACGTATTAGACGCGTTGACCTACCAAACATACGTTGATGACATCTGTGTTGGAGCAGATACTGTCGACAGTCTAATGAAGCTTCGGTCTGATTTACAACAAGTGTTGTCCCGAGCTGGCCTCGAGCTTAAAAAATGGTCGAGTAATGCCCATCAACTCCTATCTTCGGTGCCCGCTGCCGATCGAGCTACTGATGCGTCCCCGTTTAACGATACTGATATCGGGCTTACCAAGGTGCTGGGCCTACAATGGAAATCCTCCCAAGATACGTTTGGGTTTGATGTACAATTGTCTGAAGCTGTACCGACTAAAAGAGCTGTCTTGTCTGTCATCGCTCGTATCTTCGACCCCCTTGGTTTCCTTGCCCCTGTTATTTTCCTGGCCAAACACCATATGCAGCAAATTTGGAAGGCAAATTTGACTTGGGACGAACCGTTGCCCAAGGAGCTGAACAATTGTTGGCAAGCGTTCGTTCACGGTCTCCCAATGTTGTCAGAGGTTCGGATTCCACGGTTTTTGAACACGTATATTCAATGTCAGGTCCAATTGTGTGGGTTTTGTGACGCTTCAGAACGAGGATATGCTGCAGTTGTTTATTTAAGAACCCTGTCTCCCAACAACCCAATCACCGTTTCGCTACTTGGTTCAAAGACTAAGATGGCGCCCATGAAGTCATCAACCGTACCGATACTTGAGTTGTGTGCCGCCTTGCTTCTTGCGCGTTGGATGTCCCGCATTAAGAAGATCCTCGAACAAAAAGTTTCTGTTGTACATATGTTCGCTTGGACGGACTCACAAATTGTATTATCTTGGCTGGTGAACCCGCATGAATTGTTCAAAGTCTTTGTCTCAAACCGCGTTCACCAAGTGCATCAACTTCTGCCACAATGTAGTTGGGGTTATGTCAGGTCTGCCAAGAATCCAGCGGATTGTGCTTCGCGGGGTATGCTGCCATCTGAGTTATTATTGCATTCTCTTTATTGGTCCGGTCCAGATTTTCTACTACAGCCACATGAAGAATGGGACGTGACCTCTTCTCCTTTACCAGTGAACATGTTGCCGGAAGTCAAATCAATATCGCTGGCGGTAGAGATAAATGGTGGTGCTGAGTGGTATTCCCGTTTTTCCAACTTTACAAGAATGTTACGCGTAGTGGCTTGGATTCGTCGGTTTACTGGCCGCTGCCAGAAAAAATTTTATTCACATGAATTTCTCAGTCGAACGGAGTTAGATGAGTCATTGGTCATCATTGTTCGCCTGGCTCAATGCCAGTCATTTGCCGAACTACAAATGACACTGAGACGCGGACACACACCGCATCGTATATTTGCAAGACTGAGACCGTTCCTTGATCAAGACGGTGTTGTCCGTATCAACGGACGGTTGGGAAACTCTGAACTCCCAGAAACTCAAAAACACCCCATATTGCTGGCCAAGGACTCCCATCTATCTCATCTTATTGTTCGCCATTGGCATCTTGTGACGTGTCATTCTGGTCCCAGAGTGATAACATCGTTGATTGGTAGACAATTCTGGATTATGTCGGTCCGTGTGGTTATTCGGAAGGTGTTAAGTCTGTGTACTATTTGTGTCCGCTCGATTGCTCAGAGCCCTCATCCGTTAATGGCTGACTTGCCGTCATCTCGGGTGAAAGCCTGTCGTCCTTTCTCACGTGTTGGAGTTGATTATGCTGGCCCTCTCCAAACGCGTGAATGCCGATTACGTAAAGCCAGACGCTACAAGGTTTACATTGCCGTGTTTGTGTGCATGACCGTGAAGGCAGTACATCTTGAAGTTGTGTTAGATTTAACCACGGATGCGTTCCTGGCAGCCTTTGACCGGTTTGTTGCGCGCAGAGGTCTTCCGTCTGATATTTATTCTGATTGCGGTACCAATTTCGTGGGGGCAGCCAAACAGTTGCGAAATTTGATAAACCATCCCGATAACCACAACCAGATTTCCGCTCATACGCAATGCACGTGGCATTTTAATCCTCCTAGCGCCCCGCACTTTGGAGGCTTATGGGAGGCTGCTGTCCGATCCGCCAAAACGTTGTTAGTGCGTGTCATGGGTTGTCATAACCCCACTCTGGAGGAAATGTCCACCGTTCTTTGTCGGATTGAGGCTGTTCTTAACTCCAGGCCGCTTACGCCAATGACAACATCACCATTAGATTTGGACTATCTAACGCCAGGTCATTTTTTGATTGGGCAACCGCTACTTGCTGTTCCGGACGTACATATTCCGGAAGGGCATGCAACGTTGGTACATCGTTGGAAGCTGTTGCACCAATGCCATCAATCCTTCTGGAGACGTTGGTCCAACGAATATTTGTGTTCATTGCAAACTCGCAATAAATGGACGTCCCAGGGGACAAATCTCAATGTAGGTGATATGGTAGTTGTAAAAGACCACAAGGGCCCCCCCACATCCTGGCTCTTAGGTCGCATAACCAGTCTGGCACCCGGTAAAGATGGGGTGGTGCGCGTGGTGAAGGTTCTCACTTCCCAAGGGGAGTTTACACGGCCGACGGTAAAATTGGTGTTATTGCCCATGGAGTGACTCTCCGTTGCTACAATCTCCATAAATTACCACCGTATTTCTTTTTGTTTTTTTTTTTGCCACAATCTCTGAAACTTAATTAAATTGTAAACCTTTTTTTTCTTATCAAACACGATGAGTTTATCTATTGTATGTTATTTATTGTAATTTAATGTGTTTTATAATTTATCAAGTTGATCTTGATTACTGTAGTTATTTAAAAAAAATGTATTTGTCTTTTTTTCTGTATGTTTTATTCATGTGTATAGGACTCATAATGGATCGCTTCAGTCACACATACACATCTTCGTCCATCATTTCTACGTTCTACTTAGCTTGACGTTTACCAACCAGTTGTGATGCTGCTCATCCCAACGGGGGAGTATGTTTACGCAAGCAACACTGCCGTCGATAAAATATTATCTGCAGATAACGTCGCAACGATCGTTGGACTCCGCCGCCGCTGATACTCGCGACACCGCCGACTTGTCGCCACCGCCAGTCAGTCAGTTGTACGCACATCTCTGTGCTGGACCGGTCGACACGACGCCTACCTGCGTCGTCTGTGTTTTTCACCGGACAAATAATTTATAAGTCGCGCGTTCGGAGTGTGTGCCTATTACCTACGCTATCGTCTTCGGTAACGTTGTCGTCTCCCGCACTCATTATTGTGTCGCGTGTACACGCGTCACCTGTCGTGCTATCGTCGAGTGTTTTGTGGTGTGGTGACGACTTACTGCGACAGTTCGCTTTACACGATTACGTCATTCCGTTGTGGCCTAGCCGTTTATTTCGGGCCTGGTGGTTTACCGCCGATCGTTGCGCAACGGAACGCCGTTACTTCGCGACGTATTATTCTCGAGTCGCCACTATCCAGGCGTTCCACCTCCACTGACTCACCGTCGCGGGACCCTCCGCGCCCCGCCGTGCCGTGGCCTAACCGCCGCCGGGACTCGAGCAACAGCTGATCGCCGCCGTCGCCGTCGATTCCAGATAAGGAATATTTTCAATAATAATATTATTACTGTTGTGTTGGCGTGTTTATTATTGACAAACCGCCGTCTCTGATGTGACCTATAGCAGCGGTCTGCGCGCTGTTTAGGCAATAGGTCCTTAAAGTGTATTATTCTCTGTTAGGTATGATCATACCCCTTGCATATTATGTTAATATGAATTTTTACCATTATATTTGTTTTGTGGTACATTGTGCCCGTCTCTGAAAATACGCATTGAGATTATTAATTTTATAAATTGCCTTGGGTACACAGTTAATCCTTTTTACCAGTTACATCCCCGATAGTCGTTGCCGCTAACCGCTACACCCGTAGGATCGGTAACGGCGAAACATGTACCTAGATGCTTGACATTTTCACCAAATATTTGAAATAAAAAACTATTCATGCATAAACACCATTTTAAAATAATTTTGAGCTATTTAAACAGACTTCGATTGAATAAATAATGTAGCTCATATTTAACATATTCTATCCAAAATTAGGATCCACTTCCCTACAAAATAAGTTATGTAATTGGTGATAATATGTCTTGATTTTCATAATATTTTTTTTCTCCACTTTTTCGTTACCTATTGTTTTTACACAAATCTATCAAGTCTAAGTAGATTGTTCTCTCGCTGAATTTTCGTATATTCCAATTAATTTTTCTTCATTAACTATTATTTTTCGTAAGTCTCTCAGCGAATAATCAAGTATTGTATGTTTAATTATTTTTAATAGGTTTGACAATATTGTTAAATAATGCTTATTGCGAATTCAAGTTGGTGACTGGTGTACGATGATTGGAATTATTCAATGTAAATATATTGTTTGTTTAAAAGCAAGAACGCGTCGAAGAGAATTTGATACGCATTCATTTGATACATAGAACACGAATTAAAATATCTATGGATAAGAGATCAGTTTTAGAACAGTTATCTGCATGATGAAAAATAATCTGGAAGTTTTATCTAGATAAAAATGTATTAATTAAATTTTCTAAAATTAAGTGAAAATGTATGCCTATACATTAAATGTTAAAATGATTGTGTGATTGATCCTACTTAAATTATAAGCTGAACAAATATAATTTAAATATTTTATTATTTCTAATAAATATTGTAACATCACAGCATTTTTTGGCACATTATTTTATTAGAAACAGTCCCCGAGCGTACCTTAGTGGTTACAATCCACGATTGCGCGTACCCACTCTCATACAATAGTCATTAATAACAAATAGTATTGCGTGCTAATGCGTAAATGATCGCAGTGTTATGTAACAGATATCCCCCGACCCCCACAACCTGCAGTGTTTAGTGTCCACACGCTGTTGCCCACGGCTGCCGATGCCGTCAGCGCCTCGGTCGCGCCGGGCATCATAACACCGGCAGAACAACCTGTCTCCAAAATGTAGTAATTATATTATTGTAAAACGCCGACACTGACCTGCCCCACTAATTCGACGAATACGAAGCTCCGTCGCCGAATCAATTTTACTCTTTTTGCAACCGGCGAGTGGCGACCTGTCTACACGTCTTTCTATTTTTGCAACCGACGACCTTTCCACACGCCACGTCTCCGAGACCATCGGAAGAAAAAAACCTCGTGACTAACTGACCACGTACGCCGTCGTTTTGAATCTGGTTTTTTTTTCATGAAAACACCGCCATACTAAGCTCCAACGATGGGCCGCTGGTGGCCAAGCAGACCAGATATAGAATCTCCATTCAAAGCACAGCACAAATCGTCGGTCGTTGTCAAATATCGTAATATATTCATTTTGTCTCTTTCCCTGCCACTCCCCCCCTACACAAGCACGTATATTGTTGAGGCGTCGCAAGACCAGGTCCCTACATTTTTATTCTCACACATGATTTTTCCCGGTCACCCTGTGAGGGAAAATCATGAATCATAATATGGTGGGCCGGGAAAAAATTACAGAATTCCATAATTTTATTACCATTGCCATGTGCCAAATTGATTACTATTATTTTTTTTTACCTATATTACTATATAACCATGTAAAATACAAGCACATGATTACCTAACTTATTCTTATTATCAATTAATACAACCTTTTTCCCCTTTATCTTAAAAATTAATTTTTTAATGCGTGTAACAAAACCTATGAGTTCCACCGACTTGGCACTCGGATCACACGTGGTGCGGCTCATAGGTCACGACCAAAGTGTTCCCCTTTGGTCGTGGGTAGTTTTTGGTGGTGTCAAAACTCCAAATTCTTACAATATATAAATTAGTAATTATCATTTAAAACATCGATTTTGATAATTTTCACAAAATAATGTTTTATCGTTTTTCAACTATGAGTTATGACACAAAAAGTAAGCTAGAGTGAAAATTTTAAAAATAGACGTAGTAACATGAAAATTAAAATTGGTTTATTAATATTACCCACATACATATAGTTTCACCTACCTAGTACCTATTTAATGATATCGAGTGTACATTGTTTCAATGAAATTAAAAAATAATGAGTGCGAATCAACTAAACGGTTTATCATAAATTATAATTATACAAATTTAGTATACATTAATTCTATAGATGTTATTAAAACTAATAACAAACTAATAACAACAATAATAATAATAATGACATTAGAATGATAATCAAATAGCAACAAAATTTCTAATATTATTGACCGCCTTCATTCTTTTCACGTACCTATAGCCGTGTATGCAGTCTATTTACCTGGAATGCCTCCTAATTACTACACAAATATTATATTCTCAATATTAATATTTAATTTTAATTAAAATTCACCACCATCACGTGGTATTTTTAAATATAAATAATGGAAAGTATATTTTATAATTACAATATAATTTTCAATAATATGTACCTACCTAAATTTTAATTCAAAAGACCGGAGTGTTTATAATGTTTGAAATATAACTGTGAAATGACGTGTAGAGTATATAGGTACAAAAATAATTATATATAATGTTTATATTGCTGCGGTGCGTGGTGGTATATTATGATTGTTGGACGTATTAATAATCACAAAATGTCCATTGTCGGATTAGTTAATTTTGCGTTTATTATGACAAAACGCTAAACATTGTCAGAATGAGGTCAATAGAATCCACTTAAAAATATAGGAATAATATTGAGATTCACTTTACATCATAGGAAGATACCAATTTCTATTATTATTTCTACGTTACCTATCTTTATATTAGTTCTCAAAATAATCGAATAATTAAATTATTGACTCATTATATTATATTGATCAGTTCATAATAAAATGATCAAAATTTCGTACGTATTAGACACCTTATGACTAGTAGTCTTAATAATAAGCCGTAAAACTGTTGTAGAGCAAAATTACCTTTTAAGAGCTTTGCGTTTCGGGTTAGGTAGTAATTTCTGTGTCACCATCTTCCACAATAGGACCATACTCTATACCAATAATTTCAGTCATCGATCGAAAACTGTTTGATGGCAAAGATGTACTCGAGTCCAAATCTCCATAAGTCTCCAATCTTTCCATCAGTTGACACGTTTGCGTTAATCTAACCTAAAATTTAGAAGTTTTTTTTGCTAATTTCAGAACAATTATATACCTATTCTTATTTAATAATGACTATGAAGAAAATCGTTATATAATTATTTAAAAAGATACTTACAAAGTTGCAAAGATTTTGGTACTTTATTTAAAAGTATAATATTACGTCTAAGTGGTACTTATATTTTATGCTGTGTAAGTATTTTATCTCAAGTTGCAAATTTCAAATGTTTTATCAATGATTTTTTTTAGAAATTGTAGTTATTCAGCTAATAATAAATAAATATAACATGTGACGTTATATTAACATTGTTAAATTAATGTAATATGTTTTTATAATATAATATACTTTACTTTGTTATGTAAGGTTGTTTAATTACTATACATTTTCGTTTAAATACGTAATCAATTATAATATTAGTCAAAAAATAATCTTATAGGTTTACCTTCCCTCCATATGCTCCTCGGTAAAAACTCCACAATTAGCCTAAAAAACAAACTCCTATTATACAAAACTCTGCTAAAACCGATGTGGGCATATGGAATCCAACTATAGGGTTCTGCTAAGAAGTCAAAAATTAATAAAATACAACGTTTTCAATCTATAACATTACGAATGATTACAAAAGCACCTTTTTCCATCTTAAATCACACACTTCACACTGATTTAAACAACAGTTCCAGAGGTAGCAAAGGTTTCTAAATAAATGTTAAAAAAAATAAATATATTTTTACTTAAAAATCTGGTAGGTATAGGTATACTTTTATTAAACCATAGATATATAAAACTAGAAATTAAAAATTAAAATCAAGTTTTTTGAATAATTTTTAATTATATAATTTTAGTAATAATCTTTACAGGAACATATTATTATACTTAAATACTCAAACATACTCAGTACTACATAATATTATTATTTATGAAACCTATGTTGTAATATTCATTGATTTTATATTACGCATTAGTCATTACCTATTGGCTATTAGTTTAGTTTGAGTTTGTTTTATGAACAAAAATAAAAATCTTCTGACATTGCTCAACTAGACGCAAAATAATAGAGTATTATTATTTTTAATTTAATCAATAAAATCATTTTTTTTTAGAAAATCGAATATAGTGAAATATGATTTAATATATCTACAATCAACCTAACAATTACAGTACAACTATTAGAA
The DNA here is from genome assembly GCA_008086715.1 of Sitobion miscanthi. Taxonomy (NCBI): domain Eukaryota; kingdom Metazoa; phylum Arthropoda; class Insecta; order Hemiptera; family Aphididae; genus Sitobion; species Sitobion miscanthi. Next base: position 6,073,179 of record CM017802.1, on the reverse strand, counting down.
TTTACTCATTTTTCAAATACCTAAGCAGTAACCTATACTATACATATTTATGAATTAAAAATTACATAGTTAATTATGATTTGTTTTTATTTTATGTACGATGTTATGTAGGTATTTGTTGGTTAAATTATTTATCATTGGTTACTGCAGCAATTCCGCTGACCTATAAATAATCAGTAAGTAAGTACCTAATAATAATATTATTATTACAAATAAAAACTAAAAATCATCTAAGTTATTAATCAAATATATAAAATTATAAATCATAAATATAAAATATATTGTTGGAAATAGAACAAATATCCCGATCGATAAGATCCAATGCAACGTATGGTGCCAAGAGAATATTAACCAAGAGTGATTTAAAAATATTTACGTTTAATTGAATCTTTTCCAAATCGTCTTCAGATGTATGTATTTATATAATCATTTATTTGCTTTTATATGTTTAAAAAAAAAAAATAGTAAAATAAATAAAAAGTATAAAAAGTAGATCATTTAAATGTGTCTTGGCAATTTTGGAAATGTCTTCATCATTTTACTGTAGTGTTTAAAATAATTCATGACACCAAAGTTCAGTATTTACTAAAATCACGGTATGCATTATTATATTCTGGATCCTTGAAAAAAACTGGCTTCTATTGTTTATTCGTAACTATTATTTCTACGTCAAGGTTATCTAATATAATTTATCATTGATACATAATAAATGATAATACAGATTAAATACAGTTTCCCCGTATGACTAGTGATAATAATATATATTAAAACAAGTATTTTAATTTTGAGTTGTAGGTATATCTACTTATTATAATAGTAGATTAATAGTAGTTTATTAAATATGATAAGTACACAATTACTCAAACACAACATTAGTAGTTACTCTAAAATAATTTGAAAAAATCATGAGTTAATCAAGAAGTTAAATATTTTATAAACAGTTATATTTTAAGGAACAATAATTTTAATTACGTTTACAGAATAATGATTGAAATATCAAAAATGTATTGACGATTATAATATGCTACGTTTTCGTAATAAAACACGAATACATGAAAGATGTCATTATTATTCTTAAAATAAAACTTTTTTTTTAACTTTATACAACTTGCCAGACAACATTAATCATGGAAATCCAAGCCAAACAAAAATATATTACTATTTTCACTTTTATTTACCTATAATAATAATTGTCAATAATTAGATAAGACAAAACGATCGGTGACTTTTAATCATGTAAACCTTTATAAGAATGAACTATTGAGGAATTTGTAAGACTCTCTGTAGTAAGTACAGTCAAATCCTGATAATTTGAAAATATAATCAACTCAAATTTTGTTTTGCCCCTTAAAAATTCCCATAAGTACACACAATGCTGATACATCTCAATGTTAATAACTCGAATATTATGCAAGTCGAATTAATTTCGAAATTTTAACCATGGATACTTGCATATACTTTTATAAACGTTATGTATTTTGAGATCGATTATTAATAATAGATTTAAGCATAATTGTGTTAACACCATTAGCAATTACAATGGTAGAAGCATAAGAGACACTTTTTACTTAATGTAGAATAGTAGCTGGTAGGTACTAAATAATTTTGGTTCTATAACGTCTATAACTTATAAGTAGCTTAGTATAGCCAGTATGCATTGGAGTACAAAATGTTTTTTTGGTGGACACTAAATAATGTTGAAGACTGTTATATAATTTCAGCTGCAACGAGTGAACCACAGTCGTGTGTAGTATATATTATTTTTAATTAAAATACTTTAATATTAAACAAAATATGTACTAATATTATACAAGAAAATAAACAAATGTTAAATTTAATTTTAAATTTTGATTTTTATACAAAATAAAAATCCATTTGTATGGGAATTATTATTATAGCTATTCCTGAAAGTAACACAGTTCGTATATACAAAAGTATAAATTCTAAGTTATTTTATATAAAAACTAAAAATAATAATATCAGTTTGAAAGTTCTAATGCGTACCTAAATATATATTTATAGTATAGGCTTAGGAGAGGTATGTCTCAGGTAGGATACGTCTTGGTGCAAATATCTTACAAATTTTTCTTATGTTTAATGCAATTAATATTTAACTCCACATTTTTGCTTTCAAAATCTAAATAAAAACTTCTTAAATCTAAAAAAAACAATTTCAATCAATAAACTATGACATCGTAAGTATTTTTTTTTATGCCATAATTATATAAATGCACTGATAAACGTAGCCAAATCTATTTGTTTGATTAACAACCACGAATAAAATTAAGTACCTACCTATTTATCATATCTTATTATTGACTTATAGAATATTTAATTTGACATTTACGAATAGTAAATCAAATGAAAGATGATGCAATTTTATTAAAAACAAAATTCGTAATAGCAATCTGTATTGCATATTTTCATATACAAAGTACCTACCTACTTTTTAATACTTGGTTTCATATTATGATAATATTGCAAATCGACAACCATTTTAATTTGTAGAAATTTCGATTAATTTTTATTTTAGTACACATCTATAATTTCCCTACGACATAATTGTTCTTCATCAATATACCTCCTATTTTGATAGGTCACACGGTTTTCTATTTATAGTCTATATAACAGCCTGGCAAACAATAAATTGAAAAAAAAATCACCCACTACTTGTTTTGAGGGTTTTAAAAGTAAAAATACATTTCTCGTTTTGCTCAGATTATACAATAATATTATACACTATAAAATCTATGTCCACTTTGAAACTACATATTATTTAAGTTACATCATAAAATATAGTAAATAGGTACTAAAACTCAGTTATTTAGAAGATTTATTTTCAGATTCAGAGATTATTTATAATTCATCAGCTAATAAAATTTTTAGTTTAATTTACAACAAGACAGACCAAATATTTACATCAACTTTTTCTTCAAAAATAAAAAAATTTACGATTATAATAACGTTTATCTTAGTTTTGCTTATTTCAGATTGTACCATATGGGCCGTACTACTAAAATGTATGGTTCTCGTTCAGGGGAATAATCATTTTTAGTGTTTTAACCAAAACACTTTAAGTACCTATACCATCTACCAACTATAATACTTAGTCATAAATTGCATATAAAAAAACGATATTTATATACCTAATAGTTAAAAGGTAAAATAATCACATAATTACCTAGTATACTTCGCTTGGATAGTTGGATTGTCGACATGTAAGTTAGTAGGTAGGCACCTACTTGATGTATCGATTTGTTTTGCATTGTGATTATAAATCTCTGTTGAATCGGAAAATATGTAGGTGTGTGCTTAGTGTGCAAGAAGAAAACTTTGAAATATAATTTGCAGAAGGTACCTACGTAAGTACCCATTATATAAACAAGGTATTTGGTATACACAATATATCTAAATATATTTATATATAAATACTATAGTCTATAGGTACCTTACTACCTATTCATATAATATCAGGTATTCAGGTCTGTATATATAAATAAAATAAAATATTTTATTAAAATAATCGTTGTATCAGAATTTGAAAACATTAAGTTTATAGAAGATACTATAATATGTTTATAGACGCTACATAAAAATGTTATTGGGTGGAAACTCAATTATAGAAATCTGTCGTATATTTTAGCTGGAACAAGTGAAACCACAGTTGTATAGATTATTATTTTTTTTTTTAATTGAAATATTTTAATTGTTAACAAAATATGTACTAATATTAAACAAATCAATATATAAAATACAAATTTAATATTTATTTTTATATAAATAAAATCCACTCCACGTGGAAATTAATATGATCAGTGAATCCCGAAAGAACCACATTATGTATATACACACAACAGTGTAAAAGTATAAACTCTTTCAAGTTATAGTATAGGTATATTATAAAAAAAAAATACAATAATAATAACAACAACTTTGAAGCGTACCAAAGTATATATTATTTTAAGCCTTTCGAGCCGCACGCAGACTTAATAATATCAATTAACACGGTAACGCGGCACAGGCGTATTATATTTATTATTATTATTTTCATGTACAGGTGACGACGTTTCAATGAAAAACGGCCTATGCCTACAGCAAGCACATAACTTCGCGTGCGACGGTGCGTCGATACGCATCCGCCGTGTGAGATTATTAAGACAAGACGTGTTGTACCTTTCTATCTATGTATTATATTATCTCGTGTTTTGGCATCGAACGGTGTTCGCCGTGTGTGTGTATCGTAATGGGCGCGAGTACGGTACACACTAAGTTTGACCGAGGGCTGGGTTTAAAAATAATTTATAACGTTCTTGAAGTCACGTTGTCATCTTTCGTTTCTCGTCTGCGGTCGCTTTTTTTGGCAGTTCAATAACAGCCGCTGCCGCCGTCGCACTGCGCACTTGACGTTGTGTGTCGCAGCCGCCAGTCGTGTACGGTGTCATTAATATAATTGTTTTCGTTCCGATTGTTTTGCGTTTTGTTGTAAATATGTTCTGATTTCGGATACGATGATAGTGCGCTGGTGTTTGTAAAACTCCAACGATGTCGTGTTACTGTCCGAACTGGATGAACGAGAGCCCGTTGGAAGTGCCCATCAACCTCGATCATCAATCGGATCTACTTAAGGTCCGTAATAAAAATAGCACAGACTTATTATAATTATAGAAGAGTCGCCGTGGTAGAGTAGGTAGTGATAAGGTTTCATTGTCCGATGTAGCAGGAACCTCGTACGCATTTTTACGAATACACTCGAGATGGAGTCTAATTTATTGTCTAAATAGAAACGAAAAAAAAAATTGCCTGTTAATAATATTTATTGAATCATAATAAATTTCAAAACAAAAACCAAATAGTAGATTTGGACGAAGGTGTCCCAAAAAGCAAGCTTGTGAAAGGGACTGGCGAGTTAAAAAACAGTTAAACAATATAAATTAAACATAATTTAAAACAATACAAAATATATATGCAAAATGGTATCCTTATAAAATGATTAATATCATTTTATAATAATTAAGAAGGCCGTAAAAGCAGTGGGTTTAATAAGAAATAAAAAATAAATAAATATTATTATATTGTGTATCGTAAGTAGTAAGTACCAACCATTACCACACTATCGCTGCATAAATAAGAATTAAAAAAAATATCAATCCTAATAATGTTTTGGAAAATTGCAGAAAATGTTTTTACAATGTTTTCGATTATGGTTAATTTTCATATTCAGGTCGTGAGTTTAAAAATACATCTAGACATTAGGTGGACTTAATGACTACTAATAGTCGACAATATTGAGATCGAGATGGCTATTTCGGGAGAACAAGGAGCTACGAGCCACCACGCGCTCGTTAAATTATGTTTACTTGTACACCTTTGCCAAACAATATTTTTTTGATTCGACGTATACGTACTCTGTGTATAAACACATCCTTCATCATCAGCAAAATATATTCGATAAATCGTTTAGATAATTTAAGTTAGATACCAACTATTTTCATAAAACTATTCAAGAACAAATACAAGCCCTTAGAAAATATTAAAATAAAAATACTTACATATTTAAAAATTTTTTTTTTCAATTATGCAATCACTTTTTTTTTTACAATGTCTCTGATCTGAACTCATTTGTTCGGAAAAATATCGTAAACTATTACTACTATTTCTATTTTCCAACTTGTATATAGGTATTAGGTACATTAGTAGAATGCCGTCTGCCTCTGTCTGTGCATTATATATTTATATTATTTTCATTAATAACTTGTAATATTGTAAATTGTAATGTACATAAAACCGGTATCTCTTAGCCGTCAATTTGTAGTTTTCAATTGAAAAGGTCACAATATAATATATACTGGTATACTGATATTATAGGCGTCGACGATAATAATCAACAATGGTGTTTCTCTTTCGTTTTTACTTTAGGAGGATATGTTAAATATAAAATTAAAAAATTTCAATGGTTTTACTTCTAACTAGAAAAAAAATAATATTGATAATTTATTGAAACATAAACAATAAAATGTTTAAATAAAATTTAACAAATTTATCCAAGGCAGTATTTAAAATACTTTCAAAATACTTTTTTAAAAAGTACCTATTTAAATACATTTATTCAAACTGTCTTTACAGTAACTATGACTCTATCTCATGAAACTCTGAATAAAAATATAAGGTAAATATAATATTAATTATACTATAATAACTAAAAAGCTGGTAAGTGGGTAAAGATCTGTTGTACAGTAGTTACTAGTTAGGTATATGGTGTTAAATTTGAATTCAATAATGTAATATCATTACAGTATAAGTACAACGATTCTGAGCGAAGACGGTTTGTCAACCTAGTCCCTATGATATATTATATTATATTTATACGGTAGCCGGTAAGTTGAATTAATATTATTTATTTATTATCGTATTGGTAAAAAATAATATACTTTAGGAGTTTCATCTTTCAAGTACCTACGAATAATATTTTTAAATTATAACACAAAACTTAAATAAATCGTTCTTCTTCGTTAAAATATCTAATTTCATCCAAATTTCCACTTCAAATAACTAAAAAAAAAAGGTGTACCTATATATTTAGATTTATGGTTACAATATGAACTACGTACGTGGAACCTTGTTTTACATATTTAATCTTTAGCTATAAAAATTTGATATTTTATACATTTTGTCAAAATTGAAATGCTTATATAAAAAAAATCTTGACTATGTATTTCTTATATTTTTAAACTGATATTGTAACAATGTGTGAAGAGCCTTTTATTACTTATTCAAGCTTTTTGACCCAACAAATAACATTTTATTGACATTTATAGAAAACAAAAATAAAAAATTGATAATGTCCATAAACGACTCAAAACGAACTTACGAACACCACTAAAAACAGATTACGAGGAACCTTGTATTAAATTTTCATGTTTTTTGACTAATTGAAAATTTTTTATCGACTTTGATTTAAAAAAGAGCTAGTAATAATTGAAAATTGCATAAAAATAGCTCAACATGAGTAAAAATATTTTGAAAATTGTATTATGTATAGAAAAAATGATAGTCTAAATATTCAATGAAAATGTCATGTATCTTTTTTTAGTTGTTCCTGGCGTTTTAGAAAACTACAGGGAATTTCCGATTTTGACCTCCCTAATGAACCAATTAGATTCACTTTCCCATCGAAAATTATACTGAAGTTGAAAATCAAAGCATCATTTAAACTAGGTACTTATCGTGTACACAGACACAAAATATAAAAAAAAACATACAGCTTTGTAAAATCAATAAGAATCAGAATCTAAAATTGAACCATACTTACCGTTCCTATTCATAATTATATGTATTAATTTTTTTATTAAAGTATAAGAAAACGTATAAAAAACGCATGGAAAACGAAGTGCATAGAATAAGAACTAATTGAGAGATTCAACTAATTTACCAAAAACCTGGAATTAATGCATACCTAATGAGTAAAAGAATCAAGTGGGTGGGACACGTTTGGAGGTCGAATGGAATAATAAAGAAAGTATTTGAAGGGAAAGTAGACTGGAAGAGACCTAGAGGTCGACCTAGACAACGCTGGATTGACAGGGTCAATGAGGGTCTAAATAAGTGCTCACAGGGAATAACGATAGAGAATTAGAGAACAACATCGACAGAGTCAGATGGAAAAATGTAATAGACTAGTAGAGGCAGGAAAGTCCTTCAAGAACTGTAAAAGCTGAAGAAGAAGAAGAATTTTATTTTATTAGAGAATCAAATAATTTTTTTTCACTATCAAACATCTATTTATCTAAGTATAAATTATAATATGTATTTAATTTAATGTAGTTTATTATACCATAGTAGGTAGGTACCTATAATGATTTTTATTTTATAAAACATTTATAATAATTGTTACATAGGTACAGATATTTTTTTTAATGAAGTAAATAATTAAAACTTGACTCTTATAGTTTCTCTAAAAATTTTCAATAATAATTTTTTTTTAATATTTAAATCAACTTCAACAACGAAGTCATTAGTTGGGAACCAAAAGCAATATTTACATTTTATGTTTTATTAATTATTATAATAATATATAAAGTTACAATTACGGAAAAAAAGCTATTTTTTGTATCACCTCTTTTGATAATCACCATAAATTATATAATATATTATATAATAGTATACTATTATTATCTATAAAGGTACTTTTCCCGTGCAGCGTTTATACGAGTATACGACGACCATGTCCCAAACTCACGTCTAGACGCTGCAGGGAATACGTACTTCTATATTATATGACGTAGGTATGTAATATGTATATATTACTATAGTCTATAACACATTAACACATTAACAAAAGTTATTTATTACCTAAGAGATTTTTTTTTAATTCAACCTGGCTTTATATATGAAACACTGAAATACAACTACTCACAAAATATCACTATAACCAAAAATTAAAAAAAATAATAAATAACAATAAAATGGTACCTAATTATCTATACTATACTAATGTAAAACGAATAATTTTGGAATCTTTCGCTGATTTCACGAAATATCTGGAAATATTTTTATATTTTTAAATATGTGTCCTCATATGATTCAAATAAAATTGAATTAAAAGTAGTGTTTGAAATCTGAATTTCTCAAATTACTTTAAAGTTATAACAAACAAATTATTCTGCACGTTAGATTTATAATAAAAATATGTAATTTTTCAATACAAAACATTTTAAATACTCTGATATTTTATCATATTATATATACCTAGTATCATTAGTATCGAATAAAGAAAACAATTACTAATAAGTACTACAGTGGAGTAGGATTACGCGCGTTTTACCTTTAGGGTATACGATTGCGCACGTACGTTGCGCTAGCCCGGCCCTTATCGAAATATTGGAAAAACTTTGAACCAATATTTAGCATGCAATTAGCATGGATTTGCATGACTATAATTAAAATTTGCATGATATTGGTTCAACAGCAAAACCCAAAATTTAATGGGCCGGGCTGATGCAACATTGCGCCAGCCCGGCCCAAGAGCCAAAATATAGTTATCTACTATGTATATATGCCAATATTTAGCCCGTCATTAGCATAAATTCGCACGAAATTTTTTAATGGTTAAGAAGCCGTTGCGCCAGCCCGGCCCATTAAATTTTGGGTTTTGCTGTTGAACCAATATCATGCAAATTTTAATTATAGTCATGCAAATTCACGCTAATTGCATGCTAAATATTGGTTCAAAGTTTTTCCAATATTTCGATAAGGGCCGGGCTAGCGTAACGTACGTCGATTGCGCGCAGTGCCGGAATAACAAACATGATTTTGACTATTCAAAAGCGTACGATTGCGTGTGAAATTGGATGTGACATTGCCAAATTGTTTGTAACAAATTAGTTATTTCGCAATTAATTTTTATACTTAAATACAGATACAAATATATCCATTCAGGAAGTTTTTTAATACATTTATTCAAATACTTATTATTACAAAAAAAATATCGTTAAATATGCGTAAATAACACAAAATAAAACAAACACTTCACGTTAATACGCAGTTAAAGTCATAAAAGAAAATTATTGTCATAAAAATATTTTTTCTATATATACAATGTTTAGGTAATATATATATACATTTATTTTGTGAATTGGTAAAACTATATAAGTATAGGTATAATGTTTGTTTGAAGCTTTGAACATACGTGGTTATAAATTATAACTTATATTTATTATAATAAAAAGACATACTTGACAAATTAAACATTTTTACAATAATTATCAATACCTATCATATTGGGACATATTGTCTTATGCATATTTTATCGTTTTCAAAGGTTTTTTCCTTAATTTCAATTGTGTATTTAAGAGAATTTTTCGGTACCTAATTTTAAATGTTTAATGTATATACTGAAGACTAAACAATTATAATGCAATAAATCCTAAACCCTAATTATTATAATAAACTTATAGATACACTTGTAATAATATTATTAATTCAAAGTTTTGAGAAAAACCAGTTTTTCTAGAACTTGAAACTAAAACTGTATCAAAATTTAACAAATATTGGAGGAGAATAGAATTAATAAATTGTATAATAATTTATAAACCATATAGAATAGTAGGTCATTAAAAAATATCTAAATATATTTTAATTTAAACAATAATAAAATATTGATTTTGGGTATATCGAAAATAAACTAAATTTGACAGTTGTTATTAATTAAAAAAATTGCCAAAGAATCATAAACAAGTCTTAATAGGTCAATCGAATTAAAATTGGGCACTTCAGACTATTCACAATGTTATATATCCTAGCTAATTTTGTTTATTTTTAAGTTTTTGTAACAAAATAATCAGGCATTTTCGTATTTTTCTATTATTGATTCGAATAGTTATCTAATACCAACTCTCAATTATTTGTGAAACTTAATCAAAATATATATTTAATTTTAGGGTCCAGAAATTGTGCACGTTTCAAAATTTTATAAAGAAGGCATAGAAGGAAAATTTTTAAGCAATATAGCATCAGATGCTAGGACCTTGTACGAGACGTTTCGGAAAGGCGCAAAAGTTTCAAGTGATTTATATTATTGCCCATAATTCGCAATGTATTATAAACTACTAATTTCTTTTGTATTTTTAGACAATGGGAAGTGCCTAGGCTGGCGTGAAAATATCAGTAAACCATTTCAATGGATTCATTACAACGAGACATTACTTCGAGCTCGAAATTTCGGTTCAGGTCTATTAGGTCTTGGTCTTCCGAAAGCTAACCAGATTTTCATCGGAATATTTAGTCAAAACTGTCCCGAATGGATTTTAACAGAACAAGCGGCTTATTGTTTTTCTATGGTGGTTGTACCACTTTACGATACATTGGGCCCAGAAGCTTGTTCATTCATTATAAACCAAGGTATTGTTGGTATTATTATGTATTTCGTGTGGACTTATGTGAATACAGTGAGTCAATTACCGTTAAGATGGATAAGGGGGGGGGGGTTGAATATGGTTAATCGTCTGACGTGGTACCTGTATGTGATAACTTAGCGGAAATATCAGTGGTGGTGGTCGACACGGACGATAAATGCAATCAGCTATTGGATAGATCACCAAAGTGTCTTCGGAGGATAATTGTCATCCGTGGTGCCCGACCATCGACTAGCCAGAAAGCCAAGAACCGTGGTGTAGAATTATTGAGTTTCGAAGAAGTGGAGAAAGCTGGAGCATCTAAAACGTATCCAGAACAGGTAAACATTTAAATAATTAAACTTTAATTACGATGTGTCATGATGAGGCATAACTTATATATCAATCGATTTATTACATAAATCAATCTTTTATATCATAATATCATATCATATCATAAATCATTTTCTACGGTGAAATAGTTTTTAAAATATATTTTATTTTGGTTTTTATTAATTTTTATGTATGGAACAATTTTTGTTTTGAGGTAAAAATTAATAAAAGGTGAGGAATAAGTTTTTCGTATATGTTATAATAAATTAAATAAAACATGATATTTTCTCAGTATACATACATGGAATACATTGAATCATGGATATGTTTTTGAAATTTAATTTTATAAAATACCTATGCACAACCTATTTAAATAAACAAATATTTCCATACCAAATTGATATCGGTCGGAAAAAAATGATGTGTACCTTGTAGCAAAAACATATTCAAAATATTCATGTTAAAATATCGAAATATACAGTCATAATAATTCTTTTTTATAAGATTTAGAAGTTTCAATTTTTACGAAATTCTTCAAGTTACAAAATAATTTTTTTTTGGGTGTAAATAGTACAGTGATTTGCCAGGGGTGCAACCAAACCTAAATATGGCCCTGTATTTATGTTGGAATGTATTCAAATAAATTACCCAGATAAAAAAAACGTATTATATTTATATACTGTATATACCTAGTTTGTTTGATCTGTTTTCTGAATTAGTGAATTACTGAAACCAATTCTAGTTACAATAACTAATTAGGAATACGAATTAAAAATTGAAAATAAATTTCTTTTTTTTTTCTCAAACTAAAAATATTATATTTATAAAAAAACACGCAGGTATACGTATTGATCATTAACACAATAAGTGATAACACGTATTTAAAATCTAAAAACAAATTAAATATCTTAAATGTCTTCTCTGAAAATAAAACAACAAAGTTTAATTATTATAAACAATATATCAGATCTGACATTTTGACTCGAATTAGTCTGTACACATAATTTACTTGTATGTAAATAGCCCCCAAAACCTACTGATTTGTGCACAATATGCTACACTTCGGGCACAACGGGATTGCCCAAAGGAGTGATGCTGACTCACGGCAACGTAGTGGCAGCTATCAGTGCCGTCCTAGTGCAACTTTCCCAATACAGGCCGAGTGTGGGTGACGTGATGATCTCGTACTTGCCTTTAGCACACATGTTGGAAAGGTGCTGTGAAGTAGGTATACAATGAATACTTGAACGACTCGCACGTCTCGTCTAACGTCGATAATGTTCGTGCCCACAGAACGGCATGTATTTGGTCGGCGGCTCGGTCGGTTTTTATAGTGGAAATATCAAGTTTCTATTTGAAGATATGAAAGTGTTGAAGCCGACGATTATGCCCAGTGTCCCTCGCCTGCTTAACAGAATCTACGAGACGGAAATGGCGAACATTGTTCCGCAGTTTTTCAAACGCGTCATGTTCAATATGGCGCTCCGGTCGAAAGAAAACGAAATTAAAAAGTTTGGTTTGTCTCCTAATTCTATTATCGTTCAAATGACCTAGTCGCTTTACTCTGTGCTTGTTTTTTTTTCTAGAGGCATCATCCGGAAGAACAGTATCTGGGACCGGTTGGTGTTCGGCGCTTTGCAGAGGAACATGGGCGGACGCCTGAGACTGATGATCACTGGCTCGGCCCCGTTGGCCGGTAACGTTTTGACTTTCATGAGATGTGCACTTGGATGTATAGTGAGTTAAGCCGACTAAAAAAAAATATTTTCGTTTATCACGTGTTATATTAACAATTAGCATATCTACGTTATTGTGTCCATCAGGTGGTAGAGGGATACGGCCAAACCGAGTGTACGGCACCCATAACCTTGTCGATCCAAGGCGATATGCACACAGAGCACGTAGGACCGCCAATAGCTTGTAACTTGGTTAAACTGGCCGACGTACCGGAAATGGAATATTACGCGACGTCTAACCAAGGTGAAATTTGCGTAAAAGGGTCTAACATTTTTCAAGGGTACTTTAAAGATCCTGATGCCGTTTCGTTCGACGATCACGGGTGGCATCATACTGGAGACATTGGAATGTGGCTTTCTGTGAGTGTCAAAGATACATTATATATTTATAAGTTATTTATCTTTTATTCTTAATGTACGTATGTATTTATTTATGTGAAGTTTTTAATAACTAATAATTAATAGGTAACTATTATTTATTTAATAATAAGCATTATTTTTTGTTTTCAGAACGGCACACTTAAAATAATCGATCGCAAGAGACATATATTTAAACTCTCTCAAGGCGAATATATTGTTCCAGAAAAGATCGAAACAATTTATCATAAAAGTCAGTATGTGCAACAAGTATTTGTCCACGGAGAATCGTTAAAGGTAATTTATATTAGCTGTTAAACACTATTTAAATGTTTTCCGAAAGCAAATTAGAACTTGGAGTAATTTAAGCAAAAATAAAATTTATTTTTGATAGGTACCTAGTATAATTGCATAATAACTAAAGATATTTTAGTATATAACTTATTTTGTAATTATACGACGTAGGTATACATACGCTATTAACACAAGTAGTAAAATTAAATTAAAGCTGTTTTTATTACTTATACGTAATTAATATTTTATAAGCATTTTGGTGGATTTAAGTATTTAACGGTCGTTTAGTCAGCAATTGCTAACGTGGCTCCTACGTATATTTGCCATTTGGTAACCTAAATTACAGCGAAAATATTTTACAAAATGTATATGCCACGACTTACGGATACGTTAGGACCCTCTTATGTTTGTTCTGACAATAATCTTAATCTTAAATCCACTGCTACTATAATAATATTCATTGTCACATGTTATATTTAAAACTATATTTTTTTAAATTGTAATTTTTTTATGTATAGGTATAGTGGATTTACTTCCAAATTTATAAAATTAAATATAATATAATGTCATGATTCATGTCATAATATAAGTGCTAAACCATAATTGTGCAAAGTTTATTAAAATAACTTTTATTTAATAATTGAATCTACTTAGTCCTATTCTACTTATAATCTAGGTACCTATTATGAATTTCATCAATCTTAATAGATTTTTAAAAGTTGAATTATTCGTATGATAATTTGAATAGCCGTGTACTAAAATTATTATGTTTATTATTTAGTACAAATTATATGTTAAAATACAAATATTTAAGTTTAATCTATCATATAGTTGGCTATCTTCCAACTCGGTAAAATGTAAATGTTTATACATACAACATGCTATAGTGTTAAAGTCTAAAGACTATTTAAACTTTTAAGTGTAAATAATAACATAATTGTCTTTCAAGAAGTTTAAATATCTTTCAAGAATTAAAACATTACTTTTAAGCCTGTATGAGTTCAACCAACTGACATTTTATTAAATAGCTGTTTAAATTAATTAAAAATATGAAAGGTTTAAAGACAAAAATCGAAACTTACTATAAAAAAGTGGGCAGTAATACAAAAATAATGGTATGAATATTTTTAGATCTATTTAAAAATATTTTTAAGCATTTTAGTCGCCTTAACTAGCCAATATTTTTATACAAGGTTAATTAATGATGTTATCTATCACAATATTATAGTATAATATTAATATATGTATAGTAATTACCTACTAATTATACAACTTTCTACAGGTATTAATAAAAAATATCTCGTCTAAGGTCACATTAAAATAATTTTATATTTGAGTGCAAGGATACTTAACATTATTTTTATTGTTTTACCGTTTTAGTCGTGCATCATAGCCATAGTGGTTCCAATGGTGGACGTTATTAAAACTTGGGCGCAAGATAATGGCATATCTGGTACTCTGTCAGTGTTGTGCGCGAACCCCGAGGTCAAAAAGCTCATTATGGATGACATGACGGCTTGGGGGAAAGACGGTGGTCTTAAGTCATTCGAACAAGTACTGTTTTATTCGTTATCATAATATTATTTTGTTTTTAATTCTTAGTTCTTACAACGTTTGATTATTATTATTTATTTATCACTTATCGGTGTGCGTAATGTGTAATGTTTATACTGTATAAAGGTACGTAAATTAATCGTAAACGCATTATTTTGTTTAAGGTGAAAGACGTCTATCTACATCCGGACCCTTTTTCTGTGCAAAACGGACTGTTGACGCCTACGTTCAAAATGAAACGTCCCCAGGTTAGGTCGTACTTCGCGCCGCAGATCGAAGACATGTACATGAAGTTGAAATGAACGGATACATAATATAATAATATATACATTATACATACAATACGAATGACAATGTTAAATATAATAATATGTACTTGCCTGTTGTATTGCACGCGATATTCTTCTCTATTTCTGTCGTACGCGTGTGTATAATGATAATATCAGTATTATAATAGGTATATAATATAGATATTGATAATATGATTTCTTCTGCCTTACGATGGCAATAATAATAATATGTTAAACATGATATATTTCTGTAAAACGTGTAATAAAAACTCTTCTGAAGATCAAAACTCATTGTTATTTACTATTATTATAGACACTATCACGTGGGTAACCTATTATTATTTAATTCGTACACCAATTTCTTTCCGCATTAAAACTATGTAAGCATATAGGTATACTATAATTTCGTCCATCCATATCTCGCATAATAATTATTATTTTTATCATTCGGCCAATACTAAAATAAATTCATGATTAAGATACAAATATTAAAAATATAAAAAAACTGTATCAGTTTATTTATACAATAATAATTACAAATATGTATTTAACTAGGTAGGTAGGTAGATACCTACTTATTTATAGTTTATATTACATACAGGAGACTTTTAATTTACAATTTACAGCAGTTCATCGATCAAAACGTCAAAGTTTACTAATGATTCTGGTGATGGATTTTTATCCCACCGGCAGTTTGGGATTCCTATAAAAATTATTATTAGATTATAAAATTATTAGTAATAATTATGGTTTATAATTATAGTGTGTAACCACTAAAGAAGTTTGACGTTAATTTTAATACTTTATATTATATAGGTGCCTAAGTCACACAGTGTATAACAGGAAAAACTGACTATTGCAATAGATTTTGTTATAATCAATATTTAATTTATTTTATAAAATTCATAACATTTACGCTATATTTATAATATAAATGTTTTCATTTTTATTTATTGAAACTGAAAATAAAAATTGTAAAAAATTGATTCAAATTATTTTGGAAATTTTCAAAATTGCCTTTTTATAAATCTAATTATAAGAACGATTTTAATGGTAAAAACATTTATCTAAATCAAGTAATTTAATTTTTAGAATTTTTAAAATATTAATATTTTTTGTAGTTTATTTAAAACGTATTTTTTTCAAAATATTGATAATATGAGTATATTTTTTAAATTATATCATTATAATCTTCATAATTTTATTGTTGTCATATATTTAACTAGCATCATTTTTTTTCCGATTTTTTCGTTACACTGTAACCCTGTATATACACTATCTATATAGAGTCTATAATATAAACATATAGTCAATAGTCATAGTATAATATTATCTACGATTACCGTGTGTAAGTGTGTTGTAGGTAATAAATACTTATGAATTAAAAATATAAAAGGGATACAAAAATATATTGTTTTTTTTTTCAAAGTATTTTTGTAGATACTCTTTATTTGTCAAAGTGGTGGTACCAACCTGATGATGGCAAAACAACGGACACGATGCTGTCGATAAGTTTTGATTTCAGTATGTTATCACTGGAAGTTGTACACGTGAGCGACGGTGACGAGTTCACTTCGATCAACCAAGGTTTGAGGTCTTCGTCCACAATAATATCATAGCCATAGCATTCGAAACAATGTGTATCGTGAGACATGACACTACGAGCAGCCTTCAACGAGTGCACAATTATCCATGAAATGTCATCGAACAGTTTACGAGTACGTTTTTCACCTCGTGTACTGGTTAAGTACAATTTTAGATTTTCGGTGGACCATTTACCTCCATGGATATTATTGTAGTCGTCGCCTATAATATAATTATTTAAACATGGTCTCAATTGTCAATAGTAAATTAATAGATAACATCCACACATTATACAATGTACTATATAGCATAGGTGGATTACTGCGGGGAGGGACTTAGACCACTCAAACGTCTTTCGGTTTTCCTAAGAACAAATAAAAGGGGGGCAAGTGAGTGTCACTCTGCTGTACAGTACCTAAGTTATAAGTGGGTCACTGTAATTGATGGTGTTAAATTTGAATTCAATGATATAATATCATTGTATACGAAAAACGATTCTGAGCGGAGACGGTTTATCAGTGAGGATATTTTATATTATATTTATATTGTTATTACTTATTATTAATACAGTAGCTGGTAAGTTGAATTAATATTATAAAACTGCAAAAAAATAACTAAAATTGTTACTCTTGGTTATTTATATGTAATTTCGTCCAACGTTGAATATAAAATAACTATAGAAAAAAACTGTACCTACTTACGTGGAACATTGTTTTAAATGTTTAGTTCTTAGCTATAAAAGTTAGACATTTTATACATTTTTAACTACAAAATCACTTTTTAATTTTAAATTTGATATATTTTGTCAAAATTCCAAATTTTTGAATAAGCATTTAGCTTATTAAAGAAATTGTGCCTATGTGTTTTTAATATTTTTCAATTACTAATGTAAAAATATATCAGGAGCCTTGTACTCATTTTTCACGCTTTTTGACCCAATATTTATAGATAAAAAAAAACTTAAAAAATTGGAAACTGAAAATGTCCGTAAACAGCTAAAAACAAGTCAAAATATTTTGGAAATTGTATGAATTATAAGAATTGATAAAATAAACATATGATATAAATTTCACGAGTCTACTATTAATTGTTTTTAAATTACAACAAAATAAGAAAATTGCTACTTGAGAAACTATTTTTTGACAAAGTTAAACAAACTTATAAGGAATCTTGTATTACATTTTAAAAACTTAGATTTAAAACAGAAAATTTTTATATATTTCTAACTCAAAATAATTTTCAGTAATTTTTACTTATTTTGTCAAAATACGAACTTTAAATGTTTATAAAAAAAATTGTGACATTGTATTTTTAATATTTTTCAACTATCATTTTAACAATATATTAGAAGTCTTGTATTAAATTTTCAATCTTTTTGAACAAACGTATACAGTTTTATTGCCATTTATTAAAAAAAATTTAAAAAAATTGAAAGTTGAAATGTCCGTAAACAGCTCAAAACTGAAGATGAAATTTGAAACATTATTTTGACTTCTTATCGTGTACACTAACACAATAAATAAAACAAATTTAAAAATAACACACCGATCCACTCGGAGTCTAAAATTATTGTAATTTTACTATCCAAAATATATATAAAAGAGATGATAACTATATGTAGTATATGCATAAGAACATTTTCTTAGTAGAAAATAGTGATAAATTCACTGACTAAAAAAATTCCGATTGTCATTATATTTAAAATAAACTGCTTTTATAGATATCTTTAATCTTCATGGGTTGTACATAATATACCTACATGAATGACGTTGTATTCCAAAGTACCTACTTAAATTTAGAGTTTTATAGTTAAATAGGTAGGTACCTATTATTTTTTTATAATTTTCAATATACCATATAAATATAAATTGTAATAATAAATTCAACGGGGTAGAAGTTTTAAAATGTCCATACATATAACACATTATTTACAAATTTCTTATAATTAAAAAAATTGTTTTCTTAATATAATAAAATATTGGCTATGTATGTAATCTTTTCTTCGGTTTGGATATTGGGTAATCAAATAATAACTTAAAAATTTAAAATCATGATAAAATTATAAAATAATTAAAATATGTATATACCTACCATAAGTTGTTAATCTGAATTAGTTTTAAAATGACCATAATATTACGCAGGCGATTATTAGTATTATTAAATTTATATAATAAATTGCATTCATTACCTTCTTTTTGTACTGATACGTTCGTTAAATGAGCAAATAAACAATTAATGTCCATCAAATGTGCGTTATATTTTACACTGCAGAAACGACAAAACCCAAATTTAAACAAATATGCTTTTAATGGATGAAATGATGTAACCAAAACATAGAGACGTAAATCAAACTTTTTTCCACTTATCAACAAAGGGTTTTCAATGTATCTGATCCAAAACAAACATTAAAAATCATATAGCTAAATAATTACTATATCCATAATGTAGGTACCTACTTATACAAAACAATATCAAAAAAGAAAATATATACCTAGATATTATATAAGTTTCTTTTTTAATTGATGCATTTTTACGATAATTTTTTTCTTTGGACCATTTCTTTAATTGAGACAATTTGTCTATTAGAAATATCCCTGAGCCCCGGGATTTTCCACATGGTTTCACAATCCAAGTACTTGGATTTTTGCGATATTCTTCTAGGAATAAATTATAATCAACGGGTAGTACGTAAGTTGAAGGAATAAAATCCAAGTACAAAAATGTACCACGGACGCATTTTGCAATAGATGTGCCACTTTTTAGCAATTCACGGCGATAACGTCTGATATTTCTGTGAAACGTAAACAAATATTTATACATGTGCATACATATGTAGGTATCAATTGATATACGAATACAATAAATTATTAGAGAAGTCCTTATTAAAACTTAAAATACAATAAAGGAAAATTTCAAAAAAAAAAAGTCATACAATTGTAAATATATACTACAATTTTTGAAAATATTTGGTTAGTTAGTATACCTAGATACATTACGTATTTACGTTATATATACACATTTTCCTTATATAAATACATATTATGTATAAATATTACAATAACATAAAACATCATGATGTTTATTCTTTATGAAAATGTTACATTTTCCAAAATGCTTAAAAAAAATTAACAGAGTCTTGAGAAATATTAGACTATTAGAGATAATTAGAAATAAAATACTGAACTACAACTAGGTACCATATGGATAGACATAAATACATAATATATTATAACGTTTTTTTTCAATATTCATCAATTACGTTTATCCGCGTTTGAAAAAACTACCAAAAATTACCTCTCTAACATACCTACTTACTATAACTAAGTAAATTTTCAATTAGAATTCCAGCTACTAGTAAAAAAAACAAGGGATAAAGCTTACAGAGCTTACAATTTCGTATTACACCTTAAACCCACTAAAACATCTACATTAGTTTTTTAAAATAAGTATAGGTATTATTCTCATTAGTTATATTTTCTATTCTTCTTTAGTATAGGTGTTCATATTTCAATATGATCAATCCTATTGAAATATGAACAACTATATGCTTTAATATCGAAAATCAAAATTAAGCCAGACTACCTAGCAACAAATTATATAACTCATGTAAATACATTTCAACACACCAATGTACCTATGATTCTTATGATATAATTTATAATACTATTCAAAATGTACAAAAATAATTTACCTTATAAGTAAATCTTTTCGGCCGAGTTCATAGTGATTTGGGAAATGATTTATTATCTGATCGTCTTTCAATCTATAATTTTTGTCAGCATTAAACAAACAACGACAAGTTTGTAAACTAGTCCAATAGAAATGCCATTCGTCTTCAGGGCCTACATGTATCCATCCACGTTTTTCGAAGTTACTCAGTAACACAGAACGATCTATATCCGTGCAATATTTTATTTTAATCATATCTGTTTATTTTCTTGTACATTACATAACAGACTATTATGCATTTTAATTACTGACAGTTACGCATGTTAATTTGGACTCTCTCCTTAACAACCAAATATCATAGAAGAGATGCATAACATGCGTATAGCTTAAATAAACAAAATAATATGTAGGTTGAAAGCTGAGAGCTGTGATAATAGCCAACCATAAAACGTTTAAGTTATAATGTCATATTTATTTATTTATTTATTTAATTAATTCATGGAATAAAAAATTCCTTATTTAGTACAGTACATAACAATAATTCAGTAAAATAAGATAGCTAACATAAACAAGGGGTGATGGCCTAAAAAATACAGCAGAATTACAGGCACAGTAAATATAAACTAAAATAATTAGGACATAAGTAAAATTACATACAATAAATGTACAAAAATAACACATTATTAAGGTAAACTGAGAAAGGAGGGGTCCTCGTTAGCCAACCGCATCATGCGGTCAATTGGTTTGTTTTTACCGTAATTGGTACAGTGGAGAGGTACAGCAAAAGGAATTCGAGACCTTGTGGCCCGACGAGGAACTTTAAAGTTTACTTGGATGAGCAGTGAAGGGTAAATAAATAAATATTGTATCCATAATTTATTATAACTCGGACGAACGTCTTCTCCAAAGTTTGGAGCACCGGTGATAAGTACCTATAAATTATCTACGGGCCATGATAATTAAACGAAAATCAATTATAACGTAAAACATTTATAATAATTTATTTTAATTACATGTACAGTCAAAACTCAAAAGATTTCTAATAGGTATGTGCATTGTTTTTGTGAGCAACAGATATACAGAGTGTATCTTAAATATGTCGTCATACGCGTGTTTTTTTAATGACTATGGATCGATGATATCGATATGGAATTTCAAAAAAACGAAAAAATATTATGTTAATACGCACATATTATTATCAATTCAGGCTTCGTCTGCGTTATTGACCAGAGCTTCTCAACCTTTTTTTACGACGACGCTCTAATTTATATCCACACAACAATAGTAATACGCTTTAAATATTAAATAATTAAGGGATTTTTAACTTAAATGTAAAGTCATAACAATCTATTCAGATTATCTTTACAATTGTTTTTTCTTATCTGTAGTTTTGTCTATCACGTCATAACGCTATAATATAATATATTAATTATACTTTGAACACATAGGTACAACATAATAACAATTTTTCGGCGACACACATCATGGTAATTCGCGAAACACCTGTTGTTAACCACTGCACTGGTATAGACTATATTATAGGTATAAGTACATCGTACGACGTTATGTAATCCTACATTTATGAACACAAAATATATAATAAATCTATAAAACTATTTTGGAACTATTCACTTTCAAAATACCAGGTCTTTCATTTTAAAAATTAAAATATAATTTAATTCAGGCACTACACCCGCATGTATTCTCGCTGTCTTACAGGCGCATTAGGCATAACATACCAACTGGAAAGTTCGGCAGATCACGTTTAGCTCTGTTAGTTTAAAAATTAAAATGAATTTACCTCTTTTACAATTTAAGGGTAAGAATATTATCTAGTGAACCTCATAAGTTTTACTTTCTTAATTTTTAATCAAGTAAATATAATAATTGGTAATTGAAATGAAAAAGTCTGAAATTTGAAAACTTCAATAATTTGTGTTAAATAGGAAAATAATAAAAATGTAACTAAGTAATGATGAGTAGGTGGGTAATTTAGCTAGCTTTATTATAAAATATCAATGAGAGAGATTTGATAGGTATAACCACTTGAATCTACAAAAACGTTGGCGTGAACAGTACCAAAATTTCTATTTTTTAACTTTTATCCTAAACTATGATAGCTAGAAAGTTGATTGATAACTCATTAAAAAAGGATTACCGAGTAGCTACTAAATAAGGAATTCAATTTTTTTTTTAAATTATTTAATTTTTCACAAATAAAAAAAGAGTTATTTTTCGCTAGATTTTTATTTAGCGTTATAGATTTCCGAAACTGGAGATCGGATTTTGTTGTTTGGGGTCTTGTTAGATTCACATTGGCTAGGAGAAGTGCAGTGAAGATTTTCAGAACTTTATCTCCAATCGTTAATTATTTACAAAGCTGTAAAGCTGAAAAACATAAAAAAACGCCCAATAAAATTTGTTTTAATTTTATATTCTGAGCGAAGCGATGAATGTATTGATTTTACAATGATGTGTGTTTTTTTCTTTATTTATTTTTGTGTCTGCCATCACCTTTTAGGACAGTAAAAGTGCTTGGATTTTCTTCAATAGTAACTTTTCTGATAGGAAAGTGAATCTAGTTGGTACTTTGGGGAGTCAAAAGTAAACATTTCACAGTAGTTTTCAAAAGCGCCGTGAAAAACAAAAGAAAAATTAAGGAAAAACGGGAATATTTACGCAAAATCTGTTTTCGAGAAAATCAATATTGGTTTTTGGTGCAACTCAAAAACAAACGACCGTAGATACTTGAACATTTCACTGAATATTTATATTAGCATTTTATATACACGATAACATTTTGAAAATAATTCGACTCTTTTTGAGCTGTTTACGGACATTGTCAGTTTTCAATTTTTTTATTTTTTTTTCTGTAAATATCAATAAAATGTTATATGTTGTCTAAAAAAACGTGAAAATTTAATATAAAGCTCCTGATATTTCCTTCTAAAAGCAATTAATTATTTTTATTTTGTAGTTAAAAATGTATAATATGTTCAACTTTTATAGCTAAGGATTGAAAAATAAAAACAAGGCTCCACGTAAATAGGTTATATATAAATTAGTTTATTCACAATAATTTCATCAAATATACTTAGTAATATACTAATATCATAAGCTGACTGACCGTTTTCGCTCGAAATCGTTTTTCTTATACAATGATATCATATCATTGAATTCAAACATAACACCATCAATTACAGTGACCCACTTGTAACCTACTGTACAGCAGAGCGACATCTACTTACCCACCTCTTTTTAATGTTCTGTAGTGAATTAACTATTAAAGATAAGGTTCTGAAAATCTTCACTGAAAATGAAAATGATATTTTGTGGGGCTGTTTACATCGATATTTTTCTGTATTCAAATTGTAATACCGCTTGGTTGTGATATCAGTTAATAAATTTCTAAAAAATAAAAATCAAGAAAGTTTACATGCCGATCCCTTACTTGGCAAGCGTTTTTTTTTAGATTTTATTTTTAAAACAAGTTTAAAGTATTTAAAAAGGCACAAATAATTTACTATTTTTTAATTTTTTAACCAATGTTGGATGCATACAACATATGAACATGTGAACATATTTTACAGCATACAAACAACAATAATTAATGTTTAATCGGTATTGGCCGTAGCCATTTTCTCCATTGTCCATTTTCCTCCAAAAAAAAAAAAAAATAATTCTTGATCATTTTACTTCAATTTCCATTTTCCTCCAATAAATAATAAATAAAATAATAAAATAGTTAATATAAATAATTTGTGCATATCAAAAAAATAAAAATTATTCTTTATTAGCATTAATTAACAGCTGTTATAGATTTAGCCGATACCAGAATGTATCAACCAACAATGACGTGATCCTAGTAGCAGGGAAAAAAATTCTGTTTTTATGTTATTTACAATTAAAACGTTACGCAATTTTCGCGTTTTTCGTTATTTGAAACTAAAACGTTATACAAGTTTTGCGTTTGTTGTTATTTAAAATAGTGTTAATACCTATAACATTTAAAAATAATAACTAATTCGGTAGGTAATGGCCCGAATACGATGTATTATAATATATCAATTATTAGATTGTCACATGAAATAAATGTTTCTACGAAATCAATAGACCTCTAGACCTCTTAAATAAATAAATTTTAAAATATTTTATTTTGCGTTATTTTTTATTTATATTTTAATGAATATATTTTGTTCATCGTTATATTTTGTTTTGCGGTATTTATTTATTTTTGATTCCATTATAATTACGTTTTTATAATTACACTTTTTATAATTACAAATTTCAATCGTTTTTTTTGTCAAATATAACGTTATTATAACGTTTGCAAGCCCTGGATCCTGCCTTTCTCTGTCTTTATAATACGAAACGTATAATACTACAACACTGGCTAAAATATTGGAGGAAAATAGATATATTTTCAGTCTAAAATAATGGGGAGGAAAATGGTATCTCGTTTTTGGAGGAAAATGGAACCGCCCTCGGTATTGATGAGGTATTCTACCTGTATTAAATAAAATTTTTTAGCGCATCCCAAACAGCTCTCATCCATTGTTTGCTTATTCCCAAATGGTCCCGTCGAAAAAGGTTTTACGAACAGGTCGATTCCCAAACAGCTCCCGTAGGAAAAAGGTATTACGAACTGGTAAAATTTCCAAACGGCTGACTGTAATACCAATATGTATACCGATTTGAAGTAGACATATCGATATAACGTTGTATATGACTTAAATTTAACCGAAATTAAAGTTCGAAGTCATGTAAATAAACCTAAATAAACAAAAAACAGGAGCTCATTGAAAACATTATTCAAGAATTTTCATCGAATTTAATAACAAGCATAGATTATATAAAAAAATTGTGGCTTAAAAATTTATCTATTTTATGGGTTTTGTATATTTTCACATAACCATACATTTTTTTACAATTTTTCTATTTTAGATTCTGAACGGAGCACAAGAATGTATTAGTTTTACAATGATATGTATGTGTATTTTTTTTTCTGTCTGTCAGCAATATTTTGAATAGTAAGCATGCTTCGATTTTTGAGTCAGCCTCTTTTTTGATAGAAAAGTGAACCTAAATGGTACTTTTATGGGACCTAAGAGGTCCAAGTAGTTTTAGAAAGCATCGAGGAAAACAAAACAAAAGTGAAAGAAAATTGATGCTTTTTACGCAAAACCAATTTTTGAGGATATCGATTTAATTTATTTTGGTGTAACTCAAAAATGGATAACCATAGACCATTGAAATTTTCACCTAATATTTATATTAGCCAATAATGGTAACATTTTCATAATATTTTGATAGTATTAAATTTGTAATTTTTTTTTAAACTATTCTCAATAAAAACTTTTTCACTTAGTAAAAAAGCTTGAAAATTTAATACTGGTACCCACTTGTCCACCTTTTTTAACATTTAGTTTACAAAATATAATTTTTTATATAATTTTTATAATATACTTAAAAAACAACATCACATTTTTAACCACACCTCTTTTGAGACAGTCCCTAAGTCTGTATGAAGTAGTTAGAACTTTATCTGTGTCATAATATTTTTGTTTTTTTGAGAGCACTTATTAATGGTGCATTAATAATTCAGTTTTTAAGTGAGTTATGAGAATTTTGAAGTTGTGCTATATTATATACGCATGATTTACTAAAAAATTTAACCATCGTAAAAAACCCACATACAAACACAGATAATAAAGTATCAAGCTTCATAAAAATATGTCAATTCACTCTAATTTTTAAACTAATTGAGCTAAACGAGTTCTCTTGAGCGTAAATTCGCTATGTTACGCACTTGTAAGACGAAAACAACAAATGGCCGTGTATAGCGTCCTCTTAGGGCCCGTATTACAATAGTTAAACTAAGGTTAAACCACCGAATTCGGCCGATAAAATCAGTGGACTAACCTTGGACGCGTTGTCCGTATAACAGTGCTCGAATTGGGAAAAAACTAAGCACAGCAGCTTAATTCAACGATTTAAAAACGTACACAGATCCGGAACACTTTAAAGTAAGAAAAGATAATAAACTAATATAAAAAAATGTTTGATATTAAAAATTGTAAACTTCATTAGGTTTATTATTGACATCAATTTAAATTATATTTTAATAAAAATTGTTTCGAGCATTAGTTTGCACTATACCCCCAAGTCAAAGTAAAAAATAATATTTGGGGTATAGGTATACCCGTCCTTCTCCATACCCCTTCACCAAGTACTGTGACTTAATATTATATTAATGTCTCAGACAGACCGGGCCACGATCTAAACATGGTATAATTACTATAATTTGGTATTTCCGTAACTTTTTGATGGTCAGATACTTCAGGCGCAAGAAATCACAGAGTCGACAAACAGGTAAGTGTGGGTATCAATTAGCCCAAACTTGGGACGTAAAAATCACGGAATTTTGATAATATCCCAGACGATTGAAACGCAGTGTAGGTACGCCGGTGAAATGGTGTGGGGGAAGGGAGGTGCCGATGGTCGAGCTGCCCGCGCAGAGTCTGCAGCAGACCCGACTGGGTAATGTTGGTGAGGGAGAATGCGCGCGCATTCTAACCTAACATAACAGGTGTTTTTTGAACAAACATGGACGGAGGCGTCAGATGCTGCAGACACACTGTAACGTATTTACACATATTGTGCACGACACTTTTCCATCTGAGCCTAGCGAGTTGCGAGTTTGCAAGTGCAAGTGAGTGGCCCGGCCATAATATTAAATTTTTCTTTTCCGGTCCATCGTCCATTCTATATTTCTTATTCATGGGCGCGGTCGGTACTCTGGACATTTCGTTCGCGTGTATATGGTTTCGGTCTCCTTAGTTCTTATCGTACCGTTCGTTATCTATTCACGTGCACGACGTCGCTTGTTGCTTCTTACAAAGTAGGTACCATTATTTTATCTGTTCGGTGCGTGGTGTCGTGTTTGCGTGGTTGCACACTTGCACTATAATATCATACATTGTCTATACCTACCAACTACCAGGTGGGCGAGTACCTAGATATTATTATTGAATTCTATCTAATGTTATTGTTCTAGTATTTAAGGATTACGACTGTCATACACTCGTCACTATACCTAATTCGCAAAACAACTAACCTGTGCAACGAAAAGTTTCAATTAAAACTATTTAAAACAACATTAAAGTATTGTTACCTGTTGGTCGTTACGTAACTAAAGGAAGATGGGCGATATCATTGATGAGATTTTTATGTTCAGACAGCCTGATACGCCGGTGGTGATGACTGGCTCTAGAATGGATAAGCTCATTAAGATCTCAAGTCAGATGCCGTGTCGGGTACGATTTTTATTATTATGTGTATTTTTAATATTTACTGTTGGCTTATCAATAATCTAGTGTGTTGAGTCTGTGTGCCTATAAGTAGGTATAATGTTTATGAATTTATATCACATTGACTATATTATAAATTCTCAATGGTCGGTGTACCTATTGATTTTATGCAAACGCATTTCCAGTATTGATATTAAACATAAATATGAATACCTACGTAATTTCTATATTTATTTGTTTACCTATTAACAATTAACAGCCAGTATTCTTTGAATAAAAAATAGCCAATAGACGCAATAGGTAAATACATTTTTGATATATTAAGAATAGGTACCTATAGTACGACCAGCGAAAAATGAGCCGTGATTGAAGCGCCTCAAGTGGCTTTTTTTTCAGTAGGGCTATCTAAAACTATAGACCTACCGAAAAGACGCCACCTGGGGTGCTACAATCGTGGCTCCTTTTTCGCTAGCCGTACTATAGTAGACGTAATAATAATAATAATGTTAAATAAAATACAAAATAATAAAGTAATTTAAAGAAAAAGAAAAATTATTAAACAAGAAATGTGGGATCGTCATTGATGATATACATTGGCTCGCATTGACTCGTAATTTATGTAATTCCTTTTAAATTTGGAAACTTGAAAGCTATAGGTGTACAATATTGTAGAAGTTTAAAATGTATAGGATAATAGAGCGGAAAGTCTAAAAACAGACCACTTGGACAAGTTTCTGTCTATGGTCAACTAAAGAGTCTAGGACAGGAATATTTGTGACTGGAGTGTAATCAAAAGGGGGATATTGAATGCCTAAAATAAAACTTGCTACTTTAAGAATTGGCGTTGGACTCTTTCAAGCTGATTAGAACCATTTACAGTATTTCTCAGGTCCCAAATTAGTGAGCCATACACTAAAATAGATTTCACTAGGGCACAGTACATTATCTTTACAATGTTATTTAGGGTCAATCTTATAAGAAAATCAAAGAATTTTCAACATCTTACAGCATATCATATCATATCATATTGATATGATAGCTGTGATCCATTGAATTGTTAAATTTAGAACTGGAGATCTATGACATAATTATCTACTCGCAGAATTATGGTGCCAATCAGATTATAGAAATCAATATAAACTGATTATATTCACTTGTATATTCACTAAACATACATGTTTAGCCCAACATAACATTCTATTTTTAATAGTTATCCATTTTCTTCATACACAAAAAGTGTCTGTGACCTGTGTATGTTAAATGCTTAAATTAATAACTGCATATTGATAAGTACTAGAGCTACTTGTAATATTTTAAAATTTGTTTCTAGGTTTTAAGTTGTGTTTGCGATAGATGGATTTGTAATGAGGAGATTGATGCACAATCAATGATTTCTATATGTGACCGATCCCTTTGTAACCATAAACTACGTAAGTATATCAATTGATACCATAATATTGTATAATCATAGTCAGACAAATTTTGTTTATTTTTTATTGTACCTTTTTATAATTACTCTGTTGTATATGCATATTAGGTATGGACTAACTAAGTGAAACGTGATGAATTCATTTTTAAACTGAAAGAAATAATATAATTAATTATATTAACTACATGGAATACTTGAAATGGCTATAATTTATGTTAGTGTCATATTCAGATACTTGTCAGCTACCTAAAGACAAATTAACAAGAAAATCTATTTAAAAAAAATACCAATTCAATATTCTGGTCATACGACTAATAACAAAAAATTATTAATATTTTTTTTAATGAAACTATTTATGATTTAATATCCATGGGACATGTAGACACTGCACAAATCACAGATTTAAAAAATATAACGATAAAGCCCATTGTATAATGATATTTTCAAAACTATTAATAATAGTTTATTTGTCATTTGTTTAAAACACTTACTACCATTTTGATAATTGACAATGAATAATAATAATAATAATAATAATAACAATAATATTAATATTACCTATTAAAATTATGAAAATGCATGATTTCCTTTTACGCGCAGAACCTTTATTAATATTATATTAATATATACAAACAATATTAATTTATGTTTTGTATAATTAATGTTTTATTAGATGATCATGTATCACATTTGGTAAATGCTCCAGAAAAAATGTTAAACCATTTGACGATGTTAATAATTGATTTTGAAAATAGAAATGATGAAATAGAACGTCTGTCAAAGTTACCTTCTGATGGTAGAACAAATTCTTTATTGAAACGATCTACACAATATAAAGGCCTCTTATATCATGTAAGTTATAATTGTTTAGTCAAGGTTCAACATTTGAAGAGCTTACTAGTTTGACATGTCATTATAAATTGAAGTAATGGATCGGGATACTTTATATACAACAATTTATAGATGATAAATTAATAGAAGTGACTATTTATTATTATAAATTGTTAAATTAATATTATCAGGTGTCATAATTGGATTTCAAAATAATTACAATATAGTTATACAACAATTGTTTCTTTACCACATTGGAGGTACATATAAATAAAATATCTAAATCAAATGTTAAATACTTAACTTTATTTTTTCCAATAAGTCTATGCCACATACTTTTATCATACAATATAGCATATTTAAATGTTGTTTAACAATGTTGCATAATGCTACAAACAACAGGTTAAATTTGTTTGTTGTTGATAAAATAATATTTTTAACAATTAAAACTAACAACAGTCATAAATATTAAACAAAAAAAATCAAACTTGTTTGATTGTTCTGTAGTTCCCCAATGATTGTACTGTATTCAACATCTATGAATCATTGTACATAAAGTACCCTTATCTATTACTTTAATTTACAATGACATATTAAACGACTAAGCTCTTCAAATGTTGAACCTTGGCGTTAAGTTCTACTATTCAAGTTTTGTTTATTTATCATTATGTAACTTGTAATTTATTGTATTTATTTGTGGTTTAGGAAATAAAATACTTTAGAAATTTCAATTCTTCAATTGATGATTTAGTCGAAATACCACCATTCGAGTCTCCAACTATAGAAGATATTTTTATGCACTTTTGTTTGTATGGATATTCACTTAATATCATTGTAAGTCTTAAATAAAATTATACAAAATAAAATAATAGTTCATTATTAGCCACAATTGACAAATTAAAAAAAAAAAAGTTCACTAAAACATACTTGCGTTGATCCTTGATTATAAACTCTCACTACTTTGAGATTAAGAAACTCGTGGTTTACTGACTGAGCTAGCTGATCAGCGAAACTCTCATTTCTAAAATACTTTTGCTCAACTAAGTATACTATGTTGCTTCATAATCTATTATTTATAGTCTTCTACAACTTACTGATTAAGGTCTTAAATATACATTTTGTTGTATACTTTATAAATATTTTTTTTAACCTAGTTTTTAATTCTTATGCATTGCAACATGTAATAACATAAATGTACTCTAATTTAATGTATACAATCAGTGTCGGCCTGGTCATGGTCGAGGCCCTTCCATTGTTGGCGAAATTTTTATTTACAAGGCCCAAGGCTGTTTATTAAGGGGCCCTTTAAAACAAGTAATCGGTGGTTCTTTGGTATGCCAGGCTGACACTTTATAGAATATATAATATATAATAATTACTATAATTATATAATATGCTATTTCAATTGAAGAATATACTGTCAACATCAATATCAATATTTTTTTATCTATATAATTTTGAGGTTTCTTCAAAAATATAATGTCATAAACTCATAATTTAAATTTAATATAATATTATAAACACTGTTTTTTTATGTATAATATTATATTAATACAATAATATTACATTACCTATATGAAAATATGATTTTAGCAACATAGTTTGCTTTAATTAAAAAAAAGTTAATTGTATTATATTTAAATTTTAAACATATTTTTTATAATTTTAAATTTATTAAATTAACTATAATAAAAATATATAATTATATGTTTTAGGAATTACAAATGGCATTTAATATCACCAGAAAAATTTTAGATCATTTTAATCATTGGATATGGGTTACTCCTGAGAAGCTTCCATTTCTCAATGAATTAAAATTCCATGAAAGTTATAAATTTTATTACCAGAGGTATTGAATACATTTATTATTTTCTACACACAATATTGTACCTATATAAATTATAAATTAATGAATCAATTGATATTTTTTAGGTACCAAAAGCATTGTCTTCCTTCCTTATCCAATTCTAAAGTAAAACCAAGTTATTCAAGCAGTATAATATTTGGCTATGATATATTAAAATATACCCTAAATGTATACAAAAAATCTCTCACAGATTGGTGTATTAAGAAATCACAAAATTGTACCTTCAGTAAAAGATGTTTATTCTTGAAAAAAATTCCAAAGTTATTATACTTGCAAATAAATTTTATTTCCATAAACACACTATAATAATACTAGTAATAAAAATTTTATTTTTGATATAGATTTTTTCATTCATTAGAACAAGAAATGCATGAAATTGATTCGCCTATATGGGATCCAAATTTTACAAATATTCTAGCTACAAAAAAAATCTTAGGTATGTCATTTATTTTAGTTACATATTATATTAATTACATATGTTAATTTTAATCAAATGTATATCTTAGATAGATTAAACTTAAAATTACATGAACTGACCCAAAATCAATTTAATGTACCTAAAATGACTTCCAATATACCAGAAAGAATAAACAACAATTGTTTGAATGCGTAAGTATTCTTAATTTTTATTACTAAATATATTTTTTTATTGCTATTATAGTAATTAATAAATTATTAACAATATATTAGTAATTTGGTAGGTTGACTTGATTATAGGCAAACAGGGCCGTAGACATGGTGTTTGTAGAGGTGGAAGGGGGATTCTCCATATTACAATATCATGTTTAGCTTTGTTACTTTATAAATTAAAGTGAATCGACCCACTACAAAATGTGATGATAAGAACATAATCTGTGTTTGAGTGTAGTTTTTGTTACAATGATTCAGATCTAAAGTGAGTTATGAGAAGGAAACTGATTTAAATGTTCTAAAAATCAAGAAAAATATGATTTAATGCACTCATACAGACATATTTTTTGAAAATGTATTAAAAAATGCTTTTAAATTATTTTGAACATTGAAACAATCTGTCTTGTTATTAATGATTCTTTTATAAACTCTTATTATTATTAGCTATTCATATCATCATATTATTTGTCGTCTCCTATCTTCTTTTAAGCCTGAAAATTATTTCCAAAAATTAATTATACAAACCGTATTATTGTGACAACAATGTCATATTTATCTAATTGATGAAAACATAATAAATAATAAAAATAGAAGTATGACAAGGCTAAATAAATAATATTTATTTGTATTCTTTTAGAATGAATTTCAACTAAATATTTATAAAATTTTATCCAATCTTATATAAAAACAACTTAAAAATATATAAATGCACTAAAAATGTCAAAAAATGGTCTAAAATGTAATAAAGTCTTAAATAAGTCATTTATAATTTATATAAAATATTATACCAAAAAATCATTTGTTCTAAAACAAACAGTGTGGTTATAAATTTGGAAAATGTTTATTAATATTTTAAAATACGTTAGTATGAATATTATGAGTTATGATTAACACTTTTGTACAAGCGTGGCTCCAAGGGCCCCCCCCCCAGCTTTCAAAAATGTTTAATTACCTTGACTATTGAATTAGATATCCAACAATTTTAATTTGCCTGAAAAAAATATATTATGATATTGTGATGTGTATCATGAAGGAATGTATCGCCAAACCCTAGACCATGGAATAATTAGTAATTTGTGGAAAATATAATTATTATTAAATAAAAACTAAAAAATGCCCCTCCCCCTTGGTAAATCTCTGAAGCCGCACCTGCTTATGTAAGTGTATTATATTATATTATATTTGAAAACATAATGTATGTATTGTTTTTATACTGATTATTTTTTTAAATATAAGTTTTAATTTATCTAGATATAAATTATGGGTTTAAATAAAAATTGATTTTGATAAATGATTTTAGAGTTGCATTAAAAATACCAGATGTTAAACCTAATGATATGTGTAAAAACTATGGAGCAACGGATACAATTCTTGATACGTTTGACGATATTGATATTGGTACCAGCACATCTTTAAAGGTAAATATACTTAACAAAATTATTTTTAAGATAAAATTTAAAATTTAAAATACGATTACCGTTTTAGTAGTTCGAAATATTTTGGCTTATGATCTGAAAGAGAATAGTTTGGTATAGCATTTAATGAAGTCCAAGACTTTCATGAGTCATGAATTATGTGTATGTTCATTACAAATAATGTTAACAATGTATTTTGTGTTTATAGTATAATGATATCACAGTTATAAGCCAATTTTTGATGGGGAAGGTAAGTGGGGTGATATTATGAAAAATAGTACCAGGAACAAAAGTACCAAATAAATAATTAAATATTTTATTAAGTTTATCTACGTAAAATAAAATAATATGTATAAAAATTATAAACTACTAAATTACTATTATTCATTTATAAAATAAAAATAGTTAACAATTATTTTAAACTACTAAAAATGTATTCAAATGATGCTATATAAATATAATTTTAAACTAGGTACAACTAAAAAATTAAAAAAAACTAAATTAAAATTAATCAAATGGTCTATTTCTAATGTTAATTCTGATATTTAACGAAAACTCGTGTAATGTAATTTCTATTATGTTTAATCACTCGCATAATGTTTTAAATCAACATTCTTAGTTTTTTTTTTACTTGCTTGTTCTCCAGTGTCACTGATGGCTAATCGTTTCCTATCTGTTCCAACCTTAGCAGACGTTGTTTGTCCGTTTGTCATTTTTTAACGTTAGCTCGTGAACATTCCACATATTGGGTAGAAAAGGGGTGGTACCTATACGGTGTCGTTGTCTTATATTACGTCCAGTTGGCCTATAATAATTAAAGTTTAGTTAGATATAAATTTAAAATTATAAATTATATACGACAACTATGCTTTTATTATAAAGGAATCACCGACGAGGCCTAAGTTTATATTTTCTGTTATATTCGATGAAAAAAAAACACAATTTAAATAGTACATTCAAATTAAATAGTACACATTTACCTTCAACTATTAATTTTTTGAGATTATTTTCAACACCTGAATCATTTCCTCGTCTTTGATTTCTAATCAATCTTGTCATCATATCATTCATATCTTCCTATGACATATTCATGAGTAGGTACATATTTTGGTAAATTTTATACAGTTTCAGAAAATATTTAGATTGGTGTATATTCATATACTTTTGATTCTTCTTTTATTTCATAAACAATTTTTGTTGTTTTAGTTGAGAATAAATTAGATGAATATCTATCTCTTTTGTAATTTTCGGATCGTTGTACTCAAAAGTAGTAGTTAAAATATCAGGACATTTAATTGTGAACTATACTTTGAACATTTCTAACAAATATAAAATCCCAGCCATAATAATAGTCCCAGCCAATAATTTTGACAGTTTAACTTCCTTATTTTACTTTTTACTTTTTTGGGGGTACTTATGTTCCTGGTACTTTTTGTCTACATACCGAGTGGGAGGCCTTGAGTAAGTGAACCCATGATAAATATATAACCTTCCAAGAAAAATCCTTAATACCTTAGTGGGTGATAGGGAGGAGGCTGTGAATAAGATTCAACATATTATTCTCAGTAAATAGTTCTCATATTAATACTGTTGTATTATAAATTATAATATGTTAATATTTCTCAAAGTGATTTGGCATGCATGACAAATTAGTACCCAATGTAAGGTATAGATCTCTTCAGTCCCGTCAGGAACAACCGGGCACAAATATTGAGCCGGTCATTCATTTTATTTAATTTAGCTGGTATACAAAATACATATTATTGAAAAAAAAGTGTACAATAAAAAAAAAGTATCAATAGTTGATGCTAATTGAGAATCATGTAATTTATTTTTCGTATTAGCTTAACATTACATTATGATGTTATTTTATTATTATAATAACTCTGATTTCGACTTTATTAAACCTTACAAGTGATTCAATTATCTGGTTTACAGTTATTCCAATGAAAGGTAAATTTAATTTTATAGCATTGAAGTAGGTATATGATTTGGTTTATGTTTTTATTTCTTGATTCCAATAAATAGTTGATTCTGTAAACGAGACACCAGAGATCACATTAAGTATACTTACGGTATTAATATTTTTATCTAACTAGATATTTAGTTCATTAGTTTAATGACATACTTAAAATAATGCCAATTACTAAATATTTTAATATTTATAATTATGGTACTTTACTTCAAAACTTACAAGTTAATAATAACAAAAAGTAATGTACCTTAGTAAGCTATCTCCAACAAATATTCATTTTTTTTCAACATTTCCTACATTAGTTATTTAATATTTGACTAACTATTAAAAAAAAAAATGTAATTACTAATTTTATATTAATTAGGGGTTTATAACAAACCATAAAAAACGTCAAACTCAAGCAAAAGCCAAAAACTTAGGAATAGAAATGATAGTATTTGATACTTTGTCAAATATTAAAAAATGTGTGTTATGCCGAAAAGAGCTAAGAAATATGTACCAAACTCGGTTGCCAAGACTTCCAGATATATACATTGCAAGATTGCAAACAGACGAGTAAGTTTATTTTAAGTTGTGGCCTCTATTATAATTAATTATTGAAACTTATCACTTTAAATATTCCTCAGAAAAAATGCACAATATGTAATTTAATTGTAATAACTTTAATATGAGGATGTTTATTTACCAATTAAATTTATTATTTTATTTTGTTTTATACTTTAAAAAAAAAAATAAGTGAGTATGAAATATGTCCAATGCATATATTATGTACTCGATGTTTTTATTATTTACTTACAACATTAGTCAAAACTACTTGTCATAATATTTGATTAGGTATTCTATGGTATGAATGTAATAAATTATTAGGCCTAAGTATAAAACAAAATAAATAATTATTTTTAAAGTAATATGCTATTCATATGATTTGTTTTTGAACTTACATCATTCTTTCAAACTAAATCTGCCAGTTCTTATATTCGTATTTATATATATAATTTTTTGTAATTAGACAAATACAAACATTGGCTATGTTGGAAAACGGTATTCCTATTGGTGGTATATATTTCCGGACTTTCAACTCTCAAGGATTCACTGAAATAGTATTATGTATGTTCAAAGTCGATTTACATGTAAATGAATATGAGTCACGTCTAATGAATTATTTAAAGGACCTTCACATTAAACAAAATATATGGGATTTATTAGTGTATGTTGATAAAGAAAACTTTGGTAAGGCCTGTTAAGTATAATATTTAATAATCATGATTTAATTATTACATTTTATTTTTAGCATTTTTTAAAAATCACAATTTTAGTTCAGAAGTGAACATCTCAAAAAAAAAATATGATAAGTTAATAGTTCACTATGAAGATTCCAAGTTGATGCATTGCAATCTAAAGAAGTGAATAAAAACTTACATTTTCTAAATTATAATAATATTATATAGAAATTGGAACAAAAATTCAATGGATAAAATACATGACTGTATCCAGAGAAGTGTATTTAGAATTTCAAATCGAGCTTTCTCTTGTATTCTCCCATTAAAAGTATATTTATGATGAATATAGTCATGATATAATATGTAGATTTATTAGTGATAAAAATGTTTTATTATTCATTTTTAAAAATATTATTTTTATGTTTTTTAGATACAAATTAGATAATAGTATAGTATAGTATAGTATAGTAGAATATATATTTTAGGCAAATCAACATTCCATTTTGTAAAATTTTTTTTTCATCCATTTTAAAAATTGATTGAATTTGATCACATAATTTTGTTGAAAATAATTGTTGACATTGTAAATAAAAATCAAAAGCAGACAACATTTGGCAAAATCTCTTCCACTAGAAGAGGCTTATAAGAAACTATATATATTAAATCGTTTTTAAATTTGGTATCATAGGAATAATTTAGATCTTTGTGATGTTGAGTAGAATTAGATATTACTTATTTTCCTTTTTTTTCTTTGAGTGCATCTTAAAACAGTACTTTTAGATTAATATTACTATTGTACCTATTCATTATTTGAAAAATTATGTTTTTTTTGTGGTTAATTATAAAATAAATGCATAATTATAAATAAGATTAAGATTAAAATTAAATTAAATGTTTTTATTGTAAGAAGTAATAATAATGTTTAAAAATATGTAACTTTTTTATACCTATATCCTATAGGCTATAAATTTTATTATTGTATTTTAGTTGATCTAAAGGTTTTAAATTTATAATATTTTTTGTTCTACCGTTAAATACATGTCACTTTGGTATTGATGTGTAACTTAACTTTTGTAACTATAATTTGTAACCAAATAATTCCAGTTAAACTAAATTTTTGAAAACTGCTTAAAAAAAAATATACTATTACAATGGTCTTACAAAATATATAATCATAATACATATTTTTATTTTCCAAGTAATTTGTTCTCTAAATTCTTATATTATAAGCTAAGATAATTATATTGTATATTGTAATGTTTGAAACTTTTTGGTGTTATAATAAATTATTAATATATATATATATAATTATGGTACACTATTATGTATTAACTAATAATGTAATAAGAATGATGAAAGATTTTTAATTAAGAGGAACACTGCACAGGCATTTATTGTTTATGTGTTACATCTGCATAACATACTAAGTTAAGTGTGTAATTTCTGTATTTCTGTATTTCAAATATTGTTTTGGTGTTTTTAATAAAAATAGTAAGTTGGTACAAATGCGTAAGTTTTTAATTTAATGAATATTATATTATTTGTCATCTTAATGGTTTTTAAATATTTTAATTTTAAAGCGAGTTATCTTCTTCTTCTTCATGTAAGCCGTTTAAAGATCATTGAGGTCCATCGCCTTAACCACAGTTTCCTCCATTTCTCCATGTCGCTTGACACTTACTCAGCGTTCTCCAATCCAATTATCGTGAAGTCGCAAATGTATAACATTCACAACTAACAGTTAACAATAAATGTAAGAAAAAGAACAAAATAAAATCTGCACAGTATCAAAAAAAAATATTGATGAAAGACCTACTAATATATTAACTCTATAGACTATAGTAATGGTCATTAGCCTCCTGAGGGTCTGCGGCGGCACAAAAATAATTAAATATTACATTTTTTCGAAAAATTTGGTGTACCCAATAAAAACAATTACAAATGTGTATGTTTTTATGTACCTATTTATATGATTTGTAATTTAAAATATTGGTAATGCGAGAACATGATATATTTTGTAAAAAAAGGTATTTGAAAAAAAATTGGCAGGGGTCTGTGATCTTTTAGTCTCCCATCAGGGGTCTGTGTGCTAAAAGTTGAAGAACTATAGTCTATAATTATATACTTTGTCATTATTACAATAATAGAACTATTACACCATTATAAACCATAGGCATGTGCATAGGTGTATGTTGCACCTAAACATTTTTTTAAGCAGTTACAGCCTAAATAAATTTTACCTCGATAAAATTGTATTTACACAAATTATCAAAATATGTAGGTATATACATAAATATACAATGTAAATTGTAGCTACATGGCTACATTATAGTTGAAATAAATGTGCATATTTTTTGATTACGTGTAGAAACATTTGTTTCCCTGCATCAATTATATTTGTATGCCTCCCCCTCTATAAAATAATATAAATATCAATTATGGAATTTTTCTAGACCAATAATTATAAGCATGTTATTAACGTGAATTTGTGACCTATTTTGAAAACACATAATAGCTCTATTTTTATAATTTAATAATGGAAAATGTTCCAGATTAATCTTGTGCTGGCCCTGGAACTAGAGTCTGTGCACGCCTATATTATAAAATGTCATTAACTCATAACTATAATACTTAACTAATAGAACTGTACGAAAAAAATAATAATTTTACACAGTCACAAACTATCATAATATAGCCATTATAGAATTGATGTGCATGAAAAAAACAAATAAATATATAGGTTATATCAGGGGCGTCATTTGGAATAAAACCATAGGGTAGCAACATTCGAAAACCTATAATAGATGTCTAATTAGCTTTATCAATCCCTCAACCCCCCCCCCCCCCCACATTGAATTTATTTATTATTTTTCAGTTAAAACATTTATTTATTTTAATTCATCAATTTTTAAAATACACAATTTTATATACTATTGCAAGTTCAATTGTTTTTTTAATTTAGTGAAGAATCATGCGATGTCCTTTCTCTGTGACATCAAATTCTTTTATAACTTCATCCTTGTTAACTTCTTGGTGTCTGTGTATATAGAGTATTGTCAAATTATTTAAGCGATCTTGGCCAGTAGTAGATCTGAGATAGGTTTTTTTACGTTTTAAAATAAAAAAACTTCTTTCACATGTTGCTGTATTTGTAGGTAATGTTAAAAATGATTTTAAAATTTGCACATACAATAGGAATCCAACCTAAATATTGTTGGATAAAATATAAGATATTCGACAGTTAAGTGCGGTTTTTTTCACATCATTTTGTGACTGTTTAAACATTCTATTAAATATATTAACTTCACTCTGTAATTCAGAATTATTAATATCATATGTATTACTTTAGATTATATGAAGCAACATCTGGTAAATCACTAGTTAATACATCATTCACAGCATTTAAAAGAGTTAAGTTATTTTCTTTAAATCTTTCTTCTATATCGACTATAATTATATACAAAACAACATAAAAATTATTTATTAAATAATAATCCTTTACATTTATTGAATTTGGTTGAGACCTTCCTCCACTTATTTTCATAGGAATTTTTCTTTCTCTGGGTAATTTTGCTTCTTCTAAGTCATACTTCTCAACAATATCTTGAGTTTCTATCCTTAAACTATTAAATTTATCTTGAGTTCGATTATCTTTAAATGTGTTAATTATTTGCTGTGCCATCAAACGCACCGATGAATAATTAATTGATGGCGTTTGAAGGTATTTTGATAAAATATTAGTTTCACAGATGTATATAATATTATATAGTACCACAGAGTGGTGATAGTACTATCTTTATTTGTGGCATATTTTATTTAGGAGAATAATGATTTAAATATATTACTAGTGCTTTCTACCAGCACATGGATAAACCAGTTTTCTAACTTCATGCGATTCTGGAATTATATTTTTGATGGAATTATGTTTCTATTTTTATATTTGTTAAATATTATTTTTTTTCTAAAATATTTGTACATAGTAATGCTATTTCCTGAAAATATTTATAAGCCAAAATAATTTTTTACAGATACATTTTCGATACTTAACTTTTATGAATATTTATATTTATATTTATATTTAAATTTCTATCATTTGGTTTATACGAAATAATTATTGTTAAAAATATTTTTCTATGAAATTTTTATTTGTGAAAATATTGTTCTGTTAAAATTGCTTTCTTTAGACATATTTGTGTAATAAAATATTTTCGGTGAAATTGTACTTATTTTATCATACTGTTCTATAATTTTGATTTTCTTTAAAAATACTGTTCGATAATATAATCCTTTTATTATAATATTTTTCTATCTTCATATTTCTCTATATAAATTCTTTTATTTTACTTTATTTTCTGTATTTATACGCGCTCCC
Organism: Sitobion miscanthi; assembly: GCA_008086715.1. Lineage (NCBI taxonomy): Eukaryota > Metazoa > Arthropoda > Insecta > Hemiptera > Aphididae > Sitobion > Sitobion miscanthi. Next base: position 6,031,424 of record CM017802.1, on the reverse strand, counting down.
CTTTGCTACCCCAATAAAAGTGGCGGGGTATCAATGGTTACCCCTCGCTACCCCGTAATGACGCCTATGGGTAATATGGTGTTCCATAAAATATGAAACATAATATTTTGTAGGTAATAGGTATGATGTAAAACTTTACATAAAAGTCTTAACCTTGTTATTGGTAATATTTCCTAAATCGAAAATATCTTATGTCTATAAACAGCATAACTATCCGGTAAACTTTATTTTTGTTATCGGTAGGACAATTTATGGGGAATGATCTATTAAAATTTCTTATGAAATGAAAAACTTTTATGAATTTCTAACTGAAAAATAATTTACAACATAAGAAAAAGTTCTCACGTCTCTAAATTTTATAAAAGAGTCAAAATAGTTTGAAAATTTAACCATGAATGGAAAATAGTAATTTTAACATTTGTACAAAATGTCAGGTGTCTACCATTATTCGTTTTTTAATTACAACAAAATATCAAAAATCAATAGATGAAATTCGTTAATTTACCGGTAAAAATCCAACATCATAAAAGTTTTAATTTAAAACGTTCATAAAAAAATTAATGTTACTTATCGGCTAACATTTTATTTTTGTTAAAGGTAGAAACATTTATTGGGGAATCATCTATTAAAATGCCTAATGTTAGCCATGGAAAAAAAACATTTATGAATTTCAATAATTGAAAAATGAAGAATTTTGTCAGTGTTAACTTTAAATGCATAAAAAAAAAATCTTTGGTATGTATCTTTAACATTTTTGAACTTCCATTAAACAGGACGTTGCTTTAAATTGTCAATCTTTATATTATTACTCAGTAAAAAAGTTTTTATCAAAAATAATTTAAGAAAATTTCTCAATGCTATATTAGCTCAAAATGAATCAAAATATGTCGAAAATGTTACCACATATGGAAAATGCTAGTATAAATATTTGGTGAAAATTTCAAGGTTTAAAGTAAGGATTAATAAAATATTACTTACCTATTAGTTTTTGAGTTACATCAACTACATATTATATATAAAATACACACATACATATATTATGTTATATACATACATTTATATTATATATATATTATTACATTTTCTAAAATATATACTTAAATTTGTGTTGTTAATTAGAAAATTTTATAAAATTTGTATGAAGCCGACACTACCTAAACAAACATAATTTTTAGTATTCCTTTCTTATTATTAATATAAATTATAACATAATAATGCTGTATTGACGTATTGACACATACCAATGATTTTTAATAATTAAAGGAAAAATACAACCTACCAAAAATAGTAAAACGTATACTATTTTGTTTTTCCGATACAATTTACTCTGTCATTTATATAAGAAACGATATAGAACACAGAATTGATAGGTTAAAATATTTTTTAATAAATAATAATTTATTTTTGTTAATATAATGCAAAGGTTTAGTAGTCTGCAATCTTTTACATTTAACTCATAACTAGATAATAATGTTTGTTATAATACAGCATAATAATCATTTAATAATATGAACTTTGGTCTTCAAACGACGTGATACACTGATACGTTATATTTGCGTGAACGTGGTTCTAATTCTGAATCATATTATAAGATATAACTAAATATTTTAGAGTTATAAATTATTATCTATATTAGCAATTATTTAAACAACGATGTTTAATAATATTTTTATACTATTCAGTTATTTCAAATTATTAAATGGCGTATATTATGCAACATTATTTATAAATTATGAAAGTCATACAGAGGTACTCGCCACTCACAAGTCACAACAACTATTAGGTACATAATCATAGGTAGAAAGTAGTCGAAAATAATTACAATAAGCGAACTAAAATTGTAAGATAACAGTTTTCCTATTATCTGAAGATAGCAATGTATATTTTATAATGAACAATTAGATTTTTGTCGTTTAGAGGGGGGGGGGGATCCCAGATGTTTGGTGTTTAAATTAGAGTCGACAAAATCATAATATCCAACAAAGTAACGTACAATTAGTCATATTAAAATAATTTCAATTTCGTAACAAAAATTATAGGCATTTGTCAAATAATTTTACATTTTAAAATTTATTTATAATAATTTTGCGATAGTCAAGGTGTAGAACCACACACGTATGTATTATTATTACAGTATTACGCATAGTGCACGTGTGGCACAATATATTAATAACTATTAATAAGTTTCACAACGAAAAGTTAGTTTCTAAAGTACTAAAAGCGTCATAGCTAATACTTAAGTGGTACCTTGTAAAAGACCATGTAATCTGACTGTTGTCTAGTATATAAAAGGCGCTCCGAGAGGGAGACAAGACACACTATTTCTGCGTGATTACTAGTTGACAGTATTCATGCTAGAGATATTTGTCTTAAATTGTAACATTACTCTGAGTGTAAATAATACTTAATGCATTTGATTCGACCTTTGTCAACTGTGCTCCAAAACTGGATCACAACAATAATAATTTGTCAATACATATTATAAAATTAAGTCGCTTTTTTTAAATTACGAGCTTTAGACTCACCAAGTTAAACGAGAAAACACTTTTTAGAAAAACTAGTTTCAACTGGTAATAACACTTATATAAGGTATTATAGATACTTAGGCTTAAAAAAGTGACAATTTAGAGACTTAATTAAAAAAAGTGAACAAATAGGAGCACTACCGTACAAATATTAGTTACATATATCGATATAAGTTATACCAACATGGTTTTTTGGGTCATATTGAATGTGTGCACGGTACCTATTTTTATCGTGACGCCTTGTCACGTAATTATCGAATCAATAACGCATCACCAGGCAGCGCGTAAAATGTGCGAAAATATTTTGTCTGAACCATATTTTATCCGAAAAATATTTTTGTCGAAAATATACCATCCGAATCGCATTTTATCCGAAAAATATTTGATCAGAACAGTATTTTAGCCGAACACGGTATTTGGCTCCAGTGACGTATCCAGGAGGGGGTTTGGGTGTTCCCCTCCACCCATAGATATTTTTTCCCCTAATAAATGTATTAAGAAAACTGCAAACACTGGGTTTAATTTATACTAACCCCCCTCCCATTTCAAAATCTTGGCTTCGCGGTATTTCCAAAATACCAGCAACTGCATGCATGACGTAACCATGGAATTATGGTCATTAAATTATATTATACCTTAGAATTTAGATCATATTCTATTGTTCTATGTCTATACTCTTATATCGCTACAGGCGGCGACTTAATATCGTTTTAGAAGGGCTCGTTAGCGCTGCTGCCAACTTAAAAAAGCGCCTTTTTACACATAATAAAATGACGAGATATTATTTTTAACCTTTATTATTTGTATTCAATTTTTTAGTAATAAAATGTATACAAAATTATATAAATAGGTAGGTACCAATAATTAATTTACAATTTTAACTTAAAAATACCACTTTTAGCACAATTTTTCGATATTAGGAAAAAAGGTCCCCTCGTAAATTAATTTAAAAAAAAAAAATAAAAAAATATTTAATAATAGTATTTAAAAAATACATATAAAAAGGTTGGTAAGTAGATGTCACTCTGCTGTACAGTATGTTACAAGTGAGTCACTGTAATGGATGGTGTTATGTTTGAATTCAATGATATAATATCATTGTATAAGAAAAACGATTCTGAGCGAAAACAGTCAGTCAGCTTATGATATTAGTATATTACCAAGTATATTTGATGATATTATTGTGAATAAAGTAATTTATATATTTACCTATTTACGTGGAACCTTGTTTTAAATTCTCAATCCTTATAAAAAAAATTGTGCCTATGTATTTTTAATATTTTTCAACTGCTATTGTAACAGTATATCAGGAGCCTCGCATTAAATTTTCACGCTTTTTTAGCCAACAAATAAAATTTTATTAATATTTAAAGAAAAAACACTAAAAAAATTGAAAACTGACAGTAACCGTAAACAGCTCAAAAAGAGTCAAATTATTTTCAAAATTTTATCGTGTATAGAAAATGCTAATATAAACATTCAGTGAAATTTTCAAGTATCTACAGTCATTCGTTTTTTAATTACAATAAAATAAGAAAATCGTTACATGAGAAATCGAGTGAATATCAAATGTTGTAAAAATATGTATTTCAAACGCTCATAAAAATTTAATTTGACTTTCTGGTAGACATTTTTTTTTTTTTATAAACAGAAACGATTTGCGGCTGTGAAATCCGTACTCTTTTTTTTTCGGAAGTAGACCAACGGTTTGCGACAGAAAAAGGATCTGTCCCAATAGTATTTGAAGCTAAGGAGACAATGTTATTATCACGCCATCAGAAAATAAAAATTGCATTATTTGAAACAAAACTACAGCTAGAACCTCTTGGTTGTTTTTTCATTTTTCCAAAATCAATTGGACATTACATTATTCTGTTTGACCGAATAGTACCTGTCGCGCGAAAGTTGATGGATTTGAAAGAGTGACACTTGTAAAGAAATTGTCAAATACCAAATGATATGGAGCAGGTCGTCGGTTTATAATTTGGTTGCTATGAAATTCTTCGTGAGGTGCGTGCATCAGGAATCTAGTATTTATCATAGTAATCAACGGTCTTATTTTTGCATATTTATCAGAATTATCCAAGTTGTTGTTGTTTGAAAAGTGAAGATTATAAAATATATAGTCAAATCTATTTCGCCTCATAGCATTGGACACTAAACCATTATTTAAATCAGGGGCCTTTTCTCAGTACATACGTCGCCGAAACATTTCATTATACCCAGTTAATAAGAGAATTGCAATAAAACACTTTAATTCATTTTTTGTCAAGTCCAAGGAAATATTTTTAGAAGAAGCATAAATATTTGTATATTGTACAATAGAATCAAAAACTGGGTCATCGAAAAATAATTCAAAAAGTCCTGGCGCAAGTGAGCCATATTTGATGTTACTGTTTTCATCTGGACCCTTAAGCTCTGTTATTTTAGGAGTCTCTAAATCTCCTTCATGCCACATTTGAGATGAATCTTTTTGACTTTTTTTCTTGCCCACTATAACGCTTTTTTTTTTGTTGTCACAACTTTTTTTTTTTTGATTCGTGGTTGTCTGTGTTGAGAATTTTTTTTGGTAAAATAACATTGGATTTCAGTACTCTAGTAGGTAAATGGTTTATATCACCTGTGTGTTCGTCGTTATCGGAGTCTTCATCAGTAATGAATTTATCTGGAGGTTCTAGTCAAATTATTTTCGAAATGTTATTATCAATGTGATTATATGAATAGGAAACTACTTCTAGGAAAACTACTGGCATAGAATGTCGTATGCTGCTGGCGTAATTACACAATGCGAACAAAGTATGTAAATATGTGGAAGACTCCCGACTCCAGAAGTACGTTTTAGAAGCGTCTTAAACTGAAATGTTTGGGAACTTAAAAGTATAATAATATTTTATGTGAACGTCATCTACAACTTAAAAATGATTTATTGAACTTAAAAAACTATTACATATTTACATACGTTTGTTCGCATTGGGTAGTTACGCCAGCAGCATACAACATTCTATGCTATTAGTTTTAGTAGAAGTTGTTTCCTATTCATATAAGCACATTGATATTACATCTATTTAAGGGTGTTAAACATAAACAATCGTTTAAATAATAGATGAACTTTAAATTTCAATCATCAAAGGTATTGATGTATATGTCTCGAAAATGATTATAATTAAATGTATTTTCTTATAATTTATAATACTAAAATATGACATGTCTTGAAATTTACTAACGCTGGACAATAGGTATAAACGTATAGTAAGTCAGTAAATGACAAATGTATATTATAATATTAGGTATGTACTCTATTTAGAATTATTGTGGTCGTCTGTTTGTGGATGATATTAATCCTACATAGGAGAACGTTGAAATCTAAAGTTAATTGATAGAGAATTTTATGGAGATTCTATTTAATTGGTCGGTGTAACGAATTTTCCAGTTGTTAAATAGATAGCTTTCAAAAAGCATAAAAAAACCATACAAAATTCGCTTTATCAAATAATATAGATTGTAAATTATGATAACGAATTATTAATTAGTGTAATTAGGGTTCATGATTTAGACAGTTACCACTTAAAATAAACGTCAGTAAACAATAATTGAGGTTATGTTAAATTCATTGAATGATAACTTGCATTGGCTTTCAAATCAAAGCGCGAAATTATTAAAATAATTTTTTTCATCATATAACTTTTATCATAGTTGAATCACAGGTTGAATATGTAATTAATTAGGTAATTTCGATTTAGTCAGTTGGTACTACTTTTTCGAATTTATGAGCTTATCATTTTTCGGACAAGTGCTTATTACAGAATTTATTCTGTATTCTTATCAAAAAGCTATATTATGTTATTTCCGGATAAAATACGGTTCGGGTAAAATATTTTTCGGATAAAAAACGTTTCGGTTAAAATATTTTCGACTAATATATTTTCGGTTTACTTATTTTCGTGTATAATATTTTCTGATAAAATATTTTTCGTGTATTTTACTTTCGTATTTAATAATTTTTGGATAAAATAATTTTCGTAAATTTATTTTTCGGATAAAATAATTTTCGTAAATTTATTTTCGGACATAATATAGCCCGTCGCACCACCATGTGTTGATCATTTAATACCATCACTGAGCTCTTATATTAAAGTCAACTACTATGTATCAATAGTTTATAAGAAAAGTATAAAATAATTAATAAGTAATAAATAATTTGAGCTTGGAGCTTAAAATAATTATAAATAGTTAAGTACATTATTTTGGATACCTATACCAAAATACATTTTTTTTACCAGCGTAGGTACCGTAGGCATATGGATATTTCATAAACTTATTTGTATAATTAAATGTGCGCCAACTTATGTGAAGCTCACAAAGGCCAACTTTTAACATTTTCTGATTGCTATAGATAATAATATAATGTTACTAATAAAAATATTAAATATAAAACCAGCTATGTTAAGAATGTACAATTTACTTTTTATAACCAACAATTTTCAGTTTTTCATTGTTACTTCGCGCAAAGGTTTAAAAATTATAAACACTACTGTGCCTTAAAAAATATAGAAACTATATTTTAGTTGGTTTATGATTTACACAAGCTTTGGGGTACACTTAAAATTTGATGGTAAATAACATTATAATTTTTAAGTTTTTAATGAATTTTACCAAATACCAATGATTGTGGTTTTATGCTAATAATCTAAAAACCCAATCCGACTGTTGTAAAATTAAATTATGTATTCAAGCAAAGTCAAATTATAATATGCACAAACCATTTCTAGAAAAATAACAGTTCAAAAAAAGAGTACTATAAATTAATATTCTGTTCAATTCATAATCTAATATTTGGTTCATTTTGTAACAATAAATAGTGATGACTCTGAATTAACTTAACCTAACACGTTTAATACAAAATTAATAATTTTATATAAGCATTTTCATTGATACGGATATTCAAATTGAATACTTGTGTTATTAATCTAACATATTTTTTATTACATATTATTAACAAACAAATTAGGAATAAATCCATCCAATATATATAAAAGTGGGAATTTTAATTTCTTTAGAGAGACATGTGGCGGCCCGACAAAAACCGGTTTGTTCTGCAAATCTACGACCCGAACGCCACCCAGCAAGAAACATCATTCCCACCCAGACCGCCAGATCGGCGAAGCCCATAATCGAGTGCGCATGTGGGTTACTTTGTGAGGGCGGGGGGCTCGCTAAGCGTTCTACTGCCACACGTTTATATAGTGTCTACATTCATCTAACCGCGCGTTCTCTTGCAGGACAAACTATAGGAATTTATAATATACAATAATATAATGGAATAATAAACATTATTTTTTATCAGCTATAAATCATAATATATTAATAAATAAACATAATAAGTAATTATGTTTATCATGTTAATTACATATTATACAATTGATCAATATTCAATATAAGTGATTTAACAACAAATAGGTTATACATTTTGTTTAGCTTCATAAAAATGCGAGTATATTTCTTAAATAATGTATTAACCATATAATTTTCACAATTTTTGTCATACCTACGGTTAAATAATATAAATTGTTTTTTTTTTTTTGTCAAATCTTTCTGTATAATATATTTAAAGATATAATTAAATACAATAATTTATGCAAAAAAAACTAAAATGTTTTATAAAATACAAAAAAAAATTCATCTCATATTTAAAAAACTTATAATTAACTATAAAATGAGATACAATTCAAAATGATCAATTATTATAAATTGTACACCTACAAAAAATTAAAAGTGAATAACAAATACTGTTAACTACTTATAGAAATGACAAATTATCTAAACAATTGTAATAAGAATTAAGGACGTATTTAATATTAATATTATTTATTAAATATTTGTTGTTGTTGTAGTGGTACCTATTTATATAAATAATTGTATTTACTCACTGATAATAAAATAATCATATGTAATATTATGTTGTTTAAATACATTGAATTATTTCAACCATAGTATTTAGAAATAGACAAGTTATAATTAGACTATTATTGGCGAGTATATTTTAGATTCTGAGCGGAGTGAGGAATCTATTGGTTTTACAATGGTGTTTATTTTTTTTTTTATATCCTGTAAACAAAATTTCTACCGAAAGGAGTACTTTGATTTCAACATATAGTACCTTATCTTTTAGCAAATTGGATCAATATGGTACTTTGGAGAAGTCATTTTTCGATTTTTTCAATAGTTATATTATGCCACAGGAAAAACCACAGACAAAATACAATAAACCGCTAAAAATGGGATTTTAATTTCTAACGCTTTGTTTATCACTATAGAAACGAATAAAAAATTATAATAATATAATATTAATTCAACTTATAGGCTGTAATAAATAATCCAGACTGACCACTGACAAACCGTCTCTGCTCAGAATCGTTTTTCGTATACAATGATATAATATCATTAAATTCAAATTTAATACAATCCATTATATAGTGACCCACTTGTAACCTACTGTACAGCAGAGCGATATATTTTTATTTTTACTGAAATTGAATTAATGGTTTATATCAAAATTGTCAAGATAAAGTAAAATAGTACTTAACGATTAGCTTTGTGGTTTTATTCATTAATTTTGTTCGTGTGTGTTTTATATATTATGTATTTATGTATTTTAAAATGAGTAGCCTATGGACATCTACATACTGTTATATAAACAATGAGGTGTATTACTCAAACAAGAATACTGTGACAAAATGAATAGGTAATGAAGTATATGGGGTGATCTTAATATAATATGTTATACAAATTTATTTATTTATTTGAAGATAACACCTCAAAGGCAAACAGTACAGAATCAATTATAGGTAATACATACAGAAATTCAATAGATACAATAGTTAAGCAAATATTCATAAATGTAATTCCGGTTATAAGAATAGATAGTTCTATAAGTATATTGTAGCAATCATCTTACCTTTTAAAAGTAATTTAGCATCAAGATGTTATTAGTTTATTATATACCGGAATCTATTTATATATGATAAGTATAAACATATAAATAGAAGTCCTGGTACATAATATAATAAATAAATGCATTGGATTAATTGTTTCCCAAAAATTTAAACCATGTTGAATAAACTAGATGTATGGGCTGAGTGGCAGGAAATGAAAAGTTGAAATATTATTGCTCTGTTAACAAGCAAATACAATCACTTCTTGTTTGCTTGTAGTTATGGAATTGTCACAACCACCACAGCGAGTAGGCAGTGATTTTGTGGTTGAATTTGTTCGGTGCCATTCTGATGTTGATGTGAAACAAATGTGGAGTGAATGTATAACTCTAAAGAAAAGAACAATATCCATTTTAAATCTAATGAGAATATCAATATTAATTAAGTAGAACATAATATTATACTCAAAATTACCAACTACACTTATATTATTTTATTCCCTATTGAACGAATGAAGTCAACAGAAAAAACTGTCTATTATATTAATCAGCTTTTCTATGCTATGCAGTTACCTATAATAGTACTATTGTTTGTATTTTGTGTACATTTTTTTTTTTATAAAATTTTGAGTTTTTTTATATTCTTTGATAATTAGTGATAGTGTATACAATATATTTATTTATCTGCCGATATTATTTTATATTATAATAAATACAATTTATTTCAATGCTGACAACTCACCAATTACATATTTTAATTGTTAAGACATAAAATTGATATTCTTTATGTTACTCATTAAATTATAACATATTTAATACATAATTTAACAAAGTGTTTCTAAAGTATTCTAAAGATCAAACTTGTCAATTTTAAATTTCAAGAAATCAATGTTAAAATAATGTTTTTCTATCATTGTGTTCATTGCGAATGTTAGTTTGTAGATAAAATATTTTCGAAGAAGAATATTTGCTAAAAAATACTATTATTGATAAAAAAATCCAAGTTTTAAATTTCTTATGCACCACCAATATATAAATATATTTATTAAATCAGCCCTAATTAATAATACATACAATAACTAAAAATCACCTGATCAAATTTTTGTTCTCAAGTAGTCTATAATCCCAATTGGGGCCTGCCTAAGATGCTACAGATGAATGTCTTCAAATGACTGTGCGCACCCAATCTGCAAACTACCCGCCACGGATCCCCAGACTCTTGTTGTTATCTCTTTCTATGTAAGAATCTGTGGATACTGTAATTGTGTATAAATTATTGTATACGTAGACATGGAACGTATCACATATTATGTTTAAACGTTCTAAACCTTAAATACGCATGCAATGTAACAAAGAATTCAAACACAATTACCAATATTTAAATGTTGGTTGCTTTCTGACCATGTATGACGTACAAGAATATATTTTTCTGGAATTAAAATAATCACCAAATTCTACTTCCGGTTCTGATTTCCATGTGTATGCAATCTATAACAATGAGGATATTCTAAGTATTTTATAAAATATTACATAAAATATACACACAATTACCTGTAGTGATGTTATCCTCTTATTTCCACCTGAATACTCAGTACATGGTGTAATCATATTACACGTTTACTTCTGACAACACATTTACAGCAGCTATAAATCTAAAATAATAATTAAACTCACTGAAAACAGGCGTATGCACACAATTTGAGTATAACATATTATATTTTCATATAAATAATATACAGTGTAATTTTAATTTGTGAGATAACTGTTTATAAAATGAAAATGATATACTTGGTTAAAATTTAAAATCAAGGTTAAACTATTATATAAATTATTTAAAAAATACAAAAACATTTATGTGATAAATACTAATAATAGAGAATATGTATTTTTTTTAAAGTAAAACTTCTTTCTTGAGGTGTTGGTGGAAAAAAAATCGTAAGGAAAAATGAAAAGACACCTTTGTTTATTTATTTATTTTGCAAGTCATGTACGGCGGCGTTTCTTGGGGGTGAATATTTTATTTAACTTTTTTTTGGTGAAAATATATATCATTTAAAAATTATGTGTTCAGTAAAGTTAGGGTCTAGAGTAAATAACAGATGAAAATTTTGTGACAGAACAAGACTTTTATAACGCTATTATATCTGATCAAATTTATTTAAAACAATATATGTTGTATCTACTTTTCGAAAACATTGAACTATATGTATTTAATGATAGTGATTGTATCATATAATAGCGCGTCATTAATATGAATAATATATATTTATTAATTCAACCCTAAATACAATAAATATTAAATAAAACTCACCTGCCTAAATCATAGTTTTCTGATGAGCAGTGATCTTAGTTGTGACTTGTTGAAAATGTTACAGATGATAGCAGACTTGAAGTGCGCCCTGTAATAAATCGCCATGCTGTTGTTACTTGTTGTTATCTCTTTCAATTCATGCATGCATTGATAGATACTATAATTATGATTAAATTCATTGATTACGTAGACAAAAAACTCATCCACATTGATAAATCTAACAATGAAATAAATCATAATTACCTATATTTGAATGTTGATCGCCTCCAGAGTCCACATTGCACGCTGCAACAATGCAATGGTAATCTCTGAGTTCTGTACTTCTGGTGCTGATTTCCATGTGTATATAATCTATAAAAATGTGGATATCCGATATTTTAAGTATTTTATATAAATATAAGATATTCACACAATTACCTCCAATTATTGTTATCCTCCCATTTCCACTTAAATACTCTACGTATAGTGTAATATCTAAGCTTTCAGAGACGCTACAACTGGACATTTTCTTATCGTACGTTTTCTTACTGCAGACACGCTGCAATGAATGCTGGTTTAACCAATCAGGTAGGCATCCTATAACACTGGTACTGATATTTAAATGTACTCAATCTATAAAAGTGTGAATATTCTATGTATTTTATATAATATTACACAAGTCTTGCACACTCATCTTATTTCCGCACATGTACTCTTCGGCCTTCGCATGATCGATGAATCTTACACATTTATGTCATCCGAATATTTATAGCAGCTTCAAACCGTATCTATAACAATTAACAATATACACACATTGAAAATGGACATATATCCGCATCTATGAATACTGAGTACATAATATAATAGAGTGTAATTTTAATATAGTGAATTTCTTAGTTAATCTGAATTTAAATTATGCTTCAATGCTTGTTACAAAGAAATGTTTAATATTTATGTTTTTTGATAAAAAATGTTGATATATCTATACATATAAAATAAGTGCACATCTTGAATACATTTTATAACTCAAGATCCACCAAACCGATTTCGATAAAAATTTAAGAGCATATTAAGATTGATATGTAGATGATTTCTGTGAAGTTTGTACGGTGTGCGTTAAGTGGTTTAGGAGTTATGGTCTCTTAAGTGTACACCTGGGGACATGGCCAAAAACAACAACAACGTCTATACACTTATCTATATTTATAACCCATAGCAATCATTAAAGAACAAAAATTTCTATTGTTAATCTTAAAATTCCAGTTTGAGCACCTAACAGGGGTAATTACTTCTATTTTTAAATTATCCTATGACACTCACAAAGAATGTGGCTTTGCATTGGTGAAATAGTTTTCGAAATCGGTTCAGTAGTTTCGGAGTTTATCCCGAACATACAAACAAACGCTATCATTTTATATATTAGTATAGATAAAAATGAATGTTTGTGTGTAGGTTAGACCTCTGGAAGAAGATAGGCTAAATAAAAAAGTGTTAAATTTGTTTTTTTTTATTCATCGGATTTTAGTACGATTGCGTTAGGCTTTTGTATTAATTGATTATATTAATCTTCTATAGGTGAATTAAGTAAAAATGACAAACTTGTTACAATTTTGATACTTCAGAGTTAAATCATACACTTACGCACAAACAGCACGGGGTCCGCGATCTATCACAGGTAAATTGTCTACCTAATAATATACTGTTGCGAATCAGAATTTTTATTCTGGGCAACAGAAAAGTTAAGATAATTTCGAACACCATACACCATACATCGAATAATAAATAACGAATTGAACAAAGTTTGAGTCATATAGAATTGGTACATTTAACAGGCAACGAAGTGCCAGCGGGATCAGCTAGTTATTTATAATTAATGTATAATTATTATACTAAGTTACGTAAAAACAAATAAATATCTACAGGATAATATATTGTAGATTTAATAAGCATATATTATTATATATTTATTATTGAAATATTTAACAACTTGAACATTAATTGTGTGACATTTTATTTAACAATTTATTAAACTTACAAAAAATAACTATACCAGAGGCATATGAGTATATAATATGGCATGTAACCCAACATTTTGTGTTATGCTCAAAATAGTTTAAAAAAATATTTAATCCAGAAATAAGTAAATATCTATTCATGTATTTTTCTTGATTATAATATATTAAGTTATAATTTGTTAAGTGTATAATGCAGTAAATGTTATCACTTTACCTCCATAAAAAGTACCTACACTTCAAAAACATTGAATTATATGTCAAGATATCCGATATTCTAAGTATTTTATATAATATTACATAAGTAATATGTAACCGTGACAATACTAAAATAATAATAAGAAGATAAAATTGAAATTCGAGTCCCCTTCAAATATAATATGTATAATAATACAACATTTTAAATGAAAAAATAATATTTACCGAAAACATAAATAATTCCGTTGAACGTTTGGACCTTCCCGCCAGAGAGTTGAAGACGTTCAAACAAATAACGACAGTCGCGCTTCAAAAACATTCTCCACTGGCTATCGAGTAGTGTGAACGTGTTTCGGAGCGCACGCTTACTGAATGACTGATAGCGATAGCCGGCATGCAGCGGAACTGTTGCCACTGGCACTGCCCACTTGCCCATTACTGTCTTAGCAGCTGGCTGCGCTACACATTGTCACCAGGGGTATGAAACTCCGTGAATTGGCCGAATCAGGCGATTGTGGCTTTGAACACGGTTTCTACGCGTTAACTATTCAGTGTAATAATTAAAGTTAAAATTACAATTAATAGGACGTGGACGTCACACCCACAAGTGTTGTTTCCGTATTACACACGTACGATATAGACAAAATGCGTTTACGCAGTCTGAGTAGATCTTGCTCAATTTTGATTTTAGAGTAAAAATACCTATTATAAAATTGAATTGTGACAACATCTCTGAGGGCAAGTCGTGTCATTTTTTATTTTAAATTTAAATTTTGAAAAGTTAAAAGTATTTTAAAAATGTATGATACAAATCCGACTGTTTAAGAAGCCACGATTTTATTCGTCATTTCTGTAATCCGTTTTTATGTTTGAAATATACATTTAATATTATGTCTGTTTGCGAAAAATGTTCATGCACGATGCACAGATAATATAATTGTTTACGCACTTTGTGTTTCTGTCGTAAATAAAGACTGGCCGAAAATATAAACTACAAATGAATATAAATGTTGTTATATAAATATAAAACTATTTATATTAAATACATAAAAGTTGTATGAAAAACGCCGATCACTTTATTTGAATACCACGATTAGCTGAAGTAGGTATATAAATTAGAATCTAGGAAAATAACCCAAAGCTATACCTAACCGTACTGTTGGGTACAACAGCTGTTAAAAATAATAATTAATAATAATACAAATATGTATAATTTTAATGATAATTATTATTATATCATTATAGTATTCATAAATAGGTATATATTATATTATATGATGTTGCTAATATTATTTTTATTTATTTATAAACAGATAGGTATACCCGTTACTAATAAAAATTAAAAGTACAGTAAGTTGAATCTCAATTTGACAAATATTATACTGAAATTAAATAATATTATATTATAAATGAGTTAATATTTTTAAAATTAATAGTATTCCTATTTATGAATCTTAACATATTAAATGATTTTTTAACTTAAGTATTAATATGTAATTTTATACTACAATTATCAATTTTATAATAAAAGATAATAGACATAACTAATAACATTATCTAGACGAAAAAAAGTAATAGGTAACACCGCAATTATTTATATCTAGTGGGAGGTAATTTCGACGACCATCATATAAGTCACAAATTTGTTTAGATTTTACTGTAAAATTAAAGCATCATTTAACAGTCAATCATATTACATAACATTATAGCCCACCCCAAAAAATATTTCTATATACGCCACTGGAGTGAAAAAATTCAAACTTCTTATGAAATTTAAAGTCAAAACTATTATCTAGGCAATATCATAGGGTTTTATATAATACTTTAATTTTAAAGTGAGTTATGCAAGAAGTTTCATAACTGGATGGATTCTTCTCTCAAGCCTCCAACCCATCAACTCCCACAGCGCTTGTACTCATTGTAAAAAAATTAATTTATAGATTGTATATTAAATTAATGTAACACACAAAAAAAAGCGAGTTATGAGTTTATTTATTATTTTATGATGTACAATTATATATAAGTATTTGCTTTATGGATTTTGGATTTTATTCAACAGTACAGTTAGGTATAGCTTTGAGGATTTTTTTTCTGATTATATATATTACCCTAAATTGCGTTATCGAAAAAATTTAGTTCCAACTTTTAGATTACTATATAATGATTATTGATTAGTTAAAATGTATTGTCTATTATCGAGATACCCGATAAACGCAGCACCGAATTTTAGGTGTGTTCATTTTTTTCCGGGCGAAGTCGGGTGATCAAGCCCGGATTAAGGATTAATTGGGCACCGGTACACCATACACTTAATGAGCCCCCTTTCAACGTTAACTTCAAAATAATTGTATCATTGCATATTGACGACTTTATATTATTGTATAATTTTTACATAATATGTCATTGTACACGGGTTTTTCTTTAACAATTATGGATCGATAATATGGAATTTCGTTAAAACAAAAAAGACATGTTTCTTTATTTTTAACAGGAAATTTTTTTAGACACGCAGTTGTATACTAATAATAAAATTGACTTTATTTTTTCAAAAGGTAACCACTATATTTTTTTATAGATTCTGGTAAAGCTTTTTTCTGAACATTTTGACAGTCAATTGATCAATTTTGGTCCGCTAGGTTATTAACTATGCGAATCCGGACATTTCGGCGTAGGTCTATTTCGCCGTAGTGATTTTTTCATAAAATGATTTTAATCACGTTTAGATAATATAATGTTAGCAATGATTATATTGTACCGATATAATTTATCAGTTTTTATCTCACTTTCGTCGGTTGGATGCAGGTATGCCGTATGAACTGTGTATAATAATAATAATTATATATATATATATATAGTATGGGATTATATTATTGTCATATAAGCTACACCCGATGCTCCAAAAGATTTAATTTCATTAATAATACCAGTGAATTACCAGTTGTAATCGCCATCTGTAGGTGTAACTGAACAATTTTTATTACACGATAGTGGACCTGGAGTCGATAGAATTTTAATTTTTTGTCGCCTACAATTAAAAATTACAAATAAGTACCTACCCAACTAACTTAGAAATAATGTTCGCATTAGATCCGTTACCTTAAAAATTAGAGTGAATCGACCTATTATGAAACTTGATGAACATTGTAAAAACATTATCTGTGTTTTGTTGGAAGTTTTTTTACGATAATTCAGTTTTTAAGTAAGTTATTGCGTGTATAATAAATGTTAATTAAAAATGCTCAACACTCATTTAAAAACTAAATTATTGTAAAAAAACTTCCAACAAAATACAGATAATGTTTTTACAATGTTCATCAAGTTTCATAATAGGTCGATTCACTCTAATTTTTAAGGTAACGGATCTAATGCGAACATTATTTCTAAGTTAGTTGGGTAGGTACTTATTTGTAATTTTTAATTGTATAATTGTATAAAAATCTCATATAAGCATATTGAAGTAAAAATTGAATATACCTACTTATAAACTTAATTAATAAAATATTTTTTTAACTGCACAAAAATATAGTACATATTTTAAAATAAAAGGTTAACGAGTTCCTACTTATTTGGAAAAATAATTAAAAATTAAACCGACCGGCTTACGCCCTAATAAAACAATAGTTTCTGTTTCTTTCACTCGTTGTCAAAAGTAAACCATCGGTATCTACTATCTATCTATATCAGTATGACGGTATTTCTCTTTCTATCTCTAAACCCATCCCATCATCCCAATATATGTTTACTGAGTGCTCTTAAATATTGTATTAAGTCGTAAAGAAATTGTAGATGCTACATATTTTTACAATCTATACTGAAAAGTGGATTCTGTATAAATGAAGGGTGCCAAGTAATCAATAGAAATGAGGTAGGAAGTTGCTTAGCAACTCTCCAGTCCCCACATTTTGGCAAGATAACTTATCTTCCTATGTTCGTTGCGGAAATACACACTAATGCAGTGTTTCTCAATCGTTATTGTACCGCGACCCAAATTTCCCCCGAAAAATCTTTCACGTGGTTTAACTTTTCAAAAAGTAATTATAAAAAACAAAAATTCTTTATAACTTTTATTAGGTATTTATTATTTTATAGGTTTATAATCAATATATTTTTACAAAATAATGTACTTTTAATAATGAGGTGTATACGTAATACCCGTCGTAATAAATAAAATATATACGATGAATTATTATTTATTACCCACGTAATTGTTGGTACTATATTTACTATAATAATATAAGTACATTTAATATTAATTTAACACACATTTCTCGGAACCTATATAATTCAAAAAAATGTTCACGACCCACCACTGTGTCGCGATCCACAGTTTTGTGAAACGCTGCACAAATGTATACCCATACTATATACTATACGCTCAACACATAATTGATATTTGATAAACAACCAAGCTCTAGCTGTATGTTATACTTATTACTCAAACTGAAAATAATATTTTATAAAAGTATAATATTATAGATATGTATAATACATTCCTATGGTAAACGGTAAAACAAGTCCGTGGAGAAAAAATCGTTACGTTCAGTGTATGTTAAGGTCATTCGTGTGTATTAGTCTTAAATTTATATTATACCTATTATCATCGGGTATAGGTAATGCACCGCGCGTCAGTGTGCGAGACCTCCAGCAACACCGTCCGCACACTCTACTACCTCTGCCTGCAATCAGATTAACGTAAATTAATTATATTATTAACACTATGTATATATTATATCCCACCAATATTGTTCCCAAGACCGATGACCGGCTACCGCCGGCCGTCGGTTTACGTACTCACGTCTCTTCTCTTCCTGTCGCCTACCGCGGTGACACATGGTCGCAAATTACTATTGTAGGTAGGTATATCAGCGTTTTTCTTTTGAAAACGTGGAGTAGCGACCATTGAAGTTTTCCCGGCGATGCCTGCGGGCAGAACGTTTGGTGAAAAAGGGTGATCAGACATCAACGGGTGTCCGATCCCTTTTGTTAGTATGTACGTATTATTATTATTATTTTTTTTTTTTATGTATCTAGCTGGTACAATGCGTATAGTGAATTATATATTTATATATAATATACGTTCAAAGCGAACGACCGGTAACCGCCTAGAGGAGCTGTTGAGGATAATAATTTATTCTTATTAAAAAAAAAAAAAGTTTTATTTTATAATTATTATTACTATGATACATGTGGTTCTATCCTTTTGACCCGGGGCCTCTCATTATATTATTACCTTTTCTATTGGCGCAAATAGCGTATAGGATTTGGAGGGGCTAAAGCCTTAGTTTGATAATATTAAATAAATTTAAAACAAAATGTAGAAATTATAGAGGGGCTTAGCCCCTAAAGCCCCCCCCCCCCTATTTGCGAATATGAGTGAAAGAAATCCACGACGCTCCGGCCCTACGGGTCTCGGCTCATGGTTGGTGACCTTGCTCAAAGCGGCGGGTAACCACATAACTCTCGAGTCCGCATGAGTAATATGTCTCGAGTTGTCACAAAATTATTATTTATTATATATTTATATGTATTATTATTAATCATAATATCATTGTTATAAAATTATACTTAAAAAAAAAATGATTAAAAAAAAATGGTATTATTTATTATTATTTTAATTATAAATTTTTTCGAATATGTTTTAATCGCTCTGTATATTTTAAATCAATATACTAGAAGCAGCCTACTAGTCACCTTTATACACAATGTTATCTGGATTTGGAGTATTGCCATTATATTAGTAACGTCGGACAAGTAACAATTAAATAACATACCAGCCTACCTACATTAAAACTATATAAACTATTTCACAAAATATTATAATATAGTCTCCGTAGTCAACAGTCAAAGTAGTCATAACCGTAATACTGTAGCTATAATACAATAATGGATAGTGAACAGTGTTAATCAAATATGATAAAGAAAATATTTATCTTGGCTTGGTATATATTTACCATCCAGGAACCCGCTTCCAGGTTGGAATTAATAGTCTTTAAGTCGTACAAATATTTTTTTAAACAATTAGTATGAACTACCTACTGAATAATTTTATAATAATGCTAAATATACTAATTAATATGGGTGATTACAAACTCAGCCTTATTTTTTTTTCAGGTAAAAATGACTGATATGTTTACTCTGCCGGAGTCTGCCCGAATAAAAATATTATGCTAAGATCTTTTTATACCTATCTAATTCATAATTTTCTTATAATATTTTTGAGAACCATTTAGCATTACCCAGAGGACACCACGTGGAGGCGGTTCTCATTATCCTCCAAAAATTGTTTTGTTTTATTTCATTTCTATATTATTATGCATAGAATGAAATTTCAAATTCTTACCTATATTAAGATGATGCCATGCCCGCATAGTGTTGTCTCCATCGTACGAACGCGTAACACACCGAATTTACACTCAGAAATTCACGTTTTATGCCGTTAGCTTAAAAATTATAGTAAATCGACCTATCATTAAACTTGATGGTAAGAACATTATTTGTATTTTTTTGGGAAGTTTTTTTACGATAACTCAGTTAGTTAAGTGAATTATGAGCATTCTTAATTTACATTTATTATACACGCATAACTCACTTAATAACTGAATTTCCGTGTGTATATAATCTATAAAAGTGTAGATATCCGATGTTCTGAGTATTTTATATAATGTATTACATAAGATATTCACAATTACTGATTAATATCTAAAAACTTCCAAAAAAACACAGTTAATGTTCTTACCATCAGTTTCATAATAGGTCGATTCACTCCAATTTTTAAGCATCGATATTTATTTATTTTTAAATTTTTAAATTGAACAGTCAGACAGTCACGCTGACAATTGATACCGAACAAGAACAGAAAAAAAACTGATAAAAAACGTCGCACTAACGAAAAACAATATTAACAGGCGAAATAATTTGAACGCACGACGGGGAGGGAAACTTATCGAGCGGTCTGACAACCGGTGCAATGCCTGAATATCTCTGACTATTGCATCATAGAATGGGATGGGATCGGTACAATGCCGGAATTACTCTGACTATTGTATCATTGATCGCCTCACAAACCGCTCGAAAAGTTTGAATGGGACGACTTCTTTCCTAGTCGCGTAAGTCTGCCCGGGTGGGTCTTACTACGACGTCGGAACACTGTCTAATCAACTAGTTCGGTCCGACCGGCCTTATATAGTTCTCAGAGGCGATCACAATTGGGCGGTCTCGTGTTGTGTTACTGACCTTATGTTCGGCTGGTCCCGTGTTCTGTGACGAACACACGAAGCCGCAAAAGTACAACGCCGATGAAACACATAATTAATTATAATAATAATAGTGATAAGATAAATAATAATATAGAATAATAATAATAAAAATAATATTCATGGTCTAAGAAAAATAAAATTAACAATAGATAATGAGTATTGAATGCAGCCCAAACAGCTAGTATATTTTATCAGTTTTATGAACTTTTTTCATTTGGACGCGAATTTTTTCCTTGTGATTTTTTCCGGATACTTTTTTGTGGGGCTTAGCGATTATCCCTAATTATATAAATCCCTAATTACATTCCCTAAATACAGTGTAGTGTAATTTTATCTTAATTATCGTTATACGATGTATAGATCCAAGACTCGAAAGTTCATACATGAATCATTGGAAAAATAATCATTAAAATGTGCACTGAAAATGTCAGAAATGTGCATTTATATGTACCTACTAAAATTTGTAATTTACGCGCTCAAAATATGCAAAATATAAAAAATATTTATATATCAACACTTGGAACACTTGACTGTCGATTGAAAAAAATCTGCACCAAATTTCGATACAAAATTTTTCAAACGGCTTGCAACTGTTTGTTTTTCTTTTGGCAAAGTTTTAGGTGAAATATAAATAATTTTGTTTATTGTATATGGTATACCTAATAAAAAAACATGAAATCGAATGGACGAACGTTTGTTCGTCGGATGAACGAAAATGAATTGGAAAATATATTTACAAATTTTAGGATAAATATTGTTCATTAGAAAATATAATTGCCAAAAAGTACTTATTCTTAAATATTTTTTATTAAAAAATTAAATTTTTCCAAAAAATATTTAAGCTTATTTACATTTTCTGATAAAACTTTTATTTAGACTTTATTTGAACAGAAAAATAATTCGTTCGAAAATATTTCAATAGATGAGTATTTCGTTTGAAAAACTAATTATATATCGGATTCGGAAATTACATTTATAAAGCATTACGTTCAAAAACTTAATGGGTTACAGATTAAACTGGATGGGCTACGCCTAACCAAGTCCCCCCCCCCCCCCCCCCCCCGATCTAGTTGTGCCTACGGATCAAGGAGACACCGATACTCACATAAATGTAAAAAATATTTTATTTGTTAATTTATAATAATGAGCTCTCAACTAATCTGTTTAATAAATTCATCAAATGTCAGGATAATGAACAAAACCAGTCACCGGTGAAAAATTTCGAAAAGTAAATGTTCATCGTTAACTGTAGATAGAATATAGTATAACTATTTCAAAAAAATCGTAAAAGTTTTTTATTTCCTTGTATTTATGACTTTGTAATTAATGCTTCCCCCTGTATATATATTAGTGATGTACTGATATAGTATGTATTTTTGTGTAACTATTGCGTACATAGTACATTTCTGTAGTCTGCATGGCCATAAAATACCTTACTAATGTGTCATGTTTTCCACCCTCCGCCCATCTACCATGACAGTAATCGAACTGGTTCCGAGATAGAGTATACCTAGTAATATATTATATTATAGTTTCCGTCATTATCATACATATAGTACACTATTGTATACGTCTTATATATGTACTATACTTACTGTCTAGTAAACTACATAATACTAGCACATAATTTTAATGATATTGGTAAATTGTGCGCCTGCTTAACCAAAACGGCCAATTATATAGAATACAGTCGAGAACTCTTTAATAAAGTATATATTATAGGTACTATAAATATAGTAGGTGGTCACTGGGTATTTAAAACTGTTCATTACTAAAAAAAATTTACTTACTGACATCTCTTCATAATGTTATCTATTGGTGTATTAAATTGGTGTATTGAATTTATGAAAGTAAAATGTATACCTTTTTTGAATAGGCTATTTATTAATATGCAGTATCCTATATAAAATGTATTATAATCATTTAACATTTCAATTGTTTTTTTTTCATTGTTCATTATCGAATAGGTATCATAAAAGTCAATAGATATTACAATGGATTAGGTTAGGTTAGGTGGGTATTTTTAATACTCATAGAGCGATTTGGTGCAATGCGTATTCTTAACGTAAATTATATTATATTAGTATACCAGTGCGTGAATACATTATAATATCTAATAATCAAGACTACTTTATTTTTATAATACATAATAATATTTACCTACTAATTTATGTGCACTTATATTTGAAATTAAGTGGGTGGTGAGCAGTTTTGGGTAAATTACTTTTAAAAAGTAATGAAATTACGTTACTCGTTACTTCAAATATTTTTATTTAAATTACATTTGCGTTAACTAAAATTATCTTTATCACGTTACATTTCTTTTTCATTAATAAACTATTACGTTACAAATAACGTTACTTTTTTTTATCATTTTGTTTTAACCATATTCAATTCATATGATTCAATTATTATGTATATATTTTACAATCATAGAACTAGTGATAATATACCTATATTAATATTATGTACAAATGTACAATCATTTCACATTTATGGGCATATGGATATGGTCATAAGTCATAATTAATTTTTATTAAATTTTATTTTAAACCGAACTCTTTACTTTCTGCTAATAAAGTAATAACATTTATTCCTGGAATGCTTAGAAATATTGTTAACTAATATCGGAATCAAAAATTAATATACCTACCTAATTGATTTTTAATTTTTCTGGGATATCTTTTATCTGTAATATATTCAAAACTATTATTTTAATAAAGTGGAAAATAACGCGGTAGTGCGTTACTTCATAGAAATTACTTTTCAAAAGTAATTTTGTTACAATTGCGTTACTTTAAGTACTTAACCTAACTAGAAATTACTGCTGCGTTACTGAAAAAGTAATTGCGTTACAGTAATTTGTAATTTGCGTTACGTTACTACCCAACACTGGTCGTGAGTATGCAAATGTTGTTTTTTTCGCGGGACCAATAGTTCTCATAGATTCCTAATAAACTCTTTTTTCTTGTTATTTACCCAATGTAAACTTATTGGTATACCTTTTTACTGTTATCTACGTACCTATAGTAGATCAAATTTAAACCCCGTACAGTTTGTACAATGTTAGGTATAATAACAACATAATATAATATGGTAAAAAATATATATAAATAGCAATAATGGTATTAGATATTATAATATTGTAAAATTTGTGTTATAGGTAAATTGTCAACACTCACAGTGGATATTTGATTCACGCTCGTAAATACACACACAACTGATGATAGTACCAATATAATATAATAATAACCAAAAATATTTAATAATTATAATATAATATATTCATCAGTTTTTAAACAATTTAAGATTTAACTCCATAGTCCATGTGTATATTATGTGTCGTGTGTATGTGTATTTTCGTGCGTGCGGGATAGTGTCAGTAAATAGCACGGTAAATTATAATTTACCATGGTAAATAGTAATGCAAACGTTGTACCTATCTGTCCTATCTCAGCGGGTGTGTATGCAATCAGCATCACCACATATTTTACAACAGTATACGTGGGTACATTATTAAATAACATAATATTCTAAGCTGTATGTTGTACGGTAGTTAGTTATTAAAATAATTCGCTGAAAACAATTTAAATATGTATGTACACAGAAACGAATGTTCACATCAATTCCATTATAAGGCAGGTACCGTGTTTTGACTTGTTTTACACATTTGTTAAACACAAATACACGTAATGAGGTACATTGAACAGCGATTATATTATATCCGTGGAAATTGTTCTGTAGCCTGGCCAACAGATTTTTTTATTTAAATATTAATGTCTTAATAAACTATTATTTTTAATATTTTTACCGTTTTAAATGGATAATTTTTGATAACTTTGATATACTTAATATAATTTCGAACTAGGTAATTAGTTTATTAACTATAAGTTCCCACTTCCCATTGTTAAATTTAGATGAGGGGACAGAAAATATGTAGCCTTCATTTATTACTCGTAAGTCGTATTCTCGTATGCAAGAGATAACTAGATTAAATTTTAAATTATTGTAATTATAATTAACATTATAAATATGATAAAAGTTATAACATAATTTTACAACATATCATTCCATATTTCCATGGGTAACCATAAGGCCATAAGCCATTGAATAATAAATCACAAAAAAATTACTTAGAGTAGGTATACTATTATAATTTATAATGCATAGGTGATAGGTACTTATGCCTAAAACATTTTTAAAACATGTTTAATTTATTATTTGAACAGGATATCTACATTTTACATATAAATGTAATTTAAAGTGGCAGACGGGTCAAGTAGGTCTACGGGTAATAATGTAAATTATTATTACCATATAGTCGTCGTATGTTTGAATGCCAGATAGGGGGGAGGGGTAAATAAAGTGTATTAGGCTAATCGGGAATACCTGAGCATTAAGTGTATTTTACATTCTTACTACCTGCATTACCTGTTATTTTGTAAACGAGAGTGGCTATGTAGAATTCTCATAATAGGTACGTAAAAGGTTCGATGGTTATCAGTATCTAATATCCATTTTCAAATCGAATACTCTAATGTCTGAGGGACTGAGTAAATACTTAATGCATTTCACATTCCTTGGTGAATACCTACCTGTATAAAATATAATATATATTTAATATTTATTATTACGTTAAATAATAAATTATTATGATTCTTCTTCAGAGGTAATTTTATTTTTTTATTGTTCTTCGTTATTCTTCAGAAGTTAATGTGCCCCACTAAACCCAATGTTCACGTGGGGCCCTAATAGTTAACATGTTACAAAATTAAATACAAATTCACTCATAATATAATTAAAGAATACACATTTCTTACATAAACTAAAATATCAATATAAATAAATATGTATAAATATAACATAGTAATATGTACAAATCGTGTAGTTGATACAATATAAAGCTACTTATACAAAAGTATAAAACTAAAATTATCAATAGACAATAGTTAAATTAATTAATAATTATTGAAATCCTCATAATATTATATTTGATGTAATAAGTAATGCAATTTCAATAAATTTGTTATAGGTATGTCTATATGTTGTTCTTTTAATAACCAAAACGTATTTAATTTTTTTAATAATCTTGAAAGAGTCTTACTATGTTTAATTTCTAATGGAAATATATTTTTAATTATTGACCGATATAAGTACCTATAACCTATATGAATTATGTTAATTTTGTATGTATGATTGGTATTTCGATATATTAGATATATGTTCAGTATTATATCAGTGTTGTTTTAAAAGTAAAATTACTTTCATGTATATAGTAAACTCTAAATATCCAGATACAGAGTATCCTAATGAATATATTATTTTTAACAAAATATGAATTGAATATAGATTCGTGATATGTTTACATCTTAGGAATAATATTTTCGATACTTATATACCAATATAAAAAAAATATGTGGACCTCTAACTTATAAGTTGTGAGTTCTTACCTCAGTATTTTCAGTAAAAGTATCTAAAATCTAATTGTACTAGGTTATAACTGTTTTTAAGTCAACTAGTACCTAAGTAATTTTATAACTACTAATTATGGTATTATACTAACTTATTTTTACTAAATCTATTATGATACTGAGGTAGGTAAAAACTAATAAGTATATAAATAATCGTATTTCAGAATTCCCTAAGAGGACGTGATACTCGCATGTGTTGTCTCCGTCTTAAAAGTGCGTAAGATTATTATCCAGGCAACCCTATGGGCTTTTTATTATATTTTAATTTTTAAGCGAGTTATGAGTATTTTAAGATGTACACACAATTTACTATTTTAAAATACTCATAGCTCGCTTTAAAATTAAAATATAAAGATTGCCTGGATAATAATCTTACCTTTAGATTTTATAAGAGGTCAATTTACTCTAATTTTTAAATTAAGGAAGCTACACGTGTTTTTCCGAGCGTTAAGTTTGCTATGTTGTACACTTGTAAGACGGAGACAACAGATGCGGGTATCACGTCGTCTTAATAAAGAAACCTCCCAGAATATACATACTAAACGAAAAAGTTAGTGAGTACCTATAAACAAATTTGAAAAATAATTTAATCTGAACATTAGAAAGTTATATAAATAAAACTACGTAAACGGACCTTATACCTGAAATACTTTTTTGAAATGTTAATGAGATATTTTTGTTTTCAATTTGAACAAAGTTTTTTTTGTTATAGCAGTATAAAATATAAAAAATGAATAGCTATTAGTAATAATTTTGTTTCGTAAAATAATCAGTGTAAAGTAATAATTATGTAGGTATTGGATAACCCCAAGGTTATTGTGTATATTGACCCTTAGTTTGAACTGTTCTGGATAAAGATTATTTGTTATAATGGTCTCTCAAACATAAACAATTTGAATATTCAAATGTCTAATTAAATATTGTGCAACTTCCGAATAGTATCGATAACGCTTTTAATTTTACTTACAGACAATATAGGTTTTGTAGTTTGCGATAAACTATTGTGGGTAGCTAATGGCTACTTCACATTTCCATAATTAAATTTTTGTTTTATATATATGTTATAATATAATATACGTACATTTAAAAAATATAACTTCTACGCTTCATATTATGATCTATTCATTTTTATAACAAAATACATCTGTATAATAAAATTATGCATCGTGATGTTATCGTTATTATCATGTTGTGCGTATAGTAATCATTTGTAATGCACTACAAATTATCATAAATGTTAAAATAGTTTTTTAACGTAATATATTAACGCCACATGAATTTATAAGTGTCAAACTGTCAAGCGATTTAAGTTTAATATTATTTTATCGTCACGTCTTAATTTGCATTTTATGTGTTTAATGCTACCTATGCCCAACTTAATCAATACACTATTGTAAAATACTACAATTTCCCAAGCTAATAGCTAGATTCTATAATATATGTTTCTGACAATCTGACCGCTGAAAATTATCTTCTGATGAACGCATTATCAATAAGGCACGACATAACTATGTTATTAGAATGCGTGAACTACTTTTGGTTAATATTTAAGTAACATTTCGTTCAGCGACCAGCGTAGGTCATACTATATAATATAAAGGACGCCCCACCTGTCAGAATATTTTTTTTTATAGGGTATACAGTATAATATAAAATAATTTTACCAACATCGTGGCGTTGAAATTCTTTTTTTCCAGCCGATGACATATTTTACTTTTCGGTTCGCCCGAGATAATGACGAAATAGTATGCCGGTTTTACACGCCACATTGTACGCGTTTGCGACCCCTGTCCTGTCACAAAGGGTAATCCAATATATTTGAAAAGGGCGTGGCCGGGAGAATGGCAGCTGCAGATGACGACGGGAATTTCGAGCCCGGCGGCGCGGCAGTATGTGTATATATATACGATATATTATATTATTGTTATTGATGGGAATGAGAAAGCGTGACGTGACCTCGCACCACCCCTCTTGTCGATAAAACCACCCTTCGAAGAGCCGCCGAATTCTTCTCTCTGGAACAGAATATTACTATTATATTTTATTTTATTTTATACCACTGCCGCCAGAGTTTGTTTTGGACCGCACCCATATAAAATAACACGTATTTCTACTACGAAGCAGACAGCAATATTATTATAGCAGTATAATTGTATTTCGAGAAACCGTCGTCGACCCTTGTCACATAAAACATTTTTTTTAGTTTGGAATTTGTGTAGGCTTTCTTTGCCCTTCGACTGGCGACCGATCATTATTTCTTTATAAATCATTAGTATAGTAAAACGTCCCGTGTGATTCGAATATACATAGAAAAAAAAGATAAGAAAATGTTGTAATATAAAATAACAACGTGTATTTCGAAGAAAAAACTAATGGAATAAATTAATTAAATAGGTACCAGATTTACAATAATATAATATTATGATAAAATCATAATTAAATACAGGCTGTAGAATATATTAGACACCCAGTGTACCTCGTCGTGGCTGTTACGATGTATTTTCTTTAAAAAAATAAGTATAATATAGTACATAAAATAATGTATAATATGGCGGATTGATTGAACGTTTGTACCAATGTGATTTATGACTTTTGTTGTACTGCCTTTAAAGCGATGGTAATTTTAATGTTTGAATGTAATACCTAAATTGTGTAATTATTCCATATGATGCTTTAAAACTACTAAAAGAACTTATATAATAATTAATAAGACCACAGTAATTTCCTGTCATTCGGTAACTAAATTGTAATGATTATAATTGAATACGTTTTATTTATTTATCGGCAAATATATTAAAATAACATTGTTATTGATCAGTGATTATTTTAATTATGAATAATAATCATCAAAAAGATTATTTTTTGAAAATTTCTTATATTATTAAAATTACTAAATAGTAAATAAGTATAACAATTATTCCATATTTCTCTTTCTTATAGGAATATTTATGTAGAAACTCTGTTCCAAAATCCCTCCTCCCACTAGACTTTGTATGAAATTCGGTGATATACTAATCGTGTAAATAATAACTAAAAAAAAAAAAATAATAATTTTCCTTATTTTTAACAATAATTGATATTCTATCACGAACAACATTACGTGGCATTAGAAAAAATAATTTCATTAATAGGGAGCGGATATTTATGCATTTATCTTATTTTTTTTAAAAATATATATAAATTAATATAAAAGAGTAAGATATAAAATTTGTTTCATTACTTAAATAATTCAAATTAACAATTTAATTTTGCAAACTTGTTGGATTTAACTAATCATGATAATTTAGTGCATATATTTTTATGATTTTTCATTATATATTATAATATGTTAAATGCTCCGTATACATAGTTTCTTTCTAACATTTTCAGATTCACTGACAGTTCAAATAATTTAATTTTTTTAATTATTAATTATTGTTGTTAGAGCATAAACTTCCAATCCTTAATCAATAACCAAATAAAGAATATTCCATTTCAAGAAGCACATTAACTGATTAAAACATATTTTTATTTGTTTTTAAGCTATTACATAGCTTTTATCGCGGGCCTGGCGTAGTGAACGAAAAAAAATGTTCGTAACGAAAAAACGTGGCTGTAAGCGCTAAGATCCCCTCTCGTCCTACCGAGCGGCGAACCAAACTAGTCGTACGCTGTGCTATCTGCGGTCGAAGGTCGGCGGTCGTCGGCTATTGTTTGTAGGTATATTTGCAGGTAGCAGGTTTGAATGTACCTATAATATACGATATATAATATATATTACTGATGAAATTAGCCATAAATCGGAGTTGTCGACTTGTTTATTTTACTATCGGTCGCCGCGCTCAAAAAGTGTAACTTGAATTATTATCATACAAAAATA
This sequence comes from Sitobion miscanthi, assembly GCA_008086715.1. Classification (NCBI taxonomy): domain Eukaryota; kingdom Metazoa; phylum Arthropoda; class Insecta; order Hemiptera; family Aphididae; genus Sitobion; species Sitobion miscanthi. Next base: position 6,000,882 of record CM017802.1, on the reverse strand, counting down.
GTTATAATTGCTATGCTATAGCTTTACCGCAGCTGTCCCCGAGCTCCTCAGTTTAGATATTGCATTGTTTTTTCATTGCCTAATTGCTCTGTGTACCGTCTTCGTGACTACAATTAATAACTATATACTCGACGACAACATTAAAAGTGATAGAATTATTTTATTAAATAGAAATATTAGCCTCGGCATTGATATTACAAAATTAGTTAGGTTACTTCTCGCGTCTGTATTACTGTAGTTAGGTAAGCTTACCCTGCGAGCGTAATAAATTCCCGGCTTCCATACGTATTTTAATACAAAGCAATAATCTATAGTTCCAATTAATAGAATTTTAAATTTAAAAAAAATTGTTTAACCTTATTATTTTGGTAGTATATGTTGGATAGTATTAACTATGAATCTATAATAAATATTTATACAATAAATAATAAATTTAATCTTAATATTATAAATATCGAAAAAAGGACGTACCTACAAGCATAATATGTTGTCTCCGACTTACTAACACATAATAATATACCGAAATATGCGTCCAGCAGTTCCAATTTTGTGTATTTTGTTAGCTTAAAAATTAGAGTGAATTTATAAATTTAAGTATACCTACTATTAAACTGAAATGTAAGAACATTTACTGTGTTCTCTCGTTGGGATTTTACGATATTTTAATTTTAAGGTGAATTATGAGCATTTTCAAATAAGAATATTTTATATTTTGATAATATATATTATGCGTCAGTAAAGGTGCGTCCAGACGGAGCAGCTTTTGTGGCATGAGTATAAGTACATAAATTCATTTTCCGCGACTTTTTTTGATTCCGCACGGAAAAATTTCCAATCGGCCTAGTAGGCGGTCTACAATATTTTACATTAAAGGAAAGCTGGAGAGGAAAGTTGCATGTGTCGCTCGCCTATGCCACGTGTGTGTGGACGTATTTTCGATAAAGTCGCGGGGCATTAGTATTTATTTTTTAAGCAATTAGTAGCGGAACAAACTTTCTTCAAATGCCGCACAGTGTGAACGTGTATTTGCCACGCGGCCGTACCGAGGGTCAAAAGCTGCTCCGCCTGGTCGATTCACGTGAATTTCTGAGCGTAAATTTGGTATGTCACGCGTTTAGAAGACGGAGACAACACGTTATGCGGGTGTGGCGTCCCCTTAACTATTCGAAAAATTCGTGTTATAATTTGGAGTTGTGCTTTTTTTAATACCTATGTAGTTGAAAGTTGAACTATTTATTTTTTACATCACAAAATGATATTTATTGTTCGTACAACTTCTATCTAATATTCTAATGCAACAGGGTTCATCATATAATCAACCTCATGGGATTTTTATTATATTTTAATTTTAAAGCGAGTTATAAGGTTTTTGATGTGTAAAAATAGTTTACAATTTTAAAATAGTAAATACACATAACTCGCTTTAAAATTAAAATATAATAAAAAAACTTATGTCACTGTATAGATAATAGTCTTACCTTTAAATTTTATAAGAGGTAAATTCGCTCTAATTTTTAAACTAACAGAGATAAATGTGTTCTGCTGAGCGTAAAAGTTGGTATGTTACGCACAACGCACTTGTAAGACGGAGGCAACACGGGTATCACGTCTGCTTAAGATAAGAATATTTTAAGAAAGAGAACAATATTTTTTTATTTATTTTGAAAGTCGAATACAAAGTCAAATAACAATAAAATATAAAATCTATATATCATTCCCTCAAAAATATTATTCTTTATCTTTTTTTGCAATGGGTGATTTTACTTAAAGATTACATAAAAACATAGAAAAAATGAATCTGTGTTAATGCGTTTTGTCTATGTTTCGCGTGGACCAGAGAGAGAAAACAAATAGTGACACATCCTTTTAACATGGAGAGATTCGAGTGCTTCGTAAACTATCGGTAACTTTTCTACTAGGAATGTATGAACATCGAGTGACTGTGGAGCTCTCATTTAGTTAGGTATTTAATTATTCTCAATCACATTGGTGCATTTGCGCATGGCCCTGGTACCATAACCCGTATGTATGTACTTATCTGATATTTTAAATAATAATATTATTATGTAATTGTGTATTTAGTTTTTATTACGATATTTTAAACGTATGTAATATAAAAAATACCCAATACCATTGATTCTATAATATAATATATAAGGGGGGCAGAGTGGCCGAGTGGACTAAGGCGTCAGTTGCGACGCGCACCGACGTCGGTTCAAAACCTCGGCCGCGAGTGGCATTTTTCTTCGGGCAAGTCACGGTGTCTGGAAAGAAGTGCCACCATCCCCCATGGCAGATACCTACGGATACCCACTAAAAAAACTACCAAAGTAATAAACACATGTGTTTAACCTACAGTACCCTCCCCCACAGTTAAAAAACCACCCAATGGCCTGAGTTGCCACGGGTTAATTAATAAAAAAATAATAATAATAATATAGTACGAGTATATTATAAAATCAATGATAATCTCAAAAAAAATACATAATAGTATAATGATATAATAATAATAATAATGGAAAAATACCTCGGAATAAGCTCTATCGTAGGTTTTGTGTGTACCTTGTAATTGAGTAGGTCAATATAATGGATGTGTTAAATCCAATCAAATCTAATTACATATATATTTAAGACTTAAGCTTAATGTTGGTTACTGTTGACATAATGATAAGTTCGAAATATGAGGAGCAACATCACACACTCACACACTCCGCCATTTATTCTATGGCCACGATTCAGACAAAATTACTAATGCGACCACCTCCAGCAATTCGCCGTCATTTGGCGTAAAATGGCAATCGCGACATGCAGCGAAGTATTCCTGTCGGCAAACCGGTCCGTTTTAGAGTTCGCAGATTATCACGCGCAACGTCAATGCCAAAATATTATATTATTATGTTGTCCACCGTTTTCAATAACAGACGATTGACGAATATAATATAGTTAAGGATAGTAGGTACCTCACAAAAAATGTTTTCTTTAACTCTTTCCGTCATGATGGACGATGGTTATTGGTTATAGTTACTGCTGAGTACTGACCAGTAGCCACATAATTTTCCCACTTATCACACGGTGGTTAGTGGCTATAAATATCAATAAAATATAAAGTCCCTGATAAGTAGTTAAAAAATATTAAAAATACATTGGCACAGATTACTTTCACAATTATTATTTACAAGTACAAATGTTGACTACATTTAACAAATTTTAAATTTTAAAATGATTTTGTAGTTAAAATTGTATAAAATATTCAACTTTTATAGCTAAGGATTGCAAATTTAAAACAAAATTCCATGTAAATAAGTAATTAAGTAATTTTATTCACTATTATATCATCAAATATACTGTCATGAATTATAATAATGATATATTCCGTCTTCGCTCAGAATCATTTTACGTAAACTGTGATATTGTATCATTACATTCAAATTTAACTCCAACCATTACAGTTTGTACATTTGTACTGCAGAGCGATACCCACTTATCCTCCATCTTTTTTTTAATCATTTTAATATGCTATTACATTTTGTTTAAAATTTAGATATTTGGATGTTACATATTAATGTTTGCATTGTATAATTGTTATATACATAATATATTATATAAACATTTTTTGAAACACTAATATCTAATATTTTGATCGTAAAGTAAAATTAAGTGTGCAGTCCAAAACTGTATAAATAATGTAGGACTTGGCACTGTAAAATATTTAAGACTTATAAGACTACTTGGAATTTTCGTATCCAATTTCAATACAATACGTTAATCAATCAAAATACCACTAAACATTTTTTAATCACATATTAGTTTTTATTGAACCATCATAAATACTAAATATGTAGGTACTTATATTCCATAATAATCTTCTTAAGTGTATAAGTTAACGAAAGATACAAAAATATGTAGAAAAAATAAATAAATGTAATCACTATAATTTATAATATAAAAACTAAAAGAATTTCTGAAATAGGTACTCGTGAACTGGACAACTGGTTTTAATAGTCATTCCTGTGCTTGAGTGGGAGCTTCGTCGAGGAGGGGGGTGCGACTGTTATACTATATATTATAACAGTCTACGGCACAGGACTCCATCATTCTAAATTAATCGAAATATTTCCAAAAACGTACATCTTTATTCTTATACATCTTATACGATTTGAACTCAGTCAACTCACACGTCGTTTACGCCGTACATTTAACAAGTATTTATATTTTATAATATGCATGTTGCATGTACCTACATTAGGATTTATTCACAAAGCATTTAGGAAAAAATATATTTAATATCAATTGCTGAACAAATTTTTCAAACCATTTACTATAGCCTACAATATAGCCATATAGGTAAATTATTGATTATACATTTTATTTAAATTATATATTTTGTTTAATTTATACCCACCTACTTCAATTATCTACATCTAACTGTATACGAAAAACGATTTTGAGTGAAGATGGTTTATCAGCTTATATAATATTACTAAGTTTATTTGATAATATTATTGTGTAGTTTGAAGTAGATAATTAATTTTTCACAAAAAATTACATTTGAAAATTTTATTATGAGTATAGAGTAATATAATAAACTCTAAAAGTTTCATAGGTATACCAACGAATATTATTTTAAATTACAAAAAAATAACTTAAACCGTTATTCTTGGTTTTATTATGTAATTTTGTCCCAATTTAATTTAAAATGTATATTCAAATAACTAAAATTAATATGATATATTTTTTATGAGACTATTTGTTTTTAATTTTCAATCTTTAGCTATAAAAATTGAACATTATATAATTATTTAATTACAAATAATTTGAAAATTTTTGAGATTTTGATAGATTTTGTCAAATTTTGAACTTTAAATAGGTACTTATAAAAGAAAGTCATGCCTATGGATCTTTAATATTATTTAACTGCCATAATAATTATAACTTCTTATATAAGGAAACTCAAATTACATTTTAAAGCATCTTGAACCAACAAATACAAATTTATTAACATTTATAAAATAAAAAAAAAAAAATCAATTTCAAATGTCTATAAATAATTTTTCAAAACGAGTAATATATTTTTTAAATGTGATGATCATGAATAGAAATCAATAAATAAACATTTGATGAAAATTTCAAGTATCTATATGATTATTAGTTTTTGAATAACAATAAAATAAGATAATCATGGTGTGGGAATTTGTTAATTTATGGGTGAATTCAATATCTAACTACAAACACTTGTAAAACATTCAGTTATAACTTTTTTTTTATATAAAAAAACAAAGGGAGATCTTGTAAGTATAATATTTTTAAAGCTTAGATATGAATAGAAATATTTTTATGAATTTCTAACTCGACATTTTCCAATTTTCATGATTTTTATGTATTTGGTCGAAATTTTAACCTCAGACACTCATAAAAAAAATATCGTCGAATTACGCTCAACTGTTTTTCTAATATCCACTAACAGCAACTAATTAGGAACGTTATATTACATGTTCAAGTTTTTTTGGAGCGAAATACCTATATGCGTTCCAATTTTATACTAACTTAAGTTTTACTTACTTCGATAATAATTTTGAAAACATAATTGAATTTATGGGCAATTGTAAACTCGGCCAGATGAAAAAAAATGTTCAAAGGGTTTATAGTAAACTCAGTCCTTGTTTTTTTTAGGTAAAAATTATGTAGGTGGAAACTCAGCCCAAATAAAAAATATATACATTTAATATTTTTGAGAACCATTTACCCAGAGGACACTGTGAGGAGGTAATTCTCATCATCCTCCAAAAATTATTTTCATTTTCATATGACTATGCATGTATGAATATCGTTATACAAATGTAAAATTTAAGTAATATGTTTCTATATTAAAAAATATAAGTAAAATGTGTTTGCAGAATAAATTATGTCATGCTTATTATATTTTATTGGTCAAAATTATCTGCCCGATTTTACAATCGACCTATTTTACCACCCAAAATTTCTGGTCCAAGTTTACCACAGAAAAGGTAACTGCGGGCACAGTTTACATTTGCCCGAATTTATAATGAAGTTTTTTTTTAATTCTTCGAATCGGGACTTAAAAATAAAAAATTAAAACTTATTTATTTTCATTAAAATTTCTAAAAATATGATTTATTTTTTAAATTTTAAGTAAGATTTTTCTTTTTTAGAATACTTTATAAATTTAAAATATAGATCAAAGTATCCAAAGTTGACTTAACAAAAATAAAATCTACTCTTAAAATTATGATCGGAGTAAAACTCGAATCGGTTACTTTGAATTCGTTTAGGTTTATTTTTCCCCAAAAAACGGTTACTTCATACAATTTTCAAAATATTTCGACTCTCTTTTAGTTGTTTACGGATATTCTCAATTTTTTTAGCTTTTTTTTTTTAAATGTCAATAAAATAGTTTTTATTGGGTCAAATATATTTTTACTACAGCAGTTAAAAAATATTAAAAATACCTACATAGGTGCAAACATTTTTATAAGCATTTAAAGTTTCAATTTCGACAAAATGTATCAAATTTAAAATTGAAAAATGATTTTTTAGTTAAACATTTATAAAATGTTCAACTTTTATAGCTAAGGATTGAACATTTAAAACAATGTTCCACGTAAGTAGATTATTCTGTAACCAAAAAGGCTAAAATATATAAAATTTAGTTTTTTTTATAGTTATTTTATGTTTAAATTTGGATGAAATTAGATATTTAAATGAAGAAGAATGATTTTAGTTTTGTTTTTTATTTAAAAAATTTTATTAGTGGATACTTGAAACTTCTAAAGTATATTATTTTATACAAAAAATATAATTTGACTCACTGGCTATCGTATTAATAACAATAATATAAATATAATATAAAATATCCTTGGCTGACAAATCCTCTCCGCTCAAAATCATTTATCGTATACAAATATACAATGATATTATATTTTTTTGAATTCTAATTTAATACTATCTATTACAGTAACCCACTTTTAACATATTATGCAGCAGAGTGACATTTACTTTCTCGCTTTTTTATTGATAAAACTTATAGTATGAGGGTTTAATTAATTTTCTATAAAAAACTATTTAGTTTTTTAATAATTAAAATATATAATCAATATTTTTAGTGCATAAATGCTCAGGTATACAGAGATTTGTTAGGTTTGCAAATTACTTACTCTAATGGCCTAATTTTTACCGACATAAAGACCAGTATTTAATTATGTATTTATATTTTTAAAATATAATAGGCCTCACTGAGACAATATTAAGATTTTAGGTACCTTATGATTATTTAAATACTCATAAAAGCTTAACCTGATAATTTATTATAAATTATAATATACTTAATAAATGTATCTTGTAACAAAATAAGAACACAATATACTATTTTTTTTTTTTTATGGTAAATGTAGGGTTAAATAGTAATTTATAATTAATACATGATAATATAACATCTTTAGACAAGAAAAATAAAGCTTAACTAATAAATAAAATTCTACATAATAAAAGAAGTATAATATAGCTTAGATATTAAACTACTAATCTTAAATAATTTGTGGTCCTCAATAATATTGCATGTATCATATATTAAAACTATATTTTATTTACAAACATTATTTTCAAAATTGTGTGGGTACCTAGGAACATTTAATATAAATTATTTTATTTTACTTCCATGATTTAAACTGTATGAAACCAATTTTATGTATTTATCAAATACCTAATCACTATGATATTATTCTTATTAACTGAAATGTCTTAATTATAAATTCTGTTTTTTATTTCTAGTGGAGGAAATAAAACAACTAGCCAGAGCATTAATAAATAAAACATCTTACAAAGACAGAAATGATTTATTAGGAAAAATGTTGGATTATTTGTCATTTGAATTTTCTGATGGCTACTTTTTGTTGGTTAGAGAGATAAGAAAAAGAGAAATTCAGAATAATACTCCACACCTTATAACTAAATGGATAAGGAATTCTACGGGGAAATCATTTATTAAGCTCAATGAGGCATTACTATTAGTAAGACCGAATAATTGCATTGCAAAGGAATTGCATACAGCAAATGTAACATGCATGTTGGATGAAGCGATTGAACAAAGTATAAATGTTGATGCAGCATTGAAAATATGCAACACAATTAAAGGTTCGACACATTTAAGAGACGTATATGAGTAAGTTAAAACTATTATTTTCATAATAACTGTTTTTTGAATTACAATCATATCAAATCTCTCGTCTAGGAGCACAAAATGTAATATTCAAACAGTATATCGAATTCACCAACGGGTAACCAACGAAAATAAAGTTCTTATAAAAAGCTTATGGGATGGTTGTAACAATGATTTTGAACAGTTGAGTATCCAATATGGCCAACAACAAAACATACCAGTTGCCGTCAATCCTATCACTTATTCGCCACAATTCAATAGTAAGATTTATTTAATGTATTTATATATAATATCAACTTTTCAATTAGGAAAAATAAATTATTTATTTACCTATTTAAAAATTTGTTTTCAGTAAACCAATTTAGTAGTGGTGGATTTGATACGATTTTGCCCTCTAATAGGCACACTTTTTCGTGTGATAGAACACTAATATTTCCAGAACAAACAATCCTCAATAAATCATTGGTCGAACCAATAATGTTGTGGCTCACTTCTAAGAAGCTACTTAAGTATAAATGGTTTTTCATGGAACTTAGCTTCAATGAAATTGAAAAAATCAGAGAGGAATATTTTATATCTAAAGTTAATTAAAAATCGATCACAAAAGATGCGCAAAAAAAAATATACTATGAGACAAAATTCTTAAGAGATCTTAAACTTAAATGTGAAAAGTTGATATTGGTAATGTATTACAATTAGTAATTTATATCTAATTCCAAACTAAAAAATCTAATAGTTTCCTCTATATTTTTAGTTTTTGGATTTGGTAGTTACTCCAAATGAACTGTGTGAGTACATTACCGATGTTCAAGACAGTTCTTACCCACTTTGCCGAATCCCAATTCGCCGACAACTCAGTTCGCCGACAAATTATACCAGTTTTATAATATAGATATAACTGTCCCGATTCGCCGACAGGTGACAATAATTTTATCAAAAACGAATATGACAGCGATAATATTATTATAGTATGTTGTCGATAAGTTCACTGATTAAATGTTTTTCCACACATCAGATCCATGGTAGTATATAGATTGGTGAATTTAGTTCATTCCAGCCGTTTTAACTGTGAAGTTCGGAATTTAATAGACAATTAAAACGTGCTTTCTAAAAATTAATTAAAATGGATCCAATATGGTTTTTTTTTATGTTATATTGACTAGGAAATTTTAATTTGACAATTTACCTATATACAATAATTTTTTATAAGTTATATTGACTTTTATTATATATCTAATAATATATGATAATAATAAGGTACTTATATTTATTTTAGATTATTTATACATGAACAATTGGACAATTTATATTGACTTTTTTAAGTATCATATTATATATATCCAATATTTTTTTTTAATATTCAACGAACTGAGGTGTCGGCAAATTGGGAACATTCAAATAAATAGTCGGCGAATTGCGATTAGGAAATTGGATTTCGGCGACGTGACTCAGCATAAATAAATTATTTTTAAATCTGCAATTAATATTTGCATAGTTAAATTAATTCTTAATCTAAAATTATATAGGTATATGAATATACAATTTCAAATCTTTCATGTGCAGACTAACAAGGCTAGGCAAGTTCACTATTTTTTTTTAATTTGTTAAGTTAAGTTAACATAGAAAAATGTAAGTTAAGTTTAAAGTTAAAAGTTACAAGTTAATTAGAAAACAAAGGTAACTTAACTAAGTTAAAAATCAGTTACTTATTTTTGTCACACAAAATTAATAATTATACCTAGGTACCTTTTTTTAAAGCTAACAAATAACATAGTATTTCAATAAATGTCTTATAATTTTAAAATAAATGTATGTAAATAATGTATATTATTAAAATGAATAACTGCAGGTACTTATATATTATACTTAAACAAAAAAATTATTTACATAATAGTTCAAAACTGTATTAAATATTATAATAATCAAATTCATTATTAGAATATCACAGCTCCACAGAAAGCAATATAAAAACAAGATTATGAAAAACAATTTTCGACCACATGTGACAAAGTCTACAGACTATTTGTGTACCTATTAGCTTATGACTTTATGTCCACTATTAAAATCTATACGTTAACATGTAGTACAATCTTTGCAAGATAATTTCAAACTTTGTTATCTGCTTATTACGGGCCAGACATTCGGGTGGTTTATTTAAAAATAAAAATTAACCTATGAAAACCACCTAAAATTTAATTTTAGTGACAATTATATTAATAAATAAGTGACAACAATACAATATTATTTTGTATTAATATTATGGTTTGTACCTAATTTATTATTTGTACTCACAAATAATAATAATGTTTGAAAACCTAACATAGCCTCCTAATGTTTGTTTAGGTAAGGTTTGCTTCATTCGAATTGAATCTAATTTTCTGATTTACGCAAGCCTGGATTAAGATAATTTTGGGCCCGGGGAAATTTAGTAATAATATATCCATTATTAATATATTATAAGAAACATACTACCCGCCAGTGACCTATGTTTGATATCCGTTGTGGCCTTTGGACCACCCCCCCCCCACCCTGCCTCCTTTTAATCCGGGCTTTGATTTACATTACTAATTATAATAAATATATATTTTAGAAAATGTAATATGTTTATAAATACATGTTTTACCTAATCGTAACACTTCATAATAATATGTTATAATAATTTAATATTGTTACTAATATTACTTTGTAAACATAATCTCTCTATATTTAATATAACATGTATCTTTATCGTTTACCATACTCATATGAACTCAACAGCGCTACATTAGCAGACATCCAACCCATCCAACATATCTGTTGGTAAATTGTTGGATATTGTAACAGCTTTCAAAACTTTTCAAACCTCATATTCACATATTAATAAACCACAATACATGCATAGTATACTATTATTATGTGCACGGCCTGACACGTGTCATCGTAGGCATTAACATGCATAATACGGAATAGGGATGTCGCACTCGCACAACAGCTTTATTTATTTCATTTTATCGATCTGGTCGGACCCGCAACAGCTACGGCCGTTGTCAAGGCGACAGCGAGGTGTTTGGTAAGTTCCCGTACACGAAGCACTTCAGGTAAACGGCCAGATAAGATATATAATACCGACGATGGTGAGGGAAGAGTCACAGAAGATGTTAGAAGTTTACCGATTGCGCTTAAAATTACCTTTTCATATACCTACCAATAATTGCTCTCGGTCATTTTCTAGGTAATATTAATTTTATTCAATAGCACATATAACAATATTTGTATTAGAATATAATGGACATGAACAATAATACAATATATAGTATAATATAATATACACAAATAAATAATTACAATTAAATAAATCACTATTATAACATTATTATTTTATATTACAGTATATTTTTAGTGTATAATTAACAATTTTGAAGATTTTGATAAATATATGTCAACATTTGAACTTTGAATACTTATAAAAAAAATCATGCATATGGATCATTAATGTTAATCATCTGTTATTATAACAATTTATAAGAAACCTTGCATAAATTGTCAAGCTTTTTGACCCTACAAATCACATTTTATGTACATTTATAGAATAAAAACTAAAAAAATAATATTTCAAATGTCTACAAATAACTTAAAATGAGCCAAAATATTTAGAAAATTTTATCATGTATGGAAAATAATAAAATAAACATTTGATGCAAATTGTAAGTACCTACGGTTTATATAGTTGTTGAATAACAACAAAATAAGAAAACCATTGAGTGATAGAAAATTTTCGATTTTTATTATAGTTTAAAACTATTTACAAAATATGATATAATTACGACTACCTACCAATTCACATTTTTTTTTTGTATTAATGATGCATATGCATCTTTGCATGATGTTCTATGTACAGGAGGTACCTATCTAAAGATCTATGTAATATATTACATGGATTATTACATTGTATGCGACAATTTAATTTTAGTACCTGAAATATCAATAAATAATCAAAAACAATACGTTAATACGTCAATATAGCATTATTATGTTATGTTTTATATTAAAAATAGGAATGGAATACAAAAAATTATGTTTGTTTAGGTAGTGTCGGCTTCATACAAATTTTATAAAATTTTCTAGTTAACAACACAAATTTAAGTATATATTTTAGAAAATGTAATAATATATATATAATATAAATGTATGTATATAACATAATATATGTATGTGTGTATTTTATATATAATATGTAGTTGATGTAACTCAAAAACTAATTTTTTTATTTTTATTTTTTTTTTTATTTTATTTAATATCGGTAAAGATTACTAGGCCTCAATGAGTAAAACTCGTGTGGAGTTAATATTTTAATAATCCTTACTTTAAACCTTGACATTTTCACCAAATATTTATACTAGCATTTTCCATATGTGGTAACATTTTCGACATATTTTGTTTCATTTCGAGCTAATATAGCCTTGAGAAATTTTCTTAAATTATTTTTGATAAAAACTTTTTTACTGAGTAATAATATAAAATTGACAATTTAATACAACGCTCCTGTTTAACGGAAGTTCAAAAATGTTAAAAATACATACCCAAGATTTTTTTTTTATGCATTTAAAGTTAACACTGACAAAATTCTTAATTTTTCAATTATTGAAATTCATAAATGTTTTTTTTCCATGGCTAACATTAGGCATTTTAATAGATGATTCCCCAATAAATGTTTCTACCTTTAACAAAAATAAAATGTTAGCCGATAAGTAACATTAATTTTTTTATGAACGTTTTAAATTAAAACTTTTATGATGTTGGATTTTTAACGGTAAATTAACGAATTTCATCTATTGATTTTTGATATTTTGTTGTAATTAAAAAACGAATAATGGTAGAGACCTGACATTTTGTACAAATGTTAAAATTACTATTTTCCATTCATGGTTAAATTTTCAAACTATTTTGACTCTTTTATAAAATTTAGAGACGTGAGAACTTTTTCTTAAGTTGTAAATTATTTTTCAGTTAGAAATTCATAAAAGTTTTTCATTTCATTAGAAATTTTAATAGATCATTCCCCATAAATTGTCCTACCGATAACAAAAATAAAGTTTACCGGATAGTTATGCTGTTTATAGACATAAGATATTTTCGATTTAGGAAATATTACCAATAACAAGGTTAAGACTTTTATGTAAAGTTGTACATCATACCTATTAACTACAAAATATTATGTTTCATATTTTATGGAATACCATATTACCAATATATTTATTTGTTTTTTTCATGCACATCAATTCTATAATGGCTATATTATGATAGTTTGTGACTGTGTAAAATTATTATTTTTTTCGTACGGTTCTATTAGTTAAGTATTATAGTTATGAGTTAATGACATTTTATAATATAGGCGTGCACAGACACTAGTTCCAGGGCCATCACAAGATTAATCTGGAACATTTTCCATTATTAAATTATAAAAATAGAGCTATTATGTGTTTTCAAAATAGGTCACAAATTCACGTTAATAACATGCTTATAATTATTGGTCTAGAAAAATTCCATAATTGATATTTATATTATTTTATAGAGGGGGAGGCATACAAATATAATTGATGCAGGGGAACAAATGTTTCTACACGTAATCAAAAAATATGCACATTTATTTCAACTATAATGTAGCCATGTAGCTACAATTTACATTGTATATTTATGTATATACCTACATATTTTGATAATTTGTGTAAATACAATTTTATCGAGGTAAAATTTATTTAGGCTGTAACTGCTTAAAAAAATGTTTAGGTGCAACATACACCTATGCACATGCCTATGGTTTATAATGGTGTAATAGTTCTATTATTGTAATAATGACAAAGTATATAATTATAGACTATAGTTCTTCAACTTTTAGCACACAGACCCCTGATGGGAGACTAAAAGATCACAGACCCCTGCCAATTTTTTTTCAAATACCTTTTTTTACAAAATATATCATGTTCTCGCATTACCAATATTTTAAATTACAAATCATATAAATAGGTACATAAAAACATACACATTTGTAATTGTTTTTATTGGGTACACCAAATTTTTCGAAAAAATGTAATATTTAATTATTTTTGTGCCGCCGCAGACTCTCAGGAGGCTAATGACCATTACTAAAGTCTATAGAGTTAATATATTAGTAGGTCTTTCATCAATATTTTTTTTTGATACTGTGCAGATTTTATTTTGTTCTTTTTCTTACATTTATTGTTAACTGTTAGTTGTGAATGTTATACATTTGCGACTTCACGATAATTGGATTTGAGAACGCTGAGTAAGTGTCAAGCGACATGGAGAAATGGAGGAAACTGTGGTTAAGGCGATGGACCTCAATGATCTTTAAACGGCTTACATGAAGAAGAAGAAGATAACTCGCTTTAAAATTAAAATATTTAAAAACCATTAAGATGACAAATAATATAATATTCATTAAATTAAAAACTTACGCATTTGTACCAACTTACTATTTTTATTAAAAACACCAAAACAATATTTGAAATACAGAAATACAGAAATTACACACTTAACTTAGTATGTTATGCAGATGTAACACATAAACAATAAATGCCTGTGCAGTGTTCCTCTTAATTAAAAATCTTTCATCATTCTTATTACATTATTAGTTAATACATAATAGTGTACCATAATTATATATATATATATTAATAATTTATTATAACACCAAAAAGTTTCAAACATTACAATATACAATATAATTATCTTAGCTTATAATATAAGAATTTAGAGAACAAATTACTTGGAAAATAAAAATATGTATTATGATTATATATTTTGTAAGACCATTGTAATAGTATATTTTTTTTTAAGCAGTTTTCAAAAATTTAGTTTAACTGGAATTATTTGGTTACAAATTATAGTTACAAAAGTTAAGTTACACATCAATACCAAAGTGACATGTATTTAACGGTAGAACAAAAAATATTATAAATTTAAAACCTTTAGATCAACTAAAATACAATAATAAAATTTATAGCCTATAGGATATAGGTATAAAAAAGTTACATATTTTTAAACATTATTATTACTTCTTACAATAAAAACATTTAATTTAATTTTAATCTTAATCTTATTTATAATTATGCATTTATTTTATAATTAACCACAAAAAAAACATAATTTTTCAAATAATGAATAGGTACAATAGTAATATTAATCTAAAAGTACTGTTTTAAGATGCACTCAAAGAAAAAAAAGGAAAATAAGTAATATCTAATTCTACTCAACATCACAAAGATCTAAATTATTCCTATGATACCAAATTTAAAAACGATTTAATATATATAGTTTCTTATGAGCCTCTTCTAGTGGAAGAGATTTTGCCAAATGTTGTCTGCTTTTGATTTTTATTTACAATGTCAACAATTATTTTCAACAAAATTATGTGATCAAATTCAATCAATTTTTAAAATGGATGAAAAAAAAATTTTACAAAATGGAATGTTGATTTGCCTAAAATATATATTCTACTATACTATACTATACTATACTATTATCTAATTTGTATCTAAAAAACATAAAAATAATATTTTTAAAAATGAATAATAAAACATTTTTATCACTAATAAATCTACATATTATATCATGACTATATTCATCATAAATATACTTTTAATGGGAGAATACAAGAGAAAGCTCGATTTGAAATTCTAAATACACTTCTCTGGATACAGTCATGTATTTTATCCATTGAATTTTTGTTCCAATTTCTATATAATATTATTATAATTTAGAAAATGTAAGTTTTTATTCACTTCTTTAGATTGCAATGCATCAACTTGGAATCTTCATAGTGAACTATTAACTTATCATATTTTTTTTTTGAGATGTTCACTTCTGAACTAAAATTGTGATTTTTAAAAAATGCTAAAAATAAAATGTAATAATTAAATCATGATTATTAAATATTATACTTAACAGGCCTTACCAAAGTTTTCTTTATCAACATACACTAATAAATCCCATATATTTTGTTTAATGTGAAGGTCCTTTAAATAATTCATTAGACGTGACTCATATTCATTTACATGTAAATCGACTTTGAACATACATAATACTATTTCAGTGAATCCTTGAGAGTTGAAAGTCCGGAAATATATACCACCAATAGGAATACCGTTTTCCAACATAGCCAATGTTTGTATTTGTCTAATTACAAAAAATTATATATATAAATACGAATATAAGAACTGGCAGATTTAGTTTGAAAGAATGATGTAAGTTCAAAAACAAATCATATGAATAGCATATTACTTTAAAAATAATTATTTATTTTGTTTTATACTTAGGCCTAATAATTTATTACATTCATACCATAGAATACCTAATCAAATATTATGACAAGTAGTTTTGACTAATGTTGTAAGTAAATAATAAAAACATCGAGTACATAATATATGCATTGGACATATTTCATACTCACTTATTTTTTTTTTTAAAGTATAAAACAAAATAAAATAATAAATTTAATTGGTAAATAAACATCCTCATATTAAAGTTATTACAATTAAATTACATATTGTGCATTTTTTCTGAGGAATATTTAAAGTGATAAGTTTCAATAATTAATTATAATAGAGGCCACAACTTAAAATAAACTTACTCGTCTGTTTGCAATCTTGCAATGTATATATCTGGAAGTCTTGGCAACCGAGTTTGGTACATATTTCTTAGCTCTTTTCGGCATAACACACATTTTTTAATATTTGACAAAGTATCAAATACTATCATTTCTATTCCTAAGTTTTTGGCTTTTGCTT
This sequence comes from Sitobion miscanthi, assembly GCA_008086715.1. Lineage (NCBI taxonomy): Eukaryota > Metazoa > Arthropoda > Insecta > Hemiptera > Aphididae > Sitobion > Sitobion miscanthi. The sequence goes on along the minus strand of CM017802.1, from coordinate 5,983,923 downwards.
GAGTTTGACGTTTTTTATGGTTTTTTATAAACCCCTAATTAATATAAAATTAGTAATTACATTTTTTTTTTTAATAGTTAGTCAAATATTAAATAACTAATGTAGGAAATGTTGAAAAAAAATGAATATTTGTTGGAGATAGCTTACTAAGGTACATTACTTTTTGTTATTATTAACTTGTAAGTTTTGAAGTAAAGTACCATAATTATAAATATTAAAATATTTAGTAATTGGCATTATTTTAAGTATGTCATTAAACTAATGAACTAAATATCTAGTTAGATAAAAATATTAATACCGTAAGTATACTTAATGTGATCTCTGGTGTCTCGTTTACAGAATCAACTATTTATTGGAATCAAGAAATAAAAACATAAACCAAATCATATACCTACTTCAATGCTATAAAATTAAATTTACCTTTCATTGGAATAACTGTAAACCAGATAATTGAATCACTTGTAAGGTTTAATAAAGTCGAAATCAGAGTTATTATAATAATAAAATAACATCATAATGTAATGTTAAGCTAATACGAAAAATAAATTACATGATTCTCAATTAGCATCAACTATTGATACTTTTTTTTTATTGTACACTTTTTTTTCAATAATATGTATTTTGTATACCAGCTAAATTAAATAAAATGAATGACCGGCTCAATATTTGTGCCCGGTTGTTCCTGACGGGACTGAAGAGATCTATACCTTACATTGGGTACTAATTTGTCATGCATGCCAAATCACTTTGAGAAATATTAACATATTATAATTTATAATACAACAGTATTAATATGAGAACTATTTACTGAGAATAATATGTTGAATCTTATTCACAGCCTCCTCCCTATCACCCACTAAGGTATTAAGGATTTTTCTTGGAAGGTTATATATTTATCATGGGTTCACTTACTCAAGCCTCCCACTCGGTATGTGGACAGTAAGTACCAGGAACATAAGTACCCCCAAAAAAGTAAAAAGTAAAATAAGGAAGTTAAACTGTCAAAATTATTGGCTGGGACTATTATTATGGCTGGGATTTTATATTTGTTAGAAATGTTCAAAGTATAGTTCACAATTAAATGTCCTGATATTTTAACTACTACTTTTGAGTACAACGATCCGAAAATTACAAAAGAGATAGATATTCATCTAATTTATTCTCAACTAAAACAACAAAAATTGTTTATGAAATAAAAGAAGAATCAAAAGTATATGAATATACACCAATCTAAATATTTTCTGAAACTGTATAAAATTTACCAAAATATGTACCTACTCATGAATATGTCATAGGAAGATATGAATGATATGATGACAAGATTGATTAGAAATCAAAGACGAGGAAATGATTCAGGTGTTGAAAATAATCTCAAAAAATTAATAGTTGAAGGTAAATGTGTACTATTTAATTTGAATGTACTATTTAATTGTGTTTTTTTTTCATCGAATATAACAGAAAATATAAACTTAGGCCTCGTCGGTGATTCCTTTATAATAAAAGCATAGTTGTCGTATATAATTTATAATTTTAAATTTATATCTAACTAAACTTTAATTATTATAGGCCAACTGGACGTAATATAAGACAACGACACCGTATAGGTACCACCCCTTTTCTACCCAATATGTGGAATGTTCACGAGCTAACGTTAAAAAATGACAAACGGACAAACAACGTCTGCTAAGGTTGGAACAGATAGGAAACGATTAGCCATCAGTGACACTGGAGAACAAGCAAGTAAAAAAAAAACTAAGAATGTTGATTTAAAACATTATGCGAGTGATTAAACATAATAGAAATTACATTACACGAGTTTTCGTTAAATATCAGAATTAACATTAGAAATAGACCATTTGATTAATTTTAATTTAGTTTTTTTTAATTTTTTAGTTGTACCTAGTTTAAAATTATATTTATATAGCATCATTTGAATACATTTTTAGTAGTTTAAAATAATTGTTAACTATTTTTATTTTATAAATGAATAATAGTAATTTAGTAGTTTATAATTTTTATACATATTATTTTATTTTACGTAGATAAACTTAATAAAATATTTAATTATTTATTTGGTACTTTTGTTCCTGGTACTATTTTTCATAATATCACCCCACTTACCTTCCCCATCAAAAATTGGCTTATAACTGTGATATCATTATACTATAAACACAAAATACATTGTTAACATTATTTGTAATGAACATACACATAATTCATGACTCATGAAAGTCTTGGACTTCATTAAATGCTATACCAAACTATTCTCTTTCAGATCATAAGCCAAAATATTTCGAACTACTAAAACGGTAATCGTATTTTAAATTTTAAATTTTATCTTAAAAATAATTTTGTTAAGTATATTTACCTTTAAAGATGTGCTGGTACCAATATCAATATCGTCAAACGTATCAAGAATTGTATCCGTTGCTCCATAGTTTTTACACATATCATTAGGTTTAACATCTGGTATTTTTAATGCAACTCTAAAATCATTTATCAAAATCAATTTTTATTTAAACCCATAATTTATATCTAGATAAATTAAAACTTATATTTAAAAAAATAATCAGTATAAAAACAATACATACATTATGTTTTCAAATATAATATAATATAATACACTTACATAAGCAGGTGCGGCTTCAGAGATTTACCAAGGGGGAGGGGCATTTTTTAGTTTTTATTTAATAATAATTATATTTTCCACAAATTACTAATTATTCCATGGTCTAGGGTTTGGCGATACATTCCTTCATGATACACATCACAATATCATAATATATTTTTTTCAGGCAAATTAAAATTGTTGGATATCTAATTCAATAGTCAAGGTAATTAAACATTTTTGAAAGCTGGGGGGGGGGCCCTTGGAGCCACGCTTGTACAAAAGTGTTAATCATAACTCATAATATTCATACTAACGTATTTTAAAATATTAATAAACATTTTCTAAATTTATAACCACACTGTTTGATTTAGAACAAATGATTTTTTGGTATAATATTTTATATAAATTATAAATGACCTATTTAAGACTTTATTACTTTTTAGACCATTTTTTGACATTTTTAGTGCATTTATATATTTTTAAGTTGTTTTTATATAAGATTGGATAAAATTTTATAAAAATTTAGTTAAAATTCATTCTAAAAGAATACAAATAAATATTATTTATTTAGCCTTGTCGTACTTCTATTTGTATTATTTATGATGTTTTCACCAATCAGATAAATATGACACAGTTGCCACAGTAATACGGTTTGTATAATTAATTTTTAAAAATAATTTTCAGGCTTAAAAGAAGATAGGAGACGACAAATAATATGATGATATGAATAGCTAATAATAATAAGAGTTTATAAAAGAATCATTAATAACAAGACAGATTGTTTCAATGTTCAAAATAATTTAAAAGCATTTTTTAATACATTTTCAAAAAATATGTCTGTATGAGTGCATTAAATCATATTTTTCTTGATTTTTAGAACATTTAAATCAGTTTCCTTCTCATAACTCACTTTAGATCTGAATCATTGTAACAAAAACTACACTCAAACACAGATTATGTTCTTATCATCACATTTTGTAGTGGGTCGATTCACTTTAATTTATAAAGTAACAAAGCTAAACATGATATTGTAATATGGAGAATCCCCCTTCCACCTCTACAAACACCATGTCTACGGCCCTGTTTGCCTATAATCAAGTCAACCTACCAAATTACTAATATATTGTTAATAATTTATTAATTACTATAATAGCAATAAAAAAATATATTTAGTAATAAAAATTAAGAATACTTACGCATTCAAACAATTGTTGTTTATTCTTTCTGGTATATTGGAAGTCATTTTAGGTACATTAAATTGATTTTGGGTCAGTTCATGTAATTTTAAGTTTAATCTATCTAAGATGTAAAGTTGATTAAAATTAACATATGTAATTAATATAATATGTAACTAAAATAAATGACATACCTAAGATTTTTTTTGTAAATGGAGTATTTGTAAAATTTGGATCCAATATAGGCGAATCATTTTCATACACTTCTTGTTCTAATAAATCTAAAAATCTATATCAAAAATAAAATTTTTATTATTATAGTATTATTATAGTGTGTTTATGGAAATAAAATTTATTTAAAAGTATAATAACTTTGGAATTTTTTTCATGAATAAACATTTTTTAGTGAAGGTACAATTTTGTGATTTCTTAATACACCAATTTGTGAAAGAAGTTCTAAATACTTTTAAAGTGTATTTTAAAACATCCTGGCCAAATATTATACTGCTTGAATAATTTGGTTTTTTTTTAGAATCGGAAACGGAAACAAGACAATGCGTTTGGTACCTAAAAAATATCAATTGATTCATTAATTTATAATTTATATAGGTACAATATTGTGTGTAGAAAATAATAAATGTATTCAATACCTCTGGTAATAAAATTTATAACTTTCATGGAATTTTAATTCATTGAGAAATGGAAGCTTCTCAGGAGTAACCCATATCCAATGATTAAAATGATCTAAAATTTTTCTGGTGATATTAAATGCCATTTGTAATTCCTAAAACATATAATTATATATTTTTATTATAGTTAATTTAATAAATTTAAAATTATAAGAAAATATGTTTAAAATTTAAATATAATACAATTAACTTTTTTTTAATTAAAGCAAACTATGTTGCTAAAATCATATTTTCATATAGGTAATGTAATATTATTGTATTAATATAATATTATACATAAAAAAACAGTGTTTATAATATTATATTAAATTTAAATTATGAGTTTATGACATTATATTTTTGAAGAAACCTCAAAATTATATAGATAAAAAAATATTGATATTGATGTTGACAGTATATTCTTCAATTGAAATAGCATATTATATAATTATAGTAATTATTATATATTATATATTCTATAAAGTGTCAGCCTGGCATACCAAAGAACCACCGATTACTTGTTTTAAAGGGCCCCTTAATAAACAGCCTTGGGCCTTGTAAATAAAAATTTCGCCAACAATGGAAGGGCCTCGACCATGACCAGGCCGACACTGATTGTATACATTAAATTAGAGTACATTTATGTTATTACATGTTGCAATGCATAAGAATTAAAAACTAGGTTAAAAAAAATATTTATAAAGTATACAACAAAATGTATATTTAAGACCTTAATCAGTAAGTTGTAGAAGACTATAAATAATAGATTATGAAGCAACATAGTATACTTAGTTGAGCAAAAGTATTTTAGAAATGAGAGTTTCGCTGATCAGCTAGCTCAGTCAGTAAACCACGAGTTTCTTAATCTCAAAGTAGTGAGAGTTTATAATCAAGGATCAACGCAAGTATGTTTTAGTGAACTTTTTTTTTTTTAATTTGTCAATTGTGGCTAATAATGAACTATTATTTTATTTTGTATAATTTTATTTAAGACTTACAATGATATTAAGTGAATATCCATACAAACAAAAGTGCATAAAAATATCTTCTATAGTTGGAGACTCGAATGGTGGTATTTCGACTAAATCATCAATTGAAGAATTGAAATTTCTAAAGTATTTTATTTCCTAAACCACAAATAAATACAATAAATTACAAGTTACATAATGATAAATAAACAAAACTTGAATAGTAGAACTTAACGCCAAGGTTCAACATTTGAAGAGCTTAGTCGTTTAATATGTCATTGTAAATTAAAGTTATAGATAAGGGTACTTTATGTACAATGATTCATAGATGTTGAATACAGTACAATCATTGGGGAACTACAGAACAATCAAACAAGTTTGATTTTTTTTGTTTAATATTTATGACTGTTGTTAGTTTTAATTGTAAATAATATTATTTTATCAACAACGAGCAAATTTAACCTGTCGTTTGTAGCACTATGCAACATTGTTAAAAAACATTTAAATATCCTATATTGTATGCTAAAAGTATGTGGCATAGACTTTGGAAAAAATAAAGTTAAGTATTAAACATTTGATTTAGATATTTTATTTATATGTACCTCCAATGTGGTAAAAAGAAACAATTGTTGTATATTGTTATTATTCTGATATCCAATTATGACACCTGATAATATTAATTTAACAATTTATAATAATAAATAGTCACTTCTATTAATTTATCATCTATAAATTGTTGTATATAAAGTATCCCGATCCATTACTTCAATTTATAATGACATGTCAAACTAGTAAGCTCTTCAAATGTTGAACCTTGACTAAACAATTATAACTTACATGATATAAGAGGCCTTTATATTGTGTAAATCGTTTCAATAAAGAATTTGTTCTACCACCAGAAGGTAACTTTGACAGACGTTCTATTTCATCATTTATATTTTCAAAATCAATTATTAACATCGTCAAATGGTTTAACATTTTTTCTGGAGCATTTACCAAATGTGATACATGATCATCTAATAAAACATTAATTATACAAAACATAAATTAATATTGTTTGTATATATTAATATAAATATTAATAAAGGTTCTGCGCGTAAAAGGAAATCATGCATTTTCATAATTTTTTATAGGTAATATTAATATTATTGTTATTATTATTATTATTATTATTATTATTCATTGTCAATTATCAAAATGGTAGTAAGTGTTTTAAACAAATGACAAATAAACTATTATTAATAGTTTTGAAAATATCATTATACAATGGGCTTTATCGTTATATTTTTTAAATCTGTGATTTGTGCAGTATCTACGTGTCCCGTGGATATTAAATCATAAATAGTTTCATTCAAAAAAATATTAATAATTGTTTGTTATAAGTCATATGGTCAAAATATTGAATTGAAATTTTTTTAGATAGATTTTCTTGTTAATTTGTCTTTAGGTAGCTGACAAGTATCTGAATATGACACTAACATAAATTATAGCCATTTCAAGTATTTCATGTAGTTAGTATAGTTAATTATATTATTTCTTTCAGTTTAAAAATGAATTCATCACGTTTCACTTAGTTAGTCCATACCTAATATACATATACAACAGAGTAATAATAAAAAAGGACAATAAAAAACAAACAAAATTTGTCTAACTATGATTATATAATATTATGGTATCAATTGATATACTTACGTAGTTTATGGTTACAAAGGGATCGGTCACAAATAGAAATCATTGATTGTGCATCAATCTTCTCATTACAAATCCATCTATCGCAAACACAACTTAAAATCTAGAAACAAATTTTAAAATATTACAAGTAGCTCTATTACTCATTAATATGCAGTAATTAATTTAAGCATTTAACATACGCAGACACTTAAAGTGTATAAAGAAATTAGTTAACTATTTAAAATAGAATGTTATGTTGGGCTAAACATGAATGTTTAGTGAATATACAAGTGAATATAATCAGTTTATATTGATTCCTATAATCTGATTGGCGCCATACTTTTGCGAGTAGATAATTATGTCATAGATCTCCGGTTCTAAATTTAACAATTCAATGGATCACAGCTATTATACCAATATGATATGTTGTAAGATGTTGAAAATTCTTTGATTTTTTTATCAGATTAACTTTAAACAACACTGACGTACTGTGTCCTAGTGAGACCCATTTTAGGGTACGGCTCACTAATTTGGATCCTGAGAAATACTGTAAATGGTTCTAATCACCTTGAAAAAGTCCAACACCAATTCTTAGGGTAGTAAGTTTTATTTTAGGCATTCAATATCCCCCTTATGATTACACTCCAGTCACAAATATTCCTATCCTAGACTCTTTAGTTGACCATAGACAGAAACTTGTTCAAATGATCTGTTTTTTTACTCTCCACTCTATTATCCTATAAGCTTTTAACTTCTACAATATTCTACACCTATATATAGCCTTTCAAATTCCCAAATTAAGAGGAATTACATAAATTACGAGTCAATGCGAGCCAATGTATATCATCAATGACGATTCAACATTTGTTGTTTAATAATTATTCTTTTTGATTAAATTACTTAACTATTTTGTATTTTATTTAATATTATTACTACTATTGCGTCTACTAGGTACCTATTCTCATTATATAAAAAATGTATTTACCTATTGTGGCTATTAGCTATTTTGTATTCAAAGGACACTGACTGTTAATTGTTAATAGGTAAACAAATAAATATAGAAATTATATAGGCATTCATATTTATGTTTAATATCAATGCTGGAAATGCGTTTGCATAAAATGAATAGGTACACAGACCATTAAGGATTTATATTATTTATAATAAAGTCAATGTGATATAAATTCATAAACATTAGGCTTACTGATATGTACACAGACTCAACACTCAAGATTATTGATAAGCCAACAACAAATAATAAAAATACATATAATAATAACTATCGTACCCGACATGGCATATAACTTGAGATTTTAATTAGCTTATCCATTCTAGGGCCAGTCATCTCCACTGGCGTATCAGGCTGTCTGAAGTTTAAAATCTCATCGGTGATATCGTCCATCTTCCGGTAGTTACGTAACGACCAACAGGCAACAATACTTTGATGCTGTTTTAAATAGTTTTGATTGAAACTTTCCGTTGCACAGGTTGATATTATAGTGCAAGTGTGCAAGCACGCAAACGCGACACCACCGCACCGAGCAAATAAAACTCTTTGAAAGAAGCAACAAGCGACGTCGCGACACGTAAATAGATAACGAACAGTATGATAAGAACTAAGGAGACCGAAACCGTATACACGCGAACGAAATGTCCAGAGTACCGACCGCGACCGTGAATAAGAAGTACAGAATGGACGATGGACCGTAAAAGAAAAACTTAATATTATGGCTGGGCCACTCACTTGCACTCGCAAACTCGCCACTCGCTAGACTCAGCTGGAGACGTGTCGTGTACAATACGTAACAGAATGTCAGCAGCCTCGGACGTCTCCGTTCATGTTTGTTCAAAAATACCTGTTAGGTGGCGCGCGCATTCTCCCTCACCAACATTCCCCGGACGGGTCTGCTTCAGACTGTGCCCGGGTAGCCCTACCATCGGCACCTCCCTCCCCGCCCCCACACACCGTTTCACGGCATACCCACACTGCATTTCTATCCATCCGTTGCCTATAAAAAATGACCAATCTTAGAAAATTTGTCAACTCTTTTTGGGTGTAACTTGCTGCAGTAAGTGAAGCTAAGCCATATTGGTAGGCAATCCGACTATATTTGATCGTGGTCAATGTGCGACAGCATATCAAGTAGGCAATCCACCTGATATAAGTTAAGCTCAACCATCTTAGTGGACAATGTGCGAAAATTCGATTTGATACATGCTTGTACCTGGTCTGCCCTAATAACCAATGGCAATCAACAATATATAAATACTTATTTCTACTAATTATTTCTCCTATAGCCAATTGCAACCATTTATAAACAAAAATTTCCATCGTAATCTCAAAATCCATGTTTGAGCACCTCCTCGGGTTGGGCCTACCGCGTCCAATATTGTGAATCTAAACCATTCAAGGACCCAATTTTCTTCGTGTTTGCGTGGCGGCGACAGACTTCTGTAATATGGAAATCTGTTATTTCATAATAGTATCAATGTATCATACATCATATTGACATGTTGTCATCGATTATTATTCGAATATTAAAAGTATATATAAAATTAAGAACATTTTTTTTTATAATTAAAAATATATTACCTACTATAGGTACCTACTAAAATAATTTCGTTAATTTGAAAACTATTTTGAACTATCTTAATGCAAGAGGCTACATGGCTATTTGTTATTTTCGTCTTACAAGTGCGTAACATAGCAAATTTACGCTCAAGAGACCACGTTTAGCTCCGTTAGTTTAAAAATTAGAGTGAATTGACATATTATTATGAAACTTGATGGTAAGTATTTATACATTATCCGTGTTTATATCTTGGTTTTTTACGATAGTTCAATTTTTTAATAAGTCATAAGTATATAATATAGCGTAACTTAAAAATTCTCTTAACTCGCTTAAAAACTGAATTATCGTAAAAAAACCTACAAAAAAACACAGATAATGTTCTTACTATCAAGTTTTATAATAGGTCGATTCACTCCAATTTTTGAACTAACTGAGTGCAACGTGATCTGCTCAGCGTATTTACAATATTATTGAGGACGCATGACGTTTTGTCTCTGCTTAGAAATGTATAACATTGCAAAACCGGTTTTTCGCGAGTAAGAATCACTCAGGCCATAGTCTATTTATATGTTTTTACGGTTATATTCTAGTACCTAAATTATAAAAAAAGGTGGGTAAGTGGATGTCGCTCTGCTGTACAGTAGGTTACAAGTGGGTCATTATAATGGATGGTGTTAAATTTGAATTCAATGATATATAATTGTAAAAGACAAACGATTCTGAGCGAAAAAGGTCAGTCAGCCTATGATATAACCAAGTAGATATTATTATAGTGAATAAAGTAATTTATATATAACCTATTTACGTGGAACCTTGTTTTCAATTTTCAATCCTTAGCTATAAAAGTTGAACATTTTATAAATTTTTAACTATAAAATAATTATTAAATTATAAATTTGATAAATTTTGACAACATTTGAACTTTAAATGCTTATAAATAAAAATTGTGCCTATGTATTTTTAATATTTTTCAACTGCTATTAGAGCGATATATCAGGAGCCTTATATTAAATTTTCACGCTTTTTTAACCAACAAATAAAATTTTATTGATATTTACAGAAAAAAAAATTGAAAAATGACAATGTCCGTAAACAGCTCAAAAAGAGTCAAATTTTTTAATTACAACAAAATAAGAAAATCGAAAGAATATCAAATGTTGTAAAAATATGAATTTCAAACGCTCATAAAAATTTAATTTGACTTTCTTGTAGATATTTTTTTTTTTTGATAAAGGTAGATAAACTTATGGATAATCTTGTATTACATTTTCAAATCTTAGATTTAAAAAGAAAAATTTTTATGAATTCTCAACTCAAAATAATTTGCTAATTTTCGTGATTTTTCCGTATTTTGTCAAGATTTGAACTTTAAATGCTTATAAAAAAAACTGTGACTAAGGATTTTTAATTTTTTTCATCTGCCTTTGAAACAATAACCTAGGAGCCTTCTATTAATTTTTCAAGCTTCTTTAACCAACAAATAAAATTTTATTGATATTTATAGAAAAAAAAAACTAAAAAAATTGAAAACTGACAATTTGGTACTGGTATACATACTATTTCCACACGAATATAATATAGTACCTATTTAATACTAATGTATTATAATTCTTTCCCATATTAATTTATCTTAAAATGTAATATTTTTTAGCGTACAAATTACTAATGTGTACAAAAATATTATGCTGTCAATAGTCAATACTATTAACAATTTGCGATGGGCCCTTTATACGTTCCACGAGCAGAAATAATTCGGCTGTGTAAGATCGCACATCGAAGTTGGCTAAAGGTCAGACACGTGTCTGTTTTCGATGCTACAGTATTGATCCAGGGGGACGGAGTGGCCGAGCGGACTAAGGCGTCGGTTGTGCTTTGTCTGCCGCTACTTGAAAATGTATAAAATGTTCAACTTTTATAGCTAAGGATTGAAAATTGAAAACAAGGCTCCACTTAATAGGTTATATTATATAAATTACTTTATTCACAGTAATATTATCATCAGATATACGTGGTAATATACTAATATCATAGGCTGACTAATTGTTTTCGCTCAGAATCGTTTTTTCTTATACAATGATATTATTATATCATACAATTCAAATTTAACACCATCCATTACAGTGACTCCCTTGGAGCCTGCTGTACAGCAGAGTGACATCCACTTACCCACCTTTTTTTTTTTTAAAGAAATTTCCCGAGAGGTTGGGGAATATTCCTAATGGCATATCACTATAGTTGCGTGTACAAGGAGAAAGGTAGGGAGAAACTTGAAACTATACATTCAAATATTGTATAGGTTTCATATTAGCATGTATTTATTGTTTAGCACACATTTTAAACAAAACTAATAATATATATTATAATATATAAATATATTATTATACCTGTCAACCTAGTGCCTATTTGTACTATTAAGTATTGGCCGATATTTAAACATATTTACTATATACTAACGTTTCACAAGATTAAAAGAGTCCGATTACAATTATATTTTAGTCATCTACCTATTACTTATTAGTACCTATCTCTGAAAATTTATTTTTTAGTTTTTTACTCAATAAATGTGTGATGTTCCACGTTCCTACGTACATACTTATACATACTAATTCATTACACAACTATTATATACCTAGGTAGGTACCTACCTAGATTTTTTTACTCGTACAAAATAATCTACCCACTGTGTAACAAATGAATACAGTTATATTTAGTGTTTACATTGTGTCTTAAAAGGTTGTTAGTTTATAACTAGGTACAATATGATTTGTTTAATTTGTATTAATTACCTATTGATTCGGCTTATATATACATCCGATTGACTTATTTATAATTTTAATAAATGTTATATCTTTATTATAGTACCTATTTAGAATGTACGGTAATAAACTGTTCGGAGTAGGTATTGTAATTTGTAAGTAAAATAAATGTGGTTAAAGCACGATGCATTATGTATGAGTATATTATCATAATTCATAATATATAGGCTATGTTGTTATTTATTATTTAATATCACTTTCTGCATTTTTAATCATTAGCAAATCAGTGAATACATTTTGCAGTAAAATGTGTAGATAATGAAAAAATGTTTGTAAAATCGTGAATTAAAAAAAAATATAATTGTTAGGGTTAAGTATATTGCAAATTTGAATAAATCTTTGAATTTTTCATTAAAATGATTCAGTTTTTTTTAGCTTACCTATACGTATTGGTAAGTACTATAAACTATTCAAGTAAAGTGAAGTTGTGTGTAGATAAATATTACACAATATAATGTGTTTGTGTGTATCCGTTGTCACTCGCTCGTCAATAAGTCCCAAGCCCAGCGTAACCAGGCAACCCAGCAAACACCACTCCTACCAAGGGTCATAAATCAATCGAGGGTCCATGACGGGAACAGTTAAGTCGCGGAGGGTGTCGGGTGTGATATCCTTTATCAATTTTCCATGAAAACACTGTACAGTACAGAACAGCCACTACACGATCTGTACACACTACACATGCGTGAACATTTGCGAGAGAGGAAGTGAGAGAGATACATACACAAAACGAATGTGTGCGAGAGAGAAAGTTTATCTCTATTGTATATAGTCTATTACAAAAATTTCCTATTAACGTAGTAGAGTGGTGCAATATAACATAATATTATAGTGTCGCACCGTCTTTTGTCCTTTAAACACTATCTCGATTTACCAGCGCTTAGTAGAGTACTGAGTAGATTTTGTAGGCATATTAATAGGTATACAATAATTGTGTAGTGTATTCGTAGATCCAACGATTATGGGTGATGTGTTGAGTGTTAGACCAAATCAACGGGACTACAACAGACAATTGCAGCCGATCGATGAGTTGTTAATGTACAAGTGGAAATCGAACGATTTGCTGTATGAACATGTGAAGTCGAAGAGGCAGATACTGCAGAACCGAAAAATGGGGAATACACAGAGATTAGTAGCCAAGTATTCCTCTTGCAAGGTAAGATACTAAAATAGTACGACAGGTATTAAGTACATTATAAGATGGCAAGTTGCGCAGTTTTCTATGAAGATGCATCACAAAATTTGCCCCATAGATAATATAAATATTTATTTACCATCAATTTATAGGGTATATTAAACATATATATAACAGATTTGGATATAAGGGAGGCATGGGTGTGACCCCCTCCCCCCCCAATGCCCAAAGTCACGAAACGAAAAAAAAAATTATTACATTAATATGTCAAGCAATGATAACAATTATTTATGCTTTTATAGCAGCTATAGAAAAAACTAAACTTTTTAGGCTGTTATTTTTTATTTTTTATGTACATTATAAATAATATTAAATAACTACATTGTTTTGCGGATCGTTCTATTTATAGTTCGATAATTTCTAATCGCGCCGACTGACGACGTGGCGGATATATATCGTAATCGCCTGTATTTATATACCGGCTGCCGTTATAAATATTTTCATTCGGTATCATTAATTTTATTCTATGCAACCTGGCGGATTTATGGGGGGGGGGTGATGTGTCAATTACCCCCACCAACCTTCGGATTTAATTTTTTTTAAAAAATTTTTATAGTTAATTTCACGATGTAGGTAGATAATACAGTGTAGAAATTCTAATTTTACCAACACATTGAGCATAATAATACTAACATTTCCAAAATAAAATATTCCAAAAATCGCTTGAGAAGTAATAAGCTGCATTCGTTCCTAAGTTTTATGCGTATTGCACTACACAGAATTATTTAAAGAATCAGCCCTTTATGTCGTTATTTACTTTCAGACTATGGTAATATTTTATTTAATCCACTAATAATATATTAGTCAACAACATTTTATAATTCTTGTATTGCTACAAGGGGCGGCTTCAGAGACATGGTTAAGGGGGGAGGAAAAGTCATTATTTTCCGGCAATTTAGATGATTTTTTTTGTAATTTTGTTTTTACAGTATAAAACTTTAAAATTACAGTTTGAGGGGGCGCAGCACCTAGGGCCCCCCTGAAGCCGCCCCTGTTTGCTATATTCTCATATTTGAATAATGATGATTAAATGCGTGGGTATTAAATAAATTAATAGCTGAATTAACTAACACATTTACATTTTATTGTGTTCCATATTTCCATTAAAATATTTAACTTAATCATTTTAGTTTCCAGATTGTAAGTGTAAAGGAGCGATTTTAACAGAACCTGCATATGATAATTTTGGATGGATAAATAGTTTTTGCACCAGGTCTGGTTGTGATCATCCACTATGTAAGTATATAACAACATAACGTTAAGTCAATTTGTCACTAAAAACGTTATATAGTATCAGTGGCATGTCTACATGGGGAAGGATCATATTCCCCTCCGGAGACCAAATTTTGTACACAATACAAATGTATATACCTAATAATGTAAATATAATATATATACATATACTGAATGACTATTAAAAATGTTATATCCGCCCCCCTTAAAAAAATCCTAGATACGCTACTGTATAGAATATTAATTGGTAAAAATAATAAGACGTATACTTTGTAACTCGTTTTAAAGTAACAATTGTTTTAACTGTACTGAATACGATATAATTATATACCTAATAAACATATTTTTAATGTATTATTAATTCATATAAATTGTAATGATTTCTTTACTAGGTTGTTTTTTTAAGATTATGAGCAAAATTATTTATTTTTTTAAATACAAGCATTGCGAGCTCATTAGAAGTATGAATTCAGTTAAAATCAGAAAATAATATTTTTTGTATATAGGTAGGTTAGGTAGGTATATTTAGAGATGTAAAAGAACAAAAAACAAAATAAAGTCAACTCTAGTATTTTAGTTTTATTTATTACAGTTGACAATCGTTGTGTTAGTTATATCTATATAATATATATATATTAGTTAAAATTATAATTATTAATTTAATAACAAAAAATAAAAAGCAATTTTTAATTTTAATATTTTATAGGTACAAATAAATAATAATGAACTGACACAAATTAAAAAAAAATACCTCTAAGTATATTAACAATTAACTTAACCTAACCTAACAATTGAATTATAACTTATAAGTGTAACTCGAATCCCCGAGAAAAAGTCCTATGAAAATAAGTCCGAGAGTAAAAGTCCCAAATTTAAAAATTATTAAGAGAATATCACACTCGCATGTGTTATCTCCGTCTAACAAATGTACAACATATCAAAAACTATTTTGCGCAGGACAACTTTTCTCGCACCACATATTTTGTTGTAGAACTACCAAATTTTCACAACACATAAAGAATAACTTAATCTGTGAAACAGCGTGTTTTTGTTTAATAGCACTATCCAATCAATTTTTATAAAAAAATTAAAAAAACAAAAAAATGAAATGTTTAGAAGCAAATAACTTTTATTGTATTTATGTTATCTAAAATATAGGCACGCTGTTGCATAGATAATTTTCTACCCTATGTTCAGAAATTTTGGAGCCATTCTTACAAACACAGAAAGATAAAAGTTGCAAAACAGTTTTTGCTATGTTGTACATTTGTAAGACGGAAACAACACATGCGGGTGTGACGTCCTCTTAAGTTTGGTCACCTAGTCTTTGATTATCATTCAGTAAAATACACTTGGTAGGACATCGTCATCCAACAATATTTTAACTCAAGTTAGAAACAATATTAGGACACGCCCAAGGTTATAGGCTAAAGATATATTTTATTTTTAATGGAGTAAAGTAATATTTGATGTGTAATGTCATAATTTATGTATTTTTTTAAAATTTTTTTGTATTTTTACTGTGTGTTTAGTGTGTACCTAATATAGATATGCATTTTTACCCGACTTTTATTCGTGGACTTTTATGTCATAATTTATGTAATAATTTTAATTATAATATAAAATAAATATTTTTACATGTCAATTTGGTGTGTAATATAAATATAAATTTTACTGGATTTTAATTCCATTGGGCTTTTTTTCATCGGTCATTTTTTCGCCGGACTTTTAAGTAAAATACAGTGTAACTCAATTATTTTTGAAAACCCTGGTCCACCTATTTTCTTGTGGTTTATTTTTGATAGCCACAGATAATAGTTTAATACAGATTACAACGCGGGATAATGTACATTTATAAATAGATCACTATATACGGAGTGATAATAGAGCGAATCATAAGTAAACAGCAGTGGCGTACCCATGGGGGCTAAGGGGGCTAAAGCCCCTTCCATGGACTGTGTTGACCTTAGAATTTTATTTGTTTATTATATTTGTATTTTTTGTATTTTTCTGTGAGACTTAGCCCCCCCCCTACATATAAATATCCTGACTGTAGTTAGTTTTGTTACCGTTGTTGATTTTGATTTTATTTTTATCGAAAATTCTTTCACCAACAGAAAGCCACATTCTTTGTGAGTGTCATAGGCTAATTTAAAAAGGGAATTGATCACCCCCGGTAGGTGCTCTAACAAGAATTTTGAGATTTACGATAGAAATTTTTGTTTATTATGGTTACTATGGGTTATAAGAGTTGAGAATAATATTTATTTATTATTATTTTTTTTTTTTAATTTGAATATTAATGGAGCGTCTCAATCTCATTTGTTTCAATCAGTCGAAGTTACGATCAGACGAGTACATCCACTTGCGTGACGCCATCGCTATTAAAAGAGAAAATTAGTGAAAAACTTTACCAATAATTATACTACTAAATAGTTATGGTGAAACTTATTTACTCGATAATAGTCGCATATTTGATCTTGGTGGTATTGAGAGTAAGTTTCAATATTTTCTTAAATCCGGTCATACTTTTTATTTAAACCATCATCGAGTAAATAAGTTAATAAGTTAACCATAACTATTTAGTGGTATAATTATTGGTATAATTTTCCACTGATTTGTGATTATGTTAAACTAAAATCTTTTAAGGAAGATGGTAGTAAAAACAAGTAAAATTTGGTGCCTCGAACTCAGTACCAAGGACTGAATGAACAGCATAAGCTTCATTTAAATATTTTTTACCTACCAACATAATATATTTTGAAAAAATAAGAAAATCAAATATAAAAATATTATATAGTTACAATAATTGTTATTTAACTTCAAAAGTGGTTCTTTATCAACAGCACACTCAAAAAATGCATGGGAAACAATTGGTAACCGAAAGTGTTCCATTAAGTCTGGTAAATGTTTATTCCGTTTTTCTCTATTATACATGATCCATTTCATTTGAGATTTATACACCTATTAAGAATTAGAACATTATTTAATTGCGGTCAAATCGTTTCGAAGGAGTTCAATTACAAACACTGTGACAAGACATTTTTATATATGTATATACTTGATTTGCTGTCGCACAATGTCGAAGATCCGACGTAGTCGAATTGCCTACCAGGGTGGCTGAATTGCACTTATTGCTGCGAGTTACATCCAAAAGAATTTAAACAATCACAAATTTTTAAAGGGTTGTCATTTTTTAAGGGCAACAAAGTGCACAGGCTCAGCTAGTTATATATAGGTGAATTAGGTAATTTTGAAATTGTGTTCGTTTCTATGTTGATAAACAAAGCGTTAGGAAAAAAATAAGGTAGAAAAATAAATATTGGTGATTTTTCCCGTGGCGTTAAAAAACTATTTTGAAAATGACCTCTCTAAAGTACCATATTGATCCAATTTGCTAAAAAATAAGATACTATATATTGAAATTAAAGCACTCCTTCTGGTAGCAAAATGTTTACAGGATAAAAAAAATAAACTTCATTGTAAAATAAAGAAAAAGAAATCACAGAAAATGCAGCTGTTGCATCCAAACAAAATAACACAACTTGAATTTATACAATGTTTAACTCATGCATTTTTTCCAATTTAAAAAATTAAATTTTATCATAACCTATATTTATTTATTTATTTTTAAATAATAGTAACAACTGAATTATACATATTAGACATATTACCTACATTACACACATTAAGTAACATAGTTTTTCAAAATTAGTAAAAAAAAAAAAAAAAAACATTTTTAACCATATCTGTAGAATTTTTGTTACAGTTCAAAGTCCGTGTAAGAACAAGCGGAAGATGTTTTTTTTTTAAGTTGGATGGGACTCAGTTACTATTAAACATTTATGTTTATCAATTAGTATGTAGGTACCTTAAAACAACTCAGGACTCAATCTGTACTATAAGGTTTTATTGGGACTCAGTTCATATGCAGTCAATAATAAAACTCAGAATAGTTTTACAAATATGGTTATCTATTATCTATTTTAAAAATGTTACAAAAATATATATAATTAATAATTAGTTATGTGGGAAATAAGTTATAATTTATAAATATTCATTAGGTATTTTAATTATTACTTTGTTCACTGTTGTGTATATAAATCATCAAGATATTTATTATTTATTTAATCATGCTTATGTGTAATTTATATTTCCAATTTTGTTTAGCTGTTCATGTAGAACATTTAAAAAGTGCTTCAACTATGGAATTTGTGGTGCTTATGAAAATGATATTTGATATCATTAATACAAAACTAACTTTAAAAAATGTATCTAAAAAGCCCAGATCAGAGAGAAATATTTTGTTAAAAGTAATTTTCGAATCAGTTTATCATGTATGTTATTCATAATTAATACACTTTAACTAAATGACTAACTGTGTTTATTTATGTCTTAGGTATTGCGTAAAAGTGTCCTCCTTGACTCATTTACACTCCCTAATATTGATACAATTTATGGGTCTCCACCATTTGAAAGTACTAACATAGAACAAGTTTTGTTAAATTTTTGTGCGCATATCTTTAATGACAATGATATATTGGTAAGTCTGGACATCTGATATCAAATAAATTAAACTTAAGCTTTTAAAAACAAATCTTTCAGAACTTTGTACAAGAATTAATTTATGTAATCAAAATGCTCATTAATAAAACAAATAACTTCAAAACATTGAACAATTTAAAATAGCAATATTATATTATTATGTAAACATTAATAAGGAATTAAAATATTTTTGTTTTTATGTAATGGTAATTTATGGCCTTTAAACTTAGCTTAGATGACAAAAACTTTATATTATTATTTATATTTAAATATTAAAATGTAGGTGCTTACACAATAATGTATGGTAAATTGTTTTATTTTGAATGAGCCATAATATTATTATGTAATCATTTTTAGTGTATTATTAACCTAAGTAATTAACAATTTAAAAAAACTCTTAAAATAGTGCTGGTATATACAGTGAATATTCCATATTGTAAAAAATATCATGGGGAACAAAAAAAACTTGTAATATATAGGAATTTGTTAAATAGAATTACATAAATTAAAACTGTTTATTTAATTATTTGCTTATACATTCATACGTTGTATTGTATATGAATAAAATATCAAATATCATACAATACATATATTAGGTATTTTTTTCTAATTCTTTTTTAATCTTAATTTAAAAGAAATAATCAGTGAGTTTTGTATCAACAATTGATAAACATTTGTTTTTCGTAATTTTTTTTTAACGTATATAAAAATTACAGACAATTTGAACAGAAGAAATGGGTATAAGTCACATTTTTAAAAATTTGAGCAAGTACACAACCAAACTACAAATTTTCCGTTTTGTTTAGCGATAAAGATATACTAGTGAGTTATTCCTCATGTACTACAATCTGGTAGCAAATCCATTTTGACTTAGAAGGAAAGAGATACAAGTGCACTTATTTTAAGCTTGATTATTACGAAATTCAAATAATTTCACTTGTACTCCTTATGTACTAGGCGCCTCCTCATGTACCTTTATACAATATTTGAAAAAACTTCCGTCAATACTTACAATAACCTTTGATTTGTTTAGATTATGTATATAATAACTTAAAACTCTAAGTGTGATTGTTATTAGTAATAAGAATTACAGCTCATCCAATAGAAAAAAATTAAAACCAATACCATGAGTTTTTGCATAACATTTCCATAAGCTAGTTAACCATAATTGTAATGGTAATGAGTTATTAGTTCCTAAAATATGCTTCAAAAAGGAAAAACTTCATAACCAAACATCCAAACATAACTTAAGTAGATATACATTTTCTAAAAAGTGTGACACTATGGCTAGTATCATAACTAATAAGTAATTTAAATAAATAAATCTCGGTATTCACCAAAATGACTTCTTGTCCACATTTACATTATATTTAAAAAAAACTAAGAAATCGTTCAATTTAACTCTAAAAAAATATCATTGTAACACACATGGCTTCATTACTCCACCCAGAATACAAATATGTGAAGTAATTTAAAATTTATAGTTATAGTTTATAGTTTATACAATCTTCAGCTAGGACTATTCAAAGTTTATGATATCAATAATAATGTCAACAACAACACTATACCTATTTACAAAGTAGATATTTTAAAAATTATTTTGAAACTAATAACATAATATTAGTCAACAATAATGCATTATATTATGTTTCAGGAGTTAGAAAATGCACTTATAATCACCAAATTTGTACTAAAATATTTTGATACATGGATGTGGAACATTCCACAAGAACTACTGAAATGTAATTCTCAGAAATACTCGAAAAGTTATAACCACTATTATCGTAGGTAGGTATACACACTACACAGTAAATTGCATGCACATAAAATAATATCAAGTGCACAGATTAATGGTATATTATGTTTTGTTTATAGATTTTTGCTGCATTGTTGTTTCCCAAGGTGTATTCATTCAATTTCTCTACGATACAGACCTACTAAGATTTTTGGTCAAGATGTCTTAAAATATACTTTGAGAGCATTCAGAATTCAATTGCAAGTTTGGTGTTACAAAAATAATATATTGTGGGAAGAACATACAAAATTATTTTGCTTGAAATATTTTCCTATGTAATTTAGTTTGAGCACAAAAAATTGAATAACAATACTTAATATTATTTTATTACCTCAGATACATGGATTTATTGGAAAATGAAGTATTCAACGATAAGTCACCAATATGGGAGATGGGTTATGAACTACGAGAACTAAAACGAAAAATTAATTTTTTGGAATATTAACTAAGAAGTAATTATTATCTTGTGCTGCTTGATTATAATTTTAAATTAATAGCTAGAATACAAAGTAAATAAATTGAAAGGAACCCAAACAATGAAAAATAAAATAATATAATATATTGTAATAAATGTGTAATGCCCAGGTCTTCTTTTTAATTTCATTGAAATATTGAAGGTAATAAATAATTTTTTTATGATGAGACAATTTAAAATAGTTTCTTTGGTAATATGTGCAACTTCTTTTAAAATGCAGTAATCTATTTAATGATTTTAAATAAACTTTTTTTTTATAATCTCAATTATTTTTAAACAATTATTTTTTAAATAATTATTTAAATTTTTAGATGTTGACTGATTCACATTAAAATATTCTAAGTATGTACCTACCTCATATTTAATTAATTACATTTTTAAGTTAACTAATTTAATATTTTTCTTGGGCTTACTTATTATTAATTCTCATAAGTAAAAACAAATGAAAGCTTAATTATATCATTAAATCATAAATAAATACTTAAAAACATAATAACAAAATAATATAAGTACAAAAACATTGTTATTCATTACCATGATAGCACGTTTATAACAATTACTATTTAATATTTACTATTTAGTAATGATACTTATTAAATTAAGAAAAAATTTTATTTTACTAGTATTATTCGCACCTTGATTGAAAATAATATTTTAAAATTGAACTTCACTCAGAAACTAAAATTAAATATATTGTCTGTTATTAAATATTATAACTATACATAATATATTTGTGTTAAAAAATTTAGATATTACAAGATATTAAATATTAGAACTATATAAATGTTATTCACTTGTGATTTTTGGTTAAATAGAAAAAAAAATAATACTTTAAGTACTTATTTAAAAAAAAAAAACATAATTAAATAGTAAATACGATGAGAAAGATACATGAATAATAAATTACATTAAATTATTTCTTCATAAATATTTTCAATACCAGACAATTGTTGTATATTGAGATTTGTAATATTACACAATTATGAATATTTTTAATGACCAATTAAATTGAAAAAAAAAAAACACCAATTATATAAATTACTAGACTTTGCTATTCATTAGTTTATCATACCCATAACAATTAAAATTAAAATACAATTATATTCTGAATTAGCATTTCAGATGATTTATAGCATGTTAATCTATAAATCAGTGGTGTATTTTCAGTGACAGACAACCAAGTTAAATCTGTCTTCCTTTTTACGTCTTATATCTAGGAACACGTTTAGTGTTAAATTATTATTGGCTTTCAATAAGAATATAATTTCATAATATTATGATACATTCTGCTTCTTAAAAAAAATTGTAAATACGCTACTGCCATAAATACTTTTATGTTGCTATATTATTATTTAATATGTTATTTATTCATCTCTCTAAAATCTAAATGTTTAAGTGTATAACTACTGTACCTGATAATTTTCACTGTGATTCTGGTTTAGTGGACTGGAGCAAGATGGATATATGGTTAAAATTACCCACTTTCACTGTCTTACTTAAATATTTTTCTAACATATTTTTATCTTAATTTTGCTTAAAAATTTGGATCATCCATGAAATGAACAAGTTTTGGCTTTCACAATTTAAATTACTACATATTGTTAAATAATAGGTATTTAAGTACAATAATATGAGAAAAATGTTCAATTTATATGGTCTAATTTATGTAGATTGAGTTTAAATTTTCAAAATCTGTTAGCATAAATCATAATAAACCAATGTTTTAAATGTGACAAGGTTATTAAAATGTCAGTTTATTTCTTAAACCCCCGTAAAACTTGCTTCGTGGTAATGATCGTTGGTTGTGAATATAGCAAAAAAGTGTTCACACATTAACACGACCAAAATAATTATGCCAAATTAAATTTCAAATACAGAGAGCGGCATAAGTCGGTTCCCGCTGTCTGGTTATCGAAAAACTGCTTATTATTAAATTGTGGAACCGACTTTTGCTACGCCTTGTATTGTTATCCTTAAATCATAAGCCATTCCAATGTTTTAGTCCTAAAGAGAACTATCAGTTCACAGAAAACATTTTGGGTTTTAATTAAACTGTGTCTAAATTATATTAAGTTTATTTGGTTATTCTAACTTTAAGAGGAACGGCAGCATTTAAATTGTATAGCTATGACAAAGCAATAGAACTTTCCATAATTTTCTGGAGATTATACTAGAAAATGTTTGTTTTTATATTGGAAAACAAACTACCTATATTATAGTAAGACTTCAAAGTACATTTCTTAATTTCCGTTCTATACATTGGTAAATTGATTCAATATATGTTCAACTTTTATGTCATCATTAACTTGTTGATGATTTATTTAAAAAAATCATATCAACATCTTAGCTTCTCTGTAGAATGCATAGGAACCTGTGGTTCCTCTTTTTGTCCAAAATGAATTGTACAAATCTATTAAATTAATAAATATTATGTAAAATAATAATTAATTTTATGAAATTCTTTTTGTGAAAATGTTAGTAACTTTTGAAAGAAATTAAATACCTATATTCTAATGTTTTACAGTCATTACAAAAAATGATTATATGAATATAATAATTATTTATAATGGTGATTAGTAACCACATGCCAATACAATTCAAAGTTAAGTATTTAATTTAAACCATGTATAAAACTAAAACCAATAGATTTAAAAATTTTACCCTCATTATAAATACCCACTGTCGTTCCTTTTAAGTCTTATAACAATTTAATTTAGTTGTAATAAATTCAATTACAATAATAATATATACATATTATTTAGTATATTTTAAATATTGTTAAAAATGTTAATAGTTTATACTTTATACTAATACTGAAAAAAAAATATTTAAAAAAAATATTTGCTATAATTTGTATGCTAATATAATATATTAAGATTTAAATATATTTCATCCATTCAATGTATTGTCCTGTTCTGTTTTTTATATTAATATTAAATGTTAAAGTTTATATTATTATAATTTAAATAAAAATAATATACCTATAAGTGTGTAAAAATAATCACATGTATATTATTAAATATTAAACTGTTTAAGATTTTTTATTACTTTAAAAAGAGTAATAATTAGGTTTTCACACCATGGACATCAAATGTCTTAATGCTAACAAATTAAATATATTCATTTTATAAAAATACATCGTCAAACAAGCGCGCCTGTAGAATAAAATCCCACCCGGATACAGATAAAAATTACTTATAAATTATAATCTAATATAATAATAGATATAGTGATATTGATATTATATCAAGTGCAATCATCAAACAATTGCAAGATTTTTTATGATACGATGGCCACAAGACGTAAAGTACAAAAACTTTCTTTTATTTTTAACGGATGCTGCTCCGCATAGGCTTCACGCTAGCGTTAATGTAGCTAGCGACTGTAAAAAAAGTATTTCTAAAAGTTCCTGTAGAGTACTACAATTTAAAGAATAATATCTTAATTTATGCCTTCTACCTGAGCCAATCATTATTTGGTTAGCAAATAGCAGCAGTCGAATACTATTCTAACAATTTCGAGAGAATTAAAGAAGTTATTTCAAATCTTGATTCAGATACTGCAATCGCTATTACAAAAACTACTGATATTATGCAAAATAATGACCTGAAAAATTATTTAGCATATATTTCCATAAATAATTGTTGTTTCTTGATTAAAGTATTAAAAAAATTAGAAACATCAAATCTAACAATAATTTAAAGTCTTAGCAATAGTGGAAATGCAGCAAAAAAATTAATAAAATTCAAACGCATGACTCGCTATGCTCCCCTAATGGCCAATTATGTATATTATTATCAATGGCAGGTATAGCATTAAAATATCATGTTATTTTCGTACTATTGTGGCATGAGGAGTCAACCGTCCGGTCGCCTATCGTGCTTTCAAAGTGTACATAAAGTTACACACTCACACACATATTATCATTTAATCTGCGCATGCTCTTTGCTGGTTGGGCGGCAATAAATATTATCGCCTCCTCTCAATCATGACAAATTAGATCTAATACACGGTCTTAGAAGACAAAAACATTTCCCATATTGCCGCAAAAGCGCTGCCGGTTAGACTTATTTTGAGGTTAAGAACAATATTTATATGGCATTCGGGGTTATTTTTCTGTACTATATTATTATATTATTTTCTCCGACCATATAAACTAGGTGGTTCATAATAAACTAGCTAATTTATATGGTCAAAGGTTATTTTAAACTTGTATAATACTATAATGCCATAAGCTCAAAAAAAGTCTGCAGGGCAACGCTCAATTGTATAGCGGCCAAATTTTGAAATGGATTTACCTCACTAAGCGGAATGCTGATAATGTATAGTTGTTCGACCTTATCTTCTAACCGTGATCTAATCTAATCTATTATTCTCATAGATAATAAAGATATGGATAGGACATACAGTCCATCAGCGGTCTTCGGGGGGAACAATTGAGGCCAAATAAAGTCCTATATCGAGTATCGACTATCAATCACTGCTATGAATAAAGGATTAAGAAGCCTAGGCGCGTACTGGCCCACCGGGATACCGGGAAAATCACGGTAGGCCCTCTTATAATTTATAAGACCTGGGCCCACTACCAAATATGTACATGTAGTTTCAGTTAAATTCAATAATTTTATTATTTTTTAAAACAAATAATAATTATTTTAAAATTATTTTAATTGAATAATTATTAAAAAAATTGAAAAGAGAAAATTATATAAAGGACAAATAACGAATTTCATTGGATAGTTACTGATAATGATATTTTTGGAGTACCTACTACTAACTGTACTAGCCTTGATCGTATTATACTAATAACTGACACCCAAATTTGATTGTTTCCAATTTCAATTCTCATTTTATCCATTACTTGGTTGTAAATGTCGTCAATATATACTTTTCGTAAGGTAGCTTCAAATGGAATACTTTTACCCGTATATTTTTCTAAAAATGAACGAAATATTGTGTTTGAAAGTTTATTAAACGGTATGTTCGCGGCCACCATTGCTTCGCATAAATCTTTATTGAAATCTGATTTGGTAGGTTGATTGGTTAACAGTTGTTGTGATTTCCTTTAAACTTGATCTTTTTGTCGTTTGGCACTTTTTAAGTGTTTTTCAGTTCGAATGTGTTGGCTTACGTTAAACTTTTTTTCGAAATTAATCTTTGATTCACAAACTTTGCAAAATAATACAAACCCATCAGTAGATAATATTTCAGATCCAAATTCAGATACATAGTTTCTCAAACGCGCACTAGCGGATTGTTTTACTTTCCCCATTTTGAGTATAATATTATGTTTACGAAAAAATGTACACGATTACAAGCACGCAGGCGAATACACGGTGACGGATAAACGTTGCGGACTGAACAAATAATCGAAATTATTAAATAACTATTATAGCCTCAATGGCCGCCAGCCGTCCGAACTATGTTTACCGGGAATACCTTAAGTTTCACAGAACGTTTTAGAAAAGCATTATATAATTATCGTATTGCTCGTACCGCAACATATTATTAATATGTTGCGATACGGGCAATACGGGCCATCATATTTTCTAATCACGAAAATAATTATAAAGAGTTGCGAGTTGTACAGGTATAGTAAAAATAGGTACAAAAGGTTGCATTACTATTTTCTTTTTTAGATTGGTTGAAATTTTGGATAATTTTCCAAAATATGCAAAATAAGCACAATAACGTAAAAATAAGCACTTTCCGGCAATATGTTTGAAATATGCAAAAATATGCACATTCAAATTTTAGATATGGTATCACGGCATTGAGAAATGAATTTATTTCGCACTCTGCTACATTTTACAATAAATAAAAAAAGTATGCAAATGCTATAAGTCCCGAACCCTGCTAATAAGTAATAACTAATACGTAATATTTTCGCCGAAAAACAAATAATTTTTATTTAGAATGCTAGTGAACACTAGACGTTTAGACAAGATAGAACGGCATACACGGTATACTCAGTCTGTTTCTGCTTATAATAAAGTTATTTATAAATATTGCTTGGGTTAATAATAATTATCGACGATAATATTATTATTAACCTAGTATTATTATACGTAGTTTATTTCATTCATTTGAAATTCTTCGTCAAGTTTTGACGGTTTAGTTGTTGTCTTCAGTCTACAATTCTACATTTTTGACTGATTGGCATACAGCCCAAACAGGTAAGTTTCTGATTTTTTATTTTAATTTCTAGAATAATACATTCCTGTACTCTTTAGTAATACAAACTATTAAAATAATAATTTGAATAAATTGAAAATAGTTTATAATGTTAAAATGATTTTATTATTTAGATTTGTGTGTTGAACCTAATTAGTATTATATACTTAAATATTATAATAAAATAATAATATTAAGAATGGACTTTGAAATTAGTAGGTACACAGAAAAGTCAATGTAAAAGTCACCTAATATTGGAACAATGAGATATCGATAGGAGTGGAAAAAGTATAACTATTAAAACTTCAATAATTATTATTTTTTTTTTTTTTGGTTGAGGCTTCGACAACTTAGGTCATTAGGCCTTTGGTACTGTGGGGGGTGGAACTGTAGGTTTGTTTATTTGGAATTATTATTACGTAGTACCAGTGGCGTGCGGTCAGGACAAGCTAGGTAAGCGGCGCATGCCCAGCCAAAAAGGAAAAAAATAAAAAGATTAATATTTCTAATGTTAAATGACAATTTGTTTACATTAAAATTACAAATATTTATAAATTCTTATTTTTGTGTTCAATTTAAAAAAAATGTATAACATTTTGAAAGAAATTAAATTTTTTTTTCGTATAGGCAATTTCTCTACAGAAGCGCTAGTATTTTAGATTGCCTTTCCCATATCGTTATTTAAAGGAATGACTAGTTATGGTAGGAGGGGATATACGCGTTTTTACGTGATGGTTGAAAGCGCTATGCCGAGCGCTTATCGATATTTTTAAAAACGGAATTCCAATATTCTTACGATGCATATCGGATTATTTTTGTTATCAATATACTTATTAAATCGTATCAAAGATCTACACAAGGCCAAGAAAGACTTAGTTCATAATCATTAATTTCAATCGAATAGGAACTCCTGCACAAAAAAAAAATCATCCAAAATTTTATAATAAAGTTATTAACGAATTTTTAAAACAAGAAAGACGAATGGATTTTATCTATAAATAAATTTTAGATTGTAATTTTTATTTTTTATCAATAAAATACCTTTTTTTGTTTTAACTTGAAATTTATTTTAGCGCTTACCCAACATAAAATATCACCGCACGCCACTGCGTAGTACCTATTCCTTGTCATGTTTCATAGGTATTATTATCATATTTAAGATTCTAAGCGAAGCGATGAATGTATTGATTTTACAATGATGTGTGTTTTTTTTTATTTTTTATTTATATTTGTGTCTGTCATCATCTTTTAGGACAGTAAAAGTGCTTGGATTTTCATCAACAGTAACTTTTCTGATAGGAAAGTGAATCTAGTTGGTACTTTGAAGGGTCAAAAGTAAAAATTTTCCAGTAGTTTTCAAAAGCGCCGTGAAAAACAAAAGAAAAATTAAAGAAAAACGGGAATGTTTACGCAAAATCTGTTTTCGAGAAAATCGATATTGGTTTTTGGTGTAACTCAAAAACAAATGACCGTAAGTACATGACATTTTGACTGAATGTTTATATTAACATTTTATATACACCATAACATTTTCCAAATATTTTAACTTATTTTGAGCTGTTTACGAACATTTTCAGTTTCCATTTTTTTTTAGTTTTTTTTTTCTACAAATATCAATAAAATTTTATTTGTTAGGTAAAAAAGCTTGAAAATTTAATACAAAGCTCCTACTATACTGTTACAATGATATTTGAAAAATATTAAAAATCCTTGGTCACAGTTTTTATTTATAAGCATTTAAAGTTCAATTGACAAAATACGAAAAAAATCACGAAAATTAGCAAATTATTTTGAGTTGAGAATTCATAAAAATGTAATACAAGATTATCCATAAGTTTGTCTACCTTTATCAAAAAAAAAATGTCTACAAGAAAATCAAATTAAATTTTTATGAGCGTTTGAAATTCATATTTTTACAACATTTAATATTCATTCGATATCTCGTGTAACGATTTTCTTATTTTGTTGTAATTAAAAATTTGACTCTTTTTGAGCTGTTTACGGACATTGTCAGTTTTCAATTTCTTTTAGTTTTTTTTTCTGTAAATATCAATAAAATTTTATTTGTTGGTTAAAAAAGCGTGAAAATTTAATATAAGGCTCCTGATATATCGTTCTAATAGCAGTTGAAAAATATTAAAAATACATAGGCACAATTTTTATTTATAAGCATTTAAAGTTCAAATTTTGTCAAAATTTATCAAATTTATAATTTAATAATTATTTTATAGTTAAAAATATATAAAATGTTCAACTTTTATAGCTAAGGATTGGAAATTGAAAACAAGGTTCCACGTAAATAGGTTATATATAAATTACTTTATTCACAATAATATCATCAAAAATACTTGGTAATATCATAGGCTGACTGACCGTTTTCGCTTAGAATCGTTTTTCTTATACTATGATATTATATTATTGAATTCAAATTTAACACCATCCATTACAGTGACCCACTTGTGACCCACTGTACAGCAGAGTGACATCCACTTACCCACCTTTTTTAATTGCTTATTAACATGTTGTTTTATTAATTTTAAAGAAAAAATAGCAAATTATGAAATGTAGATATACCTACCTATTCTAATATAGACCTAATCCAACCTAACCTAACCAACGGATCACTTTGGTGAAATTATTTATTGCCTCCTCAGAAAATTATCGCCAATACCGGCAATACCACCACTGTCTATAAGACATATTCTTTTTAATAAAAATGATAATACGACAATAGAAATTGAATTGACAATAAGTGATATCAAGTATGAAAATAAATATATCTCCCATTATCCTTGGTTAACCTTGAATGTTCCTTCACTCTTCAGTTACCTGCAAGTCAATTTTGAGACCTAACCACTGAACATTTAAATCTTCAAATGCACGTTGTATCCAATTGTTTTCAAGAAGACAACAATTAAAATGATAAGATTAATTATTAGTAATTAATAATTACAATTGTTTATTACAATAAACCTATAATAAGACTATATCTACATCAGGTACTTTTTTATATGATCATTGATAAAAAGGTAACTAAAAATTAAATTAACTGCCTTACCGATTTTTTTGTAAAACATTTCATGTTTTTTAATACATATTTTGATAAAAATTAGAACATAGATATTTATATATTTTAACTTTTTTATTGCATAAAGATCTGTGCTATATTGATGTACAATTAGGTACATGCAATTAAAAAATATCAGGAGGCACTGGCCTCTGTGCCCTTGTCCTCAAATTTTGTAGAGTAGGTAAACAAAAATGATTATCTGTATTGTAGCCTGTAGGTATACATATAAAACAATATATTTTATTATCAAATAGATTCGACATATGTACTTATAATATAATATATATATATATATTATTTATTTACTTTCACATGAGCTTCTATGCTCATCGTGATAGAAAAAGATGTTCTATATGAAATAGATAATGATTAAATTATTAAAAAACTTAACCAACTTAACTCTAAAAGCACATTAAATATTATTGAATAGGCTTTCTTAGCATAGCCTATTTGAAACTATTTTCAGCTTGAAACTGTATTATATTGTTTCGTAATGAAT
Source organism: Sitobion miscanthi (assembly GCA_008086715.1). Classification (NCBI taxonomy): domain Eukaryota; kingdom Metazoa; phylum Arthropoda; class Insecta; order Hemiptera; family Aphididae; genus Sitobion; species Sitobion miscanthi. Next base: position 5,952,455 of record CM017802.1, on the reverse strand, counting down.
TATTTTTAATGACTGCCATTTGACACTTCTGAAAATTCACAACATTATTCTACGTTAACACTAGCAATTTGTTTTTTTAATCAAATCTCGATGAAAATGTAAAAAATGATCGATAAGAACCAAAAAGTTCTTCAGATAGAACGTTTTGGTTGTTAATACATATTTGGACCTTTTTGGTTGGGAACCGATGCCGCAACGCTGCGCCACACTGCATCACGCGGATCAAGTACCAGGGTTGTATGTTTTTGTGTCAATTCTTCGATACAGAACCGATAGCTTCGTGGTCAACAGTCGCGCGGACATTCAAGGTAACGCGCACCAAAATTATATTTTTCCATATAAAAATATTCTATTTAAATAAATTACTAAGATGTACAATTAAAATTTTAAAAATTAAATTGCCGAAAAAAAACTATGGTCATTAGTCGTTACCGACCTTTTTATAATAATACTCGCGTCGCAAACCGCGGATCGGGTACCAGGATCGCATGCCCTGGTGGCGATGCTTCGACCACAGAACCGGTCGAGATCACATATATCTATTACTCTTTGCCCCATAAATTTACAGTTCACTCTTTTTTTTTGCGCACGCAGAGTTTGGTGAAAACGTTGTGAAAATACAGTTCACTACGTACCTATACACCGTGGTTTTTCGCGACGTGAAACTGTACAACTATAGTAAACTGTATAGTCACAACGTTTTAACCATACTCTGGGTGCTCAAAAAAGTGGGTAAACTTATAAATAACTTAATATATACTACTATATAAAATTATAAGGGGTTCTACGACCGCGCTACCAAGAAAACTACTGAACCGATTTGACTGAAATTTTTTTCTGTTATAACTGGCAGTCTGCTGAAGGTTTTAGAACTACTTTTGTTAATAAAAAATAAGTATAAAGTTCTTGAAAAATTAAAAAACAAAGCTGATTAGCCATATATAATATATAAAAGAACAAGCCTTTTTTATGTTCCAATTTTGTGACGACAAAATTTAATATTTTTCCAATATTTTTTCACAGAGTTGTTCCAAATATCTTCTTGAGTGGCCCACGTCACCCAATTTTTCATTTTTTTTTTGTCGGAGGGGTGGGAGAAGGAAATCTATAACTATATCCTACTAATATTATAAACGCGAAAGTTTGTAAGTATGTTTGTTACTCTTTCAAGTAAAAACTACTGAATGGATTTTAATAAAACTTTACAATAATATAGCTTATACATCAAAATAACACATAGGCTACAATTTATAAAGATATATTGAGTGAATTTTTTAATTTTAATTTTAATTTAAAAATGGTTAAATTTGGTTTTTTTATTCATCTGATATTAGTACAGTTAGGTAAGATTAGGATTTTGTATTAATTGATTATATATTAATCCACCATACGTGGAATACGACAAACTTGGTATAACTTTAATACCTTAGAGTTAAATCATACACTTACGTACAAACAGCTGCTAGGTTATTGCTTCAAAGGCAGATGAAAAAAATTAAAAATCCTTAGTCACAGTTTTTATTTATAAGCATTTAAAGTTCGAATCTTGACAAGATACGGAAAAATCACGAAAATTAGCAAATTATTTTGAGTTGAGAATTCATAAAAATTTTTTTTTTTAAATCTAAGATTTGAAAATGTAATACAAGATTATCCATAAGTTTATCTACCTTTATAAAAAAAAAAAATGTCTACAAGAGAGTCAAATTAAATTTTTATGAGCGTTTGAAATTCATATTTTTACAACATTTGATATTCTTTCGATTTCTCATGTAACGATTTTTTTATTTTGTTGTAATTAAAAAACGAATGACTGTAGGTACTTGAAAATGTCACCGAATGTTTATATTAGTATTTTCTATACACGATAAAATTTTGAAAATAATTTGACTCTTTTTGAGCTGTTTACGGACATTGTCAGTTTTAAATTTTTTTAGTTTTTTGTAAACATCAATTGTTGTGTAAAAAAGCGTGAAATTTTAATGCAAGGCTCCTGAAATATTGTTACAATAGCAGTTGAAAAATATTAAAAATATATAGGCACAATTTTTTTTTATAAGCATTTAAAGTTCAAATTTTGAAAAAATGTATCAAATTTAAAATGTTATTTTGTAGTTAAAATTTATAAAATGTTCAACTTTTATAGCTAAGGATTGAAAATTTAAAACAATATTTCACGTAAATAGGTTATATATAAATTACTTTATTCACAATAATGACTTGAAAGGTACCTAGATGCCCGCCAGCTGCTATTTATTCTTCCACTTATTATAGTCCTCGACAGTCGACATTCCTTTGCAAATATATGTCACTTCTATCATAATATAATAACTATACTATTATTATAGTTATTGTTCGGCGCAGTTGAGCAGTTCTTACCTTCTTGGTACCCTAATATTCCTAATCGGAAAGCTAAATAAATTTATCCCACGATCACTACGGGACCAACATACAGCACAATTTCTTTTTGAACTATCGGGCGTTTGATGGGATTATTCGACAAAAAATAATCTAGGTACTTTTTTGTTTCTACAGTGATTAAGATAAACCTTTAATAAAATATAAGCATTCAATGAATTAATTAATATATAATTATATACCGTTGTAATTTATTGTAGTCGTCAAGTTGTAATGTAAACGTAGTTCACTACTCGATATTTTCCACTTCGAAGAAAATGTATCAATTATAAATATGTATTAATAAGTACACTAATATACATATTGTATACAATAGAAACCGTTTATAATGACATTCAAGGAGCTAGTCAAAATTAGTCATAAATGCATAATACCCAATTGTCATTATAACCAAAATTATAAAATGAAATTTAAAAACTTGGTTATATGAACACACTATATTGTATTACAATCCATGTATCATATTTTTATCACTAAATCGTGACTTAAATATAAATTTAAAAAAATAAAATAAAAGAAAGTTGTTTTACTGTTTTGATATTAAATTTACATTGTATTAAAAAATCTATTACCTTAGTTTGTACTCTGTATAAAAATCATGCGGTATTTTTTTTTTTCAATTTATTTTCAATTTATATTGTTATTTAGTATTACCGATTGTTAATATGTTATATTGCCTTCGATAATAGTGTAATACAGTCATAATAATTGATAAAAGATTTTATAACCCAAAATAATCGTCATAACATCCATATACCTAATCATTATTACAGACGCCATAATAATCGATACAAATTAATACATAGGAGTTTAGCCAAGACCTTCAATCTATGGTCATTAAACACGATATGCCACTACAACTGGTGTAATTATGAACGGTTTCTAGTGTTTCTACTGGATACATGTAAATGCAAAAAGTACATGTAAATTCCGTCCGTAAAAAAATTATAATTAATAAACACATACTGCCTATAAGTAAAAAGTTCTTATTACTTAATAAAGTTTTTACAAAGTACCTAGTTTTTAATAATAACATATAATAATTAATATAGATTAATCGTTATAAGTATTTAAATAAATATATATTTCACATATTAAGTCAATAATTACTATATAATTCATATAAAACTAATACATATCTCAAAATATTATCTAATATTTATAACATAGACGAGTCAAAAATCAAAATATAATCATAATCAATAATTACCACGTATAAGTCATATTATATAATTAATAAAAATCGTAAAATAGAAATAATTATAATAATAAAGATGAGTCAAAATATAGTTAATAATCAATTGTAACATGGTCGGGGATGACCAGTTAAATATAAGTTATGATTTAACAATTATACCATTTTCTTTGCCATTACTAAGTATAACATTTTCTTCGCGATCGGTTACCACCTGCATATTATCCAGCATATTCTGAACTTCTTCCCCAGATTTTGGTAAAGGAGGGAATTTCCTTCGCTTTGCATTGTAAATATTTCGCTTGATATTATGCAAGTCACTTACTTGCAACGCTTCCGACTCAGGAATGCTTTTAATAACCGTACACACTATTTTACTAGGTTTCTCATTATTATCTTCAACAGCCTTACGTTTTGCCAATACTGATACAATTTGCCGTTGTATATTTTGATCACTAAAACACAATTATACATTTTAGATTGTTTATTTTAGATTTTAGAAAATTAATATGCTTAAAATATATTCTACATCAAATAAAAAATTAATTTTGAATACATTTTTAGTTTGAAATACATTAATAATAATATATTCAACTTAATTAACTAAAATTAATTTAAATATTTCATGCTATGTATTTATTTTTGTATGTTTTATACTTAGTAATGACAACGAAATCTAAAAATGTATATGTATGATATTTCACTTACCTATTTGCACTATGGTTGTGAACATCATTTTGTTCAGCAATGTTCGTGGTTTCGCCATAAGTTTTCAAAAAAGCATTGCAAGTTTTCATTATACATCGCCATTTTATTAACCCAGAAGCCAAAGGTCTATTTACTTTAAAAAATTTAAATTTGTCTAATACTATAAGTATATTTCCACGTTCTGATTCCATAAATTGAGCCATTATAGGTAGGTGCGTATTAGACTCTTGGACGTGTACTGAACATAAACTATAAACACATGATTCAAACAATTTATAATATTCCCATCTTTCCAATTATTAGATCCACAATATTGTATTAAAAGCTGATAAGATATGAGATGATTGACGATGGTTGTCTGATACGATTGTTCCATGTTCGAACATTTTGTAATTACCAAATACTATAACACGCCGCGTCGTGAACAGTATAGACTATAAAGACTAGGGGAGACCAGGGCAAAGCGCATAGGTTAATTTTATGTGTCAAAAAATAGTGTCCAAACAATTATTTTAAGAACTAATTTTTAATATAATCATAAATTTACAACTAGTGAATGATACTAAATCATTATCCCAACAAAGATGATACACATTGCTGCCTAATTATATTATGCTCATTATTATTTGATCACCAATATTCAAAAAGTTATTAACATTATTCACTTTGCCCAGCTATCCGCTTTACCCTGGTCTCCCCTACGGTCGATTCGTACAGTTACGGAACGCTTAGTTTAAATTGTTTTCTGGGCGGAATTTGAAAATCCATTTTTGTACCTGAATATTTTTTCGACCGGAATTTACATGTACCTTTTTTACCTGGATTTTTTCTGGGCGGAATTTACCATATACCTTATTTTTACCTGTTCACTTCGGGCGGAATTTACAATTCCCCGTTTGGCAGTTTGGCCGTTTCTACAGTATATACCCAGTGGCTAGTAGCCTAGTGGAAATAGTGGAAATTAGGTTATTGTTGTCGTTAATAGTTAATATTGGTAAATGTTAATTACTAATTTATCGTTTCTATGGTGGCAAGCTAAGCATTACGCAAAATCGGTTAGAAAATAAAAATATCCGTACTCAGCCCAAGACTATATTTATGTTAAAATAGAAGTATTTAAAAGCAATAAAAAACGCTCGTTTTTAGCGAGTAGGTAGGTATATAATAATACTTAAGTATTTCGCCGTGTAGATGGCCAACTAAACAAACTAGTATGTTGTGTTATCAACCACCAGACGGCGAAAGCGTTTACACTTTATAGTTTATACATTTGTTCCATAAGTCTGCACAAGTCACAACCAAAGGAATTTTGCTTAGTTATTCGTATCGTTTCTGAGAGGTGGCGCCACGCGTAATAAACTTCTGAAGTAAATAGTTCATTGTATATTATGTTATTTGAGCTCGAAAAATTGTAAGTATCCAGTTTTATTTTCCCAAGATGGCAGAATCGAAAACTATATAAAAATTTCAAAAAAAAATTCAAGGCTGTTTACAGAAAAAATAATTTCTAATTTATCTAGAATCTTTCAAAATTAAAGCGTTTGAGATTTTCGATAATGAATCATCATGAGATGAATTTATAAAATTATAGCGATAATTATCGACTTGATGTGGAAAATATTAATACATTTAGCGACAAGTTAGAACTTTATATCACTAAGAGGAAAAATTAAACTTTAAAAGCACATTTAAGAGGACGCTACCCATACATTTGTCTCCGTCTTACACACGCGACACGCACGACATAGCAAATTGTCATTCACTAGTTTCAACATTATGCTGTTAGTTTTGATACTAGAGCGAATTGACCTATTATAAAATTTTTAGGTAAGAACATTATCTGTGCTTAAACGTTAGCGATTTTTAAAATTTTCCATTTTCAAACAAGACATGGGTATGTGAAATATCAAAAATTGAAAATGCTCATATCTCGCTTGAAAATTAAAATAGCGAATACAAGCCAATGCTTAAGCACAGATAATGTTGTTATCTAAAAAATTGATAATAGGTCAAATCACTCTTATATCAAAACTAACTGCACACTATTGAAACTAGTGAATGAAAATTTGCCATGTCGTACGTGTGTAAGACGGAGACAACAAATGCATGGGTAGCATCCTCTTAACTAATTTCTTTAGCCATCAAATATTAATTATTACTTACTATAATATGTCTAAATATAGTATCTATATAATGCCTGTATATTACCGAGATTATAAAATGTCCTATCCTAAAGATATATTTTGGTATTTTGTAATCAATATCAATTAGATAGATTATATTATTATATAATACATACAAATTATCATATTGATGTATAACAAGTAAAATAAAATATGTATACCTATAAAGGCTATAAGACATATTATAATATATCTAAATCGAATAAGTTCAATTTATATAAATATAATCGTTGTAGCATATGTTTCGGAGATAACCTTTCTATTGCATTCATTACAATTTTGTTATATTATAATGTAGGCAAATACCTATAATATTTTTATTTTATTTACAGTATTTTTCAACACTTTCCCTTTTTCTCACTTTTGTTAGTTGCGTTACACACGAGTACCTATTGATTTTTGAGTGGGAAGGCCGTTGACAATTTTATACGTCTACGCAGAACTTGTACGCAGAAAACCAACAGTGCCAAACTTCCGAAGTTCCGAATATTATTGATTTAACATCAGCATATCCACAAGGTTCTATTTTAATATATACGTCAGACCTCAGTATTGATAATACTTTAGTTTTCTTTCAATATTCGCCTTTTACATTTACCATAATAATTAAGTCTTAACAAGAGTTAACTTATGAGTGAAAAATAAATATAATAAATAGTATATGGACTATATTATTATATCTACAGTCTACATATAAGAATGTAAGATGATAATATTGATACTAAATACTTAATAATATGTAGTTTGTACTTTATACCTACTAGTATTACTTAGAAAGTATATTAAAATATATTTGATCGCCTATCATATTACTCCTAAAGCCTGAATTTATGTCATCAAAAGCCTTAAAATATCAAACACTATTATAATATATTATATTATTCAATTGTTCATTATGCATTAATACATACTTGAAACCGTGAAAATACGATCTATTACAATTTACAATGTAGCAGGTACTATAAAAGGCTTATTATGTTTTTAATTTATACCAATACTGAATAAACTGGAAATAATATCTCATAATAATTTATGAATTATTACAAAATATACCACTATAGTCTATAACTTTTAAGCAAATAAATCACGGATTTGTTTAACCAGTTCACGTTTATAAAATGTCTATAGTAACTTGGGATTGCTTATAGTCTGTTTTTAAGGAGTTCAATATTGTCGTTGTAGAAAGACGTACGCATAGATTAGGTAGTAGAGCCGTGTGATTGTGTGAAAATAGATAGATTTTTTAATAGATATTTAAAGTTTAAATTTGGAAGAATTTAGATATTTAAACAAAGAATACTAATTTAAGTTATATTCTTGTAATTTAAAAATATTACTTGTGGGTAGGTACTTGAAACTTTTTAAATTTATTCTTAATTCTTGTTATAATCTAAATTCTAATGCATTAGGTAATTTCATTATACATACAGTAAAGAATAATAATTTTACAAAAAAATTAGGTACCAATAAAGGCGTTTTATGCATTTTATATTTAATGAATTGATTTTTACAATCATATTATAATTATGTATATTATGGATTATTGAAGATTTTTTATATTGTAAAATATATATAATATTAAAGAAGTCGGATCCGGTCCGATTTTAGCACAACAACATGTTTAACAGGAAAAACTCTCACGCCCTGTAAAATAATAGAATTTTTTTTATTGAAAAGAACAGAATTTTGCAGGTTGGTTCAAAGCCTGATTTACAAAATTATAATTATAGAAACTAAAATATGAATTTGAATAATACATAATATTTGTTATTTTTAAACGTACTTTATAGCCATCATGAAAATAATTCACCTTTCAGTTAAAAAAAAATTATCAAAATTCGACATATCAATGAGGCGTGAGAGTTTTTTCTGTGAAGTCAATTTTGTTGATATAATCCCCCCCTATATCAGCTCCCCTCCTTTTAAATAGGTATCGGGCAGTAGATTAGTGGAAAAGCATTATATAAAGGTAGCAGCTAAAATATAAAATATAATTTTCAAATTGTATAGAATTACAGAAAATTGGGTAAACCGGCACCGATATTCTTAATATTGTTACAAAAAGATATTTCTTTTTAATATCTATGGCACCTATGTCGTATAAGCGTTGGTACTATTTATGTAATGCAAACATGCGATGTTAGCACATTAGTATGCGTGTGTGTCTACAAATATTTGTCTGTTATCGGGAATTTATATTGTAAACTTACTAATTTATTGTATTACTATAATGATGTATCCGATGGACAGTCATCTTTTACTGTACAATCGTCGAAATAATATAACCGAGCCCGAAAGCACTTTGTTGGTAGTAGTAGATAGGTACTGATTAGATATGTAGATAAATTGATTATACAACGCAGATCTGTTTCTAATTCAAAAAGCAAACTAAATTAACATTTTTTTTTCAATATTGACTGAAAAAGTCGGAATTATTGTCATTGCCTAGAAAATAAACCTAAATGCATGTGCATCATTACCTAAAAATTATGGGTATTGACGTTATTTCCTAATCGCTATCATGCAGTCAATAATTTACAGTAATATTACTCTATTTTAATCGGAAATATCGTGCAATGATTTGGTAATTGGTGCAGGTTAACAGACAATGCGCTAATGGTATACAGCCTATGCGTCGTATGCCAACAGAATGGACCACCGGCAGTGTTTGGTTCGGATGTGCATGGCACGTGTAGCCGACGCCCCCGACCGGCAGTTGATATGTAACTATAAAATAGTGGTCGCCGGTCGGGTATAGTTGAAATGTTGAACATACGATGTTAGAAAACTTGGGAACTAAAAACCATCTGGAAACCGACATTTTTGTGACATTTGACTTGGAATTATGTTTATTTTTAAATTCAAAGACGTGTAGACATAAATTATTTTGAATAAAATCCGAAAAATGTTTTTGTTTAGAGAATTCGGACGTTCGGGCGATCATAATTTACATGTTTTAAGTAAAATATAAAACGTGTAAAGCGTTTTGTTTTATGAATATATTATAACAATAACATTATATTTTGTATTCATTCGTTTTTTTTTTTTAATTTATTTAAAAGTAGTCAGCTGCGTAACATTATAATATTAACACAATAATAACAAAGGCAGTCGGCGACTATATCGTATTTTATTTATACGTTACATTAATATTATACGGGAGCAAGTCGTGAGAATAATATCAGTATTGCTGGCGGTATAGTTCGTCGACGCCTCACCACGAGGCTAAATCGAACGGGTCGCGGGACCACTCGTCTCAACACTGTACCGATCAATAGTGGCTATAGTGGTGGAGAGGTGAGGCGAGGCGAAAGTGCCTACATGACCTGTAGGCTGTGTGTAGCTATATACTGCCTACATAGTATTTTACATTGTATTATTATACAAAATATATACAATTTAGTTGAATTTACAACACGAGATAAATGTATTCCCGAATAAATGCATACAGTATACACATATTAGGTATAATAAGTATAATACGTAGTAGATGACTGTCGTAACTGCAGTGACAGCGACTAAGATGTTTTATTAATTTTAATAGATATAACAACTTCCTATATAAGTATTAAATTACATACCCGATAAGACGATAATCGAATAGCCGAATCGTTTAAACTGTTAATTTATCAGTGGAACGTTGTACGACGGTAACTATATAGTTGTTATATAACATATTCGAATCGTGGTTTTAATTGGATTTAAACATTCGACGTCTCGACCGCGAGTAAATGCATTTAGGACTAGTTATAACTTATGAAATTCCTAACAACTATGTATAGACTAAACCGTATTATTAACTTGACAAACAGGAATTCCTATTTCCTACAGTACAGCGGCTTTTATATCTAATCTTTTATATCTAGGCTTGAAGTTCGATAAATTAATTGACCAACAACCGGTTCAGGCCTTATATCTAATAAAATTTAAATTCTTAAAAAACCCATCAGCGTATTAACACGAATGGTCTATAGCTGTGACTTGTGATGCAATAGTTGAATAATGAATACTATAATATAATTATAAAAGCACACGTGTCTGATGCACAGTACGATATAAATATTATAATATACCGTATTCCGTATTTTAGTTCCGTATTTCCCGTTTCCAGAAAGGAGGCAAAAAATGATAAAAATAATTATTTGTTGAAGAATTATATTTTATACTAATATTCTACGTTTTCCGATTTTTTTGCTCTTATAGACTTATAGTGATAAGATAATATGTGACCGGTTAGGTTAGGTTAACCTAAATAACGAGATAATTATAAGATATCAATAATTTACAATATTCATATTGCGGCGGACGACATAATGAATAATATTATAATCGCCGGGATTCACTGCCAATACAGTGTACCGTTTTTTCTACATGGTTTTTTTGTCCCGTTTTGACAAAAAACATTATTTATGGTCATTGGTCACATTAAGTCCTAATTAATATACAATATTACCATTCATGGTATCGGTCACTCGTCTACAGTCTCCACGACAACCATGACGGTCCGGCGAACGGAACGTTTCGCGCGCGGCCCTAATAAATACCTAGCCGAATTTCGTCATGATATACTCGTAATGTCCTATATTATATTATATTATATTATAAATCGCGACTGTAGCAAGATAGTGCCTAAAAAATAAGAAGCTTCCTGCGTAGCCTATTTACACGATAAAATGTTTGAGGACCCGATGGTCGGCGGTAAAAGAGCGGGCCGGATCGATCCACTATAATATAGTTCTAGTTAGTATTTAATAATTAAATTAGTTATGTAATTATCACATAGTTGCACTACCATGGTTACATCACGCAACGGTCCACCGCGTCGTCGTAAATCGGTATAAAGCATGTATAATACGTATAATACGCTTGTTTCTTAATATTATTGATTTATATTAATTAGTTGAAATATGTAGGCTTGAGCCTTCGTCGCGTATGAATTTAATTAATAATGTAAATCGAAAAACACGCGTACGTGTGACTGTGAGACAGGCATAGGTGTAAAATGAGGAACTATTGAACTATTTGAATAGTTTATACATTCGAATAATCATGAATTAATATCAATAATTAAATATTCAAATATTCAAATTGTTTTTTTTAAATATCTCTTTGAGATACTTCATGGTAAATAAAGAAAAGCCAATGTGCAATACTTCGGTACTCGTGGAACCGAATTCTCAACACATAATTACAGAATTTCTCCGGTACAACTCAATTTAATACATAAAAACAAATTGTAACTAATAGCCATTGTTTCCAATGAAAAATATTTGTTTATTTGATTAGTTTGTTATATTTGTATGGGAATTTGGCATTTTTCGTTCCTTACTCTACTAATAATAATAATTACTACTAACAATTAAATGAAAACCAATAACAATTAATAATCAATATAACATGCTTTAGAAGTTAGAACGCAACGCCGTCATCAACTATCTGATGTCTGAAAATAACAATAATAAAGACAATACATGAAGTGGCACTTAAATTATTACATTAGGTAGTAGGTACAGTGAAACTTTTATATTCAGTCTCATTTCATCAAACAAATTCGTGATATAGAAAATGTTATTAAATACAATTAAACGATTTTGCTTCTAATATGATTTGGATCTTAAATATATTTCGTTAAAGTTAAACATAAAAATATGATTGTTCAGTGGAAGTTTCACTGTAATTAATATTTGACCACGGCCGGCCACGGGGTGTGATGGACGACAAAATAATATAGTGCACAGCGGCACAGAGGCACAGAGCATAATAATATTAGTAATATTATAAATTTAAATATTTGAATAGTTGTCATTAATCATGAACAGTTGAAATAGTTTACCAAGCTATTCGATGGTTTATCACACTATTCGGTAAACGGTCACTTTGTACGGTCCATTGTTTAAAATGCATAACGCGGACACATTGTACTGTCGGATAAAAATGTACATGGCAGAACGCGGACACTTTGTACGGTCCGGTAAAACTTTAGATTACAGAATGCGGGCACTTTGTACTATTATATACATAAAGTATATATTTTAAATATATGTAAAACTATATTCTATTTGGGATTTTGATATATTTCCATATTTTACAATATACGTATTTTTTAAAGATTTTTTCAGTATTATATTTTATTTGTCATTTTGTATGCTTAAATATATTTATATTGTACACATTTTTAATTTACTTAAACATAACTTTTGATAGTATAATACAATTAAGATTTATAATCACATTATTGATTGTTTGATCATTTTGATTATTATTAATAATCAATATTTTATAACAATTTAGTTTTTATTTTTAAATTTTCTATTTTAACAATTTAATATATTATATATATTATACTATACTTATATTAGGTATAGGTATAGATTATATTTATGATATATACTTCATGTATATAATAGTACAAAGTATCCGCGTTCTAAAAATTAAAATGAATACGGTGAATTCAGTCGACTGTACAAAATGTCCGCGTTTCACACTTTTAATGCTTGACCGTACAAAGTGACCTAGAACCCACTATTCGATAGGTTTTATTAAACAACTACTATTCAGTCATAGACATATTAACTAATATTTAGTTAATAATTAGTTAATATGTCTATGTAGTATTTATTCAGTATTCGGTTAGATTCGAATAGCTGCGATAATCGATAGAGCCCAATGCCCATCACTAGGGTATTCGTAACGACGACGTATCCATAGCAGCAACAATCGCTTTCGTTAGTTTTTGACGCAGACGCAGTCATCAGTTATCACAATGTTTCCTGTAATTTGGGCGTTGTCGACATAAAATCATCGCGCACCATTATATTATAGTCATTTTATGTATAATTATTTTATAATAAGTATTTGATTTAATATTTCGGTGAATCATATCGCCATATCGGGAAACGTTCTCGATGTCCTCTAATACATTCTATTAATTATAAAAATAACAAGAATTAAAAAGAAATTAATAGTTATAATAATATTTTATTTCCAAGTAACAACAACGTAATATACCATACTACACAGACACACAGGGCGTCGTGCGTGTAAAATAATAATAGTGAGAACAGTAGAGGTCACCTCTAATAATGGCTGTGCGGAAGTGAGACTTCGATAGTAAAATTAGTCAAAAATACAATATTTTAAGCTATACATAAATAAATAAGTATTTTTTCAAAGACAAACTTTAGCTATGAATTATGAATAACATAGAAATAAATAAAAGTGTTCGTGTAACGAGGAAACTTCTTTCAGTGTAATTCAACGTATAGAATACTAGGTTTGTAATGGAATAAAATAAAAAAATATAAAATATAGACATGGTCTCAACGAATTGACAGTCGTGACCAAAATACCAAATACTGATAACTAATAAATAATAATACCTATGGGCTATAATTATTAATACCAATATAGTTTTATTTGACAACCAACTTCCCAAGCGGTATCATAATAATTTAGTATTGAATATCGTATATCTATATTTACCAGTTTTCCGGAAATCGCAAAACCATAATTTAGATTTTATTTCATTTCTCTTGGGCTCAACGCCCCTACCCTATAACATACATATTTTAAACATTTTAGTTATATTCATTGATATATGGTAAATAAATAGGTAGGTAATCAATACCTACCTAATTAATTTCCTATTGTCTTATTTCTTGCAGTTTCTTAGAAAAATATAATTAGGAGTTGTATCGAGTTTGGTCTAGAACAAATATTACGCATTTTTGTTAGGAATTTATATTAAATACCTAAAGTAAACATTTTTTTATTACAATTTTTTTCGACTTAGCAATTTTGCAGGGGTTCAGCTTACAAAAGCTGTGTCGTTTCTAGACTAATGATCACCTGTATAACCACCTGTATTTACCCAATAATAACGGCTATTAAAACCCAGACGTTTGTTTAAATTTTTGTTCCGGTGTCTGAACACCTGAATACATCTATCGCCCAAAACTATCGCAAATAGTGTCGACAATGTCGTGACTCGTGACGGTAAGAAGTCACATGACGCGATTTCGTCCTACGATTTTTCGAGGTTGTACCCTCCGTAAACAAGTTTTACTTAAAAATAAATTACAATTATGAATGATAAATTAAAATGTAAACCTAGTGATTGCAGCTTTTATAACAGTAATAAATAGTAAATACTAATTGTTATATTATCATAATAAAAACAGTATTACATAACATAAAAAATTGTAAAAAAAAATCGTATACTATATTACATATACATTACACTATAAAAATAATGGCAATAAAAAAATATTTTATAATTTGAACTGAATATAACACTGTTTAAATTAAATTGAACCATATTTCTTTCTGTAATATGTTTAGTTTTTACCAGAAAATAAAATATATTATAAATATTCTACAATTAGAATTTAGAAATGAAAATTAATTTCAATATTTGATATAAATATCAAATACAATTAACAATCAAGATTCATACAGTACGTTAACTGCAATTACTAATAATACACAAATTGCTATACTGTACATTTTCAATAGAAAATTTAAAATTAAATTCGATATTGTTTATTTTTAACGTTATTTTCCTATCACTTTTATACATTATTTTATCTTAACGATGGACATTTTTCGATAAATCGTATTTATTGTGCACGCGCTTAAATCATAAGCGTATTCCTATTACAAAAAAAGAAGTCTATATTATTATTTTATTATAGCCACCGATTACAACGAACGATAGTGTTCCTGGATTTACAATAATATCAAGACACGAACACTATTCAACACTCAAAATAATTATACTTCCCGAAGTTAAGTTAGTGTTAATATTATCGAGAATACAGTTCGTCGACCGCTGTCCAATGTTCATAGTCCAACATTGGTATTTTGACTTTCACTTGACTTTGCTCAGTCCGATAATTGTACAATAGAACAACTCGTGTGATACTCTCCACTTTGAAGTAACGGCGTCAAACAGAATATTATAATACTATTATATTAACTTGACTTCTAATACTTAACCGCGTCCCACAGGCCACAAAAATCCAATCCTAATTTAAATTTGTAAAGAACTCTTATGTACCTTATGTACCTCAGGTAGGTATTTATTCTACCTACTTGATATTATTTAACAATAATATGGGTATTTACGATTTGTTTCTAAGCCATATAATGAGTTTTGGAACTTACGTTAAAACAAACAAACCATTTTTTATGGTTTCGATTTTGGTGAATAAATTATTATTCCCCCCCTCCCATTGGTTGTTTACCCAGTTCCGTCATTGCAGAGTGCAGGGAGGACTGGTTTAAATATTTAATGGTCAACAAGTACGCAGGTGATGACTGATAACTGATAAGCACTTTAACGTCGAAGCAGTGATATGTGTATGTGCTAGTAATAACTTGTGATGGGTTTGCATACACGGCTCGTGTTGGGCTGGATAAATTTCGATCTTCCGACCTGAATTTTGTTCCCACTCCGCCCCTGTAACGTTCAATCAGCAATATTATGTATATATTTTAGGTACTACATATTTATTGTTTAAAAGAAACATTACAGTGACCTGTTCTGTCGCCTGCTACACCCTACTCAATGATGAGGTATATTAGGTATCTAATATATACAGCAGACTGCCTGTTTTTAATTATGATTTTATCAAAACACAATATTATTATATTATTATAAATCTGGTACCTATTTAATGTATTTATTCCATTAGTTTTTTCCTCGAAATACACATCGTTATTTTATGTTATAACATTTTCTTATCTTTTTTTTCTATGTATTTTCGAATCACACGAGACGTTTTACTATAGTAATAATTTTTATAGAAATAACGATCGGTCGCCGGTCGGAGGGCGAAGCCTACACAAATTCCAAACGAACAAAAATGTTGTATTATGTGACAAGGGCCGACGACGGTTTCTCGAAATACAATTATAGGAACCACTATAATAATATAAATTACTATCTGCTTCGTAGTGGAAATACGTGTTATTTTATATGGGTGCGGTCCAAAGCAAACTCTGGCGGCAGTGGTATAAAATAAAATATAATAGTAATATTATGTTTCAGAGAGAAGAATTCGGCGGCCCTTCGATGGGTGATTTTATCAACAAGAGGGGTGGTGCGCGGTCACGTCACGCTTTCTCATTCCCATCAATAACAATAATAGAATACATCGTATATAATATGTATATTGTATACCCATAATCCCGCGCCGCCGTGTCGGGCTCGAATCACCCGTCGTCATCTGCAGCTGCCATTCTCCCGACCCGGCCGCGCCCTTTTCAAATATATTGAATTACCCTTTGTGCCAGGGCAGGGGTCGTACACGCGTACAATGTGGCCTGACAGACCCACTACTATTATAATATTATCTCTGGCAAACCAAAAAGTAAAATATAACGCCGTCGGCTGGAAAGAGAGAATTTCGACGCCACGATGTTGGTTAAATTATTTAATACTAAACAGTATACTCTATAAAATAAAATATACCAACATGCGGCGTCCTATATCATTTAATATGACCTACGCTGGTCGCTGAACCAAATGTTACTTAAAAATTAACCAAAAGTAGTTCACGTGCAACGTGCTACGTGCTAATAACGTGGTTATGTTGTGCCTTATTGACAATGCGTTTAGAAGATAATTTTCAGCGGTCAGATTGTCAGAAACATAAACTATGAAATCTAAAAAACTATACATGTACAGTAGGTACTACATTCTACACGTCTTGTACAGTGTACGAGAAAATATACAAACGACGGGAAGCTATTAGCTTGGGAAATTGTAGTATTTTACAATAGTGTATAGATTAAACTGGGCATAGGTAGCGTTAAAATCCAAGAGTAAATGCAAATTAATGTGTCAATAAAATAATATAAAACTTAAATCGTTTGACAGTTTGTCACTAGTAAAATTATTAAAATTCATGTGGTGTAAATATAATATTACGTTAAAAAAAAATATTTTAACATTTATGATAATTTACAGCTCATTACAAATGATTAGTATACGCACAGGCACAATATGATAATGATAATATCACGATGCATAATTTTATATTATACAGAATACAGATGTATTTCGTTATAAAAATGAATAGATTATAATATGAAGCATAAGTAGAGGTTATACTTTTTAAATTATAATATGCATATATATGACGAAAATTTAATTATGGAAATGTGAAGTAGCTAGTTGGTACCCAGAATAGTTAATCGCAGGCTACAAAACCTATATTGTCTGTAAGTAAAATTAAAAGCGTTATCGATACCATTCGGAAGTTGCGCAATATAATAATTAGGCATTTGAACATTCTAATTGTTTATATTTGATAGATTTATATATAATATATTTAATTAGATTACCCAGAAAAGTTCAAATCAAGGGTCAATATACACAATAACCTTGGGGCTATCCAATACATAATAATTGCTTTATACTGATTATTTTACGAAATAAAATGTATTACTAATAGCTATTCATTTTTATATTTTATACTGTTATACCAAGAAATCGTTGTAAAAAATGGATTACCGGTGAATATAACAACTATTAAAACAATAATATTTTGTAAGTGCCTTAATAACGAGTGAACATTGTTTAGACGCAATAACATTCAACTCAGAGCACAACTAATAGTTTTCAAAATTAACATTTTTTTCTTAACTTATAATATTATTTAAAAAATGTATTTTACCCAAATTCAGACATAAAGTTCCTAATATTATAATAATTGTCATTCGAATGAATGGACGTTTATCCGTTTATCAATTAATCGTTAATATGTTTTGATTTTATTTACATTTTACATATTATGATTATAGTATTGTAGTATTAATGTATTATAGTATGGGAGTAGATTTTGAAAATTCGTTGAAAACATTGGTAAAATAATGGCGTAACGTACAGCTGTTTGACGATTTTTAGTAGACTGGATACTAAAGCATATTATAGATAGGTATTATTGAAATGTTGTGCATCATAGTAAACTGTAGTAAATAGTAGTTTGTGAGCCAACGACACTTAAATATTATACGCATTTGGGTATTATGAAACTATTTCATCACTATCATTTGTAGCATTTGAAACGTTGTCAATATTCTGAGCATGATTGATCCACAATGTGTTTGACACAGTGCATCGAATAATTGCGTCAAATTAATGATTTATTATTGATAATTAAAAGAAATATTTTTTTGCTATAGATATTGACATAATATTGTACAATGTGTATTGACTAATGTGTGTATAATAACTGTATAGTTAGATATTAATACCAGTATGTTACTGTGTTATACTACCGTTAACCTACCATTAACAATATGTCAATATTGTTCAAAAAATATATAATAATAAATATGCAACGATATAATATATAATTTTTATTTGTTTTAAACTAATATAACAATATAGAAGTATGATTCAAGAATTCAAGATCATTGATCATAATTCATATTAAATCATGTGTAATTTAAAATGTCTAAAATAAAATATCGATTTAACCGATATTAATAATTAATAATGATTATAATATGTAATATTTAATAATTGGATATTATATAATATCTTTACATACAAAACATTTTATGATAATATAGCAAACCACAATAATTATGGTTACCTACTAGCAACTAACAAATTATTTTACTATGCCTAATTGCCAATTATAAGTATTTTAATAGTAACTTATCAGACATCAGTTATTATCATAGTTGTTATAAGTTATCGACTTTTCTGACGCAATTATATTATTGAGTTGGTAAAAAATGTATACGATGACGCACATTAGATCTAACCTTTATTGAACCATTTTTGTTCGGACACGACTTTTTATTGATAACAATATTTTAAGTGCCAGTGATGAAATAATTAATCAGTGTTAGTAGGTATATGTTTAATTGTTGGGTCTACCATATTCTGAGTGCACCGATTCCCAGTATACAGATAATTAATATAAGAGTTTTATTAAAATGATTTATCAAATAACTAAGAGTTTCAATGTGAAAATTGATTTGCGTATACAAAAACCCTAATTTTAGTCATAATTTACAATAATAGGTACCTAATTACTAGATGAAACTTCGTTTACGTTGTACGACTTACATTTTTTGAGTGTTTGTTTAATACCTTTGACACGTTTTTAAAGTCATCCTCTATGGAGAAAAAAGTTGCTTGCCCACTTTAAGTCTTGCGCACTTGTTTTCACAAATAAATCGAAAAAGCGTATTAATATAAATATTGCGTACTTTGTTTTACGCCTAGCCGGCAGTACAATGTACAAACAATTATCACTATAACTTATATTTAGTATTTACTATATTATTATCAATATATTTATAGTCTATGGGACGAATTTTCTGAAAATGGTTTCAGTATATCACTCTACGAACAACTATAAAATTCCATGGCTGACGGCGGTGACGTTATTAAAAACGACGTCATAATATGTCAGCCGATATATAGACAGAATTCTATATTAAAATATTTATATTATGATGTCAATGGCTGCGCAATACAACTCCTCAAAATTGCAGAACCGTATAGATTTTAGAAACTATATTGCATACAAGATTCCGACGATTTAATATATTTTGTAAATACGATTCCACATGGTTTAGATGCAACGCAGCCATACTAAAAAACATGTAAAGACAAAATATATATAATTGTAACGTACATGTCGTTGGAAAACCAGCAAAAATTTGAATGATCAATAACTAGAATAGACAATATTTTAATCAGCAATATCTGAAAAGGTGTTTGTTAAAATCTCGTTACATTTGTATTTTCATTTTGGTTATCGACTTGATATACAAAACACAAGATTTTGAATATTCTTTTTTTTTAAATTACAATTGTTTTATTTTCCATTTATACGAATTATTATTTTCATAAAACTTGTTTCATTTGAATCTTCATTTTTGAATTCGACTTGATATACAAAACACAAAAATATAAAGCACAAGTGTAGAACTGTACAAGAATAAGATTTTTGGTAAATTTTTCCCCAAACTTTTTTTCCGGGAATATTTTTCCTAGTGTCTATTGATGCGGTCGATGCTTGTTACTTTTTTGTCAAGTTCATATTTAAAAACAAATAGATATTTTATTGCATATTATAGTATTATTATTATTTATTGTCAATAATATTTTTAAAAAATATTTCGTCTGTATATATCCGTCCGCTTTAAAACGCAATAACGTTGCATAGCCGGTTTTGAATACCGTGAATTTGGTGTGAAAGCGGTCTGTGCTGGCCGTTCGCGAACAGGTAGTCAATGCATTTGCGTGTTATTTCGACCGAATTCTATAAATGTCCGTTACTACAGGTAGGCGCCTGTCGGAATCGTGGTCGAAGTACGGTGTTGCACATCGAACCTAGCAAAGTGGTAGAGCTCACAGTGTGTTATGCCTTATGCTAGCAGCATTCGGATAATATGGTATAATAATATGGGAGTTAGTGTAATTTGCACCAAAATAAAGATAAATAAATTGCATCAATTCAGGTACTCGAAAATAGTGTTTTTAATTATTAAAAATACCAAAATGAGTATCTATATATTCAATTATTTAATATTCATATGATATGCTGATTATTGGCCTGACAATATTATTGTTTATAATATTAAGGTTTAGCACAAAAAATGCATATATATACATGTATTACAACTATATAGCATAATGTAGGTACAACAATCTCTGTAGCTATACAGTTAATAAATTCAGTTTGTGTAAGCAGAGTCAGGTTCTAAACAGAATCGTGATTTATATGTACCTAATATAGTGATTTTTAAATCTATTTTATAAATAAAAACAAAGCTAAAGTAATTATTTTAGGATTACTAATACTTTATCAACATCTAAATTGTATATACAAATAATTTAAAATCATATTTGAAGTATTTTAAAATTATATTTTTTCCTAAAATAATGCAATTATTATAATATATTATATGTATATAATATTATGTTTATCATCTTATATTACTATTATATGGTAGCTTTTAACTTGAAGTCAATACTGAGTACTGACGTATCATAATATAACGGCGTAAATAAGTATAAGTGAAATACCGCTCGACCATCAAAATCTAAAACAGAAAATTTTGTTTTATTAGCTTCTCATTTTAATATAATGTTAGACTGAATACTCTACTATCAAAACATGTACGTATCGGTGCAATCGAAAGAATAATTGTTTTGGAGTTGGGTGCAAATTACAATTCCTATATTGCCTATATTAACTATTTCTTACAACCAGAAATTGTGCAAATTACATATCTTTATTTCGGTGAAAATTAAACTCATTAAAAAAATGTTGATGCAAATTACTCATGTTGTATATATTATGTTGGTTCAATTTTGGTTCAAATTAACTATGGGCTATAGCTCCGGATATTCACCAATTATACCACGTCGGCACGCTGTGGTCGCAATGAAAATTTACCTACGTATTGTACAATATGCGATGTGACTGTAATTATAATTTATAACTATAAAGGCATGGAATGTGGATTCAATTTTCTAAAAAAATAGAAAATTCCTATTATATAAAATTACAAAACTTTAAATAATGCCCAGAAAAATTGTTTTTAAAATATAATGTTAAATAATAATGATTAAACAAAAATCTATTTGTATTATTTAAATGTTCATAATTTAGTTTATTGAGATGGCGAAGCAAAATAAACAATACCTATTTTCTTTTTATCTTTTAGTGGTTTAGCTCACGGTAAACTTTTATAAAAAGTTATCCATTATTAAGGAATATATAAAAAATTACTTGGTTCAAAAAAATGGCCCAAAAATCTATAAAAATTAAGTTAAAAAAATGCAAACTAGGTAAACGTTTCATGTTTTTCAATGTATGAAGTAACCGTTGTGTTTGGTAAGCAAAATTTCGGGATATTCAGAATAAAAAAAAAGCGCTTTTCATTTAAATCCGCACACTGATCATAACGTAAATCATTGTTATAATATTATTATAGTTTGTAGAAGACTTGGACCGGCCGTCATCTCCGATTTGACCAGCTCCTTCAGAGCAGCGTGGATTTTTCGAAACGTCGCACATACACATTATGCGGATTTTTCGTTTGACCCACTCGCCGTGGTAGTAAGTTGGTACTCTGGTGAAGTATTGATCGACTTATAAAAGCGGCGCAGCGTGTGGGTGGCACTGAACTGTATACCTATCGAACATAGCGCACAGAACACAAAATCGTTACATATTTACACGTATATTATACGGGTACATTATAGGGGTATCGTGGTAGTGCGTTGTCGTAATATTATATTATTTATGATATTATTATGATCGTAAAAATAACATCAACGGACGAACTGCGGTCGAGATTCACACGTTCATTGTAATATTAGAATATTGCAATAATAACGATCGCGGGATGGTCGTGTAGTCTTAAAACAAAACGAATACGTTTAAATCTGGTATCGAGACGAGAAACGACATAATATAAATAAGAACATAATAATGTTATGCACTCGAAAAATGCATCAATAAGATGTTACGGACTACGGAGCATGGTAAAAACTGCGAACGGACTAATTAAAGGCGATCGCCGTCGCATCGCGAAAATATTTGCAATTATACAATATAAAATGTATGCGGGTACACTGCAACAGTGCAGTACACAGAACACGGGTGGCCAATGTATACCTTCTTATTTCCTATAATATATTGCACTATCGGATTATGCAAACGTCATTATCGTGAATTGCAATAAATAAAAAAATTTGCGCTAACCTCTCTCGGCGACCGCAGTTGCCTTGTGAATCGCGCGCTGAGTATTCGCATATTTCTCGTCTCTACAATATTGTCTATAATATTGATCTTAGCAACCAACAACATTTTTACGGCGACTTGTGTGATTTTCGGCACAACGTTGTGATAAACAATTATTATAGTATACCTATAATTTATCGGTATACTATTAACCACGATGTTTTCAAAATGAGGTGCTCGCATATAAGTGAAACTATATAGGCCTTTAAGTTATATGAAGGGGGAGGGATTTGTAGTTCAAACATTTTTTGATCGAAAAATAAAATATGGATGAACGGACATATTGTGTCACCCTCGCACAGTTGCATAGTAGTAACACTATTAAATATTTGTTGTGTTAGTTTATAACATAAAACATTATAGGTACCCAATGATTTTTTTTTAATTGTATAACAAATATTAAGTTAACAATATTATGTAGGTACAATGTACATACATTTACCTTTTACACAAAATATTTGAGTGGGCTTCAAACAATTATAAGCGTCCAGAAAACGTACCTTAAGACACAACTATCTATATAAGTACGATTATTAATAGTGCGCGTTATTCAATTTTTAATTATTCAAAAGGGATAGGAATTTTCAAAAATAATTATTAATTAGTTAATTATTCGCGTGTAAATTCATCTGGTATTGGTTTATAGTACGAGTGTTTATGTATGTGAGCCAAATAATAATAATTTTAAATTGTATAAGTTTAAGTTAACCTATTTTCATTAGACGATAGCCTATAAGAACAAAACTAAAATAAAACATTGTATTTTCAAATTGCACAATATTATAATAATTTACACGTGGTATTTTCATAACGTTCATTGCTATGCATAACTTAACAATAATTAATTGTAGCCAGTTTTTTGTATTCATTTAATTTATTTGACAAAATATACGTACATAATTTTGTTTTATAATTATGATAATTGATAATATACCATATTAATATGTATCATTTATCCGAAATTTGTTGATAACTTTTCTTTGACCGTAATAAAACGATAACATTTAAAATTGACCTTTTTAAAAAGAACCAATTAAATAAATACAATTTATAATTAATAGATAAGCAACTTTTAGATCATTCCTTCTTGACTCTTGTAGAAAAAAATATTACGGACGAAATTAAAAATAACATAATTATTTGATATAATATATTAGTACAATACGTCATATTAAGAATTGTTCCATACATAATCTAAAACTTGTCTGAATGTAAAGTAATAGGTTAAGTAAAAAAATTGTTTAAAAAGGGCCACATAAATTAATAGCATTTATTAACAAAATGTTTTATTACTTGACGATTAACAATTTTTCATTATAACATTAATTCAAATTATCATAAACTTGAATGACATCAGGTAATTCTTGAATGTTATTAGTGAATTTTGCTAAATTTTCATACTCTATATCGCTTAATGTTATTTTTTGTAGTGCTAAGTGCTCCTCTTCGGTGTGAACTATTTCGTAAATATATTTTTCTAGATTGGTCCGTACTTTAGGCATATCATTTGGTTCACAGAGAAACTGAAAATAACATTAAACATATCAGTTTGGTTTTTATAATACTTTGCAAATATTTATGTTACATAATTATAAAATCAGAAATATTTTTTATACCTAGCTATAAAGCTACAGATATACTATCTAGTTTAATCAATAAAAAAGCTAGAGCTATAATAGTATAATATAATAAACAATTTTTACGGCCTAATAAATCGTATTTTGTATATTATTATACTTCTTTTTTCCCGTTTTAACCGACAGCAGAGAGGGTCTGTGAGTAAATTCAAATACAATACAATAATATATAATTAAACTTGTAGAGTATTATTATTATTATTATTTATTAGTAGTACACCTATGTACTTATAAATAAAAATTCTGCTATAAGAAATTTTAATTTTCGATTATTGTTACGACTCGTGCATATGATTTTTTAAATTATAAGTGCTTTATTTTAGAATTTGAAACTATGCCTTTTCGTGTACGAGCAATATAAAAATGTCTGAACATAAAATATATAAATGTTTAGACCTATCCTATATTCATAACAAACTGACATTGGGGGCCAAAAAAGGCATCAGAAATTCAGAACCCGTGCGGTGAGAACAATCATAAATGTACGGCCTACAGGTGCGGTCGCAGGCCCAGCTTAAGGGGTAGGCGACATAGGCCCACGTTTAGGGCGGCACTTAAGCAACACTTTAGGAAGAGGGCAACATTTTCAAAATACCGATAATATTATATTGTTAGGGGCGGCAAAATTTGATTTTGCCTAGTTCACTATTTTCGGTTGAGCCGGGCCTGTGCAGTCGAGATAATATGTGCCGCAGTCTTAGATATTATATTATAATAAGTACTACTTGACGCTTATCACTAGATAGCCGACTTCGTGTAGGCACCCACAATAGTTTATTATATAATGTTTTAAAGTCAGAAAACAGCCAAATTTTCTTATAAAAATGTCAATGTTCACATTTTCATCATTAATATGACCAAAATATCACTATATTTTAAATTCCAATTTATTTATTTATTTTGGTTATTTTCATATAACATTTCAAAATTTATTTTGCCGACTTTTGGCTAACCTGTTGTATTATATTATATCCATGGATACGGGATACTGCCGAAAATAGGGTGTTTCCTAGCAACCAAAAAATCAATACTATACGCTGTTGGACCGTTGTTACCCTCGATGTAGTAGGTCGATGGGGTGGTGTCGTACTGGAATAATACAAGCAGAAATGTGAAAGCGAAAACTCGTCGTCAACGTGTTGCACGCATAACAAAGAGCAAAAAGCAAAAGCAACTACCGAGGGAGAAAAATAATTTAGCAAGGGTGGTTTTTGGTTTTATACAACCGGTCCCGACGCAATTTTAAAAATACCGAAATTTCATATCCAGCAAATTGTTGGTAGCCAATTCTAAAAATTATTCGAACGGCCGCGACAGATATTGTCTTTATTCTAGTTTCAAACGTAGCAATTTGCGAATATTATACATAGCTAATTAATTTCCCTTGTCTAGATTGCTCACTTTCTGTGTACTGATATTATTATTTTCGTAGATGGTAGACCACAAAATTCTTGTATATTATATATTGTAATTCTAAACAAACGGTTTAACGGTAAATATAAAATGTGATTTATAGTCGTAAGCAGGATTTTGTAGTTGATACAGCACACTATCTTAATCGGTGTGACTGAGTAATAAGCAGCCCAATATTCCCTTCGTTATGACGTTAATATGTTAAGTAAAAATGATGTACTGGTATCATTCGCACAGTGCTCAGTGCCCTAATTTAACGGTTATCGGCTGTCAAGTAGAATTATTTAGGTAAGTGCATGGTTGTGTCTGTATGTACACATTGTATACAAGTGACTGCTCACATAGATAAATAATTTTATAATATTTCTTCAACATTAAACATTCATATAATAATTCAATAAATATATTTTTTTAATTATTCATACCTATTATATCTATAAAGTATATACACATATAATCGTACGTATCCTGCTGGCTGATCAATGTATATACGAACCTAAACTATAATAGCTAGATACCTGAAATATTGACAATACTTCGTACTACCAACTACCGTGTAGTAGTGCCCAATTTTTTCAAAATTCACATTTTAAAGAGGTGTTTATACTAGGATTTTGAGATTCAGTTTCACGATGAAAATCCAAAAAAAAATAACTGTTTATAAATGGTTGCTATTATTTTACAGGTTATAATAGTATAGTGGAAATTGGTAGAAATGTATTCGTAATTTTTATGTATAAATAGTTGCCTTTAGTTACTCGGGCATATGAGGTAAAAGTAAAAAGTATCCATAAAATCGTCGCATTTTTAGCCTCGTATGAAGAAATTTTAGTCTAAAACAAATACGAGTTTATTTGAAACATTTTTTAGGGGCAATTATAAGTTCACGGTTGTATAGATATTATAGTATATAATATGAGTCTTTTAAATAATTTGTGAGATGGGTACGGTGAAATCACTATTCGTTGCACCCGTGCGCACATCTATGAATATATTATTATTACATATTTTCCGATATTCGGCAAACAATGATATTATTAAAAATTTAAAAACATAATAAAAAAAATTATTTAATAACTAATTCGAGATTATCGACGACTTAAAATAATTTTAAGAGTTTTAAAGGTTTTCAAATATCGAATATTACAATACAAGTAATAAAAATGTCCATACACTGATCCAATTCTCTTGAATTTTTTTTATCTTATCATAGATAGAAATTTCATCGGAAAATATTATATTGTATAAAATATATCGTTCCTAAATAAGACCCATCTACGTGACGATCAACACGTGACACGCGTACAACTATAAAGAAGAAACATAATAATATTTAATTCGGTTTCAATAATCTCAAATAACATGACGTACAATAATATTTTATCATTCGCCACGAGATAAAAAACTTGATGAAATAAATCGTACTATACGCCTATACGGCTATACACAATTAATACGGCGGACGATTAGATATTATATAGATTCGTTAATCTTCTAACTTCTTTATAGATTACTGTCTACTAAGAATTGCGGAATAAAAATCCCCTGAAAAAAAAATCCCCAGAAAAAGGATCTCTAGACTACAATATTACTCACAACCACATGCAAATGGTTGAACAAATATTTTTTTAACGTTAATTTTATTAGTATCTATAATAAAATTACCACATTATTAATATTTAATTACAAATACATATATTATATTATAATAATATACTATATTATATCATTCAAAAAATTAATATATATAATATAAACTACAATATTATAATTTGCAAATTTTTGTCGTCAAGTTGAATTACACATAATATATTATCATAATTTATAACAAAATATTATTTATATTATTATTAATATTCTATTATCACTATAAATAATTTTTTTTGAATGATATAATATAGTATAATATAATATAATATACGTATTTGTAATTAAATATTAATAATGTAGTAATTATAGATACTAATTAACGTTTAAAAAAATATTTGTTTAACCATTTGCATGTGCTTGTGAGTAATATTGTAGTTTGGGGATTTTTTTTCCTGGGATTTTTATTCCGATTACCATCTACTAAGACCCTGTAGAAGCCAATAACGAATAAATGGATTTTATCATAATATATTGTACGATGTAATAATCCTGTAATCTGTACAGTCGTATTCGACATTGCCGTGCAAAAGTTTTATAATAATATAACTGTTGTAGTTTTAAAGATACAACTAGAAACAAAAATGTGTGGAGAGAAAAGTAAATTATAAGTCGTATTCAAATCGTCAATACTACGATATAAAATATTATCTTCAATATTTCAGCTGCGACCGCGCGCACAGCAGCTGCTCAAACACGCAGTGTGATGGGTCTTTTCGAGGGGTTCACGGGCAGAGTAGAAAGGTCCGCGGGGTATTATCACAATACCGATCGTTACATTCTAACAGACGCATTTCGGATGAGTAGCCTTGGGGTTATTACAATAGTGTCGACGGCTTTTGTGTCTTCTTCTAATACAGTACATTGTGAGTGTGCTGCGCAGTACGTAGTGTGCGTGCGTGAGCTAGAGCACACACGTATCGTATAGTCAATAATTTTGTCGTATAGAATACTTGTTTGTTTGGAAACAGTGTGTGGCGTGTGTGTGAGAGGGAGAGAGAGAGAGAGAGAGAGAGATAGAAAGCAACCAAGGGAAAAGAATATTATTATATTTTCTTTACCAAGGTTATAGAGTGCACTGTCGGTACCTATACAGTGCTACACCCAAATACTGAAATAATTACATAAGAATAAAATGTATTAAACTAATCGGTTCAAATTAAATTAATCAGCATGAGCCGATGAACATTCCATAAAAATATAAAATACAATAGAACTAATTTTATTACTTAAACTTATTTATAAAAAACATCGTATTTCATAATACCGTATTGTACAAAAAATATGTGAGATATAATGATATCCCACCGAAAACACTATCTAATTTATGCATACAAATTTAATGTTAAAATGACAAAGATCATAAATTATAACGATTAGTCATAATCTTAGTAGTTAGTACACTGTATATCCGTCGGATACAATGGTTTATAATATTATACACGTAGGTTATGATCAAAACCTACATTTGTTTTTTGGTGGTGAAGGTTTTAGTATTTTACATTTTGACTATGCTATACCAACAGTTTTAAATCTTTACACGAAAACAATTATTTAGGAACAATAACTATAATATAGTCATTACTTACTACTTAATAATCTTAGATAACAACTTTTAAACTTGAACATGGAACATTTTTTTACATAGCTGTTTCTTATGCATTAACTCGTGGAATCGTAGGTATATTTGGTAATTGGTATATTATATACTTTTTCAGAAATATTTGTTAAAAACGGAAGAATGACGGGAGCAATTTCATCAATACGGTTTTTTTAAATAATATATTATATAATAGCGTAAAATATTATCATATTATATTATAATGATGTTAAAATATTGTATAACAATAGAGGACGCCTGTACGACAACCCGTATTTATTGTAAAGTATGCATCTGCATCAAGAAAAAGAAAACATATTAATAAGTTACCTACCTAATATTCAGTATTTCAGTAGACAGTAGTACAAGTGTAGTTTAATTAACTGTATTTTAAAGATACAACAGTAACTGTATTCCTTAAGATCTAACTTTAAAATATGAGAATAGGAGAATTCACTCCATGATTTATTTTAATCCATGATACATTTCATTTTTTGTCGCATTTGTTTATTATGAGCTCCCGTTTGTAAGACGGAACACGGAAATAAATAATATGTAGGGACCGGAACTTGATGCATTTGCATTTTCATTTAGGCTCGTCTTTACAGAAATTTA
The DNA here is from genome assembly GCA_008086715.1 of Sitobion miscanthi. Taxonomy (NCBI): domain Eukaryota; kingdom Metazoa; phylum Arthropoda; class Insecta; order Hemiptera; family Aphididae; genus Sitobion; species Sitobion miscanthi. Next base: position 5,922,255 of record CM017802.1, on the reverse strand, counting down.
ATTGATAGAATATAGAATTTAATATGGTACAATTTTTATTTTGCATTTTTAGGGAATTTATTGCTTTTTGGTCATTTCTTAGTATTTTTGGTGCATTTTATTAATTTTTGTACTTTTTTTTACATTTGTTTGCATTTTTCTTGTTGAAAGTTACACCTTCATCGTAACATATTCAGTTTCCATAAGCTTGTCGGTTATCGGCGTACATTATCTTTATCGTTTGTTGTAGCAATCTACGATTATTTAATAAACTGTAGTAAAAATCGATCGAATTATTTCAAACTTCGAAAAAAGAATTTTGAAGCTCCTTCGAGAGTAAACATTTTTAAGGAGCTATAACCTATATTATAATAAATACAATTTATGACCCATAAATTGTATAAAACGTAATTATTTAACCTTACATTTTTAAAAATATTAGGTCATTATAGAGTAACTTTTGGTATTTTTGTGGTCATTTTTTAAGTAATTTGTTGATGTTTATAAGTCATTTTAAAATTTTTTTTAGTTTAGATTTTTAGATCATCAATTCCAGGCCTAGTAATAAGTAATAAATAATAATAAATAGGTAAGTTATAACCATGAGCTGGCGTGACGTCTTTATAAATTTACTCTTAATTCAATCATTAGTACTAGGAAATTGTAACTCAATATCTTCGAAAATAATGTTCAAATAATTAAAATTTAACAAATTGAAAACTCATAAGAACTTAATAAGTCGAGTAACTTTCAGGAATCGTTTATCGAATATAATAATTAGTTATTGAGAACAGATAAATTCCGATAACCAATTATTAGGTTATCAAATATAAGCGTCTGTATCACATCAATAATTTAGAACGATTTTTTAAGCAAATCTCCTAAAAAAATATTTAATAACTTTGTTATGTTTGAATAATAAGAATAATGGAATAATATTTTAAACATAATTAAAGGAAAGCGGATAAGTGGATGTTGCTCTGCTGTACAGTAGGTTACAAATTGGTCAATGTATAATGGATTGTATTAAACTTGAATTTAATGATATATCATTGTATAAGAAAAACGATTCTGAGCGGAGACGATTGTCAGTCTGGTTATTTTATATTTTTATTATTTATTATAGCCTATAAGTTGAATTAATTGTATATAATATTATTATTTTTTATTCGTTTCTATGGTGATAAACAAAGCGTTAGAAATTAAAATCCCTTTTCAGCAGTTTTTCGTAATTTGTCGGTGGTTTTTCCCGTGGCATTAAATAACTATTGAGAAAATCGAAAAATGACCTTTTTAAAGTACCATCTTGATCCAATTTGTTAAAAAATAAGATACTATATTATATTGAAATCGAAAGCCTCCTTCTGATAGATATTTTGTATACATGATAAAAAAAATAAAATAAACACCATTGTAAAAAAACTAGTTTCCTCGCTCCGCTCAGAATCTAAAATATATAGGAACTACCACAGTATGAAATATAATATATTATATTATCTGCTAGAAATAATATGTCACGAGGATCAGAGTATCAGACATATCAAGCGACCTCATCTTCTTCCTCAACAAGACTGGGCTGGATAAATAAATTTAACAATTATATTCTTCTAATGTACATAGGTACTACATAATTTTATCTATACTCATATATAAAATGATACCGTTTGTTTGTATGTTCGGGATAAACTCCGAAACTACTGAACCGATTTCGAAAATTCTTTCACCAATAAAAAGCTACATTCTTTGTGAGTATCATAGACTAATTTAAAAAGAGAATTGATCACCCCCGTTAGGTACTCAAACAGACATTTTGAGATTTACGATAGAAATTTTTGTTTATTTATGGTTTGCTATAAATAGTATATAAATTAATGTTTGTGTGTAGATTAGACCTCTGGGAAGAGGATAGCCAAATTTAAAAAGGGTTAAATTTGTTTTTTTTATATTCATCGGATTTTAGTACGGTTATAGGTTAAGTTAGGATTTTTTAATAATTAATTATATTAATCCACCGTAAGTGGAATTAAGTAAAAACGACAAACTTGGTATAACTTTGATACTTTAGAGTTAAATCCATACAGTTACGTACAAACAGCACGGGGTCCGCAATCTACCACAAGTAGATTACCTACCTGATAATATACTGCTGCGAATCAGAATTTTTATTCTAAGCAACAGAAAAGTTAAGATAAATTTTGAACACCATACAAATTGAACAAAGTTTGAGTCATATAGAGTTGTACATTTAACGGGCAACGAAATGCACGGGATCGGTGTTTTTTTGTAATAAAAATATATTTATCATTAATACCGCTAGAAACATTTCAATACATTTTCATTAACCGTTTTTTATATTTACTTGGCGATCACATTAAACGATAAAATTTGAATAAACAATTATACATATCATCGTCCGGAGGCAAAATAAACAACCAATCACGGCCGAAGCTGCGACGGGTCGGCTAGTTAAATATAAATATATTTTGAAAATAAAGAGAAAGTTAGCTGCTTGAGTTTAATAAGATCAATACAAATAAAAAAATAAAATATATCATGGACCATGGTGATTAATATTTTGTTTTATTCGAACTTCGCAGTATTATTATTTATTATACTTGTAACACAACATTCAATATAAGTAGTATATCCGTATAGGCTAAATCATACACCTATTACATGAAATGTCTTGATTATAAATTATAATTTATAATATACATCGTTTTATGCTTATGGCCGCTTAACTATAGATGAATAATAAACCTACCTTATATCGCCTAATTCGGGCGTACACTTACTGGTTATTGTTATTATTTTTTTTTTAATAAATTACAGTACGTGTTTATAAATTTAAGATAGGATCTTTCTCGTTTATATTCCTCTATCGTCGTTTTATAAAGAACAATTTATGATAATGTGTTATTATCTAATAATGTATGCAGTTGGAACTACACGTGTACGCTCTACCCATTACGAATCCCAAACGCAATAGCACCTGTCAAGCCTAAACAAAAAACACGTCTTAAAGTGTTTATTTTACAAAACCGGCTTATAATATTATGTATAATACCTACGACCTATGTATATTATTTCGTCAGCCTGCGGGACGGTGTCAACGACCAACAGCGCCGATCGTTATTTTCGGGTAGCGGAGCCACGAAGGCACGGGGCCGGGAAAAGTGAAATATTATGCGTCCTTGAACCCTCGCCGGCGTCACCCGGGAAACGACGCATGTGCCTACTGTCTACTCGTCGTCGGCGCCACAATGTGCGGCGCTCGTAAAATTTTATATTATCGGTCGTCCCGGTTACGAAATATTTAATGGCTGTCAAGCGAGAAACTACGCTGTAAAAATAACCGTGATGACGACGTTATGATAATAATGTTGTAATAAACTCAATATATAATAATGTTATGTAGAGAGCAGTCGTCGAATAAAATCGGAATTTTTAATAAGTATAATCCTTAGTATCATATTATATTAATCAGTCATCGCTCGTAAAAGACACGGCACACTATACTATTTTACATTTCCTTTTCTCGGAACACATGTCACATAATGTTAAATATTAAACTAGTACCAGTTTATACAATTATACCATACAATAACTACACAAACACGATACACATCTCCCAAAGAGCGATGACCGCAATCGCTATTGTGGCACGTGTCACTGTAGTATTAAAATTGTTCATTTAATATCACAGATTTCTATCTTTTACTTTTTAGTTCAGAAAGAAAAAAAATTCTGTGTATTATTGTGTTCACTGCCTATTTTTTTATAATAGTAAATAATATTTGTAATCGTTTTTGGTTCGATTTAAAATTATCTTTATCAGAAATAAATTGAGAAAAAAAAGTTTTCGAAAATCGATTTAACGTAGGTACATTGTACATATCGTATAGGATACATATAGGTAATACCAGGGCGGTGTAGAATGTGCGTTAGGGCATTTGCAACCCCTGATGTAAAAAAAGTAGGATATTTATCCGTTTTCCCAGAAAATTGTTTATTGGTTATATAATATTAACTAGGCATTATTTGTTTTATCTTGTCTGATAACTGATAAGGGGCCAAGGGAGAGGATCTATGAATCAGAACGTTTAAGAGACAAATTTAGTGACGAATCTATTAATGACAACATTATATAACAATAAAATTTTCATATTTGCAGTGCTCCCGTAATTATCGTTTGTTATCGAATTATTATGTAGCCATGTAGGGACTTACGCTTAAAACGGTATATCGTATAATTACATAAATAATAATAACATAGTACGCGCAACACTATGCTTCGTCATACAATATTACAGTCATTGACTGATTCACGAAACACGATGAATTTATATAATATAATATTAAATATAAATACAGTCGAGTCGTGATAATTCGAACTTCGATAACTTGAAAAATTTGACAACTCGAATTGTGTTTTAATCCCCTAGAAAATTTTTCCAGTATAAATTAGTTAAATATCTCAAAAAATACATATCTTGAAGTGAATTTTTATCCCCCTTCGAATTCGAGTTATCGCGACTCGACTATATATATGGTTTATATTTTAAATTATATTTATATTTTTTATTTTTTATTTTAAAAGAACACGTCTTGAAATCAAAATGACGGTGAAAAAAGGTTGGGATTGTATCATTTTACCACTTACAAGAAAATTATATTGTACTTACTAGGTATAATTTATATAATATAATATAATGTTATAAATTATGTCTGTATAAATTGACTATGCATACTGCCATAATGTTTCAATGATCAGTGTTCTTTTTTGGTCACGCCGTTAGTATTTTATTTGTATATGTTTGTTTTAACCAGGGAAGCAAGGACGGATTGCGATATTACCCTTTTGGACCGGCTCACCGCTCACGGCCTGGAAAAATCAATACAGTGAAACTTCCGTGCAACGAACTTCCATTTAACAACATTTTCCGTTTAACGAAATAGTTTTAAGAACCAAACCAAAATAGAACCAAATTCATTCAATTCTATTTAACAAATTTCTCTATATACTTAATACGAATTTTTTTTAATGCCACATGAGACTTCGTAATATGGAAGTTTCAGTGTATTTACCATATTATCGGCCAACTAGCATATGCGGAAAATAGTATTATACAATAGACATAAAAGATAAAAAAAAAAAAAAGAAGGCATAATAATAAGCCACAATTTTACTGTATTTATTAAATTATATAGATGATAATGATTAAAATTAAATTAAAATATTTAAGTATAATTTTTCTCTACCCGAATTACTATTATAATATTTAACAATTTAAAAAATGCATTAGGTAGTAGTTACTTAACTTAATTTTTATTAATTTCATTTAAATACCAGCCTTCAATGAAAAATAAATTAATAGTTCAATAGATGGATCTAATTAGATCAATTAATACGGTAAAAAAAAATACGGGTTTTACTGATGATTTGGGCCCATGATGGCCTATGTGTCCTTGGTTTAGCGTCCGTATGTTATAAGTTAATAATGTAATTATTACTAACGCTATACAACATCAGGACATTTGAAAATTAAACTAATCACTTATATGAAATAAAAATTATTTAGAAATGTAAAGTGTGTACAATATTTTGTAATGGTTATCATGATTCCGTGGTTATCTTTTTTTTTTACTTTGTATATGCAGTGAAAACAATGAGTGTATTACGAAGAAAAAAATAGGGTGTCTTGTATGTTTTTTGAATACATTATTATTTATTCCTGAACATTCCCACGCTGTATTTGGTGGTAATCCTTTATTATAGCTAGTATCGAAAACTATGCATGTATAATATATTCAGTTAAACGCATCTCGTTTGTTATAATATTATAGGTTGTTTATGATAGTATTCATGACAGTACGACATAATACTACATTAACATATTATTTTAATATTATTCAAGAGGATAAAAAATTAAAAACTGTTAGGAAATATCGTGAGAAGAATTTCTTGTTTTTGGTACAAGTTCTGAGAACAAAATAATAATCTAATGGTTTGTCCGTTACCATGATGATAGTCGTTCCACAGATGGACGCACGCGGGCGTGTACTTCCCAAAAATCAATACTATATATTACGTAACGATAGCAACAAAGATTACTTTCACCTCACACTGAGTTACACAGTGACTCAAAAGCGGTCCGAACCAAAATGTAGAGATGAATATATTTAAGCAGACCTGTAAGATTTATTTCCCATACAAACGCAAGCTTTTTTTATAATGCATATATTTTTTTGTTAACTAGTTGTAAGTGTTTAAATTATGTATCACTCAAAAGGTCAAACACGTAGAACTCGTTCAAAAAAATAAAAATAATGATGCAACAGATACACATTAATAATCTCATACAGAAATACCTATAGGTTTTATAATATATAATATTTTTAATCGTAATTATATACCTATTACCGTTGAATGTATTTACAAAATATATTATACTCAATGAATAATGATATTACCAACTAACTAAATCTAACGTATTATTTCCACTGCAACACTAAAACTGGTTAATTCTTAAGTCACCTTGACAGTATAATAAATGGGAATTTTGACCTATAACCTTTTAAGTTGTAATCTAATAACTATGCATTTAGAATATTTAAATTAAACTAAATTCGATTAAATTAATTTGTTAACATACATATTGGAGAGGAAATGGATGATATAAATATACTAAAGAAAATAGTGATTATTATTAATTAACACTATACTCTATAGTCAATATAGTCTACAACGTATAGACTATTAAAGATTTAAGATATTATAAAATAGACTATAAGACATACGTTATAACTTATAAGTGAATAATAAACATAATACATATTATATAATATTACTTATTAGGTTACTACCTAACCTACTAGTACATATGGATGATATATCCGATTAAATTTTAGACCAAAATGTTGGTAAATAATGTACTCACATTTTCTCAATGAACGGCATATTATGTTTGTACCGAATTATAATTAAATAATTCACAAAATCAAAAGACAATGTTTGATTTATTTGTTGTAGACCCTAAGGATTTTAGTGAATTTTAAATCCCTTTAAAGTTATGCCTGTGTTTATCAGTTTATGTCATAATGCCGACCTAACAATAATCACTAAAATCATAACTCAATACTCAATACTCATGCAGTCATTCATAATAATTAAGGTAATAAATATTATTATTCATTATATAATAACTAATTATTTATTAATATTATTATTTCTTAATTTACCACACGTGATACGTACCATGCTATAGACAGTGCTCAAATTGGGAATTATTAAGTAGAGGAGCTCAATCCAACAATGTATAAACTGCGTTCCAAGTGCAAAATTACTCAACGCAGACCTGTGGGAGGCTTTGCTCCCTACAACCCCCTTATCAAATTCATAATTTTTCAATACTACATTTCACCTTGGTTACAGAATTTTAACTTTATTCTATTCCAAATTTCCAAATATAATATATTTAACTATAATATGTATGTAATATTATAATTATAAGTATACGTACTCTATGTATATTAAATAAATATATTATTAATATTTTTGCGATTAATAATGGACTAACTGTAAATATCATGATACTGCTGTTCAATATAGTTCGATATTTTGACAATTGATAATTTTTATTAGATTAGATGTAATCGATCTCGTTTCTACTTATTATTAGTAGAACACAACAATATTAATAATATACCCGGCATATGTTGGTAATGTCGTATTTCCGATGCGATATCAGTAAATTTATCTGCTGGTAAATGACAACAATTAAAGTTGAAAGTTTGACTCAAATTACATATTCTATTTCGTTTTCTGTCGTGGCGCAAATTACCAAAACGAATTTTTAGATGTGGTGCAAAATACGTGTTTATTTTTTATATTTTGGCGCAAATTACATACGTGCTTAAATGTACCTATTGGTGGTGCAAATTACAAGTAATTAAATTGGCGCAAAATACCATCCCCCGTAAAAATGGACCGTGTAAGGTTGTTTTTTCAAAAAAAAAAAATAAGTTTATACAATTATAAATTATGAATTTGAATAAGTTATGAATGAAATGAAGAACCATATTTTACAGTAGACATAATGACAGTTAAACTGGCTACTGACATAGAAAATCAATAAATTGAGCTTACTAGTAATCCCAAACTTAAACAAATGTTTATTGATACTTTTTTGGAAATGTTTTGGGCACACTTATGTACGGGAAATTACGTAAAACTAGCAGCTAAAGTTTTTTTATCTATCAAGGCCTACAAAGTTGACACAAATCGTGAAAATATTGTTACAAAAACAGTGGGTCGCGATTCAAAAAGGTTGAACACTCCTAGTCGAAACCATAGAAAAGATGAAAAATATTTTTATATAAAAAAATTTAAAATTCATTAGGTATTCACAGGGCCGTGTTAAGGGGGGGGGGCAAAGGGGTCATTTGCCCCCGGGTGCCACAGCTTGGTAAAATCAATGTGACTTCTCAATTTATACTTAATAAAAATTTTAAAGAAAAAATTACGATGATTACTTCCTTAGTTATATATTTGTCGTACCGATAATAAAATAAAAATTAATCGAATTCAATTTTATGTAGGTACTAAGGTACTAAAAATAATGATATAATAAACTGGTGAACTAATTAACCTAACCTAACCTAACTGGTCACAAACTTCCTATCGTAAGTTATTTACACTCGCACAGGTTTTCCGATGAGTGACTGCTGACCTAACCATAATAGTTAATAAATTTGCTAAAGAGAAAGCGAGAAAAAAATTGTTATAATTTGTATATGTAATGCAATTTTATTGAATAAAACTAAATTAAATTTAGATAAAGTTTTCAACATTATAACTATATGATAGCTTAATAAACTTATTACCCACTAAATCTATGTTAAGGTATTGTAATGTACATTTAAAATTGACAGAATTAGCTATTTCAGTTCTATCTGTTTTATGTCAACACAATATCAGGGATCAGGATCATCAGACAATTAAAAATATAGGTGATAATCTTTTGGACTCTCCAAAAAAAAGTCATCCTATACTTCTTCACATACTTGAAATACTAAATAATGTGCGAGGTAGTCACTAAGTGGATGATATAAAGAACAAAGGGGGACTGGGGCACTTAAAAATGAGTGCCCCTAGGCGCCAAAAAGCTTAACACAGCCCTGGGTTAGGTTAGGTTAGATCCACTCCAAATTTTAATAAAAATTATTTTAGGCATTAAATTGTACCGTCCCCCCGTCAAAGTAAAAAAAAAAAGTTGGGGTACGCAAAGAAAAAATAAAAACAGTAGAGGAGCTCCGTCCCCTTGCGCACCCCCCTCCCCCCGCCATCATCAATTCGAGCACTGGCTATAGATTTACAAAAAATATTAAAATATCTATGGTTGAAAAGGTGGATACCACTCTGCTGTACCGCGGTAGGTTACAACTGGATCACTAATGAATGGTCTTAAATTAGAATGCAATAATAGAATATCATCGTATCGAAAAACGGTCTGAGCGGAGATGGTCCGTCAGTTATAATAATATTTTTAAATTACAACAAAATAACTAAGATCGTTGTTCTTTGTTTAAATATTTAATTTCGTTCGAATTTGAATTTAAAATAGCAATAAAAAAAAAACTGTGTTTATATATTTTTATATAATATTTATTAGATTTTTTGGTGACAGTATGAACTACTTGAGGTAAGATACTTGATGGTAACCTAGGTACCATGGTATTCAATTTTTCAAAATTTTGATCTAATAAAAAAATTTTACTGCCATTTATTGAAAAAAAAAACTAAAAATTAAAATAGTTGAATGCCTACAAATAGTTCAAAACGAGTCAAAATATATTATGAAAATGTTATCTTTTATAGAAAATGACAAAATAAACATTTGGGGACAAATTAAGTATATACGGTTATTTGATTTTGAATTACAACAAAATAAGAAAATCCTTCCATGAGAATTTAATAATTTACAAATAAAACCCAAGGACAAATAAATTTGAACTTCAAACGCTCATAAAAATTTAGTTTGACTTTCCAGCAAAAATGTTTAAATTTGTTAAAAGTAGGAAAACTTATAAGAAATCTTATTTTAATTTTCAAATACAAGATATAAATAGAACATTTTTTATGAATTTCTAACTCAAAATAATTTTCAAATATTCGTTATTTTGATTTCAGATTCTTCAGATACTCATAAAAAATGATGGTGGATTTACGCTAAATTTTTTTAAATATCCATTAGCAGCAAGTTATAAGAAACTTTTCATCAAATTTTAAAGTTATTTTATCAAGCAAAATTTTTTTACCGACAGTAAAAAAAACTAATAAAAATCAAAATTTTCATATGTCTATGTAAATCAAAAATAGTCAAAATATTTTGAAAATGTAATGTATAGAAAATGATAATACAAACCCCATGCATATCCAAAGCCAATTATTTTAATCGGAGATAGTATATTTATTATTTTTTTATTAACTTTATAGTGAAATTATATTAATTTTTCAATAGAAAAAAATACAAATTAGTAATGAAAAATAAGTTTCTTTCGATGACTTAATAATATGGTCCGGAAAAAATATTTGTTATTTGGGCCATAGACATGTCGTTCATATAACCTTACTATGGGTTGCCAAGTTCCAACATTGTTCGAACAGATAGCCAATACCTGTGTAATATAAGAACTAACCTAACTACCTCAGGTGTATGCAATCTTTTTCTAAAAAAAATATTGTTATATTTGTAGTTTGACTATTCTCTCTTTTTTTATATAATGAATTTAAATGGTACCTACTCAAATAGTCAATTGTATGCTTTCTTTTTCCAACAATGTTGGGCCCTGGATCTCTCTCTTTGTTATGGGTCCATTTCTTTATAGGTTTATGGGCCAGACTCATTTTGTGGTTGTCCCAATAACGTTGCAATAATATTATTTATTTATTTCAGCCCATAGCGCCATATCGCCTGTATTAATTTCATATCCCTGCACATCTACTGTGTACATCAGATTCTTCCGTCAATATAATCTGTCTTTTATTTTTGGACTTCTCGTATTTATAAAATCGTATAAAATAGCATTATAATTTTTCATTTGAATAACAATAAATATTTCTATTTCAGTTTAATTTTTAATTCAATATTATTGTATAATTCATTCTATGTATTCTAAGTTCATCGGAAAGCAGCGTTCACTACTTCCGTACGGACGCTTATAATTATATTTACCTGAAGGAAAAATGCAAACTCTCCGGAGTTGCTTTAAAATTATGTCACAACAAATTATAAACTCAACAGACCAAAAAATAGACACATCCATTTTTTTTTTTAAATATGTATGTATTCATATAATTATAAAATTAAATGAAAATGTTAATTTGAAATCGATTAAAATTAGTATAATTGACTATATTATACAGCATAATTTAAATAATTGACTTTTAGCTTTGAAGCGAAGCGATGAATGTATTAATTTTACAATGATGAGTGTTTTTTTGTTAAAAGTGCTTGGATTTTCTTCAACAGTAACTTTTCTAATAGGAAAGTGAATCTAGTTGGTACTTTGGGGATTAAAAGTGAAAATTTCCCAGTAGTTTTCAAAAGCGACATGAAAAACAATTAGAAATTCATAAAAAATTTTCTTTTTAAATCTAAGATTTGAAAATGTAATACAAGATTCCTCATAAGTTTGTCTACCTTTATCAAAAAAAAAAAGTTTCTACAATAAAGTCAAATTAAATTTTTATGAGCGTTAGAAATTCATATTTTTACAAAATTTGATATTCACTCGATTTCTAATGTAACGATTTTCTTATTTTGTTGTAATTAAAAAACGAATGACTTTAGATGCTTGAAAATTTCACTAAATGTTTATATTAGCATTTTCTATACACGATACAATTTAGAAAATAAACTGTCATTGTAACAATATATATAAATTATAATATACTAAATTCTCCCGCAAAAACCTACCCGCAGCAGTAATCCGTTTTTAAGGTGAAAATGGTTAATGCAATAATGTACATAATTCAATAAATACAAATACCAATAACCACATTAAAATTTAAAATATTGAAGCATTAAATAGTGTGTTAAATTGACTAGTTTCATTTTTATGAATTGCTGTGCTACAGGCTACAATGATATAGTATACAATAAAATTATTATAACTATTAATACAACCGTAAATATTAAGAAAATGGTTATACGGCAATACGGTTATCATTATCAGTTAGGTTAGACAAGTTTAAAATATGTATCAATTTGACTGCTGTTTTCAAACTTGACAATATAATATAGATACTATAAAATATTGTCATAATAATATATAGTTACAATTTTGAAATTTCCAAATATTTTATTGACTATCTAAGATTTAAGGCCCAAGGCCCTAAAAATTGTCTTTATACTTACTCAAATAATTAGAATATTAGATGAACTTAAGTTAAATATTATTTCCTAAGTCTTTAATGGTAGAATAGTTTTATTAAATTATTTTAATAAGTAGATAATAATTTACGTTTTAAAAAAAAAATATTTTAGATTTATTTTTATTAATTAAAAAAAACGTATTTATCGGATTCAGTTTAAAGCTTAGACAAATATTATTATTACTTTTCACTATTAAATAAAATAAATATTTCCTAAAATGTTAATAATATAAAATACTTAAGTACGTAGGCGGTAGGCAATATATTCTCTACCTTTGCACAATTTTTTTTCACAAGTAATCCGAATGAAAATTAATGCTAAATAATTATCTACACTAACACAAAGTACCTACATCGCATAATATATTGTATTTTTTTTAAGTTAGAACACAATATACCTACGACCTACACATATTATTATTAAAAATGATGATAATATTAACTTTTTACAAATTAAAACAAATGTCAAATTGTTTATATAGTACTGCCTTGAAAACAGATAACATTTTATATATATTTTATGCTTCGCCTATTTTTTTGTTATTGTATTAAAAACTTAGTAACTATAAGACCAGAAAATAGTAAAACTTATGTAAAGCAAACAAAGTTATAATAATTTAGAAGTAAATATTATTTTTTAACTACTTTTATGTTTTTGAATCTGTGAAATATGATAAATAATATAACCTTGTAAAAACGGTGCTTGAATTAGAAAGGAAAAAAAGAAGGAAGATGCAAAAATATTAAAAAATGTGGATACACATAGATTTAAATATCTAATTGATTAGGATAATAATTATATTTTAATTATATAATCATATTATAGTGTACCCCTTACAATTATTATTAGGGGTACACTAAAATATTTTTAAAAAAGGACAAATCCGTCCCCTCACGTTACCCTCCAAATCAAGCACTGTGTAGAATTAGAATACCGTGGCATATTGGCATAAAAGGAAGCTCTTTAAGTTAAATAAAATCATTTATTTCAGAGAGGACTTAGGCGTTCTTAGCAAGTTCGAATTGAAGTAGTGGAGTAACCAAAGCGGTAGACAATTGGATTCCTTGGGAATTAAATAAATGTATGAATTAGGTTAATTTGAATTTTTTTCCTGAATAATTTATTATTTATTAATTACTAGCTGATCCCGCACACTTCAATGCTCATAAAAAATGGCAACTCTTAAAATAATTATGATTGTTAAACACTTTTTGGGTGTAACTTGCTGCTGTAAGCGCAACTCATCCACCTTGGTAGGCAATGTTCGAAAATTCTATTTGAAGCAAGCGTGTACCTGATCTGCCCGAGTAACCAATGGCAACCAATAATAAATAAATACTAATTTCTACTAATTATTTCTCCTATAACCAATAGTAAACAAAAATTTACATAATAAATCTCAAAATCCCTGTTTGAACACATCTCTGGGTTCAACCTACCAGATCCAATTGTGAACAATAGTCATCCCATGAACCACTCCACACACAAAAAAATTCATAAAAATCGATCTAGCCGTTTAAGAATGCAAATAGGACACACACACGGACACACAGGGACGGACAAACATTCTTTTATATATATAGATAATATGAAGTTACTGGTACATAATATTATGCGACCAATTGGATATTTAAATCAAAATTTCTAAAAACTCTATACGACAAAAATACGGAAGTAACATTCTAAAGTAAAATCAAGAAAACTATTACAGAATATATTTTTTTGTTTATTTATAGATTCAACAGCTAAACAATCATTTCAATCATCACAATCATAAGAGATAGTTGGTTTTCACATAATTTTGTATTGATCAGATCTTTTGCTTAAGTGCACTTTCATAATATTGTCGATTATTACAAAGGTTATGTTGAAAGCTATGACAAAGTTGTAACAGAGATTGATTTGTGGCATCAATATTTAAATGAAAATATTATTAAACCCTATAACGTAGGGTAAGGTAAGAATACCTACGTTTTCTGCAATATTTTAATTTTTAAGTGAGTTATGAGTATGTAAAATCTTAATATTTTAAAATGCTCATAATTCACATAAAAATTAAAATATTATAAAAAGCCAATGAGAAAACAAAGTAATGTTTTTACCTAAAAGTTTAATAATAAGTCAATTCACTCTAATATCAAAACTAACAGCACACTATTGAATGAAAATTTGGTATGTCATACGTGTGTAAGACGGAGACAACATAACGTCTTATTATCCTAACATGGATATAAGTAAATTAAGTCGAACAAAAAGTTTTTGTGTATATAAACTACAAACAAATATTCATTTATACAAACATATTATACATTATATAAAAGTCTATTTTATTTATTTAACCAACTCTTTATATGTATAAAGAAGAAAATATTTGATTTTCTTGGGCCATAACAAAATTCCTATGTGAGCCACCCTATAGCATAACCTATGTAGGATGAAAAACAAAACTATAAACACTCTCTGGGTCTCAAGGGATATGTGTGCACGATTTAGTACCAATTAGTTCAGTAGTTTCCAAGATAACTGAAATAATTAAACAATTTTTTTCTAACTACCTAGTAAATACTACACTTGGCTCTAAATTTAAAATTAACACTATAACTAGTATAAAGAATAAAATTAGAAAGTTACTTTATAATAGCCAGGTTCTAAATCGTCCCCAGCAGTTTCAACTTCTTCAGCACCAGCATTAATTGCATGTTCTACACAATCTTCTGTTGCGTTTACCAAATCTGGAGATGGTTTAGCTATTAGGATTCCTTTGTGAATAAACAAATGCTTAGCTCCAGAATCACAATATGCTAAACTTAAAATAAAATACAAAAAAG
This sequence comes from Sitobion miscanthi, assembly GCA_008086715.1. NCBI lineage: Eukaryota > Metazoa > Arthropoda > Insecta > Hemiptera > Aphididae > Sitobion > Sitobion miscanthi. The sequence continues at coordinate 5,907,008 of CM017802.1, read as the reverse complement.
GTAATTAGTACATCAATTAGATGATTTAACTAAATACTTTAAAATGATCAGTTTTTTGAACATAATAAAATTCACATTGAATTTATTTTTATCTATGTAGGTACTGTTTATTTAAACAATTTAATTTAATAAGGCATTTTGCTGAATTAATTAAGGTCAAAATAAAAGTCCTTTCAAATGTTATAATACTGTAGCATATTTAATATAGTTGAAAATTGTATGAATAATATTTATCATAAATAGGTGGGTGTTCTAATTTTGAAGAGTTTTTTGATGTTACTTTAACAAGTGTCATTAAATCTTTTTTCCTAAAATACTGTAGGCTGTAAAAAAGGAGCATATTATTTGTAAGCCAATAACAGATTAAAATATGAACTATTCTAATAATAATAAATAAACGAGAGAAAAAACCGAGAAAGTCGCTCCGGTGTATTTATAGCAAGTGTGTACCACGTCATTGAGGTCACTGTAATGGATATTGTGTTAAAATTTAATTCAATGATAAATAGTTGTGTACGAAAAACAATTCTGAGACAGTCTATTTCTAAGGATATTTAATAATTTATTTATATTACTATAGTATATTATTAATTTATTTTTCTATTACTTAAATGGTTGAACTTTTGCGAATAATATTATATAATGTATATTATAATTGTTATTCAATTCAAAGTCAATACTGACATACCTTAAGACAGTATGAATAGGTTCATGGAATAAATTGCTTCAAATGAGTATAAATATTTCTAAATGTCATTATATATAGAAAATTATAAAAGTCCTTCCAATTGATATTTTTTTAAATTAGAACAAAATAACTAAATTCGTTAATTTAATTTTAAATATACGATTTTATCAATATTTGAACTTCCGTGTCTAATAAACCGTGTATATTTATTTTTGATATTTTTAAATTGTAGTTGGAACAACTTATAAAGAACTACAAAATAATTTATAAAAAAATAGATAAATATGAATAACATCATTGTACAACCAATACAATCATCATTCCACTAAGAATCTAATTTATCAACAGTTTTTACGATATATGTTGAGAATTGTTATATAAATATGATTAATTACATCATAAAATTCTTACCCTGATTTTCGTACTAAAGTATTTAAATTTTGCTTTAGTAGTTTTGCATTTTCTGTTAATGATTGAATCAGTATAATTGAACCTCTAGGTCCTTTAATTTCATGCCAATGTGGATCTGCTTTACTATTCGACTGAAAAATAAATAATTTATAGAAAATATTTTGTCATCAATATATATTTTTTTGCACCCATGCATTTTTATATTTAACAGACTGCAACAGTAGTTATACAGGAATTCATTGTTATTTAAATTTAAATGTAATTATGGTTTTTATTAATAAAGTACTAGTAAAATTACTTTCTTAAAATAATAAAATCATATTATTTGATATCATAAAATTTGAAATTAGAAAATAAAAAAATAATATTTATTTCTATACAGGTAGGTCGTGGGTGTTGATTTTTTAATTTACAACAAATATTTGAATTTCCAGTCTATTAAAACAAAAAATATATTGGATATATTTGAAAAATAATTGCTGTAGTAATTAACAAATGTTTGTACATGTGTTTTTATAGTATTTAAGATAGTATCTTTCGGCATACTGTTCTTTTTGGCCATTTCAATTATTGATGCCAACTTAGAGTTGGTTTCAGGATTTGAATCATTTTGTTCTGAAAAAAAAAAAATATTAATTTAAATAATCTTTTTAATTGTTAATCTGTAAAATCTTTATTTTCAGATCTAGGTATTATGATATATTGGCATAAATAAATACATTGATTGAGTTAATCTTTTAAAATGTGATATAGGTATTTTAATTGTACTTTTATTATGTGAAGCAATTTCAAGTTTAAAGTAGTAGGTAGGTACTTGAATTTATATTTATTTATTGAAAAACTTAACTTAAGTAAGGAAAATGTATAAACCTGTGTTACAGTTTGGATACAAACCATAACCATTACTTAATTACATTTAATAGTTTTGACTTTTGAGAAACAAAATTAAAAACCAATTTAAAATAAAAAGACGCATCAATAATAAAAAATATAATATACCAAACCATAAAAAACTATTAAGAGTAATTAAAAAATAATATAAAGAAGATTTTGTCTGATAGCATAAATACATGACATAAGAAATTTGGCATTATTATACAGCTTATATTTACCTATATTGATAGATAGTAAATTATAATATTAATTGCAATGTTTTCATGAGTTTATATATTGATACTGTAAAAGTATAATAGGTATAATAATAATTAATTAATATGTATTATGTAATACACTAACACTTAAGTAATGAGATAAATATGTAATTGATCTATGGAAGGCATACGGTTAGGCAAAACATAATCATTAAATATTTAAACTTAAAATATAGGTACTTATAACATAACCATAATCTGAATTGAAACGCTAATAACAGAATGCAAATATTACCCCTGATGGCTAGTTTCATTTGACGACTAAACCTGGCAAACATTAGTGATTTCTGTTGGTCGTTGGCTCCTTTTATGTGCTTTATATTGGACCATTTGTTATGACCAGCATTTCTTTTAAACACTATATTACTTAAGGCGAGCCGGCAATGGTCAGCTGCTTTGAAAAATGTGTATCTGTACATTATAGAATGAGCACAAGACGTATATTTCATAAATTTTAATATTGTATGATATTTAACTGTTCTAATAAATTATATTAATTTTTAGTTTTTAATATTTTTTACAGGAAATAGGAATACAAGAGTACAAAACTATAAAATCCGGTGATAAGTAGTATCAGTGATATGCTACCTGTTATCATTGACAATAAGCTTAAAGATAACACGTACAAGACCATAGATAATGATATTAATTATTGGTCTTTAATTACGTAGTACGTACCATATTTTAGTACCTAGAATGCCTTGATAGAGATTATTATCAAAGCACTCTATTAGTACCTAGTACCTACAACCGAATCCAAAAAAGATCAAAGAAAAAAAGAACATTAAAATTTAAAAAAAAAATAAAATATATTAATTGATTATGAAAATGTTAGCATATTATTGGAATGACAAATAAAAAATTTCAGTGTTTCACTAAAATTCACATTTGTAGTATTAATGACGTGTAAAGTACTTTAGTGTGTAAAATAATCACTATTACTACGCACACATTTACATGTACTGCAACACACACATTGCCTATATTGAACTCCTTAAAAACTTATTACAAAGAAAAAGCATGTCAACCTATGGATCAATGTTAAACACAAATACACAATTATAAAAAAGTGTGAAGAAAACAATTTGTTTCCAGATCCAATATTTGTACATGTGGATTTTGAAAGGATCATGCTTCTAGCAATTATAATTGTTTTAGGAGATCATAGGTATAACAATCAAAGGTTGTTTTTAACGGACACTATCTATTGTTTGAGTACATTTTGTACGGCGAAAAAAAATTGATAAAAATCGATCGCAGACACCTTGTACGATATAAATAAACCAGGAAATATATTTTACAAAATAAGATAAAATAAAATTGCTCAAAACTTTAGATCACGAATCGTGATTGCAATCAGTATGAGACATGAGTTTGGTGACACAGCTAATATACTCCATACAACCTATACACTAAAATACAATATGGACCAAAACAAAACTACTAAACATAATCCAAACATTTTAAATATGGATATGAATTTACTATTTTAAGAATAAATAATTATAATAATAAAATAATTACAAATACACAATTACTTGAAATAATTTGCAATAGGTACTTTTAATTTTTAAATGTATATATTGTGACTAGAGCCCGGATTTATATGCTGTAAAAACCTCAGAAATATGCACTATATAATATGCACTTATGCTCTTATTTGATAGAAATATACCCTATAAAATAAAAAATATGCAAAAAAATCTTTATTGTCATTATTTTTTATATTATGTTTACATAAAAGTATACTATATTTTTTTGATTCATTTTAGCCTACTAGACGTAGTTGCACTTATTTTAGGCATTTTAAATATAAATAAATAAAATCGAATGAATGTTACGCGCACTTGGATCACGACAAACACGAAGAAACAAACACGAATAATGTATGATTTACTGAAACCTACTCAATAACAGATTATTACTTATCTAGATAGGTCTCAGATAAGATAAGAAAATGACTTCATCAAATTACATGAACTATAAATGTAATATAACTATAAATACGTTATTTTAATTAAAATAAGCAAAATATTACATAATATTATAATATTATTATGCATTTAAAAACCGTATATATATGTGCAATAAAAAATCGTAAAATACAGAAATATGCAGTACATGTCAAAAAGACCAAAATATGCAGAAATATGCAAAATAAAACTTTATATTTCGGATCAATTGATTACAAATAAAACTTGTAGCTTACCTAGCTATTTTTTTGGACTGTTCAGAAAAAACATGCAAATGCATATAAATCCAGGCCTTGATTATGACTTATAATAGACAGTGGATTTTTAAAAAATTTCGAAGCCTGTATACATAGCACGAATTTATAAAACTATTATAAATATTATTATTTATGTCTGATAACCACGATTTAAGATAATTATCTTAAATCGTGCTGTTAACTACAAACTACATGTGTTTTGTAATAACAAATCATGTGATATACATTTTTTTCTACGTCAAATAGTACAAACTGTCCGGCATATAGGTACATTTTATTACTAGGTATCTGAAAAAGTATAAACTGTCCGCCATATTGACTGTTGTTACTACTTTTTTTTTTCCTGGAAAAAACCATTACATGGAGGCCGTACTGGTGTCGCGTTGCTTAGCTCCCATGTAGCATCGTTTATTTGATATACATTTTTACACATGTGTTTCGGCTCACATGGGGAAGTGGCATACCTTCCTTAGCGATCGCTAGTATGTATCCGCATACCCCTTACCCCATGATGCCTTACAAATCCTTACATTGGCATTTGGTTTAGCCAAATGGGGATAGCCGAGTCATGCCCCGTGCGATCTCCTCACATTTTAGCGATTTAGTTTTGCAGTTTCAAACTGTGTTCGACGTCTTCCCGAACCGGTCTGCGCCCGCCGTCCTAGACATCTCGTTCAGAGGGTCCTCTTCTGGAACCGGCCTGGGCCAGCCTCCTAGACTTCCCGTTATGCGCCATGACTCGGCGGACTGTTGTTACTTCCTAAAACAGTACAAAATGTCCGCTGTTTTAATTTTTTCTAGGTGACCGTCCAAAGTGTACTAATGTTATTTTTTAAATAAAATATAAAATAAATAAAATGGTTTTTATTTTCATAAAATATATAACAGATTATAAATGCATATGTTTAATCAAATTAACTACTTACTTGAAACAATAAAAATTTAAAAAAAAAATAAGTAGGTAGATATAAAGAAATATACCTATAATTAATAATTAATAAAAATGGTTGAAAATTCCGACATAAAAATGATAAATTTTGTAAAAGACATTTGAATTCTGATTCATTTGTTATTTCATAACTTATATTTTTTAGCCTTTGTTCATAATATTTTTTTATTTTTATTTTTGTTAAAACTGTACCAGTTTGAATATTTAACAATTTAATAATTGCTTGTGAATTTTATTTAAGTAGTTCAGACGTTCAGTTGATCAAAAATAAACATCTATAATTTATAATTATATTTATGAAAATATTTGAAAATATTAGACAATAGGCATAAATTAATTTCATATAAAATAATAATATTATATTATTAAATAGTAATCTTTAAAAAAAGGGGGGAAATGTTCACATCAAAAATATATCAGGGGGAAAATGTTCTATGACACCGAAAACAGTCAGGGGGAAAATGTCCAGGGGGCAAATGTACACGATTTGTCTCCGTCTTACACGTGTACAACATAGCAAATTTTAAGCTCAGCAGATCACGTTTAGCTCCGTTAATTTTAAAATTCGAGTGAATTGGCCTCTTATAAAATTTAGAGGTAAGAATATTATCTAGGGCATATAAACGGCTTTTTGTTATATTTCAATTTTAAAGTGAATGATGAGAATTTTAAAATTGTAAATTGTTTATACATTTTTTAATACTCATAACTCAATTTAAAATTAAAATATAGCAAAAACCCAATGAGCTACATGTGTAAGACGGAGACAACATATGTGGTTGCAACGTTCTCTTAATTCGTGAAAACAGTTTCACGTGCCGTATGTCATTTATTATTACATACTATTATATAATATTATAATGACAATTGACAATTTCTAAGTAAAATGTACTAAATTACATATATTATAGTGACCCTTCTGGCTTCTGTCATCTTGCTCCGGCACGTGGCATACTCCTTTTTATTTTAATATTCTCAATGAGAAAATGGCAATTTGAACATTTTGAACAACTGGACGTCCATAACTACAAACGAACACCTTCAATAATCAGTAGATAGTGTACCTATATATAAATGTATCATGCATTTTTTACTATTAAGTATTATTGATATAAATAGTTAATACAATTGGTCGTTAATCATCGTCCATCGTTTGTCATTAGGTTACCTTATTCATGAGTTCAGTTTTTACCTATTAGCTTTTGTATTTTTGTGTGGGCGTATGGTTTTCTTAGGAAACGGGTTGTTATTGACGAAAATCAAAATAGAATATTAATACAATATTATACATACCTAATACCTATCTTACTCATTGTTATTGCCATGGAAATACTCTAATTTATTTTATATTCTTAATTAAATTATAATAAAAATTATTCAGTACCACCATTGATTATTAATATTTAATACTAGTTACTACCAGGTCCTTGGAAAATTATTTATTATCGCCGACGACCGATGAAGGTACACAATATAGCTAATACTCTAATAGCTTATAGCTCTAGCCTATAACAGTGGTTTTCATATACTTTATTAACATGGCACACCGTGCTCCTCAAAAAATGTTCAAATAATGACAAACACAGATCAGCTCAATTTATCATTATTATTTTGTTCAACTTCAACAAACATCGCATAGATCAGGTATTTAATATTGTCTATTTGAATTACCAACATAAAATAAAAAATTTTGACCATGATGGATTACGGAATATATACCTATATGTAATATGAGTATAATATTTAAATATTTTGATTTTACGTCTGTATGTCCCCGATAATGATACACTCATAATATAACGCGAATAATAATACACATTAGAAATAGATATGTTAAGCACATCTTTTTACTCTATAAATATCCGTAATTAATATTATTTTGAAATAAACCAAATTTCACATTTATCCATGGATTACAGCATATTTTCAGTGTTCTAAAGAATCATTAGAATCATTTTTATCTGAATTTTAAAAACAAGACTGATAGCTGATAGGTAATATTTATTTTTTTCACAGGCATTAACAATAACTATACCTACTGAATACATCGTATACTTCTGTATTATGTCGTATATTGTTTGAAGTAGGTTTTGTGTCTAATATAAAAATACAAATAGGATTTTATTACTTTATAAATACAAATTTAGATTTATAACAAGACCTTAAAGATTATAAAATTATATAAAAATAAAGTAAGTCCGTTATAAAATTAAATAAATATGGGGCCTCGCAAAATTTTGCAAAATTTTTTATATACATAATATATACTGTGATACTATTGTTTTGAAAACATTGCTTGCTTTGTAAATGGCGACCGACTTCAATGATACGAAGAATCTAGTTGTTGTAAATATCTATGGTTTTTGAAGAGCATTATAGATGTTCCTAAATAGTCCTGATGTCCCTTTATAATAGATAGTACCTTAGGGCCCGTATTACAATAGCCAAACTAAGGTTAAACCACCGAATTCGGCCGGTAAAATCAGTGGGTTTAGCGTAACCGAGGGTTTAAACTATGATTGTAAAACAGGCCCTTAGTTTTTGTATAAAAATAGGAAACTACGAAAATTACTAGTGATAACTTGTGGTTCATTAAAAGAAATAATTTGCGATAAACTTGGGCTGTCAGTGAGGCTATTTAAAAGTTTATATCCAAAAAATACATAATAATATTTCGTCTAGATCTCAATGAAATCATATTAAAGTATAAAACGGTCACTCCACTTCTAAAATAGGGTGACTGGTGAGATTTAATGTATGTCCTATACTCCTATTATACACGAAAGAAACGTCGTTGTACTTTAAAAAATATGTTATTTATTAGTTCTAGCTAACTAGGATTCTAAACTGCTGATCCAAAACGTTTTAACTTGTGTAACAAAGATTTATAAATATAAAATTTATCAAAAAAAGCTTAATAGCTTAAAATATTATTTATAAATTTAAACAACTACGTACTTATTTTTATTTTTAGGATTTTACTCGTATATATTTGATAATATTTGATGCATAGCCACATAGGTATTCAAGTAAATTAACATGTTTATAGACACATGTATAATAAGCTGTAACCTTCCTTTACTAAGTACAATATTGTCTGTACTGTGCCCGTGTAGAGCACTAGAGCCTGAATAGAGGTCTGTTAACGTGTAGGTTAGGTTAGGTGCCTATTAAAACTAGGTTTGCTGAGATTCCTTGGTATTTAGATCGTAGTTAGTATCAACTTAATTGTTAATATTATTAATACCTAAAAAAATAATAATTATTAATTGTTAATTTTTAGTACTACGATACGATATTGGTACTTACGATACGGAGGATGAGGACGCCACACTGTACATGTATGATATACGTATAGGTACCTTTTTATGTCTCAGTTTGTTCAAACGCACAACATAATATCAAATTTGCGTTCAGAAGTTCCAATTTATAAAAAAACTATAAAATATTTATAGAAAAACTGACATAATTACATAAACATGAGTTAGGTAATAATAAACCTCTAATTTTGATAAGTCAATTCACTTTAATATTATAACAAACGATATAAATTTAAAACAGCTTATCGCAATAATAAATTCAAAATTGTATACTATGTTGCAGTATTGTAAGTACCTTTGTAAAGACAAAGACGACACATTCGGGTGTGACATCCTCTTGAATATAATATATAATTGCGAACGCCGAATGGGATTTTTTTATGATAACAACATTTTATTTTATTTTTTATGTCCTAAAATCTAAATTTGATGATAGATTCACTCTAAAATGAAACAAAACAGAATTAAATGAATTATTCAAAACGTAAATTTGCTATGTAATTAATCATGCGTTAGTAAGATGGAGACAACGCATGCGGGTGTGGGCGTATGGCGTCCTTTTTAATATAGTATTTAGTATATTAGTATTATTTACTATTTGGTGTACTCAATTATAGGCTCAATGGTAGTACGTATACACTTATAGTTACTATAGTTATATGCCTAGTTATAGACTAGTTTTATTGGCATAACATGGCCCGTATTTATGACCGTATTGGTATAATTAGAAAATAATTTTGTTCTATTTCGTTATCAAGTATGTTCTCTACTGCGCTATCTGTAGAATTTTAACTTAAAAAAATATCAACAGGTAAATCCAATGCTCAAAAATTCAATGTCAAGAAATAAATTACTGTTCGACATTGTATTTGTGTACACCTTATTTATCTATCTTGATTTCGTGTAATTTTCTATATATATTGTACTCGTGAATCGGTAAACCCGTGTCAGACATCGTACGTCTCACGTAAAAATAGTATTACGCAGTGTCCTACAGTTCAACGTAGATATTATGGAGAATACGAGTATCCGAGTACCCGAACGATTTATATAAATATAATATTATTATATTCTGAATTTCTTACCTAACTGTTCGAATTGCGTTTGATGCGATTAAATACAAGCTGTTTTTCGTCGTGTTTGCGTATAATTGAACGTGTATATTTAGACATTTTAGGTACCTATTAGTATAATATATCTACTTATTTTAAAAACATAATTTTAAATTTATTGGAAAACGAAAATGTTTATTTATACTCTCGTGGTTCTCATTTCATTATTTATTATGAAAAAATATAATGTATTGTAGGTACCATTGATTATAAATACTAGTATTTACAAGTATTTATAATGAATGGTAGTACCTATATATTAGTCTATTATAAAGTAGTATTTATAGCCGGGTTAGGTTTTAGACTTCTGTAAGCCAAACTCTGGTAATAGCTTTAATAAATACCTAATAATATAATATATTATGTATATCATTTTTATGATCGGTACTTTCTCAAAACAATTGTTGTTAATTTGTTATTGAAATATACATTATATTTTGTATACTTATATCAATATCTGATTTTTAACCTAAATAGTACACGCAATTTAATTTTCAAAATCAGATAGTATTCTAAAATGTTTGACAAAAGTACAAAGAATTTTAGTATTCTACCAATTATGTTTATAAAATTTTCGGAGATCTTTAAAGTCGTAAAAAATATACTTGGTTGAAGTCTTCTCAAATCTCAATAATGTTGCAGTTTTAAGTTTTAAACTAAATTTTTAAACCCAATTGAATAAACAGGACGATACATTTTTTGCTTATTAAATAATATTTAATATTGTCTTTGTAGGTTCTTGGTAGTAGTGTAGTACTATTGTCTATTACTATAGCTACTTATTAATTTTAATAAATTATAAAAACAATCAAGTCGGGTATCCATATAGCCCGTAGGTAATATAATATGGAGTTGTGCAGTTATAAAAAATAATTGTTCATAGTAAAACATACATCACAGTATAATTAATTAAATATAATTTGTTGGTTATGAACGACCGTTATCGTACTAAAAACATTCATTGTATTCATTTTGACAGATATTCAAGTCAATCACAAATATAATTTTTTAGATACGATAAAACGGCGTTTTTATATAAATATTAGCTAAATTAGCCATTTTACCAATTGACCACCAGAAGAAGATAACTAAAAAGTACCTTATACATTATGAATAATGTAAAATTCCTAATTAATTTTTCTGTAACTACCGTAAAGTAATAATTTTAAAACTATGAGGGCCCCTGGGATGAATCCCACACAGCCACCTCCACCTCAAATTCCAGCATTGCGTGAGGCGAAACGACGTACGCGAAGTCACGAACGCAAAACGAAGTACTCCTGAATCCCGTCGACCAGTACTTCACGATATTTTTTCTATGATAAGTAGAAAATAGAAGATTTAGGTAATAATAAATATTGAAATATTTTATTAACTATAATATTTATTATTTATATAATTATTTTTTTTTTACAGTGAAAAATAATAATAATATAGTCATAGGCACGATGCCACCGAATTAATTAATTTAATCCGTGGTCAAATTAAATGTATTAATTCCGATCGTCTTTCGTGAGGTTGAAATAAATTCGATTATCGCGCGACCCAGCAGCTGCAGGCTGATATATTATATTATTATTATATCCGTGTCACGCGCTTATCAGTTATCACGCATTTACGCGCTGCGGCAATAGTGGCGGTGGTGGAGGTAATAGTCGACCACCTCCGTAAAGCGCTATCTCCATGAAAACATCGTCGTAATAATACAGCACTATCCCGCGGCCGCCGGCGCCTGTAGAACGCACAGTCGTGTTTTCCAAGATAACTTCAATTTCGCTGTGACGCTGTCTCGCAGTCTCGCAGGAGAGTTTAAGCTGTATGGGTCTTGCTTGCGCGTCATCCTTCTCGCGTATCCGCATTACCTACAATCATATTATTGTCATTATTTCTGATACAGCTAGCCTGCTGCATTTTCTGGCTCTTTGTCCGATCCGTACGATTTCTTTCTTTCGAATCGATTTATTTTTTTTTTTCTTTCTCAATCGCCCGTAACGCGCTCACTAAACTCAACCGCAGTCGTTTCGTGTGTCAAGACTTGAGAGCAGCTATACCATACCGTCGCTCGGGCTGACGTGCCTCAACTCCGGCGAGTAACCGTAGCTGCACCGTCGGCTTCGGCGGTGGTGGCCGCAGGAAATCTCGCCGCCACACATCATCTCGCCATGCCTCCCAGATCCCGGAAGAAGCCATCCAAGCCGGCCGAGCCAGCCAAGCCGACCACGAAGTCCGTGTCGGACTTGGAGACCATGGAGATCATATGTGCCATGATAGGCATGACGGAACCCGAAAAGCCGCCTCAAGTTCGGGGTCGATTTTTAAAAGGTAAATAGTCAGAAACACAGACGCGCGCAATGGCTGTGTCGCGATTTTACGCGTCACTCGTCACGGGATGTCGTCTCGTCCCGCCTATGTTGACGACGCTCGGCGAGTCGTGTACGTTCCGCCCGAAATTATCAATTATTGCTATCGAACGATCCCCACAGTCCTCTGCTGCATCATGTACCGACAGACTCCACTCATATGTTATGACAATTGTGTCTGAGGTGTTCCGTTTCTGGCTCGCACTTGCGCCAGTGGTACATTTGTTTTCTCGTGCTGGTAATCGATTATTAGACGTGTACAGCAGCAAGACCGTGTGTTTTCGTGGTCTGGGCGCCCGCCGTTTGATCCTTCCCATTGCAGCAATTGATGAAACCCTACTACCTAGTACCTAGGAACTTAGTATTTTTTTTCGACTTGGAACACATAGGCTGTTATGTTTTCTGTGTTTCAGTTTTAAAAATCCACATTGATGACTTGTTGCGTATTTTTTTTTTAAATTTTATGGTATAGTTAGTCGAACAATTAAGATATATCTACAGGACGTACACTTCTTAATTCTATTAAAAATGTCAAGGATTGCACATAAGAAAATGCTAAAATTGAATTCCCCAGTTAAGTTTTAATTTTATTGTAATTTATAATAACCCTATCACTTTAAAAAGCTTAAAGGTTTGGTATAATTATTTGTCAGTCAAAAATAAAAAATGCCTATTTCTGTTGGTTATCTACCTTTTATATAATGTACATTTTTATATTAGATGGGTACTTATCATTAAATTTTGTTGTAAAAAGTTAGAAATAGGTTATTTGTGTGTTAACATTAATTTAATACTTTAGTTTTATTTACAAACGATTATTATTTAAGCACTGAATGTGTGCTATGCTTCTGTACAGAATACTTTTAAGTTCGGTTCTTTCCTAAGTGCCTATAATATATATACCTACTTACCGTTTGTGTGGTTTTTGTTTGCAGATGAAATTTGCATACTTAAAAATTATGGTTTAATAGTCTTTTTTTGTGACTAAGCAAATTCTAATTATTTGATGTTAGAAATAAGCGGAAATAAGTGAAAAAACAACAAAATACATTTTTGATCTACTTGCCTTTACTTATAATATGTTCTTATTAAATATTATAATTACTATGGGTATTAGCTAGTTAAATACATATATAATGATAATGGGATCTGTTAGTTATTATAGAAGTGGTAAGCATTGTGAATGTTTCAAAACCAATTAATCATTTAATTTTTTTGATTAAATTACTATCTTTAGGAAGATTAACAGAACTTTTTGCTAGTATTAAACTATAAAATGATTCTGTGAAGGGAATAAATTCAATTTTAATTGCTCAATTTGATCATATTAATGTAATCATATAGGAAGGTATATCACAATATTATATATAGTTGTGTACATATATTCTTACAATTAATTAGGTTTAAATCATATTTTATCCTATTTTTTATTTTTAATACCTACCATACATTTTATATCATGTAATAACTAATAAAGGTAGAACTCTTACTTGAAGGTAGCAAAACTTAAACATTGAATAAATGTATATATAATTGTATGTACTAATGTACTAACTGCTAATATCAGTAATAAATACTTACATACTTAAACAATACATTTAGATCTTATAATTTAATAAATTATTTTTTTGATGGATATAAGATCAAGAATTGTAATTTATACTTGGTAATTTTTTTGTTGATTGGTTTTATATAATGTTTAGCAAATACATTAATCATTATGGCAACTGTTAAATATTATTATTTGTATCTGTTTTTTAGGTGAAAAAGTCTATTGCAAATGGGATGGTATTTATTATCGGGGCAACATTTTGAAGCGTTTAACGGGATCAAATTATTACTCTATTCATTACTGGAAATTTACCAAACGGTTAGTACATTTATATATTTTTAATTTAAAAGAAATGTATGATTATTTTATCCATCAATATTTTTTAGTTGGGATATGCCAGTGAATCAGAAAGCGCTACTTAGATTTGATACTTGGGGTAATGAAAAATATGTTAAAAAATACAATGCTTTTTCTAGGTAAATATTGAGTTAAACAAACTAAAATCTTCTATTAATTAATTAATATATATACCTATATGTTTTTATTTTTGTAGAAAAGTAAAAAAAGCAAAACAGAAACTCAAGGACGAAATAGATGTAAGTAATTAAACCAAATAGAATTGCTAGAAATAGAATTGACAGCAAATTTGAAATAAGATTATTTTAGTAAATAAATTAAGAAAACGCTACACCTGCATGTGTTGTCTTCGTTCCACAAATGTAAAAAAAGCAAAAACGGTTTTGCGCAGGTAAGAACAACTTGGGCTGTAGTCTAAGTTAAACAACCAAATGTTCACACTAAAAAAGGAGTACATTAAATGTGCAATATTGTTTTTAATTTTTCGATATCACAAGTACAAAAAAAGTTTTTATTGTTTAAAAATGCTTTATTTTTGAGTTTTTTAAACTTGAATTACTTTTTTATTAATTCTGATATTGAAAAAATAAAAACAATGTTGCATGGTAAATGTTCTCCTCTTTATAGTATGACAATTTGGTTGCTTAGCTTGAACTACAGCCTGAGTGGTTCTTACCTGTGCAAAACAGTTTTTGCTATGTTTTACATTTGTAAGACTGAGACACCACATTGATTTTTAGATTTTAAAGTCAATGTAAAGTAGTTGGTTATATAGTTGTTTCTCTCTCACATGTATAGTTATTTATTTATGTGAACTGTTCTAAGTTTTGAGTAATAACTTAATTATTTTACCTAAACACTTAAAAAGCCTAGAACTATATTTTATAGTAACATATTTAAATTTATATTGCATTTTTCCAGTTATGAAATTGTGTAATACTAAATTTCACTGTGTATTAAGGATACAAATTGTATTTATATTGTCTAGAGTGTAGGTACTTACACATAAATACAAATAAAATAATAACAAATAGTTTTTTAAATAGGTTGGATATTTAAGTATTCATTTTGTAAAGATAATGATAAAAACGTCTCCAATAGTTGAGTACATGTTAAGGAATGTACTACTTATCATTTGTAGTTCACTTATCATCCATAGCTTTTTATTTACATTTTACCCAAATGGTTGTTTGGTCCAACTTTTAAAGCAAATATTTATCAAACTTTTTGTGTATCACTATAACATATTTACGTTTAATAAGTGAGTTACCATATTACATTTGTAATATAGATTTCATCTTGATTTTAGAGATGGCCAATAAAACACAATTTGGTTTAAAGATTATCTATAATATTTTAATATGTAACTTATAATACTATAGAAGTTTATATCATTGAGTATATATTGTATAGAGAAACAATGTACATTAAAAACGTATTACGCTCCCGGGGAGGTGGCTAATAGATGGCACATGGAAAAATGTTATGCGGAGGCAAAAACAGCATAGTAATTCTACCTTTTATTTATGATTGTACACATTCGCCAGTGTCAAATTAATTAATCATTAAAATAATTACCTTTATCCTACTATGTACAATATAGCAGGAAAATGAATTATTATATTATTATTATTATGTCAAACAATAAAATACAATTAATAATAAATATTAATTAATTTCACGTATTAATAAATAAAATAATATTGTTAGTGACTGGTTGCTAGCGCGCTCTGTTGTCAGCGTCAATGAACTAATAATAAGAGTAGCATTAAATATCAAACATTGTTTCTCTATATAATATATACTCAATATTTATATGTATAGATAATCTATCTATCTATAATATTAATCTAATTATATAAAAATATATAGCTTTCCGTTATTCTCTCTAAAACTCAAAAACGGCATTTGGATAATTTTTATTTTTTTTTGTTCGTAACTCCCAACGTAAGGTTTGTATGAAATAATATTTTATGAAAATCCACCTGAAAAATAGGGAATCTGGATGGAAAAAATAAAACATTTGTGCCATCTATCCACCAAAAAAAAAAAAATTAAACTAAATAATAATATATTTTTGTTTATTGTAAGGTTGCTATTGGTTATGATTGAATATAGTTTTAGATCTGTACCTATATTATATTTGGTCAAAACCATGGACTAAGATATAATGAACAGGTACGAGTAGCTTATCAGTGGCCACGAATGTATGTACAAGAGGTAAGTGGGGGATTGCAATGGGGATCCAGAGTTTACAACACCAAGTGTATAAAACACGGACTAAGATGAAGCTAAATAAAACAACCTGTAGTGCTGCAAACCTTGGGTCCACAGTATGAGGAAACTTTTGGTCCCCTGACCCCATATTTACAAGCGTGTCTTACGGGCAACACCGGTGGGAGGGGGGTGGATGGCTATTATATAATATAATTGCACGTGTCCTGATTAACTCACTCACTGATTTACATAGATCCTAAATAATGAAAGTTTGAGGCTAGAAATTTTCACGGTACCTTCGTACTACCATGTTAATGAGCACTAAGATAGCTTCTTCCAAAATTCACATTTTAAAGTACAAGTATTTTGAGATTCAAGATGATCGATAAAATTTTTGAGTTTTGAACATCATACACCGAATATAAAGTAAAAAAATTGAATAAAGTTTGAATTAAATAGATTTGGCACTTTTAATGGGCATTAAAGTGAACGTGATCAGCTAGTTTAATATATAAGCTTTATGTAACACTATACACCACCGTGTCCAGTCCATACTATCTTAGTTCATGGTTAATACTTACATCAATATTTATAAATAATTGAATCTTTCTGTTTAGTGATATTTTTAATTAATATAATATAACATTTATATAAAATTGTTTATATATTATTAGTTATAAGTTATATCTTAGCCAAGTTGTTTATTATCTTTTTTTTTCAGTGTAATATCAAGAGAGAGGCACCAACTGTACGAATTGATATTTTACAATTTAATCCTACGACATGTAGAGTGATGGTTCGTGAAGATGGAAACATATACAATCTACCAAGAGATTCAAATCTCATTCAATCTCCTCCAGTTAACAATGAACCTCCAGTTAACAATGAACCTCCAGTTAACAATGAACCTCCAGTTAACGATGAACCTCCAGTTAACGATGAACCTCCAGTTAACAATGAACCTCCAGTTAACAATGAACCTCCAGTTAACAATGAACCTCAAGTTAACAATGAACCTCCAGTTAACAATGAACCTCCAGTTAATAATGAACCTCCAGTTAACAATGAACCTCCAGTTAACAATGAACAAGAAGAAAATGTATGTAGTTAAAATAGATATAAGATCTATAAATGTTAATAATAATACCTACTATTTATGATGTTTAGCATATTTCTATTGATTTTTAATAATTTACGGTTGTTTTCAGGTTCAACCATCAACATCATCTGCAGTTAGTGGTAATGATTTAAATCCTAAATTATCATCTTTAAGCCCAATACTTGAGAAAGCACAAGAGTCAAAGACGGGTAAGGATAATGATTATACCTAATAACTAATAAGTATTTAAATAAGATAAGCTTTGTACATTGGGGACGATAACTTTTAATATTAGTTTATTTCAAACTGATAGCTGATCTGAAATTTTTAGTTTGTTGGATCCGTGAACCTATATTAATACATTAGGTATTTGGTTTATAAATTAATACAAATCATATGCCTGTTAATTTAGTCATGGTATTGTACATGAAAACTAGAATAAGGAGACCAAACTCCGCTTCTGATAACGTCCTGAAATGAGTCTCACGATTAAACGGCCACAGGCTGTGCTGCGTACGCTAGGGTTGCTATTTTAACCCGTGTAATATTTTTCATGTTTTTTGGAAAATATATGCATCATTTTGAACCATGAGTGTCCATGACCCTCTTTAGATTTTATAGCTTGTACGATTACGCATTTATACATGTGTGTGTGTGTATATTTCATAAATATTGATTCATTAACCAAATTAATTAGTTTATAGGTCTTTGAATAGAATAGACCAAGAATGAAGCGAACTATATAAAATTGAGGTTGTAAGTGTTATACTATTTTCATTAATAACGGCATAGACAAATAAAAGTACAGTAGAACTTCCATATAACGGTTACGGAAGGGACTGTAAATAATGACCGCTATTTAGAAGTGCTCGTCCTACAAAGGTAGGATAACACTAAAATAACACTCAATGGGACCAAAAAACTTGACCGTCCTATAGAGGTGACTGTTAACAAAAGTTTCACTGTAAATATAATAATACTTATGCCAATTATTTTTTCATTCAACAAAAAACTGCACATTTTTTGTATCTATCTCACACTTGTTGGCTTCAACGTGTTACGTGTTAAACGTCTATAATATCGTGGGCTTCGATAATACTTATGTATTCTCAATTTAGTTTCATAAGAATAACAGTTATTATTTTTGTATATTAAATTCTTTATTAAATTGTATGATCATAGATCAAAAATATTATACCATCATGTGTTTTTCTTAAGTTTAAGGCGCCCGGTGCCGATGCCATTTTGTCCTCAAAAATACACTCTGCGGGAATAACAATACCACCTTGTAGAATCAACCAAATATCATAATTTTTTTTTTAATTGCTTGAGGGGAATATTCTACAGCTCCCATCGATCTCTGTCTTTCAATATTTTATTTTCAAACTATAATATGTCTAAAAAATTACAAGATAAAAAGCATTTTTTTTACAATTTTTTTAATACAACTACTTGAAATAAAATACAAAATCAGAAATCGATGATCTTCTTACAGATAAAAAAATAGTTATCAATATCCGACAATTCTAAAAAGCTTGAGAGTTATTCCCGTAAAGTCATTTCTGTCGATATTATACACCCTATCAACCCCTCCTAAATAGGTATCAGGTAGTAGATAAGTGGAAAAGTCTTATAATGAGAGCGCAACTAAAATATAAAATTTAATTTTCAAATTTTATTGAATTGTAGAAAACTTGAAAAACTGGCACCGAGACCCTTAGTAAACATTTTTCTTCTTCCTCAGCTTATAGGCCCATTAAGTGCTACCACTGCCATCACAAAACCTCTCCATTTAGTCAAAAGATGACTCCTTAAATATTACATTTTAATAAACATTACATTACATATAATAACGTGAGAGAGAATCATTTGTCGAACGACCGTTTTCTTACAGTGTCACCAACACTACATCTCTCTCCACTTAATTTTTAACCATCTCGACAAAATTGAAATATAGTTAACAATTTAAAATCATAAATTCATCTAATGAAACATTTTTTTTTTTATCTAATATGAACAATTTCTTTAAAATAAAAATTACTATAAACAATATATTTTAATTAACAAATTCAGTATGAACAAAATTTAACAAATACATCTATAATTAATCCCCAAAATTTTTTTTATTTTTTGTCTTTTAGACCTTCTTACTTCCTTGATGTTCTCTCCCTCAACATTTTCTTTTCTTCACTCACATCTCTCTCTTTTAACTTTGTGTTGTACAAACTGTGTCTTTTAATTTTCCCACATTCTGGGTCATACAGAAAAATTACTTTACCTATTTTATTTGTTATTTTTCCAGTAACCCATTTTAAAATTTGTATTTCTTTTACCTCCGTATTATTCTTTTGCAATTTCTTGACTTAGTTCAACCTTAGTTTTCACTTCTAGATTATCATTATTATCTATTCCTATTTTAAACTGTTTTAGAACTAAATCAAATTTATTATTTAATTTCCTATTCATGCAATTCTGCTGGACTTTTGCCTGTGGTGCAATGAATAGTATTTCTATAGTTTGATAAAAATTTGCAAGATGCTTGTATAATATTATTTTTATTTTATCTTTAAAAATGCCTACCATATTTTCAGATGTCCATTATTTTGTGGATGATAGGGTGGTGTTAAGATATGTTTAATATAATTATTTTCTATAAATATTTTGAATTCCTTAGAAGTCCACTGAGGTCCATTATCTGTCACAAATGTTTTAAATATTATACCATACCTAGCAAAATACTCCCTCATAACATTTACAGTACTTAAAGAAGTAGTATGAGTCATTGGTATTACTTCTGGCCATTTGGAAAATTCATCTATTATACAATAAACGTCTACAGACATTTATTGACATTTATAAACAATTTAAGATAATACTATAATATATGCCAAATATGTCCAGCCTGTGGTTAGGTTCTGTATGTATAGTCTGTTCAAAATGAGATTGGACCTCGGCGGCGACCAGTTTTCGTTCGCCATAGATCGTTCGGCGGCAGCGCTTCAGGCCGAGCCGCAGAACAAAGCTACACATATGCACACAACTCGGCCACTGAGGTCCGATCTCATTTTGAACAGAGTATAGATTTGTTTGTAAACCGTCCAAATTATTAATCAGAATCCCTTGGCCATAGTCTATCCTTATTTACACGTTTGAAATTCTCGCATTTGCCAGAATACACTCCGAACAGTAGGGTGTTATTTTATGTGTACAAAATAGTACAATGTCATAACTTATAATGTATTGGTTTTTATTATTATAATTTTAATTTTATAATTATATTTCATTTTTTTTTAAATTATGAAACATTTTTTAATACCTAATTTACCTCCATTAATGATTCGAATTGATATATTCTACTAATATCCAACTTTAAGAATGAGAGAAAAAATACTTTTCAATTTTACAAATAGTAATATAATTCACTGATATTATATTGGAAGTTAGAAATTTTTTAATTGTTATTATTATACTTGTGAGTTGTGAAAATTCTCACACATAGATATTTATTTGATGTCTTTAACTAGAAGTAATTTATTCTTTGAAATACATTAATTTAATTGGAGATCGTTTACTGTATTTTACTTTCTTTGTTTTATTATGTTCATAACTATATTTTTAATTGATTTCGTAAATGTACACAGTTTTTAAATAAAATTTTTGTTATCCTTATTTTTCAGACTCAAAACAAATCTTTGATACTTTGTCTACCAGAGAAAAAGTTGCCATAGATATCTTGGGTTATTTCCAAACCAAGAACAAACATCAAAAAAATTTCATTCAAAATTATGAAGGTACAAATTAGGGTTACCCTTGTGTTATGCAACTGATATTTCATTATCAAAATCTATTTGATGGCTTTAATCTTAATATACTATACAAAATACTAAAAATTTTATAAAAATTTAATATATTGTATAGTATATTATAAAATGTTGTATTCAGTTTAAGGCTATATACATTTTGACTTATTATATTTTATACATTTAAATAAAAAATCAGATTCGGTAGTGCTCTGATTAGCTCTTATGTAAGAATGCTTGTTAAAAATATGATTTTTATGTGTAAAAATTCTCAGAAAGTATTTTGGTTCAAAATATAAGCGATAACCGTTAAAAAAAAATGCTAATCGGGCTATAATATCTGTGTAAATTAGTTTTGCGTAGGACAAGTTCAAAGAGACAGTATCTACAGTAGCCTTACCAAATTCTTACTATTCATATTATAGAAGAAATTCATTTATGTTGTAATGTTTTTATTTTTTTGGTAACTTTAAGATAATCTAAATTATTAATTTGTACGTAATGTATACATTTTGTTTTTTTATTTGCTTATTAAAAAATATTGATTGAGTATTGATATCAAAAAATGAATATACTTCAACACAGATAAAGTAATCTCTTCTATCTAATGTGAAAATCTGGTTAATTTACTGTACTTCTTAAGTTTTCCCCTTGCAGAATTATTTTTCTTTATAATTTCATTATTACACAAAAACCATTGTTGGTACTGACAGAGACTATTTTTAATTATATTTAATTATATCATAGAATATAATGTTATGTTTTATGAATATATTTAAGATTGCATGTTTTAGTTTTTCACAAAATGCCATAAAAATTGCCTGTATTAAACCCCTTAAATAATCCTCTTAATTTCATTTTAGATTTAAAATGAATGAATTATAAGTAGTAAGAATTAAACACTACACAAAAATTATAAAAAAATACACTTCTATTAGGTACCTAACAGTTTTTAATCACTTTATTGTTTGGGGTTAGGTTAAGGGTTAGGTCATAAGAATCATTGAACAATTCCTTTTTACACTTAATTTAGAAATAATATTTTAATTAACAAAATACAAATAAGTAGTAATTATAAAACCTAATAATATACAAATAAGTAATTTATAATCCTTCAAACGATACAATACAATTCATTACAATTACCATCCATAAAATTATAGTATACATATCTTCTACTTATCCAATAGTTAAAAATATTTAATTGACAAGTCACACTTATTATATTATTGAATAGGTATAATGGTATTTGATTTACTCACATTAATCGTATTATCATGGTTAATTTTCTCCTATCTCAAATACCCACCACATAGGTAACTGGTTAAATTTATACTCTATTCAGAATAAGAGATGTACTCAGCGGTCAACTTGTGCACAGGGGCTTCAACAGGCATATGGATAGTGCTTAGTGGAAAAGTGGGGATGTGGCATGCTTAGCTGCTGCGGATGAAACTGATGATCTGCACAATATAGTTCTTAATTCTTATCTCAAATAGACTTAGTTGGTTAGGTTAGGTTAGGTTAGGTTAGGTTAGGTTAGGTTATTAAATAATATCTGCTCATAATGTTGCCACGATAAAAATATTTCTCTTAACTCTGCCACCTCTAGTCATTGTTTTTTCTCTGTAATTTTTTTTGTAATTAGCTTGAAAATTGGCCTTTGAAAATGATTTTAATAATGATTGCTCCAAATTTTACTTAACTCAATCCTTTGGAACATCTTCAGTTACTATTTTGTGACAAAATTAATGAACAAATATCAGAATCAATATTCCTGGATCTAATCAAGACCAAAAATTGATGGACTATCTTTCTAATTACTTATATATTTAAATATTTATTCTTTGTAGTCTTTTTTATGAATACAACTTCTATTTTTATATAACCCATTGAAGTAATTAGTAATCTTATATGACATCTTAATTTAATATCATTCACCTTCAAATCTTCCTACTTTAATCATATGTTCATGAAATCATTCAATATCAATGCAGAAATAAACAAACTTGTATCAGTTTTAAAAAACTTATCATTTTTCTATCTAAATTAATTTAGTCAATTTAACATTAAATTGTTTAACAAAGTAAAAATCAATCACTTCCAAGCTAAAAAAATATTCAACACAATGTTGAACATATTAATTCAACACATATTAATTGAAATTCTTTTTGCTGTATTTTTATACATTTATATTTTCTAGATAATTTTTTGCTTATACACATTTTTAGTCCCACTTTATTATAACAATTGCATTCATATTATTTATACTTATAATTTGGCTTTGCCATCACAGTTACTCCATCACAAAAACCACTCATTGGCTTCATGTTTCAAATTAGTTAATTTTGTTTTAGTAGACATATGCTGATTATTTGTTTTCCTTGCCTTAATACGTTATTTATTATAGGCTGTGACTGAGTTTTATTGATCGACATATTAATAAAATTATCATTAACTTTTTAGTTAATGGTTTATTTTCTGATGATAAATGTTAAATATTGATATCTTTAAAAACATACACCACTTGACACTGCATCAAATCATCAAAGTTCTCGTAAATTTCCAATGTTTTGAAATATTTGATGTTATTTAGGAACAAACATAATTTCATGGTTAATTATGATAAAACCAAAGTAAATAGAAAATTACTATTAATAGTGTTTGCAAAATTTAATGTAGAGGTTTTATGAACAAAGTGGTTTATTTACAATTTATATAATTAGTTAAATTATTTTAATTTACATATTTGTATATTAATATAAGTTAAGATATTGTGAATTTTTATATTTCTTGCATTGTGTTCTAAATTGTATTACTATTGTACCTCGTAATTACATTTTCGGCATTTTACTTGAAACTAAAAGTAAATAATTACATTTTTTATTTAAATCATTGAAATATAATATACATTTTTAAAATAGTCACTGTATTTTTTTTTATTTTATATATAAAATAAAAATATACCTTTGGTCTTAGCATTGATCATACAAACTATAGATTACTCACTGGCCTATTTTTGGGTGGGCATACTGCAGTCACTATAAAGTGTTTCCGTAGTGCTCATAGACAAGTAAGACTTGGTCTAATACTGAAGACGCTATAAAAAGCGCTAGTAGTCTTCTTTTGTGTTATTAGTATTGTAGTCAATTCTTATTGCCATCTAGCAAGTAGATAAAAATGGATTTGTTTGCAACTCACTTATTTCTAATTGAAGTGATGCATCTTGCTTTTCAATTTCTACTAACATAGGATTATTGAACAAATGTATTATCAATAAACAACTTAATTTATAAATACAGATAAACGTTAAATTGTTTGAAGTTATTTGAAAATGTAGCAAAGACTAGCAAATATGTAAGCGGGTTAGATGTGGTCCATCCCTGGTTTATATAATTATTGGTCCTAGTAATATATTTTTGATGTAAGATGAACTTGTTTTCATAAGCTAACATATAATTCTAAATTTTGATGGTCCTTACAATTGTATTTAATATTTAAATCCTTTAGAAATCATAGATAGGCTATGGCTGGGGAGATAATTGTTGGAATATACACAGAGCTTGTAAGAGGAAATACTAATAATTCCGTTAAGTTAAAAAAAATTCTACAATATTTTGTTGACATTATGAAAGAACCTTAGCGGCGATGAGTTTTTGTTAGGAGGCCCATCATTTAACATCAGTCCTTGACACTGAGTCAATCCGTATGTCTGCGATGTAGTAAAGCCAGGTATCTGCACACAAGTTGGCTGCCGTGGTACTTTCTAAATGTGAAAAGGTGTATACATAATACATAAATACACCTAGATTATAAGTCATTGATCTGTTTGTACTTTAACATTGGCTATATGATTACAGTTTTTAATATTTCCCTTAGTAAATAATTTATTTTTAACATATTTTTTGTGGAAAATTGTCTACTTAAAAGAGCAGAAAACACAAAAAAAATTTTTTAGTTTGAAAACATTTTCAATTGTAAGATAATTGGTATAACATTTTTAATTGCATTATTCAATAAGTAATGAGAAATTTGAAAAAAAGACACATTTAATTATTGTGCTGTAATGGCCTATCTTATACATGTAAATGTTCATTGCTTCACACAATAATTTAATTACCTTTTAAATTACATTTTTTTTTTCAAATTTTTGTTGTTCATATTTGAAGTATTTTTTGTTCACTAAAGACGTAGGTAAAACCAGAATTTGTCTTAAGTTATTTTTATAACATATGCATCTGTAACTACAGCAGTCACTTATCGCGACATAGCATAGCGCAACAAGCCATTATTTGTTTTAGTATTTTTATAATTAAAAAAAAAACTAAACATTATATTGCAATTCTGATACTTCTATTGTTAAAATTAAAATTTTTAGGCTAGTAAATCATTGTGTAAATTGAGCAAATTAAACATGTGTAAGCTAGTCAATAATATCAAGCCGGTCCTATGACCTGACTATTCTATATACCCTAATATCTCCTTAAATAATATTTTTTTTTTACATTGAATTTTATCCAAGTTGTTTTTAATAGTTCTGATTTAGATAATTTAATATTTAATAATAATTTAAAAAAAAAACATTTTTTTGTGTTGTGTGCTACTTTAGTCTGTTTTATTTTAATTTGATAATAGCTTTCTGACATGATTTTTTTACAATAGGTAGTGGGCTATTTTTAATTTAGAAAGTGAAATGACTAGCAAACTTAATGCGAGCTAACCAATCTTATTATAGTTGTTATACCTACTAATATTAATATGTTATATGTTATAACATACTATAATATAGTCTAGTTGCAATAACTGATTTCAATAACTTAAAACTTATGAGATTAAATATTTGGTCAGTCAAAATAATATTCATTTAAGTGATTTTTTTAAACTTTTTGAAAATACTAATACATTGAAGGTACCTACCTTTTATGTCTTATTTTAACTAAATTATTATAATTTATAAATACAAATTATTGGTTCAATATTCTATATTCATAGATTGGAATTTAATACTTTTTGTATGCATATTTTTATGCTTTGATATGCTATTTGCCATTCCTTGTAATTATTTATAATATAACTATGCTCTATAATACATATTAATAATTATAATTTTGAAAACTCTTTAAATTTGAGTGATCGATTAAAAGTTATGAGAAATGTGGCCAGGAAGTTTTATGATGCCCTTTTGGGATTATGTCCTAATATAATTAAGAATCTGTAAATAGTTTTTCAATGTTAATAGTTTATATATTTTTCGATAGCTCAATATATAACTTATTGATATTAAAAGCCTGCTTTTATTTTTTTAAATTTAATAAAATACAATGTTTCTGAAAAAAACCATTAGCTTTTAAAAAATATATATTACGCTAACAGTAACTATATAAACTACTGGATACCAATATTGAATTAATATTTGTATAAATAAATAAATAAATGAAGAAGTAAACAAATTTAATTTTAAATAATGTTAAATTGTTAATATTAAATATTTTTTAAATGATGCGTTTTATTTTATTTATATTATTTGTATTTATTAAGTTATGTTGGTTGGTCTTGGTGAGAGTTTTATGACTGGGTGTCGACCGATTTTGGTCGTCCGCTGCTTGCTCTCTCGTTGAACAGCGTTCAGTTATACTTAGAGAGCCTATAAATAAGATAAGTTGACAAGTGGCACGGACTAAGATATACAGGATTTGTCAAGACATGATTGAAGGGTGTGGGAGGTTGACCACGAAATGTAGTACAACAGGCGGTGTTCGGGGGGATATTTTCCTTTTAGTATTAGTAGCGCTGTCTTAGTGGATACTTATGGAACTAGACTTTTGTATGATTTGTTCTAGTTCCATAAGTATCCACTAAGACGGCGCTAATAATGCTAAAAGGAAAATATCCCCCCGAACTCCGCCTGTTGAACTACATTTTGTAACCACAATATTCATCTCGTGTCCAGTTCTGTGACAAGTGGTATATTATTACTGATAAATAGACCACTATCACAGAATAACCAGAAGGTTCACTTTTCTAGAATTACATGGGTTCTTCTTCTTATGAGGGATGGATTTGCAACACCTGTAGTGTAACCTACCTGAGTGTAACCTGTATAGCGATAATAACCAATTTTACTACCACAGAATATTCTATGGTACCGTATAACAACTTAATAATACAATAAATATTGTACATAATTTTATTGTACATGTATTATCTACACGTTATCTCTTTATCTACAATGATAATATCAAAAATTTATAGACTCAGTTTCAGCAGCAAAAGAGAATTTTTATTTATTTTAAAATCCTGGCTACATGATATCCCAAACATTTTTCACTAATTTTCGAGTTCTCATTAAGTGAGCCTTCTGGTTTTTCTGTGCCACTATATTTATCCAAACACAGTGCTGATATGTTATCAACATTCAATATTATGAAATAAATTAAAAATTATATAGAATAGCTAAATGGTATAACCTTTACAGAATTATTTTTGGAGCTTATTTTATACATTTTTTAAAAACAATTTTGTACAAATGTATCTGGAAATGGTGGTTCATTAATTAGTAATTAAGTGTCAACCAGTTCGAGCTAATTAGCTTATTGTTCACTATCTTATAAAGACCAGTGATCTCAAACTCAAATTATCAATGGACCATATATATATTTATGTATCCAAAGTTCTAGGGTGAAACACTTTATTTTTATTCATCTTAATTAGTATAAAATCGAGAATAAACAAAATAAATGAAGACAGCGTTTATTTCTCTATTGATTATTATCAGGGAGTCAAAACAGGTTAAAATATTTCGGGTTTTGTATTCAAAACCGAGTAAATTTTTTTACGGGTAACCCAACTTTACAACCCGGGTTCAAACCCGTTTTGACGGCCTGATAATTATTATAATTGTATTTAATAGTAGGTATTACAACGATGTTCGTATTGATTTTTGATTAATAATATTTAATTAGTTTAATTTTTAAATTTTTAAAGAAATAATTGTGGGCCACATATTTTACATCACTGATATAGGCTCTATAGTTATACTTATTATGCAGAATAACTGTGCACGGCACAGTAGGGTGGTGCATTCAGTAGCGCTACAGTGATACCCATTATTAGGAACGAAATTATTTTTAAAATTATAATAGTTATTGTAGTTTACAATTTGTGAAAATAAATCTAAAATTTATACTCCATTCAGTTTATGATTAAACCAATCGGCCGACCAAAACACATTTTTCCGCTCATCTCCACAACAATCCGGACATTGGTGAGAGCGTTATCACAGGCGCCCGACGACCAACAACGGCCATATAGCTACGTGCATAGCAATCGCATGGGGGGTTAAGCAGTGTTTGGGGGATTAGTCTGCATGTGCGAAAGCGGTTCAATCTTAATTTAAACAGAGAATAGTTTTCACGGTGTCGTGCAACATAGTTCTGTTCTATGACTTTGTCAATAAATAGTGAACATTATTTTAATTTTTAAATCAAATCATCAGTTGTGGCAATGATAATTAACAACAATAATGTTAGGCACAATGTTATTGTGCCCCATAAATATATCATATTCCCATGTTTTTAGTGTGCATGTGCTTTGTGAGACGTTTGGTGGAAAATTGTGAATACACCATGTTTTGAGTAAAAGGTCTATGTTTAGAATCTTAATTTCTATACTATTTCTATAGTCACAATAACTGGGATGTGTGAGCCAAAAAATATTGGGTAATATTGACACCTAAAATTCAATATTTTGTTAATCCGGGATCGTGCTTAATCCCTGAAACACCCAATATAATTATATGAATCTATTCTGTTGAATATGTCTAAGTTTTCATTAAATGTTGGTATGTTAGTTTCTATTCTATCACAGTTTTTACTAAAAATGTTATCCTTTTTTCTATTTATACAATATAATCATATTTATATTCACTCTGTTATAATTGGTTAACATTTTCAAGTTTAGAATTATTCTTAATTTATGCATTTGTTATTTTCCAAAAAATAATAGATATTTTATACATATACCTAATTCTACAACAGTTTTAGAAATTCTTTTGTTTGATATTGAATGCCATTTTGAATTTTGCTTCAATTAAGTTTACAAACCGAAAGTGAATGGATAAATTATACTCTATAAAATGTCGAGAAATACAATTTTTCAATTTTTATCAAAATTATTGTTCACTGTAATATGGGTATAACTTTTTGTAGTATTATTTAAGGATGTCGGTGCCGGTTAATTCAATTTTTCGAAATTCTATATATTGAAAATTATATTTTATATTTTAGTTACTACCTTAATTATTTTACTTTTCCATTAATCTACAGCTCGATACCTATTTAGGGGAGAGGGGGTCAATACGGTGTCTCACGCCCTGTAGAAAAGTCAGATATCGTTAATTTTTTTTTTATTCAATTAAAGAGAACATTTTTCAGGTTGGATCAAAGGCTGAATTTTCATTTTACTTTAAATAGTAGTAGAAAAATATGTTTGAAAAAGAACAAATATTGTGCATTATTCAAATGCATATTTTAGCTTCTATAATTATAATTTTGAAAATATTATAAAATTGTTTACAGTTTCTAATTGTTAAGTAAAAATTAAAAATGTGTATAGTGTATAGTATAAAATTGTAAATGAAATGATTTCTCAAAAATATCATTTATTTGTCTGTTTCAGATTTTACATCCAATCATAAATCTAATTTGAGTCCTCTTGAAACAGCAGGTTCATCAGAAATAACAACCACGGCTAATAATAAAAGGAAAACAAATGACTTTGATGAAGATAGTTTTGATGGTAAAGTATATATTAAATACACTTAATATTGATTTATTTCAATAATCCATTTATATAAATGATAAAAAAAATAATGAAACTAATAAGAATATTTTATAATATCATTTGTTTCTAGAATATGGTAGCATAAAAAAAATAAAAACGCTTAAGAAAAAGTCAAGTACAGATGATCTTGAACAGGATATTATTGATTCTCATTTAGGTGAGTTAATTTATATATATATTATAAATTATATACTGATATGGGGGACGGAGTGATCGAGCGGACTACAGCGTCGGTTCTAATGAGCACCGTCGCCGGTTCAAATCTCGGCTACGGGTGACATAGCTCTCTGGGCTGGCAACTGTTTAGACGGTGAGACCGTCATTCTCCAACGAGGCATGGTAAAAACCTACGAGTGCCCAATTACAACTTCTGCTAAATAGGCGTTCAAACTAGGCCTTTGGGTCTATTACCGGACATAGCGTTATTCGCAAAAAAGAAAAATATATTGATATTAATTACCATAAATATTATTAAGGTTTCATTATTCAATTTAGTTTAAAAATATTCAACAGATTGCAATATTTAATTATTCAAAATAACTAATTTTCAATTACTAAATAAAAATAAAAAATGTTATATCATTTTTTGTTTCTGATCTTGCATTTGATAATAGTAGTTTTGGTTCATAGAAATAAATTCAAACTGTACCTAATAATTCATCCATACAAACACTATATTTATTAATAATTTTGAAAAAAAAAATATTAACGGCAAGATATTTTTTTATCTGCAGTGAGCTACTACCCCTGATATTGCAAGAAATGTCATTTTTCAGTGTTGCTTATATTCTAGCTTTGGTGTGGCACCCTCTTAAATTATAAATATAATTAAAACAAAAGAATATTAAGCAGCATGTTGAAATATAAATAAATAGATAAATATTCTATGTTTAGAAAAAAAATTTCTAATTTATTAAATATACTACTAATTTGCAATTTATCAATATAGCATTATAGCTTCATATAATATCTTCATTAATTATGCCCCATTTATACTTAAAGTTTGACTCAGGTCTCAAACATATAAAAAATATAACTTATTACAGACAGACTGGTCAAATTAAAAGTAATAAAGGTTTTTTAGCTTATATTCGTCAACCTTGGAGGCAGGTCAAGATCGGAATTCGTGCCGAGCGAATTTTCTATAAAGGTAATATTTTTAAACTTGTGATGATTTTCCAAATTTTTCGAAAAACACCGAAAATTCTTATGCCACAAACAAACTAATTCGGACGTTAGACTGGGCGTCAACCTAGGAGGTAGCTCGATATCAGAATACGTACTGAGCGAATTTTCTATGAAGATAATATTTTCGGACTTGTGATTATTTTTTAAATTTTTCGAAAAACACCGAAAATTATTTTGCCACTAATAGTTTAATAATTAGACTCTAATTCAATGTATTTTTTAATTAAATTTGTTCGTAACTTTTATGTAATATATGCGTCATAATAAAACTATTTTTCTAAGCTCATGTCATCTAAGCGCTGTCGTCGTCCATAAGAAACTAATAAGCGACGACAGCGCTCCATAATGGCCACATCCATTTTTCGTCAATATTTCGCGTCGCGTAGATACGGGCTAGTGAGCGATCTATAGTACCTAGTTATAATCAATGATTATATGTTTTCACATCTTCTGAGGGTCGCTTGAGACACACTCGTTTGTTTTTATTTTTTATACACAATTTCATATTTCACATTCATTAAAAATATGTATGAATGAGTTAATCCATCATCTTCCATGTCTTTAAAGTTATAATAAGATCTTAATTTTTCACCCAAATGATTTATGCCAATATAATAATCTTATTATTTTAAAGTTATGGATTTTCTAAATTAATTCAAGATTAAATTGGACAATATTGTAACGTGCCACAATCACAGTTGAATAGATGAAGGGGTTTTAAAATATACCACGAAGATAATTGTATAGGTTGTACTTATTATTACACAAATATAATAATTATGTAAAAATATTTTAAGTCCAAATGATTATTTAAATTAAACTATAAGTAAGTAAGCGAGTTGTGACTAGATATTTGCCTTTAGTGACTGTTCTAATGGTGGCTTGTTGCTCGTCTGATGAACGCTTGTCCATCAGCTTTCCTCATTGGGTCAATCCCTGTCCCTTCTATACTTTGCTCAACCGTACATGGTCGTTCTGCGGTTAGGCCTAGTGTGAGATTTTCATACGATTTTGCACACGCCGGATGTCTAACATATCTTTATTGTTATTGTGGATTAGTGTTATTATTCTATATAACAGCACAAAATTTACACGGACATAATAAAGTTATTTATATACGTAGTCATATATATATTGACGCACGCCGCTCATGGTCACGCGCTCGATATTATAATCTATACGCGTTGTTTACGAGGTATCGTTGATATTATTATTATTATTAATTAATGATTACGTACATATACATATACATACATTTATTTACATAGGTATTTAGATATGTAATTAAATAGGTGTATAGTCACAGCTCGCTACAATATGAAAATTCTGTTTATTTTTAATATTTCAAAGCTGATACTTACACATTTCTTTTTTCAATAACTTTCTTTGACCTTTTTGTTACTTTCTCTTTTGTTTTTTGGTTAATCATTATCCTTTCTTATGTTACTTTGCTCTGCTAGTACCTATAAGTATACTTTAAATTTAGAAAATATGTAACAGTATAAATAATATTTGTTTATGAAATTTGACACCATTTTTAATGTAGTTACTTAGGTTGTGTATTAATTCTCGTTATTTTACTGCATTTTCTTTAATGCAATTCTTCTTAAATTTTTTAATAGCCTTAAGATTATTAGAACTTTGGTATTAATTTTTTATTCACACCTACACTAACATCTAAGTTTTAATTATAATAAAACGTCCTTTCTTATACATAGTAGTTTATTTTTATGTTTTTAACCAAAGTATTTCTTATTATACAATTGATTCTACAGTAAATTATCTGCAGCTGCTCTCCTTATCTCCTTCAAATCCCTTTCTTTGTTAATCTCTAACATTAAGTAAGGAAGAGTTTCATCAGTAGATTATTTAATGCATATTGAACCTCATCAAGTACCTTTAACCATTTATTCAATGCCACATCCTTTTTTGACAAAATTTCAGTTATATACCGGTTCGTTTGTTTTACTTAGCCATTTGCTCTAGGTGTTGTCTTTGCAACTTGTATTAACTTTATCTTGGTTAGAAACTATTTAAACACATTGGATGTAAAAACTGACCTTCTATCTAGTGAATCTGAAACTACCCGTTTTGGTTTCCTATTATATCTGAAAGAGTCACTCATAGGTTTAATTACCTCTACTGTGTTAATAGCTTACATGGATATTATCTAACAATTACCTAACCCATCAACAATAACTAACAAATATCTATTTTTCTTACCAGTCTTTTGAAACGGACCTTAAAGGTAAATTTTAATTTTATCAAACGGTATTTAAGTCTTAGAGATAAAATGTAATTCACCTTCCTTCTTTCCATACAGTGGATAATATAAAGTTTACTCCAGCCGCGGTTCCTAAACTTTTATGAGAGTGACACTAAATTTTAGATTTAACTTTTGGCGATCAAAAAATTGTGTTTTTTTATTTTTGTGTCTTGTATCACTATTTGGAGCAGTAAAAATGCTTTGATATTAAACTTCAGTATCTTATTTGATGGGAAAGTGAATCTAGTTGATGCATCAGGGAATTTAAAATTCCCAATAGTTTTCAAGGAGAGAAAAAAACAATTTAGGAAAAACAGGAATTATTATGTTAAATCAGTTTTTGATAAAATCGATTTTGGTTTTTGATGTAATTCTAAAACAAATGACCGTAGTTACATGAAATGTCCACTGAATGTTTATTTTATCAATTCCTATACTTAATAACATTTTCAAAATATTTTGACTCATTTCGAGCTGTTTACAGTAATTTTCAATTTTCTATTTTTATAGTTTTTTTTTCTATAAATGTCAATAAAATTGTATTCATTGGGTTAAGAGGCTTGAACATTTAATTCAAGGTTCCTAATGTATTGTTACAACAGTAATTGAAAAATATTAAAAATTCATAGTCAACATTTTTTTTATAAGTATTTCAAATTCTAATTTTGACAAAATTTATCAAATTTAAAATATAATAATGATTTTGTACTTAAAAATTTAAAAAATGTTCAAATTTTATAGCTATGGATTTAATATATAAACAAGGTTCCACTTAAGTTTGTTATTCTGTAACCTTTTTTTTATAGTTATTTTATGTTCAAATATGGACAAAATTAGATATTTAAATGAAGAATAACAATTTTAGTTTTGTACTATATTTAAAAAACTGGGTTTTTAAAACTTCTAAAGTATATTATTATATACATATCTGATCTGATAATAAACAAATAATAATAATTTAACTTAACCTGCTACCGTATTAAAAATAACAATATAAATATCCTTGGCTGACAAACCGTCTCCGCTCAGAATCGTTATTTGTATACAATGATATTATATCATTGAATTCAAATTTAACACCATCCATTACAATCACCCACTTGTAACCTACTGAAAAGCAGAGAAACATCCAATTACCATCTTTTTTTTTATTAATGAATTATTACATTTAGTGTGAAATGTGAAATATATTTCTAAAGGTGCTTTAGTTATTTTGTTTTTCATTTTTGTTAGTTTTATTCGCCTGAATTTGATTGACTTGAGTTAAATTAACATTTCTATGTTTTTTTTTGATACCGTAAAACAGAACAGAGTGATAACTGCCTATTATATTAAGGGTTTCATTATTTCATAATGCAAGGCTAATTTCATCAGACGATTTTATATCAATATTTTACTTTATGATTGTCTAGTTATTTTCCAAGGCTAGTCAAGTTAATGATTTTTTTTTAACTCGTTAAGTTAATTTATTTTAAAATAATAAAGTTAAGCTAAGTTAAAAGTTGCTCATTTTTTTTTCTGATAACTCGTTTCGTTAAAAGTTAACTTTAAAAAAAAGTATATACCCTGATAAATGTGGGGTATTTACGCTAAGAGATGATAAAAAAAAATTACAGCCTGAAATACATTTTGCTTTATTAAAAGTTTAATTATGTTAATAAGTGTACATTATATTAATTTAAATTATTATTCATTATTAGTAACAATTGATGATTTCCGTGAAAAAATTATAATTTCTGAAACAAAGGATCAATTAATAACGGATGATCAACAAGATTCAATTGATTCATACACTGATTTAGTTAGTGATAAGTCAAGTAAGTGTGCTGTATATTAAGCATTAATACTTTTGAAGTATATTTATACTATTAGATTTACCTTGTTAACTAATCATATTTGTTTTTATTTATTTATTAATATTTCATAATATTAAATTGGGGTTTCAATTAAGTCAAAATATAGATTTTTTGTGTTTCTAAACTTGATTAGATTACATGTACAGTATTGTTTTAAAATTTCTGTTTTTTTTTTGTCTATTAGGTTATGAAATTAATAACCCTTCAAATAGAACGGAAATTATGTTGAAAGATAACACTAATTTAATTCTAACAGACAGGTCGTCCTTACATGAAACAAATTTAGATTCATCTGAAAAAAATACATTACCTGGTAATATAACTTTAATAAAAATAATATCAATGGAGGGTATTTACTGTGTTAGATATTAATTTTCAAATATTTTGAAATAAGTAGAAACCAATTATTTTGAAGAGGTTACAACTGCCAAACCTGAAGACCAATTAAGATTTGACGATCAACAACATTTGATGAACTCAAATTGTGATGCAATCAGCAATAATTCAAGTAAGTGAGCTTTAAATAGTTAAAATCCAATAATCCTGGCTCTGTTATAACCTACATTGTGATATGTTGAATAAAATGTTTAATATTTTATTTTATTATAAGGAGTATTAAAATATGATTTATAATCTCTACATTATTATCTAACTTAAGAAGTGACTCAACTAAAAATGAGATATTATAAGGTATATTGAGAGATAGAAGTGTTATTGAAATGTATTAATAAAATTAGTTGTAATCTTCACGTTAATAAATTATATTAAGGCTATTTGTGTTTGAATTTATATGTGGTTCTTGTCGTATTTTTACTAAATTTTAGATTATTTATTTTTTTGTAGTTTAATTTAAAATTTAATTTATTTATTTGAATTTTAGTTTGTTAAAAAAATAATACAAATGTAAAGGAAGTAAAAAAATCATAATAAGCATACATTAATCATTTTTAGAAATTATTATGGGTAGGGAGGCTTTAAGCCACTTGAAAAATGTGGGGTATTTGCGCTTATAGATGGTAAAATAAAGAATTAAGCCTGAAATACATTTTGCTTTTATTAAAAGTTTAATAATCTTGATAAGTATTTTAACAAATTATATTAATTGAAATTATTATTTATTATTAGTACCAATTGATGATTTTCGTGAAGAAATTATAATTTCTGAAACAAAGGATCAATTAATAATGGATGATCAACAAGATTCAATTGATTCATACACTGATTTAATTAGTGATAAGTCAAGTAAGTGTGCTATATATAAAGAATTAATACTCTTAGGGTATATTAATTATACTAATAGATTTATCTTATTAACTAATCATATTTGTTTTTATTTATTTATTAATTTAATAATATTAAGTTGAGGTTTCAATTAAGTCAAAGTCCAGATTTTTTGTGTTTCTAAATTTAATTAGATTACATGTACCGTATTGTTTTAAAATGTTTGTTTTTTATTTGCCTAATAGATTATGAAATTAGTAACCCATCAAATAAAACGGAAATTATGTTGAAAGATAACACTAATTTAATTCTAACAGACATATCCTTACATGAAACAAATTTAGATACATCTGAAAAATATACATTACCTGGTAATATAACATTATTAAAAATATCTATGGAGAGTATTTACTGTGTTAGATATTAATTTTCAAATATTTTGTAACAAGTAGAAACCATTTATTTTGAAGAGGTTACAACTGCCAAACCTGAAGACCAATTAAGATTTGACGATCAACAACATTTGATGAACTCAAATTGTGATGCAATCAGTAATAATTCAAGTAAGTGAGCTTTAAATAGTTAAGAGCCAATAATACTGGATCTGTTATAACCTCTATTGTGATATGTTGAATAAAATTTTAATATATTATTCTCCTATAATTTTATATTAAAAACAGTATTAAAATATGATAAATAATCTCTATATCGATGGCGACAATGCAAAAGGGCATAAGCAACATTTTTGAAATTATTCAGGAGAGCCAAAAATCCATTTTTTAACAATAATTACATTTTGTAGGTTTTATTTTTAATTTAAAAAAATATAAGAATAAAAAAGATGAGTTATACTCTATTTAAGACAATTGTTCTTCCACTTCTTTAGTTAAACATTTGTATTAGTTAGAATTGGATATTATTATATAATTTGGTGCTTATGCCCCATTCATTTCCTTACCTATAATTTTAGTACTAGTATTTTGGCGCTTATGTCCTATTCATTTTCTTCTTATTGTGTGAATATTCACATGCAAAACTAACAATTATTATAAAACACAAATAGTCTATCATAGTTAATTTTCATTGATAATAATATTATAATTTATAACCATAAATCATAAATAAATGACATGTTATTTTAATAGAAACGTATATAAATATTTTCTTTGGAATAAAAATGTTATTAACTTCATACGATATTGCATTTTTAAGATTAAGATTATTTATCGTCAACCGAACAGATAACAGAAAATGTTTTTTTTTTATATAAAATCTATTATTAACTACAATAATGATGTTGTCGCTTAGGTCCCATAAAGTAATACCTATGGCGTTTATGCTAACATATAAAAACTAAATGTCGCTTATTTCCTATTTATACACATACCCGTTAATTAATTTAAATTTTTTGGCGCTTATCTCTAAATCTAAATTTTTGTTTTATATTGTAAATAATAATCATATCGATAAATGAGTAAGAGCAATCGATACAGAATGAAATCACTTATGCCTTAATTACAAAAGGTCGATTTCATAAAAAGTGTCGCTTAAGCCCTTTTGCATTGTCCCCATCGATATTATTATCTAACTTAAGAAGCGACTCAACTAAAAATGAGATATTATAAGGTATATTGTGAGATAAAACTGTAATCCAAATTTAATAATAAAATTAGTTGTAATCTTCACATTAATAATTATATTTAGGCTATTTGTGTTTGAATTTATATGTGGTTCTTATTCCATTGTTACTAAATTTTAGATTATTTTTTTTTTTGGCAGTTTATTTTTAATTGTATTTATTTATTTGAATCTTAGTTTCTTTAAAAAAAAAACAATACAAATGTAAAAGAAGTAAAAAACATCATAATAAGCATAGATTGATAATTTTTAGAAATTATTATGGGTAGGGAGGCTTTAAGCCACTTGAAATATGTGGGGTATTTGCGCTTAAGGATGATAAAAAAAGAATTACAGCCTGAAATACATTTTGCTTTTATTAAAATTATAAGTATTTTAATATATTATATTAATTTAAATTCTTATTTATTATCAGTACCAATTGATGATTTCCGTGAAGAAATTATAATTTCTGAAACAAAGGATCAATTAATAACGGATGATCAACAAGATTCAATTGATTCATACACTGATTTAGTTAGTGATAAGTCAAGTAAGTGTGCTGTATATTAAGCATTAATACTTTTGAAGTATAGTTATACTAATAGATTTAGCTTATTAACTAATCATATTTGTTTTTATTTATTTATTAATTTAATAATATTAAGTTGGGGTTTCAATTAAGTCAAAGTCCAGATTTGTTGTGTTTCTAAATTTAATTAGATTACATGTACCGTATTGTTTTAAAATTTTTGTTTTTTATTTGCCTAATAGATTATGAAATTAGTAACCCATCAAATAAAACGGAAATTATGTTGAAAAATAACACTAATTTAATTCTAACAGACATGTCATTACATGAAACAAATTTAGATGCATCTGAAAAAAATACATTACCTGGTAATATAACATTATTAAAAATATCTATGGAGAGTATTTACTGTGTTAGATTTTAATTTTCAAATATTTTGTAACAAGTAGAAATCATTTATTTTGAAGAGGTTTCAACTGCCAAACCTGAAGAACAATTAAGATTTGACGATCAACAACATTTGATGAACTCAAACTGTGATGCAATCAGTAATAATTCAAGTAAGTGAGCTTTAAATAGTAAAGAGCCAATAATACTGGATCTGTTATAACCTCTATTGTGATATGTTGAATAAAATTTTAATAGATTATTCTCCTATAATATTATATTATAAAGAGTATTAAAATATATTCTCTCTTAGGATGTGACTCAACTATAAATATAATGAGTTACAATGTGATACCTGCATTAAATGTTTGGTGCTCCACTTAATGTTAAATGCTTATTAATTTAAATTATTTGTTTAAATATTGTTAAACTATCTAATATTCTATATAATATATTTGTTTAATGTGTGTACAGCATCTTTTTTTAGAAATATATTATTCCTTTTTTATTATGAGCATTTATGAATTAATATTATGGTATTTCAAAATAAAAAAAAAAAATCATAAGGAAATGCAGTGTTACAACTTTTGACTTTTATGAGTTCTTCAAACTATGTAAATTAATAAACTATAAAAAACTATAAAAATTGATGTAGCTAATTATAATTTTTTGTTGGATGATTCACTGTAAGGGTGATGTTTTTTACAATATTTCATGTATAAAATGTGTACAGATTTAAAAATTAAAAAATGTGATGTTTTGCATTTGACATTCAATTTTTCAATTTTTTTGGTTAGATAATTATTTAAAAAATTAATTGACCAGTAGAATATATTTCATACATTTTCACTTAAGTTGCCTTTGCTCATGACGTCCCTGTTTAAATTTTTGAATAAACCACAATTAGTTGATGCTTTTAAGCAGACACCATGTGTACAGATTTCTTTTTATATCTTAACTTACCTTACTAGTAATCATGTACCTCTAGTGTAGTTTAGATTTAGTTTTTTTTCCCAAATCAGTTGGGTGTGTAGAAATTTCCAATATGTTAATTTTAAAGCAGTATAAAATACTGTGGCCTCTAGGACCATTACTGTGGTCTATGAAAACAATTCTTTATATTCTTACAATAAAAAAATTATACATATAAAATACAAACCTTAAAAATACCATTACTAATTTTTTTAAATAAAGTATGTTGAAGAATATCTATAACTGGGGTCACCAATTGGCGGACCGCGTTCCCTTCTCTAAAGTAGTTTTCACAAAAAAAATGAAATGTTTTCTTTTATAATCGTCTGTTTTAAGAATAATTTTTTTTAGTAATAATATTATTAGAATGAATAAATAAATACAAATTTGAAAACAAAGTTTATATACTAACGTAAGTAAAAGTCTTTAAAACTATTTGCGACCGTGGAAAAGGGCTTTCGTAGAGATTAGTTGGTGATCCCTGGTCTATAATATGACAATGTAATTGTTGGCATAAAATTTGACATGTTGTTCATATTATATCTGGTTTTAAATGCCATTCTAAATAGTTGTTTATTTAATATATAGGTCACAAACTTAGTACCTCTAATGAAACTGAAAATCAGCCATCAGAAAATTCAAGTTTAACTATTATAGAAGAAGAGTTACAGCTTAAAATAAATTTAGATGGTAGCGTTACAATTTATATTTGATAAATAGAGGATATTTTATTGTTTTCTAATTCACAATTATTATTATCTAGTAGATAATGATCAACCTAAAAAAGTTATAACTGAAGAATTAAAGCAACATATGACAATGGAGTTTCAAGAATGGTTGAACTCGATCGATTTTTCAACTGAAAAACCATGTAAGTAATTGATTATACAACTTAGGTAAATAGTTTTTTTTGGATTTTCATAAATTAATTTGTTATATTATAAAATATCAATGAAAATTAATTTAATAAATGAGGATTAACAAATAAGTATTTACTTGTTACATTATTATGAAATTTAAATTGAGATTTTTCTGGAAAAGTAATACTATCTTAATAGTTTTTAATATTGGTTTTATTAGGGTCAATTATCACATAAAATTAACTTAGCAGATTTCATCTGCTATAAAATATCTAATAAATAAGCAATCCATAATTTAACAGTTTAAGAAATATAAATGGTGTCTAGTAGTGAGGGTGTGCTGATGAGACAAGTTTTGGTCGACCGATCTGTTCAATCTTAACCTGAATAGAGTATATTAAGTGAAACTTGTCTTATATGCCATTTGAACTTGAATATGAATGATGAATATAATTTAATTATACTAATAATAATAATTATTAATCGGTAATAGTGGATTGAGCTACTTAAACTCATAAAGGCAATATTTAACTCAGAAGAACTTCCTCTAGACTTTACTAAGTGTAAGATTATTCCTATTCCGAAAAAAGTAACCGCAACCAAAATAATGTGATCAGTACCATACAATTAGCTTGCTGACACATGTGTCAAAAATACTGACAATAACTATATCAACAAGAATTTTTTTTTTTTTTTTTTGGCTTTTACGGGCCATTTAGGTCCATTGCCGCAACAACCACCTGCCTCCATCTATCTCTATCTTGAGCTATTTCTTTTCCGTCATTCACTCCCAGTCTCGATGCATCTTTTGTAATCCTGTCTTTCCACCGCTGTCTGGGTCGTCCTCTCGGTCTTTTTGTGTCCGGCTTACAGCCCGTGGCCAATCCTATGGGGCCTCCAGATCTCCACACATGACCAGCCCATCTCAGTCTACTACTCTTAAGGACCCCAATTATATTTGTTTCGCCATATAGTTCTTCTACTTCTCGGTTTGTTCTTAATTCGAAATCCC
This sequence comes from Sitobion miscanthi, assembly GCA_008086715.1. NCBI lineage: Eukaryota > Metazoa > Arthropoda > Insecta > Hemiptera > Aphididae > Sitobion > Sitobion miscanthi. The sequence goes on along the minus strand of CM017802.1, from coordinate 5,865,010 downwards.
CCAGAGCGTTTCTTTTTGGCCCAAATATCCTTCTAAGAACCTTCCGTTCAAACGTAGCTAGTCTATTTTCGTCCGTCACATCAACAAGAATGGAATATAATATTGAAGTCATATTGTCAGAAGACCAGTTTGGGTTCAGAAAGAATGTGGGTACAAGGGAAGTAATACTGGCATTAAGAACAATTATTGAAAAAAAAATTAGAAAAGATAGCCTACATACATAGCTTATGTTGTCATAAAAAGCGTTTGACAATGACATCTGGTCAATAATGTTCAGATGCTAAAAAGAGCGGTTATATAATACAGGAAAGGAGGCTTCTCTTTAAATTATACCAGTAAGAAACAGTTGTTATACAATTTGGCGAATTAAAGAGGAAGTATGCATAAGAAAAGGAGTATGGCAGGGTTGTACTTCTCACCTAGCATATCCAATGCATACGTCCAAGAGTCGATAGACATAATATGAGAGAAAATACATTTGGGTATAAAGATGAATGGCAGGAAAATTGATATGCTACGGTTAGCAGGCGATATAGCAGTAATAGCTGAAAACGAATAGGAATTACAAAGGATGCTGAGATGTATGGAAGAAAGTCTGCTCAATGAACTGAACATGAAAATTAATATGAAAAAGACCAAAGTTCTTTTATGTAGAAGGAAAAATAATATTAAGGCAAGAATACATCTGCAAAACCAACAAGCAATAGAGCAAGTAGAAGAGTTCACATATTTGGGAAGCACCTATTTGGGCAGAAGTAATAAAAGAGAAATAATAAAAAGATTATGTCAAGCTAAGATATCATTTAACAAAAAAAGAGGACTTTTTACTTCAAGAAATATAAGCTTACGCATTAGGATAAATCTTCTGAAGTCATAGGTATGGAGTATAATGCTGCATGGCAGTGAAACGTGGACAATTACCAAAGAGGAATAGAGAAGAATAGAAACTTTTGAGATGTGGTGTTACAGAAGAATGCTTAAAATAAGTTGAACGGATATGGTAACAAACGAGGAAGTACTAGAAATGTCTGAAAGAAGAACTCTATGAATAGTATCAAGAAAAGGAGAAATTAATGGATTGGAGACATGGGGGTTGCTGGGATTAATTATAAAAGGCTGTGTAGAAGGTAAAAATGCTAGGGGCAGACCACGAATGAAGTATAATATTATGCAACAAATAATAAAGGACCAAGTGTGTAATTTTTACGAAGAGACTAAGAGGAAGGCAAGCAATAGGGAAGAGTGGATAATTGCTTCAAACCAATCTCAGGAATGAATGCAAAAGAATAATAATATTAATAATAATAATGTTTCCTTTAGTATATTTTGTTTCAAAAACATAATATAATTAATATTTATTATATATTCCAACCTTCTTCCCACCCAATAATTGATAATTGTTTTTGAATATTGTTAATTTATATTTTTATTTTTTAGGTTGTTGTATAAATTCATTTTTTAAACATTTTAATAAAAATCCAAATAACATCACAAGAGTTAATTTCAAAGATTTCTTGAGAGGCAACCAGAAGAGTTTTGATTTTAGTCAAAGAAATACTGTAAATGGTAACTAGCATCACTATAATATTATTTATGGGAATCGGTGCTTGGATTTTTTTTTCAAATCAATTATTATTTAAATTATAAATTTAGTTTCTTAATTTTAGCATTGGAATGATGAACTTGTTCCTTTCTAATTTCTATAAAGAAATTATTTTTATATTTAAATAATGTATGAATAGGATACATACCTAAGTATTTTATATATACAATAAAGTATGTTTAGTTGTTATTGATCTTAAACATTTGTAAAAATATTAATTCATTAATAATTATTTGACAGTTTTAATAAGCCGAAATACTTCATTCTAGGGCTGACAATTTTGAAAATAATTTTCAGTATTACGGTATTGATTTCAATACCGGTATTTACGGTATACCGAAAATACCATCAGCCCTACTTCATTCACATACATTTCTACCATAAATGTCTTTTCTATGTCCGTTACTTTTTCTGTGTAGTACGTTTCAAATGTACCCCGTAATTAAGTAGCTCACTGTAAAATATGTTATAAATTTGAATTCATCTATAAATCATCACATACAAAAATGTTTCTGACCAGAGATTGACATCTGGACCAACAGCCAGATGATAGATCCTCTATTTCCAAGGATTTTTTTTTAAATAAATACAATTTTGAAACCTAATTCTTAATCTGCTTGTCAAATGATCTACATCATATATTGAATACTAGAGTATAAAAAAAAATGGTGATAATAAAAACAAAAAACATGAATACCATATATAGTGATATATAAGTTTTCATTTTCATTTACATATACAAAATTTTATTTATTTTATGAATAGGACACAACTTAAATGCGTCTATAAAACAGGAAATTTTGAATGAACCATGTAACGATCTTGAAGGTAATCTTGATAATGGAGGTAAGTGTGAATATTAAATTTAGTGCTATTCTAGATTTAATATTTATTTTCACATTATGATGATAAAAAACTGTTTTTTATCATTATGTATAGATCCGAAAAATAATTTAGTTTTGTATTGGCAGGAAATTTAACTCCTTCTTGCCAAGATCCTCTCATGCTGAACGCATACTGTTTTGTTTGGGTTTAGATATTATTTATATAAGACATAGGTATATTTATTAAATTTATTATTCAAAATATTAATATGATACATTAAACTCAACTATATATGAATATAATAGACAATCACATTGTTTATCAACAATATTTATAATTTTTGATTGTTTATTTTAAATGTAACATTTCTATTCGAGGCTTCAAAATAAAAAAAGAATATTTGTGAATACTAAATTTCAGTTTTAATTTTAATTTTTAATGTTAATGTTATCTGGTTGGTATCCATTGATGATGTATCGTGTTGCAGTGAAATAATAGTGGCCACCTTAACAGTGTGGCCATCCATATGTAATCCAATATATTTTACTAATGTTATGACACATGCCTATTTACTGGTCTGTTGTAAATGAATAGTTTAGGTCTAAAATTATTGTCTAGAAAAAAAACTGATTTAAGTCTCGCATTCTTCACACTCCACTCCAGACTGTTTTTGTGGTTATATGGACGGTGGCTTCGACGATAGCTGAATATCTACCTATCACAGAATGATAAGACATTGTTGGGTGAGGGGGGGGGAGGTTAATGTTTTTTTGTAATAGAGTATGTACTACTGTACAGCAGTTCGGTACCCAGTTGCCCACCTTTGTCTATATTATATTGCTTGACACAAAAACAGTAATTTTAACTTTAAATTTTTTTTTTTAAATAATTATTGTAGAGTTATCTTAGTTTTCATACTAGAAGCTAATAAAATAAAACCATCATTTTTATATAGGTATTTATTTATTTAAATTTATTTATATACTTTTTAGGTAGTGAAGAAAGTGGCACACTTAAATTAAAGGACAGTCAATCTGATAAAGTAACTCTCATTGTTACTACAAGATCTGCAGATAATTTAAATGGTAATCCTAATTATACTATTGACGATAATTTTACTATAATAATATATTGATATTCTTAAACTAATTTATGCCATTAATTATTATTTATCATTCTTTTTAAGTTTATTTAAAAAAAAACCTTAGTTTACCATAGTACAACAATTTAGTAACAACAAAGGCCTAGCCGTGTCTGAAATATTTTGTAATAAACAAACTTTGTAAAGCTAGGTTATTAATTTAAGGAGCCAGTTCAGTTTTGCTCACAGGCTATATAAGATAGGGTACCATGCAGATATTAGTTATTATATTAATTTTTGTAATATATATTTGAAATGAATGACTTGTAATAAAAATTTTTTAAATATTGCTTTATTACAGAGTAATATTTCAGTAAAAAAAGAGATTTTTAGTGAAAATATAATATCTATTCTTTCTTGCCCTTTTTAACTTTCTGTATAATTATGTTAAACATTTAAAGATTGGAAAACATTTAACTAATAATTTATTAGTATGAAATATGCCTAAAAAAGTTGAACATTTTTCTAGTTAACATCAAATAAACTCTCTAATAGAGTATTTTATATTTTGTTATATGTATAAATTATATATTAATTTCATTCAAAACAATTACTTGTAAAATATGATAGTCTGTGATTCTTACCACAAAACTATTTGATCATGGAACAAATTATAAAAAAATAAATAAATTAAGTTCAAAGACTTTGCTCATCAAAATGAAAAATACATTAAATCTTCAGAATTAAATCTAATAATGAAAATTTCTCCCCAGCGTGTGATGTCTTGATTTTTCGATAATTTTAAAGGGAGTTATAAATATTACAATTTAAAAGACCTCATAACATAAATTTGCTATGTTATACATTTGTAAAACAACTAAATATTAGTGCGTGTATTGATTTTTTTAAAATAATTTTAAAATACTTATATTTACACTGTTTATAATATTTCACTTTATGATTATAGAAGATAATGACGTAAAATTTGAAAATTTGATAGAAATAGAAGCTACTTTTGCTTCTGAAGATAGTCTTGTTCATAAAAAACAACCAAGTAAGTGATATCCTAATACATTTAAAAAAAATTAATTTAAATCAGTGAGATTTAATCAATTCAACATATATCACATGTTTTTGTAATTGCATCCTTCATTATTATTTTTATGTATAAATATAACTAAAAAGTATGATAATAATAAAGCTAAAATCATGATTTTTTAAATTTTTATTCATCATGTTTAGGTTATGCACCCAATGATAAACCTACTATAGAAAAATGTGATGTTTCTAAAATTGAAAGTTTATCACCAACTGCTCCAATAACTCTGGAAAATAATCAAAGGAAAGTTAATGACCACCAAGATAAAACTACTGACAGTGAGATTCATTTATTATAATATATTAATTTTAATTTTAAAAATTTTAAAGAGAAACTTAAGCTACTTTGTCTTGAGTATATTAACAACCAAAAAGAATTGGGTTTTTTTTTAATTGCAATAGCAAATATTATACAATAGTTTATTAACTACATCTCTTTATTATCATATTTTTATTTTTTATACCTAACTATTTATTTATTTTTGAACTGGCCATGAACTGAGTTTGTACACAACATGTTATTTTTATTTTATAACTATGTGCTAGGTACTTATTTTAAATAAGTACCTAAAAGATACTAAAATTCTCCCACCACTAGAATGCGGATTTGCTGTGGCTGCCATACAAACACAATATTTACATGTGTACGTAGCGAGGTGAATTGAATCATAGTTTTGGACGTTATTCATTGCATGCATACCTATGTTGTATAGTTATTTTTAGTTTTTTTTAAAAAAATATTTTTTTCAATATAACTCTTCTAAGGGAGGGGGGAAGAAAAGGTTTTCAAGGGCCACAAAGGTTTTAAGGTCCGTGGGTTGGACTACCCTAAGTTATACTATATAATAAGAACTTCCACCATTCTAACTTCTTATTCCATTTGGCTCTGTCTACTTATTGCATTTCCTATGGGTGCTCTATAGTATAATTTGAATCAAGAATCTAAAATGCTAAAAATTATTTTAGACTTGATCCCTCACACTGCCAGCAGTTAGTTCTTAGAAGTGTTTGAATAATAATTAATAAAAAACTAATGTTTCAAGACAAGATGTTTATACATAAACCTTATAAATAGTTAAGACTTAAAATATATTGTAGCTATTAAAAATATAAATTGAGTTTAAGACTTAAAAATAATTTATATTTTTACAATCGTTCAATATTAGAGTATTCATGTCGTATGCGGTCAGGGTTGGGTATATCATAGTTACATGACGTAACTAAGTTATTTAACTCGGTTACTTTTGTAACTTGTAATTATAGTCCGCGAGACCACGACATGAAAAGTGGCCGATAACCGTAGTGATCCTAGCGGCCGTTTCTCGGGCGTATATCGATTGCGCCGAAATTACCTTTTTACCTGTAAAAAATCAATCGATTGTTTATCAACTCCGCCGAACTTTTTTACAGAATGTGGCATATACAATACCTATATATTTTAATTATCATTATTATTAATTAATTATTTAAAAATATGACGATCTTACTTCGTTTTGTAAAAATAATAATTATTAGATTTATGAGTTATATTATTTTATTATTTTAATACATATTATTATCCGTTATGGACTACAATGTTTTTGTTTAAATAAAACTTACTTTATACTATTATGGCATTCTAAGTGTACCCTAACCTATACTATTAATTTTTAAAAAAATTCTGTATCATATGCTACTTTGGTTATTGTTTAATAAACAGTCGGCGAAATCAACATTAATAAATAACCGGCGGAATCAATATAAACAAAAATCCGGCGAAATTGATATAAAACGGCGGAGTCGATAAAACCCCCGTTTCTCCTCAGTGGTTCATAATGTAATTAAATTAATTGCCGCGTGTTTTTGAATTAACCATTACAACGCGTAGTCAACGCGGTAACTTTACCCCCTAAAACTCCTATACAAATGATTTTATATTTCAATTTTAAAAGTGTTAACAAAAGCGTTACAAACTATACCAATATTAATTATTATTATTTTATCATTAATTTTACCGTCAAATATTATCAGTGATTTTATTATTTATTTTCTATTTATAATTACTTTTTTTTCACACCATGAATTTTTAGACAGAAATCAGGACCGAAAGGGTTAAACGTAATTTACTAAAATTACTTTAAAATATTTTATAAATCAATTTGTTTATTCAAACTAAACATAACAAGCAAAAATACAAATACGAACAATTTTAAATTTAATATTATTTAATACACATATCTTATCCGTTGTATTCTTTGCATTATCTTCTTCGTCATCACTCCAGTCACTGTCATCTGGTAATATTGTCATAATTATTGGTTCCATCTTGGTGTCCCTCATCATATTTTATATTTTGTTGTCCTCTTCCTGAGTTTCTTCTGTATGACGAACGCATTTCTTCCAATCGTCTATTGTGGCTGCATCTAATGCCTCATGTGTTAGCAGCTCAATATCAACCATTTTCAAAGTATTGTTAAAAAATATCAAGCAATGTGTAGTTACATCGAATTGTATACAATTACATCGATGTATATAGAATATATAGGTTTACGTCGCTCCGAAGATACACAGCGTCACAGCTTAAGTATTGAAGTTTTGAACGTTGTTTGCAACACAAACTGTGCCTCGGTAGGTTAGACGTAGATTTCCCAAACGTAGGTTGTGTTAGGCAGGTCCTTGTTCGAATCCGTCGTATGCTCTCCGGAAGGCGACTGTTCCGTGCTGTATGGTTTAACACGGCCGCTTGTCTATGACTTTTTTTGCATTAGTGTGACATTTATAATCCGACTGTGTCTTTAAAATCGGTACTTACTATTCCTCAGAGCATCCAATCGCGTGCCTTCGCCGCAACAGCGGTCGATTGGTTTTTATATTTTTCGAAAAATGTTAAGCTTTTTACACCGTTTTTCGCCATTTCGACCTCTTCTTATCCCCGTCACTCCTCTATTTGCGTAGTTTGTTTGTTTTCAAAGCTGATGTGTGGTTTGTACGCCATATCGGTCCATAGACTTCGAATCGCCCGCCGTTGGTCGTTTAATTATTTTGGGAATTGTTTTTTTCATCTTTTGTTTCGTCTTTTCCATCGCCGTTAGTATTTATATTATACTGTTTTTGTTGTTTTGTTTTTGATTCAGTAAATATTGCATTATATTATTGTACACATATTGTTTTGTCCTTAATAACGTATATCCTTAACGTAAACACAATTTTGTGGTTTGATTTAAATAAATCAATAATTGAAACATACATTATAATAATTTAATAATAATGGTCAGATTACATTTAACATTTAAACAGTGTGTAGATTCATCTAATTATATACGATTACATCGATGTATATCGAATATATCGTTTTACGTCACCGCGTAGACACACAGCTTAAGTGTTGAAATTTTGACCATTGTTTTGCAGCACAAACTGTGGCTTGGTAAGTTCGGCGTAAGTTCCCCTAACGTAGGTTGTTAGGTAGGTCCGAGTTCGAATTCATCGTCGTACGCACTCCGGGCGGCGACCGTTTGTGCCGTATGGTTTTACACGGCCGCCCGTCGCCAGACTTTTTTTGAATTTTTTTTCCGTTATTTTTCATGTAAATAATATACAGTATACAGGTACATGTTTATATTTATTGGTTAATATTACATTATATGGCTGTATATTATATATTGTGTACCTATATGTTATTAAAATTATTAGGAATTTAACACATATTATTTTCTCTAAATTGTCGTTGTTACATTATATCATACAATAAATACATATAATATTTGTTTGTATGTATACAGTATGTCCCAGAAGTCCCGTATCACCCTTAGTATCTCCACGGAACATCAATTTATTTAAATGCATTTTTTTTTACAGTAATAAGTATGAAAATTCTGATTGAATACCATAATATTCAATTTTTTTTTTGACAAATAATTTTTTAATTTAGATAGCCATTTTGTTGATCGTATTTTTTAAAACAGTTAAAAAAAAAATTCTAAAATGTAATGAAAATTTTCCAAGTTAGAGCTAATTATTATTTTGAATTTCTAAGAACAATATGCGGGATAGGTTGAGAACCAATGGGTAACAGGTAGGGAAGCCGTATGGGTCGCGATACAAACCTGCCACTTTTCATGTCGCGGACTATAGTTTCAAATTTTCTTGTAACTTTAGATAAAATTTAGTTACAATTAATAGTTACATTGTTCTTTTCGTGCTTTGAGAAATCCATAAATGGGTCAGCAAAAGCAAAATAAAATTAATACAAGATTCCTCATAAGTTTGTCTACCTTTATCAAAAAAAAAAGAATGTCCACACAAAAAGTCAAATTAATTTTGCGTTTGAAGTTAGACATCAGATATTTTCCCGTAAATTAACGAATTCTCATAAAACAATTTTCTTATTATGATGTTATTCAATAATCATAACCGTAGATATTTGAAATTTACACCATATATTTATTTTTTCATTTTTTATACTTGATAAAATGTTTAAATTATTTTGACTCGTTTTGAGTTTTGTACGGACATTTTCAATTTTCAATTTTTTTAAAATTTTTTTTTAATAACTAAATTAAATTTTATTTGTTTGGTAAAAATACTTAAAATTAAATACAAGACTGCTTCTCACACATTGTTACAATAGGTACCTTTTTAAAAATATTAAAAATACATGGCCAAGATTTTTTTTTATATTCGTTCAATTTGGTTTTTACAATTTATCTAGCCACTGGATATTCAGTAGTTGTATGATTATTGTTGGTACATATTTTTTTCCGAACATAACGACCATAACATGATTTTACCTAGCACCTGGCCGGTCAATAATTCTTTATATATTTACCAACATAACTTTAAACATTAAATGTATCTTGTTACGTATAACTGTAACTTGTATCTAGTTACTCAACATAAAAGTATCTAGTAACTTAAACTTGTAACCAGTTACAATAAATTGAGTAACTTGCCTAACCCTGTATGTGGTCTATCACTCATTTTATCGTGTCATACTGGCATTCGTAAAAACAATTTTCTTTCCACTTTATACAGACTTAAGACTACCAACTTATATATTTTATGAGTTTGTGTGGTTAAAATTTGTTAGGTAGTTATAGTATAAATATATATTATGTGTTAATATAATTTAATAAAGTATAATATTTATAATTTAAATCTTAAAAGTTGATCTATCAATATTAGTTATTATATTGATAATTTTATTTTTTAAATGATTTGAGAATTAAATATTATTATCATTGAAATGCATTTAATATTTGTATTTTGAGTAAGTAGCTCTGGAACTTGAGAATTAAGGGACTACCAGAATAATTTACACATATATTATATATACACCCATTACCTATTACCTGTATGGTATATATTATGTATTATTTTGATATTACATCTATATATCATAATATTATCATAAATGCATAACTTTAATAATACTTATTTTTTATTTGAATATAAAAGTAATATCTAATTATAATTAATTATAACTCTAAATAAAACTTATAATTTGTTTTCTCAATAAATTATAATAAAAGATAAATACTTAAAAAGGTAACTAGTACAAAAAAATTGATCCTCATTGTCCTAGTTACCGGATATTGCTAAATGTACGATTTTCAGAGATATTGTTAATTGGTTTTAGTATACAACTCAATAAACTTTTATTAATTGTTTACCGATGTCAGCTTTTTAAATTGGCTAATAGAATCAGTCTATGGTTCTTAAAAAGTACGGGTTTTAACAATTTTTGGGAAAAATTGGTAATCAGTTTTAAGCCCTGAATATAGACTACTTATTTTAGATTCTGAGCGATACGATGAATGTATTGATTTTACAATGATGTGTGTTTTTTGTTTTTTTTTTTTTTTTTTTGTGTCTGTCATCACCTTTTAGGACAGTAAAAGTGCTTGGATTTTCTTCATTAGTAATTTTTCTGATAGGAAAGTGAATCTAGTTGGTACTTTGAGGGGGGGGGGGAGAGTCAAAGTAAAAATTTCCCAGTAGTTTTCAAAAGCGACGTGAAAAACAAAAGAAAAATTAAGGAAAAACGGGAGTTTTTACGCAAAATTTGTTTTCGAGAAAATCGATTTTGGTTTTTGGTGTAACTCTAAAAAAAATGAGCGTAGGTACATGAATTTTTTACTGAATGTATATATTAGCATTTTCTATACACCATAACACTTTCCAAATATTTTGATTTATTTTGAGCTGTTTACGGACATTTTCAGTTTCCATTTTTTTTAGTTTTTTTTTTCTACAAATATCAATAAAATTGTATTTGTTGGGTAAAAAATCTTGAAAATTTAATACAAGGCTCCTACTATATTGTTACAATGATATTTGAAAAATATTAAAAATCCTTTTTAACAGTTTTTATTTATAAGCATTTAAATTTCAAATATTGACAAAATACGAAAAAATTATGAAAATTAGCAAATTATTTTGAGTTGAGAATTCATAAAAATTTTTCTTATTCAATCTAAGATTTGAAAATGTAATACAAGATTATCCATAAGTTTATCTACCTTTATCAAAAAAAAAAAAATGTCTACAAGAAAGTCAAATTAAATTTTTATGAGCGTTTGAAATTCATATTTTTACAACATTTGATATTCACTCGATTTCTCATGTATGTGTTGTAATTAAAAAACGTATGACTGTAGATACTTAAAAATTTCACTGAATGTTTAGATTAGCATTTTCTATACACGATAAAATTTTGAAAATAATTTGAATCTTTTAGAGCTGTTTACAGACATTGTCAGTTTTCAATTTTTTTAGTTTTTTTTCTTTAAATATCAATAAAATTTTATTTGTTTGGTAAAAAAGCGTGAAAATTTAATATAAGGCTCTTGATATATCGTTCTTATAGCAGTCGAAAAAAATTAAAAATACATATACACAAATTTTTTTTTTAAGCATTTAAAGTTTATATTTCGACAACATTTATCAAATTTATAATTTAATAATTATTTTGTAGTTAAAAATTTATGAAATGTTCAACTTTTATAGCTAGGGATTGAAAATTAAAAAAAAGGCTTCACTTAATAGGTTATATATAAATTACTTTATTCACAATAATATCATCAAATATACTTGGTAATATCATAGGCTAACTGACTGAATCGTTTTTCTTATACAATGTTATTATATCATTGAATTCAAATTTAACACCATCCATTACAGTGACCCACTTGTAACCCAATATATAGCAGAGCGACATCCACTTACCCACCTTTTTTAAAATTTATTTTTTGTTTAATTAAGTTGAAAGTTATTTTTTTATGGGAATTAGGTACCTGCCTGGTACTTGGTATCTAATTCCAATATTTAATTCATATAGGTAGTTGAAATTTTTATCAAATTGCATCTAATCATAATATTAATTTAAGTTTTTTTTTTTCATAATTTGTTTTTGATTGTATTTTAGATATAATTCCTAATGAGATCCATAAAGTAAATGAGAGTTTTCTTTTCGAAACAAGTGGTTCATCAACACCAAAAACTGAGTTGTTGAAAATAAATACAAATAGCCATCTTCAAAGTGACATTGGTGAAGGTAACATCTGTAATTCATCAATATTAGTTATTGATGTTTTCAAAAATTAATTTGTAACAATTTAGTATTTACTTTTAGCATTTAATATTTAATCTTCAGTAATTATGTTAATAAATGTTGGCAAAAAAAAATTGGGTTCCTATTTTAATTTACCTATAAGTTTTATTTTTAGATTTGACCTCCAATGATTGTTTGAGAACTGAGTTGAATAACATATCTAATAACCCACAAGATGCAGTAAAGGGTAAGGCTTGATATTAGTGATAAGAATATTCATGTTTACATGAAAGTTACACCAAGTATTATATAGGGCACCGACATACTAAAATATCATTACAGATATTTTGATAATGTAGATAGTGATACTATTAGAAAGTTACATAATATTAGACTAATTTCCATACATGTAATAATAATTAAACAGTGGTAATATATATTATTATACATGTTTAAATATATATAAAGGCACAGATTTTCATGTATTAGCCAATATTGTGGTTATGTCTGATGTCATTATAACTAGACATTTTGTACACTCAAATAATTTTTGGGATTTTGTCGAGACCTTGATATTAATATTGTTTTATTCAATATATCTTTACAAACCGATGTTATTATAGATAAAATCTACTGTATTTATCTCTAGATTTGGTTAACAATACCTGTTACAAAATGTATGGCATTTAAAAAACATTATTTTGTTTATCTTCTTAAGATAATTTTTGATATATATATGTTAGCCCTTAGATATTATTAATATGAATAATAAATTAATACACTATTAAGAACAGATGAATGTTTCTATATGTTACATACATTTTAATGTATTTTGTCTTACAATGTCTGATAGACAATCACATTGGTTGCCTTTTCATTAATGATTTTCATAACATCTATCAACAAGTTCTATAAATATTGTTTTATAGTATTTAAAAAAAGATGAGTTCTAAATGTATATTTAAGTTATGTTCAAGTCTCGCGTTATTATTTATACGGATATTCTTGCGCAATAATTAAATATAACATTACATTATTATGTTAAAATGTTTTGTTTCAGATTTTACATCAATCGATAGTTTTATTTTAAACAAAAGTAATGATCATAATACAGGAAACTCCTCAAGTTCATCAATGTCAGCAAATGTGATGATCAAAAAAAAGAAAATTAAAGATCACAAAAATAAAAATACTGATGGTAGAGTACTTATATAAAGATTGTTCTTTTATATATAATATTAATTTATAATATTGTGTAGGAGAAGGTCATGCCTGTAGAGTAAAAGCATCAACATCAACTAAGTCAAAAAATAAAATATTCATGAAAAACACAAACCGAACAAAGGTAAAGAATATTTATTGATAATTAGTATAATTATTAATTACTAAAATATTGATTTTATACTAATTTATATGTAAGAGATAATTACTTAAAAAAAAGATCAAAACTCTTTGAAAAACTGCTAAAAATAATTCTAAGGATATAATATAATATACATATATAATATCTATATATATATATATATATATAGATTCTGATAAATAAAATAAAAGAGCATTAATTTTTCAAATTTGAACATTAATTTCTCCAATACCATTTAAAACCATATTGATTTTAATATCATATAATTTATATTATAATTGTATTGATTATATAATTTAAAATTGTACTACTATGCTTTTTGTTCTATAACTTATCTAAATATTGTTAGTTTAAACCAAATTAATGATACCGAAACTTCTAGTTCTTCATGTTTAACAATTTCAACATGTTGCTAATTGAAAATATGAAAATTAAAGATCATAAAAAAATAAATACGCATAGTAGGGTTAATAAATTATTATTTCATATAAATGAATAATGTTCTATAGGAGAAGATAATGTTCGTAAAGTTAAAGAAATATTAACATCAACAAATGAGTCAAAAAATAAGAATATTTATGAAAAATACAAACCGACCAAGGGTAAATATTATTTATTGATATTGACTGTAATACTGGTTTTTATAATAATTTATTATATAATTTATAGGTCTAGCAGTTAGTTACATAAAAAAAACAAACCTCTATACAAAACTTCTAAAAAGCAAGTCTAAGGATCTATATTATTTAGATTCTGATGATAATGATACGGTTACTACCAACAATGTAAAAGGTGTCTTATCATTTTTAATTTTACTATTTTATAAAATTAAATAAATAGGCTTTAATTTTTGAATTTTTTTCTGTTTCCATTTAAGTTAATGATTTTATTTGCCATGAATTTTAAAATAATAGTTTCATTTGAGTAGTCATTTAAATCCTATTAAATACCAAAATATTTTATAGAAAAAATGTCTAGATTAATTTAATATGGTTGTATATTTTGTTTTAGATCTTACTTCTAATGAAAGTTTTGCTTTGAACCAAATTGATGATTATGAAACTGGTTGTTCTTCAAGTTCATCAACAGTGTCTAACAAAAAAAATAGATGTAAAGATCAAAAAAGTGATAATACAGATGGTACTATTTACATATTTTTATTATTATATTTTTACTTATTTATATATATTTTTAAAGATCATATTGAGAGAGTAAAAGAATGTTCATCAACACCAATAACCCACTTAAATATTCAAAATATTTATAACAAGAGCAAAGCATCTAAGGGTAATCATTTTTTTGTTCATTTTCGTGGTAATATATTGTTTTACATTGATTTAAAATATTTAAATGTATTGATTTAGAAGTTAATAACTTGAAAAAATCACAAGTATATGAAAAATATACTAAAAGCAAGTCCAAGGATGTAAAAATTAATGGCGACAAACATAATTTTTTCAACACAGACCATAATCAAGGTAAGTAACCTTTATTATTATTGTTAAGATTAAACTAAAAACCTACATTTTATGAAGTCTAATACCTTGTTAAAATGTTGTTTCGAATCAGTTGAAAAATTCTCAGATACCATTACTTTAAACTTGCTTAGTTTAGTAACTGTTATTTATATAATTTTGTTATATATATTTATTTTAGATATTACTTCTGATAAAAGCTTCACTTTAAATAAAAATAACCAACCTGGAGCTTGTAGTATTTCAAAGTCATCAACATCAACAAAAGTGGCAAGTAAAAAGAAGAAAATTAGAGAAAATAAAAGTGAAATTACTGATGGTAGTGTTAATTGATTGATTCTTATGTTATATGAACTAATTAATAATGGTTTTAGGAGAAGATAATTTTTGGAGATCAAAACCATCAACATCCACACCAAGGTCCACTGATAAGATATTACTTGATGGGAACGAAAAATCAACTGAGTGTAATGATTATTTATTGATGGTCATGATAATATTGATGTTATTACTAATTTATTGTATTAATTATAGGTTTACCAGTTAGTTATTTAAAACAATTAAAAGTTCATGAAAAACTTCTAAAAAGCAAGTCTAAGGATTCATTAAAAATAAATAATGAAGATAATTTTGAAACAGACTATCAACAAGGTGAGTTACATTTCTTTCTTTCCAATTTATTAATATTAAATAAAACATTTTTGTTAAGTTTATATGTTTGGGTTTTTTAATTTTTATATTTAATTTTTCTTAATTTCCTGGAAATCATTATTAATTTTTTTTAGAATTTAAATTTTAAGTGTTACATTAAAATGTAATATTTCAGTTACATTGGTTTTTTTTTACATTTCAGATGATAGATCTAATGATAGTTCTATTACAAATCAAAGCAATCGACCTGAAGTTTGTAGTTCCTCAAGTTCATCAACATCAAGAAATGTGATAAATAAAAAAAAGAAAACTAATCATTGTGAAAGCGGAAATTCTGATGGTAGAGTTGTTTTAATAGTAACTATTAGATAATATAAAATAATTGATGATGATTTTAGGAGAAGATCATTTTTGGAGACCAAAAGTATCAACATCAAAAGTATCTAACAATAAGATATTACATGATGAATACGGTAAATCAACCGAGGGTAAGGATATTTTATCGATGGTAATAATGATAAAATTGCTTATTTTTACTAATATATGATACGATTTATAGATAAACCAGATAATAATTTAAAAAAATCAAAATCTTATAAAAAATTTCTTAAAAGCAAGTCTAGAGATGCATTTATAACTAATAATAATGAAAAAGTTGAAGCTAACTATCAACAAAGTGAGTAACATTTTTATCTTCTCAATTTAATCAAAAAAAAAAAAAAATAAGAAACTATCATTATGATATTTTAATCTTAATTTTAATTTTAATTTGAGGATAACTTTTTAAAGTTGTTCAGCTAAGTAATTAGGTTTTTTTCTTATTTTAAAATTAAATTGATCCGTTACAAACATATTATATTTATTTTTGTTTTAGATTTTATAGCGAATGAAAGAAATCAACTTGAAGCTTGCAGTGCATCAATCTTAACAAATGTGACAACTAAAAAAAAGAAAACTAAAAATCATAAAAATGATGTTTCTGATGGTAATGTTAATTTATTGATGATTTTCTCATACATACTAATAAATTATGTTTTTTTTTTTAAGAAGATCATTTTTGGAGAGGAAAAGCATTGACATCCGAGTCAAACAAAAAGATAAATTATGACAGAGAAAGAAAATCAACTGAGGGTAAGGATTATTTAAAGATTTTAAAGTTTGTAATTATATTCAATGGGGTGTCGATAAATTTTTTTGACATTTTAAAACTTGTCATTTTAAAATCTAGTCTAGAATTTTAAAGACACCCCCCTCCTGCCATTATATATTTTTAAAATTGTCCCTGACTATAATAATGCTTTTATACTATTTCATAATAAATTAACATTATATAGGTCTAGGAGTTAATTACATAAAACAAATAAATTTGTATCAAAAACTTCTAAACAGCAAGACTAGAGATGCAGTTTTAAATTATGAAAAAAATCATTTTGAAAACGACTACCGACATGAAGGTAAATTATTATTATTTAATTCAGTTTCAATCATTGTTTATTTTACATTGTTATTATATTATAATTTCAGATGAAACATCTAATGAAAGTTTTATTATGAATCAAAGTCATCAACCTGAAGCTTGTAGTTCTTCAAGCTCATCTATGACAACAACTGTCACAAATAAAATTAAGAAAACTAATCATTGTGGAAGTAGAATTTCTGATGGTATTGTTATTTTATTGATTACTATTAGATATAAACTAATTATTATGATTTTTAGAACATTTTTGGAGATCAAAAGCGTCAACATCAACAACAGAGGCCAACGATAAGATAATACTTGATGGAATCGTCAAATCATCGGAGTGTAATGATTATTTATTGATGGTCATGATAATATTGTTGTTATTACTAATTTATTATATCAATTATAGGTTTACCAGTTAATTATTTAAAAAAAATAAAAGTTCATGAAAAACTTCTAAAAAGCAAGTCTAAAGATTCATTAAAAATTGACAATATAGATAATTTTGAAGCTGACTTTCAACAAGGCAAGTTGCATTTCTTTCCATCCAATTCTATAAAATAAAATGAAACGATAACTTATCTTGTTAAGATTATATTTTTGTGATTTTTAATCTTAATTTGAAATTGATGTGAATTTTACTTTGAGTATAACATTTAAAATTTGTTTGGTTTAGTAATAATATTTCTTATTTAATTTTTAAATGTTATTGATCAGTTATAACTTACAAATATTGTCAATTTAACTGTATAATAATTTTTATTTCAGATGTAATTTCAAATGAGAGTAATCAACTTGGAGCTTGCAGTTTATCAATCTCAACAAATGTGACACCTAAAAATAAGAAAACTAAAGAACATAAAAATGTTATGTGTGATGGTAATGTTGATTTATTGATACCTGATACATACATACTAATAAATAATGTTTTTTTTATGGAAAAGATCATTTTTGGAGAGGAAAAGCATCAACTTCGACGTCAACAACTGAGTCAAATAATATGGTTATGTTTGTCAAAAGAAGCGAAGCAATTGAACGTAAGAATTATTTATTAATTACGATTATGTTATTGTTATTATACTAATTAACTATTCACTTATAGGTCTTGGAGTTGATCACAAACATAAGTCAAAAGTGTTAAAAAAATATGCAAAGAAAAAGTCAAATGATGTAGATTTAAATAGTGACAGCGAAGTTAATGTAGTTGGTGACTCTCTACTAGGTGATTTAAATTTAAAATAATTGTATTTAATTAATGACCATATTTTATTATATTCAATACTTGGTATTATTTAATTTTGTTCTGAATTGGTTGTGAATTTTAATTTATATTTTGATTCCATATTAAATTTGTGCAGTTTACTGACTTTATTTATATGTTATAATTAAATGTATTGTTCATTTAGAAATATTATTATGTAATTTTGGAATTTAATAAAATTAAATTAAAGACTTTAATATTGTTAAGTTTTTTTCATATTTGTTATTATTGTATTTCGTTTTGAATTGGTAAAGGGTTTTTTATTTCTTTGATGACATTAAGTATAGAGTGCAGTTTGATTTTTTAGTATCATTGTTTAATCACAATGTTTCACTGAAGCTGTTTTATACAGATATTTATTAAATATTAACTTAAATATATTTACGAATATATGTATATAAAAAATAATAATCAACTTATTATTGTTTTAAAAGATTATTTTTTGTTTCAGATTTAACTTCCAATAGTCTTACTTTGAATAATAGTAATTTTTCTGATATTGCTACTTCAACAATAGAAACAACTGTATTAATTAATAAGAAGAAAATTAATAACCATAAAAATAAAGTTACTGATGGTAGGGTTAAATTTATTCATTCTAAAATTATTTCACCTTTATTCATCTTTAATAATTTTAGGAGTTAATTGTGTCAAAGAAGTAAGAGAACTTAAAAAAGATATTAAAAAGAAATCGCATGTTGTAGATATTCTCCCTGACAAAGATGATAAAGTGATTAATAACTATCAACCAAGTGAGTTCTAACCTTAATTATTTTTATACTTATATTTTATTTATTTAAATCAAATTACTACAAAATACATACACAGACACACATATGTAGATGTAAATATATGGTACATACATACATTGTGATTATAATTACCTATCCTATAGTGTGTAACTTGTGACTGTGCAAATGAGTATAACATTGATAGCGTATAATATGAAGTTTTGTTTTATTTATAAATTAATTTTTAATGTAATTAAACATAATTTTATTATTAATTTATTTATTGAGGAGATGTTTAACCAAGAAAAATGTAAAACATCAATTAGTTGTATTAATTAATGTTTATTACGGTGTAATATGTTGTATTTTCAATGTTATTTCCTACCCTCTTGGTACAGTCAGGGACAGCCTTGTTAAATTGCTATACAAATATTGAGTTATATTTGTTGCTAAAATTAATAATTATCTAGTTAGTAAACACTGCAATGTATTATATTTTTGTAATGGGGGTTGGTTATATTATGTTAGTAAAAATTTATATTTTTTAAAATTGTTTCCTTTATGTTTCAGTTCCCAAATCAAATGGAAATTGGTCATGTGGAAGTGCTAGTTCATCAAATTCAATACCTTTGTCAAATCATCAAATAGAATCTGATGACGATGCACATACTACAGATGGTTAATTTAATATTTTAATATTATTTAATATTAATTGATTAAAAATTTGTTTTATTTTTTTTACAGACGATGATCAATATGTTAAAAACAGAAAAATTTCTAAAAAAAAACATAAACCTTTTGATGATGTAGACCGTAGTATTTTCGAGGCATTTGGATATGAAAAACTATGTAAGTATGCTATTAGTTGATTAATATTTAAATGCTAGTATTATAAAATTATTTATTTATGCTATCCACCATTTATCTGTTGATAACGTGCTTCAGGTTCAAGGAATATTTAAGCATTTATTCATCCCATCATCTGCACGCCACCGTAACATTAGACTTAATAGTGCCTATAACTATACTAAGTTCATCCTTTCCGCAGTTCCAAACCGTCTTGAAATATTTAGAAAGCTTTCTCAAGTAGTGATTCAATGCATTTAATACTCCCCAAAACAAACATTATGCTTAAAATGGAGTTGCAAGAATTTTTCTTGTATGTTTGTATTTATCATTAGGTATTTGTGTATTGTTTTGTTGAATAAATTATTATTATTATTATTATTAGCTTGAATATAACAAAGAAGAGTAATATTGGTTGGTAGCTTCTTGGGTTTTCTGGCTCACACGGGTTTTATTTCCTTGATTTCGGAACTAGTCTAGCTTTAAAAACATTGTAGTATACACTAGCAAGCCATTGCAGGACCATAAGACTGAAATAAAATTCACAGGATAAAAAAAAACTCAACTCAAGTATTATAAAGTACAAAATATAATAGATTAACACTATATTATCTAAGGAATGAAATCTGACTATAGTAGATGAGGAAAATAAGGGCAGATTAAATTAGATCTGGATTTGGCTAGATTATTGGAAACCTCGTTACATGTATTCCAGTATGTCTGAAAATCCAAAGAAAGTAAATTATATAGTTTAATTGACTGAGGTTGAAAACAAGAGACTAAATACAGGACCTAGATTATACAGATATATCTTAGTGGATAGTTAGACATGGGGAGGATGCGCAGAATCGGCACGTTCTCTCACTGGATAGAGTTTACAAACACTATTATATAAAACTTTTGCGCGGAATCAAACATGTTTAGTTGGGACCCGGGTTCTTTCTTTCGTATTGTGGAGTTTATTAACATGAACTAGTTTTGTCAGATATTTGAACTGTTCGAGTGGAATTCCTTTCTGTTTATTCTGTGCTTATATCACAAATTAAGATTTAGTCTATTTAAGTTAATATAATATTAGCAGTTAGCACTACTACTGGATAATGGGTACTTTGATAGTGATATTAAAATATTTTTATAACTACAAACACTAGTGATATACATTTTAAAATTGTACTGATGTTTCAGATAGTTGGTTTATGAGTTAATCATAATGAAACAGTGTCTGTTATATTCTATATAGTTTGTATTCCTTAAATCATAATTTTTCATGACAATAACAATGATTCTTTTTTGTTTAATGTTATCATATTTATATTTTCTGGATTAATTAAATTTCTAAAAATACAATTATATAATATAATTGATCAAATGTGTAGAAATATCAAAATAAAAAATAAGTGCCTATTTACAAGACTGGGAAATTATTTTAAATCATTAAGTTAAATATAGTATATTGGAAGTCAAGTTTGAAGTTACTTTTCTTTTTTAATTTACAAAAGTTACAAGCTATGTTGTAAAAATAGTTAATGTTATGTTGTAATAGTTAAAAATCAATTACATTTTTTTTCTGAATGTTTTCAATCTGCCAAAGCTCAATAGGCTTCAATAAAAATTTAAATTATTCACAAAAACAAAAATATATACTATTAATAATAATACATATACAAATAATTTATTGTCAGAAAAAATACTAGTTCTTATTTGTTTAGATTCAAGAGCTGCAAAAGTAAAAGCTAATGAAGCAATATCGCTGATGAGTAAACCACCCATCAACAAAGATAAGAAAAATGATGCAACAAAACGATCAAAGAATGGCAAAAAGAAGGATGAAGTGAGTTTATATTACAGTAGTTTATAGTAGCAAGTTTCAACCTTTTTGGGTACACGGTTCTTCAAATTTTGAAAACAGTTTATAAGGCTCCCATACGAATAATGATGATAATAAAATAAACAGTAGGTCTACAGTAGGGTCTATGGTATTATTTACCATAGATGTCCCTAGGAGCCACAATGTACAGGTTAAAAGTTCCTGGCTTATAGTATTTAGAATTTGTTGTAATTAAAAAATATTTTTCCTGGGAATTTGAAACTTTTATGTATATTATTATATTATTTTATTTTATACACAATGTCACAGCAACAATAAAAATAAATTTAGATTAATTTGATGCTATTGCTTATACCACAAACTTATTCACACCGTTTTACGGTAAGTTGGCAATGACTCAAATGTGTTAATCATATATGAGAATATGATATAAATGTATATTATTATAATAATCAAGCATTAATAATATAATAAACGTGTCGTATGAAAAAATTAATTCAACTTACCCTATTACTAATATTGATATAAATTAATATAATAGCAATAGAGATATATCATAAAATAGACTTAATAATATAGGATGATGTTCAGAATCATTTTTTGTATGTAGTGATTTATCATTGAATTCAGATTTATCACTTACATCATAGTGACTTAGGTACTAAATGACGAAATACTCTCAACATCTACTGTAGAACAGAGCGTATCTAATTGTAAATATATTAAAGTTTTTTTTACCTGCATTTAAATATAAGTGATGCTTTGTTCAGAAACGATAGGTTCCAAAATTAATTTTTGATAAAATTGTGATATTATTTTATGCGTATATGATATCAAAAATATCCTTTGCTTTGTAGGGTGTGCATACATTAAAAGTTACCCAATAATATCCATTTTAATTAATAAGTAGTATAACAATTTTATTGCATAGTATAAAAAAATGCTATTGATGTATTGAGAAGAAGGGGGGAGTATCTAGAATCTAGATAGATATCAAGTTTTTTCATCGTTAGTAGGAGTATAGGATACACTATAAGAATAAACAAAGAGTGTCCTACCTGTATGAACTCTCGGGGATTTCTATTTAGAATTTACCTGGATAATTTATACTTTATTTATTTAGTGCGTTTCAAAATAAAAATGAAACAAAATACATAACATAATTTCAATAAAAAATGAATAAGCTATTATTTTATTATAAAATATGATATACGAAATATAAAATTAACTGTTAAAGCTATACAAACAACATAAGAAATAATACTTATTATTTCTTTCTTTCCAGCTTTTAAAGGCCATTAAGAAGACCCATCACTACTCCACATAGCCTCCTCCATTCCTCTATCATTTGATAATTCCTCCAGGTTATCAACCCCAAGTATCCGGAAATTCTGGTTGGGCTTATATATCCACCTTTTCTTCGGTCTGGCCAGTGGTCTCTTTCCTTTTGGTTTCCAGTTAAGCGCATTTTACATTATGCCACTCGATCTCTATACATGTTATAGACAAATCATTTTTCTTCCTTTAAGTGTTTGTATAATGTCTTCTTCTCCCCACAGGTCTTTAATTTCCTTATTGGATCTTTTTTAATATTCACGTGTTTCATAATTTTTTTTAGACCCAATAATGTATCGTAGGAATCCTTTCTAAGACTGATAGTTTTCTTTCGTTGTCTTTCGTTCTCCCCCTCCCCTCTGAAATTGTATCACGCCATTTTAGGGGGACGTTCCCCCAGGATGAGAACCCTTGTTTTAGAGGAATGTAAATTATAACAAATTACAATGGTTTTTATTTTTAAATTGTATGATTTATTTTTCTGTTAAAATAACTCGTTGAAAAATGTACCTGTACACAATTTGTTATCTGGGACGAACTTGTTAGTTTATCAGCGTTTTAAGTTGGTTGGCACTTGGCAGAAGAGCCGGTTAACTTTGTGGGCACTTAATTAACAATTAGATTAGTACCTGGCGGCGCGGCGACGAGTTTCCTTCGTCAACAATCAGGCGATGTCAGCTTGCTTACGCTTACCCCACCAAGTCGACCTAAATGTCACAGCTTCGGATCAAAGTCACGCTTTTGCGCACAAGTTGACCGCCCGGTACTGATCTTATATTGGATTGAGTTATGCCTGGTTTTAAAGTTTGCATGCCTATGTTTGTTTATGTAATGTACCATAGTATAATTAAACATTTGTGTTCTATTGTTTTTATAGTAATAATAAATTTAATCAAGTCAATTTTCACTTCTTTTAAATTCCTTATCAATACGCAATTGTGATTTGGGCACTGACTAAATATTTTTAGCTCGTAAAATTCATAGGATGTTGGCAGTAAAAATCAATGATTAGAAATCCAAGTAGTTATAGTTTTAAAAATGATTAATTGCCTAATCTAATCTAAACATTTACATCAGCTGTTTTAAATTTAAATCTATATTTCTGTACTACTATATACAATGAAGTCGGTTTTTTTGTTCGGGATAAACTCCGAAACTATTGAACCGATTTGGCTGATTCTTTTTTGTTATGTTCGGAATTGTCAGTTCAAGGTTATTATGAAAGAAAATTTTAGGAAAATCCAACAGAAAAGAAGGAAATAGGGATGTTAAAAATACAACAGTAGCGCCATCTATCCAGAAAAAAATATACTAAATAATAAAAAATTTAGTTTTTTGTTGCAGATTAAATTGATAATAGTGTACTATTTATTGGATGCTATGATTAATCGGGCATGTCTGTTGATTTGTATTATCATTATTACTAATGTTTGTGTGTAGATTAGACCTCTGGGAAGAAGATAGATTAATTAAAAAAGGGTTAAATTTGGTTTTAAATTTGATTTTAGTACGGTTAGGTTAGGATTTTGTATTAATTAATTATATTGATCCACCGTAGGTAAAATTAAGTAAAAACGACAAACTTGGTTTAACTTTGATACTTAGGAGTTAAATCATACACTTACGTACAAACAGCACGTAATTATATTGCCTACCTGATAATATACTGATGCGAAGCAGAATTTTTATTCTGGGCAACGGAAAAGTTAAGATAAGTTTTGAACACTATACACCGATTATTACATAACGAATTAAACAAAGGTTGAGTCATATAGAGTTGGTACCTACATTTAACGGGCAATGAAGTGCAAGGGATCAGCTATTTTTGATAAAAATATATTTATCATTAATACCGCTAGAAACATTTCAATACGTTTTCATTAACCATTGTTTATATTTACTTTCCGATCACATTAAATGATAAAATTTGAATAAAAAACTATATATATCATCCTCCGGAGGCATAATAAACAACCAATCACGGGCAAAGCTGTGACGGGTCGGCTAGTATCGTATAAACTTAAAAACCACGAAAAGGTTCAATAATTGATTACAAGGTATAAATCAAATAATAGTTTCCGCTCTTGAATTGTATAAATATTTATTTTTTTTCCTCGATAGGGTAAGGTAATAATAATATAAACTACTAGCTGATCCCGTGCATTTCGTTACCCGTTAAATTTACAATGACTCAAACTTTGTTCAATGCCTTATTTAATATTTGGTGTATGATGTTCTAGATTCATCTTAACTTTTCTGTTGCCCGTAATAAAAATTCTTATTCGCAGCAGTATATTATCAGGTAGGCAATATAATTACGTGCTGTTTGTATGTAAGTGTATGATTTAACTCCAAAGTATCAAACTTATACCAAGTTTGTCGTTTTCACTTAATTCCACCTAAAATTAACCCCAGATACATATAACATCAAAACACAGCGTACAATAAAATTAAATGCATTGAATGAATAACACTGATTTCACAACAAGCAATAATTATTATTTTAATAGCTTTAAAACCCATGGCAACCATTTATAAATAAAAATTTTCACAGTAAATCTCTAAATCCCCGTTTGAGCACATCCCCTGGTTGGACCTAGGGGAATGATTTGAGAATCTAAACCATCCGAGGCGTTACCCAAACGCATACAAAAAAATTCATTCAAATTGGTCGGGCCGTTCTCGAGTTTAAGTGAGAGTAACAAACAGCAATTCGTTTTTATATATATATAAACTATAATAGACATAAAATGTGTTGTTTAATGTGTTATGAGAGTTTTTATTTTTAAATAGTCGTTTGTACACTATTAATTACACTATAAAATTACCGTTTTCTACGCGACTGCATCAATATTGCTATATAGCTGGCGGTGTTACCGGTGGCGGCGACGGTGGTCGGTGCTCAGGACCGACTGAACGAACGCCAAAACGGTGGCCGATCGGTGATCGTCCGCGTATTATTGCACCAGCCGTTTTAGTTGTCGCAGTCTCCGGGAATAGGTGTCCGTACCCCATGGTGACCATTCGGTGTTCGTATAGCCGGTAAAAATAACACGGGTACACTCGTTGGACGGCGTCCGTGAACGTCTCCGACCGGTCGGTGAGCAGCGTGGCGCTCGCAAACATGATCGCCGCCGTAGCTAGGTGACCATCTTCTAGTAACTGTTCGCCGACGCGTACCGACTGCACGAATAGGCCTGCTAACCATTTCCGGACTTTGGTCTTGACGGGCGTCATCGTATGCCGCACCAAAAGCCTGTACCGGACTGTGAACCAATCGCTGCCGTTGTTGTAGGTCATCGTCGTGGATCTGTATTGC
Organism: Sitobion miscanthi; assembly: GCA_008086715.1. Taxonomy (NCBI): domain Eukaryota; kingdom Metazoa; phylum Arthropoda; class Insecta; order Hemiptera; family Aphididae; genus Sitobion; species Sitobion miscanthi. The sequence continues at coordinate 5,838,601 of CM017802.1, read as the reverse complement.
ATCTTATATTGGTTATTATCTACTTCATCCTCCTCCTTTCGTCGCATTATTCCTCTGCAGCTATTTAAAATAAATATTTCCGTGAAATTATAGATCCCTAGTTCAAATAGTTCAATAAAAGAAGAACGAATAGCCAAAATGTAGTCATTATATCTAATTTTTTTTTTCGTTTTAGTGGTTTATTATTATTGCTAAGCTATAGTTGTCAATATATAAATATAGGAACACTCGAATTATCTGATGTCTTGCGTTAGTTTTAGATTTTTTATAACTTAAATAAAACTTAGTTTTTTGATGGTCAATCACAAATTTCGAAAGAAGTATTTGCGGAAGTACAGGTAGTGTACGTAAAGATTTTCATTTTCCATGTGAATTTACTATCTCCCTATAAGATAAATAATATTTATCGACTCATTATATCCAGTAAGATATTGTATCTACTTTAAACGGGTCCTTTAAAAATACACAGTAGACACTATATATATTTTTTTCAAAATAATATTAAATACATATTAATAAAAAACATTTATAATATACAATAATTGTACGTATACGATATACAAGTTTAATAGTATTAGTTACTAGTATAAATTACTCAACGTTTTACAACTATATTTAGCACTAGCAGCAGTCTGCTGACACGGCAACGCGTTGCTATTGCTAGGTTCTTTTGATTATGTGAGTAGAATGTTATCAAGTAGGTGGTAGACAGAGACGATCTGGGATAAAATTCCAGGCTGGGAAAATGTATTACCCAGCCCACATAATATTTTGTATGTCTACGTCATAGGCGTAAGTATGTGGATTTTAGTGGGGGGCTGATCGTATGTAATACCCCTCCCCCCCGACAATATTTTTTATAATTATCGATTTATCTAAACTTTTAGTTTTTATTATATGTTAGAGGACCGCAAAAAAAAAAGAGTCCATAAATCAGTGTCAAAATTTAAATGTGACTGCCCATAAATATTTAAAATTCCTAGATACGCTTATTTATATTGTGTATTAAAAAAAAAAATTTGAATTAGGTAACAATTAATTAAATTCAACACCTACTACTATGCCGTTTCAAGATCTTATAGCAATTCATAATTTGTACCCTTAATAGCCGGTGCGTTTCTAATACAAAAACATGTCTTACAGAAAAAACTCTCACGTCCTGTAAAATAATTAGTTTTCATCCATTTTTTTTTTTTTTATTTTAAAGAAGAGAACATTTTGTAGTTAGGATCAGAAGTAAAAATATGCATTTGAATAATGTGCGATATTTGTTATTTTTCAAACTCATTTTTTAATACTATTTAAAGTAAAATGGAAATTCGGGCTTAGATCTAGCTTTTTTAGTATAAAGAAACCAATTATTTATAAAATAATGTCATGCATCCGTCACGCCCACACCAAGCTCCAACAGGTCAGGCCATCTGGAACTTCCTGGTATCCCGGTGGGCCAGGCCGTTCCTGCTGGTAGATCGCGGACTCCGCGTTGTGTATAATTTAACTCTTAAGTATCAAAAAATGAAAAAAAATTGGTCTGCCAAAACCGTGGTTCGAACTTGATAAATTCTGTACTAAAATACACAGGCTTATATTATTTATAATAATTATTATTATAAAAACCAATAGCTACCAATTATAAAACAAAAAAATTATAATAATAATCTCCAAATCCCGGTTTATGAACTTTCCGGGTTGGATCTCTTATTTACAAAATGTAGCTTATCACCTTTTCCGAAGTCAAATCTTTTTCTATACAAAATTTCATTACAATCGGATGAACGGTTTAGAGATGTATAAAGAACACAATCAGTCGCAAACATTTTTTGTCTTTTATATATATATATAGATATACATATAGCTAATAGGCCAGGAAACTAGGACCTTCTAGTACCCCCTTTAATCCTCTAGTCAGTTTCTTATTATACATTTGATTAGTGTATTGATTGCTATTGTCGAGGGTGCAAGGATTTCTTATAGAGTTTCTGCAGGTTGATATTTGAGTCTTAATTAGGTATAATGTCTGCATTTGAGAATTATAGGTATAACTGAGATAGGTATACCGTAAGCTAAGCATTTAGGTTGGTCTTCCTTTTAAAATTTTTAATAAAAATATGAATAATATAAAAAGATTATGCGGGGCCTATTTAATATTTTTACTTTTAAATTTAATCATAGATCAATTCACTCTAATATTATAAATAATATTTTTCTAAAAATTAAATTGCTATATTTACCAAAACGGAGACAACACATGAGAGTAGGACTTCCTTATAAATATATAATATATTCACTGTCCCCAACATGATATATAAAATATATAGTATATATATTTAACAAATAATAAAGTCATTGATTTTAAAATCAATGATAATAACAAATGTATATTATAAAAGTATACAAGTATAATGTATTGATTGATATTAAAAATATTAACCAGTAAAATACAATCTTGTTTTGTGTATTAGACTATCTAGTGAATAATGCGAAATATCGCAAAAAAAATTCCATGATTAATTATGACACTTAAAAACAATTTTACCAATGTATATAATATAATTAGCTGTCTAGTGGTTAAATTGTTTATATACAGGGTTGAAGGTAAGTCACTTTTTTGAAATTAAGTCACTTATTATTATCCAAATTTGGCTGAATTTAAATTATTTGTTATTCATTAGTACATGTTCTTAAATAAGGGAGTTTTAATTTTATTCTATTAAAAAAATCTTGTTCCCCAAAATATTGGTTCTATGGGACTTATTTTGCCTCACAAAGCACTTGTTTCACGTTTGGAACACAAGTTCCTTATCAATTTTACTTAATCTAATCATTATTTTTTGTAATTCTTATAGAACTAGGCAGGAATTTAGGTTAAATATTAAAATCCCATTTTTAGCGATTTTTGTAATTTGTCGGTAGTTTTTTCCGTGGCATTATATAGCTATTGAGAAAATCGAAAAATGACTTCTCTAAAGTACCATTTTGATACAATTTGCTAAAAGATAAGGTACTTTATGTTGAAATCAAAGCACTCCTTCTGGTAGAAATTTTGTATACAGGATAAAAAAAAAAAAGAAATACCATTGTAAAACCAGTAGTTTAAAAAAAAATATATAATTTTCATATGGATATTATAATATACTATTGTTGAATTAAGTGAAAATTTAATGAATAATAACCATTTAAAAATTATCATTCTGGGTATGGTTTAGGAAAAAAAGTATTTGAAAATGTTGATTAACATTTACATGTTTTTTTGAAAAGTATACTAAATATTTGTTTTTGTAAAAATATAAATATATATTTAAATTAAATATATTCCAATAGTTTAATTAACAAGAATATTGAATATAAGTTTGTACTACTTTGTAGCTGAATGTAAATTATCCCGTAACGATCAATTATCTAAATACTATCAATTGATTATCTTAATGATACTTTGGTTATCATTTAAAACCATAGATATATAAGACAACTAGAAAATGGACTACATATTACATTCTCACAGGAACGTTGAAGTCTTGCGGCCATATGCCAACTGGGAAATGTTAGTAAAATTACTCAATAGATAAAATACCTATACTGGCTATTCTGATATGTTTTATATGTCTATTTATTATGTTGTTATCATTATAAATTATATAAACAATTTTGTAAACATTACCCTGTTGACATATGGCTGCCGACTTCAATATTATCCTGTAGTCAGTTATCTAGTTGTTTTATATGTCTATGTTTAAAACACAATTTGGTTGATTATTGATTATTGATTTTTTTTTCAGTTTGATCCATGGCATGGCATGATGACATTGGAAGACTACGACGTGAAGTTGCCAAAGTTTGCTCAAGAAATATTAATTCTAGATAAACATATGCTTGAAGATGATCGTTGTGTAAGTGAAACTACTACAACAAATTAAAACTGATTGATGATTGATAAAGAGTAAAATTATTTGATGTTTATATTTTATTAGATTTCAATAGTACCTTCATATACAACTGTGTTTACTATTATAAACGATTACTTAAGTAAAACCAAATCGTTAGTATACAAACTATTTTATATTTTATATAATTACTTTAAAACAAATATATATATATATAAATGCTTACTAAATTTCAGTAATTGCGAGGAAATGGCTATCATTATTTTAGAAGCATTTAACTGTTCGTTGTATTTGTGGTTGTTACATCCACTTGAAAGGCCTAAACATGATCATGTAAGTTTTTAGTTTTTATTTGTTTTTTTTTTAATCTGAAAGATATATACATATTTGGCAGAAAACAGAATGTTATTCATTTAACAGATTTTAATGAAACTTATGGTAACCTTATAGTTAATAATTGATGTGGGCTGTATGAGTTATACATTTTGAGCGCTATTGGGTTAGGGTTAGTGTTGATATTGTATATTTGACACACTTACGGAAATTATTTGTCAGCTATTAAATAGTGATTAAAACAACAAAATAGTTAAATAATTTGATTGAATTAATCAAGGTCTAGTTTTGATGAGTTAAGTTCCACTACACTTTAAAATTAATTAATTCATCCATTATTTCAGGTTGTACATAACAATGTTGGCAAATCTATGTGTCACATTTATGGACTTCCTCATTTTCTCAGATTTATCAGTAAGTATACATTTTAAAATCACATGCATACATGGCTAGATTTTTTATTAATCTATGTACAACAAATATGTTTACAGTGAAACTGCCCAAAATTTTCCATTTGGTAAAGAGTGACTTGGACAGCTTTGTACCTGATGCTGTTGAGTTTATTAAAGGATTACTTGGGTAAGGTTTTTTATACTTATCTTAATTTATATTAAAAAGTTATCACATACACTGTTATTCTAATTTTAAAAGTGGAATCTATAATTTGAATTTCATAACAGTGTTAAGTAAAGTAGTGTCAATTGTTAATTATACCTAATTGAAGAAAATCATAATTTTCCTCCATAGAAAAAATGTATGTATTTTAAATTTTTTCAATAATGCATTATTAACTATTTATTATTATTATTTATCATTAAATAAATAAATTACATTAAATTAAATATATCTTATATACAAACAAAATGAGTGTATAACATTAAATGTTTTACTTTTTATAAAATACCAAGTATAAAACTCAGTGGCATAGTTGTAAACAATTAAGGGGATTGAATACCGATGTTAAAATGTAGTAATGGGGACAAAAAAGCGAGACAACAGTGTGGGGCTTTGAGTGATCGGATTTTATTTCTATAAACAGCTCTGAAATTGTTATTTAATCTATTAGTAATCAACCGGAGCATTTTTTCTTCCAGTTATTAAAGGTAGGGATATTTAAAATAAAAAAAATTTTTTTGAAACATTTATATTAGTTAAGATTTTAATACTAAAAAAAACCCTTGATCGATCACTTATAGACATACTAGTAAATAAGATATTTTTTTCAGAATTAAAATTTGAACGTTCAGAGTCATGTAGTTTTGTCTAGTTTATAAGCATTATTAATACTTTTGACCAGAAAAAACAAAATTATTAACATTTGTCTAATTCATTATTGACATGTACGTGCACTTGTGGGAGCGCTCTGCCATTTATTTTATGTAGTCACTCACACTTATAATCACTTACTACGAACATATTACACGACCCACATGCACACACATAGAAAATTGCCTGTATTAAACTCCTTAAAAATGGTCGGTATTTAATCTTCTTTAGGTATTAAATACCTCATTTTAAGCCATTAAAACGTAAAAGTATAATAAAATCAAAAAAATATGCACTAAGCAAAAAAATTAAAAGCGCCTCGGGGTAGGGAATTGCACCTGCTGACCTCCTCTCCAATTAAATACACCACTGATAAAACTATGGAAACTTATAATAGGGGTTTATGTTTAGTGTTAGATTTTTTCAAAATGACTTGTATATTATGATTAACTAATTCTTATTATTTTATTTTTCAGTTTTATAGAGCAACAGTATGAAAAAAGTATCTATATTATGAATTATGATTGTATAATGCCTTATGAATATAGAAGGGCATACTATGTGTAACTTTTTTCCTCTCAGAATGATACAGTCGGCTGTAACTATTTGTTGTTCATTACACATACCTAGGTAATAGTTTATTACTCTGTAAAACTTTTTTTTTCATACATTCATTGTAATTCATTAACTTTTTTTTACCATAGTGTTATTATTTATTATAATTTGTTAAGTATAAAGTAGATTACTCTTTTAATATAAATTAATATTTATTGTTTAAAATACAAGCATTTTTCTATTGTAATAAATATGTTCCAATAGCTTTATTAGTTTAGTACTTATATGACTTTGATTATTATTTACAGAAAAATCATTTTGCACAAACTTTTAAAATTTTTTTGTGTTTTTCATTTAATTTATTTGAACTATTAGTGATATTTAAGTAAGTAATAATATTTGTCTATATGTTAACTAAAATATATTTGAGTATAATTATTCAAATATATATTTATCTCGTGCATGGCATGTCGACATATATCTCATTATTCTTATAAAACATATTGTATCTTGAATTTATCTGCGAAGAAACCAGTTAGTTCTTAAGTTTTTATTTATGAAAATGTTTTCCACTATTCTATTTTAATTTAATTTAATTTACTATTTAGTAAATGAACCTTTATCAAATGTTATATTCTGGATAAACTAATTGTACCCTACTATTATATAACTTTTGTTAAGTGTACAAATGTACACCAGGTTAAGAGACTGATATTGTTTTATGTTATTAAAATGTATTTCTAATTATGAAAGTATTCAGTAATTGTATTAGACTAAATGTAAATTTATTTATTTAAAAATTAACTTTGTTTACCAATTTAATAAATATGTTATTATCTATGTGTAAATATTATAGTGTGATTCATGTTATAGCTTTACTTTACAGTTATGTATTTGAGGCTGTATATTACTCTTTAATGTATGATGCATTTGAATAGTGATGGGTGATTGTGATGAGCATTTTTTAATTTAAAAATCAATGAGAATCCTACCATCTTTAAAAATCGATACAACGAATGATAACTTATAAACACTCAAGCTTTTTTGCTTTTTTGCACCCAAATCATTTATATTTTATTTAGGTTTCTGGTGCATTTAAACTTGAAGAATAAAACATTTAAATAATGAGTAACTAACGTTATTATTTGGGTTAATTAAGGGTGTTACAGTCACAAATATTTCACATGTATTAACTTATAAACGTATCATTAATGACTCCACCTTGAATAAATAATCAACTCTCAAACCATAATTCAAATCTATACTAATTTATATTTTAAAGAATGACATGATTTGTATACTCAAATCACCGAGAGAATGCTCAACCAAATGAACGCTATCCGCTGTCTCAGTAGGTCTAAATTCTCCAACCACAGTGTACCTGTACATGTAGACAACGGCGATGCAGCGCAGTCTAGTGATGGCGGTAACGTTTGACAGGTGGAGCCTGCGCTAGTAAAGTGGTGGGAATGCGCAGCAATAGACAAGTTTGGAGGCCGCCGACTTGTGTTCTCTCAGTGTTCTGAGTATAGTGTGCGTTGTCTCCTGAAGTCGTCTTGCCAATGATTAGTTCCGTTTATTCCTTCTTTGACTTTCTTAGGGCCGATTATGCAAGAATTAATAACTTTCTTTTATCGTACAACTGGGCTGATACTATTTCGTACCTTGACTTTAACTGCAGCGCAGACTCTGCTAGATGCTTTGCATACATCAGTTCTTCATTATGTGCCTAGTGTAAAATTTTTTCCATCTAAATTTCCTGCTTGGTTTTCCAAGTACTTAATCGATTTGGTATTCAAAAAAAAGAAAGCTCATGTAGTGTTTCAAAATACTAAAAATCCTGATGATAACCAAAGTTTTTCCATTCTTCGGGCTCAATACAAATATATGTCCAAACAATGCTATAGGTCAGGGATGGCCAACCCGCGGCCCGCGGGCCGCATGCGGCCCGCCTTGGAAAGTTTTGCGGCCCGCGACATTTATCAAATATTTACAAAAAAAAAATTATTATAATCGAAAATAGATTTTTATAATATTAACATTACAAAAGAAAATTTTCCCAATTTGAGAAATCTGGCACAAAAAGTTGTGAGTGCTTTTGGATCGACTTACACTTGTGAATCGTTTTTTTCAAAAATGAAATTCACCAAAGATAAATCACGCTCAAACCTAACAGATGAAAACCTGCAACATCAATTACGGTGTGCAAATACAAGCATCTCTATTGATTTAAAAAAGCTTAGTGAACGAGTTGAGAAACAAATATCTCACTAAATAGTATAGTAATGTTAACTCCATTTTTTTTGTATTAAATACTTTTTATTATTACTTTTATATATTTTAATTTGTTTTAAATACTTTTATAATTTAATTTTATAGGTGGCTTAATTCTGAATAAAAAAAAAAATATGTGTATTATATTAATATTTTGGCTGATGACCTTTTTTTTTTTTTTTTTTGGCAACCCTAATGTGGCCCGCAGGATTGTTATGTATTTACAAAGTGGCCCGCAAAATCATTTGGGTTGGCCATCCCTGCTATAGGTCATTGATTACAACCATTAAATCCTATTTCAATTCAAATCCTTCTAAATTCTGGGAATTCATCAAGAAAAATAGATCCAATTAATCTATCTTGAAAACTGTTAAGTAAAATAAAGTAGCTTATGTAAATATGAATGATGTTGCTTCTCATTTTTCTAAACATTTCAATTTACTATATTCTCACTCTAATGTAGACTATGTTCCTTCTTCGGTTACCAATTTGTTCTACGATCTTCCTAGTAATTGTCTCTTTGACTTGTGTCGGGTTAAAGATGGACTAGCCAAACTAAAGAAAAATTATTACAATAGGTACCACTCCATGCAATAATACCATACTGAAATATAGCTTGGTAGAGAGACAAATACACAAAACGCATGATTATATTTTATTGAAATTATTTTCCTCTGACAATGTATTTTGTACATAATTATTCTTAGGGGTATAGAATTGTAGAGTGCCTTCATGTCAACTAAGAAATTATACTCACTTTTACATACCTCTGTCCACTAATAAGTATTTATCTAATTCTCCTCTTCGCCGTCTAATGGGTTTGGTAAATAAAAACCCTAATTTTGACCACTGAGCACTATCTAATTAAATTTAACATTTTAACCTGTAACTTGAGGTATTATTTAAAAATGTCTTTTACTTACAATGTTTTAAGTTTCACAATCCAATTTCTAATTGAAAAATAAAAATAAAAATAAAATATAATAATATATGCTAACAATTTCACAGACCATTAACAGAAACTTACAGATATTTTTAAAAAGCACAGCCAGTATAACTTAAAACTACAATCATAGACGAGCTACAATTTGAGGAATGATGTAACCTAATTAATTAATTGATTCCTAATGGGGATAATTTAATGGGATTAATCCAGATCCCCAGAAAATTGAATGTGTTTAGAAATTTCTTGTCTCCAAAAACTTAAGTAGTCAAATCTTTCCTAGGAGTTTCTGGTTATTACAAACAATTTATACAGAACTACGAATAGATTGCAAAACCATTAACATCGAAAGATATTCTTTATACGTGGAGTGACTATTTCAACAAGCTTTTGAAACATTGCTCTGATTCTGAAGTATCACATAGGGTAGACAAACGGAGACAACGCTGGCCCATACTCATGAGGGGCGCCCGACTCCTAATGTGAAAGATGCAAATGTCAAAAATATACGCTGAACTCTTTCAAGTTGGCAATTACCATCAAGGGTGCATGATTCCCAAATAATTGTACCATACTCCAACGCAGACCGAACGAAAGAGTAATACAAGGTCTTCAGAGAACTTGAAAATTTAAATTCAGCCGACATTCTTTTAACCAATCCAAGAAGCTTCAATGCCTTGCATCTAACTTCCTCAAAATGAGTCTGAAAAGTAAGTGACGGATCAAAAGAAATACCAAGGTCTATAACACAATCACCAAAATACTTGAGAGCAATTTCGTTGAGAGAGTATTTAAACATGATAGGCTCATAGGATCGAGTGAATGTCATAGTATGACATTTAGGGATACTAAGTTCTAAGCTGAGTCCCCGTGCCCACGAGCGACAGCATTAAGATCAAATTGCAACAATTTACAATCATCAGCGGTAGAATTACGGAGAAAAAGCAAAATATCATCAGCAAATATAAAAAGCTCACTGTGCGTAATCACATCTTTGATACCATTAGCAAAAAGAACGGGTGAGAGGTGCCCTCTTTGAGGAACACTTGAGGTAACAAATGACTGAACTGGAAGAAAAACCATTAATCCTGACAAGCTGTTTCCTCTCAGACAAGTAGGAGCAGAACCTCGACATTAGAGGCTCGCCAAACCCAAGACGTAACAAAACACTAAGCAAAGCATGATGGTTCACGTGGTAAAAGGTCTTGGCGAAGACCACAATAAATTGACTACTTTATTTAAGTATTACAAATATTTGTTTATAACTTTGTTATTATCATGAATCATATTATATTACTATTCTCGTTATACTATCATAATTTATAATATTTATCCAATTAATTTGTTTGAAAGTATTATGTAAATATAAACATACTTTTTATTTTTCTCTTTCTCCTTCCATATTATTATTTTACAAAGTTACATCATTTTAGTATTAGCATATCTTATTGTCATTACCTATATTATTGAATAACTATATTTTAATGTATTTTAATCGAAACCATATTGTATAACGTATCATTGTTATTAACGTACTGTTTGAATAGGGCTTACGCCTGTTATTATACATTGTTAAATAAAAATAAAAAAAAGATGGGTAAGTGGATGTCGCTCTGCTGTATAGTAGGTTACAAGTGGGTCACTGTAATGGATAGTGTTAAATTTGGATTCAATGATACTATAATATCCTATAATATCATTGTATAAGAAAAACGATTCTGAGCGAAAACGGTCAATCAGCCTATGATATTACCAAGTATATTTGATGATATTATTGTGATTTATATATAACGTATTTACGTTGAACCTTGTTTTAAATTCTCAATATAAATAACTACAAAATAATCATTAAATTTTAAATTTGATACATTTTGTCAAAATTTGAACTTTAAATGCCTATAAAAAAAAATTGTGCCTATGTATTTTTAATATTTTTCAACTGCTATTATAACATTGCATCAAGAGCCTTGAATTAAATTTTAACGCTTTTTTAACCAACAAATAAAATTTTATTGATATTTACAAAAAAAAAAACTAAAAAAATTGAAAACTGGCAATGTCCGTAAACAGCTCAAAAATAATCAAATTATTTTCTAAATTGTATCGTGTATAGAAAATGCTAATAAAAACATCCAGTGAAATTTTCAAGTATCTACAGTAATACGTTTTTTAATTACAACAAAATAAGAAAATCGTTGCATGAGAAATCGAGTGAATATCAAATATTGTAAAAATATGAATTTCAAACGCTCAAAAAAATTTAATTAAGAAAAAATAATTTACTAATTTTCGTGATTTTTCCGTATTTTGTCAAGATTTGAACTTTAAATGCTTATAAATAAAAACTGTGACTAAGTATTTTTAATTTTTTTCATCTGCCTTTGAAACAATAACCCAGGAGCCTTCTATTAAATTTTTAAGCTTTTTTTAAAATAAAATTTTATTGATATTTGTAGAAAAAAAAAAATTAAAAAAATTGAAAACTGACAATGTCCGTAAACAGCTCAAAAATAATCGAATTATTTTCAAAATTTTATCATGTATAGAAAATGCTAATATAAACATTCAGTGAAATTTTCAAGTATCTACAATCATTTGTTTTTGAGTTACACCAAAAACCAAAATTGATTTTTTCGAAAACAGTTTTTGCGTAAAAATTCCCGTTTTTCCTTAATTTTTCATTTGTTTTTCACGGCGCTTTTTAAAATTATTGTGAAATCTTTACTTTTGACCCCCCAAAGTACCAACTAGATTCACTTTCCTATCAGAAAAGTGACTATTGAAGAAAATCCAAGCTTTTTTACTGTCCTAAAAGGTGATGACAGACACAAAAAAAAAAACAAAAAAAAAAACACATCATTGTAAAATCAATACATTCATCGCTACGCTCAGAATCTAAAATGTTAATCAAGACACCTAAAAAAAATATGATTTATATTTAATTTATAAATATTTCTAAATACCTACTAATATTATTATAGCTCTAAATCACCAATAAAATAAACAAAACAAAAAATGAAATCATCATCACAATTTTTATTTATGTAGGTACCTACCTAATATAATATTCAATATTACTATGTAGTATGTATCATATTTTAAGGAAACTCTTTAATAATTAATAATTTATAATATAATCTATTTAAATTTTATATAAAATGGGCCATTATTAATAACGTCTTTAAGTGTGTCAATACATTTGATATATGTATATCGTACAAAAATTAGAGTTAGAGGTGAAAAATGCACGTGGGTGAGATAAAGTTACTTTTTCTGAAATAATTTTATTAATTTTCTGCAGATGTAGGTAGTCATAACCTTATGAAGCCAGTAGATTTATAAGAAGTACTAACACCCGTTATAGGTGAACAGGTTACCTAACTCACATATAACTACTGGTCAAAAACTAGTCATCCAGTCATCAGCAGCTAGCCATCGCTTAAGCACAAACAGAGCCTACTCATTTTAAATTTGAATTATAACTAAGTGTGTTTCATGTCCAAACTTTGAATGTATAAAATATGCAGTGCTTATGCCTTGCTCGGGGCATTCTTCAATAACAACTTCTTCTTGGACATCAAAGGAATCTCGTCAATTAATACTACTAATTCTCATTACTAAACTCAAATATTATATCGGTAGGGTCAAAATGCTCTTGGTTGATTTGCTGTCCTTGATCCATTTTCTACAAATATAGATGCAACTTTAATATGCAAATATTTTAAATAACATATAAAGTACCAAAGTACGAAAGGTAAATTCTGATTTCACCAAAATGTTGAGCATAAAAATACTAAGATTTAAAAAAAAATTCAAAAATTATTTTTGGTACCTATTTTAACCACGATCCGTGTCCTAGGAAATACGTTTATTTAGCCAGTATGGAAAACAATAAATAGGTACACTGTACGATATTCATTAAATTGTGGTGGTGGAGACTCAGTGAAAAAATTATTACTTTGAGACCCTGAGCTTAAAAAAACCGGCAAAGTGCGAAACGGAATCGCACACGAAAGTTCCTTACCATTATTTATAAACATGTTGGCAACACTGATTATATTATAATATACACGATTTAAGATATATCTTAAATCGCGATTATAATAGATTCTGACTGTCAAACTTTCACGGTTCATGGGAATATGGGATACGGCCTGGTGACTGGCGGACGGACAGTGGAGCCTTAGTAATAAGCTCCCATTTTACCGTACGGAACCCTATTACCTAGACCATATTTATCCACAGTTAACTATTTTATTTAGTAACATTTTTTTTTTTTTTATATTTTACCATATGCCGACAAAAAATGTGGTTCAATGAGTGAGGGGTCGTCACGACCCTATAATCCCTCCCCCGACCCTGCCTGCGGGGCACTCTCGTCGTTGCCGTGAACTCTGTCACAAAAGGGATCGTGAATGATGCGATTGGTGCGTCGAGAATCACGTGATCATGCTAACACCGAGTCGTTGGTGGGAGATGTGCTACACTAACGAGTGACGAAAATCGGTCGGCTGACTGTTTAATGTTTACACTCTTTAGATACAGTTGAATAGCTGAGTAAGGGTGCAACGTTCGTACGAAAATTAGCGATTGTATACGGGCCATGTGTTTTATGTTACGTTTGATTTTACAGTAATAAAAGTGTTTCCGACCAAAATCAGTGTTTGAGTATTATTGTAATCGTTTGACATTCTTACTTTTCTAACGAACAGTGCCGGGATATACTTAATTTGAATCGAGGAGATTCGCTTAAACTGAATTGTGCTGCGCTACATGAAATCTCGAGTCATTCTGCTCTAGGAGGAACGAACGTATTACATCCTACCTCATTAAAGCTAAGATAGCTAATCTAATTGATATAGGAGATATTTGTCAACTCATTGTGTACGAAGGTAAATGTATTATTGTTTTCGCTATTTCACGTTTGTCACTTAATACGGATGAATAGTCCTTATACTAATAAAGGGACCATCCAGGAGGGTTGCTGGGAGGAGAGGGGTGGTCTTTCCTAGAGTATATCGGTATACTTATAGAAATAGACGGAACATTTTTCCCGATGACTGGGAGGTGTGGTCGTGCCAAACGGATTAAGAGAGATAGCATGAATTTAATTATAAGAGTGAGAAAAATGGCACAGTTTCGAGGACAGCCAATATATAGCTTCAATAGCGCCCGATTTTTGTAACAAGCTCCACTCGTGGACGCCTTATCATACTTAATGTTCCTTCTATTTCTATAAGTCTATGAGGATATCACTGGTATATAATACCATGACAAATTAAATAGGTATGTCAGAAACTCGTGATACGCATGTCTGTGGCGTAAGCATTTCTCCACCAGGCTGAGCGGTGGAGTAGTGGTAGAGTTCGGCGGCGTCGGTGGTGGACCAATGAGAACCGGAGAAATGCCTGCGTCATAGTACAAGGCTGAGCGGAGGGTGGGTGCGCCATTTGTTTCTAAACCGGTAATATTGCTGACATACCTATTTAATTTGTCATGTATAATACTGGTCATTGACATTATACTATATTATATTAGTTTATTAGTATATTAGTATAAATAAGGCCCATGATACTGGTATACATTTCTTATCACCTTCGGGAGAATATACAGTTAGTACTTAGTAGGAGTCGGTACCATAGACCTATAAATTAATGGACAGCGTATTCCACTCCGTCCTGCACTCAATGCACGGGAATCATATAAGAGAAAGAAAGAAGAAAAAACGGAAAGAGAAAGAGAGAAGGAACATAAATTGGGGTAATTATATATCATATAGACCTATGAAACTAACACCATTAATGAAGTTAACAAAAATGATAAAATGGGGAAAATACAGTGTTAACTTAAGGGAATTCGATACCGTGATTTTCTGTTTTTGTCTAACACCCGCGCGACATAGGATTTTAGACGGGTTCTTTGCCAAACATACCAATTGATCTAATGAAGCGATAAGAATTCTTTAAACAGATTGAATTTTTCGTCAAGTCTACTTGAAATCGACTTCCCCGCAATTTTGATTTTTTGATTTTAACATTTTCAAAAATTGAAATAAGACAATTTTTTAATATCACTTTTTTGGGAGTTTGGGGTATAATATCAAATATTCGGGAAAGTCGATTTCAAATATGTTTTTAAAATTCTTAGATTAGATAAATTGGTATGTTTGGCAAAAAAAACACGTCTACAATACCATGTTACGTGTGTGTTAGACAAAGACAGAAAATCACCGGGTGGAATCCCCTTAATCAATGCTAACACTGTATTTACTCCACATTATATTTTCTCTTTTATCCTATATCGTACCCCTGACCTCTCTCAAACTCTCTTACTCTCTCTCACTCTCTCTCTAAGCGCTGTCCATTAGTTTATTGGTCTATGGTCGGTACCCGACGCAAGCAGTGATGCCATTCTTTGCGACCAAAAACATTGTTATTAACTCTTACTATATTTGCCTGACGTCTATTATACTATAATACGTCTATACCTAAATACCTAATGCATATGGTATTGTTATACCTATAATAATTAACCTACACTGCCAGGTTGCCTGAACAATTACTAAACGTTTAAGGAATCAATGGTGAGCTAATGATCCCTTAAACACGATTCAGGGGCTCGTGTTAGAAGCAGGGCTATTACATTTTATTGAATCATTAAATGAATACATTTTTGAATTTTTCATGCAATTTGGCCGTAGTATAACTAATATAAAGTAATGAATACTTTAAACCTATTATATTGTAGTAAAAATCATGATAATCTAATAGTAATACCTACTATGCCTACATAAATTTATTCAGTCATGACTCATGAGTAATACATTGTATTATGGTAATACCATTGATTAAGGACGTTTTTAGTTTTGGACGTATGTGTACATGGTGGCACGTGTACAAAACTGATACTGTTATCATATTTAAAACTTAAGAACCGTTGGCGTTCCGCCGTTTTTGGCAAACATTATAAAGTAAAGAAGAATTTTTACAATTTTATAATGTATTATAATATTATATCGTACAAGTTTCTAATTTGTTTTAATATATTATTAATACACTACACATTATAGAATGATCTCAAAGAAAACATGAATAATAATTTTTTATTTTCTAGAGTAAGGTACTGCCTATTAATAATTTTTGTACGAGATTGAGTTCAATAGACATTTAATATGAATAAAATAAATAATGTCAAACCTGATATGTGTATTAAGAATATTGATAATTTTTACAGACTCATTATAAGGTAAAGTATAAATCCTTTTTGTAATCCACTAACCTATCACATTTGCATTTACTCTCATTTCGATTTGGTTTAGTCAACTATATTATGATGGGCATACATCAATTGCTTCAAGCTTAGCTGCCCAAGTGAATGCTGATCCACCTTGTTCTCCATCGGATCGACTTAAGAGTATAGTGATGACATTTTTACATGAAACCGATCGACAAAAAGAATCTGAACAAAATCCAATCCAACACATGTTAATTGGACCGGGAATTGGTATGCTTAATGATTTATATATCATATACATTTGTGTATTAAATTCTTAGCATGATTTGATTAGATTTGGAGGTTGATAATGATGTTATTTGTACTGCTCCTGAACCATCGCTTTATGAAACTGTATATGTAACATCCCACAAAGGTACCTGTAACGCTGGTGCTTTTAGTCCGGATGGACAGTTAATTGCAACAGGAAGCGGTGATGCATCAATCAAAGTAATTATATTTTACAACATACAATTTAATGACTTATTAAAATAATATTTATAGATTTTGAATATTGAAAGAATGCTGGCTAAAGCACATGAGATTGATAATACTGATAATCACGAAGGGCAAGGGCATCCAGTAATTCGGACGTTGTATGATCATTTGGAAGGAGTGACGTGCTTGGAGTTTCACCCTAACAGACCAATTTTGGCTTCAGGTTCTAGAGATTGTCATGTTAAATTTTTTGATTATTCAAAAATAGTTTTGAAGAAAGCGGTCAAGACATTAGTCGTACGATTTTTAGTTAAATTTTATGTTTCACAAATTAATTATTTAATCTCATACAACTTAACATTACAGGATGTGGTACCAATAAAATGTTTAAGTTTTCATCCTCTTGGAGACCATATGGTAGTGGGCACCAATTGCCCAATCATAAGATTTTATGACATAAATACGGTTCGATGTTATGCTAGTTCAATTCCTAGCCAACAACATACTGGCCCTGTTACATCAATAAAGTATTAGAAAAATCATTTTATTTATAATGCCTATTCAATTATTTATAAATGTATCATTTATTATAATGTATTAGGTATGAACCAGGTGCTAAATACTTTGTGTCCTCTAGTCGAGATGGTTCAATTAAATTGTGGGACGGTATTTCTAATAAATGTGTTAACACATTTGAAAGAGCACACAGTGGTAGTGAAGTGTGTTCTGTGACATTTTCAAGAAATGGAAAGGTGACAATTTTTATAGTTTTATTTTTAAAAGCACTATGTTAAGTAATTTTTTATTATCAATTGTAGTTCATCTTATCATCAGGCAAAGATTCTTTAGTGAAACTTTGGGAGTTGTCTACTAGTAGATGCCTGATTGCATATACTGGAGCTGGAACCATTGGTAAATTAGTGTTTTTTTTCATTACGATTTTATAAATAATCAATTTTTCTGAATAGGAAAACAAGAACACCATACTCAAGCATTGTTTAATCATACCGAGGAGTATGTCATGTTTCCAGATGAAGTCAGTACAACGTTGTGTGTATGGAATGCACGAAATGCTTCTCGAGAGAAACTTTTATCACTAGGTAATTAATTTTGTCAAATGTATTTATTTTATTAAAATGTTTTCATTGTGAATTATTTTGTAGGCCATAATGGACCTATTCGTTCAATAGTGCATTCTCCAAATTCAGCAGCATTTTTAACTTGTTCGGATGACTTTAGAGCCCGTTTTTGGTATTCAAGACATTCCACTGGATCATAAATTGTATATATTTTTTTTTTTTTATATAAATGCACTACCAGAAAAAAAATTGCACCTGTACCACCAATGAAAAAATATCTGTACCTCACTGTTAAAAAATATTTATTTATTTAATCTTAAATAAACTTCATATAAAATATATAAGTATTGTATTCATTGAAATGTAGTACATTAAATATAAGTATATTTTTAAATTACAAAAAAAGTTAACTAAAATCATTATTATCTGTTTCAATATCTGATTTCATCTACATTTAACTCAAAATATCTATTATTTAAGAGGATGTTACACCAACATTTGTTGTCTGTGTCTTACAAGTGTGTAACATAGTAAATTTTATGCTCAGTAGATCACGTTTAGCTGTTTGTTTAAAAATTATAGTAAATTACTTCTTATAAAATTAAAGGTAAGATTATTATCTAAGGCATCGTATAGGCTTTTTGTTATATTTCAATTTTAAAGCGAGTTATAAGTATTTAAGACACACAAACAATTTACAATTTTTAAATACTCCTAAGTCACTTTAAAATTAAAATATAATAAAAAGCTTATGGGATGCCCTAGATATTTATCTTACCTTTAAATTATATAAGAGGTAATTCACTATAATTTTCACTATAATTCACTCTAATTTTTAAAGTAACAGAGCTAATCGTGATCTTTTGGACGCAAAATTTGGTATGGTACGCACTTGTAAAACGGAGATAACAAATGTTGGTGTAACGTGCTTTTAATTATTTATTTATTTGTTTTGGTCACGGACATGTTAATTAAGTTCAAATACAAATACAGAAATGTGCAAAGTATTTACAAAATAGAAATTACATTGAAAAATGAAATAGCAATATAAAATTTTATAAAAATAATAACTGCTATATATATATTTAAAGAAATCAAAAGTGTAATGATTAGAAAATGACTAGAAATAACCGTACACGGTTATATGCTACTAGTAGGTACAATCATTAACTACTGAATTATGTTATATATTGACATATTGCGTATTACATTTAATATAATAGTTAATTTATTATATAGTAATACCTTTTTGCACAGAATATCTGCGTAGTCTTCAAACTCGCTTTTTTAACATCTATACTTAAGGTATATGACACGTCTATACACGATAATGACACGTACACTTTCAAGCCTGGAGAAACACTGTCGCTGGGACGGGTAATGACCAGCCTTCTTATATGTGATATTTTGTGTGTGTGTGCGTGTGTGTAATTATAATTGTATATTGTATCTGATATAACATTACATTTATTGTCTTAATTCTGAATGTTATTAATTAAAGTTATTATATAAATTTATGTAAACTATAGTAATTTACTGTAATGAATATAATTTGATATCTTAATTTAATTGTATGTATAATATTATAATGTATATGATCTTTAAATTTAAATGTCGTTCGATAAGTATAATTAAATATGTTATACATATTATATGTATATCAGTACAAAAGTTCTTGAAATTTTAGGAGACATGCTTAACAGTGTATAAAGTAACTATTTAGCAGTTTAGCATATTGTTTATTATCACAGCAGTGGTGCCGAAGTTTTTAAAATGTTTGTTGGCAATTTTAAAACTTTGTGGTCTCAATATCTTAACTATTTATTTAATATAGAGATGCCTACCGTAATATACATTTACTCATAATCATAGTTTAAATATATTCATGCTCATAATAAAGTTATGATGTTAATAAGAAAAGAGATCGGTCCATGTCCCGACGTCGGCATGAACTTCGGTGCCACTGCTTATCAGGTATGATGATGACAGTGAAACTATCGTTCGTCATAAGAAAAAGACTAGGAAAAGTCACACAATTGTGAAGGGTCCATTACTGAAGTAGAATCAATAGAAAAACAGGACATAACAATATTCTACCTCATAAAAAGACATCATATTAGTCTTATTTCATAGTCTCCAGAACGTCAAGAATCTCTACACGCAGTGGTGGTGAACTTAACTAAGTAATAAGTTATCCATTCCTAGAATTTGGCCTGGACAGATTCAAATGGGTAACCATGTTGTGTTGTGTATTCAAAAATTTCACAATAACAGTCAAGGTAATTGTGTAAGAGCAATATTATCACTAGAGGGACAATGTAGAGCTTTAAATTTATAAAATGTTCAATTTTATAGGTAAGGTATAAAAATGCGATACAAGCTTTTTCATAAGTAGTTCATACTAGAATCAAAAAATTAAATATTGATTATATTATGATCCATGGAATCCATGGAATCCCCAAAAATAAAATAAAATTACTAAAATTGCAATACATTAATCTATATGTTATACATAATAAAACGTGTCCTGACTGACTGATAAACGTAGAGCCTAAACTATGATAGGCTAGATAGCTATAGAGATTTCAGCGAGCCTGGGCATAAACGAGTTAAAAAGTTAAAGTTCAGTTAATTTTAACTTTTTAACTTAACTTTTTAAAATTTAATTTTCATTGACTTAAGATGACGCTACACCCGCATGTGTTGTCTCCGTCTTACAAATGTACAACATAGTAAAAACTGTTTTGTGTGGTAAAGAACCGAGAAGTTACAATCATAACTAAGAAACTATTTTCACCACATAAAAAGGGTTAGGTTAGTGCAACGTTAGGGCTGCGCAACGTTGTTTTTATTTTTTTGATATCATTTATATGAAAACAGTTTTTCAAGTTTGAAAAACACAAACAATAATGGTTTTTGAAACTGTAAAAACTTTTTTCATATAAGTGATATCAATAAAATAAAAACAACGTTACACAGCCAAAGTTCTCCTTTTTATGTGAGGAAAATCTTGTTTCTTAGTTATGACTGCAGCCTTCTCGGTTCTTTCCCGCGCAAAACAGTTTTTTGCTAGATTGTACATTTGTAAGATGGAGACAACGCATGCGAGTATAGCGTCCTCTTAACTTATTTTAATTGATATATACTTAATAAATAACGAGTTACTTTTAATCAAATTCAAGTTTAATTAATTTATAAATAATTAAATAATGAATAAAATAAAAATAAAAATTATTATTGATTATGCATATTACAGGAGGGCTATAAAAGTTCAGAAAGTAATAATACTGAACGTACAATCGCGGAATTTAATATCCCGGAACGTTATATTTCGGAACGTAGAATTCCGGAATAAATCCCGGACCGTAATTTACACGGAAGGTAAAATTCCGGAACGTAATATCCCGGAACGTAATATTACGGAATTTAAAACCCCGGATAGTAATATTACGGGATTTAAAAATCCGTAACGGTAAAAGTCCAGAAACTAAATAATCCGGAACGTAAAACTACGGCACATAATAATCCGGAATGTAAACTCACGGATCGTAATATTCCGAAATGTAAAACCACGGGATGTATTATTCCGGAACGTAAATATCCGGAATATAGTATGATTTGGAAGGTCATAATATTCCAGAAAATGTATAGGTGGAAAGTATAAATTCCGGAACGTATTTGTACGGGACGTATGTGTCCGCAATGTAAAAACCTAAAACCGTATTTGTCCGGAACGTATATTTCCGGAATATTTTAATTTCGGAACGTATTTATCCGGAACGTATACGCCCGGATTGTAAAAAACTATGACCGTATTTTTCCAGAACGTATATTTCCGGAATTTGTAATCGAGTATGGTGTCTGACCATATAATCCCGGAATGTACTTGTCCGGCCGTATATGCCCGGAAACTAAAAACCTATAGATTGATAATAAAAAAAAAATCGTTTTTTTTTTTTTTTGATCTGCAAAATTTTATAATTTATTTAAGTACGCAATTGTACTAACAGTAAAATTAACTTAATTTTTAATATGGTAATAGCCATATTAATCCTTTTTTTTGAAAATATCGATAAGTAATTTATTAATTTTGGTTAGCTAGTTTATTAACTACAGTTGTCCAAGCTTCTTGGATTTGTATGAATTTTGGGGGTTTTATAGTCAAACCATAAGTACCAATTTGTAATAATTTATAATTGCAAAATTAGAATGTGTTATCAAAGATTTCACTATAATATTATAATGTAGCTACATGTCTACATCCATAAGTCAAATATTAATGGAATAAACATAATGATACCATCTGTACTTGATTGTTAGAAAAAAAATTAAACGATCAAAATGAATAAATTAAGCTTTACGCTTTAGATTATTCTAACTATCTATATTAACCAGCATGACCCGGTGATAAATAAATCCAGGGTAATCTTGAGGTGGATAGTAACAAAAACTTTTTTCTTACGTATAACCAAATATAAGCAGAAATCAATGAACTCTACCTAAGTGGTTGTAATTTTAGCATTTTAATACTATTAATAGCGGGTAAGTCAATCTAAAGTAATTGGTTTAATCTATTATCTAAAACTTCTTTGAATCGTCAACATTAGTTGAGTATTTTTTTATTCTTTATAATATAATATTTGTTACCAATGTCTTCAATGTCAATACTCTTAAGGCCCGTCTAATAAGGTTCATAAAAATCCGAGGAACTCTAATAACAGAGGCAATAGGCAGTTGACTATCCTGCCTAATGGTAAATATGGATCTGTATATAAGTAGGTACGACTATTTTTTTATAATTTGATCAACTAACCGTTATTAGTGGATGAGGGCGTCATTTTAAAGGGTTTTGAATAGGCAAATATTTCAAAATTTTAACTATGAGACATTTTCTTTTAGAAGTAATTAACCGATAATATTTGTATATTCTTTCCCCCTAATATCTAGTATTGTTACCCAATGATGCATACTCAGATATGAATAAGCTGGACAAGGTGTATATTTTAAATTTTGTTTCCAATGATTTTCATTATTGCGCTAAATACATTATACAGATAGGTACCTAATAGGTTCTCTTTAATGTCAAATTTTGAACTTTGGATTCATTAATAATTTTACAAGGTTAGGTTAATCAACAACTTCAACCTAAAAAGCTTTTACTGGCCCGATTGATCATGACTAAAATCCTAGTACGTACCTAGCTGATAAACTAAGAATTTATAACTTTTAAAACAATATAATTGACCCTCCCAAATTGACAACATTTATCAACAGAGAATAGAGACTGATAAGTAAATTTCGAGTATCATGATATTATGCAAAACAAATAATAATAATATTATACATAAAAATATGTACTAATACATTAGATGAAATCAATATAAAAGTAAATACGTAGACTATAATAACTAATAGGTATACATCAGTGGCGTGCGGTCAGGACAAGCTAGGTAAGCGGCGCATGCCCAGCCAAAAAGGAAAAAATAAAAAGATTAATATTTCTAATGTTAAATGACAATTTGTTTACATTAAAATTACAAATATTTATTAATTCTTATTTTGTGTTCAATTTAAAAAAAAATGTATAAAATTTTGAAAGAAATTAAATTTTTTTTTCGTATAGGCAATTTCTCTACAGAAGCGCTAGTATTTTAGATTGCCTTTCCCATATCGTTATTTATAGGAATGACTAGTTATGGTAGGAGGGGATATACGCGTTTTTACGTGATGGTTGAAAGCGCTATGCCGAGCGCTTATCGATATTTTTAAAAACGAAATTCCAATATTCTTACGATGCATATCGGATTATTTTTGTTATCAATATACTTATTAAATCGTATCAAAGATCTACACGCAAGAAAGACTTAGTTCATTATCATTAATTTCAATCGAAAAGGAACTCCTGCACAAAGAAAAAAATCATCCAACATTTTATGATAAAGTTATTAACGAATTTTTAAAACAAGAAAGACGAATGGATTTTATCTATAAATACATTTTAGATTGTAATTTTTATTTTTTATCAATAAAATACCTTTTTTTGTTTTAACTTGAAATTTATTTTAGCGCTTACCCAACATAAAATATCACCGCACGCCACTGGTATACATTGTATACTTTAACCCATACTAATTTTCGTAAAATATATGAGTATATGACTAATAACTTGATTGGGACATTCGGTTGATAAAAATTGGTAAAAATATTGGAAATCACTTTTTCATTTTTGCAAACAACTCGAACTCAAAAAAAACATCCCTTAAAATACTTATATTTTTTCAATCAAGCATAAATATGTAAACAATTTGCATAGGTACTAAAATATAATCATTGTAAAACAGAATTATAAGATTCATATTATGTGTCCCACATATTTTAATATTTATGTGATTTGGTAAGGTACGTAGTTTTTTAGTTTTATCGATTAATAGTCTAAGATACGATGTTTTTACATATAGGCAATTCATATATGCAGGAATCAATTTTAAAACTTTTCAAGGGAATTAGCATAAATCTGATTTTTTTACGTAACATTATTAAAATATAAAACACAGAATTGAGACGTATTTTAATTCAAAAATTACGAGATTTAACTGAAATGTATCCAAGGATAGTTTTAACTTCAGTATGTTGTAGATTTTCTAATACAACTTTAAATACTACACTCAATTTAATACATCAACATCACTATCTACCAGTCTCCCCCTTATGTTTTGCCAGTAATATGTGTACCCTATAATAAAAATAGGTTGGGGGTATTTAACCTCTTTAAAGTGTGTACTGTGTTAGTATGGTTTATGGTATACTTATTCATTTATTTACCAATACATCACAATGATTTAGTATATGTGACATAGGTATAGACATAACGTGGTAAGTAATCAAATTGTATTTTATTATATTATATTATATTAAGTTTTTTCTAAGCAGTAGTGCAAATAGCTCAAATAAATGGGGGGGGGGTGCTAGTCTCTCCAAACATTTTCCTAAAAAGTAACACAATGCGGATCTTTACCTCATCACCTATTCAATGCCTATTCAATAATAATTCTTACTCTAGTTTCGTAATTATTTTATTATTACAAATGAACGTTTTCACGTTGTTTCAAATCTTACTAACAAATTTAAATTCAGATGTATATTTAATAAATTTTTAAAAAGGAAGATTAGTAGGTACCTATGTCCTACATAGTACAATTTTAACTAAATAGTAAATATTAAATTTAATATGGGCTGTAATAATAGAGTTATCTGCGTTGAAAAATATATGAATTGACAACAAAATATAAATAGATACACTTTACAAGACACTCAACTAAACAAGTAAATTAAAAAATGTCTTATGAAATTAAGCATATTGGCTATTGTGCGATGGATTCGTTGGCATTGGCGATGAATATGTGCGTATCATTTTACTGAGCAATATACTAAATGTATTACTATTATTTAAGATTAATTTATCCTGAGGGGGCTATGAGTTGTTTTTTTTGGTGAGGGGCTAAGCCTTCAGCTGACCACTAGTTGCGCTTATGTTTCCAAGTCTGTTTGATAGGACATATAATAATATTATGATTCGAATAAATGTTCGGACATATTAACACGAAGACGAATTCCGAAATTGTACGTTCCGGACGAGTATATTCCGTGATTATACGGTCCGGATGAGTATGTTTCAGAATTAAAATATTCCGGAAAAATACGGTTTTAGTTTTTTACAATCCGGGGGTATACGCTCCGGATAAATATTTTCCGAAATAATACGGTCGGATGAATACGTTTCGGAATTAAAATATTCCGGAAATATACGTTCCGGGCAATTAGGGTTTTAGATTCCGACCATATACGGTCCGTATAAATACTTTCCGGAACTATACGTTCCGGATAAATATGTTCTTGGGATATACGTTCCGTGTGAATACAGTTTTTAGTTTTTAGATTCCGGTGATATACGGTCCGTATGAATACGTTCCGCTGTAGTACAGTCCGGGCATATATTTTCCGCACTATTATAGCCCTCCTATGATTCAATAGTGCCTAACATTTTCAGATATTGGACGTATACAATAATTAAGAAGATATTGTACCTACCATGTAGGTACCTACTTTAAAGTTTAAGACTAAACCTTAATATGAAATACATTCCAGGATCAGTGGCGTACAGAAACATTTTTAGAGCAAATACAGTTAAAAAGTTACCCATCTACTCGTTTTTTATTTAAAAAAAATATTCTCACGGAAATAAATTATTGTAAACTATAGAGTATATTATAAATTTATAAACTCCCAGTGATACCAGTTATTTACACCCACTACCCTCGAGAATACATGCAGTTGCAGTATTTTCTAACCTTTATGGGCGCCCCTACCTAAGGTGCACAAGGGTTAAAGTGGGAGAGTAGTCCCCTACCTCTGACAGCAGTTTAAAAGCGTCCCCTTTAACAAATTATTCATTTAACTATGCTGGGTTAAAAGTGAGATGAGTATGCTTACGCAATCACTATTTATATATTATGTTCATATTCGATATACATTAGACATCAAACATAAACATAACTAACTTCATAGGTACCTAATTGTGATTTGAGGCACTGGTGATAATTATTCAGTAGGTACTAGGTACCCAATGTAGTAAACTTCAGGTCCGGACCGCGTATTTACATATGTCACTTGAATCGAGCACTATAGTGCTAAATTCAGGTACGGTTTGGAAACCAATAAATCAAATGCATTCCCTACTGGTATTCAACACTCGTCCATATTAATATTATATTACACTATATTCTGTCTAACTATTTAAAGATGTTTATAATATAATAAGACCATTAATATATAAGAATATCATATTTGGTAAAATATTATATTATACTATACATATACTGTCTAACTATCAACTATCATCATTTATATGAAATTGACAATATATTAACAGTTACTGTTAGGTTAAAAGTAAAACAATTTCTGAAATATTTTTGAAAACCAAACTGGAATACAGTCATAAATCATATAGTACTTCATGTGATGAATGGATTCAGAAATATTCTCTAGAAACCAAAACAAATTGGATTGTACTTATCCAAATAAACAGGGATAATTGTATCTCAAAGACTATTTGTGCCAACACTCTTCAAGCAATAAAACTCTATTGAATTTAAGTAATAGTAATAGAACCCTACTAAGAAATATGAATTGCAATGCTATCATTAAAATAATTGTAAAGAAAGATACTACCGATACAAGAAAAACAGATAAATATATAAAACAAGGATTAAATACTGAAATAAAGGTAAGTGTTAATGTGTTACTTATGTGCTTTCTGGCTTTTATAGTGCCATGCTTACACTGTTACTTTCAATGCTTACATTCACTTTATTACCTAAAATATAGGTAAGTAATGTTTGACAAATATTAATATAAATATTAAAATATATTTAATGAGTTACCTACTTTAGAATAATGTCTGATTTAAAAAAAAAACAATATTAATTGTTTACAAATTTTTACTTAGGTACCTATATTTTAACAGTAATTTGATTGCCAAACATTATTTTTTTCTTCTTAGTGGTATTTATGTATATGTGCTATAATTTTAGTAATCTAATTACCTAATGTTATTTTAATTATTCGTAATTAGCAATGGTTTGAAATAAATAAATTCAAACAAAATAAATTTTTATTAAATTATTAGGTTTTATTATTGAAATTAAAATAGTTTACTTTTATTTTTTCTAATAAATATTAGGAAATATAATTTAATACACAATTTAATTTTAACATAATTTTTAAAATTGTTTTAATTTATTAAGTAATTAAAATTAATCCAAGGATAACTTCTAATTTAATTATGAACTTTTCAACTATTTTCCTTTAAACAATAAGTTATATTATTATGATATAGGATCTGATACATGTTTTTTTTTAAACAATTGATGCCAATTGTATACCATTTTACCAAATATGTTTTACAACATTATTTTTTAGATTTCATATGAACGTAGTCACAAAATACATAATACTGAGGCTTACAGTTACTTGGTGGTGACTGAAGATGTTTCAAAAGAATTTAGCAACTACTTTTCTGATGGTATGACCCCCTTCAGCATCTAAAAATTGTCATGAAGTCAAACTTACAGCCAATGCATCTAGTAGTATGGAATATATTAAAATATTGGCAGATGTTCATAATAAACCAACTGAAAGGCAGGTGTATCAGCTTTATGGCAGCTGGAGGGCAGTTACTAGTATAACTGCAGTAGTTTTCAGAAAAAAAGTACTTCAGAAGTTGATGAGACTCTTAAGGTCATAATTGATTCAAAAATTCAAAAATTTCAAGCTAATATGGAAAACATTAAATGTTTGGTAAAAATAATAAAAATGACAAATTTGTCATAAAAATTTTAGAAATATAAATAATTACTTGAGTCGCATTAATTCAGTTGAACAATTATCTGAATTTTATAAACATTTGTTCCATAAACAACAAGGAAAAATTATTGGAACACAACCTACATCACGTTCTAGATGCATGTCTACTATTTCAAGTGGTACTAAACGTATACAAGCTGGTCGTCGATTCAAGTGGCATATGTAAATACGCAGCTGGACCATCCCCTCCCCCCACATAAACATACACTCCATAGCATGGCTAGTGCATATATAATGATTGAATATGAGAAACGATTCTGTACAAAGACAGAGTCAATATGCAGCCTTTAATAAATTACAAACCATATTTTAAAACATTATTGCTATTAAAGTAATTTATTTTACATTAGCAATACAGTAGGTTAAATTAATTTTTGTCAAAAAAATTGCATTCTAAAATGTCACTTTGTATAAAACATATTAATATGCTATAAAAGTTTCAACCACCTATAATATTTTTAAATCACAACAACATAACAAAAATGCTATTCTTCGCTTAAATACCTAATTTTATCCAATTTTGAACTTAAAAAGTGTATATAAATATTTAAGATTTTTTGGTTACAGTAACCTAACCATGAGAAACTGATGAGTTTTAAATTTTCAATCCTAATTATAAAAATTGAACATTTTATACATTTTCAACTTTTTGAGATTGTCATGTATGGACAATTTATTGTTATATTAGATTTTTTACATGATTATTTGGGTTGTTTTTACTCAATTGGATCAGCTAGTAATATTATATAGATAGTATATAGTCATATTCTTTACCTACATAAACCAGGTGCTATTATTGTATGTTTTCAGTCATTATTAATAGGTTAGGTTATAAACTATGTTATATAAGAGTAAATTTAATCAAATAAAATATTAAATCAATATTTAGTAGTCAAGAAAGTATATATTTTAAACATAAGTATTTAGCATTTGATTTTGCCAAATTAGGTACTGTAATAGATAAAAAAAAAAAATTCTGAGTAACTAAAGTGAATTTATGCCTATTTTGTGTGTACAGTGTAACCTACATTTTTATTTATATATATATGTAATTTACTATTACAGTAAGAAAGTTGGTAAATTAGTTTTTCATCAAAAGGTGGTGGTCATAAAATTTTGTTAGCCCCGGCCCCCGGGTGACAAATATTGTTCTAGAACATCACTGCTAGGGATATCGAAGCACACATATTTATTATACAAAAAAATAACCAATAAGCGGTGGTAAATTAAACATACTTCAAAATGTCCGATTTTAATTTTTAATTTATCTAAATGTATGAATTATTCGACTGAAAAATATCTAAGCTTTTAAGGAAATCAGTTTTCAATTTTCAATTATAAAGAATCTTATAAAATTAAGAACTTTTATAATTCCGTGAAATAATTGCATTACGTTTTTATTTATTTTGGGCACATAAGGTTTTAAATAGAAGATTTGATAGAAGTGAATTCAATATTTTTTTTCGAAATCTTCAGGAAGTATGTTTAATTTACTACCGCTTTTATAATAAAAGTATGCAAAAAAAATATATTTCGTTTTCTGTGACGTATTTATATGTGGTGTGGGCAGAGTTACCTAACCTAACACGAAAACGTAGATAACGGGATACTAGATAACAGATTTCACACTGCTCACAGCCTAAACGTACATGTCATATGAATTGCTTAAATATTACTCCTTAAAAAATGCTACGCTCCTGCCTAAATTGTAGTATTCTTGAAGCAAGTGATCTACTACGATATGGTGATCTACCAATTTAATATAAGAGATATAAAACTAAATTCGAATATAAACCTTAATTTTGTTATTATAAGAGGATGCTACCCATGCATGTGTTGTCTTACACACGTACGACATACCAAATTTTCGTTTACTAGTTTCAATAATGAGCTGTTAGTTTTGATATTATAGTAAACTAACATGTTATTAACATTTTAGGTAAGAACATTATTTGTATTTAAGCGTTGGCTTTTATTCGATATTTTAATTTTCAAGATATGAGCATTTTTATTTTATCTTGTTTGAAAATGAAAATATCAAAAAATCGCTAACGCCTAAGCACAGGTCTACCTGTTATAATGTTCTTACCTAAAATGTTAATAACACGTCAATTCACTATAATATCAAAACCAACAGCACAGTATTGAAATTAGTGAATGACAATTTGCTATGTCATGCGTGTGTAAGACGGAGACAGCAAATGTATGGGTAGCGTCCTTTTTAGGTATTGATAAAATATATTATTAATTAGTTATTGGGAGTTAAATAAATAATAATAAAAATAAAGCAAATCGTCAAATAAATATGCATTAGTTAAATACCATTTAATAAACTGTTTGCGTATCTTTAAAAAAAAAATTGTCATATAATATAATATATGTATTATAATATAATTATTATATTTAATATTATTCACTGACATTCAATATGCTTCGATAAGATTTTGAGGTAAGAGTTCGGAAGCAGTACATCGCATACTAAAAAAGCACTCTGCAGATAACCGTTGAGAAATATTTATAAAATTTGATAAATTGCCAACTACATTTCTAAATCACATTTTTGTATATTTCATAGGTATGAGAACAGATCGTAAAGTACTTTTCAACCACCACCAGGGAGGTGCTTAAATGGGTTTTTTTTAGATTTTTGGTGGATATTTTTTTCTTGACAACTGGTTGCTATTGGTTATAGGAGAAAAAATTAGTAGAAATTAGAATTTATTATTTGGTTGACATTGGTTAATCGGGCAAATCAAGCGCAAGCATGTATCAAATCAAATTTTTGCACATTGCCTACTTAATATACTGTTGCACATTGTCCTACCAGGAAGGCTGAAAAGGTATCCAAAAGGAGTTAAACAATCCCTTTTTTTTTAAATTTGTTATTTTTTACAGGATACGAAGTGCGCGATATCAGCTATAGTAGTATATAATGTTGTAAGTTTTTAATTTAATATTCTATAGAAGATACTAGCTGATCCCGTGCACTTGGCAATAAGCCCGTAAAAAATGGCAACTATTAAAAAAATTATAAATAAATAAATACTCATTTCTACTAATTATTTCTTATAATCAATAGCAACTATTTTAGCAAAAATGTCCATCGAAAATCTCAAATCCCCGTTTACGCATCTCCACGGGTGGCGGTAGGAGGGTGGAAAATACTTTACGACCTATAAAATATATACAAAAATCCGACTTGGTAGAGCAGTTACGGAGGAGTTCGTACACTAACATCGTTACATGATGTTTTTATATATTAGAAGAAGATTAAAGTGATTTACTAGAAAATTAATATTTAAATGTGGATGCCTTTAATATTTTCGATAATAAACCTATCTAAAAAATTTGAAAAAGCGATAATTACAAATCAATCTGTTATCAATATATTTTAATTATCATGCACAATATTGTCACATGAAAATCATCGTGGTGGAATAGGGCGTGGAAGTTTAGGAGTCACTGATTATTTTCCATCATATTACGTTCCGGGATTTTGAATTCCGGAATTTTACGTTCCGGAATATTACGTTCCGTGGTCTTATATTCCGGATTATTACGATCCGAGATTTTACGTTACGGATTATTTATTTTCCGGACTTCAACCATTTCGGGCTCTTAAATTCCGTAATATTACGATCAGGGATTTTACATTCCGGATTATTACGTTCCGGAATTTTTATTTTCCGTGTTTTTATCTTTATTTTCCGGACAATTACGGCCTACCATATTATATAACCATTTACTAGAATAGAAAATTAAAAATATAGTTAAATTTATTTATTGTTCCACTAACCAGAATTCTTCAAGAAAAATAACTAAAGCCGGGCTCACACTACGTGTCGAGTGAACCCCCCTTTAATTATACATATAGCAATAGCCATTTAGGTGTATTGTATATACTATATAGTATAAAGATATACCATACCATATTGCGGCATACGGCATATTGTAATAATGATAACAAAAATAATAATTTTATAAATACTAATAACTCATATCTCATATATTGACTACTTCCTGTGTTCAATTCTATTTATGATTTTTATTATTTTAAACCATATTAATGGGTATTTATATAGATATTAAAAAAAAAAAATAATAATAAGTTAGTTGAAAATGTTCATATAACTTTTAACTTAACTAAGTTAAAATAAAAATTAGGTTAACTGTTAACTTTAAAATTTTTAAAATGTTTTCTATCAACTCAGTTAAAAATTATCATTAACTTACCCAGGCTTAGTGATTTGACATTGTAGCAATGTAGCAGTACCTTCTTCCATCATGAAATGGTGCACTAAAGAAAGATTTTCCGTAACTTGTAATTTAAAGATGATTTTGAGATTTACGTTGGGAATGAAAATTGTTTTTCTGTTTATAATTGGGCGCCATTGCTTACAGATTATAACAGTAATAGTATAAATTAGCATTATTTTTTTTATGTTTATATGGTTTCCATTGGTTACTTGGGCTGATGAAGTAAAATCATGCATTAAACCTTCGTGTTTAGGCGTTATGCCACTTGAATATGGAAATTATATTTTAAAACCAATTGTATGTTTGTAGCTTATATATTCAAAAATTACTCGACTGAATTTAACGAAAATCTCAGAAGTATCAGAAAAGTGTAGGGAGCAGTTTGAACCACGTTAAAAATTTACCAAATGCTAAATCCAATTCGTGAGTCGTGACAGGTGGCTATGTCCATCTAGTTTAAGTTAATTCATGTACCTATACAAATTTTAAAAGGCACAAATCAAAAAATTCAGTTAGAGTAATGTATTTTCTTATTTACATTGGTCATTGACATTTATACATTTATACTATCTTTATTAATCATTATTAAAATTACCACCAAAGGCTATGATGATATTAGGCAAATTAATTGTTTATTCCGTGTAAGTTAGTAGCGATGGTTTCAACAACCTGGATAAACATTCTAACCTATACCTACCGTGTGCCTACTTTAAAACAAAATCAATACCTACCTTAATAAATAATAATCAACTGAGTATTGTTGATTATAAATAATTAAAACCAGTGGTAATTTGGGGAGAGAATTCGGCCCATGAAAATACAAAAGTACCTGCCTGCCTACTAATTTACCAAATATTTAATTTCGGCCATTATCATGCTTTTCTATTAATAATAGATGTATTTATACGCTATGTTGATTACAAATGTAACTCCTAATACAGAAATACATTATGGAAAGGACTACACTGAAATGTAAGTAATTTTACATAGTATTATAGTGTCGGTCGCCTAAAAGCACCACTGCCCGCAACAACCCACTTGTTTAGGATTGTCCGACGCTACCGCGGGGCTCATTAACCCGATCATTGTGTATATAATTATTTATTGTAAAATGTAGACAGGACGTGATACCATAAAACTTGGTAGGTACATATTATTATTTCACGAGGCAGAAGGTTGCCACAGGCTTTACTGTTTCAATTTACAATAGCTGTTCATCGTGAGATTGTAAATACAATTCGCAATGTATAATGTTAGATGAACTGACAAAAAAAAATTGTTTATTTATTTAGGTATAATTTTTACCTGTTTAAGTATATATATTGTTACTACTTACAGTTTATAAATTTGTTTAAATTTAATATGATTTCGTCTTTTTAAACTTAAAATGTCTATTAAAAAAAACTGTGTTATTAATATAATAAATACATTTTTACAACAAAATAATTAAAATCGTTATTTTTATTTTTATTCGTTTCTATGGTGATAAACAGAGCGTTGGAAATTAAAATCTCATTTTTTGCGGTTTTCCCGTGTCATTAAATAACTATTGAGAAAATCGAAAAATCCTCTTTAGAGACCTCTTTAAAGTACCATTTTTATCCAATTTGCTAAAATATAAGATACTATATGTTGAAATATAAGTACTATTTCTGGTATAAATGTTGTATACAGGATAAAAAAAAAATAAACACCATTGTAAAACCACTAGATCCCTCGCTCGAAGGTTTTCCCGCTTGTAACCTACTGTACAGCAGAGCGACATCCACTTGCCCGATTTTTAGATTCTGAGCGAAGTGAGGGAGCTAGTGGTTTTACAATGGTGTTTTATTTATTTTTTTTTATTTCCTGTGTACAAAATTTTTACCAGAAGGAGTGCTTCGATTTCAACATATATAGTAACTATCTTTTAGCGAATTGGATCAAGATGGTACTTTAAAGAAGTCATTTTTCGATTTTCTCAAAAGTTATTTAATGCCACGGAAAAAACCACCAAAAAAATTACAAAAAACCACTAAAAATGGGATTTTCATTTCTAACGCTTATTGTTTATCGCCATAGAAACGAATAAAAATTATGATATGATAATATCAATTCAACTTACAGGCTAAATAAATAATAACAATATACAAAATCCAGACTGATAAACCGTCTCCGCTCAGAATCGTTTTTCTTATACAATGATATTATATCATTGAATTCAAGTTTAAAATAGATTATATTTACAAGCTTAGCTTAAAGGTGTAGGTAATTTTTTTAATTATTTCTAAATACTTTGTACAATTTGTATTTTTCAAATAATAAAAAAAATCTTTCAACTCAAAAAAAAAATATATTTAACTTGAAACTTTCTGTAAAGCAGAACGGCATCCACTTACCCGTTTTTTTTAAATTGTTGGTTACAATATAAAATTGTCAATACCTACTTAACTATAAAAATTCAAAATCTTATTAATATTTTCGACTACAAAATAATATTTAAATTTTCGTGATTTTGATGTATTTTGTCAACATTTTAACTTTAAATGCTTTTTAAAAAATCGTGCTTATGACTTATCTTGAATACTTTTAAACTACTATTTTAATAAGTAATGAAAAACCTTGTATTCAATTTTCAAGTTATTTGACTGAGTGAAAATTGTTGTCGATAGGTATCGAAAAAAAACTAAAAAAAAGATAATTTCTCATTGCTAAAAATAACAAAAAAATTCGAAAACTGGTTTTGCATTCATCCACGTCTTTTCTTATTTTTTTTGTCTTTTCCGACGCTATATTGAAAATATACCAACTAGATTCACTTTCCTACCAGAAAAGATGCTGAAGTAGATATAGTTTTTACTGCCCAAAAATGTGATGAAAGACAGACAAAAACACGACATTGTGAAATCATTATAAATTCATCCATCCGTCCAGAGTCTAAAACTAAAGAAGGAAACAGGAATTTTTATGTAAAATATTGCTAATCCAGATTTTGACGAACATCGATTTTATAATTTTGTTGTAATTCAAAAATAAGAGATTGTAGAGCCTTCAAATTGTTACCAAATATTTATACTAGGTACCTAGTATAGGATAGTATAGGATAGTATAGGATACAATTTAAATATTAACTTTTTGTGTAACTCATTGACATTCGAATTTTTTTCATTTAATTAGTTGTTTTACATTTAAGTAGGTTGCAAGTTTTGATTGTACCTAAAAAACTTACAATTTAATACAAGATTCTTCATAAATACTTGATAAGTAATTAATAATATATTGAAATTAATAGTAACAACTTTTATTATTTGTGTTTAATACAACGAAATGTTTACGAAATTCATCAAAAATGAAAAGAATGTAAATTATGTATAAATGTATAGTTATTATCGAAAATTACTATGTTTTTTTTAATTTTAATTCATAGGATTCAACGAGTGGTAGTGGGAGGGGGTCGGT
Organism: Sitobion miscanthi; assembly: GCA_008086715.1. Classification (NCBI taxonomy): domain Eukaryota; kingdom Metazoa; phylum Arthropoda; class Insecta; order Hemiptera; family Aphididae; genus Sitobion; species Sitobion miscanthi. Next base: position 5,802,443 of record CM017802.1, on the reverse strand, counting down.
GTACACATTTTGAAGTTATGGTTACTAATACTTATAATCTATATGGCTTGCGCATTCCATATTATAACTTTAAAAAAGACAGCAGCAGCTTAGTTAACCTTTCCAAAAATGATGACATGTTTATCGGTAGTCTTCAGAACTGCGACTAATCGCAGAAAAACAAAATATTTTGATTCTGTTTGGACTGTTTGGCATAAAAGCGATTTAATATCGCAAAATCGTAAAACGCAAACTGCACTCTATGAAGTACCTAACTGTACGGAGCCACATCATATTTAATTACATAATTTTGATAAAATCACAAAATCGCAAAACGCGTGCTGTAGGAACTTGACTACACCTATGATGCATATACCGTGTACCTATAAAGCACCTACTTTCCTTGGGTTTGCAGAAAGAAAAGTGCCCGCTGAGTATGTAGACATGTGTAGCATTAACGCATTGTATACAGTAAGATGGTACTTGGCCCACTTCTTCTAGTTGATCATAATAATAAATTATGAATTTATCAACCTACTAGGAGCTGGACAAGTGATGGCGTGACCTTGGTTACAGGTCCAGGCAAATTTTACGATCTTTAAAAATTCGTCTTGTTAAAAATAATATAATATTTTTTATGCAAATAAATATTGATTTTCGTCATTGCCGGCGAGAAGTGATCATTCAGTCACATCAAACCATTATAATAGGTTATATTATTACATTAGGTATAGTGCTGTCCGGTGTGTATCGACCACAATTAAATCAAAGAAATAATAATAATAGAAATGCGCATAATGAACCTCGGGCCCGAAGACAAAAATAATATGTCTTTATCGAAATAGATATTTAATGTTTCATTCCCAAGGCGTTAATAAACAAAATATAGTATTTGTGGATGATAAGTTAAAACGGCAGCAGATGGCGTGACCAATACCGTTTGAGGCGAGTAACTCAATAAAATAATTTTGTTATTTATAAATTATTATGATATTAACACTCTTTTTAGAGACTGCATTTATAATATGTTTAATATCCATACTGCACTGTAGATTAAAATGATCACATATTTTCTTCTGTACAAAGTACAATCATAAATATTATTTTAGAGAGGATAGGCCATTTGTAATTATCATACGGGAACGAACATGAAAATATAGAGTCATTATAATATTATAACCATTGTCTATCCATTCTTTAATATCTATATGGGTACAATTAATAATAATTTTTAAAATTACAAAAATATTTAAATGTTGTATAGGTGCTATAAAATATGATGCTAATAATAAAATGTATGTTATAAGTTATAACTTACCGGAAATCGCAACTATACCACATTTCCACTCAATCCATTGTTAAATGCTATAACAACTATTAATTACCTATAACTTGATATTCATAATAAAAAAGTTACTGTAATGATTTTGTACAAAACTTATTTTACTGACTGCCGAAACACAATATGAAATAATAAAAATGTTATTACTGTTATCATTACAATAATTAAAATAATAATAACTATGTAACTAACATAGCGTAGCGCCGTAGCTATAGGTTTATGATGTACGTATTAACAACTTTTTAGCCAACATAATAATATAATATTAGTAATAACCATAATTGTTTTATATCCAAAAATGTAAAAATGTAAATATCGTAAGCCAATAACCTTTGTTGTTGAGGCTTTAAATAAACAAAAAAAAAAAAAAATATTATAATAACAGGACTGTTTATCAATCAAACTAATTTAGACAAGGCCATATATTATTATTTATTTTAATATTTTTTTAAAAAGTTTCTATTTAGGCTAGATGTTTATAAACACTTGTGAAACAAGACGTGTCAAACTATATTTTATATTTTATCAAATTCTAACTTGTGCTATAATTTTTTTTTGTTAAATAAATGCACTTAAATTTTTATAAAAAAATTCTATAGTATTATCCATAATTGCTATGATACAAATAAATATAAATCCTATAAATTATCCAAAATTCATTAAGTTGTACTGCTTTATGTAGTATAATATCATATTTACTTAAATTCCCATTAAAATATAAAAATATTTTATTCTCATTTATAATATTATATTCATAACAAATTATTATACGGAGTCGTAAATACTGGTCGCATATCAAGAACCACTGTTGCATAGGTACTTGCGTGTATTACACGTATTTTATACTGGGTACATAATTGTAGGTAGTTCATTTCAGCATTCTGAAAAAAACCTATCAGTAAGGCAAAAAAAAAAATGGTAGAAACTCGGAAAACTGCAGCAGGCATTTGGCTTTTGAGTCACTGGAGAGACGCGCGAATATAATATATTTTCTCGAAACGACGGATTCTTGTCGAAATGACGTGCATCTTCGGATAACGTAATGAATAATGACTATGCAAGTATAAAACGGTATTAAAACGGAGCGAAATTAAAACGCTCGTTACGCGGCGGCGACTCGTTTATTAAAGTGTAATATAATATAAAACACGCCTCGTGTGGAATTCCGTGTACGATTTGCATAATATTGCGAGCGTACAGTCCAAACACGCGGTTAAGGACGGAAAAATAAATTGAAATTTATACGAACCGAGTGACAACACTGCGACTATATATTATCGTATAAAATATATAATGCTGTTTCGACCCGGTGGAAATTTATCGCGTCCAAAAAAATGTTGAAATTCGTTCATATAACAATATATTTCGTGTGTGCGAAATTGAATAGTTTATTTTTTTATTATTATAGCCGAACGCAGTTTGAATGGACACGATGTCAAGCAGAATCGAAAGTCAGATGGCATTTTTACGGTGCCGAGGCTGACAATTCAGATTACGGGTACAGAGTAGGTACTATAATTTATTATTGTTAGATCTTGACAAAAAAAAAATAAACATTTATGATATTTGTATATTTTTGATATCATCGTATAAAAGTATTTTATAGATTTAGAATACTATAATACTCTATATTAAAGCGGAGAGATAAAATAGGCGAATTGTCTACACGTCAACAATTTTCGATTTATACATTAGGAAGTATATAGTCAACGCAGATTTACTACCTATATTATGAACTTAATATTTTTTACTTTTTTATTTTTATTTTTATGAATAATCGTCAAAATATCGTTATAATTAAGAGAAATAATTACGACATTTGAATCCTTAGATAGACACAAATTCATCCATATTACATATTACTGTATATTTAATAATATATTAGGTATAATAATATTTAATATGATGTAGTATGTGTAATGTGTTATTAAACAGAATGAATGACTTGTAACATCCGTAATATACATTATTTATGTTATTAATATAAACGACATAATGGGCTCAAGTACTGTAATAATAGATACTTATGATAATTATAACAGTTATATAATAATATAATCAATTTTTTAAGATAATAATAATTACATTATACAGAACTAAAGATTATAGCAATACAAATTAAATATATTTTGTTACAACTGGTTAATTCACCATAGTACATACAGCTGAATGCTTATTTTTAATGAGAAAGTCTCAGACTCGTTTTCCAATCTCAAAACCCTCTCGAGTGGGTTATTTTGACCAAAATTAGTTCAGTGAGTATTTATATGGAAAAAGAGACATATTCGGGTATAGTACTGAGGTTAGGTTAGGTTAGGTTAGGGAAGTGGACGGTATACAAGTACCTAATTGTTGTAATTGTAATTGTTTAGAATAAAGGAAGGAAATATCTACATTCTTTCAACGAGGAGACAATAAAGGTTTAAGATTGAGGTTATTATGGATTTCAATTTAAGTGCAGTGGTTATTATTATTAAGTACATTTATTTTTAAACAAATATAACGTAAGAATCTTCTTTGTATTCTTTCGACTATACATTTAATATACATATAATACATTATACACTCATCCACTTTGCGGAATGTATGGTGAATTTACACACGTAATTATAGGTACGTAATTGAAGTAAAATTTATTATAATATTATTATGAATTAAGTACGGGGCTCACGTATTTGCCGAGTGAATAGTTAAGCGAACGTATATTATAATATATAGTCTTACGCGTTGCATTTAGAACGCTCGTCACGCGTCAGTATATTTAAACTTATATACAAGGGTGGGCTACCAAAGCAGGGTAGTGTCTTACCAGTTACCGTTGTTATACGTATATTGATATATTATTATGTTACTTGACGCCTTGTGGTGTGAATAATTTTGCGTAAAATACGGTTAATAACAATTAAAATAATTATGATATAGGTAATTTCCAATACCGTCGGCAACAAACTATAACAAATCATCGACGTCCGTTGTAGGTCAACCAATTATTTTAGTATTTAATTTTTATCGGGGTTTTTGTATTAGGCGAGTACCTATATAGAGCATTGTTATAAAATGTTAACGGCATAATATAATGCAATTAAGTTATAGAATATAATAGAAGACCATGATGAATGGGAAAATACAAACAAGGTTGGTTACGCATCCACCTGTCGTGTTTTGATTATTAAAAAATATTTCGGTAGTATAGCGGTTTGCTCCTTTTGATGGCCACTAGGTACGATATAGTAGTAACAAACGATACGGACGTTGGGTCCGGAAGGTGATGCATAAAAATAACAAGAAACGACGGCGGCAATGGCAGTGGCAATGAGGGAAAGGAAAAAAAAGATCGCCGGTATCCAAATAAGAGTTGTTAAAGGAAATTGTTTACGCGGGAGAAAAATAGGACCTGGGCCGGATCCTCCGCTTGACCCACAGCATCATCCACCCAGTGAATGGCGGAGAGCTGAGGGGACTGCAGAGAGAGTGAGTTAACTAATGGTTGGAATATAAAACACACACTCACACACACACACCTCTCTCTCTCTTCTTCTTTCTCTTTCCGTCCGTTATCATTGGAGGCGCTCGCGCGAGCCTTCATTAGCTTTATGGACATTCAGCCCATGCACAGCCAGTCCCTCGACTATTTGTTCCGTTCACCTTCAAAACACTAGCGCCGCCGCTGAAGACCCTTATCAATCATGAAGGTTTTATCGTTGCTCGTGTATATACTGGTGGACGGTGGTGGTGGTGCTGCTACGCTTTTTTTTGTTTTTTTCCCCCTTACACGAGTTTCTCTCGTTTTTATTTATCTTCGGTTCTCCGAGATTTATTTTTGAAAAAACCCGAAAGCCGAATCAGTCTGGCACCCACCACCCCGCGCACCCTTGACCAGTGAAACGAAAAAGTATAAAACAAAACACCTAGCCGCAAAGATTTAATTAAATTCAATGTGCGGAACGCCAAAATTTGGGGTGGCATATTTTCAACACACCGCATCCAACCCTTTTAATTGAATTAACTCTTATTTTTTACTTTTAATCTCGTTCATCTGCGCTTTAATAATATTATCAAGAACCAAAATCGCACAAGATTTTTATAACAATTACTATAATAAAGAAAATCACATAATTTTACATTTTTACGAGTTGTGTGTTAATTTTACAGTAGAAATTGTATAATACCATCATTCATTTATAAATCTATAACCTAACGTTTTTTCTTGTTGGTTGTAACCAACCACAATAATAGGAAACCTAACCTAACTTAAATTTAAGGATTGATTGGTGAGGACTAAAGGCGCCAATGTAATTTTGTTCACAAAAATACGATTTATGAGGATAATGATCCTATTCTGTAGAATCAACCAAATTTGATAATTTTTTTGTAACGAATTGAGGGCAATACTCTACAGGTCACATTGAACTCAGTTTTTCAATATTTTAATCTTAAACTTTATCATATTATGTCTTCAAAAATAATACAATTTTAAGCTTTTTTTTTTACAAATTATAATATTACATATTATACTTTTATTTGAAATAAAATAAAAATCGGAGTTCAATGCGACCTGTATGGATTCTTCTTCTTTTTGATGAATATATAGTTATTAAAGTCTCACAATTCTACAAGGCCTGATAATTATTCTTGCGAAATAATTTTCTTCGATATAATCCACCGTATAAGCTCCTCCCCCTCTAAATAGGTATTGGGTAGTATATTAGTGGAAAAGTATTATAATTTGGTAGCAACTAAAATATAAAATATAATTTTCAAATTTGATAGAATTACGGAAAATTTGAAAAACCGGCACCGGGCCCCATAATGTTGAATATTCAAAATAATAATAATGTTTTTGATAAGATCATGCGTTTTAATACGAAAATTATATATATTATTATATTATGAAGTTTATTTTTTTTTTTTTTTTTTTTATGGCGTTTACAGGCCATTCAGGCCCATTTGCCCATTGCTCATTGCCATTTATTGAAGTTTATAGTATCTAATTTATTAGAAATGTATAATATTTATAAAATAGCAGAATTCAGTCGATGATAAAGAAAAAGCATTCCGCACAAAGCAGCTGAACGATTTTTTTGGCTCGTATAAAAGTGATGGATAAAGATTTCAGTTCTCCGACTATGTGTGTAGGTATACATATTTGAAGTATGACAATAAAACGATCGCAGATAGAACAATGGGGTTTTTTTTGTCGTAAAGTTTTATCTTCACCGCTATCGGTTGATGGAATTAAAATATTGCGAGATAGAAGTTTTAGGACTAGCATATAAAGCTATAAACTATACATCTGTATACATTTTATTTATATTTATTTAGAGTATAAAACACTTAACGAAAGGTAAAAGTGCAGATGATTAATAATATATATTATGCGTATAGAAAATATTAATATAATATTTATATACCTACCTAACAGTTAATAATATTATATGAAAATAAAGGTAAATAATAGTATTATAATAATAATATTGCATGTGCGGGACGGAGTGGCCGAGCGGACTAAGGCATCGGTTGCGACGCGCACCGGCGCTGGTTCGAAACCCGGTCACGGGCGGCATTTCTCTTCGGGCAGTCACGGTGCCTGGAGAGAGAGGCCGCCATCCCCCTCCCGGGCATGGCAGATACCTACGGGTGCCCCACTAGAAAATTCTGCCAAACTAACAAACACACGTGTTTAATCCTACAGTATGCCTTCCCCCACAGTTAAAATCACCCTATAGCCTAAGTTGCCGCGGGTTAATTAATAATAATAATAAAAATAATATTGCATGTTGTAAAAATAATTAATTCATGCCGAGGTGCATGAAATGAACAGGATTTTCACACTTTTACAACACGATTTTCCAACATTAGATTACGTAGGACATACAGCGTGTAGCTTTTTTTATAACAAATAAAAAAAAGTATCTTAAAAATAGTAATAAAAATTCAAATTAACAAAAAAATTTTCAAATGCTCAGCGGTTTTGCTCTTGAAAGTGTTCTTAGGATAAAACGCAACCTTCCCATTACTTACTCATATAATCACGCCAAAGGTATAATGTATAGTATAGTGAATTATTATTTATTATATTTTTATTTTTTTGTCATGATTTACAACATTTTATATTATAATCCACAATGGAAGTATAATAATTTATTAAAATAATCTAGAAGCACATTCTGCTTATTTTCGTTTAAATTAATACCATATATTATGTATCTTAATTTGTGTCATGAACACAGCGCCACCAACCAAGACGTTTTGCGTATATTATTAATGTGTTGGCTTAAAAGACAAACAATTAAAGTTCTGCTGGAAAATATTATTATTTCAAATTCTCTCGTATGTCTATACTTGCGTCTATAGCCATAACTCATGATTGTAAGGTAAATAAAATTAGCTCCGAAAATAACGTCATTGGCATAATAATGTATTATTGTTTTCTATTCTTACTTCTAAAACACGAATGATACGAAATATTATTCATAACAGTAATAATTAAAAATGCCCAACTTATAATAATAGGTCCATATAATCATAACTCTCACAAAACAGTCATCGTCAGATATCTTGGCACCGTCCAGGTGGCATGATAATATCAAACCGGTAGTTCTTATCATCAAACCCAAAGTACCGCGTTTTTAAGTTGCGCAGTGACCGCAGTGTAGAGCAATACCTGCAGAACATTTACTGAAAAACACCAGCCTGACGCGACGGTGTCAATGTATCTGCCGAGTAGGTTCTGGTTTATATTTTGGAAGTCATTTTATCTGTTATCGTTCTTATTCATTTAAATGGTTTGATTTTAATTTTCAAGTTGGTTTTCTTGAGAAGGAATTGTGATGCCCCTTTTGTACCTATTTAGTTCTGAAGATAACGGTTCCACAAACACCTGTGTCTGTTGGTTATGCTGGTTAACATTTATTGATATTTTGGTATTCCCTACAACTTCGAGTTTTAGGAACCTCAATTCGCGATATTAGGTACTATTTATCCGTTAACGTTAGTTTTTGGAAATAAAATATAACCACACAGTGTGAGATCCGTAGACATTTTAATTTTATGAAAATTGGTCGAAATGTTAAAGATTTTTTTTCAAAGATATTGTCTCATTTTAAGATGAACTACTTGGTTTGACTCATAAGAAATTAAAAAATATTTTACTTTTTAGAAAATTGTCTATATGAATACCGTCATTCTCCATTCAGATAAAATGTATCCACACACAATGTTATTACAGCGTATTAGCATTCTGGTAGCTATAAGCCTTTAACATTGGTTTGAAGATTCGTTCTGAAATCTGGATGTGGAGTCTCTTTCAGTCGATTTCCACCAATTCGCCATAAACGCTTTATACCTCGTATTTAATATTCAATCATATTATGGAACGCACAATATGTGTACCTATAATATGATAAATTCTATTCTATTTTATAATATATACGCGTTATAAATATTCTACCACCAGTGCACCATATATACTGTACAGTAGATAAGAATATAAAATATCGAGCGTCTTATCCCGAGGGGACATGGATTACTTTCATATACCACTGACTACCATGGTCTCGGCTTTCGAAGAAATGAGCAGGGCGAAAAGCAACGGCGGCGGTGTTTTTATGCTCCGAGACGAGCGTATGTCTCGTCGTCTGACTTTACGGCGGCAATCCCTCGGGAATATTTTCACGATAGACTTACCGGGCTGACGGGGGCGGTGGCTCGTTCAAAATGTTTTTATTATGTGTTTCTGTCGGAGAGACGGTTTGTTTATCCTCGGAAACGAGTGCTTCGAAGACGGCGAGAGAGAGAGAGAGAAAGAGAACAGTTCGTATGAGGAGGTTAAAACAACTTTGTCGAAAACAGCTATTATTTTATTGGATTTCGCATATGCACACACACGCACGCACACATCGAGTTTTCGATCAGTTTCTCACTACACATCGTTTCTGAGACAAGGCGGGGACGTTTTGACGACTACGCTAAGTCTAGAGAAGCTAAAAAATATAATAGGAGACGAAAAAGAAATTCAAAAATATACACACGATGGTTTTATGATGTAGCTCTTATATTTTCGATAGAACACACGTTTGAGATACTGGTGTTATTTAGTGATGTTTATTACAATGTTTGGTTATGCATTTTATTGTTTTCCCATTTTTTTTTTGTTTTACCTTTTGTGTGTTCTAGTTTTGTTCTAAAGTAGGTAGGTACTTAATAAGTATAAGTATATGTTTTCAGTTTTGTCGTTGGAAATATTTTATGTGTTGCAAAATTATGAACATTTTATAATAAGAGGCCCTTGAGAATACCTTCAGTTATATAGTATGATTTTTTTAATTATTCAATTATTTTATTCAGGTAGGTAGGTATGTATTGTAAATTTTAATATATATTATATACATAGTAAATATTTTTTGTTGTCATGTTTATCTCGTTTATAGGTATAAACATATAGGTAGATACATTTATTTAAGATTCTTAACTAAGCAAGACTAATAGGCTACCTATATTATAGTATTTAGCATATCTGGGAAAATTTTTAATGATAATTTTTAATTAATAGTTATTCTAGTTTTTTTTATTAACTCAGTTGAGTTGATAGTTATATGGAAACTTTAAATTAACTTATTAATTTAAGTTAAGTTATTTATTTTTTATTTTTTAAATAGCCAGTAATATGGTTTAAAATAATAAAAATAAATGTTCATACAATATGTTTAGCATGTAGGTATCATCAATAATAATTGCATTATATTTATTATTTAATAAACTATGTATTTATAAACCATCGTAACTTGAATTTGATTAAAAGTAACTTTTAAGTTATTAAGTTTAAATCAATAAAAATCAATTAAGTTAAAAATTAAATTAATGACAATTAAATTTATACAAATTAAGTTTAAAGATTGAAATTAATTTTACTTTAACTTTTTGACTCGTTTATGCCCAAGCTTGCTATTTATTAGAAGATATGTATATAATAATTAATATGTATACAAATTGTGTTTCGTTAAATTAATATTTTTGAAATATGATCGATAGACAAATCATATTACATAAGTTCATACTACAACTACATATTATACGAAATTTAAAGTTATGATAATAAGTTTAAACTTTGAACAGTGTATACACGTCAAAAATATAGGTTATTATAAATTGATTAACTGCACCTACATTTGATTAAGGCTGTTTGATAACATTATGACTATAGGTCAACTTTATTAGATGAATTAGAAAAATAAACCGATCAAAGTTAAAATAGGTATTTTACAGACGCATCACTACATAATATTTAATCTTTCGCATAATACTATTTTTTGATCGCAATTTGGTCCAATTACATTAGATACTATTATTATAGGTGTAGGTTTCACTCCACTCTATGGCGGAACGGTATGTAAACAGTATTATCCATCGTTTTAGTTTTCGACAAAAATACATCACACTCGTTTAATAGGTACCTGATAACATATACCTGGTACCTAATATATATATATTATTATCTGCAAATAGTCGGACGCGCGCGCCGTCCAGAGCGCCATTTTAATCGCCGCCGTTCGTTTATAGATTGCGCCCGTTTTATGCGTGCACGGCAAACTGGCCATTATCGATGTCAAACCGTACAAGGTTATTAACTTATTCGCGGAGATATTTTAATGAAACGTCTGTTTCGCGAAACTGAATAAATAAAGAAAAATAAAACGTCTCCGCGGGAACGACAACGCTCTGCAGCACGATAAGGTATGGCGAGTGAAAAAAGAAAAAGAAAATAAGAAGCTGGATGTTAATGTTATTCAGTTTTATATAAATGGCACTAGCGCTACGCCACCGCCGCCGGCGGGCGACCGTGTAGTTTCAAATTGAACACGGTGGAAATGAACCGAGAAATCGGCAAATGAGTTTTGTCGCACAAACAGATTTGAAGTTATAGCTATATATATTGTATGGCTGCAGCATTAGCTGTCCTGCTTTTTTTTCTGCACCGCCTTCTGTTTGTCGTCTCCGTAGGGTTTTCTCGGGAAAATATACATCCGGAAGCGCAGGCGACGGAGGAAAATGTTTTATATTGCATCATTACGGCCGCTCCGAAACTGCCATAGACTGGTCGGCTGCGATGGCGAGAGAAAAACGCGCTAACCGAAAGCGCGCAAAACACCATTTCATGTAATTCATGATTATTGAATAGGTATATTTTTATTAAATTATTTTTTTTTAATCGAAATACTAAATTGAAAAAATATTGTAAACCCTAACTGGCACGCGTTTGTGGACACGTCTCGATTAATTAATATAATATGATACTATCGCGGCATTCACGGATTTAATAATATTTACATTTTTAAATGGTGGATAATGATTATTACACACACGTTTTTTATTTCTATCTAAATAAAAATTAAACACCTGAATTTGTCTGTTTTAGATATTTTGGGGTCCAATGAGGCGAGTGCAGACAGTTCAATAATTTATTTTCATATAATAGTAATATTAATATGCTAATCAGGATGTTAAATTGTTTGTATTGCATAGTTAAAACGAATTTATTTTCTATACTTTTACCGAGAGACAACAATTTAAAGTATAAAGTACTTCTGATGGGCGTCAAAAGTAGGAAGTTCCTAATACCTAATTTTTAAAACAAGTGGGAAAAACAAATCCGGAAAATAGAAATATTTACGCAACACCAATTTTTGACTATAAATCGATATGGTTTTTGTTGTAATACCCAAAAAAGAATAACATGAAATAACCATAGAAACTAGAAATTTTCACTAAATGTTTAGGCTAATTTTATGCTATATATATTACACGTTCGTCGTCCTATTGGCTTACCAAAAAAAAAATATATTTTAATAATTGTTATAATTACCGTATAACATAATATTATGTATGTGATATATTTGACAAAAATTAGTTCAGCCTAAAATTATACCATATGTCCGTATTACTAATAGAAACAAATAAATTATAATATATCCTTAGAAATAGAGGTTGACACATTCTGCCTATAATCGTTTTTAGTACGTAATGATTTATATATTATTATATTATAATTTAATTAAAATTCAACAAATCCATTATTACAGTATAGCTACCTACTTCTTCTGTTTTTATTTATGTTTATTGAAGTTTTGCATGTATAGTAATAACTAATAATATATAGTTTTCAGAATTATAGAAACAGAATAATTTATTGCTTTTCATATAAATTATGATTTAAATTATTCCTTGTAATAATAATAATAATAGTAAAAAAAGGACTATGTAGTAAAAATTGTAAATCTTTTCATTGTGGAAGCCACCTGCGTCGTCTCATGCCTAATGGGAAATACATATATTATACAGCCATTTGTATAGTTCTACTCTCGAGCTTTTTATTGTACAAAAATACTCTATGACGATTGACATTTTTTATAGAGACCATAGAAACTTTATTGTCATCACAATGCCCATACAGAAAGAAGAAAATTTTCAAAAAAAAAAAAAAATGAAAATACACGTAAAATAAACGACAGTAAATATTATTATTCGTCCGTGTGTACCAATAAAACGTCTGATGCGGATAGTATTTTATCGTTTAAATGCATAAATTTAAGGTAATGCGCGTACGTAAAGCGCATATAGCTGGTTTATGATTTCGTCGCGTTTCTTATACTGCGTCAAAACATAATAAAAGTTTTTGGTTTTAAAACGATTGCATCTGTTGTCCGACAACGACGGAGACGGCGGAAATTCGATAAAATTCCCGGTCGTCCCGTTTTCCACTTTATTCTTATGGTGGCGGAAAACCACCTCCGCCGCCACCACTACCACCACCACCATCACCGTTGAAAACAAAATAGCCTTTTGTGAAAAGAGATAGCAGAAAAAACATATACACATCGGGTCGAGCGAATAAAACGAATCATCAGCGGATGGCGGTCTATACGCGCTGGAGAAAATGCATCCTTGGGGACGATTTCCTCGGTCGGACGACCGGTCGCTTCGTCGGCTGAGGTCATAATATAACGAGCATAAATATAGACATGACGGCGATAGCTTGGTCGTTGGCGGTCAATGTAGTAGTTATTGTGTTTTTAAGCTCTCACCAGTAATTGACAGTACAGTCCAAAACTGAACTCTGAAAGTTTACTGTTAAAAAATAACAGCTAGTGGTCAATTCCATTTGCATTTTTCATCGGCGTGGGTCGCAAAACATGTCAGAAACCTCTACTTCACCGTACTTTGGTGGGTTGCGTGGGATTTGCGGTCAATGGACAAGGGTTGGTTGCAGAGATGGCTAAAAATTAGTGGAAATGAGGAAGCGTTGGAATGAATTGTTATATTGTTTTACAAAGTTACATTATACTTAAATACATGCGTCGTTCACAGTAATGTTGTAAAATATTATCAGCTCAGTACTTTTAAAATTACTAACGACTACCGCTGTTTAATCACAGTTTTTCATATCCAACTTGTTTGCAAACCATTGACGTTGAAAATTATATTTCACTTTAGTTATATTATTAAAATATATACCTACAAAGATGTGATAGGTAATTTAAATATATTCCAAATTGAAATTAAACGATGATTTAAAAGTTGTTATCAATTTACGAACATTACAAGTCAAAGGAGGATTTATCGATTATACCGAAACATCCTGTTTTGAAAAATGCTCATATGTATTATAAACTCCTTAGCTATTTGATTCCACCGAGTCTTAAATGTATATACAAATGATAGAAACCATCTGTACGTTTTAGACTGCATTTATATTTTATGTACCTATTGATTTTTTTAAATAAAATTATCAATTTATAATACAAGTAATAATACTAAATGTATGTACCTAATATTATATATTAGATACTATAATGATTCATGTGATATATTTGTAGTGTACAAAGGTATGTTACACTACGAATTAAGAATCAAATTAACAAGTATTTAATATAAAGGTATTAATATTATCTTACAAATTATGTATAAATATATAATTAAATATCATGGTTTACAAGATTACTATAATAGGTTAGTATATTATACAACAAAACAAAAGAACCTATTAGACTTTTAAAGTTTAAAATTTTAAATATTAAATTCTAGACGTGGTGCAATAGCTGGCGAAGTTGATACATAAACGGTGGAATCGTTATACGCCCAATCAAAGAAACGCTGGGAGTAGGTACCCACCTGGAATATTGTTTGTTTCAAATTATTTTATTCATTTTTAACTGATCAATTTCATTTATAATTTATTATCGTACCTATGATCTACCTAATTAACTGCTAAAATGCGTCAGGCGTGTGATTCGGTCTCAGTAAAATAACCAAATAGTTGGTCTTTAGTTCCTGTGATATTTTATTTCTCGCTTGTATAGATAGTTGATTTAATGATCGGTATTTGATGAATTATTTCACTTTCAGTACTCCCACTCGCCCATAATACAACTGCTGGATGCATTTACGACTTCGGAATTTCAGTGTAATGGAACAGTAGATTTTCACTACACCAAACACGCGGCTAGCGATAAAGAATCTTCGCAAAATAAATCGCGTGCGCGTTAAATATCCAATTATTAAAATACTTTCAGACTTTGGTCTATCGCCCTTCGCTTATCGAAACACCACTAAGTTGGTTTTGAAAATACATAATTGCGCCTTTTTCAACCTTGTGACTTGCTTTATGCATGCTCGTGTCACATTTATTCGAGGGATGTTTTCGATTGTGAAGCAAACATCGTCGGCGTTGCCAATCATGAGTGTAGTATTATTATTATAAAACCGTCAAAATAATAAGACCTAGAAGGGGCGATAACCGTTTGTTACTAATAATAACCATTATAATATATTTTATTTTGTACTCTGGCGTACAGTCGTAATGAGGTACCTATTTTAAATGTCATTTTTAAAAGTGCACGTCAACTGCAACGATCGATAGGTACTGTGACATTGTAACATTGCGTCATTGCAAACGGAATTATTTAAATATTATTTTTTTCTTTAATAAAAACAATTAAAATCAAATATTGAGCGTCCCGTAATAATTGTTTAAAAACACTCTGGTTATTTCGGTACACTGGGCAAAAATATTTTCCTCGAATACGTAGTAAACCAATTATAGAATAAAATATAATATTATGTAAGTATAAAAGTTGTACGGCACCAGCCAAAAACTAAAATAAAAATGTGGTTATTATTTATTATTGTTATGTTTTATGCAAACAATCGGTCAGTCACGTTGCCTTGGTCATAAACGTAATACAATTCCTTGTCACAGGAAGAATACGAATAAGTTAAAAACTCTATAACAAGTTAACTGCCCAATTTATTTAGCAGGAGTTGCCAATGCTGCAAATATCAAAACGACAAACCATGGATGTAAACCTATATTATCTTAAGCACGGATATGAGTCGCATGTGCATCACATGTTCGTGTCACACGTTTGCCGTCCATCTGGTTTGACATTTTTCATATACCTAAGTCACCGACTTTACGGTGTGTGTGTGGGGCAAATGATACGCCGTTTTCAATCTTTTATATGAGTTTATGTGAGTGTGGTTCATACTTGGAGGGAGGGGAAACAATTTTGGTTAAATCGTGTGACACGCAAAAATGGCAAAAACCCGTTTTTTCATTAAATTTATTGTTGTAATATCGTGTTGCCATTGTAAGGCACGACAGACAAATCGCCGACGTTTAGTTTCTTCAAACTTCACTGAGTATAAATAACAAATTTTTTTCGTGTAAAATATCATATCCATTCTAAATCATATTTTACGTACTCTTTATTTTTTCATTTTCTCAAACGTACCGTAGTCAAGCAATTTGTTAACAATAATGTACAATCCAGCCAATTCATATTCCAGTAGCTTTTAAAAAAAAAACCTTTTTTTATTTATACATACTTCTAAGGTTATTGAGATTTCTGAAATACATTAAAATTTAATAAAGATTTATACAAAATATTTTAAGTATGATACATGAAAGGCTTAAGCTATTTTGATTACATGTGATATAATCTATGTGTATATAATATCATGTATTTTGAATCAGGTTCTCACTTTGAGGAGTTGAAGAAGAATCGATGTCATATGTGGGTTGGGTAGTACCTATTTCACATAGATTCTAGTCTAGAGAATCAGTCTAGCCCAGGAATCCTTCGTCTGGAGGCATTCAGTTAGCAGGTGTTTAACTGTAGTTATGCAGGTGTTGAATCAGGAGCATTTGCGTCGTTCATTTTTGTTCATTAGATGTTTGTGAATGTATGAAGTGTGCCAATTCTTAATCAAAACTAATATTTGTCTGACATATATTATACATATATAATTTATATTCATACTTAAGAACAACGAATATAAATCATTTATTTATTTTATTAGGTATATGAATAATTAACAATAACGTACCTACATTCTAAATCCGTTTATATAATTAATATTTCATACAAACCACAAAAAATGATTACTGTTATACCATAATACATCTTGATTTGTTAAAAAGAGAATCTGATTTTGATTTTGAAAATGTTACGTAAAGATATATTTCATGGACATTGTTCATTGGAATTGGAGTGATGTGAACATTTGTAACATTGACTTAGATAAAACTGAAAGATAATATTTCTGTCAAAACCATAATTTGGACATTTGAAATCACTAATAGCGTAATAAATAATTTAAGTATAAATTACTGAAGGACATAGATTTATGGTGCTAGTTATTTCTGACGTTGCGTTCTTGAAATGATATTGGCTTTAACCATATGTCAGCATAACAACTGAAACATCATTAAATAATGTTAATAAATATGTATTGTTTTTGGTTGTTTATGTATAAGTATAATGTGAAAAGAATAGCAAAAATACAATATACACCATATTAAATCGCAAATAATCGAATAATTTTATTTTATCGAGATGTTTTGACTGTTTGACTCTTGAGCTTATTTATAGTATGACTCACAAGGAAATTTGCTTAATAACTATAATATTATAATATAAGTATATAATAGATAATATAATATAATATTAATACAAACATGGAATATGTCAGTTTATATAAAAATCTATATAAATATCATAGCAAAATGTTATGATTAAAAAATAACATTAAACGCGTTCAGACAATTTATTATTGCGTCATGTTATTTTTCCTGGAATACGCCATTTGGAAAATATGAAATAGGTAGGTACTGGCATCGGACACGGTCCGTATAGCAATAATATGACGCGTGGGCGCTTAGGAATAATAATAATAATAATAAAAAAAACCGACGTGGTTTAAATCTAATTTCGACTTTACGTAGAAACCTTTTATTTCCCCCCGTTGCGCGTTTTCTCGTTTACCACGCCACTTTATTCCGCCACACGCCAAAATTGTTTACTTTTTCCAATAATATTATAACGGCGTTGGCGGCGTCAGTGAAGGAGCATTGGGTTGTCAGAGTTGCAAAAAAAAAAAATCAACGGATATCGCTGTGGACAGGTGTAGATTAGAAATACGTGTTCGGGTGGTTTCCTAGCCGAGGCGCGCTCAGCCGGGCCCGGTCCCGAATTGACGTTTTGATGGATTAGAGTCCGGCGGCCCCGAGACCTCTCCCGAAGTACGAGTGGCGGAGTCAGACCGGTCAGCCGGTTTTAAACACACACACACATACAATATATACAGGGTACAACAATCAATACGCCTGGGCGGATGGATATATATGTATATAAAATAATATTATATATATATATAAACTATATACCTATGCACACACACACATATATATATATATATTAGGACCAGGGGAGTTAAACCAAACGATCGTTATACGCCATCGCCTCTCGCCTCACCCAACGACCCCTGTCTCACCCCCAACCTGCCCAACACTACTGCACTATCATTTCTCTCTCTTAAATCGACGTTACGGCGTGCGAGCGGATAGAGCAGCCCCGCGTAGTCAATTTTTTCTCCGTTTGATACGGTTGAATTATGTTTCGTACGTGGTGTACCGCGAACGGGCCGAGACCGGAGCTATAACGACTAAAGGCTAACGGCGCAGGCAAGAGTTCACATACAATACGCAAGTGTGTTGTGTGTATGTGTGGTTTAAAAATATAGTTGTGCGGTTGTACGATGATCTCTCTCTCTCTCTCTCTCCTCCCACACACCCATTTCCACGTAGGTGCACAATATATATATATATATACACGTATTACGTACGAGATACAATAATGGTTTTAATCATATGATATGGTCTTGACCGAACTACCACGTTTTGCTTTCAACTCATCTGAGCCGCGGTGGATTATTGTTATCGCGTGACGCGTACGACGAGCTGAAAATCAAACGCCGGATACCTATGGCCTATTTTATTATTATAATGTATGATATCTAGTCGGACAGAGTTCAACGTCCCACGATCGAAATCGAGAAAAATGGGTGGAATCCCATTAAACGTGATATAAACTCACGCGTAATGAGTACAGGTTTAGTCTTAGGTTTTAAAGAGAACAAACCATAATATTATTTATTTGGGCATTTATTTATGTTTTGTATGCGCAGCAGGTAGGCACGTTTCTTGCCTACCCTCATTATATTTGTTTTCATAATTTTTTTGCATCCCGCGTTTGTAACCGGTTTGTAATGGTTTGTCATCATATTTTTTCGTTTCAATAAAGAATTTATTTTCATGTTATGCACTCTTATAGTACATAATTTATTATGATGATTTGAGCAGTGGTAATAAAAAATAACAATTATTGTTGTTCAATTATTTTTTACGACAAAGGATGAAGCGCAGAGATAACTGAGACATTTGCAGTATTGAAATAAATTATTATTGAAATTTTGCAAAAGTAATAAACGAATTTAATGAAACAGCCTGGAATTAATTTTAGAAAATCGACGCCGTTTATTGTTTTGGTTTGAACCATATTTATGCTGCTTTGCGATGTTAGTTTGATAAAATATTATTTATTAATACATAACATTATTTTCATTTTTGATTGCTGTTTATTAATTTTGAACATTGCAAAATAATTTTAAAAAGTTATGTAAATTAATATTATAAATTATTTATATGGGTAACTATATAATTGAAGATCTATATAGATTGCCGTAGATTCAGACCATGGCCCATGAATAAACAATGCTGTAATATTTATAGGTAGCTAACAGAATAGGTCGATGATTTACTGACGTTTTGTTCATAATTCTCAGCTACACGTATATATTTAAATCTATATAATATAATATATATATATTTCTATTTAGAACTTATTAACAAAATAATAAAATATTAGGTAATGGCTAAGTACATATGAACATATGTTATAAACAGAGAAACATAAAATATTTAACTCAAGTTCAAACTATTAGTAACACATTCATTTATTCTATGATAGGTAGTAATAATATTTATCTTCATTTATGTGAATTTTGTCATGTTACATTATTTTTTTATCGTAACAATTATTACATAGTAAAACATATTAATTTGTTCTATTCTTGAGATAGGTACCAACTACGTGTTTAGATCGCATATATAATAATTATATATTTATTATTTATAATTTATAAACATTTTGATTTTAGATTCTGAGCGAAGCCATGAATGTATTGATTTTACAAAGATGTGTGTTTTTTTTATTTTTTTTTGTGTCTGTCATCACTTTTTAGGACAGTAAAAGTGCTTGGATTTTCTTCAATAGTAACTTTTCTGATAGTTGGTTCTTTGGGGGGTCAAAAGTAATAATTTCTCAGTAGTTTTCAAAAGCGCCGTGAAAAACAAAAAAAAATTAAGGAAAAACGGAAATTTTTACGCAAAATCTGTTTTCGAGAAAATCGATTTTGGTTTTTGGTGCAACTCAAAAACAAATGACCGTAGATACTTGAAAATGTCACTGAATGTTTATATTAGCATTTTCTATACACAATAAAATTTTGAAAATAATTTGACTCTTTTTGGGCTGTTTACGGACATAGTCAGTTTTCAATTTTTTTAGTTTTTTTTTCTATAAATATCAATAAAATTTTATTTGTTGGTTAAAAAAGCTTGAAAATTTAATAGAAAGCTCCTAGGTTATTGTTTCAAAGGCAGATGAAAAAAATTAAAAATCCTTAGTCAGGGTTTTTATTTATAAGCATTTAAAGTTCAAATCTTGACAAAATATGGAAAAATCACGAAAATTAGCAAATTATTTTGAGTTGAGAATTCATAAAAATTTTTCTTTTTAAATCTAAGATTTGAAAATGTAATACAAGATTATCCATAAGTTTATCTACTTTTATCAAAAAAAAAAATGTTTACAAGAAAGTTAAATTAAATTTTTATGAACGTTTGAAATTCATATTTTTACAACATTTGATATTCACTCGATTTTTCAAGTTTTCGAGAAAAAAAAACATTTGAGAAAATATTAAGATAAATATTTGAAAATAAAAACATTGGAGAAAAGATAAGTTTTAAAACAAAATATTTATGAGTATTGACAAACCAAGTTTCTTCGGAATCGTAATTTTTGATTAAAATTATTTTTATTTTTTTCACGTGCATAAAATATTACTCTTATAATAATTAAAGTAATAAAATATTTAATATTCGTAAAAACGATGAAATTTATCTGGTAATAAATGTCTATATTTTATACCAATATCTTACCTATATATCTAAAGTACTTCAATAATAAATACAGTATAAATAATAACAATTTTATTTGTCATCAGGAATACTTTCTATATTGAAGTATAGGTAATATATTAGTATATAGTATTATATTTTCAAGTATGAAACATTTTTGTTTATGATTATAATATGTTTATTATTTGTATACTATATTAACTATTAATGTATTATTATCTAATAATTTTTAAAATTAATATTCAAACGATAGCCAATAATACAATGACCGAAAAATTAACATGTCGTTTTGCACGTAGGTTACCTACTACATTATAATTTAATATTTATCATAGGTACTATAATTTTATGTAAAATTACACTCATATACTTTGCGTGTCTGGTCATATTATACGTTTATGTTGCCTTAGTTACTTGGTCTATAGTTGACATCATCAGAAAGAAATGATGGATCATGTTATAATAAAAATTCAAATAGGAATAATGTACAGATTAATTATTAAACAAGTTGTAACGGAGCAGGCTGTTAGTATTATTTGACCGATGGCTTGAAAATGCTTTATCGGTCAATATTATGATAGAGTTTGGTTGGAAATTAAACTTTAAGTTCATATTATATTTATTAGATTACTAACAAAATTACAAGACATACAGTTTTACTGAATTTCTTGAAAATCTTTATTTGTTTTTTTTTTTATAAATTAAGTATTTCTTAAAAATTAAACCACGATAATGTAAACACTAATGCAGTTGGTAGTAGCTTTTATATTGATTTTATATGTCCATAGATTAGATATTATTATTTTCAATTTAAAATAAATTAAATTAAATATATTCAAAAATATTTCATGCGTACAATGGCGAAAATTGGTGTGGCAGGCTACTAGAATTACAATTTAAATCCGATTTCCATTCTTTTGGTATACTACGCGTAATAGTAGTAATATTTTTTATTACAGTAAAAAATAACAGCAAATTTTTAATATTTATAATGTACGTACCTACGCACATATTATTATAATACTATAGTGAAATCAACACGCCTAAACATTTCTCGTTCACCCCAAAATCTAAAATTGAATATATGTTTACTGTGTATAATGTTTATTATAATATGATCGTAGCTTGGTGGGTGGTTAAGAGGGGATTATAATTAATTTGGACACACGTGATTATTACTTCTGCGCATATTTCATATATTATACTTTTGGTTTGAGTATATAACATTCGGAATAACACCAATTATAAATTCAAAATTAATATTATCATATGCACTCCAAATTATATTATAATAGAGGTACCTCTATGTTATCTAACCTCCGTCGATATGAATGTAAAAAACATCATTACCGTCTACCGGTCAAATATCCGTGTTATACCAAGGTTATTATTACAATATTATGTTTATAGACGGAATAATGTATTTGGTTAAAATTTTCATAGAACACATCTGAATCATGAGAATTATTCTTATTTTGACTATTTATTCTCAAAGTTATTTTTTTTAAACACTTCCTATACAAACTTAATATTGTATATTCGTATACATTTCATGTGACCTAATTTTAAAAAAAACAGGAATACGCAATTTGCTGAAATTAGTACAACCAGGTATTGGTTAGATCACTACAATGAATTTGTTAAATTTTAGTTCAATAGTAAATCATTTTAAACGTTTAAGCTGAGCGAAGAAGGTGAGCGGATCAGCATTTGTTTCAAAGTTTGGTTTCTAGTATATGAATTATTATTTATTAACTATTATATAATATTATATTAATATTATTATCATTTTATTAATTTGGTAGACTAAAATAATGTTTTCCAAAAATATCATAGACAACTTATTAGTTGATATTTTACTCCGTGACCCATATTTAAATTTGTGTGAATCGGTTCATCGTATAAATAGCTTAAAATCTGTCTAAATACTTTTAAAATTATGTGAATAGTAATTGTGGAACGTTTCAAGCTTCTACGGTTAATATTATTTGAATTAAAAAAATTACTAAAATCATTAAAGGAAAATTCGTTATTTTACAATTAAATGTGCAATTTTGTTTGAAATTTTAAAACTCCAAATGCCTACCAAAAAAATATGTGCATATGTGATTTAAATAATAATAAATTTCTATACTATAGAAAACTTGTAAAGAACCTATGATTTCATATTTTAGCTATTTGACTTGGGAACAAACATTTTATCGACATAAATTACTAGGAAATGTTATTAAAAATATTTTATGGAAATTTCAGTCAATATAGATATTCTTTTTTGAATTAAAACTTATAAATATAATAAATTTGGTTACAATAGCAACTTGAGTTGCTTAAATGTTCCCATTTTCCGGTGGTTTTGTCTTCGTTTTTTTCAATTATTAATAAAAGTACGATTTTCTCAATTTTGACCCTACATGTATTAACTAGATAAAAATTGAAACCAGAAAACATCTTAAATATTGAACATGGAAGCAACATTTTCCCACTCTAAAAAGTGTTATTTTGCCCGTTGGACACAAAAAAATACACTCCATTGTAAAATCACTAAAACCAATACATTCTTATTTCTTTAGAAACTAAAAATTAATATTAAGAGTGACTTTTAAGTTTTAGGGATATAAAATACTGTAAATATATACGTTTTGAATTACTTTGTTCAATAGAGCGTTGGTAGACAATAGACAGCTAAGTGGAATTATATTATTTTCACTCTACCATATTATAACATAATATAATATATTAATATGTATTACTATAGAAGTGAGTGTTTGGTACCAAACAAGTTAAAATCGAAGCGTGTAGTTGCTATTGTTGAAAAAGTGAATATTATAATATTATGTATTATACAAATTCTATACAAAAAAAAATTAAAAATTTGGTTTTTGTGTCTACGTGTACGAATTATCGTGTATGTATATAAAATATTGTTCAAGGCATAATTGCGTCGCTAAAAGGACGATAAAATAAAATAAAAGCCGTCGTACTGAATTCGTGTGCTTAATGTATCATCGGGTCATTAGACACCGCGCGTGCCAAACACCGAAAATGCCACAACGCACTAAATAAGTGCATGTAGTTATATCCATTAAAGAGCGAGAGAGTTCATTTCCCTCAGTTTTCTCCTCCGCCGACGTTGTATAATATTCCTATATTATTTTTTGTTGTGTCCTTTATGTAATAATAATAATAATACAAATAAAAACAACAACGATGATGATGATGATGATGATGATAACAATACCTTATTATGAAATAATGATGTTAACGACATATCAACTATTATGGAGTACCTGTACTACCTATTATATATACGTAAACTAAGTTCAAATTCATGAATTGTATTGGCTGATCTATATTTCATTGCCATTTGAACATTTTTTTTAAAATTATTTCTTACTTCCAACAACTTTAATATCAAAACAGTTACCCTTAATACTTAATAATACATTTTGATAAGGTATACGCAGTACTGTCTTCAGGTGTTAAAATAATTAACAAGATATTAAGGACGATGGATGTATTAAAAAAATATCAATTTTTAGTTCCAGTCATGGACAATTATTATTAATATTGACCATTATTTATGTTGTCCTTCAACCACAGTAATGTAGCAATATTGCCTATACTTCACGCCGTTCAACACATTATGTTTAAAAAAAAAGCCGGGCAGGATCCGGTGAGCGGGTGTTGGGAACTCGTTTTGCTTCATTCATCTCGGCGCAGGATAATGGTGAATTATTAATATACATTTGAAAGCAATGATAAATCATTGCGTTTGAAAACGATTTTGAGCTGAGCACGGTTTACTATAATGTTTTTAGTACGTGATTAAATTGTTAAGTTGTTCATAAAAAGAAAATGGTTAAAATGTTTTATAAATTATTTCACGTATTATACAATAATATGTTGGTACTGATTTTTTGAAGAGGGGACAGGGTTTCATTTACAAGTAATGACTTATGAATATAGGAAATTAAAAATGTTGTATTATCATAACTGTTAAGATGTGTGCGTAATGCCGTAATGGTTTATCCTAACCTAATATTAACTCATCTCAAGGACGGAGATAAAACAATAAAAACCCCAAGACCTTTCCCTTCTTGTTAATACTGCACTGGGATGGTTCTTGTGAGGGATGATGAAACCAGTTTCTATTTTAGGTAAGTATAAAGTATGTAATACAAGTTTATTATACAAACGAATAAATATCAAAAATTATAAAAATAAAAAATACATAAAATATAATATAATAAAAAATACGATTCATAAATATTTCTTTTTTGAATAGGTCTGTTAAATTGGAACAAAACCGTTAGTTTGGTGTAGTATAGGCACACCTACTTATCAAAAAAAACCCTGGACCCAACTATAGTATGGAAATTTTAATTTCGCAACCAGTCCTCGGGGTGCGTGACTTTTTGACCTGTGTCAGGCAAATATTTAATGTTATCGGCTCGAAAAGTCAGTGTAGTACCTCTGAATATCAATCCGTTAACTCGGAAAAAATAACCTGAAATCCAATAGATTTCGTTGGATATTTGTGCATAATAATAGTAATTCTAAACAACGCAACGTGTATTATTATATTGTCGTCGAGAAATTTCGTTCAACCCATCTGTTGTACAGGTCGTCTTGGTCCATTTATTCCTGCGTATTATTAATATATTTTAACACATACAAGGCGTACACAAAGCTGAGGGAAATAGCACGCGTCTTAAAATATTAAACACTTGAATTGTCGCGTATAAAACCGATGCAAATTATATATATATATTATCCTAAGCCATTGAGCTTTTGACGCTTTTAATTTCACCGTCAGCATGTGCCAGTGTCCAAAGGCTTTCCAAATGTTGAGCACGTTGGCCGCCAACGCATTCACAAAAGCAGTTCTTCATCCGTCCCGTCCAGCAGCCGTTTTCAAAGGATCCTTCGTGCGAATACACACAACACTCTCTTACCCACCACCCATATATAATATATATACCCCATAATGGCGAAATATATGTGTATACCATACGCTTTAATGTCGAGTAAAGCCGGCGACGACGGGTGAGCATTATTATTATTATTTTATAACTATATATACATATTGTAATAGGAACGCTTTAAAGTTTGTGGCTTACATTTTTTTCCTATCTTTTCTGGGTCCTGTTCCTCTTTTTATATTTCATCTGTTATATAAGTATATAATATTTATTATTTATGTATAATTCTTTTTGGTTGATCGCTTTCAAACAAAATTTCTCCTCAGAATAACTACCTGCGAGAAATCTTCTTTTTAGAAAGCAAGGACCACAAACACAATATCTACCTCTTTATTAAAAAAAAATTGTATTTAAGTAAAAAAAAAAGTGTTTTTACCTCGTTTAAATTATTTGTCGTTTTTTAGTAGAATTATTCTGCGTGATTCGATGAAAATTGTTTTTAAATGGTCTCGTCCATAAACAACAACAATAATAATAAATATTATATAATAGCCATCGCGTGTTGCTTCTTTAACTTTCATGTAAAGTGTTAAAAACGTCGAATTTCTTCATCTAATGTATATTATTATGTGCGGAGTATACCCACATATGATAATATGTATATTTTAATTCAACAGCATTTTGATATCTTATCATGGCTTGTGGTTCAATATATTGTATTAGCCATTAGGTATTTAGGTATATAATGATAATAATATTCAATAGACTGAATAAATCGGCAAAACTATATTCAGTGTACAGAATTTTACAAACGCCTGCTAAATATTATTTTTCTGTACTCGAACTGCTTGACAATACAATATTATTACAATGCTGATGTCGTAAAAATATAAACAATAATTATTCAATGATCTAATTTAGAGTTAATAAAATAATAAAACACCTGCATAGCTATAATTGTACTTGGAGAGTTATTTTTTCGATGAGTTTTTATTATAACATTCATTACGCCAGTACGTCACTCGTGCAGACACAATCGTCTTTTGGGCTCTGGATGTTAAAACGTAATTGCATGAAAGACGCCATAAACTTTTTCTTATTTCCGAGGACATCGGGCGAAATTAACTTCTTAGAGCAATTTATCGCGAATATACGACCGAAACACTGTTTATTACGTTTTTTGTAGACAGCTATAAATGGTTTTTATATTCTCTACTTTGGTATTTAATTAAAACGTGATCACTGATCGGTGTAAGTGCATACGAGTGTAAAAACGTCTACCTAGGTTAATATTTACTAAGTATTTAAATAAGATATCGTGGACTATAGTATAGTATTGTTCTTATTTAGATGTTAGTGGAACAATAATTTATTAATAATTTAATTTATATAACTATACACGGGTCTATATAATATGACTATATATATATATATAAGATTCTGGTCAAGAATAATTTAAAACTAAAACAAACCTACCAACCCTGACAATTATGTTACCATAAAGTTATAATTCTATTTATATATATTTTTTTATTTTACTAACTAATTTATGTATTTTATTTTATTATATTTTATTTGTTTATATCCATATAGACTCTGATTTGTATATATCTATTTTGATTAATTTTCTTTTTTAAATAATATGTAATACTAATATTTTCTTGAATCTTAGTTTCTACGATAAATACCTAACATTTAAAGCCTATAGGTGATTATAAAAATACAGTAAGGGATATAGGTACGAATGTGTACATTCATTATGATTCTAAACTCTGAAAGTGAGTCAATGATGAATGGAAATAATATTGACATAGAATAACTGAAACACCGCTTATTGTTTAAACACTATAAAAAAAAATAAAAATCGTGACTGGAACACAAATTATTGTAAAGCGTTATAAATAGTTATTTTATTTTTATTTTAGATTGATTATTTAACTAACTATTCCAACTTACTCGTGAAAAAGTCAGTTGTTTTCAAGACCACTATTATAAGGTTTGAATAATATAACAAGTCAATAAATGTACGACTAAATTCAAAAAGGCCATATAGACCAAAGTAATATTATCATACTTTTATGGTTATTCAATGCAATTTTAAAACAGTTACAAGCATACAGAGTACCTAAATCAAATGTTTTGGCACACCTAACCACTAGATAGAACTTTTATAGCAACTCAATGACCCATTAGATAAATATTAACTTTTTGAGCATACAAAAATCACAAAAAGTGTGGTCTGCTGAAAAAAGCTCACACATACTACGGTCTACGACTAATCTAAATGTCGTTTGTAAAAATGCGCACCTGCAGAACACCAACAGTCGAACTCGCGTTTATCTACATGCATCCCATTAAAAATTTCATTGATTTTGTTTGTAGATTCTCAATTCGATTTTCATTTCTTTTTTTATCCGACGCATCAAATTCAATTACGCACTGACCTTACGTGCGGGGCTGAGAGTATTTGTAATTATTGTTATAGGAGCAGCCGCGGGTGGTCCTAATTATATAATATTATAATATTGGGTGTGTGAATGTTTGTAGTGCCGGTTAATAAAAAGTGCCCTGCCACACAAAGTTTAATAAATAACGATAAATTATTCTGAATAATGATGCAAAGGTGTGTAGACGAGTTAGGCCGCAGAAAAGAACGCGCTCAATTTATTATAAGGGCACGCGTGGCGGTGGTATTTATACAGCGTGTTGCACACGACGTGGGTATTGGCGGCAGCCGTCTAAGTACCGGTCGACTCTGACCCGTCCGCAGAAATGTAAATATTGGACTTTGGGAAATTTTATTCACCCGAAAACGGTCAAATTTTAATGCAACATAAACATGCGCCAATCTTCCACTCTCGGCCATCCACGTCAAACTTCGCCAGTGTTGCTAGTGACCGCAGTAAATATGCGTTGGACAACAATAATTGTGTTCACTTTTTTTTTTAAACATAAATTAATTTAAACAGCAAAGTGGCCTATAACTCACTTTTGGCGTGCTATAAATATAAACATTACTGGGAAGTAAATTTGAACAACTAAATATATATTTGTGTTTAAAATTTGGATACAATTGCTTTTACGGTTATTGCTTTCTAGGTAATTAACTTTGTCTGATTGTTTCTCATTAAGAAATTCTTGTAATATATATGGTCACACGAAACAAAAAAATCGCTATATTTTAAAAACATATTATTATAGTTTCATTAAAATAATTTTAGTGCAATATTATTACCAAATCAAACAAATAACAGAATCGTTTTTGGGAATTAAACAAAATAGTATTTTTATATAATTCACTCAATCGAAATTTCTACAATAACCGTATTTAAATATTACACTCAATTTTTTATACTGATATAAATAAATATTTTGTATTATTTTGTCGGGCAGCATTGATAACACTAATTATTTTTAAAGTATTTTTTAATTCAAATCAAAATATCTAGCCAACATAATCTTCCTTTATTCGTTTAAGGATAATTCGAATGTAAAATGTATTATTGGTCAACTGTTTGGTACCACTGTTAATTATTTAATTTTAGAGGTCCTCCTCGCCCTATCCACTCAGATGCTTAATTTTTAGTTTGTATTTTATATGTTCTAACATTCAAATGGAGAATGAACCAATTATCCTTAGGTTAATGATACTAACCAAATTGGTTCCCTCTTCGTTTCCTTAGAATAATATGAATCACTGTGACTATTTATATTTGATAATGTGTAATATTTGAGTAAATCAATTATTAAGATGTAATAAATTTATGTCTTCTGGATGTTTTTATCAAATAAAGTTCACCTGTAAAAATAGAATAAATAGTTAAAACATTGTTTCTTGAGTCTTTATTATTATGATTAAATTTAAATTGATAGGCAGGAAACTATATTAATTTTCAGAATCTAAGTAATCTTTTTTTTTTACTATTATTTTTAATAAAAATATCTAATACTATAATATATTCAATTATAATTTATCAGTTATTTTTCATTAGAAGCTCGATTTGGATTTTTTTAGAGCTGTTTTCAAAAGAGAAGAATATATTTTCACAGCTTACTCGCTAGAAAATGGAATATTTTTTTGAGCGCCAAGACAGGCGGGTGAATGTTAATCTACTTACACTAAGTAAAGCTCGTACTGAGAGTACCAACGGGCATGGAACACTTTTGTGAAAATCCCAGGTGGTCATCCATTAGAAATGTAGTAATGTTCGGCACTCAGCTTAACTCCGGTACCTACACAATAGTATATCCACACACACAAACCGACATACAAATACACAAAAACACAAAGCATGGTGCTATAATCCAGTCACAGTAAAGTTAATACATCATGTGCTCTAGAAACGGACTGATAACCTGCACCCAACTACCGTGGAGTAAAAAAATGAACAATACAAACACGACAATCTACAAAATATGACATTAAATATTTAAATTTAATAAGTAGGTACTACCTACTATGTAAATTTTCTAGATTTTACTCGTGGTTTAGTTATGGAAATTGATAGTTGATATAATATAGTTATCTTTCATTATAATCTAAATACAATTAAAGTTTTGCACGATACTGGACTTTTCTAAGCATTATATTGAGACATTTCCGTTTACATTATTAGCCATTAGGTAGGAACTACATTTGAATGAAATACATTTGAAATCAAAATAAAACCACGTACCTACATTTTGATATTATCCATCTAAAGTTGGGTCGGGATTCCGATTAGATAACCATTATAATTAAATAGTTATAGCAATTTACTAGGTATTTCATTGTGTATTGTATATACACCACGCAAAGGCTTGGCGTTTATAACATATATATTACGGTTTCCGATTCTCAAACCGACAAACGAGTAAATATCTACACCTGCTGTAAAAGCTTATTTAAATTCTTCATTTGGTGACCACGATAACGAGCACTGCACAAAAGGATAATTAAAAAAGGTCCACCAGGATTTACACTTTACAACTCAAAGGTTATTTTACTCTCGAATAACTTACTAGTACCACTAGTACTTACTGGATGTTCGAAGGTGAGATCTCTTTAACCTAGTCAAAGTCTTACTCTTTCTCGACTGACCGCGATAACGAGTACTGAAAGTGAAAGTAAGCAAGTACTACAGTGTCTTAGTACCTTTTCCAAAAGTGTTATTCACCACAAAAGCCTGAAATAAAACTTGAACACAATTTTTGGTCGAAACCACTTTTATTTATGCAAGTATAAAACTATAAAACAATCATAAAATAAAACACTTGGCCCGTGACACAGTTGTCGCTTAACCGCCTACAACCGTCCCGCACCTACGCTCCCGCCGAGTTCCACAACGACTTTGTATGCACAAATAAGCTGTCATAGAGTGTCATCTCAGCAAATTTTAGCTTTGTTAGATTGAGTAATTTTTTATTTATTCGCTAAATTATTTTTCATAGGTATTTTATTAGTTATTTTAATCGATATATATATATTTTTTTTTTAATTAACCCGCGGCAACTTAAGCCATTGGGTGGTTTTTACTGTGGGGAAGAGTACTGTAATTTTAAACACGTGTGTTTTGGTTTTGGCAGATTTTTTAGTGGGCACCCGTAGGTATCTGCCATATCCGGGGAGGGGAGGGGGGTGGCGACACTTCTTATCCGGACACCGTGACTCGCCTGAAGAAAAATGCCACCCGCGGCTGGCGTAGAACCGGCGCCGGTGTGCGTCGCAACCGACGCCTTAATCCGCTCGGCCACTCTGTCTCCCTAATTAGTATTTATTAAATATTTAAATAAGATATCGTGGATTATAGTATTGTATTGTTCTTATTTAGATGAAAAAAAATCCCAAATGACAAACCGAGGGCTAAGGCTGTTAAAGATATAAAAAAATACTATCAAAAAAAAAAAAAAAACTTTAACCTAATCTAGACTATATTGTGTGATCATTGTATGAATATATTATTATAATGGGCGAAGGGTGCAAGATAATGAAAAATAAGGCATCCTGACTAAACATTTTCATCCCATGAATAAATGCTTAGTAAATTAAATGTCCTCGGCCCTCAATTTTATTCTTGTAAATTAATATTCCGACCATTTTAATCTATTTTAATGCTTTAAAAGGTACATACTGAATTTATCTTAATTCTTAACAATATATAATATATCTTTTTAAGAAATGTGAGGATTTACAACAAATTATTAGTTTTTGAAGCTTATTTTTGTTTTTTTCATAATGATAATAATATTATAAGTTAATAATTTTATTGTCGTGGCGTCGCTTAACTATAATTAAATATATTAACTAATGAGTAACGGTTGTACACTATATTATAATGTGTACATATAAAGTGAACATCGTATATTATAGACTTTAGCTCTGTTTGTCCATAATTTGTGGTGTACAGTTATTTATGGTTTTTTTCTTGTAGCTAATACGTCTAATGATAATATATAAGTATATAACATCAAAGTACAAATTTAATAAGCTATTAAAGCTCTACGCTTATAGTAGCTGCGGTCCGTACACTCAACTGAGGAAATGCTCTGAGTGTAAGTATACCGGTGTTGCTAGCTCCGGATGGGTGACCACGTGGGATTTTTAGCTAAAAATCCGTATCACACATATAAACGTGTTTCAACCAATCGTTCCAACCGTTCCTCTGTCCTACAAACAAAATAAACAGCTAATGGCCATAGTTGCCGGGCTAAAGATCAATAAAAAATAAAAAAAACCATCTTATATAAGGTATAGAAAACTAAATGAGAGGCTAGTCCAAGGTGTATTTTAATCAAATTTTACATTATTTAATATTAAAATAATTACGTTAGCACGATTTTGTTTTTAACCCTTGTCGGCGTGAGTGGTGGGGAAATCTATCCCACAAGGTAGCTTGAATGCAGTTTATATCAGTGGTTTTCAGACAGCTTTGATCGTGGGACCTTTTAGCCGTTATTAAAAATAATAATAACAATCTTAAAAACCAAAAAATATGTTGTAATCACTAAACTATTATATCTATCCATTTATTATTTAATTTATTCCCAATGGCTACCAGAAACAATCTAGGTTCCTACCTCGTATAAAACGAAAAATCCAAATATTTTTCTAACGTCTAATCATAATCTGTGCGTATGCATTAAATTCTATAGTTGTTGATAGGTACGTTTTTGAACTTTGGTTTTCTCGTAGTAGTTGCTTATAAATAATTAAATTTCTGTGTTTGGAAAGTGTACACGATTACTTGAATAGACATTATACAGACGGTAGATTTTTCGGGAAATCTTAAAACTGATTATTACTTTTGAGTAATTATTTGTCACCATAGTTTAATAATGTAAATATTATGTAATACTATGTATGTTTTGATGACTTCAATATTTAAAATAAATGATTTGCCCTTACAAAAAGTTGTATCATAAATTAAAGGAAATAAGGAAATGTATGGTCATTTTTTTCTCCGTGGGTACAATACGAGGGCACAGACAGATAATCAGAAACCTGTACGCTCGTTTTCAAAGGTTAACTATAATAATTTATTATGATATTATTATAGGTACACGCATAACAAATCACAACATGATACGTATATGGGATGACGATGATGATATGATTCGGTTAGTTGTACAATACTACGAACGCGATTATGCATATAACCATGACGTATCCGACATGAAAATACAATGTAATGTTGCATCAGAACTCAGAAGAATATATAATAGACTCTATTGCATTAAATAGAGCATACACGGGTAATTTATTGTAATATATAATAATATAGTATTAGGTATATTGTGTTCGAGCATGTTTATCATTATTGTATAATGTGAATACCAAATGACTTTGTATACGCAATTTGTTGAACTAACAAGACGATACGAATATACGATATGTATGTATAAAAGTATAACGAACTGCAAAGTCTATTTTGTTTCACAAAAAGACTTCAAAGTGAAATCAGAAAAAAAACATAATTATAGTTTAGTTCTTATATTTATTATGGTATCTGCAGTCTAACGCAGTAGAAGATTCATTAGCAAAATATTGTATATTTTGTTTTTCGTACCTAAACATTACGTCATAAATTATTTATAATATTGTAATATTATTGCCATATAAAAGTAGCAGTGCAACACAAACAATAGTAAACATATTCTTATAAATTATAATGATATAAAAGTTACAAGTGAAGTACAAAATTTCCATTATTCGAATATTAATATTATTACTACATGAATTCTTACAAAGCATAGTCCAAATTCCGCAATGGGAAGGTCTTTTACAAAATTAAAACTTATAGGTTAATAAATAATAATATAATGATGACTGATGAGTAAAGATTCTTACTATATAACTTATAAAATAATTAAAACTATTTGACTCGACTATTATTATATCTACTACGAGAGCATAAAAAGTATATACTTATAGAAAATACAATTATTTTTATATATGAAACGAATTTAAAGTTTTTACTTTTTTGGTAAGTTTGTTTTGAAATAATAACAATACTGAAGTACCTACCTATAACCAATATAGGTACCTATACATGAAATTATATTTTTAATAATAATATGTATTTTAAATTTTTATATTAGTGAAAACAAATCAATTAACTTACGTTTAATAGATATTTCATCAATGATAACATATCAATTATAATGAATATTATTTTTTCTTAATTATTATTCTTACTTACACATTTATCTTAATTATAAAATATCATTTTGTGTGTATCAACAATAAAAGACAACTTTAAAGTTTAAGCAATGATGTAAGTCACTTTTTGTTTACTATTAATCTCAAAGTCAATTTTATGAATCGACACAGATAATATTGTTTAAATTATTATAAAATAGATCTATAATAATGACAAAAGTCAAATAAAATTAGCAGTAATAGGCGCGTTGAAGTGTTGAAATCACATTTTTATGATTGGTATGCCGCGATTACTAAATAAACAGCTACGATGCTATTCTAATAGCTCCGACAGTCCTATACAGAGTCAACACGTCTAGTTATTTATTATTTATTCAAGGTAAATAATACAGGAAATTAGGTTTTTAATTAAAAGTTACCATAAAAACAGAGAACAGCGTCGAGCATTATTACGCCTTTTCGATGTACAAGTATGAGTAATGGCAAATCTGGTGCGGAAAATAATACGAACAGACGTAGATATTCGTGAAAGTTCGGATGGAGGGAGAGGGTTGGACTTACTACTGAAGAATATTATAATATTAGGTGATGCGTGAAGAACACGGATTAGCCAAGCTGGTGGATGTATATAGTTTCCATGCAGATATATCACAGGAAAAGGAAATATTTCCATACAATGACCTGTACGCGCAGTGTTGGTTTGCATAAGCTCTTTGTGTTCTGTTGGCTTAATATTTTTTTATGCGAATTATCGTTATGATAATAATATTCCGAGTAGGTGGTTTAAAGTTATATTGTTTTACTTTGGTCACGAGTACACAACGGTTTTTGTGTGGACGTATAACTGTTTTTGTTTTTCTTTTTGAAAATCGCATATTTGCATATAAGTGTTCCGTTGTGTTATTATTGTAGTTTCTAACATATTAATTTTATTGATTCAATAATAATACGCACTGTGCGGGCGGCGTTTGTCGAAGAGAAGTTATTATTATTATTGTTTCGAATCGTTTTTCTCCTTCTATTATTCGTGGGCTGGAGCAAAACACAAAAGGTGGAATAAAATCTAAATTGATTAAAGCGCACGGAAACGGTCTAATAAATAAAAGTAAGTAAAACGGTTGTAAATTAAATTTACGTTTTTTCCATTATCGAAATTGGTCGTTGATAATATACCGTCCGACCCGTGTGCGCGTGCGTACACCACCCATAGACACGCGCTCACACTGCCAACACAAACACACATATGTATCAAATTTATATAATATTATTAGTACTCTATATAGGTACATTTATAATATAATATGTGCAAATTCGAATTAAATTCGATTTCTCCGAATACGTACGCATTAAACGCGTTTATCGTTACGTATATAATAAAGCTCTAGTCTGTTGCGTGCCAGAGTGGTATTATTATATTATTATACTAAATGGTTCACGACAATAATTATACATAGTAGTTTCGACTGAAAAAAAGCAAAATAAATTTCGACGAGACGATAACGATAGTAATAATAATAATAATAAATAATAATGTATGTCACGAGAAGAGCCAAAAGAAAAATAACGAATAAATACATTACGTGCGCGGAAAAAGCGGAGTCGTCGTTATTATTTGAGACTATGGCGACGGGTCGTGGTCGGGTTGGAGGGGTGAGTTTAGTCGCGTCTCGCGATCTCCGGCATCGGCGGCGGAGGACTGCACGACGGTTCTCAGAGATTTAAAATTTAAAATGCAAAGACCGCTTCTGCTCCCGGTTTTTTTTTTTTTTTTTTTAAGGAGCTAGTCGAATATATTATTATATGGAATATAAAAGGTCGTGGGTGAAAAAAACAAAATAAAAGGCGGTGTATAATAATAAAATACGCTTTTCACCGTCGAGTTACACGCGACGGGTTCTCCTCCGCCCCGCCGACCCCGCCATTGTCTCACCTACTTTATACTTTTAGCCCGGCCACAGCAGCTGTCCTCCACACTCTCCCGTGGACCTAACCACCGGCAACGCCATACTTTTTTTTCCACCGCGGGCACTGTATAGTTGTATATCGCGTATATTATACATGTATACAGTATACACACTATGATAATATATACGCCCCCGCGTTTTACGCCGAATTATATACAAATACACACACACACACATATACGTATACGCGTATATGTATGGGTTACCCGTAAGCGCGAAAATCACTAATTTATTCAAAGCCACCGTCACGCCGGATGCGGATCTCCACGAGTAGGTGGGTACCAGAGTTCGCACGCCACTCGCTCTCGTCGCAATATTATGTATAGGTATACGACGTGTATCACTACGGTGGTTAAACGACGCCCTTGTAAACCGCGATTCGCATTATTTCACGGAAAATCTAAAAGCGGCTCCGTCGTTCCGCGCCGCGGGCACCTGACTCGGGATCCCACGAGCACCACAAGACTCTCAGAACTCGCGATGTAAAATATAATATTATAATAATCGCACATCCCGCGCGGCGGACGAGTCGAGGGGATGAGGTTTTTTCGTAACGATTTCATCAAAATATTTAAATGACGCGGTGCACCGCAAACGACAGATCAGCAGTCTGCAGCTCTCGGTTATCGCTTCTCAGTTTCGTCTCGCGGCGGTCTATTTTTAATCATTCGTTTTACTTTCTACCTCGACCGTGTTAGTTTGTCACACGACTCTGGTACAATATAGTTGCTATTTTATGATACCATGTGTCATGCGTAAAAGCTTTAATAATTAAATAATATTTTTTGAATGGTTCAGGTTGCTCAAACCGAACAGAGAGTCATATTCCGTTAGTGGATAGGTGGGAATTTTCAATTTTAATTTTTCTCCGTGCTCAAAAAAGTTTTAACATTAAACACGAGTAGTACAAACTTGAAAAATTAATATTTGGTACCTACTTAAAAACACTGTAGTTGTTGGCTTAATTCCAGAGGGCATATTTCCAACGTTCTAACCTGTTGAAATAAAATTTTTCTGTAAACATGTAATAGGCTTTAAAAATAAAAACACCTAAAACATTTTGTTTTCCAATATTTTCCACGCTATTGTGTATCACTTTTACATTTTTCTATACCAGTAACGCTAGTAGATAATATTCTTTTGAAAAAAAAATCTGCTACTGGTTTCATTAATTTGTAATTGCGATATGTAAACGTGGTTATATAATATAATTAATAAAGTATAGATTTTTTTTTATATCTTTTCCAAACTAAACTTCGTCACCCGCAGTCAATTATATTATATAAATATAAAATGGTCAATATATGCTATTTTTTTTTTAAATCGCCGACTTAGTTGTTACATATACGAGGAAGGTATTTACTATTCACATACTCTGTAACTATGTAGGTATAAGGTATTGTTCGTGTGTTCCTGGTAAATCGATAATCATATAAATTATAATATTATACTGTATACCTACCAGAGGAGTGAAAATAATAGCAATATAGTAATAATAATAATGATAATTGATAATAAATGAAAAATATGTGATTGTGACGATGAAAACCTCCGGATGAATATCAAAATGCAGCTCAGTTTTTGGGTGAAATAATATTCGTTGAATCGTTACGTATTCTGGATGCTCAAAATCGAAACGCATGCCACCAACCGTCAGCTTGAAAAAAAAATATAGATATATTATATATTATATAATATTCACTTGTGTTTCCGGTGCGCTGCACAGAAAACGGACGCGATCGATTGTAAGCGCTTCGAAAAAATAAAAAGTATTTCACGCTCTGAAGCCTGCAAAACCTTTAGTTCGGTGGTGACGAAACACATAGAAAAAAAATACCCCACATGCACATTATGTTGCGTACACTGTTTGTTGTTTTTTTATGTACACGGAGCTATACGCGCGTTTCGGATGAAAATAATAAAAAGAGAAAAAACGCTTCCGGAGCATCCTGTCCGGAAAACCGTCTACGGCTGCAGTTCTACTCACGACTCGTCCCTTTTTGCGAGGACCCAATCACGACGTGTTTATTGCCCCGAGCGAGTGGTTATATTATTATTATTATCATCGTAAACGTGGCATAAATGTACGAAAGACCACCCGTCATCGAACTCGGTGATGAGTGGAACAGGTTGCGTTTATAATATGCACTTGGATTATAATTAAGGCCAAGGACTTCATTCCCAAATAAATATGCTTAAACACTTGAATAATATGCAAAAAAAACCTTAAATTAACAGGTCTGTATATATAAATATAATAATGAACATGAAAAAAATGTATTTATGTAAGATAAAAATTAATTTTCTTATATTCTTATATTACAAAAAGACGCACCACCAATGACGAACTGATGTATTCTGTATACGACAGATAAATACAACAAGTCTGTATGTACTGTGTGTATAGTATGATATTGATATCCATAATATTATACATTAGAAATAAGACTGTCTGAAATCGATATTAATTATTATCGATTTTTAACATTTCCAACACGTATCAAAGGTTTGATAAAAGTTTTTTAACTATAAACATACGATGCATAATACCTAAAAGTGGTGATCATAATAATCTCAACTAAAAAATCGTTGTACACTATATGTGGTAATAATAATAAATATTTAATAGGTACATATTATGTACCTATAAAATATTTAAAGTGTTCGAGTAAAATATGCAAGAAAATCTGAAAACTGGTCAAATCATTATTCCAACTTTACGAATTGTCTTAAGACTGAAAACATCCAAAATACATTGTTTATTTTTGTTTTGCTTGAGTGCGGTTTACATTTGTCTTTGTTCATAAAGTACGTATGTGAAGCGTTTTATTATTATTTACCACATCATTTTGTATTTGTGAAAAATGTATAATTGAATTAAGTTAATATCTAATGTCCATTATTTATTTATACATAATTAATAATAGAATTGTGCATTTGAGTAGAGTGGTAATAATTAATTGATCTAAGAAACTGCTTAAACGCATTTCTTTGTTTTAGTAAATTGTAGATTCTAACAGTTTAAAACATTCAAAGACGATAAGTTATATATTATGTATCTTGCTAACTAAGGCTCTCAGTAGAGTACAACCGTAGAGAATTTATTTAATAATCAAAGGTTTACTGCCATTTTAAAGTTTATAATATTTTTAAAACATTTTCGCCTGGAAATTATTTAGTCTTAAGTATTATTGGACAAAGGGTCTGACATTCAACTGAAATATTTATGAACACTCAATTTTGAATGAAAGCTATATGAATATTCAACCGGTATAACAGACGCAATCGACTTATTATTCAAGCATGCCGCAAAAAAAAAAAATATATATATATATAATATGTATATGCCTGCAGTACTCCATTGGGGCGATAGTTATAAGAATTATATAAAGGAAAATGAATTTTTAATCAACGATCAATAAAATAAACTGGTCTTCATCTTCCGCAATTGCTTACGTGTCACATAATAGATATCTTCATTATATCTTTTTGAAGTGATGGCATGAAAAATAAATAATAATAAGTCTAACACTGTCGAAGAGACTCACAACGATTAAACACTTACGTCTGTCGGTCTTGCCCTTTAGGTAGGGAATTTAAAATAAAAAATCACTACGCACGAACGTTAATGTATATATTATAATATACACACTCGTCCGGTTTCAGACACATTCGAAATTATTTCGGTTGAACGCGAGACCTCCCCTCGGAATGTTAGCTTGCCGAAAATAACGTCAGTACACTAACAGATATAATCATCGACTCCTGCCCCCTGTCCATGCGTTTGACGGTTTTTAAAAACTGCCTATGCTCGTAACATAATATAACACAACACAAACAATATTGTTTACGAGTAATCAACGCGTTCCGGCCGGCGAAATAATATGTTCCCATTACTATGCACCTATATATACGAATAATACGGTGTACCTATCATGTGTATTACGACGTGTGTAATATATTATTTAATTTAAATACATATTTTTTTTTTGTCGTTGTATTTACACCAAAAGTCAACACTCGCACGCACTCGATTGGGTTAATTGAATTCGGACCAATCCCGTTGTGCCCGCCCGTCACACCGCCGCACAGCATCCAACAACGCATCTCCACACCTCGACGTCGGCGCATAATATATGTATAGTACGCGTACACAGACACACTCCACCTAGGCAAACACGCGCGCCAGGCCATATTCACATACACACTTACGCCAGTGTGTGAGTGTGTGAGTGTGTGAGTGTATGAGTGTGTGAGTGTGTGAGTGTGTGAGTGTGTGGGTGTGTGGGTGTGTGCGTATGTGCGTATGTGGGTGTGTGGGTGTGTGAGTGTATGCGCGTGTGTGTGCGTGCGTGTTTGTTTATCGCGCGCGTTTTTCCCGGCTTTTAATCAATATACGCACCTCTCCGCCACCTTCATCATCGCCATAGCCGGCGTTCCATTTTTTCACGCTCGTCTTCCGTCTCGCGGTCCGGACGTCCGCCCTCTCCCCGCCACGCACCCGCTCGATCGAACCGTACTCGCGTTTAATAATAATAATAATAATAATAGCATCGTAACATTATTAGGTTGTATTATAATAGAATTATTGTAATTATTACACACACGCAGGTTAGAAAATGTTTTTCGTCATTTCCGTATTAAAATTATGTATTTAACTGAATTTGTTGGCGAATTTGGTGTCCGCAAACTGGGCAGTTAGCACGAACGACTTTTGGAATATTTTAATTCGGGCACATGAACCATTCATGCCCAACGATATCCTGATTCGCCGACTTAAACATGAGAATATACATAATTCGTCTAGAGTAAAATCAAGTTTTTCCAAAGAAATATGACCTACATAATTGTAAGTTACTGCAGGAATTTAATTCGACTGATGATGCTAATTTTATCAGAGAACATATCCGGAACGCAAATACCTATTTCAAATTAAAAATAAGTTATTATCGTTTCATTTAATATCACTCCTTATACAATATTCATTGAGTTGATTCAATTTTGGAAAATGTGGTTGCAGCAATGATGAACATTTGTTTAAAATGCGGGTGAACATTTAGTAAAATAAAATTACTTTTTTTCATGAAAAATAAACTTTCATTATTTTTGTTTACAACATAATATCGGTCAGATTTTTCTGTTATAAATTGTTTTTCTTTTTTAACATGAATTCAAATATACGGGAATACCACAAACATTATTATGAACGATGAATATAATGCATTTGAATGGAAGTAAAACGTTTCACCTACTATATTGTAGCAGCTATTATTGAAAAATATTAATGTCCGTCTTATTTATTAAAGTAGGTATGAGAAGGTGGAGTAGTTCTGTACGAGAGGCAAAACTATATAATAAGGTTTTCAAAACATATTGAGTCAAGAAATATTGATGTTTATTTATCCATATTATGTTTATTGTTAATTATTTATCCATGACTATATTATGTTTATTGTTTATTGTTATGATCACAGATAACTATTAATCTCATTTGTAAAAAATTCCCCCTCAAATTTCTATTATCACAAAGTATGTGTAATCACTATTTTTTTTTTTTTTGATTTATTACTATTCAACATTTTTGTATTTCATTTTATTTGATGTAAAAAAAAATGTTGTCAAATTACGAAAAAGGAAGTACAGATTACTAAATAATATAATTTGGAGAATTATTGTTTATACTTTTTACTTGATTAACGTTACTTTGAAACCACACATTCTGGGGCAAAACCGTATTATTTTTTTTGTAGGTTTGGTGAAATTAGAATATCGTGGAAAAAAGCTTCAAAATTATTGGAATTTGAAATATACCGAAACACTATTTGGTACTAACTACTAATGAGAGTATCACCCCTTTAAGGGCAGGTGGTTAGGTGGTTAGGTCGCACATTATGTTATTTAATTGTTGTCCCCGCTGTTGTATGTATAAGCTATAGGTATGAACTCATCCAACTCCCCCCCTTTAGCAGACCCTGAAGTGATAAACCTCCCCCCACCGTTTTCGTAGACTTTTTCCACCAATGGCTACTATTTTAGATCATAAAACCATCTATACGGTTCTATCTCATCTATGGGGCAAAATCGTAAATTTAAGTACTTTAAAAATTTGGTTTTTTTTTAATTTACGTTAAGATTTTTTAAAAATGCTTAAATATTATTGAAGTTGACAATATATTTCGTAATATAGTTGCGCAATTCAATTCCAAATTCTTAAAATGTTATAAGTTCTACAATGCTTAGGAGTTAAAAGTATGGTCTGCCCCGCCTTTCCTTATATGTATATTAGAATTAGAATTAAGAATTTAGAAGAAAATAATTTAAAATTAGTAAATATACAGAATTATACCAATAGTCCAAGAGCTATTGACGGTTTGACCTTACCAATTTCAGCTCACTGTTTTTGTAGTCCATAGAATAGGACCTCCTGAATACAATAAATAAAGTGTCGACCAGCTCGGGGGTTGGAGGGAATCAAAGATAATCAACTGATTTTAGTGTGGCTGCCACCAATACCAAATGATTCTGGAGTATTTAAAGATGTTGAAAAAAATTAGCAGATATAACTCAAAAAACAACATATAAAGATATCAAGTGAGTTAAAATTGGTATGTTCAAACCGCGCATCAGTAGCTCATAGACTCAATAATATTATACGACTTATAAATACCACGCGCGTTGACAAATGCATGAGCTATATAAAATAATATTTTTAAACAATGTATATTATAAGCACATTGAATGGTCAA
Source organism: Sitobion miscanthi (assembly GCA_008086715.1). NCBI lineage: Eukaryota > Metazoa > Arthropoda > Insecta > Hemiptera > Aphididae > Sitobion > Sitobion miscanthi. The sequence goes on along the minus strand of CM017802.1, from coordinate 5,759,252 downwards.
GGATACTTAACACTTTATTAATGAGAACACCGGGACGAAAAAAGAGAAAAGCTGAGTGAAAAACGTGCATTGAATATACTCTTTTCATGTACCTAACCTAATTTAGAGTTTTATAAATTAAGATAAAAATAAAATGAACTAAGTATATACGTGTGTTTGATAGATTATGCCTATTTATGTGTATTCTAATACACACATTTATAATACATTAATTTTAATAGTTACCCATAATTTTTGCAACCACCAACATTTTAGATCGACCTATAAACTATAGTTGTAGTTTTTTGTTACAAGAAAAACAAATTAATTTCTCAGCATAAACATTATTTCACATTCTTGAATGCCCGAGACTTTAAATATGCATTTGTGATTTGTGCGTTGAAATCAGTCATAAAAATGGTAACTCTGCAATTTTAAAATTGTTTGAATTTCTGTGTTTTGTTCCTACCGAGAAACACGGAGAGTAGCATAAATATAGTAATATATAATATATATTATAGGTACCACAATATTATTTGTTTTAGTTAAGCGTGGATAAGTATACATATCTACCAATAAGTTAATGAATTGCAGCGATATTATAAATTAAAAAATGAAGTACGTAATAAATAAAATAGTTAAAATATTAAAATAATGTATAATTATTGTTTACCTACTTACCTAACGCAACTTGAATATATTTTTTCAAGTAGGTAGCAACTTGTGTTGGTATAGCAGAGTAGGACGTAGGTATAAGTGTATAACAATAACCAGTACTCTATTATTTGTAATGAAAAAGAAACATAATCGAAAATATATTATGCACTTCGTTAGTCTGTACAATAATATGGTATATGATATTATGTAGGTATATACAAATATATGTTTCGAGATAAATTGAATCTTGTTGTAGAAAGCCATATTACGTATATATAATGTAATATCGATATAGACTCGAATGATTCTGAGTGAAAATGTATACACAAATATATGTCATATAATAGATATACGTATACAATAAGGCAGTGGCGGTGACGACTTCTGTATTTTTGCACACAAACTCCCTTTTGCTGTGGCACATATGTACGAGTATCGTCTTATCGGGTCGTTACAGAATCTCACAAACAACGCACGTCGAGTGAAGGGTGAAAAAAGAGAGAAATTCTACACTTCAAAACTCTCATCATTTTCTACAAATATTTTCTTTTAAAAATAAAGTTACTCGGATAACTTGTAATAATAATAATAATATAAAATGACGCGCCCACATAAAGGTTTCTGCATTTGATATATTTGATTCATTTTGTCTTCAATTGGAGACTGGAGTCGCAGCCACTCCCACGTTTCCTTTCACTAAATAATTTTTGATCTTGTCAAATTACTCGTAATTTATTTTATTTTATTTTATATTAATATTATATTACACAGATCTAGTTTTGACTAGCCTGAACAGTTGATTTTTAGTTGATTTTTAATAACGTAATTATAATACGATTATGATTGGACCGAAATGGAGCTATGGGGTTAACGATGTTTGTCTTAATCTTATTTTATAGAGTTCCAATCAAGCGGTCAGGAAATAACTGTTGAAATAAACAACTAATATTAATATCTGAACAAGGTCAACACACGTATGTGATACATATAAATAATATTGTATTCTTCTATTAACCTTCAACGTCTAACATTAGGGCAACACTTTTAATTGTTACATGGTTGTAGAATGAGTACCCATATATATGACGTCAGTGATGGCACATAAATGGTGCTTTACTTTGTACGTAGACACAAACGCCATACAGCACCTGTCCTCCACAGTGATGTCCATTTGTATGTTACATTTATATTATATCACAGAACTATCATAACCATTAAGTCGTGTTATTATCTAAAATAAATACATACTTAAATCCTAAATGTCCTCAAGTTTCAATTTCAACAATAACACGTAGTCACGTAGAGTAAGAATCTGACAGAAACGTTACCTCGGGTTTAACAATAAGTAAATCCCAAGAGTTTTACTGACAATTATTGGTGGGATATATAAAATCATATTTCATTAAAACCATACTCGTTTTTCAAAAATAATTATTTATTGCTTAAATTAAAAATAACAATAGTATCTATTATTCTGCTTCGAGTTGAGCAATATCAGAAGACTTTGCTTTTTGTTCATCAAACTAAGCCAATATACTAAGTAGTTATGCCAATAAATATTAAAACATAGGTTTCATAAATTGTATGTAGTAATGATAAGGTTTGAGTATTAACTCACAATATTTTCTTGTAAAATAATAAAAATGTATAAGTATACCGGGTTTTTAAGTAGAAATATAAGATTATTTTTTTACTAATATATTTTTTGGTATATTATTACAGTTAATTACGTGCTTAAACAAAAATGTATAGTAATTAACTCCTTGAATAACAAAGTAAAGTATATTATATAGAATCACTACATTAATTTAACAAGGTTAATAAAACGTTGCATGTTACGTTTATTAGCTGAAACTACAATTTCTAAACGCTTTTATTGATAAAACTTTTGCAATTTGTAACTTGAGGTGAAATACTTACATAAAATGTAAGTACCACCTAGGCATAATATTATACTATTAAATCAAGCAAGAAACTCTTTACAAGTATATTTTTAAATAATTATATTACGATTTTATTCATAGACATTATTAAATAGGAATAAATAATTGTTCTTAAATTAGATTTTATACTTTCGACTTCAGGTTTCATTTTTAAACAATCAGATAAGTTCTTCTAATTTGAATTCTTGAGATTTAAATATTTTCATACATAAAGAAATAACTTATAAGTAATACTTAACAATATAAATGCTTTTTTAGGACTTTGGAAATAGTTTGCCAATGCATGACTTCAGTAAATGAAGGTAAAAAAGCCACCGAAAGAATACGGATAATATCTTTACATTTGATAATAACTACTTTAATAATAAAACTAAAAACACAAAATTAATTCCGCTGAAATCAAAATATGTTCCATGATGAACAGGCATTATATAATATTATACAATATGCGTGTATCATGTCATAAGTATAATGTTTTGCGTTTCTACATCTTTTTTGTACCACTCCGATTCATATGTGCAGTGATTTTTGAGTTCTTTATATTAATATACATTGTTGTAATAATATTAAACATACATCTGTATAATATTAAACAGCCGAAATTAAATCAACGAGTATTTTATTAGTAGATCAACATAGAAACCGGAAATAAACAATACGTAAAAATCAAATATCCATTTGGCATTGAGCATTCTACAAAAAGCATTGAACTGTTCAACTGCCTTTCAACGTTTTTTCTATAATTTATTAGAAAATTTGCATAATGTTGTACCGTGCCACGCGATGGAAGCTGGAAGGCCTGGACCTCCGGTCCTTCAAACAAGACATGGTTTCAACATCTAGACGTCGGACGTTCACAAGTCGAACATTCAAGGCGGACATCCCAGTACCAATAGTAGATCAAAGGGAGGTGGCGTTTCGCTATTTCACTGAAATAGCTTCAATTGATCGGAAAAGAAAGAATAAACGTGGATATCACCTAAAGCACCACAACAGCAATAAATTTTTAGCCTGGTTAGGTATGTCGGCTAATGATTCATCTGCTGTCGTAGCGTCTGGATGTGACTCGACTGGAGTCAGTGTCTTGACAAAACATACAACTCCAAATAGGTTGTTACTAGCCAGTAGCGGAAACGTGTCAAAGATAAACCAACAGATGAAAATATTGGAGACTACTGGAGATTTAGAACTGTGTACGTCTTTATATCACCTAAAGCACCACAACAGCAATAAATTTTTAGCCTGGTTAGGTATGTCGACTAATGATTCATCTGCTGTCATAGCGTCTGGATGTGACTCGACTGGAGTCAGTGTCTTGACAAAACATACAACTCCAAATAGGTTGTTACTAGCCAGTAGCGGAAACGTGTCAAAGATAAACCAACAGATGAAAATATTGGAGACTGCTGGAGATTTAGAACTGTGTACGTCTTTGCCATCGAACGATTTTCGACCCATGACTGTAATGAATGGCATAGAGCATGGTCCAATCGTGGAAAATTGCGGCTCAGAAATGACCCAACTGACTCACAAAGGTCGTATTAAACAGGTACTGGTAGTATACAACAGTTATACGACTTATTATGGAGATCACAAACAGTATCATAACATGGTGTTTAATACGTACGAAATTATGATAGTATCATTATGAACCCATCAATACATAATGAGCCTATAATTTAATTATTTTATAATTTTAAGAACTAATATTATATAGATAACGTAGAAAAACCGAAATTAGTATCTTCCTATGATGTAAAATTAAATTCAATATTATACCTGTATTATTAGGTGGACATTGACCTCATTGTGGCAATGTTAAAAATTTGTCATTAGACAATAAACGCAAAATAAAAGAATCCGAAAAGGAACATTTTGTGAGTATTAATACGTCCAAACAACCATATAATATACCACCGAAGCTGTACGTTTATACTATACATACCTATTTTTGTATATACTCTACACAAATCGGCATTCCACGGTTATATTTCAAATATTATGAATACTCCGGCCTTTTGAATACAAATTTACATATTATTGTAAATTGAACTGTGATTATAAAATAATATAATTTCTATTATTAATATTGAAATATACCGCTTGCTAAATGTGGTGAATTTAAATTATAATTATGTTGACGATATAATATTTTTGTTTTAATTAGGAGATCTTCCAGGCACATAGACCATTCGCACGGCCATACGCGAAAAAGATGAAGGTGTCCAATAATTAGAAATTGTGTCAATAATTGTATATTATTGTTATTAACTTGTTAGAGGGTTTTCAAATCATTTATTTAATTGTTGTATATTACCTATATTTCTTTGATTATAATTTATAATAAATTGTTCAGTCGACCTGTATTTATTATTTTGTAATTTCATAAAAACAAAATACGATATTATACGATAATATTATCGAGTGATAATAATAATTCAGTGAAACTATGTAAGTATGTAGGTACCCTAGGTATGTAGGTAAGTATGTAAGCCATTTTTAATTTTCATGTTACGACGTATATTATGGTATTTTCAAAATTTACACTCAAGCTTACTTTTTGAGTTATAGTTGAAAAACTAAAAAATGGTTATTAATAATTAATATATTATTATAAATATTATTTATTCAGAACACATTATATCATTTTAATAACGTATAAGTACAACACTTTTTCACTTAATTTTAGAAAATTAAATTAATTAGTTTTTTTAACTAGATACAACTTACATGTTATTTATCTCCATCTAAATAGTTATTCTATCAACTGTCTCCTCTTATATGTTAATCCATAGATATTTTTAAACGTATCTTTATATAACACACATGTTGCCACTTCAAATTGGACCAGAATTTTAGACAGAAAAGGCTGATAATGAGCTTCAGTATTTTCAATAAATTGATGTCTGTTTAAATACCACAATATTTTACAATGAATAGAAAATATCATTAGAAATATCTGGTGACATTTTCAAGCATTTACGGTTATTCGTTTTTGAAATAAGTACAACAAAATATGATATTCGATTTTGTATACAATTTTAGGTTTCCATATTTTTGTTTTGTTTTTTCCAATTTTTAAGTCTTATATATATTAAGAAATATTTTACTTATGACCATCTAAAGTAGAGAGTACTAACTAGATTCACTTTAAAATAATACATTTGAGCCTAACCTCAAGCACATCTCACCTAGCCACTCCAAAAGCTGATGACAGATCAAAAAAAGAAACATCATTGAAATAACAATATATTCATTGCTACCTTCAGAATTGATTAATACATACTTTGATTCACTGGTAATCTAAAATAAGTGATAATCAGCAAAAAATACATTGGCTTGATTTTAGTTATAACTAAGTATTTCATTATAATTTGGAATAAACAAAAACTTCTCGTAAACTTCTAAGCCTCTGACCTTTAAGATATACAAATGTTAAGGAACACTTAAGTAAGATTCACATAAAGTTTGAATTTATGTATAAGAACTTAAATTGTTACAAAGTTTACCTAAATAGGAATCCATTAATCAAAATTATCTTTCCTATAGATGATAAAATTTGTTGAACTGTGTTGTTATAGCATTATTAATACACTTCATAAAGCCAATTAGGAAATTACGTATCTGTGTACTATTATATTTTCACAACATTGAACAATTAAAAAGGTTAAAATTTCCATTGAAATATTATATATTAATATATTTTTTTTAAGAATAAACAAATAAACAAATATTATACGAAAATAAAAAGAATAACAAATTTTTTTTAAACACAGTTGAAACCATTAGCTAAAATCGTAATGTCAAAACTATCAAATTATTCGTAGTAAATGCAATTATTGAATTAAGAGTTATGGGTTAGGTACTTAAATACTGTTTCCTAATTTTATGGATATAATATTCGATATTGAAATATCTCATTTCAATACATATTATACTGCATCGTTTTCGTTTGGAAATATAAATAAATTCGAACGTTTGCCTAATAAGATTTTTACATTTAATGGTTTTAGCCCGTGTTCGGTAAAATTACGCGAAAACATTGATGTAAATATATGATAATCAAAATTTTTAAATAAACCCGATTAATGATGTTTTCTGACAAAATACTATTTAAAATTTAATAAACTCTTAACTGATAAAACTTATAAATACTTTTGATTTAAAAACAAAGTAAATATATATATATATATATATAATATAATTTGTAAAAAAAGCTTAACATTATATTATTTTTGAAGACATATTATAAAATTTGAGATTAAAATATTCAAAAACGGAGTTCAAAACGGCTTGTAGAATATTAGTACCCTCTATTAGTTAGAAAAACAACTATCAAATTTGGTTGATTCTACATTACAGGATCATTATTCCCATATAGAGTGTATTTTTGTGGAAAAACTTACAGTGGTACCACGGGCACCTTAACGTGTTTAATTATCCACTGGTTTTTATAAATAGGTTTCAGTTTTTAAAATTGTGATTACATTCATAACTAATATAATTTATTTTGCATAAAATACAACATACCTACCAAAAAATACTATTAATTAAAACATTATATTTGCTTTTCAGAGGTATAAAAAGTGAATGAAAGTTTAAATTACAATTATTATAGTTTAATTATTATGAATTAATATTCTTATATGTTATAATCTTTAAAATTATATATTATTATTTTGACGTAAAAACTAACAAATTTTTTAATTGATCATGAAGCCCGGAAACTATGGTCATTAGTTGTTTATTTTTTTGTTTGTAGGGGAGAAATTGTAGATTTGTAAACACGTGTGTTTTTTGGTTTTGGCAGATATTTTAGTGGGCACCCATAGGTATCTGTCACTTCCTTCCGGACGCCGTGCTTGCCCGAAAATAAATGCCACCCGCGGCCGGGTTTAAACCGGTGTCGGTGTGCGTCGCAACCGACGCCTTAATCCGCTCGGCCACTCTGTCCCCCACCTAACAAATTATCATAAATAAAAATAATGTTTTTTTCAATTTAAAAAATGGTATAGAAAGACGTGTATTAGAATATTATGTGTCAACTTTTAAAAATTAGTTTAAGTTGTACATGATAATTACTAAACTTTAATAAATGTTAAATAATTAAAATTATAATTAATATACTACTGATATTAAAAACTAATTGTTAAAAAAAATTGTTTATTACACAATTGCTTAATTTAAACAAATTTGAATAACAGTTTTAAAGGATAATTTATTATTATTTAAAATTATCAAGTAATTAAGTTTAATTTATACAGTTTATACTTTTATAGTGTATAGAATACTATAGATTACATTATTTTATAAAATAATTTAATGTAGTAGCTTAAAGATAATCTAATAAGTTGAAAGATATGTTATTATAATTGATTTAAAAATGTAAAAATCTAAACATTTATTAATGTTCCATCAAATTAACACTATCACAAATAATTCACACATGATTACAAATACACTTATGTTTTAATATTAATTGAAATGCATTTTTCTGAATGATTCCCTGAAAACTATTATGTTAGACACTCATTTATTTGAACATGAAACATATAAATTTAAACAGAGTATTGGTATTAGTATGTATAGTATATAGTATTATTATTAGCATGTATAATAATTTTATCTTAACTTATAACCTAATTATCCATTAATAATATAATGTAACAACAACCACAGGCTAATGACCTAACCTAACCTTTATTTTCAATAAAAAAAAAAATTGTTCATGAAATTTAGTGTTTCTCAGTTAACGACCAGGTTAAACATCCATGCAACCACGTTGAACTGACTATTATTATAATTATACGGACCATATAATACGGTACCCGAGTATCTCACAGATTTTTAAATTTTAATTGGCGAATGGCAATAATATATTATTATTTTTCGTGTATCGGATTGCATGATTTATTTTCACGATCGTTTTACAACTGCTGGGATCTGTCGGTGAAGTAAAAGGGCATAATATATATACATATATTATATTATATATGTTTGTTCGGGTATAAAAAACTGTAAATGAAAAATCTACCGCCATTGAATATAATAAAATATAATGATTTGGATAATATATTATTTTCTAACCGATTCTCCAGTATCAAAAAACTTTGCGGGGAGTTTTGAATACTGAGGGATTATTATACGCCGTACATTCACACAAATTCAGGTTAATATTATAGTAAAAATATAATAATGTACATTTATTTTATTTGAGAGAATTATCGACATAATATTCTCTACGTCTGCAAGGGGGGGGGAGGTTATCGCATTTAATCCTTCTGATCTTCACCGCGTCCAAAGTGTACATATCTTAGAATATGGATTTATTGAATACTGTCTAATTAATATCGCACACCATCGCCCGAGGCTCAAAACGAGAAATTCGGTTTCGGTGAGTGGAAAAAAAAATAAATGAGTAAAAAGCTAAAGAGAGTTAAAGAAAGGAGATGAAAAAAATAAGAAAGAAATACCTCGGTGTGGTCGGGATTGGAATTCAGTGCTTATATTAAAGAGAGGAGGGAAAACCGACAGCGGTGGTATCGAGTTCATTTTCCTCCGTCAAAAGAAAATGTTTGATGTGCTGGTTCTTTAGAAATCTCGAGTTGATAAGATATTACACTTTACGCACACACACATGTATGTGTGCTGTGCTGTGTGTGTGTTTGTGTTATATAATAACGAGGAATGCTAAAAATCAAGGTTTTGAAAGAAGAAAAAATTTCCTCGCTTTTTTCGTATCGCTCGTGTTATAGCTTTATGCCTGTACATTGCTTATTGTTTGAAGCTCAGTTGGGTGGACGTCAACATATTATAATAATGACGATTCAAATGTCTGTGTCATTAGGTGAGCATACGACAGTATATAATACGGTGATTTTTAAGTATATATTCTTATTACCGTATACCTCTATACCTATACAGTGTGATGATTTTAAGGGTAAAACACTCATTATGGCAAAATTATAAAGGGTTTTGGAATTATATTTTTTAGACAATTTTAAGTCATGAAAAAACAACATTTTTGAAAAAAAATAAATGTTAGATCGTACAAAGTAAAAATATTTTGTAACTATACATATACTTCAGTATACAATTGTATTAATACTTTTTGAGAAAATGTATGTTTACCTTTAAAATCATCACACTTGTATAAGTAAACGATTATTGTGGCCTGAACTATATTATACTTATTTTAACTATACCTATCCCGTAACAAGATAAGGGAAGGGGCGTATTTAGGATTTGGTCAAGGGAGATATTAAATAATTCGTAAGGACAAAAGATTATGTTTTTATCATAGCGTATTAAAATTTAGTAAACAAAAGTCAATTTTTATCTTATATAATTTTTCTAAATTATAATTAAAATTGTAATTTTCTTTTTTTGCCAAAGTTTGTACATTTTTATTGTTTATGTTAGTATATTTTATAATGATCTGTGAATGGAAAACATTTAGAGTCCATTCAATTTACATTGATGGTACATATAAATATATACAATGGTATTGAAATGAAAATTTATTTTTTGTTTATGGTATTTAAATGGTTCATATAACCATACTTCGTTGTTCATATTAAGAGGTTCGTACTTCGTTGGTGTCCAGGCGGATTACCAAATAATGCAACTGCATTATATATATATATACAACAGAACCTCCTTATAAAAAAAAACTCCTCTTATAGGCGATAAGACAGACATTTCTTACAATGAAAAATAAAAACAGTCTCGTTAGCCTATATCCCGTATATTTTAGTATCCCTATAGCGGAAAAATCAGTTGGTCCCGAGCGATTTCGTTATAAATGGATTTTAAACCAGGCATAAGAACGCTTCAAAAGCCAGTTATCTGCTGAGTCCTTTAAGGTCTATGTAGGTATTTAATATTTTACGTGATTTAATTAAAACAATTTTTGCATGAAAAAAGAGTGGGTGATTTTGTTAACTGTATGTGATCTCAAAGTTCTTCAAATTCCTGTCAAATTCCATTGATGTAGTTTATTATATTTTGTAACAAATAAATATCTGGTACTATAAATTGTATAGATATATCTGATGAGAAATCAAACTAAGAATTTAAAAGATTGTTTAAATATCGGCAACGATATCCAACTACTTACAAAAATGTAATATATGTGAAAATATATATGTATACTTTTTTTTTAATTTTAGGTATCGTTGCATTCATATTTGAAAACTTTGAACTCTTAACATTAATTTAATAAAATATTTAATATTTTAATTATGTCTAGTCAAAAACTGTATCTGGCCTATTATTAATTAAATTCAATACAAATATCAATAACGATGTTATTGTAATTAGTTTGTAAAACAAACAAAAATCACAATCAACTTTCAGAAACTGAATCTTATATTAAGTATCAATTGAATAAAGTATACGCCCAGACTCTTTTGATAAAACGGTTTTTTATGATAATACATATTTTCTTTATCATTACAAGTAAGACATTAAGTCACGTTTGATAGAAGATTCAATCGATTCGGATCGCATATTATATTAAATTAATTTTTTATTTAGTATATTATTTTTAAGTTATCATGTCAATCAAGAATTTTTTTGAGTTATCGTTATTAAATAAAAACAAACTCACCTGCATGATTGAAGCTGATAAAATAGATTTATTGGAAAACATGAAGAAATTTGAAGAAATGTTAAAGGTACCAACTTACTCACACTTAATATAATATAATAGTATTATGTATATAGGTAATTCGATTTATTATAATAGCTGTAGAATGTTAGTCAGTGTGATGATTTCACTGCAGCGATTGTAACTATCTATGGTGCGTATTATATATTTATAACTGTGTTTTGTTCCGGTGTTTCCTTAGGATACATCGAAGAACGACAATTTACAGTTGGAAAAACAAATAAATACGTGTTTCGAATTGCAGTGCAAAATCGAAGATTATTCGGAAAAACTCGAGAAATTAGAGGACGATTATTCGGTATTGTTTTATGTCATTATTGTATTAGGTGTAGTGTTGAATATGATTGTTATGTTAGAAATACGAAACGTTTAGTATTTTGTTTCGAACAATCGAACGTTCATACGCATAATCAGGACTTACACCTTAATGTTTTTTTTCGTTGTATAAAAAGGATTCGCCAAACACTCTGATTGATTTTATTTCAAACATTCCTAACGTCGTGAACGATTTGGGACCCGAATCATTGGTTGTGGTTACGTCTGAGAAAGTCGGCATGCAGTACGTACAATTATTACAGTAAGTTCTTACATGCCAAGATATTTAAAATGTATTTAAAAATCTTTTAGATCTGACCAATCAGCGGTTTGGATTAAATATTTATTTTTTTGTTAAACTAATATTAGATAATTTCTGTAGATAAATAAACTTAGACAAATTTGAATCAAGAATTATTTAGAAAACAATTAGGTACCTAGGTAATCCGTTGGAATCATCGAAGAAAAAACAGTGTAAATTATACTCAAAAGCTTTCCAGTCTATATGATTTCTACACATTATATTATGTTCGAGATAAGGATAAATGGACTGTAAATAAATTCTAACTTTTTTTTAATTTTTATGTTCGTTTACCAAATTTTTATAAAAAAAAAACTGGGTAATAAATGAATATACATACGCGTATTTTGAGTATTACCACTATTAATAACTTCATAGCTGCCTAAATATAAGTTATAACTTACGAGCTTCTTACTGCTTGAGAACATTAAATCATTGTGAAACTAAATGGCTCTGCATCTAAAATATTTAAATCAGTCAGGGAATATCAAAGCGATAATATAAATGTATTATTATTGCCTAATGGTTTTAATCACTTTGAATCTCCCACTTCATACCACCATATCATGGTAAGGAAATTGGCTTAAGAGCTTAGCACACAGTGTACGACATATACTACCTATCTAAACTATAAAGTATTCGTCAATAGTTCAACTCTAGATAGGTTTGTAGTGATTATTTTTTATATACATACAGTATAAATCATCCAAAGCACCTACCGAAACAGTTAATTTTAAACGATACACCTGATTCTATAATAAAAGCGTAATAAAGCGTGGTATGACCAATATCGTTACACTTCACGTAGCATTATATTATAATATAGTGTTATCATACTTTTCAATAATCACTTTATAGGTAACATACTTTTGCAGTCAAGCCTTTGGTAGATACAGTAAAATATAATCATTAAAATAAATCCACTACTCCACGATTGATGTCATTCAGTGTTTACTATGCAGTGTACCGGAAAATTATACTAAATCTGCTGCACAAATGTTGTCGTTCAATGTTTGTGATCTTTAAATTACTTAGATCACACATGACTTTGGAGTATTTATAAAATATATTTATTCAAATTCATTTTTTTTTTACGATTTTTCATTCCAACTTTTTTGTCAGTACCTCCCAGAAAATTAGAATTGTTTTTCTCCGCTCAGCCAAATATAAACATAAGGCTATAAACAAAAAAAACGCTATTCATTCAACATTCGTCTGGAAAAACTTGACTTATAAATAATAACTATCCCGGTAAACCATATTACTGTACCCACAAACATAATGCTCACTGCACTCTGGATTTGCACTTTCAGTGATTCCGTAATGAAGAACGTTATCATCACCACGATCAGGGCGCTGACGACAGGCGAAGTGGATGTGACGCTGGGAAACGTGAAGACCGCGCTTCTGGATGGGTCCGAAGCAGAATATCGGAAGTTCGTAGGCAGCGAAGCCGTCCGGTTGGTCATAGCAGACCACGTGCCGGCTGACCGGCTGTTTCGCGTGTGGGGCGACGCTCACCGTGAACAGTGTTTCGCGACGATTAAAATGAATCCTATTGACGGCGATGGTAATGACGCCGAAAACAAGAGTATATCGTATAATAGCACATAAGAAACCATATCGTGTCGGTCGATCGGGTGTGGTTGTTGCTGTTTCTATACTTGACTTTGTCTATGCTTATATAATGTAATAATATATATACTTAAAGTCACTAAATTAACGATCATTTTTCCGATTCAACCCTCGTGTGGCCTATTATGGATCCAAATGGTGATCACATACTATGATGTCCACACCGATAAATGTATCTCTGTACCAAACTGCATCGAAATCGGTTGAACGGTTTAGGAATGCATAAAAAAGGACATACGTTTTTTTTTATCATTTAAATATCATACATAGAAGATAGATAAATAGATGGATACAATATTCACAACTGAGCATAGAACATTGCATCTGTGATAAAGACTTAAGATAACATTTTAATAACCCAACCACCCAGGTATGAAACAAAATGAAACGTAAAAAACAACTTGATATTGACTACGATTATTATTGTATATTATTATAAAGAAACAAGACCAATTATTACATTTTATTCCGAAAAGCTGGGCTTACTCAAAAGTGATACAAAAGTAACACACGGTATATCTATACCTACTTAATAATATATTTTCTTTCCCATGATTTTGCGGTATTTTTCAAAACCACAGGGATCGAGTATTATATAAAGAAGCGTAATCTGTATTATAAATCCTAAATGTTTTTAGGATCATTTAAAAAATGTTCACCTATTAATAGTTTCAGAGAAAAAAAAATCAAGATAATTTAAGAAATCACGATAAATTCAATTTCATTGTTTGATTCAAAATTTAAAAATGTTTTCTTAACTTATGATTTAAAGTTAGAAAATCGTTTGATTCAAGTTTATCTGCATTGTTTTGATATAATAATTATTGAAGTTCAATTTCACTAATAAATATCAATTAATATTATTTTATACTTAAGTGTTATTATTGTATCAGCTTAATCACTCATAAACGTATATCAATTCACGGCGTGATTTATTTATATTTATTTACAAGTACGAGTAATTTGTTGTATGTTGAGTAAGATTATATTAATGTTAATTTAAAACAAGATATTATAATAGTCTTCACATTCATTAACAAACACAGTTACAAGAACTCATTCTCGAGTCGTTAAAACATTATACAATCATTCATTTATTTCAGTCAAGAATAATGAGCACATTTTCCCTGTTAAGTTAAAACGTTGGCGTTTTCATTATTCTACTGTCGACCATAATATACTATTATTTACATATATATTATAATATACTCAAAGTACTACATCGCATCGGCTCGATAAACTCTCAACATTAATTATCAATAAAAATAAATCTCTCTATTACTCAGCGTTTATTTGATGTAGGTATAATGCAAATAGGTACGTAATGATATTGAAGATATCTAATAGTTTCATACAGACGTATAGGATTTTATAAGAAACCTGCACTCGGCCATCGAAAATCCTGTGTCTTTTAAATCCTGTTTTGCAACCTATACACTGCTATTTTTATCCCAAGTGCACCGTCCCTGGTATACCCATCTCCCCTCTATCAAGAAAGCGCATATATGCTCTATATAGTCTGTACCTACTACACTCACTTAGATGTATGATACGTATACAATACTCACATACATTCGGATCGAGTACGTCATGTACGCGTACGTGTGTGTTTATTATATACTGGCCCATTGCGATTGTTCACTCAACAATTGCTCCGGCGAATAATCGAAACATACCCTTCGTCCTAAGGGTCGGTAGCATCTGATATTATCATTATTATTATTATTATTATAATATTCACAAACAACACACACACACGTACTTTTTTGCATCAGTTGACTTTCCTAGCCTCAGGCTACTCACCGTCGCCGCCACCGCACCTTCTCGGTGCTTTAAGTGAAATACGAAAAAAAATATACGTTACGGGACCGTCTAGTTTTAATGGCAAAAACGACCTGACGTCAGTTCGTGGGTTTTGGCAAAGTATGCAGTTTTTCAAACCGCCCTGTATCTCTCGCGAGACAACGAGGATCGACCCTATAACAATATAATATATTAGAGACTCTTTTATAGGAGCACATATCCCACCAGGGTAAAAAATTTAAGTTCAAACGCCATTAATCTTAGTATAATACCGCGACCATCGTAGGTAAGGGTGTATTGTCTCGGATTGGCCACGCGATTATTTATTATCTGAAAATATATTATATACCCTACCTACACGCTTGATAATAATAATAATCAGTGCTTGAATTGGAAAAAAAAGATTAGATGGGGTTAATAAATGGGTGTACCAGAAGATTTAAATGCCTTATTGATTAGAATACAATTATTAAATGGGGTAGATAAGTTAACACATTTTTTAAAAGAAAAGTTACTCCTTTTGTCCCCACCCCATAATTCAAGTACTGAATTTATTATAGTATAATACTATAATATAACACGTATATGTTATTTTTAAAAATATGCTTTTCACTCATACTCAAGTCAACTATTTAAACTTATTTTCTTTAAAATGTTCATGGTGTAACAAAATATGTATTAGTGTGTTATTTTTATTTCTTCATAGTTAATGAATATATTATTAAATAAATTACATTATACGAATGGTTTTGCCCTATTTAACTTATTGATCAAATGCGATGCTAATATATTGTCGATTATTAGTTTTAATTAGTACATATTATATTATTTTATATTTAGGTTTTAGATTAAAGTCTGTCTTCGAATATATTTAATAATAATAATAATGTGTAATAATACCTACTGAGTTATCAATAGTCGATAGCTTCTTTTTTTTAGATTCTGAACGGAGCGAGGAAGCTAGTAGTTTTTCAAAAAGTGTTTAATTTTTTTTTTATTTTTTTATTTTTTTTATATCCTGTATTCAAAATGTCTACCAGAAGGAGTGCTCCGATTTCAACATAATATATTATCTTATCTTTTAAAAATTGGATTAAGATGGTACTAATAAGAGAGGTCATTTTTCGATTTTCTCAATAGTTATTTAACGCCACAGGAAAAACTACCGACAAATTACGAAAACCGGCTAAAAATGAGATTTTAATTTTTAACGCTTTGTTTATCACCAGAGCAATGAATGAAAAATAATAATTATATTATAATAATTAATAATAACAATATAAAAAATCCAGACTGACAAACCGTCTCCGCTCAGAATCGTTTTTCTTATAAAATGATATTATATCATTGAATTCAAGTTTAATACAATCAATTATACATTGACCCACTCTTAACCTACTGTACAGCAGAGCGACATCCACTTATCTGATTTTTTAATTTAATTATAATGTTGTTTCTTTCATTAGGTACAAATAGTACTTAGAGATATAATTTTATAAATATTATACAAATAAGATTATCTATTTTAATTTTTAAAGCATATATCTATAATGATGGTTTTAATTGTACGTTATTAGTTGATAAAGAATTTACATCAGTGAGATTGAATCCGAAGAAAAAGAAACGTCTAACCTTTAATTAAATTCAGCTTGATGAAAGAGTAGTACAATTAATAAGTAAATGAGAGAGGTCACCGTCTTCTGCTTTACAATTTGGTAGAATACATGAAAGTCTTTGGTTTAACCCTAAATTGAAAGAGTGTTTGGTTCGTCACTAGTGTATTATACAGCGAACGAGATTCACTGAAAAACACAAACTTTGGAACCCGTGGTTGTTACCTAACCATTATTAGAATACCAACTGTTTTAAAATGAATGTTACACAACCGAAAGTATAATGACAATAGAACGTAATTAATTGTTTTCTGTTTTGTAAAAAGAAACGTTATAACATTTTATTATGCGCTTTGAATAAATGTTATAAAAGGTTACTCACAATATACATGGTTATTATATAATATTATTTAAAAATTTCTTTACGCAGTTCTTACTGTGTACTATTACACTACCTATATTAAGATTTAATACTATATATGTTAAAATGTATACTAATGTTAATAATAAATAAATCGGTAGGCATGGATTTTTATTTAATTTTAGTAAAATATCATTATTAATTAGAGAACAATGACAGTGGTAATAGACTTACATATTTAAAAATAAAATAAAATTGAACTTTTAAATCAAATTAACAATATTATACATTAATGTTTAAAAGTTATTAAAGAGTTATAAAAAATAACCGCTGAGTGGCCGAGCGGATTGAGGCGTCGGTTGCGACGCACACTGGTGCCGGTTCGAATCCAGCCGCGGGCAGCATTTTTCATCGGGCAAGTCATGGTATCCGGAGAAGTGCCGCCATCCCCCACCCGCGCATGGCAGATACCTACGGGTGCCCACTAAAAAATCTGCCATACCAAAACACACGTGTTTACTAACCTACAGTTCCTCCTTACAAACAAAAACAAACAGCTAATGGCCATAGTTGCCGGGCTTCATAATCAATAAAAAAAAATTCCATATAATATAATTATAATAATATATTTTATTTTGTAATTTATTTATTCACATTATTTACTTAACTATTAACTTAAGGTTATTATTTATTATAAATTGTAATACTCATTTGCTTTATATTATGTTCTTATAAAATAAATCGGATATTTTTATCAAATAATATATTATATACAATATACATCATTATAATATTATATATATATCATTCACGGCGGTCGTTCGTGTTTACATTGTGCATTTGTGTGGAATATTTTAAATTATCCAATATACTCAAGTATGTATACGAAAAAAAAAAGAAAAAGCGCTAATCAAATGTCATCAATATAATTCATAAGTTATAATTTTATTTTAATGGTTTTTTTTTATGATAAACCTGATTATATTTATTAAAAGGGGAGGAAATATTTATTCATATATTTTATTACAACTTAATTATTATTATATTTTTTTTGAAAACCTTAACGACATAGGGTATGTATTTTATAACTTTGTATACGTTCTTAGTCAAAATAATTCACATTTTATATCTTATTTGTTATTTGGCACTACAATGATTTTAGATTTTCAAATTGCTATACCTTTATAATTTACAGTTCAAAACAAATAACATAAAATGTATATGAACAATGATCCTGCACTGACTAAACAATTTATAACCATAAATTAAAAACTATAATCGAGGATAAATTACCTAACGATACTTGATAGGCATTATAACTTTCTGGTAAAATACTTTTTAATAATAAATTAGATTACACAGTGTTTTAGATTGGCAATTGAGCTACAAATCAATTAGTTTTTCAGTATTATGGAAAACTGTTTTTTATTACTCCAATATTAGTTTCAATTAGTTTGGATATCTTTAAAGAGTCATTATATAAAGCCAAAATTAGATAAACCTATCATTTATCAAAATTGCAATAACTTCAAGGTAAAATTATTATTTTCTTGTTAGTTAAAAGTTATTAGTTATTATTAACAATAAGTAGGTACTAATTTATCAAAGTGTACCTATGATACAAGTGTTATGATTAAAACAGAAGATTATAAAATTAAAAAAGATTTCCACAATAATACAGCCAAGTTTACTTTTTAAAATTTTTTCTAGAAGGATAATTATTATTTAAGTTATCCGTGTTTATATATTCTTTATTAAACAATAAAGAAATGTGATGTAAAATATTACTATACAGCATAATGTTATGGCGTCCAGTGGGTATCTTCTTCAAAGATTCGAAGGTACGAACTCAGTTTTTTTGTTTCAAGTGCACATTAAACAATTTAAATAAATCAGTTATCATAATATTATTAGTATAAATATTATTTTTTTTTGCCACGATGTAAATACAAATTTAGGAGTATAATAAACCTTAATAAGTCCGCATAGGTATACAGATCTGTCGAGTTCTTATATCATAATATTATAATATAGGTTCCCGTACATAGTTAATAATAGGTATATACAACAGAAAAGGCGAGGGGTGTGCGCACACGGAGGTAGGTATATATCAGGGGTGGCAAATTAATTTGACACTGCGTGCCAAAAATTACTTTATTTTTTTATGTTATTTTCGACCGTGCCATTAAATTATGTAAAATATATAATATTATATATTGGGTTCGGTATGTTGTCGACGTTTCTGACGAATCTATTAATCTAATCTTTTCTGAAAAACGTCAACGATACTGAAAAAGTACTAACATTGTGAATAATTATTAAAAATAAAAACAATATATAATATACATATGAAATAAATATTTTAATTTTTGCGTGTCCTCAACATTTTTCAGCGTGCCATGGATTTGCCATCTCTGGTATATATTATTATGCTCGTCTTAACGTCGACGGTATCAAATCAGTGAGCCATTAAAGGGTTTTACCTGCGCATAAATACGCACGATAGCTAGTAAAACGTTAGAGGGTGTATCGAAAAAAATTGGTTTTCATTCACGCCCCATCGGACGACGGGGTATGTCATCAAAACGATATACGCGCGTCAAGCACACCTTTATGTATCATTATATTATGTTATATTGTGTCGCGTGTGTGATATATAAACGTAATTGTGTGCACGTGGACTCGTCGTCGTAATAATAACTGTGTGCGCGAGCGGACTTTAACGCCGAGGCAGTTTAGACGTTGTTTTACAACCGTAGTAGTAGTTCTCTTCCCCCGTTCCCGCCTACTCGCTGGCAAGTCCCCGCCGAGGTACGTCATTCTTGGGGTGAAATGATTATTATTTTTTTTTATTTATATAATATATATATATATATCATTTCCACAGCTACGCCGACACACGCACACCGCACACCGACAGAATAAAGGGGGGGGGGGTGCGACGGACCGAGGGTTTCATTAGACGACAACGACAGGATTTGACGGCCAACAATAACGTCGTAAAAACGTTGTTTGGCAGAGCTTAATGAAATTTCGCCGCCGACAATGTTTCATTTTTACGCAGATTCGCTCGACCCCGTTGTGCTTGTGCATACATGTTTGTATGGCGGGGCCGACCGAGTAGGTTTAGGTATAGTAATATGGGGTAGTTGCAGCAGCGTACGCGAAACATACGTCGACGTTAATATTATACTCTATACACGGTGCGTTCGAGGGGGAGGGGTCAGAAAACAGGAAAGAAAAACAAAACGTGTCACCGGAGAATTACTTTTGGGCTATTATGAAAATCCGTCGCTTCGTATCCTTTACACGTGAGTAAGGCTCCGTATGGCGAAACTATTACGCTTAGTACTGGCGCCCGTGTTATAAAATCATAGAACCATGTGACCATTGCACTATTTGATACGGTTAATAATTCAGGAGGTCTGATTTTAATTCTAGCGGAGTTGCATATAATCTCGATTAAATACATTGGCGCAACTAGGGGGGCTTAGCCCCCCTCACTGAGATTTAGCCCCCCCAAAAATATCCCCTATTGATTTAGATATAAGCTTCCTATAGATTATTTCAAGTAATTAGTTTTGTTAGCCCCCCCAGAATTTTAAACCTAGTTGTGCCTATGATTAAATAACATTTTTATATTGGTATAATATATAATCTTAAAAAAAAAAAAACCATATTATGAATATAAAATAATGACAGATCATTATGTAACACAATACTGGATGTATCTAATTTTTGTTAACTGGTAGTATTTAGAGAACCTTATAAAATATTTCATTAATATACTTAGCCGTCATTTATTACACACTTATTGATAAAATTGTAGTCGTATACCTAAATATATTATATAAGTCTTTGTCACTACGCTTTTGATGGAGTCACTTTTCGTTGAATAACAGTTGTAAACCGTAGATGCAGCCAGATGTTTTTGTCTGAACAACGTCGTAGGATATTTCATCCAGAAAACGTTGTATACAATTTGAAATCTCATTGAAATTGATATCGTATACGACTGTATTGTACGACCGTACAGAGTAATTTACGACTTTTGAACACAACGATCTGGATCGGCGTTATTGATGGGTATGATATTATTATACTTTAGATCATGGATAGGGCGTAAGCCCAACTCGAGAACAGTATATTATAATTGTACGCGGAAAAAATATGAGAAAAAATTCGTATGTGAAAAATATTACAACGTTACAACGTTTACAAATAATAATTTTAATCATAACAAACGAAGGAGCGCATATTCGGTATCGTAGAACATAATATTATTATTTATCGTGCGTATCATACGGGTCTCCGAGCGGAGTGTAATAGTTTATAATATAATATCATTATAATAACGTAAAATGAACATCAAACTTTACACTCGTTAATAATATATTATTCTATATTATTGAATAATTTGCGTTAGATATCGTTGTCGAATGCGCAGTGAACAAGACGTGACACAGTAGTTGTAGGTCATTGTGTGTAATAACGCGTAATAATGTAATATTATAAAACAGCAAGCTGATGACTACGAAAAAAAATAATAATAATAATAATAATAAAACGAGAATAGGTAGGTAGTAGGTACTAGGTACCTATATATTCTATAATAATATATTTTATACAACAACAACAAGTATAAGTGTATAACAACACGACCAACGCGCAATATTGTGGCTAATGAGTAGGTAATATGTAACACATTGTATGGTTTCCCATCGGCTGCACTTTTGCCCATCCGATTAAAATTTGTCCGAAAAACGCGCAACGGTATTATTATTATTATTATCGTACTATAATCCGTGGCCGTCCGTCCGACAGCCCGTCGTTAATCGTAATAGTGGTTGTGGTCCGCGTTATAGATATAATATTAACAACGCGTAGCGCAAATGTGTGTGGGTGTGTGTGGGCGCGGGTGGGTGTTTGGCCGGCCGTTGCTAAGGGAGTTGTGGTGTAAAAAAATAAACCAGGCTCTGTATGATTGACGGCTTCGTAAAATATTCATCGTCGCAATTTGGGAAATAATGATAAATAAAAAAATTAAATAAACCCGACCGGGTGAATTGAATTCGAACGTATAGTGAAAATCGATGCCCGCGTAACAAGCGGTCTCTAAAGCAAACTGTGTATAAATATATAGGTACAAGTAAAATACAAATGTCTATATAATATTATTATTATTATATTATATTGATTCGATTTTTGTTTGTTTTCGTTATTTATGTGAACGATAATAGACGCGAGTATAAAATATAAATACAAAAAAATGAAATAATAAACGGCGTCTCTGCTGAGTGCCGTTCCCCGAAATTTTTCGTTTGAATATTGTTCGTCTAAGTAATTTTCGCGTAGTTATTGCGAAAATTATTCATTATTTAATGTTATTTATATTATAACTCATTTAGGAAGGCCAAGTGCTATACCCGCGTTTCTTTGAAATCGGAAGAGCGTCCAGGAGAGTCGGAAGAATCACAGTTCATGAAGAATTGAGTTAAATAATAATAAAATAAACTGAAAAAAAATGGCCGTATCGTATTATATTACCGAAACTTTTCGGACGATTCATTCTACGTATACCTAATATATATATGTATAAATACTTCCCAGTACTCATCGTCGTTGTGACTTTTCATTAACTCTTCAGTTGGCCGTTCAAAAGGTTTTTTTCAATTTCTGATATTATTGTAACGTTGATCAAACCCTGATTTTAAAATCTCCTTATCTACTATACCTACGGTATAAAGGTTGTCAAAATAAACTTAGTGTTCAAAAATGAACACAAACATATTGTTAGTATGTTAATATGTTACTTACTTTGCATTACACTATTTCAAGTATTTTATAATAATTAATATTACAATTTGAACTACATATAATCATAATGGAAGCTATAGAAATAAAAGTACTTTATTATAATAAGTGTTTGGTATAATTGCAAAAATTATATGTAACAGTCTTTTTTTGTTACACTACTCGTTATTTTTTCACGTTCATATAATTATTTTACAAACAATACATTGTAAGAGAAGTAATTCTATAAATGCAAGAGTGAGTGACGCTATTGTTATTAATTATTACTAAACAACGAACCATATTTAACGTGGAAGACAGTTTTGTTTTGTTTACTCAATATTATTTTTTAATAATTTATTATATAACGGTTGAATGGGCATGGTGTTATTCCAACGAACTATAATATTATGACCAAGTTTTTTGTTTTCCAGTAGAAAACTAACAATAACATTATGGGCAAGCTCCAAGTACGACCTCGAAGAACCTTAAACAAGTTAAAAAGTTATGTCCAAAGTGTATTTTTTTTTCATTACTTCAAATTTAATTATAGCTTGTTTTGAAATGTCCTATCTAACTGATTAACTTTTTGTTAGTTTTACAATTTGTTTTTATATTACTAAAACTACTTAGGAATGGTTTATTTAATTATAATTATAAATCTGTTTTAAGTTTTTCTCTGATTTAATAAAATAAAATATAATATAAAAGAATTATTTTGTCTATCATCTAACACAGTATTTTCCAACCTTTTATGAGCGTGATAAAGCATGATATTAATATTTTAAATTGCGACCTTCAGAAAAAGTCACCACCTATAATTAAAAACATAGTTCTCAAATTTTATTAACACAAAATTATAGTATAAAATAATAATAAATAGAAATTAAACATACTTACGAGTTTAACGATTATATTTTATATTATTCATACGATTTTCTACCTAGATCTTTTTTGTTATTCTACTATTTCAGGACGATATTTTTTTTGAATATTCTCAAAGATCATGTCGAAATAACATGTAAATTATGCACTCACGAAACACTGTAAAAACTTCCTCGACCCTAATTTGGGTCGTGACCTCAGGTGTAGAAACCACGTAATTCTAACATCTTAAAATACATCTTTATTTTTTTGATTTAATTTTGAACCAAATTATTGGCCTTTTAAATAATTCTTAAATATTTTTAATTATAATTCGTATATTGTATAGTATTATTATAAAATTAATGTTTTTTCTGAGTTTTATGAATATTTGAAGTAAGAAATAAACTCTCGACAGATAACATAGCTTATATTATATATACATATTTGACCGTGTATATTTTCGTACCTATATATATTATATACATTAAATATTGCTAGTAATATCATAACTAATGGGCAATGCTGCGATAGCATGTATAATTTAGGCAACAGTGTAACACAATATGTATTATAACGCTAAAGTGTATTATACGCAAAAAATAATATTACATGTCCTGTATGTAATTGGTATTGTGATAGGTACAGTCCAGCAACCCCAGCGTATACAATTTAATTAATATAACAATGCCTATGTAAATAGTTAAATATTTTAATACAATATAAATTATCATTAGTCTCAACTTTAAATATGGTTTTTGGTTATAATAATTCAGTAAAATATTTGATCGCTGCAGAGGTATAAAGTATAAACATATTTAGCTTTTATTTGCTAATTTTGTTGTTACCATATGTGAACATTAAATTTTAATTAAATTTTAAATTACGCAGGTAGTTAAAATTTCAATAGAGGTTTGATGTAAATTTTCAATATAATATATTAATAGTAGCCAGTAGGTAATAAAATAACATACTCAGGTTGCAATCAGAAAGCGAATTTAGTACTTTTCTATAACCTAACGCTTGTATAATACATGTATATTATATTTTAATGACTCAACATAATAAAACAAAAATATGAAAACAACAAAATAGTAAGTACTTGTCTTCTTTATACTCTTATGAAATAAAAATAACAGATTGAAATATTAAATCAAAAATAGGCTGATCACCAGTTGTTTATAGCTTTTCTTTTGTGTGCCAAAAGGTAGTTGAATAAACTATGAGTTGATTTTATGTTTTGAATGAAAATAAAAATAAATAAATAAAACCAAGATTTTACACATATAATAGTTCAAAATGATAAATATTTATGCACATTGACTTAGTGTTAAATTGATGAGTTATTATATCCAAAATAATAAATTCTTTGTATTAAATCATTGTTCATTACATTTCACCTTGTGATTACTTCAAATGACTAAAACAGTGTTTTCGTTAAAAGGATTTCAATTTAAAAACTCAAATAAAACTTTTTTTTATCAATACCATACATATAAAATAAATTTAAACATATTAATAATAAACTTTTAATGTATGAAATTAATACATTTAATCGTAGCTGTTTATTGTTCAAACATTAAACGATTCTAAAAGATTTTTAACGATTATTTATTTTTTATTTATAAAATCAAAACCAAATAAGTAAGCAAATTGTTTTAAAAAACGTATCATTGATAACGATTTTTTTTTTGAATAAATAAAATATAAACAACATTGATTTTGGATAAAATGTGCATTATAAAATTTCATTAGCTTATAAATAAAAATATATTTGTCTATTTTACATATATCGGATGTATCTATGATTAATTTTGATATAGATTAATGACATATTATGAAAAATTTTAAATTACCAATTAAATAAGTTGTTATAAAACCAATATTTATTTTGCAGAAAATCTATAAATAAAATATACATGTAATATGCAATTTTTTTCTGAGTGTGATAAATGGTTCCATGTAATTTAAAAAAAGTCAGAAAAAATTCTAGGTTGGTGGACAGTCGTTTAATTTGATAGTACTTATTATTATTTTGTCTTAAAAAAATTAGTATGTATGTATTGTAAATTATAAATTTTAAAAAGTCTATGTTAGATACCGACCAACAGTTTCAGGAGCTTCAAAAGCAAACAATTAGAACCATTTAATAGTGCTTGATCTAGGGCCTGATATGGTATGAGTGATATCATATTAAAATAACGTTTTTTTATACGGAACAGCACTCACGAGAACTTTTGAAAATCGTTTGACAAACTTATTTATATAATCTTTATAACCTATCATAGATATCTACGTCTAATTATTACGAAAAAATAACACATTCAACAATATTTCTCAACAAAATAAATTTGCTGACAATCTTGTTGATACGAGGAGTTTTAAAGGCATATTATAGAACACATAATGTACATAATAGCATATATGTACGAGTACCGTCATATAAACGATGATGTAGGTGCCTTTCCACTATAAAAAGGTAGTATTTTATAACTTTTTAAATTAATCTTGTCGTGTGGAAAACTTTTTTCTCTCATATATAGCAGTGCCATGATATTGTAGTTGTTCTATTATATCTTCTATGTACCTATATTAAATTCTATTATACTTAAAATGGTACACGTATATCTTTGTCCATACGTTGTCTATAACGAATGAAAAAAACGAATTTTTCCAGCAACTTGTATAACTTTTACCTACTGTCATACAATGTACATTTATATAAATAATATACTGATAGTTTATTATAGTATTATGCGCGTGCCTCTTCACATTGTGTGCTGGCATACTGTCGTATATTTTTCATTATTATTTTTTCCCTATTATTATACTGGAATATTTTTAAAAAAGGTTCCTACATTTCAACCATTACACATTGGAGTGTACAAAGATTGTTCGAAATTATTAGAGGATAAAGATAATAGAATAAATTGGTGCAAAAAGGAGTAAAAGATTTTTTTTTTAATTGAGTCTGTTTAAGGAGAGCTTTCAGGACTGTAAACAAATTATAGATGTCACGAGATACACTGGCTCAGGACAGTGTATGCGAGACTGTGAATGAGCCCTAAGCTTAACGCGAGTTCTGGTAGCAAATTATGATCCAACCACAATCCAACCATCATTACAATATAACTTTGAGGGTGGCTTACATCAGAGGGTTGATATCACTGTCGTGACTAGTATAAGGTATTATTAATATTAAATAATAATAATAAGTCAACATGCAATAATTATAATATAAGTTACAAGTGCCAACAATTTTGATTTAAAGATAACTCCTTAAGAAAGAAATATAATATATGAGCTTTTAAATTAATTCAAGGAAAAAAAGCTTAATATTTATTTGCGATATTAAATTCATCGTCTAAAAAAAAATAATCTTACTGTAATAATCAATGATAACGTATTAGTGATAATAAATATCAAACGAGTATCGCATAAACGCATTTGAAAAATAATGGTTAGAAATTTTTTTCTTCGACTTTCATCTATTTTTTTATATATTTAAAATAATCTTTAGCGTTTTTCAATATTTTTAATTCTGTTTGGATAGTAGCAATAAAAGCTAGGAACAACATTGTTTTTATAAATAGGTATAAAATATTATAGTAGTTAGTGGTAGTTATACTGCATAAACTGAATAACCCATGTGCCATTTTTTTTGCGCAAAATCCTGTATAGGTGTATCTCTGTCTGAGTGTTTGTCAGTTTTAGTGTATCTCAGGTCACGGACAAATCGGTGTCAGTGTACCTAGCTTTGTAATATAATTCAACTTAGACGGACAACCGCAAGTCATGAATTGGATTTAGCTCTTAGTTTATTTTTTAACATGGTTTAAACTGCTTACTTACTCTTTAAAATTTCTGATATCTCTAAAAACCATCTCTGAGATTTTCGTCAAAAACAATCGAGTAGCTTTGAATATATAAGATACAAATATACATTTGGTTTTAATTTAAAGTTTCTTCGATCGAGGATATGTAAACGTGACGATTTGATGCATGCTTGTACAGTTGTACACTTGTACCTGATCTACCCGAGTAGCCAATGGCAATCAATTATAAACGAAAAAAAGCTTCCAATTTCTACCGTGAATCTCAAAATCGTTTGTGAAGATCCTATTGTTTGAGAACATCTCTAAAATGCAAATTTGGGAAAATCCTTTCTTATAGTGGATCTCTAAGCCAAAGTATCTACTCATCAAATTTCATACTCCGGCGGTTCCGGCTAAGCGATAATGAATCAGTCATTCAGTCGGGACAAGTTCTTTTATATAATCTAATAAAGATTATTATACAAAATATTTTCGTAATTTTAAGCTTAAAAATTAATATTAGTTTTTCAGAACGGAGATATTTTCGAAATAACCAAAATATACAAAATAGGTAAATATAATTTATTAAAATTTAATATTATATTTGATTTGAAATAAATTCGATATAGTGTACATGCTATCGCATTGTCCGAAAATCGGTAAACAGGCGGACGAACATCTTAATTAATCCTTTGCCGGACCAATTTCGCGTATATCGTATAACCGCGCGTACTTATACCTATATTGCAGTGGAGCTTATCTCAATTAACCGTTCCTCTTGTGCGTATACATATACACAACCTATATAATATATATATATATATTGTGGGGTGACCGCACGTCACCGCCCGCGACGAAAACGGATGCACGGAACTTATTTTCAACACTCGAAATGTTTCAACGTGTATATACTACCGCCATCGCCTGCAGCAGCATAGCTCGGGTGCGGTACTTGTTAAAAAAAAAAAAAAAATTACAACGCGAACAAAAAGATCTCCTTTCCGGTCGGATATTTATTAAGCTTTTTTCTGCTCTTCCTTTTATTTTTTTTTCGTATATACTTGTGTATAATGTATATACGAAATCTCGTGAATAGGACTCGTGATTGCGAGAGCGCATTGTTAAATAGCAGCTCCGTACCGCCACCACCACCGCTGCCGCCGCCGTCGACGACGCAAAGTAACTAGAGAGGCTCTTTTCATTGTTCTCCCCATCTACGTGTACCTACCCTGAACTCACCCGCTCCTCGTCGTGTCCCGGAGTCGTCCTTCTTTATAATCCCCATCACCTCTCTTGTTCCTCTCTTGAACGTTGCCACGAATCGTCGAAAAACTTTAACGTTTTTCTTTTTTTATTTTTCACCGCCGTCAAAACGACGAAGACTCGACGACATGTCATTTTCCCCGGGCGGTAAACGACGATACTATAATGTTATGTTTGTCGCCGAACTTCAAAGCCGATTCGAATTGCCACACTTTGTGTATAACGATACACTGCAGGGTATTGAATCGCGTATAGCTATATAATATTGTTATTACAACGTGGAAATTTGCTATGAGAGCTGAAAACAGAACGCGTTTCGCTATATTTGATACGAAAAATACATCAGTATAGGTAATATAGAGGTTTTATAACGATTTGTAGTTCTATAACAGATTTTGATGAGGGATATTGTAAGAAGATGTTATTTTTTTTTTGGGGGGGGGCATTGATGGTATACGCCTAGACGAATACATTTATTTGCTATTTGTTGGTGAAGGGGGGCTATCCCAGTACCTAATATTTGAAAATATCCGATAAAAACAAACCTTTAAAGTCTAAGAATGATAATTTGAAACATGCGAGAAAAAATAAATATGATATATTGGTTTGTATCAGAAAATACTTCATCTAAAACTTTCTAGGGATAAACCAACATTTCTAAAAATGTAAATGTCGAGAATTGCTTCGTTTGTCGTCCAATGCAGAATGACCCTTTATATTACCATGTTATTGGTTATGATTTAATTTTAAAAAATATAATTTTATTCAACGCGTAGTTTTTTGCCCATTATTTCCATCGTTGTTGCATGTTTCAAATGGAGTTTGAACAGTTAAAAATAAGTCCTAAAAAGCGTTGACGTTTCTTAAAGGGGTGTATAATTTACTGTACACGTTTAATTTATCCGTAAGTTCGTTCAAGTAATTTACGATGACCATAAATCACGGAGAATTCGTTTTTGGGCATGCGGTCTCTTCTGTCTTGTTAAGACAACATAAATATCCCTGAAAATATTTACCTCCAACAAAGGGCGACTGTGATTTTTGGATTGATGTAGTGGGGAACGGGGGAAGTCAATTGAAGTCGAATACAATAGTTTTTCAGGTCGGATTCAATTTTAGAAGACAGTAAGACGGACGACGACGGTGGTGGGGGTCCGGATTAGTTAATTGATGTTCTTTTGACATGGGTTCTCTGTTCAAATAACGTTTGG
This sequence comes from Sitobion miscanthi, assembly GCA_008086715.1. Lineage (NCBI taxonomy): Eukaryota > Metazoa > Arthropoda > Insecta > Hemiptera > Aphididae > Sitobion > Sitobion miscanthi. The sequence goes on along the minus strand of CM017802.1, from coordinate 5,729,028 downwards.
CACCCAAATCGAATTTACCAGTTCCCTTCAAGTACTCGTCGACGTCGCTCTCGTCGATAAACGTATATGTAGGTACTATAATTAATATGTATTGCGTTTAAGTGTCGTTGAACTTTGACCGTTTACCGTCAGAGACGAATTTGTGCACACATCACGGTACTAGCACTTAAAGTAAATAGGTAGTTGCTTGGTTAGTCCTTTGAATCGGCTGTATTCACAGTACGACTGTTCGAGTAGGTATATTATAATGGTAAATGTGTATAGCAATTTATAGTGAAACTTCGGGATTTGCATGCTTAATATTATGTCAGTTGTGTCCACCGTGAATATTTCGTACCTATTGCAGTGGCGATTATAGAAATTTCATCTGCAAATATATTTTTCCAACATTCTAGTAGAAATAGTGTTTTTTATTTTTTATAAAATTTACTATTTAGTAGTCCACAAACTATGAAATGAATTAAGTGCATACAAAAATAAGGCCAAGTAGCTTCTCCTTCTTTTGTAGAGGTCTTTGATATATTGTATAATATGGGTACCTACTACCTATATTGACGTTTAATCAATTAAATTGAGTAAAGTATATTAGCCTGCAAGGTTAACCGTTTTGGAAGCACAAAATGTCAATTTTGACAATATTGAATGCAATAAACATAAATGTACTATCTATAGTATATTACTATATTTCGTATTAGACTCATAAATTATGTATAAAAACTAGGGACTTGGCGTGCTTCACTGCTTTTACTTATTTTATTTCTAGAACGAAATGTATTTCGTATTATTTATTAGGTGTAGGACGTAGGTATATTATTATTATTATTGTTATTTTCAGCTTATTTCTAATGGAACGACAACGTGCGCTTATGTTAACCGTAACATTTAAGATGCTAATAACGAAGTATAAGAGCGCCGACCTCAATAATTACGACAATGGAGGCAATAATAGCAATAATTATGGCTGTGGAGTTTCGAACCAAAAACGAATCCATTGTTATTCATACGTTGTGTACATAGCGATACACGTACAATTAACCGTACAACAAAACTACGGCGTTCGTATCTGTTACAGGGTATTTGAATTACGGGGGTTTTTTTTCAATTAAAAACTCGTTCCAAACAAATGGTATGCCGATTCTGATCCTCGCGTACGTATATGAAAATAATAATAAATTACTGGTGAACGTGACCGGTGCAGGCCCAAATGATTTACTTCGCAAAGTACGCACGCACAAAATTGCCTACCGTAAATTATATTAGCAAAGAACGTTCAGCGTGTACATCTCGGCAGAATAATTTTAAACCGTTTCTGATGTTGTTTTTAAACGCTCTGTACATATTGTTTTAAAATTAAGAAGTTTATTAAACTCGAACGTTTACGTCACGTCGAAATAGTTGGTGTAATTTTATTGTACAGTTTACAATATGGCCCTTTGACGTCAAAACGAGTACTGCAAGTGCAGATTGGGTTGGGAACTCGATGTTTACACAACGACAATAAGACGTCAACAACTTTTGTTTATTGACGTAATCATTATTGTTTTCAATCAACCATTTCGACGAAATACGCAAGTAGAAAGCTTTTATTAAACAAAAAAAAAATGAGCTATAACCTCAATATAATATATATTAATATATCATGCTCGAGCAAATTATTTTTCATCCAACCCATTATTAATCATAACAGCGGTGCTTGAATGCTTTGCCTGAATACTATAATATATTATCATAACTCACACGAAACGCAGTATGGTTCACTGGAATTTAAATACATATTTGAGGTTAAGTATTTATATATATGTTTATTTATATTCCTATGAAGGTAATTTTTTAAAAGTATACAAAAACATTTAAAATATAGAAATTTAATAGTTATAATAATAATAATTTATTAGTGTTCGTTTATTCCACAGTCATGTTGAAAATTTTCAGCATCGGAATTCGATGATACTATTATTATTAGTATAGTATAGCATATAGAATAGGTGGAAGTATGGTTTGCAATTTTCAATAAGGATTCTAATTATTTTTTCGTTTATTAGTATTTGTATTTGATACAATACCATATTTTACGTTTTACATTTTGTACATTATACTATTTTATTAATTATTGGATTATAATATTATCATATTGTAATCATAATCGAAATGTGCATGCGGTGCCGTGGTGGAGAGGAACACACTCAAAATTAAATAATAATAGCCGAGCTTAATGTAAGTGCCCAGCACTTGTCTGTTCAGTTTGGTAAAGTTCGCTTTGGATTTCGATGACTCCCCCTCACACCGCGTGCTGAATTATTGCTCATCACAGCATCGTATTCGGTAAGTAAGACCCAAAATCATATTATCTATTATTATTAATTCACTATGTGCATACAATAGTACTCGCACACTTTCCTGGGGCCGCAGGACTATGCAAACCACTCCCGGAATAATATAATATAATATTTACTTGGCCTTGGATGACGCGGACAGTGTTCATAATAATAATATTATTCATTAATTGTAAATAGTCCCTGCCACATTATTCAATGGGCCAGGTCAGGTGTCACCATTATTATTTCACAATATTCACACATCGCTGGCCACATGACCATTTTATTAAGTATTATAATATACACGCGATGCCCGTAATAAACTAACGTATCGGTTCTCCCTTGTTCCAAAATTACTGATTTATGAAATGCAATTAACATTAGGTATATATTTTATATTTATCGAAAAAATTCATTATACTTTTATAACCAATCGCGTGCCCTGACATTAAATTACTTACATAGCGATTTCAATGTATTCAAATAGCTGATTTAAATGAATATAAAATAAAATTATACTGAAAAATGTACTTATTGATTGCGGAAAAAACACTGAGCGGTTTAAAAATACAATATACATTGAATAGCATATATGCATAAATTATTAAAGTAGTTGTATATACGTTATGAAGACTAAAAAATATGAATAGAAAATTGTTATAAAACATTTTAAATAAAATGTAATAGTTTAATAATTATCGATAGTGATTCCAATTTTTTTTTATATATATTGATAAGATACAATTTAAGCTATAGTAAGCAGGTTGCACGATGCAACAAAATCGTATGTAGTACATAATGTAAGAATCAATTTATTGACAAAAATTAAAATTCAGAACTTATACTTTATCCAGCTGACTACAGCGATTTTCGTCAAGCCACGGCGTGCGTGTACTCTCACTGGACAGAGTGTAGATATTTTTTGAGTTACTTGAAAACATCAAACGGTGTAGTTGAATTTTATATGACCACTAATTTATATCCGGACCAATTTAAGGGACATGGACGTATACGAATAACATATTATGCGTTTATTTTCTTATGACGCATCGACACTATTCCGGGTGTACTAATCTGATTTCGGTCTAATTTATCATTATCCGTAGTCCATAGATTCTACAGGATACATCACTGGATGATTATATTATAATATATTATATAAGTTATTTAATGCAATATTTTAACTTTTAATTTACTGCCATTCACGCCCTTTTCACACCGTGCCTTCGCTGGTTGGTTTTTCCCTCAAGATACTCAAGCTACTACGTATATTATAATTTTCACAAAATCATCATTTATGCTTATTGTATTTTTTTTTTATGTACAGATTGTATAAACTCTAGATTAAAAAAAAAAAAAAAATTTCTGTGACAGCCTGCATGTTCTTCGTTTGTAATATAATATATATTTCAATGTTCTCCAAAATATATTTCAGAATAGAGCTTTCTGAACGGCTGCAAACGTGACAGAAAAATATCCTTTAGAATGGTCGAGATAGAAAAAAAATTAATTTTTTATACCCTGTGGATTTTAAACTACCTAACAAAATAATTATTATGAAATGGATAGACGTGAAGCAGACATCTCAAACATTCTGTCAGAAGCCCTCCACCCAGACAACACAAGACGCATGATAACTTTTATTACTAAGTCCCACCTTATCAATAGTATTTGATATGTAACTTATATAACATGTAAATAATGTAGAGTTAAACTCTTTGTCGCCAATGGCCATAGTTGCCGAGGCCTAATTCAATTAAAAAAAAAAAAAAATTATTATTATCATTATCAAATTAGACATATTATCGAATGTAGGTATACGTGTTTTTTTTAATTTCGTTGTTTTTAAATCGCCTTAACCATATATGTAGTTGCAAAGTGGTGGGGTGGTGGAGAATTCCATTAATTTTCAGATAATGGATTTTAGGGTCATATTTAAAACGTGTAAACCCTGCTGCAGTCCCAACATAATTTGAACAATAAAAAAATAATTCCAACTTCACCGTTGCATTATTTTACAATAATCAGTCATTATGTGTAGCCAACGAATATCTACATGTCATTTGGAATAGCAGTTAACATATTATATTATTTATATCTCTTATATGTACCTAGTAGTCCTAGTTTGTACATTTAAACTTTAAGAAAACTGTAAAGAATCGTAATGGTGGCAATGTACCTAGCATAATGTTTAGGCATTTATTTTAAAATACATTTTTACTGAACTTAAAAATTCAACCATGGAGTAATAGTAATTAGCTTACATAATTTACATATTTACAATTTAATATTGATTTGTATATTTAAACTAAATTTCGATCCAATCTAATTGTACATTTGATGAATGAAGTTCAGCACAAATGCGGATTGATAATCTTCGCCAATTTCCGTCCTGGAATGAGAAGCTACATTGCGCACACGCACATATAGTATTATTAGTTCCGCAGAAATATAATATGACTATGACATAACAATATTATATATTACAATAAGTAATAACTCATAACGCACCACCGAGGATATTGACTATTAAGCGAACGTCGAAATCAAACACACGACACATATTATGAAATACAACCATACACCGCATAATTCATAAGATATTGTTCGTTCATATAATACCTTTGCCTGTTTAACAAATGTTTAACCAGAAAGGTTAGGATTTAAAAACAACGAAAAATCGAAAAATGTTTGACCGAAAATCTGTTTTTTACTTATTTTTATAAAAAAAAGAGTTTTAATCCATTAGTCTCATAATTTCAGTTTTATAAGTTAGAAGATTCAAGTAGAGTTGGCGGTATGTGAAATTTGCCCACCGGTATTTGGTATGTGTTTGCACACCGGTTTTTAACGGTATACCGGTATGTCAGTATGTATCGATAAATACCGCTCATTCGGTATATACTATATAGGTACCACTTGCACTGTAAATACCGGTCGCTCGGCATATTCCACTTGTTCGGTATATTCCGCTCGCTCGGTAAATGCCGTTTAAACAATGAATACCGCTATTACCACTTTTAATCGACAAATTTATGGAATATAGATGAGACATAATTATTTTAAAAGGATATTATAAATAATAATAAAATATTATAAGTCCAATTATGTCTGCTGTGATTTAAATTATAACCAGAGAACATATTTCAAATATGATAACTAAGTTAACATTAACATATAAATAATATCAATATGATGTTTGCAATGATGTAAAACAAATGAAAGAAAAGTTAGTTTGAAAAAAATATGTTTTAAGTTTTTGGGTATCTAAATGGGCTGAATGATATAAATTTAATATTGTTGTTAATGTTATAGATCTGGTAAAGCTTCTTATGTAGAAAGTGTTACTTCTGTTGGTAAAATAATTGCTGGGCTTTATGGTGTAGCTTTACGGTTTAACGCCATACATCAAAATATGGATACATTTAAATAAATATTATTTCATAATGTTCATCAATTTGAGTAGTTTTCATTATATATTTAATAAGTTTTTTTTACCAATATTATATTTTAATATACCTATAAAAAATGAAATTATAATAAAATAATGCGCGTATTTAAAAGTCAATACATTTATAATTTGTAAAAACCAATTTACAATAAATAATAAAAATGCAAGAATTAATTGATCTTATTTATTTTATTTTTATTAGATAGGTAAGTATAATTGATTAAATTAGTTAATAGGTATATGTATTTATTTTAAATGTTTATCGAACAGAATCAATGTAGAAAATCTATAATTTCTGCTAAGTTAAAAATTATTGATTAATGACTTACTCATACTACTGTAAAAAATTGAAATATTTAAAGAATATTATATTGAAAATGAAGAATCATTAGTCTTAGATTTTGAATTCTTTAATATATTATAAGAGTATCATTTACAGGCAACAGTCGTAGGTTAGGTTAGGTTAGGTTAGTACTAACCTATTTAATAGGTAACACAATTAATATAACACAATTTAAGTAATAATTAAACGGGTAATTAAATAATCATGTTAAATCAAAGACCACTTAAATAATTTCTAAAAATTACAGTAGGACTATTTTTAATTTTCTGATTATACTATTATTTTCAAAATTATGATAAAATGATAACCATTAAATATATTAAAAATTATATTTTTTCTTATACCTAATGCCAAAATAAGCTTAATGATTCCTAGTGATTTTATGATTCATGGTGTTTTGAATGGTTTTGACGACTTAGTATGGAGTTGTAATTTGATAAAATCTTTTACTTATCATGCAGTAATAGTGGTTAAATATTGGTAAGAAATTAGAGAGGATTTGTAAATCATAATAAGCGAATGCACCCACATGAGTTTCTACTAAGTGCCGCTTATGGCTATGATTGCAGTAGAAAATAATAGCATAAGAGACAAAAATAAGTATAACAGAAAAGAAATTGTTAAAATTATGAAATCTATACTATGGTAATTGCTAAACAACATGAATCAATAAAAAATTTAATCATAGCTTTTCTTTTTGACTTTTACAAGACATAAATAATTAAATTGACATCTCTATCCCTGCTGATACATGACACGCTACATGCATAATAGTAAATAATAATAATAATAATTACATTCTTACTGTATAAGACATTAGGCGCTTAAAACGCTTGAAGCCATATGACTTAGTTTAAGCGACTTAGACTAAGGATAGGGGCTATCTCATTGGAGATATAACCCCAAACACGTTTATGTATACATATAATTTTAAGTAACTACTATATTATATATTATATATTATATTTTATTTATTATTGTGTATACCCCCATTACATTGTATTTATAAAGACCTCCGGTCGTTTAAATAAGGATGCCTAGCGCAGTTTTAAAAAAAAAAAAATTCTTACTGTACAAAAACTGGAATCTGGAATCCGGTCAATCCACGCATTCACACCGCATACGACAATCAGCAACGTGAAAAAGTGATTCAAACGCACTTACGCACACTATTTATTAAATTTTTAGGTTCCACGGTACTTAATCTTAACACGTCAAGTCAAATAACTAAAACAGTAAAACCAAAGCACATTCGGTGGTCACGGTGGCCCATAAGTATATTATTATTATTATTATTATATTATGCTCATGACTGGTCTGGTTCGTGGGTGATGGTCGCTCTATTCCTAGAACGTAAGCGCGTTGTCGCGATAACGGGTGTTTTTGACGAAATTCCCAATCATTTTTAAGTGTAAACAAGCCGACCCCGCGTAGCGCACCCCGCCAACGTTCCGGTAAACGTTTACAAAATACGGGCAACCTTGAGTCTAACATCAAGTTGGTGCTGGAAACGTTTACATATTTTTGGGGGTTCAGACTTCACTATGTAAATAAAACTTCTATCAGGTGATCGAGTTTCGCATCCACATTGTATTATCGTTCCATGACAGTTGTACTACGGTTGTAAATTCGGTAAATACCGGACTTTGGTTAGTACATACCGTATATTCGATAAATACCGATCAAACGGTAAATACCGAAAGACCGGTTTCCCGGTAAGTGTAAGAAGTCGGTATTTATAAATAGTGGTAGGTCGAGATACCGGTGACTCGCCTGTATACCGAGAATACCGCCGACTCTAGATTCAAGTACATAATAATTATAGACTGTGTCTAAAAGTCTTACTTAGATCACAAGTTTCCTTTTTGTTACTTACAACGTGTTGTGTGCTGTAGTATATTACCGTTACCTATTTATCGAATATTATATTAAACTCGAAACGTGTCGCTGTGTAGTGAGTATCGTTTATACTGTTTATATAACGTATCTATCGTATCATGTGTGTCTTATAATACGCAAACATCAAGCATATTCAGTTGTATTGAATATCAATATACAATGAGAACATTTTATGCAATACACTCGATTTGTAAGTATTAATAATAATAATAATAATAATAGTTTATTGTCAATATAATATTTACAAAAAGATAACAAATACTAAAATAAAACAATTTATGACGCCGCCTCAAAAGCTTAGCTTGTGGTGGGTGCAGCAAGTTTAATACAACAGAAATATATTACATAACTTATTAAAATATACATTTCATATTTTATTATTATTGACATATTACATAGATATATAATAAATAATAATCATATTTCATATTATAGAGTAATATAATGATAAGAATACAACTAAAAATGGTTTTTTTTTTATTTTGTAACATAGTTAAGATTTAGATAATGTTTTAAAAAAATGTTATAATGATATTTATTTTTATATGATTTTAAATTAAATATTAGTTAAGCTTAATACATAAACGAATACCGACATTAAAAACCATTTTCTACCAAATTATTTAATGGTTACTGCCTACTGGGATATTCAGATTTACAGATTGTTTCATGCGCGTTTGATAGCTATGTGACGGGTAATATTCTTTTAGATCTATGTTCAAAATATAATTAAGGTCTGATTAAGGATATTCGATATATACAAACCACTTAGGTTTCTTACATTGAATGTTCTGTAAAGGTCATCTACATAAAAATCATACGGTTTTAATAGTATAAAATAGTATAAATCTCAACAGTGAGTTTAATGTAATAATAAGCGGATTTAAAGCAAACTTAGATGCGTTTCCCCAAACAACTATACTATAGTTAATAATAGATTGTAATAGTGCTAAATAGACTGTACCTACGTAAGGTCTTAATTTATAGTAGGTATCTAACCTAGTAGGTAACCTATCTACATTGATACAAAAGAAAAAAAGTTATAATAAAATAGTGTTGAACCTACATTGTTATGAGGTGTCCCTTGGCACTTCGTTCTAAATGTATGCTTCACACAATAGCTACCTAATAATATTGGTAAATTTTTCGTCATATTCATAGCAACGTTTAAATAAAAAAAGGTGGGTAAGTGGATGTCACTCTGCTGTACAGTAGGTTACAAGTGGGTCACTGTAATGGATGGTTTTAAATTTGAATTCAATGATATAATATCATTGTATAAGAAAAACGATTCTGAGCGAAAACGGTCAATCATCCTATTATATTACCAAGTATATTTGATGATATTATTGTGAATAAAGTAATTTATATTAACCTATTTACGTGGAACTTTGTTTTAAATTCTCAATCCTTAGCTATAAAAGTTGAACATTTTATAAAGTTTAACTACAAAATAATTATTAAATTATAAATTTGATAAAGTTTGTCAAAATTTGAACTTTAAATGCTTATAAAAAAAAATTGTGCCAATGTATTTTTAATAATTTTCAACTGCTATTAGAACGAAATATCAGGAACCTTATATTACATTTTCACTCTTTTTTACTCTACAAATAAAATTTTATTGATATTTGTAGAAAAAAAAAACTAAATAAATTGAAAATTGACAATGTCCGCAAACAGCTCAAAAAGAGTCAAATTATTTTCAAAATTTTATCGTGTATAGAAAATGCTAATATAAACATCCAGTGAAATTTTCAAGTATCTACAGTCATACGTCTTTTAATTACAACAAAATAAGAAAATCGTTATATGAGAAATCGAGTGAATATCAAATGTTGTAAAAATATGAATTTCAAACGTTCATAAAAATTTAATTTGACTTTCTTGTAGACATTTTTTTTTTCGATAAAAGTAGATAAATTTATGGATAATCTTTTATTAAATTTTAAAATCTTAGATTTAAAAAGAAAAATTTTTATGAATTCTCAACTCAAAATAATTTGCTAATTTTCGTGATTTTTCCGTATTTTGTCAAGATTTGAACTTTAAATGCTTATAAATAAAAACTGTGACTAAGGATTTTTAATTTTTTTCATCTGCCTTTGAAACAATAACCTAAGATCCTTCTATTAAATTTTCAAGCTTTTTTAACCAACAAATAAAATTTTATTGATATTTATAGAAAACAAAACTAATAAATTTAAAAACTGACAATGTCCGTAAACAGCTCAAAAAGTGTCAAATTATTTTCAAAATTTTATTGTGTATATAAAATGCTAATATAAACATTCAGTGAAATTTTCAAGTATCTACGATCATTTGTTTTTGAGTTATACCAAAAACCAAAATCGATTATTTCGAAAACAGATTTTGCGTAAAAATTCCCGTTTTTTCCTTAATTTTTCTTTTGTTTTTCACGTCGCTTTTGAAAACTACTGGGAAATTTTTACTTTTGATCCCCCCAAAGTACCAACTAGATTTACTTTCCTATCAGAAAAGTCACTGTTGAAGAAAATCTAAGCACTTTTACTGTCCTAAAAGGTGATGACAGACACAAAAAAAAAAAAAACACATCATTGTAAATAAATCAATATATTCATCGCTTCGCTCAGAATCTAAAAAGGATTACCTATAGTAAAATGTACCTTGTGTAGTATTTTATTATAAGCGATAGGTACATAACTCAAAAACTTACTGCTAAGATGAGTGTCTTGCGTTAAAGAAATTCATTCTGAATACACTCACACACATCAGCTTTGGATGGAATAGGTTTATATACTGACGCGACAAATCACTTACTCCCGGAAATTTATTGTTTACCTGCCTAGACTGTCCACCATCGCTATATTAATGGCACATAACTCAACTGACCAACGAGTACTCAACAATAATAATACAATCGTACGAAGTGTGGAGGTGACACATGTCCAACACATAATATGGTTATGTCTTTTACCGAGAAAAAGAGAGAGAGTGAGAGAGAAAAGAACGAAGAAAGAAGTAGATGTTTTTTATAACTTTAACCTAAGTCCGCAGACTCCAGTTTACATGTATAGAGTATACCTACCCATTGTCCATCCTTGAATACATAACATAATAACATTATAGTCTTGCATCAGAGACTATGGGCTCAGGTTAGTTCAAATACTTATAATATTATGCGGTTTACCATTATTCTGGGTAGTTTAACGATATTGAATACATTTTGAATAAGAATTTTTTTGATGAAAAAACATTATTCTAACTAGAAAAATTTACATTTTAATGCTGTTGGTTTTTCCACGTGTTTAATAAATGTACCAAATATGAAAAATATATATTGGCAGTATTAGGAGTATATGAAATACAATATTCTTATACTGAGGTAAACGCGTAAACGTCAGCTCTAGAATTGGGAACTTTAAGAAACGATACAAATAAATTGTAATATTTGAAAAAATCAAAACTGCATTTTTGCTTTAGAGACTGTCAATATAAAAGTTTTATATTTTAATCCAACAATGCATATGCGTATGCGTGTGTATTTTTAGGCACAAGCTAAAAATAAATGCATAAATATGTTATCATATTTATCTATGATAAATCTTTATTTACTTTAATTATTAATCATATTATGTGAACACAAAATATAATATTACAAACCAAAAAATAATACCTATAATAGGTAGGTACGTGTGTATCATATATTGAGACTAAATCGATTATTAGTTATCAGTCATCAGTTATTAGGTACTCATTAACATATTATTATAAACATGCTTATTTTTTATAAATATTTTTTGATTAATAATTACCTATTACAAAACTGCTATAAATGGCAACTGGATCCAGCGTATTATTTATTTATGATTACTAATACAATACAATATAAGACGTAATCTACTAAAAAAACAATGTGCGATTCGTAAAAGTAAATAGATTTGTTTAACTATACAATATAATATCATAAGTTTCTAACAGTCGAATGACACTGGCAAGTGCCAATGACGTCTATGTTATTATTATGTGTTGGTTATAACTTATAACTTATAACATATAGCCTATAGGACATAGGTATCCGCAATAATATTGCTATATTAATATGACGGTATCTACGGGCTACGGCATAATAATAATAATAATAATATAATATTACACTATGACACTTTTGTGCGTAATTTTCCGACATCATTTATGCGTACCATACGTCTTCACACGCTACTTTATATACTACGTATTCGATATAATATATATTATTTATAGGTATATTATATTATGCTTGAGAGTGTGTATTTGAAATTGAAAACGTCCCACGGGAGTAATAATTCGATGCACGCTCGTGAGCAGATGCACACTCGCTAGCGCCACATATTATTTGTACACGCGGCTCTCTCTAAATTGAATTTTATGACGTTTTATTGTTTAAATTGATATTTATATACAGTTTCAATATATTTCCATATTACGTAGATTTGACAATAAACAAACTGTACGCATCGCCGCCGCAGCGTTTTTCGGGATTCAAATAAAAAACACGCACACGACGGTTCAAAAAAGCTGCTATATAATTTATTATAATAGGTATACATCTGATACTCGATAGTAATGATAGTAATGTAGTATTATATTATCATTTTAACTTCTTATAATATTTTATTAATATATTATGCCCAAGTTCTTTTACAATATTGGTATGTTTATTATTAATTAAAACTGTCTGATATTACTACGGAAAAATTAAAATAATGATGATGAACTGATGTCCATAAAAAAATATAATAAATGAACAACCATGATTTGATAATAAATCTGGTTTACCTATACTATCAAAGTCGAAAAAAAATCTTTAATATTACGTAAAAGATAGATAAATAAGTACTTCCGAGTTTTTCTCATTTATTCCGTAGATCTATAATTATACTTATGCGTTCTTATACTGCTTTCAATGTATTGGATTAGTATTACTTAAGTATTTATTGTTTATACAACTAGTGCATGTTGTGTATATCCGAAATCCGTATTAACTGTATTGTGTGATTACATAATTTTTCTGAGATTCAATTCTTATAAATATAACATTTGAACGATATAATAAATTATACCAAAACGTACAATAACTTTAGTTACCTATAGTAGAATTCTGCAACGCAAACCTATTCTGGTGTTTGAACTTTTTCGTAAAAAAACAGATTTGTTTAATTTACAAACCACCTCATTATACACAATCATTCATCTCTCTCTACGATAGTGACCGATTTATTTGTTTTATAGAAATTAAATCCCGATACTATACGTAGTAATAATTAATATGTATAGTTAATAGCCCTATATTTTATTTAGTTATTTCAGCATAATTCAATTATAATACAATAATAATATTAAGTGATGATATGTATACCAATTGAGCTAAGCTCGTATTTGGTATACGGTTCCTATAGATAAATACAATATTAATATACAGTAATAATAAATAAAATTTTTTATACAGTTAAAAAGTTCACTTAATTTTCTAGATAGTGTTGATTAATTTATATTACCAATATTAACACCAATGTTCCCTTAATTATTTATATTTACGCATATTGGTTTTTAAAAATTTGATCGATACACATATTCTCTTCGAGATCATTATCTATTTTACTAATTATTTTTTTTTATATGATGTTTATTAATTACCTATATCATTATATAATTTGTGGTTTTAGAATATTAAGTTGAAGGTTAGTTTATATACTTTACGATGTTCGATTACTATTTATATAGTATATGTATGAATTTATTATCTTCTTTTCTAAGTTATGCAGGACAAATATTTAAATTTTAAATGTTTTAATTTAACAAGCTTTAAAACCAAAATTATTTTTTAAAAAATGAAAATAAATTTTCCATTTATATACATGTATAACAATAATAATAATATATATTTTTAAGCTTACAATATTTATCCAATGTCTTAGTGCATAGTATCTATAAGTTAATTTACGGATTACTCAGACGAAAACACATTTTATAGTTCGCGAGTCAAAACATATTTATGTCAGTATCTATCTAGTCATACAAGTCAATTATAAAAACGATGTAATTTTTTTTTACCTTTCGCTACACACACACGTCACATACTCACATGTACATCATATTACATTAGTATAACAAAATATTCAAAAGAAATTCGCATGCCCTTAGATTTTTCCAAAATGTCCGGTAACATTAAATCCGGATTTGTACCGTCGAGGGACTGCATTGCCGAATCAGAGTCACTGTAAAATACGTTTTTGATATTAAAAGACGGGTACAACAGTTTTCTCTTGGTCCACATGTGCAAAATCACGAACACACGCACACCCACCCACCACACACACACACACACACACACAGCACATGTAGGTACACGGTTATACGAATAAATGTATATACATATAGAAGCAGTTCTATTCGGCGTGTAAGCGGATTGACACACAGAGAGAAAGAAAGAGACGACGGCAAATCTTTTATTCGTGCGCGCCGGAAACGGTTAAGCTCTCGGGGCTTAGTCGTCCCGCCCGGTTAGATCCACGAGATCTTTTGATTGCTTTTCGTCTTGAACACAGTTCGCCCTCCCCCTCATCTGGCCGTACACCCTCGCCAAGGCGTATTCTTTTTTTTCTTTCTCTCCGTTTCGGGTTCTCTCTCATTTCACTCTTTTTTTTTTTTTTTTGGCATATTTGTTTCATCGAATCCCGTCGAATCTGGGTTATACGCCCGCCACGAGTTCGATAACCCGCACGCGCCGGCCAGTAAAATACTCGTATTTTTTCCCATCAATATCTACCCTCCCGCGCGTTTAGTACCTACAGGTATTATATAATGCAATATATAATATATCTATACAGTGTAACGTTGGGATCGAATCAATCTCGGCGCATATAATACAATATGTTCCAATAAGTAAAAGCTGCTCTTTTTCGACATTATCCGGGGTAAATCTTTTAAATACATATATTATATTTTATTCCACCACCATTTCCACCGCAAATTCTATACGTTTTTCATTGAAAACGAAGCTTTGAAAACTTTACGCAGTAACGAGTTTATTATATTGCTGCGAACGAGTAACTAAAGGCCATATTCAAAGTGATTATGTTATAATATTGTGTAGTATTAGTATATATTACTCAAAAAAAGTTATAGTAATATCAAGCTTTTAATTTTTTAATTTTAAATCAACATTGTTTACCAATAAATTCTTTGATAGTAATTTCTGTAACATTTTAAAAACAAATTATTTTTAATGCCTCGACAAGATGGACTTATTGGTACTCTATGCAAATTAATCCGATTCAAGCTATACTTATACGGCCAAGTTATTGTTTTCTTACCGAATATTTTGGGTATGGGAAATTAGTTATTACACACGTTGCATCATATATCTACCTATGTTTGGCCGCGATTATTTAAGAGAAGGAGGTAGAAAAGGAAAAGGAGAAAAAGCCTATAGATATTAAATTGGTAACGGACCGATACGCTTCAACAAGATAGGACGGTCGGTCGGCCGATGCTGTTGCGTAAATATATTATGTTTCAAAGGACGCGATACTGTGTGCTAGTGTGTGTGCACGTACGACAACTACGACGACGACGTATATAAGTGAACGGTTTCCGTTTTGTCCATTCAAGTGCGATAACGCACGCCGACCCTTTTCCGCCAATTGCCTCGCCGCCGCCGTACCAGAAAGGATACAAG
Organism: Sitobion miscanthi; assembly: GCA_008086715.1. Classification (NCBI taxonomy): domain Eukaryota; kingdom Metazoa; phylum Arthropoda; class Insecta; order Hemiptera; family Aphididae; genus Sitobion; species Sitobion miscanthi. Next base: position 5,713,318 of record CM017802.1, on the reverse strand, counting down.
GATACTGTATATATATAATTATAAGCTGACACACACACACACACACACGCGTGTAAGTCGACGACTGTGCCCGTACGCTCGATCAGACCCTCGTTCGACGGTCCAGCGATTTGTAGTTAAGTCGATTTTCGGAAGAGGAGTGGAACTATTCGCCCGTGTACCACGCGATGTCAGTCGCATTTACAAACGTAACGTTTCCCATTTTATCCCATTTAACTCGGGGAATTACGCATGAAATACAATATAATAGGTAGAACGGTATAGGTATGTATAAATATTTTTTTATTGACTTTTTTTAATGGTTATTAATTGTTAACTACAAAATTACTTTTCTGTCTATAATTAAACGCGGTACCATAATAGTATATTATACCAAGTTAAACAATTATTAATAACCACATGAATTACAAAAATAGTACTCTATTTTTTTTATTATTCTAAATTATTTAAGCATTATTAGCATAACTATAATATATTATATAGATATCCTCCATAATATAATACTAAATACGGTATCAATTTTTAAAAATAATTCATGATAAGTTTGAGGATAAATTTTTACTGTGGGAACTGCTGTCAGAGGAGAAAATTGCTTAACTATAATAATTATGCTGGACAACGTTCGAGTTAAAATTTAAAAATTGCATAGAATATACAATTCTTCGATCGCATTTTATAATAATAATATTCTTAAACTACGAATGAATGTATAACGTATTGTTTGATTTACTAATAGTAAATCCATACTAAATAATTGTATTACTTGTTTTTAAATAATACCTATAGGTAAGTAGGTAACAATCAAAATTGGTTGAATAATCAGGAATAGAATTTGTCGACAAGTTGCAAAAAACCCTAAGAAGAATTTATCGTATATACGATATGGTGGCTCTTTGGGTAGGTTTTACTATATAATCAATTGATATATTATAGCTTCTCATCTAAATCTGGTTTCACTACAACTTACGCGTTTGTATCTATATCAAGTATGGAAAATATTTCGTCGTCCTCCGTTCTTGGACTTTTGAGTATATTTCAGAACATCTTAGCAGGTTGTACGATTGTATGTGTGCATTGTACAGTTTAAATTTTCTTTATATAAATATATATGTTTGCTATGAATTTTGAACGCTATGCTTAGAATTTAAATTTAAGCGTTAATCGTAGGCACACACATTTGAACGGATCTACAGAGGTATTTCAATAGCCAATAACTTTACACTGGTGTCGACGGCGACTCGGCACTTTGTTCAATATAACTTAATCATATAAAACAACTAGTTTGTATTATTTTGTTCACTAGCTGTTGTAGTCCAATAACTTTTAATTTAAGTCAGTGTTTTTTTGTTTTACACGCAATACACCTATACACCACACATCCGTTTTGCACGATACACAATATATCAAGTAAATTGCACTATTTGCGCTGCGTTGTATGCATATTATAATAATATAGTCACGCGTATTGTCCTGGAAACGCGAAACGTAAAGAAAAATTGTAAGTAATGCGGCCCTTTGCGTCTTGACGTGCGTGTCGTACAACATTATATTACATATAATATTATGTCACATATGCAAACCATATTGTTTATTATAATAACGCGAAGAGCTTGTCCGTTTTCTCGTATTATTATATTTTCCGTCCCGCAGGACACGTGAAACTCCTTTTTTTAGCACCAAACCGCGCATACCGTGCATAATATTACGTAAGTGCAGCAGTATAGTTGTAGGTATAATCATATTAAAATAGATAGGTAAGTATTATTATTACAGTTGTTGTAATAGTTTTCGTTTAGTATGCGCATCTCCTTCACCTCCGGCCAATGTCGTCATAGTTCTTCGCTTCTGGTTGGTTGATTTTTGTCTATGTAACAAAATACGTAGGTATGTATATGATTGATAGCCAATAAGAAGTGGAGAACTATGATATAGGTGAAGTAAATAGCGAGGGGTGCGTATCAAAAAACTATGATAATACCTATCTATTTTATCGTGGGTATAATGTCATAATTTCTTTAGAGTTCAATATATTAAGTACATTTGTTTTGTGAAATGAAAACGATTTTGTATTTTTTTTTTTTTAACAACGATTATGTCTTCATAGTTTAAATATTGAGGTAGTAATAATAATGTAGGTTATATTGGTATGATGTTATTATTTGTTCGGTTTCGGTACTCGACACCGAAGCAATTATAATGATAATTTGCCGCCGCACTGCAACTGCGGCTGCTGTAGATGACAATCGCAACTGCAGTGGTCTATATATACGTACGCTGTAGACGGCGCTCGTTAAAACCGGAAACCGGAAAGCGTATAAGCGATGGGGATTCGGTCGCGTATATATTATTATTACTATTATTGCAGTTCGATGGAAATCCTATAATGAACCACACAGTATATACGTATAGACGCTACAACAACAGCAACAACCGATATACCACCCGCTCGCCATCCCTCGGCGAACAATCGCTTTAGAGGAGATGAACTGCAACACAAAATTTTATATAAAAAACATGATTTATAATATAGGCACATCGTACTATCACAGTGAAATTCGTTGAGCTCTGCGCCACGTTTGCACTGGATCCTTAAGCCGACGGTGTCCACCGCCAAGTCTTTCGTCGGTATAACGGCTTATAATGGTATTTTATAGACCACCGTAAGTTCTGCCTTAAATTTATATTTTTCTTGGCTCGACGCGTCGGTGACGAGAGGGCCAATGGGCGTTGTCGATACTATGAGGAATTTTATTCGTAAACGTGTTAAAAACCAATAGTGCAGTCGAACTATCATGCATTTCTATCCGACAACCGTTTGATGTAATTAATTGCTGCTATTACATTATATGTTCATCGGATACGGGAAACAATACAATGGTATTATACCTAATATAGAACGCGTTCGAAACCAAACATTTATTTGTAGAATATATAAAAAAAAGAAAGTAATTTTGTAGCAGAATGTTTCGGGATATAATTCGCATACCCCTACTACTTTTTAGTCGATTTAATATACTATTATTGTACTACAATATTTATTAAGTATAAACTATAAAGTATGTCAGAATATTATTTAGACAATTCAGAATATATTATTATAATAAATTATCATTATAATTAAATAAAATATAACTTAAATATGTACAAAAACATGTTACATATATAAATTTGTGGTAAAAAGTTAGAAGCTGATATCTGCAGCAAAAAGTTCGATTTTGGGGTTTTGTATGATATCTTTTATTTGAGATAAATGTATTATCGTGTCAAAATATGGTATCTCTAGGTACAATATTCATTGTTTAATGAGTAATACAACATTTTATCAATATACTTTATCTACATGGATCACGCTATTGTGATATATCAGTTAAAAACTTTGTGGAGGGGTTTTTTTTGTGACTAAATATGATAAGTTGAATCTAAACAATTAGTTATCATGATAATTATTATATTGGCATCAATTGGAAAATTCATATAATATATTTTGCCACTTTTATTTTTTCATTTATACAGTAATATAATAATTGTACAAATGCGATCATATTCCATTATTATTATTATCAATAATATTAATATTATACTTCTTTATTAAAATGATAAATACAACTAATATAATATGTTATTTTGTATTTGCAGGAAAATATATATGCGATATCTGCATTAAGTTTTTTTTATTTAATTATTAATTTATCAATTATTATTGTCTATAATATATTTTATGGGCATAATATATTACTAAAAATAATGTTAAACTTGCAATGGGTAAAAAAAACATAATTTTTCTAAAACTGCAAACTGAAACTCACATTTAGTTACTTTTGATTTATAAAAAAAAAATTTAAATCACTTTTACTGAAAAATTAAATTTCGCAGATATCAGCCTGGCTCTTACTACAGACATTATTGTAGTAATTTTATAGGTAAGTATCTAACCTACATAATAAATTCTTAACTTAATAATCCAAAATCTTCATATGTAGGTACTTTACTATTGATTTTTTATTTAAATTTTTATGCCAGAGATCCTCCAGTATTAAAATAGTAACTAATAAAAATGTATTTTTTTCCATTTGAAAAACCTTCTTGCTTCTTGCTTCCTATAACAATACTACTTTATACATATTATATTCTTTTGTTTATGTAAGACTTGATAACCGTATTATAGTACCAACGAGGGCACAGAATCAGACGGTTAAATGTTATTAAATATTATGTTAATATTCATAATTAAGCTATAAGAAGAATGGTCTTACATCGGTTAATGCATAAAAATAAAATATATTAAATCTTAGAAGTATTTTTGAACGACATACAAACAGCATGAATTCAAAAAAATAGAAATTACCATGCACTTTTACAATTATAAATATATTACAAGAAATAAAAAAGTACATTATATTTTACTTAAATGACCTTACAGATACTTAAATGGTGAAAACAAAATGAAAATGGTCAAAAAGTAGAATGTCTTGAATAAAACCATTGAGTACCTTCATTATTTGGGAAAAAAATGGAATATTTTGCTGAAATATTTTTAGAAAATCACCGAAAAATGGATTATCACTGTGCCTGAATGATAGACAAGACGTATAATACGACGAACTTAAATTAAAGTCGGTCGGTCGGTCAATGCAGGAGCTTAATATATTGATCGGTAATTGCTATAATATTGGAGCGGTCATATTATTGATCTTTCGACTTAACTATATATACCTATATATTTTCGTTAAAAATCTGTAAATAAGCCGCTATTAAGTTGGGTTGCTGCTGTACTGCGTAAAACATTAGTCCCCTATCTCATACGCAGTCGAAAAATAAGTGGCCCGGACCAAAATTGTGGGTATTATAGTGTTATATACGCTCGCGCGCTTACACACACACACATTATGATATATATATATATATAAATTAAATCTGATATGTTGCCTTTTATTCTTTTTTATCTATTTGGTTAGTTCTTGCGAAAGTTAAATCGAGCCAGCGGGCAAAGAAGGATTATAAGCCGTATGTGAAGTGATGACTACCGTGCGGGCTTAGCCCGGTCTGGTATATATTATATAGTTTTAAAGTATATATTCGCAACTTTTCTCCAAAAGTTTACAAAAGAATGAAGTCGGGCTCGATTCCTCGACATTTTAGAAAATGCACAGGCCATATGCCACCAACATGCACATGGTATATACTATAATAATACACCCGCTTAAATCGTAGGTACCATCGTGATTCGTAGATAATAAATGAATTATTCAATACTATACATACAAATTCTGTTCCTATAATATAATATTATAATTTATAATTATTGCCTATAACAACCCGTCTGGTAGTATTTATCTAAGTATTTCAACATTATATTTTCATTGAATAGGAGTATGAAACGGTGTCTCTATTATAGTATTGCTAACTAATGAGGGATATAGCAGACACTTTACTTTGTTATTACTTTTTTATTGTAAGGAAAATACATTTTTTTTTAAACTTTTCAATTATTCATGTATTCAATGATTAAATATACAGTATTATTATTATCTATTATAGGAAATTTTTTTTTTCCATAAATACAATATTTTAAGTGTCTAAGTTAATGCAGTGATCCAGTGGCGTAATATTATTGTTGGGGAAGGAGGGTATCAATCCCCTCACCAATGTGTTAATAGACAAAAATCTTTGGCATTTCTAAAATAAAGAAAGATTACAATACATTTAACATTCATTAAATAATAATATGTTTTTCCTTAAATTATTGCATATAACTATATAAGTACTTAGTACATGTATTTTACGTTTCTATTATTTATATAAGATTTTTTTTTCAAACAAATTATTATATCACCTTTTTTAATGAACTCTCGTGCGTACTTAATCTTATTTAACGATATGGGTAACTACGATTTGTTTCTAAGCCATAAAATGAGTTTTAAGACTTGTTTAAAAATAAACATTTAGGTTATGGATTAGATTTTGGTGAATAAATTATTTCTTTCTACCCCCAAGTTTTTTACCCAGTTACGCCACTGCAGTGATTAAAAAAACTCGTAAAAATATTTAACGACTTGACTCGCTCTTTTAGGCTTATACATTTTTAATCATTGAGGTCGTTAATTTATTAACCATTTTAGGAGCTATCTGGGCTTAGTATATAACTAAATAACGTTATCTGTGACTGGCAACAATGCGGTGCGACCGATTTCTAGTGTTCAGAAATTAGTGATAGTGATATTTCAAGGAAATATAAACACTGATTAATACACGATATTTTGTTCATTGATCGATATTGGTTTTGCGTAAGGATGTGAAAACAATAATTATTTAAAGCTCAGGCCATTCGTAAGCAACACGTAAATAAATGAGATATATTTCCATTTAAAAAAAATAAAACAATTTTTTGATCAATAAGAACTTTTTTCCAACGGAGAAAATCCATTCATCATACTCTAATAAAATTATATTATTAAAAATAGATTTTTTACATAATGAGTTTTATTTACAATATTGTTTTAATATATATCTTCGATAACTAGGCATCTTATTAAATTTGGGTTTCAGAATATACAAATATTACAAATACAACTTGAGTTTGCGAATATTTGTTGTGATAAGAACAATAATATCATATAGTTCATGTAAATTACTGTTGAATTCAATAGCCACAGACTTTGCGCTCTGCTGTGACTATGCCTATAAACACCTATCGTATATTATTGTGTATAATATCGTCATATTGTATTATATTATTGTTGGTATATAGTATTAACAGGGAGGAAGCTGGAGAGGGCGCGATCGTAATTAAATTCTCTCGAGCAATGAAACGTAGGTAGTCGCTTACGACGATAATAATAATATATTATATGTATTATATTATTATAGCGTTTCACCGAGCAGAGATTTTCTCGAGTTGTATACAATATTATGCGCGAGTATATTATTATTATTATTATGATTCGTAAAATCATATCAGCTTCTGAGTTCCCATCACAGCCATCCTCCACAGTGCCGACCCTGTTCTTAATCCGAATACTATAATATAATAATAGGATTTGACGAGCTACATTATTGTTGTATAGGTAAACATAATAATATTATATAGGTTTATGCATCGTGTGTACCCAATGCCGTTCACCCGGAATATCATGTGAGCCCGGGTCGTCTTAGTGGCAAGTAAGTTTCCATTAAGACGACCTAAGTATAAACCTACATCGAAGAACGACTAGTTTTTAGTACCTAGCCAATAGTGGTAAAATAACTTAAATATTTAATATTCGCAAATTTAAAATAATTTAATTTTTGTTACCACAGTCGTGATAGTAATATTGTTACTAAACATAATATAAAATATATACAATATTTGATAAAATTATTTGTATATAGGTAGGTAATAATGCATTGTATAATCCGTAGCTGTTCGTAATATTCTAATAGGGTAATATGTATATTCACCGACGAGCAGTTAGAGTAATCTTGGACGGTTTGTGACTTCGTTTTCTAGCGGAAAATCTATCGAAAGCATTCGTCGACGGTAAACGATTTTTAACGCGTTAAATTTTGCCAGCGACACGCGTCGTCGTAATTCCTACGTTCGGCGTAATTTGCATATTTTCTTACTATAATACAATGAACGCGCCAAATCGATTTTCTGAAATTGGTTTCGACCGTATTATGATTTCGGTTGATCGAACACGACGGCTGCTATATCCCGTGTGTCAGCCCTATCGACGACAGAAGAATCGTGTCAATTTGGCAGAAAATTCTATTACCGATAATACATAATATATTACACTCTCGTCGCTGCTGCCTTTCCATCCGGCAATTACATACGTCATCCGTACTATTTGCACGTAATGTCGTTCTCTAGCAGGTGCGACCCATCTCTACATTTAGTACCCAATGATTTTTTAATGTATTAAAAAGTATTTCTGACACATGAGTTCAACCAGGATTATATTATTATTGTAATATTGTCTTCGACGTCAGGTTGTACTCTTCAAACGATATTCTGTAAGTAGGGTGTCGTAATATATTTTATTATATCGAATATTTTTTTATACTATGATAATATCAAGTCATAGGCGCAATTTAAATAATATTGGAAATTCAGTGATCATTAATTTGTTGGTTTTTTATTGTCACTTTCAAATATTTGTGATTAGAATAAAAATTTAAAAGTGTAAAAATATTCATATAAAATAAAGTGATCGTTATTAAAACATTATAATTCAAAATTGTAATTGTACTTTGTGCTGTAACAACGAATAAAAAAAAAAATAGTACTGTTTTGAAATGTATTTCTAGGTATTTTTTCCCAGATTTCAGATATAACGAAGTAGTTGGGTATAATATTATATTCCAAAACAATGTCATTTACATTGTTTTAATATTTATTTTGTGAATTCGTTATTGAACACCTTTATATATTACCCGCATAATACAATATTTTCACAAAAATTAACGTTATATACCTTCCATAAAATATTACGAGCACATATATATGTGTCATTATAATAAATGTATATTTTTGTTTCGAAGCAATTGTCCAATCTGTTCAATTGAATGATTTATAATTTGATAACCCTTAGAAAACATTATAAACTACAAACGTACAACATTACAATAATAATATAAAATGTTTCCATTATTTATATTTAATCTCTTTACATAATATTATTTCCTATCTACTGTTACAAAAGTAGTTCCCTATTTGTGCACACGAGCGCGTTGTATTATATAATATTATTATATGTGTTTCGGCCATGGAAGATGATAATATTATCGTTATTTACCCTTAAGGTCACTATATTATAATATATTATAGTTATATACTTATATGGTATCCTTAATCATGACTAAAACCGATATACCATATTTATATTGGCGTCACACGCAACTTAAAAGCTTCGAAAAAAAGAATAAAATAGTTTTTTTCACCCAGAGCCCCAAACTCTCACAAATCATTTGGGTTCGAATATTTTATTTTTTTTGTAATAATTTTTTTGGATAGGTACCGGGTGGATACATTATAATCGTAGCAGCAGTATATAAACCTACACGTTATCCATTTGCAGGATAATGTCATATATTATTATTGCTATCTATATATTATCATGGTGAGGTTCGGTGAACCAAAACCATATTTACTAAAGTAGAATCTTTTAATACACGCCGGAGAGTATAGGGTCTTCATCTCGTAGTCTTCGGCACATTGTCGACAGTCCGAAAATTCGGCTTTTTTTCCGGTTGATAGGTATTTGGGTTTTAATCAAAAACACTAAATTGGTTTTGATATTTACACAACAGGTAGGTTTTTACCTACATCAGCTGTATACTACAATTGCAACGGACGAGTTGACTGGGTTTACCTCGCCGCCAATAACTATTTGACGTGTAATCACTGCAGTCCACCGAACTGTCCAAAAGTTTATTAATCGATTTGAAGAGAAGATGGACATCGCCAATAATTACATTTGGTTCGCAATCGATTTAAAATATAATGAAACACTGACCAAAATAATAATGGAAACGTTAAATACCAAATTTTCGGTATTTGGATTGGAAACGCCCAATTTTACATAAAAAATGTCACAAGATAATGGATATACATGTTTTTCAATTAGTTTTACACTTATTATACTCGAATAATATTTACAAATAATAACATTTTGATAACCAAAATAATCAAATTATTATTTCTCAGAAGATATTATGACGGTAACTATCATTATCATGGACCTAAATATGCCGTTAGTGTGAGACACGATTCCGCCCATTTTATCTTTTTACCTGCAAAAAACGCAACACGATTGCGCTCAATGAAATATAGGTGTTGTCCTTTGAATAATATAATAATACACTATTTATAATTTTTTTTTTAAAAATCATCTACAATTTGTAGTAAAGAAGATTGGTTCACATATGAAAATAATATGTTTGTATCACCAGAGGACACCTCTTCTTAGAAGATATGAAATCTAAATATTTGAAAATATGGACTTTAAGTGCACATACAAATTCCAAAATTCAGAATTTGAATAAATTTATTAGTAAAGGAAAAAATGGGGAGTGAGCATGCTTGGTGAATCTATGTATAGTTTACAGTACCTATATAGTATATTATGGCATGTTATTACAAGTTCGATATTAATTTAGTATATACTTACCTAATATAAAATATATTATATACTGCTAAGAAGGGAATCAAATACATGACAGATTAAATGCAAACACAAATATATTGGATAATTTTAAACTTAGAAAACCGGAGATCAGCTATTTAGTAAAAATGTATTAAAAAAATTAGACCAAAGAAAATTACGTTTTTTTAATTAAAAATAAAATCTGTACCGCAAATATAATTATACGAAAAAAAAAATGTATACATTTTGATTCATCTCTTTTATACACTCACACACACAGGAATCAAATTGGTTTTCAAACTCTAGGCGAAATCGAGTTACGTAAAAAATAATCAAACTCGTTTTAATTAAAATCAGAGTACCTATATTTTAGAAAATACAGCACCTGGAATTTTCGTGATTGGAATTGTTTAAATAATATAATTATAGTTTATATTTGTGGAAATGTTCACTAATACTCGCCAAAGAATACTACACATTATAATATGTTATTTTATCTTAAATGTACCTATACCTATATAGTATAATATTTTCTACTGCAGTAAATCTCTAATTTCTACGTATTGTATACCATTGTTTACGAGCTGTATTAATGTATATCTATTATATAAGTACGCCAGCCACTATATTATGTATATAAATCCAAAACGGGTAATCATGTGAAATTTTTAAAAGTCTTACGTTTTGAGACCAGTAGGTATACCCCTCTAAGCCACCATTTTGAACACATGAGTTACGCTTAATGGGTGTGAGTGAAAAGTTCGTAAGACAAAAGTAAGATATGTGCCTACAGCAATTTGAGACACTGTAACAATGACCTGGCAACCATTACTTATACAAACAAAATATATCGTTGGTGGCCAATTTTTTACGTACAGATATAGTGACAGTAATTTTTTCTTCGAAAAATCAACTTGATTAAAATGAAACGATCTCACAAGCAATCAATTTTTAGTTGAAATTCACATATAGTTTGCATGTTAGCTTTATTAACATAGTTCATAAATATTAGTTGACATATTCGTTTTCAAAATTATGTTATATGCTATGACTTAAAATATCTTACCAAAAATTGAAAAAATATGTATATTGAAAATATGAGTTAACGTCCATTAAAATTATATTTTATAATTTAACAATATGCCTACCGACTGTGTATTATATTTTATGGGATATTAACTAAAAGTAATTTTTTATTTTATGCTTTAGAAACATTACCTATTATGGGAAAAACATTTTATAACAGCCGATGGACGACATAGTAGTATACATTTATTGTTAGAATATTATACTAAATTCAGAACAAATATTTTGCGATATATTACATCATTACATGGCTATTTTATAGATTAAAATAGTCACAGTATAGGTACCTATATTTTAGAATATTAGCTGATAATTTCCAAGACCAAAACACTGAATTCAAAATTATTTAAATTACGTGTCTCTAAGAGCTATTAAAAAAGATTTTAAATTTTTTATTTAAAAAGACTTGTGGTTAGTATTTATAAACACACACTACACTGCAGTATTCGTCACAGGCAAAGACGCATAGTCATAGTGTTATAGTTGACTATTTGACTTACATTGCGTATTTTGTATGCAACAGTGGTTCATCGGTGTGTTTGGCCAGGTTTGGTTACTATTTAAATAATTACTACCGTGACATAGTAAAATATTTAGTACTTAAGAGACACCTGACATACGGAGAATGCAATATATAATAATGAAATAATATAGTATCGATGGTAATTTTTAATTTGACTATTACAGTGTTAGACTTAAATAATAATTGTTTTTAAGCTCCCAGTTATAATCAATTTATCATAATATTTTTTAATTAATTATAACAATATATTATGAGTTTATTTATAACGTTATAGTTAAGTTTTTATAAAACTCTTTTCGACGCATACCTATTATACAATATTTACGTAGGTGCCTATTAATAATTGAATTTATTATTTTGTTAATTTTACACGTATTCAATCTAAAATCAAAATATACATTTATGTAAATTATCTTGCTGTTACAAGAGTCTCAACTGAAGAAGTAAAATATTATTTCCAAGGTAGGTAACAAAAAAAGAGTAATATTTTTAATTATTGAAAATGTTATTCACCTTTATTATAATTGATATACTGAGCTAGATACTGAGCATGACGTGACTATGAGACATGTTTATTTTTTGATATTATTTTCAACAATTAGTTATGCTGTTATTATAATGTAAATGGTAATAATATCAGCTTTCATACAATGGTGTGTTTATTTAGCCATTATATTTTCATCAATGAGTCTCGATGTCGTTGACAAAGGACAGCCAAAAGCAGTGTTACAAAGCGATTGCATTCCTATAACATCATAGACGTAATATTAATTTAAATGAATACTACAGTTAGGTACCAATTAACCACAATACGTGGTTACATATTAGCCTCCTAAAAATGGATTTAAAAAGGCTCGGGGATGATATAAAATCACTACTGAAAAAAAAGTATTTAAATATAATACGTAAACGTATTCAATTTTAAAGTTTGTAAAGCACACTGTGTTTAGAAAATAGTAATACAAAAAAAGGTGACAAAACTGAACGTCTGTACAAAAATGATAACAAAATTCGATTATCTTAAATAGCATACGAATTTAAAATACTCCGCACGTCTATATCACACATACATACACAATAACAGTAACTTATATGTATATATATATATAATATATATAACGTACCTAACGCATATGTAAAGTACGTATTTACGTACCAGCTTTAAATATTCATTTTCGACTCAAAACTTGTTATCTGATGTTATTGAAAGTTTGTAGGATAATATTAGTCAGCATGTCGTACGAGTCAAAGTACCGACACACAACTACTATCATATTATGTACCATAATAACTAAAAAAACAATACAATATATTATTATTTAATAATGTATATGGATAGACGATTCTCTACAGTTACGCGTGTCCTATAAATAATTATATTAGTAGCCTACTGCGGCGGAATAATATTATTTTCATTTCGGATTCGGTCAAGTCCATCGTGAATACTTCAACCACCGCGTCGAACCATAAGTTCACGAACTTTTCTTTTTTACTACAATATAATTTCTTGCCACTCGAGTGAAACATAATATTATACATTTGTTATTTTAACGGAACGTTGAGAACATAACGAGGCGATGTGTCTCGCGCCCACTCAGTGGTTTTCAGATTTTTATTTATAATATTATTATTTTATTTCTCGATGTTAGCGTGAAAGGCCGGTTTCCATAGTTCCCGGACAATATCAAAACACTGCAATGAATAGCGTATTATATGAACAGGTTACAGGGTGTTTCAAAGTTTCTTGTACAACATTCGAGAATGATTTCTTGTTTGCGTGTGGAATTGAAAACCTTTTTTATTCGTGTTTTGGGATTTTTGGAGAGTACCTACACTTGCGATAGATTTTTCAATATTTCATTCAATTGTCTATTCTAATATTATAAACACCATAACAATTGTCGAAGATTTTAGGCATGCCAGCGCGTTTTAGGCCCGTGTTCAGAAAACCTCAAACATCTATTGCAAGTGCGGAAGTGCCCTTTAAGTAACACATTTTATAAACGAAAAATGAATTTTCCGATTACACTCACTAACGCGGGATAGTTCTTAAGGTTTGTATGGGGGACCTGTTCACACCTTGTATAATGCTGACCATGTTGGTCGAACACAATATTATTATTTACTATTTAGGCATATTAGTAGGTTGTGTGCCGCATGGTATCTACTGACGTCTGACAAAACTGACCGACACGTTTGCCGTATATGCGTAGTTCGTTTGGTCAATAGATTATTAGTACTTTTCCCGGAAAACTACCTTAAATCAATAATAATTATTTGATCGTGCCAAAAGATAATAATATACTTAAACTAGTCTTTGTGTATACTCAATTTTGAGTGAAATTAAAATTAAAATATAAAAAAAAAAACAATTTTGAAACAAAACAAAACGGATGTGCCACAAATGTCACCATTTTTCGAATTCGTTATTTTTTTTTTACAACTGAAAAATCAAAATAATATACCTCTACGGTGCAACAGACTTTTTTACGTTTTCGACCATTTTGATTTTTTTTAACTGTTCAGAATAATGTTTTTTTTTTTTTTTTAAAAAAGGGGGTTGGTAGAAAATAAAAGTTCACTTATTTAATGAATATGCGTTCAGATCCAAATAAATCACTTCAGAAACAATGTATAGCATATACAGATAATTTAATTTCAGCACAGAATATCGTTTCAAATTTTTTTTGTTCTTAACATAATGATAAGCATGGCACTTTATATAATTACCCTAATAAGTAATAACTAAAAAAGTAATAGCTGAGTTGAATTTTACTATGGTCTTGAAATATAATATAACCAAGTATAGTTTTTGTTGATTTATACAATGGTACATGTTTAAACATAACTGTGTAAAGATTATTTTATGCCCAAAAAATAAAATATTTTTGAAAAATAATTAATATTCTAGAAAAAGTCGGCGTTAAAAAATCTGTAATTACAATAGTATTGAGATAAATCAATTTTATTTTTATAACTTACGTTAATTAAACAATATAAAAAAAATATCTTAGCTTGATGAAACATGTTAAAATTTTGAATAACGAGCATAATATGATGCGTTATATAAGTAAATTGTGCAAATAATAATATAATTAAATCCTATCAAAATTAAACTCAAATATGTACGAAATGAATGTAACTCATGGATTTCAATAATCATTTAAGATATACTTTTTCACAGATAAATGGTTCATTTTAATAATAATATATAATAATTGATATAATATCTACAAGTTATTTGCCTATACTTACAGCTATATCGTATTAAATAATATATATTATTCGCTATTTTTGATAAAGCAAGGCACTAAAAATTCGGAAAACTTACACTTAAATTACTATTTAATTCCATCGTCGCCGACTGCCGATCCCATAATAAAATATACAAACATATTAAAATGTTTGTATTTTAAGTATCGCCAGACTTGCTAAATCGTTATAACTTTACGACTTTTGGTCTGCACCACCGATTCCGCGTCCACCGTAGTGTTACTCCTCCCTCACCAACCGTCGGCCCACATCCGAGATCGGCACTGCAGCACTCCGCGAAACCAAATTTGCATATAAATATATTATATTGTTATTATATCCGTATACACTGCTGAGACAGCTGCACCTGGTCCGTGTGGGATAACTTTTTGTCCAACCCGATGGAGAAAATTCGACGCGTATATTGTGTAATATGAAAATTCCGTCTATATAGGAGAGTGTATTATATTATACTTTCTCGGATTACCTGAAAACTTTCCGGTCAAGTTTTCGCCAGCGCCTCGCTAAACGAGTCTTCCACGTGACGGCTTTTAGTGTGTATCGTATTATACTAATAATATTATATAATTACGCACACAGATTCTGGTGCTAAGTGAGAAAATCGTTAAAATGTCGAATCGTTTTACAAATTACAATATTAGAATGGAAAAACTGTGACCAATGCAAATATGAATTAAAATGTATGAAATGATTTAATGATTTCATCCACGTCGTTATGATTTATTTTAAAGGTAATTTCTTGTCGTGGAAAAAAATTTAACAAATATTAAAGCTTATTTTATTGATTTAATCTGTATCGATTTGGCAGTTACTAGATACCTACTATAATTATACATAAAACATTTGAATTTAAAATTAAATTAAATTCAAATGTTTTATGTATAATTAGTAACTTATCAACTGCCAAACCGATACGTACCTATATTTTAACGCAATTGCCTCACTAATGTTATTAAAGATGAGTGGAGGAGATCTCAATCATATTTTTCAACAAGGCTTATAAATTAATATAAAACAGACTGTTATAAATTATAATGGTCCAATAATAAGTTTACAATATCAATATTTTCAAAAACATAGTATATGCTTTACAATACTATCACAATAGTTACCTATCATTACTGTAATTCTTGCAATAATAGTTAAAATCGTATTATAGAAACATATAGTTTTGTATATTTCGTTTATTTTTTTGTTAATGAATTCGAAGTTATAAACAAGGCGAAGCAGGAACATCGCCATTAATGAAAATAAAATAAAAATTATCCATTGACGTTTACATCGTTCGGAATTAAAACGACGCTGCAGTTTAATATTATTATTGTTTTTACGGTCTATGGGTTATTCCATGACGATAGAAATAATACGCGAATATGCCACATGCTGGCCGGAAAAGATAACACTATTATACTGACCGGACGAAAAGGGTCTCCTAATCCAACATAATATATGCGTGACAGTGGACGTCCTCCGGGTTTGCCTTTAGTTATGTAGTGTTACTGCCGTGATGGTAGTCGTCATTATATTATACACATTGTATTATTTGAGTGACGGACGGTCATTGTTATATTATAATACATTTTATAACATTGTATAATAATAATTCATGTCATATGCTCCAAATAACAAAAACAAATTACAATTTTAAATTTTTTCAAATTTAAACTTTCTTCTACGAATTGATTACGACTAATCCTATACAACGAAATTATAGGTTTGAGTTTGGAAGGTTTGCAGTATGGTATTATATTACATGGTTCACGTGGGACCTTTTCATTCGTTTTGAGATGCTGCCGAAGTAAGGAGTGATTTACTGTTTTAGAATGTTTCATTTTGTTACGGGTTATAAGTCTAATGGTAATTTACGGAGAGGCCGAGGAACTTCCCCAACCCCACAAACACGTTCTGTCTTATTCATGATTTATTCGTATAACACACACTTATATACCATATCGTTTGGGACGTATAATTAGAATTTGGTTCTAGGAACCTAACTTTTTCACGCTTACACATCACAATGTATACATTTATAAAAAAAATGTTTAACAAAACTACATCATACATATAAATAAAAACAAAGGTTTTTAAATAACTTCTATTCCTAATCTAATATAGAAGGGGATTGTGACGCCCTTAATTCACACTGCTGAATTAACGCACCACTACTGAACGTGATTGAAAATAACGATGAAATACATTATGTGCGATCATTTAATTATAATTCATAGAACGTTCAATTTAAATTTGGGTACCACGCTGGTAACATATTTTTCGAACGTTTCTAGTAAAACGAAACAATGACTGTCATCGGTTAGGTTATAAGGTGATTCCAGACATTTGATCAAAATAAATGTGCTGATTTGCTATAATTTAATTAATTTTGTATTTAGTCTTAGTTCGGTGAATATTCGTATTATTACTTATAGTTTGGATAAATTTCAGGACCATCGCACGTGCTGGGCCACTTATTTGGGTGTCGTTAGTCCGGTTTTGACCCTTCGGCCCCATCAATTTGTATGATATAATGTAGATTACTAGTATAATCATATAATATAGTATTATTTCTATTGATAAGACAGAGCGCTGTAGAAAATGGCACACCTTTTTAACATGAATAGATTCTATTTATTCTAATAGAATAATTCGTGTGGGAATATATGAATTATTTAAAAAGTTGTATTATTTAAAGTCATTAATTAGAACAAAATATTAACTCTAAAGAGCAAAAAAATGGAAAGGAAACGTCTTCAATAAATTTGAGAACCCAAAATTCTTTTCAACCAAATACGTAAAAAACATAAACGAAAAAATTAGATAAACACTCACCAAATGTAATAATATATACCTCAAAACAATAAATAAAAATAAAATATATTATAACAGATGCATATAACTATATAAGTAATACTAACTTTCCGTAGTAATACTAGGACAGGTATTGATGATTTGTGTATCATTTCCAACATACCGTAGAACTATGTGAATAGATTCATTCAATAAATAGATTAAAATGATCAATATGTTTTGTTGAATAAATTACTCCAAAATAACTAAATTCGTTATATTTTTTTTATAAATATCAAATTAAATCAAAATTTGATTTCAAAATATTCAAACACATTTAATATGGCTAAACTGTTTTAAATATACTTTTAATAACTACTAAGAACTTTTTATTGAATTTTACAAATTTTTTTATATAAAATAAATAATAACATTTTGAACATTTTGACAAATTTCTTCAAAATTTAAAATTAAAACTCTTGTAAAAAAAAAGTGGTGAATGAATTTCTGATATTTTTTAACTACTGCAACAATAACTGATGGTGAACTATGTATTAAATTTTCAAGGTTAACCGATTTTACCAATATAACTTAAAAAAATAAATAAAATTGTACACGGTATGCAATTTGGACAACCCATTCTTAACAGATAACATGCAATTTAGATGCAGTCTTGATGACATATTCGAATACTTTGGTCAACAACTTCCGTCTGTCATTCCTCCAGAAACTAGAACTGTACAAATTAATTTAAAACAAAGTATTGTTCATTTATCATTATCATTTAATTTATTTATCTATCTGTGAATTTATTTTGAAAATTTCATCTACACTAAAAAATAAAAACCTAAAAATATATTATAACAGATGTAGCAATTCCCAATGGCCACAAAGCCAAGGGTTTTAATAAAAAAAAAAAATGAAATACAAGAAGTAAGATTAACATTAAAATAACTAGTGATTCTTATTGCAATATAATTCACCTAAAAAAAAAATTTATAATAATATCTAAGATTAGAACAACGAGAACAAAAATAATATTTTTTATGGCCAAGTGTATTTGACGTAAATAAAAAATGTTTGGTTGAAAACGTGAAATGAATTCATGATAAGCCGCTGTACTCAAAGAAAATTGTGCATATTTTAACATTACAATACACAATATTATATTATACGGTACAATTATTCACATTGAATATTTTTATGAAATTCAATACCTATTATATGAAATAAAGTGGTTATGAATTAATCATTATTGCTTTATAGCATTATTATATTATATTATAATAATACTGGTATGAAAAACATAGGTTGTACTAAATTTCAGTACAGATGTCGTTAAAAACTGAAATTTGTATTCGTGTCTAGTTGATTTAATATGATTCTGCATAATATATTTAAATATATATATATACTTTAAGTTATTCTTTGGCTACGTAATATTATGGCGTGAGAGTTTCAATGAACAAAATGTTCATATTTCAAAACAAAATAAATAAACTTAGAGCTATATTCCGTAAACTAAGTATAATTTAATTCATGTTTTTATGAAGTATAATATATTATATGGTATAATTCATATCTTAAAACTTAGAATTACACTTCATAAATTATCACATTAGTGTGGAATATTGTACAAATATGTGGGAGGGGTGGTTCACGGATACCACTACAGTTGTACAATGATACATATTTAATAAATATTCTAATAATTAAATATAATAATTGAATTATAACTTATATAATTATCACATTTTAGTGGATCAGTTTGCTTAAAAAATTCTAAATACTTTATTTAGCATAGGTGTATCTCATAATGCCTATATGTTACATACCGCTGCAAAAGTACCTACTATATATGGATAAAGTTGACATTACACGGCTAAGGTTCGACTTCACCAATATTTTCGGGATAATGTAACTGATATCATTGATAGTTCTAATGTTTTGGAATTTATCCGGATAAACTAAGATTATTACTCATGGGGGAGGTTAAATATGATAAAATTTATAGCATGCAGTTTATTTATATAAATAAAACTACCTACTGTACCAACGCGCGTATTGCACTGATTGTCGCAGATATATCTTAAGGCTATCGACGATATGTTTTTCTATCAGTAGTTCATTATAATGAAAAATGAATTATGATACCAAAGATATTTAGAAAACCAGAAACTATTATCATTTTTGTAAATTAAATTATTTATTAAATTAACTGGATTTTGAAAGGAATCGAACACAATAATAATTATACGTCTTGAATATAGAATTAGGAAGGATAGTAATCAGGTATACTATAGTATAATAGTTGTACTTACAATAGTTTATATTCAAGTTATTCAATTTTATTAAAATTACTACCTATCTACAAATAATTTATTATTAAATTATCATTAATTTAAATCAATATAGAAGCACATACCATTCAATATTAATTATATTATTTATTATAAGTTTTAATAATAGTTTTATATGTTTAGTGTCATCGTCAAAAATACAAGTTCGAATAAAATTAAATTATGTAGCCCATATGGCAAAGATAATCAATTTAATAACTGGTCACAGAAATGGTTAATATGCATCAAATAAACCAACTAACATTTCAACTCAAAGAGAGTTATAAAAAGAAGCTCTGCTCTGTTCAGAAAATACAATTAAGATTAATTTAATAAACCAAAATTTAATTTCAACCTGCTAATGTAGGTAACATGGTCAGAGAGTCCTGAAGTAGAAATAGGTAAAAGGGGTCAAACAATTTTTTCACAGTAATTTTAATTGAAAATAATAATAATATTATCAGTATTTTAAAGTACTTGTAACTAACATGCGATCGTGTAATAGAAGTCAGATGTTCAAAAAATCCTTTTGCAGAACGGAATGTGGTACTAAAAGATGTAAATATATAATATATAATTATGTTACCGAAAATGAATTAATTTAGTTAACAACGTAAATGACTAGCCAATATAATTAATTCCTAACACTAGTATACTATATCATCAAAGCTTTGTCATTAACTGATATTTTAACCAATATTGACAATATTGTAAAAATCTTAGATTTTGTTAATAAATGTTCCAATAATACTTACAGAGCCCGAAAAAATGTTATTGTTAGTGCTGATTAGATAAATCAATCTTACAATACAGACCCATTTCTAATTTCATAAGCAAATTAAATTAACATTTTAATCAATTATGGCTGAAAAAGGCCGGAATTATCGTTATTACCGAAGAAATATTGCTAAATTTATCATTGCCTGAAAATAATGGGTATTAACGGTATTATTCCTATTCAATATCGTATACGAGTACAGACTAATTCGACTACCTAACTTTTGATAGTTAAATTATTCACATATAGGTATTAGGTACTATGGTAATATATTAATAAATTATTGTATTTGATGGCACTTGATGTACTTCATAATTTCTGTCAATATAATCTGCCACGTTGCAATATGTAACTAATAAAAAAAAAAAATGAAAACAAATATTACATAGATTATATGCTATAGCTATTTACATTAAATAATAAAATGATGTCTAATTATAATAAAATATAAACAATGTATCAATGTCTTATATCAATTTTAAAATTTAATAGTGTAGGAGATAAAATAAATTATTGGGTGATTGTAAACTCCACAAGAATACCAGTTACATACAATGGTAATGAAAAGGTCCAATGTAAACTTCGCTAGTTTTATTTTCTTACCTGAAATGAGTACCTGCATGAAAACTTCGCTAGTGTCGAGGCCTTGGTTTTTTAAAACTAAATAATATATCTCTACTAAATAAACTCAACAATTAAAAATAATGTGGTGTTGGAGAAGGTTATAAGTAGTTATAATTATGGATTTTAACAGACTTAATAGTTAGAATATCTACAAATTATATCACATAATTTTAGTTCACTGTTCAAAATATTATAAGTTGTAACATAACGAAATATAAAATAAAATAACATACCTACGCCCTACGCATATTTTATAATTATAACAATTTATTATTTATCAAGATTTTCGGACGTAATAAACATAAGTAATGTGACATTACAATTTGTATTACTTGTTCGGACAGTTATTATAATTATTTTTAAGTTATATATATTTTTGGCACATAAGTACGCATATCAAACTATTACTTAATAAGGAGAATAGTTATTAGTATCAAAACTATAAATTTTTTTCATTAATATTTGATTTTATTTACTGGCGAAGTTTACATGAACTCAATTTTACCTGATCTTTATGTCTTTATGTGTTTATGTTAATTGTTATATATTTTAATTTCTATCATTATCCAATACGCACTGGATAAAAATATTATCCTTAGTGGCTTAGCAGGATTATGTATAAATTCATCGTCTATTTGTTTACTGATGACTGAGTATGAATTTGGTCAGTGTCAGCATTATTGAAACGTGCATTTAACCCGAATCATAATATACATGATATTTCGATATTTTGACGTGTGCAGTAGAAGTCAATGTTTTTTATTGCAGAGACCGACTATTATGAATACAATAATATTCGTATTATTTTTGTTACAAGTCAAACATAAGTAAAAGGAAATATTATTGAATTAGATGATTTAATTTATATATATATATTGTATACGTATTCTATTTTGCCACTCAGAATCGTTTTTGAATGAACTACTAGCATTTTTCAAGTTTTAATAATAAAACTCGTTACTATATTTTATCATAATTATTTGAATTTTCATGTATTATAAAAATACTAAAAAAAAAATTTTGAGACGGTATTTCAAAAGGGTAAGTTATTTTTCAGAAATGCGTAATAAAATGTAGTGGTGTAACGCTAAAAAACCGTTTAGTCGAAAATTACAACGATACAAGTGTAATAATAACGTCAGTGGCGGCGGATGTAACGCGTTATTTTTGTTTTTAATTCGACCAGCTTTCTTTCGTTAATTACGAATCTTAACCAAGCGACGGTGAAACGCACCCAAAAACCCCTTTTTCTTACAACAACATCACCGACACCGACAAAAACCGTGGCAGGATAATTAATAAAACTTTAGAGTAAAATGGATTTTTCTCCATTTTTCTCACTTTCTCTCTCTCTCCCTCTTCCCCACTCTTCCTCTCTTTGTCCGTGCCCCCTTCGGTTGAATGCAATTGTTATAAACTTATAAACAAAGAAGTATTTCTGTGAAATCGGTCGCCATTTGCAGAGTGTAGCTGCACAGTAAAGAAGAGAATGATCGGGCAAATAGAATAGCGTGCAATGGTGGTGCAATGAAAGAGGCCAAATTACATAAATGAGGAAGAGAATGAAGCGATGATGAGGTGGTGGAGATGAATGGGGATGAGGAGCAGTAGAGGTGGGATACGTGGAAAGTGTCTGGAAGCTGCAGTGGTGGTGCCGAGAGAGAACTTTTTGACGGGTTTCCCGTTGATTAAAAAACAACAGAACGAATACTGCTCGGGCGGGTGGGGGCAGGAAATAAATCGTTTAATTGGTTTTCGACGCCCTTTAAATTCGCCACTGAAACGCGTCCTCCACCCCGAATCGTCTGCTGACATAGCGTCCGTTGAAACAAAAAACTGCCAAACAGGAGACCCGCGACCAAATCAACCGAATCTCCTATTACGGGCTATGGTGCGTCTGCCGTGAGTAATACGAAAATAAAAATCGATCTAGATCCGAGACCTAATGCCACATGGTCGAGAGTGTTCATATAAATCGAAAAAATTGTAGAAAATGTGAGTAGAACATTTGCCTCTCTCTTCCCGTTTTACCTCTTTTAAAATGTGCTACAGGTGATAATTATTATGTTGTTAAAACACAGATAGTCATAGACTAAAAATACGTTTAGAACACCTTGTATATCTGTCCGTCCATCTGTTAGTCACCAGTACGATTGTTGACAATACAATTGATAAATATAATAACTTAAGTTGTAAATTAAATATATACATCGTTTTAAACAGATCTATGACTTATAAGTCTGTGGCAAGCGGGCGCTTGGCTGTGAATTGTTAAATATATAGGCATATAGCAGTTGCCTGAAAATAGAAATCAGTAGAATAAAATGATTTAAATCTGTATAAATTACACGATAAATTAAATTTAAAATCTTGGTTTTAATATTTCTAATAAAAATAGTATTTATACTAAACAACAGCAATACAACTAACCTAACCTGTCTGATAAACGTCCAAATATTTTCATTTACATATTATTATTATACATTATAAATAGGTGCATATTGTAGTATAAATACGGTAACGGAGTTGGGGTTATATTTACATAATTCAGTGAGTGTTTTCAGAGCTCTTTGAATTATATTTTAACCGTTACTCGAGAGCTTCAGGAAATATAGATTAAATATCAAGTTCCAGTTGATATGTTTCATTGTAACACAATGGATTACAACAATCTTAAAAAATCTTAAGCAATCTTCTATCTTAATAATATAATGAAAAACTTACGAACAGTCTGTATGGTCACCCGAAGTTCCTTAGTAACGGGCTGCTGTACTTGTCCCGGAATTAACGTACTTGACACGGTGCGTGTCTTATAATTGCGTGTATATGTGCACCCGGTTGACTATGCTATGACTATAAGACTTCTTCCTTATCATTATTACTTCTGCTTAATAGTTCACAGTTATATATCAGTTCACATATATACATATATTGTGTTCCGCTAAAATACGAACTAAAGTGTTTGGGATAAATAATGATTAAAATATTTCATTTTTAATTTGCGATTGGATTTTTTTTTTATATAAAAACGAATATTTAGACAAAACAAACCCTCTGGTACGCCTGATCGTGATACAATCATAACTTACGGGCGGGATTCCCGCCGCGGGATGATTGAAAAGCACTATACACAATATGGATACGATTATTTAACATTTTGAGCAAAAAAAAAAATCTAAAATGCATGCGGGAGAGCGTTTTAAAATCAATCCGTAAGCATGCAGTACCCATATATGTATATATATATAGACATTTGTTGTTAGTTGTAACATATATAAATATATAATATATATGTGTAGACTGTAAAGGGAGAGTGTTGTGCGTTTTGTCGAATAGGAAGCTTTTAAATTCGAATGCGAACAACAACAATAACAACTACAACAAAAAAACTATCCTCGGGGATTCGAATTCAGTTTCTATTGATAATAAGTAGGTATGTTCTAAAACATTTTATACACACGAATAGGATGCGTATATTGTTCGCGACGAGTAGCATTATCTCCGATTAGGTGTAGGTAGTATAGCGATATAGGTTTACCAATTGAATAAATTAATTAAAAATCAGTTTATCTCTCATGTTTTTGGCAACAGTTCAACGGTTTTTTATAGCATCCCACGTATCGACTGACAGAAAAATTATACTTGTAATTATTACTACAGAGGTTTTTTTAAACGTATAATAATATATCGAAATACCGGAAAACACATAACCACTACAAAAAACTTTGCGGGCAATAATATTTAATAATATACCTATGAAAGTTACCTATATACAAATGGATTTAGTTTACATGTTGGGTTAGGGTAACGCATAATATAACAATTACTTAACTGAAACCGTGGGTAGTGAATTATTATAATATTGTTATGGTTTTAATATTATAGGTACAGCTAGCTACTATAAGTAGTTACATGTTGTTACATAATCACGTGTAATAAGATGTCTCGCTAACATTTTGCGAATTTTTCGCGAGTCGTCACGAGCATCCACTCCGTTTATGCTTTTTTGAACTCACCCGACTAAAAACCTAACATTTTATTTTAAAACGTTTTCTATTTCTCATTTTCGCCCCCGCCTAACTTAACCGTGCACGCGTAAATATGTCGCAATATTTCGTACCCCGTTTGAAAGAACAAACAACCGTAATGCAGAAATACGTATATTACGCCGCCGAGGAACGTCTACGCGGAAACAAACGATATGGAATAATATTCAAGAACAACACACATAGACGCGTGCCTATGCGCAGAATAAAATATCTACAGGTCGTAAGGTATAGGACGTGACGTATACACGAATGATATTATCATTATGATGTAGGCGACGGTGTCGCACGGATGTGTCGTGTGCGAAAAACGATGAGGGATTGTCGTTGTCAAACCGGCCAGGGGAGCCGCACGTCGCAATTTATATTATATAATATTCTGTGGAGGTACGTTATATACACACGGATACGCGCATAATGTATAATATATATATATATATATATATAAACACACTCGCAAAAGAGTCAGTGGGAAAACGGGGGAGAATTAATATTGAAAAACTTTGGAATATCGCGAGAGATTAAACGGTAATAACGTAGGTGTTCTACGATGATAATAATAATAATAATAATATGCATGCGCGTTCGGATGAGT
This sequence comes from Sitobion miscanthi, assembly GCA_008086715.1. Taxonomy (NCBI): domain Eukaryota; kingdom Metazoa; phylum Arthropoda; class Insecta; order Hemiptera; family Aphididae; genus Sitobion; species Sitobion miscanthi. The sequence goes on along the minus strand of CM017802.1, from coordinate 5,687,143 downwards.
CAAAGTATTTATTATTTGTATAATTTGTGTGTCTGTGTGGGTATGTCGAACGTACAACTGATGTTTAATCATTTGAAAGTATTTAATGTTTTAAAGTCAATACGAAATTTGTAGCCACCGGAAGTTCAATAAAAGCTGTTCACCCGTTGACAACTCTTCATATCAAAGTTATTTAAACAATGATAAATTATATTATACAATACCACTCAGTTGAATATTCGATATGTTTGGAATATCAACATTTTACATAATGTAGATTCAGTAGATATTAGGTAAACAAAAATATATAGTAAAATAATTTGTTTATGGGCGATCAAATTTAGATTTGTTTCATTTATTTTCACAAAGATCTTCAAATCATATTAAACCAAAAATGTTCTTAGTACCTAATAATTATTTATTTCACGTAAAAATAAATTACAATGCAGGTAAAGATAAAAAAAAATAACAGACATTTCGAACGGGTTTGTGACCTCCCATAGGTAATAATATTATCAACCTATTAAGTGCACTGAAGTTTCCGAATTCAAAAAATTTTAATTGATATTTGTAACTAATGTCTATACAACATTTCTTAGTAGATCTTTACATCATAAAACGAAACTACTGACCAAATTTCATACTGATAGCTTTGGCGGTTCCGGCTAGGTGATGATGAATCAGTCGGTAAGTCAGTAATTATAGTCAGCCAGTCAGTCAGTATAAGTTCGTTTATATAATAATATTAAGTAGATGTTGATATTTAATTCATAAACTCAAAAACTATGGTTTCGAATACTCGTGAAGTAAAAATAGTAAATCCATTTAGTGAAAATGAAAAGTACAAATTGTGTGTTTTAAATATAAAACAGATGAAAGATTAATAATTAAATCTGTTTTGACAAATTAATTGCGCCTGCACTACAGAATGTTGAAAATAAATTATTACAATTTTATAATATTATACACGCTCAAATAAAGGATAATTTATTATTAAAGAAACGGTTTACCGAAATGTCTGGAATGATGAAATCTACAACTGATACAATTTTATGAATTTAATAACACGTTTTCTACGTGCGTAACTTACAACATAGATCATTTACGTCCTTCCATCTCCCGCCGCAAACTAAGTTAGGTAAAATATTTTTAAATTTATAATTTATATCTTATATGGTCTTTGAACTAAGTTAAAAGATATTATAAATTATTTTGAGGTCTATAACGGAAAGCTAAAATGTAAAATCTGCACATAAAGTTCAAATTAATGTATTGTGCGAATTCAAAATTATTATCCACGTTCTATATTTTCTGTTATTCACGTTGGCTATATGTTCCGGTTAAAAAAGGTTAAAACATCTACATTTTGCAATTACTGAAGAATTTATAAGTTTGGCAGGGGCAGAGTATAGTTTATAGTTTCTATAAGCGTAAATAAGATTACTATAACACTTACTAAAATATGAAAACCCTTTTTTTGTTGATATTTTGAAAAATTTTTTAAAAAAACGTATTGCTCTAGAAAATTAATTTTTAAATATTATTTTCTATATAAATAGTGAATTATCGATTTCAATAAAATCTTTGAACTAAATGTCATCATTTTCGTGTTAAATAATATATCATCGTTTTGAAAATTTGCGTACTATTTTAATTTTATTATTATCCAATTTGAAAGTCGTATTTATGTCTGTCTCAAATAAGAGTAACCTTTGGCGGCGGAAATATTTGTAGCTAAGTACCGAAATCTCGATGGCGTCTTGTTGTTATTCTAACACCCACAAAGCTTGCTTTTTGCTGAGCGTTTAACACGGTAAAGTAATATTATTAGCCAAAGCCGGCCGTCTGAAACGAAAACTGACGACGAAATCCGCCAAAACCATATTACTTAATCGATGGACCTGTTCTGATCAAACCGGACGAAAATCTGTCACACCACATGAGGTTACTCATTATATTTATGACAGAGTGTAGAAATATATTACCAGGGTTGAAGTATAACCGTTTGTATTAAAAAATACTACTGCAGTCATCAAAAGAATATTATATTTACGTGTCGGCGAGAATGAACATTTTTGAAAATATTAACGATTTTTCAAAGCTCGTTGTTTTCCCCAAAGCATTGGCATTGGCAGCACATACCGCGGAGGTCACTCGTTGGGTTGTCACAACAATACGTCTTATGACTCGCTATAGTATAACTACTGGACGTTTAAAGCATAATATTATTATTAATATTAGCCTATTATTAAAATTGTTCAGCCATTTCGCAATGGTAATCAGCTCGATGGGCACCGGAATCTGTTTCGAACGGGTTTGTGTGTTGTTGGAGTAGACACCGCGGTGGCATCGTACGCGCACGCAATAATCGTTTCGATTGTGCGTATTAAAACACACAACTCGATTTATTCACGATGGCGGGTCCCGTCATTAAATCGCGATCACGACGATTACAAACTCGTGTACGCCATTAGACTCGGGGCGCCCGGCTTATCCGAAAATATAATATTATATGGGATTACTATATGTGTATACGTATATGGATGCGTCACGAGAATACAATGTACGCACACACGCACGCCACATGTGCAAAATATATAAACGATCGTTTGTGTGTGTGTGTGTGTGTGTGTAGAACGTCGACGCGAAAGTTACCAAACTGTGCTAAATGAACTCCGGGGCGAGATTAAAAGTTAATTTAACCCACGGAAAATTAAATTTAAAGCGCTTTGTAATTTAAAACGAGAATGCATTATTACAGCTCCAGAATAAGAGGGAAATATATATCTGGAGTGCAGCGCACATATATTATAATAATTATACAATAATGCCTGTATTATATAGACGATACTATGCATTGTGTACCCAACTTATTGTACACTGCGTAGTAACAGGCACCGCGCAAGAGACGTATAATGGCTGTATGGCGATAATAATGGTATACACGCAGTTCGCATATTTTGTTTCAATTAGAAATTTCTTAACGTATAATTATTACGCGGTTTTTGCGAAAAGCGGTTGTTTAGTCCCGTGACTTTGTAGTATAATAATAATATAATGTCGTTTATGTTTACAGAGTCCAATTAACATATAAGAGGATACGATGTGGTTGAGGTTTGGTGTATCGACCATGACGTATCCCCCATCGCATGGATATTATACTTATAGTGTGTTGTAGTAGTAGTAGTACTGTAGTAGGTATTGTGGCACTCGTAGTCGACCGAAAAATGTAATAATAATAGCTTCGGGAAGTCAGCAATTCACATTTTACGCGCGCCGTAAATATGATAAACGTTTTTTTTTCTTAATTTACAGCGAGCAATGAACAAAAAATATGTCCGGAAACGTAGATCTGTGGATGAAGGGCAATTAGGATATTTATTCCACGAACAATAAAATATGGAGATTTTTTTTTAGTCTTTATGATTTAAATATAAGGTTAACTGACTTATTCATATACTTTTTGATTGTTCAATTCATTTGATTTCATTGAAACTCACAATGGAAGTAAAATTCCTTCGTTTTATATTATAAAGTAATGTAATGTTTAAGTTCACATACTAGAATTTTAGTTCTGTTCGCGACGAAAATTCATGACTTTTAGGAATTTTACGTCAAAATATACTTTGACTAATAAAATTGTATAAGTACTATTTGGTGCGTTCAATTAATTTAGAATACTCTTTTAGTAAATCTTTACCATCACATTTTGGTACAATATATATATTTTTCCTCGTTCTTATTTTAATAATATATACCTTTTAAGTTTTTACATATTATATGATTAATCGCAGTTCTATTAATTGGTTTTCTTAATATTCAAATAGAAATTAATTTAGCATTGACTTTTAAAAATGATTGATAACATGTTCTACTACTATAATATTGTGTTCACGAATTCACGTTTATATTTCACATAACTTGTAACATACATACCTACTTATTATTATTATTTTTTTATTAATTAATCCGCGGAAACTGTTTTTTACTGTGTAGGAGGGTACTGTAGGTTGTAAACACGTTTACACAGTTTGACAGATTTTTTAGTGGACATCCGTAGGTATTTGCCATGACCTGGTGGGGAAATGGCAGCACTTCTCTCCGGATACCGTCCGAAGAAAAATGCCGCTTGCGGTCGATGCACGTCCCAAATACATATTATTGTATTATAGGTATAAGCTTGCCATAATGTAGAGTTCAGTTGTAAAATATTAAATAAAAAGAAAACTGTGGTATTATGTATTTTTTCTGAGGATAAGTGAACAATAAATATTAGATGTGTGATTGGTTAACCATGGAGAAATTCTAAAAAAAAAAAATGTAATATATCTTTTTAAAAACATAATAGTTAATGATATAAAAAAAACTACGGAGATAAAAGATAAAATATAAATACATAATATTATGATATATATGCGATGTAGGTGTTATGTACAAAAATAAGTAAATAACGTTGTCTTATAAAATAATAATATATTACCGTCAGAAAAATAACATCACAGAAGTTTTAAATAATTATTGTGCTGTAGAAGAATAAATAAAGATGAAATGTTTTAAAGTGCATTATATAACATCATAAAAAGCAAGTATATGTTTTTAAAAATATAATGACCTAAGAAGTATATTTATATTTATGTTTAATTTTTTACTAAATATTTTATTTTGTATAATAACCATAAAAGTATTAGAATTTTGTAGTAGTAGAGTTTATTATAATTTAGTTATTGAATATTAAAATTATAGTATTGACATATTATATTATCTTATATCGAGTAGCACTATGATAGAATAGGTTGCCTACCGATCAAGTTCTGAGTACAAATATTATATTATATTGTAAGTGGTAACCCGTTATGGTTTCAAGTTGATATAACAACAGTCTGTAGTTGTTATTCTACTTATTTTTCTAATATTAACATTATGATAATATTATCATAATACATACTGTATCCATTGGCTGGCGCAGTGAATAGGCAATTTCGGTATACCATGAGGTATCTTGTACGGTTTTTGATAAACGAATTTAAAGGAATTTAATATGAATATTATATGTATATTTTTGCCGCAACGTCAATAGCGCTCGACTAACGCTGAATAAAGTGATCAATTGAAATAATATTATTTATAACTAATACAATTCACAGATTAAAAACGAACGTAATTATTTGTTGTATTAGTAAGTAATTAAATCACAGTTTTCACAATGGATACATTATCCAGTTATTATAAATGAAATTTAATGAATTGTAATAAAAGTAAATTGATAAGTTAAAAGGTTAACCAATCCTTATTTTGTTCGTTTCACTTATCGATAAAAATAAGGTATTTCTCACTCAGTATAAGGATAATAATTATTTTGTACTTAGGGTTTATGTTCGGCGACGTGGTGACGAAAAAAAATTGTGTCACCTAAAAAAAATACTATCAGAGCTACCATTTATATTACCATAAATAAAGGTTCAACAATATTATGCAATACATTTTTCACTGGAAAGTGGATCTACTATTAATTACTTACTAGTTATTAATTTTCATAATGTTTTCGAATATCCTCGAAAGGTACAAAAGTTTGGTCAATGGAAGCGCAGTAACTATAATATACTTCCAGCTGTTTCATTACTATCACGGGGGATTCATTCGTGATTTCATACACGACTAGCGTGATGAGTAAGAACAGGTCGCTGTCGAAGCTTTTTCCATTTAAAACACTGTCGACGGACAACGATTGAAAAAAATGTAAAAAAAAAAAAAATCGTTTCCAGGTTGATGTTATAATGCATTATTATTTAGTGCGGCCACGAACGTCGAAAATATCCAACTACAGCGCTGAACGTGCTCTGCGTAGGGATGTAACCGCGAAGGGTGTGTGAGTCGTAGCGCATCAGCGGCAGCATCGGCGAAAGAGTGGTGGTGAGAGGTGGCTTTTAATCAAATCACGATTCTCGTTGGTAATTTCCATATGAATATGGTCGCGCGCACATACGTGACTGTTGTATGTGACGGTGCCATGACAAAACGATAAAATAACGAAACAAAAACAGCGGAAGGAAAAAATTTAATAATTTGTTTGATTTTTTGCTAGTACGTTCTTTAACACTATCTCATTCTCGAATAAAAAAAAAAAACCGAATACCTATTGCAATTTAATGCTGCCGTGTTGCATACAAAAATAATACAATATTTACGAGTTGCTTAATGAGAATTGGAAGTTTTCAAAACATTAATTAAACTAATTAGGCATTTTATACAGAACATCTTCTATATTGTATCTGTAGCAGAATTATACAGAACTTATGCTTCTACCTATATCATAAAGTTGTATAGGATATTTTGCCCAAATGTGTGTCAAGTTTTCCATTAACAGTAAAACTTCAAGATCTCACATCTCTTATCAAGAGTAATATAATTATTTTAAGACAGCGATCAAATTTTATATTTAAACCTATCTTTATTTTACCTTAAACCTTATTGTATCGAGTCGTCTTTTAACGAATATTAAAAATCTTTAATATCTTTTAAAATAATATTATGTATACTCTGTAGAGTGGCTAAAAGGCTAATTAAAATTATTTGTATCTAATAAATTAGTGCAATTTAATTAAATTTGTCATTTTATAAGTAAAATGTAATATAAAGCAACCAGCATATTATTATATAGAATACACATTTAAAATTTTTAGCTTTTTCCACTGTACAAGATGATCTCTTTCTAGCAAAAATTTTTTTTAATCTCTTAATAAATAGCTTCAGAAAATGATTTCGCATTTTAAGGTTTTTTTGTAGATATGAAATTTGATCGCCGCCGTTTTCCTTAATAAATAATAATATGAGTGACTTCATTAAATAAAATTAAACTAATTTAAAATGAGGCATTATACTTTTTATAATACAGATTTCCGTGCATATTATAATATTTTTGAAGTTTCAGATTATTATCATGAAAGAAGCGACCCAGTTAACATCTTAAATAAATATTCTGATGAAATTGTTTTAATAAAATATAAAAATAAAAATGTGAATGTAAATTAGTGTTTTCAATGCAATTATTTATTTTAATTTCAATGATTTGATTTCTTTTTAAATTGTCGTTGGTATTCCCAGGAAATGAAAATAAAAAAAATAGCGGATAATAGAAAGTAGACAGGGAGCATTTGAAGTGAAAAGGACTGGAAATTGATTTTTAATAGGACGCTAATGATATTTCATCATACAGAGTTATGCTCCTGTTGTTGTCTGAATGTGTTACGGCAATGATTGAGCCAAGCTGTCAAGAAAAACACGATAATATATTTTTACTTGTTATAAGATAATTTAATTTTATGTGAGCGAAAAATAACATAGTTTGAATATTATACAGATTGTACCTAAATTGGAGGTTTATGAGTACCTATATAATACGTTATTTATACTTACATAAAGTTTACTTTAATGCAATGATTATCCACCACTTTGTTTACGCATCCTCTTGCAAATCTATATATATATATATAAGACAATTTGTCCTGACTGACTAATTCATCATTACCTAGTCGGAACCGTCGAAACTATGTCTCTATGAGTATGAAATTTGGTCAGTAGCTTCGTTTTATAGTGTATACTGAAAGACCCACTAAGAAAAAATTGTCTAAAATTTGCATTTTAAAAACGGCTTTAAGATTTAAGGTGAAAATTGAAGCTTTTTCGTTCATAAATGATTTCCATTGGTTGCAGATTGCAATAGTAATAGTAGAAATTAGCATTGTATTTTGTTTTTATGTATATATAAATGCTGCCTTTGGTTACTCGGGTAGATCGGGTACAAGCATGTATCAAATCGTCGCGTTTACATGGCCTCAATTAATGAAATTGTATCTTAAAACCAAATGACGTATGATATGTAACATATATATTATAATATATACTCAAAAACTGAGACGGTGTTTTTCTCTGTTGAAATCCATCATCTGAATTTAGTTTCCGGCAGTTAGGGTTGTAATCAGTAATAATTTATTATTGAGTGCTTGAACCATGGATTTATTGATAAAAAAGGTGGACAAGTGGTTACTGCTGCTGTACTTTAGGTGTCGTGTGGGTAATTGTAATGGATTTGCTAAATTTTAATTCAATGATATAAAAACTTGTATACGAAAAACAATTTTGAGGACGGTCTGTCAGCCTGTATTACGAAATATATTTTATGATATTATTACTTTTTAAGAAATTCGTTTTGCTATTAGAAATATAGTAGGTTGAAATAATTTTTTTTCGAAAACATTTCATTCGATATAGGTACTTTACAAGCTTCAAGTATCCATGAATAATATTTGTAATTAAAATCCATGTCCTCCGTTAAAATATTTATTTAGACTTTTTGGTTACAGTATTAAATACTTAGGAGAAACCTTGTTTAAAATATTTAAAAATAAGTATTCTAAAAATACAAACATTATCATAAAATCAATACATTCATCGCTCTGCTAATAATTATACAATAATAATATGTATAATGTGTAATATATCAATAACATAAATTGAACTGGAGCTCGGAACTTTAGCTAACGGCTACCAGGCACCAGTACCAGGTTGAGAATCACTGCTATAAGCATTATAGTTTATAATAGATATAATGCCATTAAATAACTGAATATATTTTATCTAATGAATCCTTTTGGAATCCAAGTTAAATTTTGGTCTCATTTCTACTATGTCGTAATGTACGATATCGTTTTAGTTTGAACGATTTAATACTATTCTATGGTACATTTCTATCGATTCGTTTAAATTTATGACAAAAGAGTATAATACATTATTAGTCATTACGGTATTGATATACTCGTGGTTCTTTGTTTTTTTTTTCGGACTGAAGTTGTATTTATTCGACATCCAAAAAGTTATGTTTGCTTAAAAGTGTTATTTATTGCATTGATTGCGGGAAACAAAATAATTTTTATAAGTAATAATATGTGCATGTAAAACTTTCTGATCAACAGTACCTACGTGTGCAACCATAACATGGTAAACAATACTATAGGCACTTAATAAAAATAAAACAATTTAAGAGCATATCGAATACGTACCCACAGAAACTACGGTCACGCCCTTTTTAAGCACACTATAAGTAATAAGTATAATATAAATATTATTATATATACATAATACATATAAAATTATTATATTATTATGTATTAAAAAAGTTATGTGTTTGTATCATATACTGTGTCCCCACTCCCATTGTAGAAAACAAATTTAAAAGTATAATTTGCTCATTTGCTCGAATTGTTCGTGTAAACACATTTTTATATTTTGTTTAAATTGAGTTCACTGTTTTCTTGGGTATAATATATCGGGACACAAAAATATGAACTGTAATATTCTTTCACGACATAAAGTATAATAAATTGCCACCACCATCTACCGTTATTTTACCGATTTTCTTTTTTTTCTTCTAATTACAATGTCTACCAAACGACGGTCAAACTTTAATAACTTCACGCTGCGTTCAGAAAGAAATAAAATAGACTTACTAATATAGAAATATTATTAACAACCCGCTGTAGTAGTATTTTATTCTATATGCCTATTTTTATTACCACGAATTTTCAAGAAACTAATTATACTTGTATTTTTAATAAACACGACGTAAAGTCACACCATTTTATTTTATTTTACAATTTTTTTTTTTAAAAGTGATAGTTTATATTTTCCTCTTTTTTATGGTAGAAAATAATCATCTGTACATACGTATATTAAGCGTAAATAAATAATGTGTAAAAATAAAAAAATAATAATACCATGGTTAATATTTTTTAAATGTTTTTTATAATGATCGAAATATATGTGATATAAATAATATAGCAATAAATTATCATACATTAATATGCTTTCAATTGACTGTGTTAAATGCATTATGCGCATTTAACAAACATTTTAATTCAGTTCTTATAATATAACACCACTACATTAAATACAGAAACTTATCCATTATCAACCAACATTATCATAAAAAATCGGTGTGTGTGTTATATTCGTAAATTAAAAAATACCATAATAGTTATTAGTAAATAATTGTTAGTGTAGGTTGCAATTTAGCATAATATGAAAATATAAAAGAGTACTATTTTTGGATACATGAATCTTAACGTTCTCCACCGTTACCAGAAATTGGTACGTGCGCTGAATGCGTTTTTGTCAGAGTCGTTTAATATCGTTTAAGTATGTTATTGTGTATGCGGTTACAGGTGAGTTCCACTTAAGGTGATCATCGGTTAATAAATAGAATCACCGGTACCGTTTTGGTGAGATCCGATTTTAAGTTTTATTTCTGAATTATACGTAATTATACCTTTTTTGTGATGTACTTAGCTATAGAAAATTATTATTATATAACTCAGCCTTATTAGAGGCTTAACCAAACAAAATATAATACATTTTTCAATACCTATAATTAGGTACACATTTCAGGCCATTGAAATCATGTAAATTATGACAATAGGTATTTAGTATGCACAAAATGCGCTTAAAAAAATTACCATATTATACATACTCTGTCTTGGAAAATCTGGTCGTTATTTATTAGGTACCTATATCACACAATAAAAATTATTTAAACTCTTATAATGATAATATATTATAATATATTGATTTAAACCAATTTCACTATTGATAAGAAAACAGGATATAATAAAGTTCATATTAGGACGTCTTTCAATCATAAATATTTACACTTTACTTACAAATAAACGAAAATAAATTCTACTAGTCAAGACAATTCGTATATTTCTGAATAGATAAAAATGTTTAAATTGTTAAAAATGTCAGATGTGGATTAGAACTAAATTTATATTACTTCAATAGTTCAATAACTGTATATAGTTGAGGTTTTTTTTGACAATACTCGCAAATGTTAATCACGGAAATATGCAACCGATTATTTTTTCATGTATTAAAATAGCGCTGAATAAACTTAAATGAAAAAAAAAGGAGTTGAAAATAAATTTAAATAGGTACTAATCTAAAATACCTAAAAAATGGTCCTATTTCAGTTCCGTTGAATCAGTGGAAGACAACAGAGAAGACTAAAGCTATTGATGATAAACCAAACAATCACTATAAAAATAAGAAAATTTTTACTTGTACGATATTATTTGTATTTGATCGGTATCACGTTTGGAGAAAAGTTATTCTAGTTTTAAAAAAACATTAAAATCACGGATTTTAAAACAATAATAACTTTTTTGTATCGAGTAAAACAACATTTATATTGCACAGTTAAAGTTCTTCTCTTTTTAAAATTGCAAATTTGTTATTTGATCTAGGACTATTTACAGACCAAGTTGTTCTCAAGCCCACGTGAAAAGGTTTTTAAAAAACCATATTAATGTGTGTAGTCCTTTTGAGGATGATCCCGATATCTTATAATATAAAACACGAATACGGTGGCGCAAAATTTGAACAGAATTTGAACAGAAAATATTACAAAGTTTTGAATTAATAAATTATAATGTTAACTAACATGTGTATAATAACCGATGTACAAGTAACAAATAACAAGAGTAGATACAAACATTTACTGCAATAATGATTTACGGTTTAAAAAAGTCTAGAACGAAGATTCAAACTCCGCTTCTAAATTCTAGAATTTTTCAGAAACGTGTTATGAATTATGATTATAAATGATGACTAATATTGCGCATCAGTTGTTACATCATCCACCGTATAACATTAAACATATTATTAAAGGATTTGTTTAACTATACACCATTATAAATATTATACAGTTTATAATAAGTATTCATACGTATGCGTAGTCCATATGTGTGTGTTTTAATTTTATCGTTTCCATTTCACAGAGAAAAAGAAAAATTCAAATTTTGGTTGATCTTTATATTTCAATATTTTGCCCGGGTTTTTATGAAAATTTCCCACTGTGCACCGCAACTCCGCATAACCCTTTAAAACAATAAAATATTTAGATTTGTATATTCTAATTTCCTTTGGTCATACGTATTTAGTATTATTTCCCGAATTTACAAATCATAGATTTTATTTAAACAATAAAAAAACTTTTAGTTTTGTATTCTTAATCAGTATAACTAAAAAACAAAATTTTAATAAATAGTCATCGTACCCATATAATAATTAGGTATATGTTTAAAAATCTAGATACTTTCACACAAACACAAACAAACAAAATCTCGTTGCCATGTACATGAATGTTTGAAAAATCTACAATTCGTATCTGCGTGTCACATAGTTACCACTTGTCAATATTAATTTCTTGTGTTCATTACGAATAATTTTTCGTATATCCGTATAATCTTCTCCGTTAATTTATTATTCTGTCTGTATAATATTATCCGATAAATATGTCATATAGATGTGTATCTGTGCCCAACATTGCCGCGATGAGTGAATATTCCTCAGTCAAAGCGACAGAGATTGGGTGGCGATCAATGCCAAATCTGAAGTTCAACCCCACCAGCGACTTACCCGGACCGGAATCGTCAAAAAATTGTGATTCCAAGAGTTTGCTGGACTTTTTTGTTTCTACGCCGAATATCCCCATACGTCCGTATTTAGCTGGCGAGACAGCTGCCGAGATTGGGTGGCGATCAACGCCAAACCTAAAGTTTTCGCAGGTCACCAGCGATGTACGGAAACCGGAAAGTCCGAGACACAGACTTCCACGTCGTTCATTTTGGCGGCAGACGAAGAAATTTGTCAGGTGGTTATTTTGTTGCTGTGGTCATTGACATGATAGACCAGTAACGTCGTATATTATAGAGTTTAAAAGGTTCTTAAACGTCCCCTCCCCTCCCACCGTTATTTCACTTCCATGTTCGCTGATACTATTGTGTCCGGCCAGGATTCTGAAACCGTTTATCGTGTCCTCCATTGTCGTTTGTACGCAGTAAGTATATGTTTACCTCACGTATTTCATGCACTGTATGTCTGTACCATCGTCGGCTCTTCGCCACCTGTTGTTTGCCGTTTCGCGGTCGTAAGTCTTATAGCTGTTTCCGCTAGCTCATTTTTCCCCTTCAACAATATTAGCTAAAGTTAGTGTGGTCTAGTTGTAAATATTTGTGACCTCTAACTAATTGCAATGCTTATGTACAATTTTTATAAACCTATAAATAATAAATTATAAATGATGCTGTAAATTACATGTATAAACGTTTTTGTTATATATTTAGTTTTTATTTGATAATATTATCAATAAATGTGTTAACACGTTTGTGTAAAATTTATTTATGTAGCTTGCGGAAATTGTGTGTACCTATATAATAGTTCTAGTCATAATATAATATAGGTATTATTATGATACTAAGCCCGGATTCGTATGACTATGATCTGCTGTAGAGTACATACAATATATTATGATACTCAAAGCATTCGAGGCAAGAATGATGAAGTCGGTAACAATCAACTTGTTTATAAAATTATATTGTGTTAACTAAAAAACGATGTGGCACGGCGATGAATGCGAACACGCATAATAAATAATTAATATTATTAAACTAGGCGTTCGTTTGGTGCTATAAGTATATCCGAAAGACGAATCTATATATTGTACCTAGCTATCGTAAAATCCGTGTAAAATGGTTCCGTCGGATATAATAATATAATAGGCCATAATAATGATTGTCATAGTGTATAATATCATTGTATATATAGGTAGGTTAGGTATACCTAAGAGGTTTCGGCGTTGTATCGTTCTTTTGCAGTCGTGTCATTTTTAATGACTTATACCTATAATATACATATAAGTATGCAGTCGGCGATCGGAACCAAATGTGCTATACAGAGTCGCTTTTCACCAAATTTTTTTGCAGTAGACCACGAAAATTGTATTTTAATAATTTTGCTCTACTTATTATGGACATACTGCTTGATTATTTTATAACGACATTGTATTCGATCAAGGTATAAAAGTTATTACGACAATATTATTACTACCATGCCTGTGTACGTATCAAAAGATTTAACATTTTTACAAACGTCATTTTTGAACGGTTACGATATAATATTATGTTATTGTGCGGCTGTACTTATTTTCTGTATCACAATAATATTATATATTATTTGCTTGTTTATTTATAAAATAAATTCTATGTATTCGTTAAGGTAACGCTTTACAATAAGCATTACAATTATTCACCTAATACGTGCAAATTAAATAAAACTAATAAATGAAAAGTAAAAATCATTATATAAACAGTTTTAATTTGCTAGAAGTAAATTAACTTCTTTAACATTTTTTAAACATATTTTGATGATTCCAGTCATTGAATTTTTATAAAATAATTATTGATAGTAAGAGTTAATAAAGTTATAATCTTTTATATTTAATAAAGCATTCAATTATTAAAAATAGTTGTAATGTTACCTACTTCATTGAAGTTTTTATAATAGATAGTAAGTTGTTATACAAAAATAATCTTTTGATAGATAAAACAAATTTACCTAACCTAACCTAAATTTGTTTTATTTATCAAAAGATTATTTTTGTATAACAACTTACTATCTATTATAAAAACTTCAATGAAGTAGGTAACATTACAACTATTTTTAATAATTGAATGCTTTATTAAATATAAAAGGTTATAACTTTATTAACTCTTACTATCAATAATTATTTTATAAAAATTCAATTTGTTTATTGCACATGCTTCATAGTAATAATAAATAGTGTCGCAAACGTCTGGATGTAATAATATTGCAGACTCACTAGTTTCTACACTGGTCAAATTCACGACACAATTTATCGACTTACATTGTAATAATCGAATTTAATCTCCTCCATGGCATAGTGGTATGCGATACCGATTGGATTCTAGTTAAATTTGGCTCAACTAAAATAGTGAACGTTATAATAATATATCTTCTGAGCTATAGGTACAATACTATATAATATATTTGTGGCAGAGGATATACCCATCGTGAATTTTAAGAACAAATATATAAATTCCAACCGTCGAAACATTGATAAATAATACGTATTATTGATCAAATATTTGAAATAAAAGGTCAAAAAGCTAGTAAATCCCATTATAGAGTATCTATTAAAGATTTTTTTTCTAAATACCTGCGTAATGGTCTACACGATTTTATACTGTACAAAAAATAACGAATTTCATAAAACTACAATGTTTATCGTCATGACAAAAATCACCTCGTACTGACACACGAGTGGAAACTCGTCATCCCCGCCTTCGCGACAACTAACCACTTGGCGTCATAGCATTGTACATATTTTGTTTGTACCGTTAAAATGTATTATTATGTCGACAGTGTATAATATTGTACGCAGTGCTGATTCACGTATTATTTATTATTATATTGCAGTGCGGAGGAGCGCACGCGCTTAACTATACTACTTAAGTATGATTTTCTGGTTGAACGGCAGAGATTATTTCGGAGAGGGGAACAAATAGTGAGAGCCAGTTGGTGGTGGTGGTGGTGATGAGTAGCATTAGAGCGGGCAGAGAGTTCCGTGAGAGGAAGCTGCGTAAAACTAAATGCAAAATGAACAATTGGCACATAACTACATCTGCACCACCTCCGACGACGGCGGAGACGGCAGACTCGTCTCGAGACTTGCATACGTACTCGTAATAATATATTTTATAAATAAAGTATTACGTCTTGAATTGACGATTAACGCGAGACGACCCGCACATACACCCGTGGCGGCGGCTGTTCGGCACGAAAACTTTATAAATTCGTAGAAAACTTTGCCGACGTCTTTGGTGCGGGACCGCGGAGCGACTGTGACGTGCAGAAATTTATTATGATAATAAAGGTACCTCCTATATTATTTGTATAAAATAAAACGCAACGTCGTTTCGAATGAACTTTTTATTGGATTAAAATATGATAGTAGTAATAATAATAATAATGATAATAATAAAATAATAGTAATAATAATACACGAAAAAAAACATGTTTATATAAACGTCTAACCGTTATACTACGATGATAATATTATATACTAATTGTTGCGTGTTATTAGAAAATGCGATTTAATATTGTAATGGTTTATTTATTGTAATTGTAAATGGTAGTAAATTGATGCGACGTTGGTATTTTTTTTGGTTTGTTTGTTAAAATTGAAATAAAAATAAAAATCATATTATACATAAATATATCAATATTCGTACATATGAATATTCGTTGCGCGCGTGTGCTCAAATCGTATAGTCGACCGGACGAAGAAGAAGAAGAAGAAGATCGTCGTCGTCGTCGTCGACTAGTGTGGCTTCACTACTTTGCTGGCCGGTGGCGGAATCTTCGTGAATCCGGCAGAGTCGAACACGGGTAACAGGTCACGTATACGGTGACCACTGGTAGTCACCAGATCCATCAGACGGCTGAAAAACAATATAATTTTACGGGACTCAAGTGACAAAATAATAAAAAGTTATATGTTATAAAATAATGTTTCGTGGCTTAGTTTTGTATACACTCGTCGAATTGTATCGAGTAAAGCAGATATAACATCATCAAAACTCCGAAAATATTATAATAAAATAATTACTGTCGGTACCTACGTGAATAAATGGCGGATGAAGCCTTCCGGATGAGTTGTGATTACGTATCCAATTATATAAAAAGATACCTTTAAAATCGGACATTTTGAAGGTTTCGGAAAAATAAAAATGTGTGTGAATATATTATTACGTTGTTTGGTGTAATATTGTGCCCGGAGGGAAAATTAAAAATTATTTGTTCTACGTATTTAATATGGATACAAAACCAATATTGGATCAATTTAATATTTACATATATCAATGATGCGTGGACTGTTCACTTATTTATAAGTTAACATACGGTTCATATTTTACTAACCATTTTATATAACTAAATACTACCTATAAGGTAAATAAAACTATCAAACTAGCCACCTCGAATATTGTAAAAACGTTTTTAACAAAATTTCAACACACACAACAATATCCACTTATTTTATTTATCGTTACCATCACGCTTCTAAAAAACCAAACATAAATGGTGAAGAGACTTTTTTATTTAAATAAGTGTGTTACTTATGGGTGATTTGGTCGTCATGTTGTACATGCCATGTATTATCAATTAATTTATCAAATTTACTGATCGTCATATTATTATTGTACAGGTTATTTAGTAACTTGTTTTAAATGATAAAATTAATTAAAATACTTAAAATAGTATTTAGGCCTAAATAGTGTTAATAATAAACATTAAGTGGCTCGGCGGCCGGTGGCTGAAATCAATCACGTGACATGATTGAGAGTAAGCAACGTCCGCTGCCGCTAGTTCTCGGATGGGTGACCACCCGGGTTCGTAGTAACCTTGATACATATTCACGTGTTCCTAACCGACCGTACCAACCGTCCCAACCCTACTGTACAAAACCTACCGACCTTACAGGCTAATGACCTCAGTTGTCAATGCCTTAAACCTAATAAAAAAAAAGAAAAAACATCGAGTGACTTTTTGCAGTGAGTGGTTCTTACGTATTTGAATATGGTCATATAATACGCTATATAAGTTACATTTCCAAACAGATGCAAGAATGCGTGAAGACCGGGAGTTTACTACCCAAAAAAGCGTTAATTGAAAAAAAAAATAAACTCTCTCGATCTGAATCTTAAAATGTTAACAATGCGAACAACGAGAACAATGTAGTGTAGTAATAGGTGACTAACCTTTTGGTAACTCTAGTGTCGATAGAGGTATATCACTGAAAAGTGCATATACGACAGTAGGTACGCGCCAAAACTGTGAACGGCAACCAATTTGTTTGGGTTTAATCTCGTGGATTTACTTTGATGGACAACAAGTGATGGGATTTCGCAGGAAACTGTTATATTATATTATTTATAAGAAAACTCGCACTGTTCGCATAAATAATGTTGTGTGACATCTCTCAAATAGTAATTTAAACAAAACACGTACCTATTCGTATCGCGTATAAATTATTATTATACCTATTATAATATGTATTACTGCAAAAACAACAACAACTGCTGTTATTATATTACTATGATATGCATACAGCAGGTATACATATATATTATTTGTACACGATACAGTGCGACGCGACGATGGTAGTTATTTGTACTGGTGTTACAATGCATTACAATTAGAGAGGTTGGCTTCGCGACTGTTATAATCATATAGTAATAACAAGTAGGTATATGCACGCACACATAATAATATTAATATGATGCATATACCTACAACATCCCTGTGGATTTTTAACTCGACCCTCTACCTCTGTCACCGTCTGGTGTATTCCAAACACTAAACGCGTGGTGTATACACTATTGCATTATACAGGCTGGTCAACAAAGCATGTTCACTACAACTGTTTCCTGTATTAATAAATTAATTAGAATTCTGGTTTTCAAATCATACTTATAAAGATCATATTTTAAAATTATTGAAATTTTTTATAGGTACTTTAGGACCTAACCTGTGGCAACACTAACTTCTGTTTGTAGACTATTGAAGGAACATTTTTTTTGTACGTACTTACTTAAAAAATTGAAAGAGTAATCAATACATTTTTCAAATGTTTATAGGATGATGGTATATTCCTTGAAAATAATTTTACAAAAAATAAAATATATGTAATATTGAATATAGCATTTATTATATATTTATACAAATTATAAATATTGATTTTTATATCCACAGTCCACAGGGCACTCCTTAAATGGTACAAACAAATCTCAACAATTTGAAAATAATATGGTCTTTAAGTAGGTATATTACGCTTAAAAATTTCAAAAAATCAGATTTTGAATAATTATATTATTGAATAAAAAGAGGGGTGAGAATGCTTAGTGAATTATCCTGTATATGTAATATCTACGTATTATTATGATTATCTTATGCTTGTACGACGATGTCTGCTCTCCCCGCAAACCTCGCAGCTAAAGTAGCTTACAAAAGTAGATCACCAAAATCGTGCAATTACCAATGTTTGTGTATGTGTGTGCGTGCGTGTGTATATGTGTGTGTGTGTGTGTGTGTGTGTGTGTGTGTGTATGTCACATTTGAATAAACACGCACGGCTGTAATATAATAACAATACGTACCTACCTATGGGCTACGGGAAAACGCTGTGTAATATGGTACAGTTGTTTAGGTATTATTTTCGTTTGAAAACTCAAAACTGACGGTAAAAATAAAATTTTTTTAAAAACGACAACAACAGAGACAACAAATAGTGCACTCAACGTTATACTTACACAAACACATAGTTTCCTACACTGTAATTATAATTCACAAAAGGTAAATTAAATTTACAATATTCAATAACAATTTTTTTCTTAAAACTTGTGCAATTATAAAAAGTTTATCGTTAAGTACTATAATTGTACATTATGATAACATATTAACATAATATTATATTAAATTCTACCAATTAATTTGAGTTCTAAAAATGTCATTATTATTCTGAGATTTTACTGATTTTACCGATTTTATTGATTTAAATGTATGTTATTAATTATTATATATTATTCTGTGTTATGTATTTATATTAAATTATATTAACTACAGCACGAGATACCTATAGCGATTTGAAATGTATTTATAAATTAAGTAATAATTATGAAAATTGTGCACATGAATTTTGTATCATTACTTTGTATAGACCCAGTTTTGGAAAATGTATTTTTCTATCCACTGATCGATGTTTTACACAATTAAATTCAATTAATATAAAGTCAAGAGTAGAAAATAAATTAAAACTTTTAAACTTTCAGTAAACAAATTTTAGTAAAAGCGATTTGAATATTTAATAAAATATTTGTGATAACTAATCTGAGGTGAGGTTAGATTAGGTAAAATTATAATGATACCAAATGTGCATAGATTATCAAAGTGTCGAACTGTATTACATTATCGCGAAACCAATTGTATAGATAGCAAAAGTGACAGTGCTATAATAATAGTATATATATTTTTTATCCGTTCAACCTTTTAGTCTCTTTGAAAAAGGTTCGAAAACCTTGGGATCCAATATGGACGCGCAATAATAATAAATTGAAAATATCGTGATCATCGTTGACGTGTGGGTCTCAATAGACCATGCGAAAGCTGACGGTCGTGTGTGACCCATATTACGTACGATGCTGCCCGCGGCCCTGGAATAAAATCTAATAAACCGCCTGTTCCACCAGTCAACTCGAAAACGATATTATATTGTTATTCGCATTATGTGCCGAAAATTGAAAACCATTACGTGCACGCCAATTATTGTTTCACTTGGTCTATTTACTTATTCTATTGTAGATACGTTGGTTATTGGAGGGGTACTGTTTTATTTGAGCAACATAATTCGGTGACAATTTATTCGCATTGTATCATTGTGAATGTAGTAATGTTCTCTTTACATCGGACACATCGTACCTATATAAATACGTAATGCATAGAAAAAAATTTAAATTTACGAGGGAGATGAAAAAAGTTTTTGACGTCATCGAATCTGCGAAATATACGTCATAATAATATGTCGTAACTAGTAACGTCTTTGAATTGCGACTTTCGATAAAAAGAAAAAAAAACAGAATGCTTTCGATTCGTTGACGTAATTTAATAATATGTAGGTACCTATACATTATGTGGTTGAAAGCGTTTTGAATCGTGAAGACTATTCAACCATAATATATTAATATTTGTATCTAAGCTGTAGATAATATTATCCTTAAGTTAATATAATTATCACAGTTGTATAAGAACAATATTATGTGTACAAAAATATTTTTAATGCTAGGCAAAGATATATTTTTTTTAATTTTTTATTGCCATCGCTTAATGTTTTACTCTTTTGAATGAAAACATTAACCTTTAGTTTTATACCTAAGCCGGGATGTGATCTCGGAGATACATAAAAATTTAATCTCTGACGAGTACCTAGTTAATTAGTGGCACAGGGATGTGCCCGTGTTCTCATCACTTATTCATATTATTACCGTGGTATCGGTACGGTATTATAAATTATTTACGATAACGGTATAAGGTGTGTGTCTTATCGTCCCATCGCATAGGGAGTAATAATATTATAGGCATACCTATTTGGCGGCAACGCTTTCTTTTTCGGTACGACGGGGGAGGCGGCCTCCACCGGGAAGAAAGTGGCCCCGTAAAAGTCCAAACCGTTGTGCAGCAGCACGTTGCACTCCTCGAGGGACGCCAGCGTGACGCGCACCACGGGCGGCGCCGGGTGGTGTTGTTGCGTGTTCGCAGACGCGGACCCGCCCGCCGCCGCCGCCGCAGCCAGCGACGACGCCGGTCCGGCCTGCAGGAGCTGTTGCTGTTGCTGTTCAACAGCTGTCTGCGACGTAGCCGCGTTCTTGCCGTCCGCCACGGTCAAGGCCGCGTGGCGGTACCCTAGAAAGAAAAAAAATCACAACGTATGTGGTTAGAAGAATCGCACCCGCGATGGTCATGGGGGTGATGGACTGCTGCGGGTGTGTGCAAGCGGTAGTGGGAAAAAGGGCGAATGGGGTTGGGCGGCACAGTACGTGATAGGGGTGAAAAGAAGAGGAAAATATAAAATGTTAAGAAATTTTCCACGAATATAATTTCCACGTCACATGGTTATGACACATACATTAGCCTACCTAGTTTTTGTATAAACTATAATATTGTGAGTGTCCACTGTTAGACAATATTCACCCAACGTTTGGCCGGGGCTTATTACTATTGCATATAATACGATAATATGTAATTATAGAAGTGTAATTATTGAAAGAAAAAATTGTTACATTTATGAGTGGGTAATTTTTTTGGTTTTTTGTGGTAAGTTTTATTCAAGTTGTATTTATTGATCGTAGAACGTAAAACATTTTACAAACGTTGTAATTATTGTCAAGTATTAATTTTATATAATTGTTAAATAAAAGATTTTTACCCTACAAGATTCGTTCGTTTAAATTCAGAGAAACATGTTTTACGGCAACTTGTATTATTTTGTATTTGTGTGAAATGTACTTTTTTATTCTGAAAAATTCCATTATAACGTATCTTAAGTGGACTACCGTGTATTTTGTCACTAAAAAAAAAATGAATTCTTTGAGTATACACAAAAACACCATTTGCCAACGGGAGAAATAAATAGAATAAAAAAAACATTCAAGTTTTATCAAATCGATTACAAATTTCGACTTAACGACAGCTATATAAAACATTTAGGCACAGCTTTTTTTTTTTTAACAAAGAACAACTTATGTAACCAAAAACCAAATTAATATAATCTAGTAGAAGAATGTCAAACAAATATTACAAAAAATATAACAATACAACTTAGAGGTAATTTGGAACGTGATAGAAATGACATAATTTTAAATTGTAAAATTACCAAAAAATTTTAATAGTAATATAATACAAAAATATAGTAATGTAGTAGGTATATACTTATTATTATATGTAGATACACATCATCACCAATATGAAATGCACGTGTTTAAAAAATTAGTAGATAAATTATAATGCATTTAATGATAGATTTAATATACGTATATTATAGGGTACCCTATAATATGATCAAATATTAATGAAGTTTTAAGTGTAATTACTAATTAGACATAATAATAATAATAGTAATCTTTGTACTTCAAATTAAAAAATGGTTTTCTTTTCCGTACAATTAATAACAAAAGAATAATAATTGGCATTTTTGTTCAATATTAATTCCAACAGGACGATAACTATTAAATTGTCAGGATGGTTAGATCTTACTATATTATAGAGTTGCAATATCGCATAATATAAAAAAAGATGACATGACGAAGATTCGCGATGAAAAAGTTCCAATAACTACTTTAATTTATAAAAACGTTATATTATTTTATCGTTTTTTCATTTTTTTTATAATGGTATTTGAAACGTTTGCAAAAGGTTAATTTGCAAGAAGCGAATAATAATGAGAGTCATTAAAATGCATATTTTTGAATGCGATTATTTTAAGAACATTTTTAAAAATGTAGATACAATTATTTCAACAGAAAAAAAATAAAAAAATTTTTATCTTATCGATAAAAAAATTACAATAAAGTTTGAACACTAGGTAGCTTAAAGAATAAAAAAAATAAACAGTTTACTTTTTAATAGTTGTAGGTATTGATGTCGGTGCTCGTATTTTAGCACGTATTAATATGTAAATCACGAAAAAGAGAGAAAATAATAACAAAAAAAAATTTGAATCGTTCTGCCTGCAAAATTATAGTTGTGAAAGAGTAAAATAAAAAAATGTAAACGTATTCCCGTAGACTCAGACCGTCGAGTTTCGGGGAAAATCAGGCGTCTAGGCGGAATCGAATTTTAGTGGTCCGTCGGCGACGGGTTCAATAATTGAATATTATCATTTTATATCTTTACACAATTTACATATCAAATAGTTCAACGATATCGTATTTTATGTATTTTTTTTTTTAACAGTATTTTATGATGTGTATCATACTGAGATGACGCGTGGGGGCATCGGCCGGCGGTGTTTTTGGCGCCTGGCGACAGTCGCGAAAACCGTATGCCGTCGTCTAGTCGGTCGTGTAATTAGAACGACGACGCGGCGAGGGCTCTCTGCGACGATGACGGCGGCGGCAGTGGTGAAAGGTTACTATATATTGTATAAGCGTGGTGAGCCAGCCAGCGGGAGACGCGACGCGTCGCAAGTGGAAAACCGTCGCCGGGCGGCGGGTCCGTGGGTGGTGCGGGCGGTCAAGGGATGGGGTGGGTGGCGGAACGGAAAACTCTATCATTGCCACCCGCCGTCCGTTTCGGCCGTCGCCGCCGCCTCTGCGACGCCCACCGGATTTTTAGAATTCAATTATCTAGGCGCTAAATACATGTATAAAATATATACTTCACACACACAGACATGAGTGTTGTACTGCGTTTCTATGTTCTATATAATTATTATTACGACCTCCCGCAACGCGTTCGGCGCACTACGTGATGAGCAGTTCACCCCCCCCCCCCATCACGCCACCCTACATAGAACCACCGGCAGACAGTGATGCCGAGTCGGTCGTCCGAAGTGATAGCCACGGATGTTCGTAAAATAAATTCGCCCCCAAACGCTGTGATGGTGCTCGAAAATTTTAGACGAGCTTTTCACGGCTTGCATGTGGCGTATATGATATCATCGTAAATTCTAATAACGATATTATCATATTATATTGGGACATTAGTTAACACGTCATATGTTATACCACAACGGTAACCGCACGACACACTTAACCTATTCGGTTAGGTAACGTGTACTCTCTCTCCGATAAAGTCATAATTTTCCATGTGTATTAGAGGTGGGCTGAAGGGAGACAGCTGCGTTAACTTTTCAAAGGGGATGGTGCCACCCCGTGACTGTGGCGCAGAATTACATGCTGAGGATCGACCTCTTGACTCTTTCGGCCACATTTTATTTACATCATGACTTTGTTATAAGTAAAAAAATGCAGGGTGACGGTAGTAAATACTTAATCATAAAAATGCGTCGTTTTAAATTTCGATTCAGTTCGCCACCACCCATGAGATTGTCCTATACAATATGTATAATATAATATTAAAAATATCCATCGTCGTTTTTCACAAACACTTGGAAAACTACAGTTTTCCTTTACGATGGATTTCAGATCCACGTTTGGTTTCCGAGTGATTTATCTATTTATCAGCGGTCGCGATCGTTGAATTATCATCATCGTAATATTCGGTATTTAGTTTATATTATTGGATTCTGTAAATATAAAGGAACAACGAGAAAAATTCCATGTGGACAGTTCTACAATTCCAATTTCCGACAACCATGTCGATTTTTATTCGCGTGTTAACGACGGTTGGAAAATAAAAAAATCTAATATTATATCGTTCAATACAGTTTCCCAATTTAATATAACTGTAAAATACTTCTTACAAAACTTTTGAAATTATAGTGACTAGATCACTTAGAGTACCTACTAGACAATTTACCATCTTAGGTATCTGCACGCGGATAAGACGCGCAACTAGACCTCTAAAACGCGGAATAATATAACTAAAAATGTAAATTAATTTAAATTATAAATAAAATAAATTTGATTATATTTTACAAATATAATAATAGTTTGACCTAAAAAAACAAATGGTTCCAAATTTTATCACAGGGATCCTAAATACTCCTTAGCACCCCCGTAGTTGCGCCAATAAGGTGTATAATATAATAATATGAACCGTGTCACTTTGACTTGAAATTTCAGGGAAATCTATGAAAAGAAAATTCACCAACTCATGTGTGCGTTCAAATCATAAGTGGAAATAGCGTTTAAGTTTTTTTTTTTTGAGGGGGGGAGAGGGTGACATAGAATCGCTACTTTAATAATATTGAATAAGGTTAAAAAAAAATGTAAGAAATGTTTAGGGGGACTTACCTCCTAAAGGCTAAAGCCATTCCACATTTTCGTATAATATGGTTCACGTAATCACGTGTACCTATATTGTATACAAATTAACCAAATTATTAGAGAGGTATAGTCGTTCGTACACGAATGGACGTATTATATTTTGCTTTCAAATTGCAGGACGGAGGTAAGCGACAAGCGAAACGGATAATGTCATCATCGTTGTTCGACCCGTTCATTATTCTCCTATGTATTATTAATCTACCCGAAACATAAATCGATTTATTTGATGATAGTATATTATAGCGACGCTCTCGATAATAAACTGCATTCTGTGCATATTATAATATATGGCGTGTATATAAATCATTTTAATAAGACGGTAGGTTAGTTTTTTTTCTACCTAATTGAAACACTACTTCATCAGAAATTTGATACAACGATTGCACTGAAAGTCGAGCTCACCAATATTACACGTGCACACTACAGTAAAATATATTCATATAAAATATTACTATATAATTATACATACCGTAAAAAAAAACAAAAATGAAACATCTTAAATATTGTAAAAATACAGAAATAAAATGTTTAAGTAATATTTTGTGTAAAAATAAATTTCAAGAGGTCAAAACAATGCGAGAAAAACTATTTCGAAACAAAACAAATGAGTAAAACCGAATACTTTTATTTTATATTTTTTGGTCGAAAATTATTCAATATTTCCTTACTATATTAGTGCCAGAAATAATTGTAATTTATATACGGTGCACAATTTTATGATTTTTGTCATTAGACAAATTGTCAAGAAAATAGGAATCTTCTTAAGTAATAAACTTTAATTTTCTTTACTTCAAAAAATATTTTTATATAATTTATTAATAAATTAATCAAGCCTACAATCAACACCTAAATATCTGAAAATTATTGTCAATATTGTGTCATGCCAGTTGTAAAATGTTTGGAAATCAATGGTTGTTTTTTGAGGGGAGGGGTTGATTTTTGACACAAATAAAAAAATACTGGCATTCTGGTATTATAATTTTAATGCATATGGGGAAGCCTAGGATGTAAACATTGGAAACTATGATGATTTATTATGGTGATAACTGATTAATATATTACGGTAGATAGGTAAGTAATAGGGGTGTTCATGTGGAATATTGTATTTGGTGTAAAAATGATTGATTGTTGTCATAGTTTATTATTAAATCATATTATATTAAACTTAGGAAATGGATTATTATTTATGAGGTGCATAATAATAATAATAATAATATGTACATTTTATATTTTTTATATTTCTAATTACTTATTTAAATAGTTATGGTATGGAAGTATTATAGAAGTGTATCAATATTACAGTAATGCCTATAAGTTTTTTATTGGAGGATGATTAGTATTCTATATTTTATCTATCAGTATTTGTGAACTTGCATCATATTGTATATTGTGCAATGTAATTGAAGCTGGAAAATAAAAAAAGGGAACAAGATAGAATTCTTAGAAAATGTATTAAAAAAAATGATTAAAATGTATTACACTATTACCTACATAGAATGGTAAAATTTCAAAATCATAAAAAGATCGACTAGACTTTTTCAATCCTAATAATTTCATGATTCGATCCAGTCTTCTGACAACCATTGAATTACTTTTTTACAGTCCCCTATAAAAAAAAAACTTTTTATAAATTATAATTATCAATTTTCAGTCATTTTTTTCATGACCATTTACAGCACTTGTCTCGTGAAATTTAATTTAATTTTACTTCACAACAGCCACAATATACTGATCATCTTTTATAAAGCAAAATAACTAAATAAAACATTATTTTATAGTCAACTGAATGGCTTATAAATATTTATATTACAAACCAGAATATCTCCAACCTATAAAGCTATTAATTGTAATACATTCAAAATAATTATAATATTAATAATAATAAAAATAAAATAATTGTATAGCTTTGAAACGTAATACAATTTAAAGTAGAATACTTATGTATTATACAGAACAAAAAAAAAATACCAAATAAAGAGTAAAATAACAATATTAATTATAATTCTTCGAAATTTTTTTCATGTAGAACTATACAAAATACAACTCTATGCGTTTCAATAGCATTATAAATATTTTCGTATCCACTCAGGATGCAACAATAATTTTTCCAGGTATGTTTGAAATTCTCCATTGAGTACAAGTAAATAAATTTTATATTTTATAAACAACTATAGTCTAACACTTGAATGTTTGCAGCTAAAGGTTTATTTTAAATCATAAATAGCTATTGATTCTTTTGAAAGTATGAGGGAGTCATATTTATGCCCCGGCGGTTTAATCATATCATATTAAAATGATTATTATAATTAAAATGTTTTTGTTTGCATTATTTTTACAGTATTGGACTGGTACAAATGGAAATAAAAATAAAGTCGTCTGTTCATATTTATCTAAAATAAATATAAAAGTTTGG
The DNA here is from genome assembly GCA_008086715.1 of Sitobion miscanthi. NCBI lineage: Eukaryota > Metazoa > Arthropoda > Insecta > Hemiptera > Aphididae > Sitobion > Sitobion miscanthi. The sequence goes on along the minus strand of CM017802.1, from coordinate 5,659,339 downwards.
ACTTTATTGTCATCAGACGGGATGAATATAATGTGAAAAAAATTGCAAATATAAAAATAATGACAAAGCACAATAATTAAAAAATATATATATTTGTATGATATATTTTATTGCTCTACACTCTACAGCATAAACGTATAATATATGAAATAAAAATAATACAATTGTATATGTTTTATGACTATAGGCGATTGTTTTTCTGAAGATAAAAATAGCACACGTACGCATAATATGGTTTTGTGGGTATAAACACGTTTACCCACATTGAGTGGGTGGGGATGGGGTGGCAGTTGTCTTATAACTCCACGTGTTTGCGAACATTTCCACTCGAATCGATAAAGTAGGTATAGGTACCAATGAATAAAGACTCGTGTCAATCGCATAATATATTTTACGATGACGACGACATTTACGTTATATTCGTAGATAGAGACTTGACTCGTTAAGCAGTCTTTTTTTTTCAAAAATTTCGGTGATTATCGAAAAACTTTGCAGCCGGGTGGTATTTGTAAATATTATTATCAAATAGCCAAAAACTCTCGAATGCCAACCGTCTGTAACAATTATATTTTCTGTGCCCGAATAATCAGTACGGAGGTCACTATGAAAAATGTTGACTAGAAATTACAGAAAATACAAAAAAATATCAAATTGCAGGTGCCTATATATCTATAATATTTAATTTGATTATAGTTTGTGTACAAACTTTGCAAAGTATACAAAAATAAATTTAAAAAAATCTTCAAAAACTAATTCAGATTTTTAACTTTCTTTTATAGGTACCTACTCATCATGATTAACTCCTTTATCATTAGTTATTTATGCGCAAGTATGGAATATTAGAATGGAACTTGCATATATCTTTACTCCCGCCCCCGTGTCTTATCTATGCAATGAATTTCATTAAACCAAACTATAAGTAATATTATTACCGTATTTTTTTGTGGTGCAAAATGTATCATATTGTAATCTTTACCACAGCCCGTATTTTTTGTAAACCCTGAGGCCTCATCATAAAGTTTGCGGTTTAAAGTTGAAACAGTACTGTACGGATTCGAGAAGTGTGTACCTCAAATACGTTTATTTAACAAATATGTATAATTAAGTTCAGCTGTTTGCATTAGAACACCGCATATTCATGTTGGTGTTTTACTAGAGTAAGTCCGAGTAAGATGGATAATGAAACAACTCTTAGTCCAATTTATTTTTAAATCAAATATCTGTTAATTATTTTGTATTTAATAAGTATATTATTTTATCGGATGTAAATAAAAATAAATTATCAATAAATTTTATAAAAATGTGGGCAACTATTGTTCATTACATAGAAATCAACTAAACTAATAACTATATAGTGTAAATAATGCGTTAAATTGTTAAACATTAAAATGTTTTATAAATATACATTTTTACAAAACAAAGATAATATAGTTTTTAACTACTATATTCGCAAAATATGTCGATTAATCAGTATTTAAGTTATTTTTAGTATGCCTAATATAATATTATAGGTACTGTAATGATCACGGACATGATATTATTTTGTTGACTGAAGCAAATTATTATTTTGGAATGCACCTTATACTATTGAAAATAACATTCCTTCGTAAGAACTAATTATCGAGGATATACCTATTGGATATATTTATTGACATTGGTCGGTTTTTCATTTTGTTGTTATTGTTAGTTACATGATACAATAAGCTGAGTATGATGCATACATCGTGATACGCATCCTCCTCACCCGCCGACCATCACTCTGATAAAAAAATGGCGCTGGTCTTTCGCCGTTTTTAAATTTCTCATTATGATAATATTATCTAAACCAATGAAAAGTGGTGAAAGACCGTCACCATCTTTGCGCAACATAATACAAAAGTTGGTTCGTTGCCATCATACCTAGTTTATTATATCATGGTTAGTTTGTATTTCTATGTATGGATGATATTAATATATTAATTCCAGGTTTCACGAACATTTAATGATTCAATCGTGGCTTAAATATATAAAATTATTGCCATAGTACCGCCACTACATAATTTTATCGTGTTAAGGAATTAAAATGACAGCTTAGGTTAGGTTAACCTAGGGGACCATACTATGGTATAAGCTAAGATATGGACTGTATCCTTACGCTGCCACTTTATTTTTGTTTGATAACAATATAGACTATATAATCTTGTATATTCAAGTCATGGTTCAATAGTGCGAGCTATAAATTGGTCTCTTAAATACGATTAGGTCCATTACGTCATTTTAGTGAACCATTAAACTAATATACATTTTCCATGGAACTCGGCGTTATTATGGTAAATTATTACATCTGTTTAATATTATAATGCATCTAGGTATCGTGACAATACTCGGGTAAAATTTTCAAAACAATAACGCGGAGGGCTGCTTAGCTGCTGGTGGGTCTCGTTTGGCATGGGATGTAAGGGGGGGGGGAGAATTGTGAGTTTTGGTGTAAGAACTGTGGCAGCGGTGGAACACCCGTTCCGTCGACAGAACAGTTCGGCGGGCGCGGTGTAGGGGTGCAGGTGAGCCGTAGGGCTGACTTGCAGGGTCGTGTCGGTCGTGTGAAGGGGTCGAGTGGCGGACCAGAACTCCCCCCCCCTCCGTTACGTCGTCGAAAATACGAGCGCCGAAAAGGTCACGAACGTTACGGGAATTCTTTATTAGACCGGCGGCCGGTCGTTAGTCTCGCGCTCTCCACCTCCGTCTGTCCAGCGGACGGGTTTAAACAAATGATTCGTTGACGGCGGCGGAAAAGTACACGCGCAAACACTCTTCCGCGCGCCTCGCGGCTGTTGCGCGCGCTGTCGCCGCCGCCGCCGCCACTGCCCACGTACACCATATCCAGTCTTGTGTGTGTGTTTATGTGAATAGTATTAGAGAGGGAGCGTGGTATATACAGCTGTATAATGTGGTATACTCGTATATATATGTATAGAGAGAGAGAGTGAGTAAGTGAGAGAAGGCGAGAGAGAGACAGAGAGTAGTGGTAGTCGGTCGAAGGTATTAATAACCGACTCTACTCGTACAACCCTACTTCCCCGCCGCCCGCACCGTTGCCGCCGCACCACACCGGAGAACTCGCGCGCGGACAACTGACGTGATAAACGATGTAGCCGACATAACGCGCGTGTATACGCCACCAATGGAGAGTGGAGAGTGTATACATATACATATATACATAAGTGTGTGTGTGTGTGTGTGGTGTGTGTGTGTACGCTGGCGTACATAAAATAAATCAACCCCCTTGCGGCAGAGTCCTCGCCGAAAACTCCCGGGCGGTTTCTTACACATACCGGTCCGACCACGTCCGATAAACGCGTATAATACACAATATATAGACGGACGCAGGTACATAATAATATGTACCAACACTGTTGTACGCGTTCGAGGAAACGCGTATATAATATGCGTACGAGCCGAGGGCCACAGGGGCCGAGAAAATAACCAATCCGCTCACCCACTAAGAAATTTGTGTGCATATTACATATGGCGTATATCTAAACCACCGTCGTATATTTTTATCGTTCGTAATGTGTGTGCAATAATATACATAATGCAAAAGATTTTCGGTCAGAGCATATTATTGTAATGTTAGGCGGATATTATAGTCGGCATACTAATATATACTGCAGCGCGAGGCGATACCGACTCCCGGTATAGTGGTCGGCCGCAAAGGACAGAATAAATAAAAAGTAAATAAATAAAATGTTGGTTTAATCAGTACAAATGGACTCGGCGGGGGCGCTGGAACTATTAATATTTATTTTTAATTCTCGTTAAGTGTTCCTTTTTGTAGACCAAACATTATAATAATAACGATGGCGATTACCACGGTGATAATAATTATATTATATTATAGTATGAACAGGAACGCACGCGCCCATATTATAATATCCCTACGTCACCGCGTTAACCCCGTCATCGGAATTATTGCGAAAACGTAGTTGGAAAACGACCACCCTTCGTGCTATAATGCTCTTCACCCTATCACTCGATGCATAAAGACTAAAGAGTAGTAATTTTTTATTGTACATACGATTGCGATTTGGTAGATATTACTGTACGTAGAAATCACCTATCGTATGTTTCCGTTCACTTATAATCGAACAAATACCGTGCGTTTGGTTTTTATTTAATTTTGTTAAATTGTCTCGGTAGATTTTGTAAACAGTGCACAAAAATCTTCAATATTATGGCTGCTCTGAGTGTGATGCTTACTTAAGAATATGATATAGAATATCGTCTATTTAATAGCATTTATTTATAAATTATAATACGTCGTATTATTCAACAAAATAAAAAAGCATTCAAATGTTAATATCAATTGTCTCCAACAGTATAACCGCAAAATTATAAAATTCAAATGTTTGAAATACTTTTAGTAGTTCTAAATACAACTACATAGTACGTCTTACGTGTTTCCAAATTTAAAAGGTTCTAAAGGTTCAATTTGTAGTAGTTGTAAAAATTTAGAAACAATATTCAGAATGAATAACTTATGAAAAGACGTATGATAGAATTTGAATACTACGAAAACCGTGTAGAAGCTTATTGATGATCGACCGAACCTCAGGAATAAATGAATTCTTCATGTGGTACGAGAGGTGTAATTACTAACCCTCCCACCTCCCACCACAAGGCCACACGCCCACACAACACACCTCCCCACCAGTGACAACAATACAGATCGATGTCATATGCGTTCCGTAAATTGATGACAATTATTATGATTGATGTTGTTTTTATAATATTGCTATTATGACGAAGGCTGTTTTCGATGAAAATTTTAGAAGTTTCCGATATTGTGTTTATTTATACCAGGAACATAATAATGATGAATTATAATCTGTAAGGTTTCAACTGACTTTAGTTATTTCCAAAATTTAATTTATGATATAATAACCGTACATAATATAATTTATATAGCTGGTTATATAATTTTCTACCTCTTCACCCCACTTTACCGGGTCCACTCACCATTACTCCACTCGCACAACATACTTTGACGACAAATAATTATACGTCTTATAAACGGAAACATAACTATTACATGTGTAGTTGATCACACGTTTCAATAACCAGTGTATTTGTGGTACAGAATTATTTGATATGATGTGATTTATTTTTATGTAAAATGCAGATCTTAAAATGTATTGATTGAAAAAATTAGATTGCAGATTCTAAAATTAAAACACATAGTATATCGACATATCGTACGTCTAAAATTTATTATGTTATAAATTTATTTTATATTTATGTATAATGGTTTTTTAAATTATTACATTTTCGAGGACAAATTAAAACGCGAGTATTATTTGGTTTAGTAGGTATACCGCTATTTAACAAGTAACTCCAGGTTAGATTAGAAGAAAAATAATATAGATAATGTGTTATAACGGATTGATCTAATGTTTTTCATGAGTGGAAAACAACTGAAATAGTCGAAGAGTACCTTACTATTACTCGTGGTGATTTATTCTAAACGCTGTAAAAGCTGGTTCTATAACCTTGGTACTACATGCGGCTTGTACTATTAATTATTTATACTAACAATTAATATATTTTAAACATTATTGTTATGTTTTGGTAACAGCACATACGAATCACAGATAAAACCAACGTTATATAATATAATAATATTAAGTATGTAAGATACATTTTGGATTTTATCAATATTGTTGTTGGACAATGCTTGGATCTCGGAATTGTATCGTACTATATTATATTATATTTAATATTAAATAAATATTTTGATATTAAAACTCACAATAATGTCCAAATGATGAACATTTTATTTTACTATAAACAGTATAAACCATATCATAAAAATACAGTTTAAGACTTCAGTGTCAGACTTATTGCCCAATTGCGGTCGTTAGAAAAACTTAGCTAGGTAGCGGTTTATATTTAAAACCTGGATTTTATAGATATTTTTACTTAAATTATGGAAACAACGGTCAAACAGATCGTAAGATGTGTTTAAGAATCATAATAATATTAAAGTCGATATTTTATTATTTTCGTACAGACATTAATCGAATAATCTTCTATGACGAATGACGATGGTCATAGTCCATACATTATGTTACAACTGTTCATTTATCATTATTTATTTTATTACACAATCTGTATTATGGCCGATTTTTTGGTGATATCTTGCTTGAGTTTGACTGTTTATTGCAGTATATACTATATACGAAGTACGATATATTTCATATACAATATTATAAATGATGAGTTTTAATTTATTTATTGTGAAAAATGGTTTGGTTAAAAATTATTTTATCCATTAACAATATTATTTCAGGTAATAGTAATTCTTATTATAATTATTATTGTGAATTCGTATTTTTTGCACGCTCTTCAATCACACTTTAATCAGCTTTAATTTATCATAGTGTCTTAAATTATGTACAGGTGGGTGTTTTGTAATTTAAATTACATTTGTAAATAATAATTAACTGTTCATTTTTTTATTATTATTTTACGTACCTCAATAATTATGAGAAAATGTTGTTTATTTTATTATTTCTGCTGTATTATTAAATTATTGTGTATACATTAAATACATTTCAGAGCTTAATGAAGGGTTGTGTTTATTTGAATAAAAATTACTATGGTATCCAATATTGCATTAATTATTTAAAACACGGATTTAATATAATATAATATTAATTATGATATTATATTAGTAAATAGGTGAACATGTCGAAATAATATTAACTTTAAATAATTAATTTTACTTTAATTAGTTAACACATTTTACCTAATACTTTGTTCAAAGTTTGTTTATTTAATCTTAATTTTCAATGTTTCTAATATGTCTTATAAAATATTTTAACCGTTTACCGTCCCAATTATACAATAACCTATTTTTTCTTGTGCCTATAAGCGTTAATTTTATTGACACAAATATTCTCATGCAAAGAAAGTACACATAAAATATAACGCTGAAAACATGTTGATTTTTTTATTATTACTGACTATAATATTACTTTACAAGTTTCATATAATATATTTCTAACATTTTTATTTATATTTTATTCAATATTTTTTTTCACTTGTTAAATTAAAGCTATTTTTACAACATTTTTTTTGTTTTTTATTTGCTATAAAATTTAAATCTAATACTTTGTACTTACTAATTTTGTTTGATCTTATATAGAATAGTGTATATACATATACATATATATCATTATCTATACAATGATACAAATAAACTAAAATAAAATTTCTCAAGGTTTTTTATAATATATTATGCTAAATAATAATATTATTTAAAGTAATTCAATGTTCATTAAAATGTATGTATACATCACCAAGTTATGCCCCTGTCAAAATAAAATTTAAAATAATGAGCTTAGTGAGCAACTGTAAAAAACTCATTTTAACCAGCTTGGACCATAGGTAAGTGCAATATGTCAGTAGATTAAATCATAATAATATTATACCATATTTTAAGTCATACCGATCAGCCCAGTATGAATTAATGGCCTTAATTTGGGAACTTACTCAGAGTTTCGTATGGATAAAGGAAGGTAAATATTTAGGTACTTATATTGTAATTATTTATACAATAATATTATAATAATATTATGTTGGTGTTTTTCAATAATAAAATAATTACGGCACGGCGTTATGAATAGGCATTTTAGGTACATGATTGTCGTGTGGTTCAGCCATCGTATTTGTTCAGAACGATTTTATAAAATATTCTAATTTATTATTAGTAACGTGTAATAAAAAGTGCACAATGTAATGAAAATTAAAACGAAAACTAAAATTCAAAAGTATGTTTGGTTACTAACAACTGAATTAAATTGTAAGTAAATGAGAATGAAAATATATAATCAACAATAGTTGCAAAAACTGCTCATAATACACGTGTCATAATACATCGACTACTCCGTTGTATAACAAAACAAAATATTATCGAAATTGTGTTCTGATTTTTTTTTTATAATATGGAGTTAAATCAAATACTGAAACAATATTGATGACAAAAAAGAGATAGTATCCCCGTTGCGTTGTTGTATTTTTCATCGCCTCGCTTTTGTTAACAAAGTTACACAATTTAAGTCGGATTAAAACGGATAATTGTATCGTTATGACAACCAGCTTGGTTGTTGTTATTAATAATTGATATGTGTTGTGGTAGTACAGTGGCAGGTGAATCGGGTATTGTTACAACTTACAGTGATGATAATATATTATTATTGTGGACAATGTTATACACCAAATTCGTGTAATAACATCTGGGATGAGGTATTTATTTTCGTCAAACCAGAAAAATGTCACCAGGCGGATATCGTGGGTGCCCCATTTCCTTCGTCCGTCTATCGTGATGATTTATTATACTTCAAAATAAAATCACCATTGGAATAATATATTGTTTCGTGAATTAATGTCGAGTTAAGTAAAATAAATGTTGTCCCTGTGTCAATTATCACTGTAGTTCATCTATAATAATAATTGTTTAAGCAGATAACATACAACATTGACCCCCCCCCCCTTGAACAACTTCTGGATACGCCCCTGAACCACATAACGAGTTTGGTTATACTTAACGAGTCAAAAAGTATTTTATATTGTCTGAATGAAATAACTGGGTAACGAGGGCGTATAACTGTTGTATAATAATTTGCGTGTGTCCAACACGGTACAGTCCATTATAATATTATACCAATATTTACTTGGGATAATATGTAGGTACAAGATATTTGTGCTATGTATATTAAAAACTGAAATTCAGGTAAACATGACACTGAGCATCATAACATAGAGAATAGTAATATAAAAGTTTTTCTTTTCCTAATAATAGTAATTTGGGATAAGTATTCTACCAAATATAAAAAACTCGGGAAGCCACTCTGCTGCATAGTAAGTGCCAAAGATATCTTGAACTATGTAGGTCAATGTAATTGATGTGTTCAGCTTAAATTCAATGATATGAATACGATTTCAATATGTCTAGGGGTATCTATTGTATTATATATTTACATCGGTATTAGTAATTTACTTTTTTATAAGTAATATGACGGTAGGCTGAAATAATTTTAAACGACAAGTTTCAAGTATCTACAAATAATATCTATTAAAATACAAAAAATATCTAAAATCATTATTTTTTGTAAAATATCCAATTACTCGTGAACAAATTTGAGATTTCGTAAACTTGATAATCATTGTAGGTTTTCGTAAAAACAACTTATGAGAAATGGTGTATTCGGTTTACAAACCTTAGGTGTTAAAACTATAAATTATACACATTTTTAACCACAAAATAATTTGAAAATGTTTGAAATGTAAAAAATTAAATGTTTATAACAAAAAAAAAAAAACAGAATTTGTTATTTTAAATTTGTTAAAGTTTTCTAATAAATGAAACAAAATAAGAAAAAATAGGCAACAAATGTACTATCAATAAAATGTTAATTGGTAATTTTTTTGTGTTATAATATATGTAATGATATCCTACACAAAGTGGAAAAATGCTATGTAGGCGAAGTTAAAATATTTGAGTGGGTGTTCGTATCACACAGATCGTGATACGTATCTATTTTGCGATCGTGGAGATGGCCTTAAAAGTACTTGGAACTTTTTACTTTTGAGCCCCCAAGTACCAACTAGATCCAATTTTCTAACAGAAACCACCATTAAAGTTGAAAACTGAAGTAGACCTACCGCTTCAAAAGGCGATGACAGACACAATAAAAGATCTAAAAAAATAACCTCACATCATTGTATAACCAATACATGTATAGATAACGCATCGGTCAGATCGCTGAATTGAATTTTAAAAGGTTAGTTAATAAGTTATAAGTGTTAGAAATTTAGATGAGCAAATTAAGGGACTTCCTTTTAGCGGGATACCCTCGTATATATATATTAAATTATGAACGTATTTATATTTCATGTACAACTACTCCTCAAACATATTACGAGTCTTATTTTCTACGTGCGTGATGTTGACACAGGCCACACACCGAATTCATCCGATCGAATCAATAGGCTTATATTATACATTTGATAGTAACGTTTTGAACTAGAAAAACCGTAACCGAACCAAAAACTGGAGCTGTAATACGAGACTCCCAGTGCAGTTCGGTAATTTCTATGCGTATTTTGACTAGGTTGTTCGTATACGCCATGCAAACTTATTTTTCGCAACGATAAATATATGAAAATAAAATGAAGCCATATAATACATTGTTGAATATATGTGCGTGCTTGTGTGTGTGTGTGTTGTGTGTGTGTGTTGTGTGTGTGTGTGTGTGTGTGGTGTGTGTGTGTGTAATACAGAAGAGTAACTGCGAGAGTAATTTTCCCGGGGATAATGGATTTGGAAAATCGTGACGACAATAGCCAGCTCTGCTGTCGAAACCGTAGAAACGGATATAACACTCCACTACCCTCCCATCATTCATCACTACCATATACACCATATTATCAGCTACCCGCTGTTACGTCCGGCTGTGTAATGTTCAAATTCCTTTTACGCACACACAGTGAGTGTATCGCTGTATCATACTATTATAACAGTACACCAGCATAATAATATATAGAAGACCGCATCCTGCATGATTGTTTAAAAAATAATCATTATTCAAAACAATCAATGGTAATCGATGCTATTCGCAAGTCAGTCGGTGTGGTTATGGGAATTTTAATAACTACAATGAAATAACTAAAACATATTATATGTATTTAAAAAAAATATACTTAGGTATATTATGTATCAAAATTCCACAGAGTGATTCATTACGCAATAGTAAGTATATTAATTCTATTCGGTATATTAGAATTTTGTAGCATTTAATGATTCTATTTTCAAATCTATTCCACTTTTCTGCCGAAATATCGATGTATCGTACATAATATTGGATTTTTAAAACATACATTTAATAGATATTATAATAAAACCGAACCAACATGTTCACGTGTTCAGAAAAGTTTTCTACTCCGGAATGAAAAAAAAATCAAAACTTTCGGTTACAGTTTAAAACGAATTCGTGAAAAATACGAAACGCGAAGGTACTTAAACATAGAAATATTTAATTTCAATTTTTTTTTTTTTAATAACAAAAAATCTACTGCGCATCCACTGTGATCTGATATTAGTGAGACTTAAAACGAAATTCAGCTGTAATAATCCCGCGTCTTATACCAAAAATTAAATCCCCTGTGTAGATAATTTTATTATCGCCTACCAAACATGGCGTGCGAGTATATTGTATTATTATAAAGTGTTGCGTGAAATTTATCCCTCGTAATAGGATCTCCCTCAAACAAGACTCGCACAAGACTTACTTGATTCAATAATAATATAATATTTCAGTATGCCTAAATGCCTATAGTAAATTATATTCTACGTATAAGTTTTTAAACTAGACCAATAATCTCTGTTGCTTATCGAGCTCTTGCTCTAATGAAGTGCATGGGATTTTAAGATTTTCCAAACTTTTGCACTCAGAGATTTTAATTATATCTATATATAATATCATGTCTGTATATTTTGTATACAGATAAGTAATATTATTATAATGTATCTTTGATTTTTTTTTTAAATTTCAGATTTATTAATATAATTTTTAAAGGATTAAAGATTAATTCTTGTATAATTAACAAGCATTTAATAACAACTATAATATATTAGTATCATTTTTTTAAAGATGCTTAACATTTAATTCAGTAGCCTGTTTGTGGCGTAAGATAATAATGTGTAGAATCAAACTTCAGACATATGATTTTAATACAGATTTCATTATTATTATGCGTAAATATAGATTTGTTATTTGTAGAGATTTAAGAGTAATTTATTTAACTAATTCAATAGGAAGTTTCAAAATTTTAAATTATTCATCACGTAAATAAAATTGAAGAAGGTACTTTGTTAAAATACTAACAAAATAAAGTGTAACTAAATATTTTATGAATTGATAAGAGTATGTTATATACTTTACGTATATAGCGATGATTGTCTTCGGTTATTGTCATAATATTAATTTAAATTAAATCAAAAAGTTAAATTGGTTTGGTTGTAACTTAAATGTGTACTCAATTTGAATTTGATTTATTTAAATTGATTATACTATTTATACTAAATGGGTTGCAGTGCACTGTTGTTTACTGTAAATACGAAAGGTAGTAGTAGTAATAATAATAATAATAATAATATACATAATAATATTATATTAGAATGGAGTATGGACGTAAATATAATACAATAAACACCGGGGAAATTCACAGGCATAATATACGAATTCCAACGCTTGACATAGCTATGTATATATTTCCAAATAGTTTACCGATATGGCGAACAAGGGAAATTGAAAATACCATAATACCACGACCGTGGTGTGTGCGTATAAAATGATTATCTTATTACTCTGCGCCAGACAGTTATTATAGCCCCACGCATAGTTCGACTTTCCGCGATCGGGTTACATATTATTATTGGTGGTATATCGATAGTTTTACGCATTTACATTATCTTTTTCCGCCATTTTCTTGAAAACTATCGAGAAATTCGATAAACATTCCGTGTAATGCATACAACAATGTACAATGTTAATCCGGGTCTGATTTCAATCTATAGAGAATTATCGTTTTTTGATATTATCCCACAATTTTTTTTCTACAACACTGTAACTATAGCAACTAGACCGTACTTGATCGGGGGGATATCTATACCCCCTACCCTCAAAAATTCATATACATTTTATAATTGTTTAAAATAATTATTAATACATTTGTATAATATACTATTATGTACCACTCAGCGAATTAATTCAAAATCATGTGCAATATGCATATCGTGTTGTGCAGCTAAAATTGTACATACAATTCAACATCGCGTCTATAATAAATATGAAGACGAACTGCGTAATATCCGATGTTTGTTTTGTGGGGTTATAAACTTATAAACAATTGCGCGCCGACAGCTAAAGTATTCGCGATTACAATATTGTTACAGCATATTATAGCCCGCGGTGGTACAATACAAATATATATATATATATACGAATTATTACAGCAACCATGATATTATATATATAACTAAATACAGAAAAGACGCATCGAATTCCAATGCCCAAGGCACCCATTCTACTGTACACAATATTAGTATATGTACCGGACAGCTATAATTGCACGTAGTTGTTATTATATAATATCGTCTCTCGGGGCTCCGTTTCACTGTTTCCTACACTGATAGCAAACGTTTTAAATAGATAGAATTTGTCTTCCAGTATTCTACCGAATGCTTCGTATGATTAAGAATTTGTTAAATTAAACTCATAAACGGCATCAAATTTAAATTTTTGTTTTCATTATTTTTTTCAATTTGATTTTTCCAAATAAATACCAGAACCCGTGGATATGACACACTAACTGCTAATACATGGATGATTTTATTTCAATCTCTTGGGACACTGTATATGATATTATAAGCGCTATAATCTCGAAATGGGGTTCCAAGACGATACTTTAAGTATATAACATTCAAAAGCTGTGTTGAAACTTTGAAAGAATCTATTTTAGCTTTTTTTTATCACCCCAAAAAATATTTTCCAAAATCCCTCGTGCTTGCAAAATATTTGATAGCGCTCTCACTCAAAATCTAAATCCGTACTTGGATTTAATAAAATAATTTCTCAACGTTTTTTTTTTTTTTCGCATGAAAGCTTTAACAATAAACAACTCACAGTTATATTATAACAATTTCTTTCGATTGATTTTTCGAGAACCAACTAATTTAAATTTACAGATTAGGTCTTGACCCAATATTCTAATTTTCATCGAGTTAACTCAAACTAATCAGAAAGTCTTGTTTTGTATACATAATATACAGATGTAATGATTAATATAGCATAATATTATTATACGTCCGAAGGGTTATCAACATATTTTGAGTGTCGAAGGGCCAAGAATTACCATTTAGTTGTTGTTGTTGCAGTGGATCCTAGCCTGCAGTGATACAACTTATACATAGTATGAAATTGTATTATTACAATAATATTTTAACTACAACTAAACCCGAGTGTGGTAAGAGGTATTGGGTTACAATGCCCCAGACGGATATATAATGTTAATTGTATTTCCTTTTGCAATGGACATCTACACACACCTATAAAGGCAAGGTAATATTAATTTTAAGGTAAGTACTAATTTTCTATAAAAGTATTAAAGTTTGAAATAAATATTTTTGTTGCATAAATTTTAAAGTCATTATAAAACCATATTATTTTCACAATCATTGCCAATTAAAAATGTGTAGGTACTTTATGTTTCAAAAGTGTAAAAAAAATGATTACAACAATAAAAATAGCACAAAATAGGTAAAAGATTTTTTGAAAAATGTTTGTTATTTGACTTACAATTATCTTAAAAATGATTTCCAGTTTTTATACTCTGGTTTGATTGTAATTTCTTTCCACTGTAATCACACTGTATTTTGCAGGAATAATCAACGCAACAATTTAAAGTGAATGGTGGAAAATTACAAGGGAATCATACAACAATATAGATTGTTGTGAAATTAATTGTGTCTCACAAAAATAAATATTTATCGTATACAAAACTTAAGATTTTTCTATAAGCTATTTTTTAAATTGTATTATAACACAATTTCCCGAGATAAAAATAACAAGTTAAATACCGTAAAAAAAGAATCTGGATGTACTAAAATAAATGGGAGCCACGCTACTTAATATTAAAAAATAATAGTATAAAAAAGAAAATTGTTTGTAATAAGTTATAATAAGTACTTCCAACAAATTATTCAAATTATTTATTTTTATACAACAAAAATATTTTTATTTTTACATTTTTCTTTTGCTGAATTTTTGTAATCAAATAAATTAGGTTTTACTTAAATTCTACTATTCGTTTTATATATCTTTACAAATTGTTCAGTGAAAATTACAAAAAATTACAAAAAGTTACTTTAGCCGATGATATATTGAGCTTTTAAAATAAAGCATAATATTATAATGTTGGTTACATATTATATTTAGCTTTTCTCAGCAGTCAGGTCTTAAACATTTTGTTTTGGATGCATGTAGACTAGCTTGTTATGATTTTAGAGTGTTAACCCCGCTCCCCCAACCCCCCGCTCGTTCACCATATAGTGAAATAATAAGAATCAGTAAACATTATTTCGGCCTACCGGATATTGTCTCTCAGCGTATCTGGTAGGCGGTTAGCATGTGAGAGAGTGAGTGAGAGTGGTAGTGGTGCAAAGAAAGAAAAGAAAGGAAAAAACTCTCTACGAGCCTAATCCGACACCCCCGCAGAGGCATCGCCGCCGGACATGCGTATATTATATACATACATTATAATATGTGAGTGGGATTTTCTGCGTATAGTTTTCAAAAGTATTTCGTTTTATACTCTCTTTCGAGTTTTCCTATTGAAAAATGTACGTGCAAAACATGACGCGTACATTTTGATGTTTCACTGTATGTATATATCTATACAGGGGAAAAGAAAACGGAAATATATTCAAATACGAAAACCAATATTACCAGTACGCATGTAATATATTGTAGATATGACGTATTTACAAGAGTAATATGAGGAGCTATGGGTTGAAGGGATAACGTCCGAGAAGACTGGAAACCGATGTGCATTTTCGCGTGCAAGCCAATACATATATTATAGCATAAGTTTTTCAAAGAGTGTTCAAACTGCGACTGGACGTGGTAAAATCGTTTTTCATCTCTCCGTGATAGATTGTTTTTAAATAATAATAATTCGTCTGTCCATAATATTTTTTCATTATTTTTTTGTTTTATCATACGTTTCGTTTCCCATCCATTAAGATCAGTCTAGACTTTAGAGTCTAGATTGTAAATGTTATCAATATGACCTACTGCGGCGTTCTGTATTGATACCGTCAATAAGAAACGTCATCTAGAGTCTAGACAATATAATTTGAATTTATACAGATACGTTGCTGTTATGGTCTACAAAATTAATATAATGCTAAAACTTTATTCAAACCTATTTTTTCATACAAAATTTAAAAGGTTTATTTGTATTGTGGTTTTTTAAAAAGGTTATGAAAGTTTTTAATTCGTAAATATAAAATAATAAAAAATTTATAAATATTGTTATCATAATGCAGAATATAATAGAAAAAAAATGGTACAAGAGATGCCCAGAATAATGTAATTTTCTTAAATTTTTATAGGTCTTACAAAACGCGTAGCAACCCTAAAAATCACTTATTATAATTTATGATCTACATTAATTTGTTTTTTAATGTGCAGTATTCGCTGTACAGTACGTCATGTGTATGAAATAAAAACAGTAAAGATTCGTGCAAGGCTCGACTCTCATCAATAAGTTAAGTCCATTAGCAAATACAATTATGATACGCCTATTTGAATTTTATTAATTTTCAAATTTTACATGTTTAGTAAATGCACCAGAATTGGTTTAGAACCATAATCTTAATACTATGTGACCTATCCACTTATTATTGGTTTAGAACATTATTATTCAGTATAGTTGCATATTAGGTACTTAGCAAAGAACTTATCAATACAAGTCCACCGACTTTTAACATTACTATTTGAAATTTTTATTTCATAGCATAAGCTATTTGTAAAAATAAACAATTTCCCTAAAGTGCTTAGATTTGTTTCAATTTATTCAATTTTAAATTGTAAAACTTTGTATTGCATGCGGTAAGCAATATTATGGTGTTCAGAGATTTGATTAATTAATACTGTTGTTTTACGAGTTAAATGACTTGACGTTTAAGCATTACATCGAATTTGTTTTGGTAGTTTACATTAGTAATGTTTAATGATGTTCCAACTTGGTAAGTTATTATTATTATCGTTTTGAGTAATACTCCCTCGGAAACTTTCAAATTACTACAAAACCGATTACCCGTGTACGAGCATTATGTAAACACGAACTAATTATTTAATTAATTAATTTCATCACCTTTAAAATATATATCTGAATATCATGTATTTTATTTTGTACCGTAGAATATAATATTATGTAATATAATTAATATAATTTTAATTATTTAGTAAATAAAATGATTTATTTTAAGATAATATTATATTGTTGGGCGTTGGGAAACACACTATAACCCAATGTTATAATGTATAAGTAATAAGTATACACTATGATATAGTTTATTAATATAGTATAATATTGTGTCTGCTGATAATATAATAATCGTAAGTTTTAATTTTACGATAATAGTTGGTATAGTATACTGCTTATCAATTCTTAGTATGTTCGCCAATTTAAAAACATATATCGAACATTGAAAACCTCGCAAGTAAAAACAAATGGGAAGGTACATGTCTTCGAATATCATATTTTCGAATGACGAGTGTTAGAAAAGTTATTTACTTGAATAGTAATGTAATCAAAAAAATTATTTGTTCGAATAGATATGTGTTTGAAAAGTCGTATGAACGAAATAATATATTTTTAAACACATTTAAATCTTGCCCAAATATTTTTCAACATCTTTATTGTATACATGCATCTATTAAACGTGGTAGTGAAGAAATATATGTTCCTTTTGTGTATTGTCTTCTAGTTGGAAAAAGTCAATTGATATACAGTGAAATCAAGTTTATCCATTTTCTATGCATTCGACATGTTTCTTTAATTTCTGCCAAAATATTTATAGAAGAATACAAAATGTTGATTTATCAACTAAGTGTTTAAATGATGCAGATTTTAATCTTTTAGATATGCACATCTCCGAATTGGAATTTTCGCCGATTGACATGGTACGATATTAGTCATCAGATAGTTAAAATTAATATTTTAATTGTGAAATTTTTTTAGCTATTTTGACGTAAGACTCGAGAAGCATGAACTCTTTTAAAACTTTTGTTCAATAATAATAATGAAGAAAAAAGTCTAATAACATACTTTAAAGTAACGTACGTACTTGAAAAAATCGGTATGAGACAGGGGGTAAACCTAACAATGTGCCTTCTCGAAGTCCTCCATTATTTTCACCAGATATATTTTGGTCAATTTCCAATCATGTTCGGTTAGAACTTCCGAGAAAAACTAATACAGCTGGATCGTGGCATAGAGAGTTAAATCGAATTACACCTCCTCATCCAGGTAAAAATCATATTACAAATTTCATTAATATATTTAATATTTATAATTTCATATATTTTATTAAGGGCTTCACAATTTTAATCGTGCAAAAAATTCAAGTTGAAACAGAATCACAGATTGAATTGTTAATATCTGGTCATCAAATACAGGAGAAGAAATATGGTTTGGAACGCAATCTAAGATTGCAATTTATTCAACAACGAATAAACGACAATCCTAATTTTTATAAATTGGATTTTTTAAAAGCGGTTGTATATAATTTAAATATTTAATAACCTAATGATAATATAACTGCATACCTATATTTTTACAAATATTGTTTTTTTATTTTATTTTTATTAATTTTTAAAATATTAGTTGGCTTTTTAATTTAAATAAATAATTTTTGTACTTAAAACTTTTCGATGACATATCTATTTGAACAATTATTTTTCGATTACATAACGATTCTAAAAAATAAATTTTCGAAAACTCGTCATTCGAAGACATGACCCACTCCCAAAACGAATACCTCTCATAAATAATTATTTAGACTGGGTACAAATAGTTTTATATTCTAACCGATTTTGCGTACCGCTTTGCTTATCGCTATAGCAACGAATAAAAAGTAAAAATTACCTAATTCCCACTAGATATATATACAATCAATAGTTAAGTCTTATCGATACAATATTATATTTACGATTTATAAATTTTCTCCAAAGTGAAAAAAATTTAGTAGCGTGCTACGTTTGTCATTTAAAATACATCTTCCACCTACCAAATCAGTAGCTGCGCTTACTAATTTCTTATAAATATTATGTATTATATACAGATATATTGCCTTATGAATTCAAATGATAATACAATATTAATTAAATCGAATTATTCCCTTAATTAATGTTGTTTTTATTGAGAGTTAAAACGGTTCCGTATTATGTAGTTTATATTCAAAATTACCGGCATGATAAAGTCTAACGACCTCGACGACAGTTTGAAATTTGTACAGCGAATGGCGAATGTCTTCATCGGGAATGTCTTCGGGTATCTCATAAACCAAAACTGAAAATGTCTTCTGTGGTCTGCATGGTATAGGAATCTAAAACACGACGGTACAAACATTTAATTTACGTGTAGTGATAAACGGTAAAGGTAATAGCATATGTCAAATAACAGTTCAAATTTTACGCGTTCGGAGGTATTGAAAACAATAATTCTTTAATAAAATTCAAAAAATAAAGTTAGGCATGCAAACAAACACCTAATAATATTTTTTTATGATTATGATCGCAACCATTGAAACGTTTTTTTATCGAATTAATTTTTATCGTTTCTCATAATTTTCTGCTAATTGATTAAAGTTATTATTTTAATATCAATTAAGTATCGGAGTATTTATTTTACCTTGTATAGCAGATTTTAAATAACGGTGAGGTTATTTTATTTGCGCGTGAAGGTAATTTTTTTTATATAGTGCTTTAACTATTAATGCTTACAATGAAAAATGACAGTAGTGGGTTGGTAAACATATTTTGTTTAAATTTCAAATCATATTTTAAATGCATTGATTTATATAAATATATAATATGTAATTAGTAGTTAGTTATTATATATTATTATTTATTCAATTTGTATGAAGAAACTACACATTTCAAATCTATAGGTACCTAATTATTTTTTCAAATTTCCCCTCCCCTATCACAAGTTATATTTTACTTTTGAACTTCATCTACATAAATAGTTTCATATATTTTTTGTTTATATTCAACTATTGATGTTAAAAATGGAAAAAATAATATCATCTACATCTTATTATAAATTATAAACATTCCAGTCGTTGTCAGCATGACAAATACTTTGTTATAAGATTGTTTTTGTGCTGCTCTGTTGGTCTTACATTTGAACGGAATACTCACTAGGTATTGTAAAAGATTTTTATCGAAATTCAATAGAAAGTAGAAATTTATAAATAATATCCATCTTCTGGATATGAGTATACCTACGAGTGTGAGTTATGGCCGCGGCCCAACAGGTTGCAGCTTCCTAATGGATATCCAATATCGTGGTTTAGCGCAGTAATAAGTGTCGTAATACATTATAATAAACTCGTTACGTTAAAAAAATATGAAAAATACATAATAATATAATATTATATTAGGTATATATTATGAAAAAGGAAAAAATAAGCATACACGCTGCCGTCGAGTCCGTAACGTAACCGATGTTGTAGTCGATGGGGTGCTGTGCTCCAGTGTAACGAACGACGGTGGTTTTAAAACGAGAAAGGCCTCTCTGGGCGTCGTTGTTGCATGGTGGTTTAGGTGTGTTTGGGTGTAAAAAAAAAAAAAAAAACCAAGAAAATAAACACAAAACGTTTACAGGCAAAGAGTGACAAAACGGAGGAGCGGTCGTGGCTCGAGAGTCGAGGAGGATATCACATGCCACCCGGCTATTAATCATTTTGCCCGAATAATCCCACGACATATTTATTTCTATATATATATCCATGACCGCCGTGTCGTGCCAGCGGCGGCGGCTGCGTATTTAGTTATAGCAATTTGTCATTTTCAAACGTTCCGTTTTTGCGTCACGTGCCCCCTCTACTCACCCTCACAAAAAAAATCCCTCGCCCATACCTCCACACACTTATTTCTGCAGAGCACCGACCGGCTTTATTTAATAATTTATCGGATCCCTGCGACGTTAATGAAACCACACCGACTGTAGACGCGTTGGGACATATAATATAATAATAATATCAATTCACGAACAAATATTTTAATAATATGTGCCCATTAAAATAATATAATACTTATACGAAAAGTACACCACATCGTGAGTTCTATAAAGTGTTCTAGACATAGGGGTTTTTTTTTTTACAAAATATAGCTAGAACACTAAAAACGTTATGATAATAAGTAATAATATCAAACACAGTCACGACATGCAAATAATATACTTCCGAAACGATAGCAGATACATTTCGAGAGATATTGTTACTACATGGAAATTTTACTGTACGCTAAGTACGAAACGATTATACAGGTATATGCGATTAACCAATTTAATTTGACGAATAATCGTTAAAAAGAAAACGATACTAACAGTGGTATTGAAATAATAAACAATGTCTAATTCTATTATAATATCGAAATGATTACTTTGTTATCTACATAATAGGATAAACCAGAAAACCATCCATTGAGATTGTAATATCTAATTTTTTTTTTATTTATTTGAACAGTAAATCGTAAAAGTTTCGAATTTTATTGTTCTAATATATTTATTTTCCATTAAATATAGGTATGACATATTATTTTTCGTAATTTTGGTTTAAAACGTAACGCAGGAAGTTATAAGTTTTAACGATACGTATTTAATCTTGTTATTTAAAAAAATATATTACATCATGCATGCACCACATTATGTATAATATTATTTTATATTTAAAAGTGGGTTTTGCGTTTACAAGTTGTGTTTAAAAGTACCCATTTAAATAAAAATATAACATTTTTCAACAAAAAATTATAATGATTTACGAAACTTATATATTACTCAAGACACGCGTTCACTACTTATATTTAGTATTTTATTATATAATTTCAAAAAATATAAAATAAATAATATCGTGTCTTGTTACTTAACTCCTATCTGGATACGTACAGTAAATACAAATATAATGTCTATTATATTACGCGGTTACGTGGCGTAAAATGACTACAATGGAAAATGAAAAAAAAAGAATTGCAAACATATTTTCTACATCCATAAAGTATAAAGTGAAATATTTACTTTAAAGAAAATCAATAACCATACGCTCAAAGTTTATTGAAAATGTAAGAAAAGAGAAAGTTACAAAAGCCTATGTATAATATAAAGAACGACCCTAATCCCAGAAAATCAGAAATAATAAATAAAAATAAATTATAATACATAATATATTGTGTCCCATTGATATATTCTTAAAAGTTTTGAAGATTTTTTTATGAAAACGACGTCATACCCGTGTGTGTTGTCTCAGTATTATTAAAGTATAGAATAGTACATTTTAACTTCAAAAGAACACATTTTACATAGTTGCTTTTAATATTATAGTAAATAAATTGACCTATTATCAAGGATAAAAAAATGTATTACCATTTTAGGGCTTTACCTTTATGATATTTCAATAATTTTAAAGCAAGTTATGGGTGTTTTAAAACTGTAATTTGTTTGTACATTTTATTATGCTCAATTCCCACGAATAATTAAAATATAATAACAATTATACGTGAGGATCTAGACAGTATTTGTAATTTTAAATTTGATAAATGTTCGATTTACTAATTTACTATCAAATTTAAAATAACATAGTAAAATTGGCTAAATAATGCATAAGTTAGCCAGGGATAACACATGTAGGCCATATCCTCTTAAGATACATTTTGAAAACCGTAAAATTCTGTATGATCATGTGAGTGGAAACGAGGGAGGAGGGATCATGAAAACAAAAAAGAAGTCTAGAGTTTTAAACTTTTAGAATTGATCGGAGATGTACGCGTTCCACTGTCATTTCGAACCGTCAAACAAAAATAAAAATACACAAAAAGAAACGAAGAAAAAAAACGACATTTTACTCGTCGTCCACAATGAAAAGCAAAAATTTTAGCCGATGAAAAAAAAAACAACAAACTAAAGGATAATCTTTTAGAGTGATTTTGGCGAAAGGTAGAGAGGAAAAAAGGAGAAAAAAATCGCGTGCGAATGGTGTCTAATGGGTATAATAATCGTATACCGTATACCTATAAGTGTGCGTGCGCGTGTAGAGTCGTTTAGTGAGGGAAGGAAAAAAGGAAAACAAACGCACACGAGATAATACGAGAGAGATAAGAACATAGGGGTGGAAATGAGGCCGCCTTCTCCTCGCCCACGCACATCCATTTCGTCCGTATCGGCAGGGCGTCAGTGGCGTGAGTTAATGTTAATTAGCGAGACCGGCGGCGGCGGTGGCAATGGTGGTCGTACAATACGGCGACCATGACCACAGTCGACGGCACCAGTGACAGTGGCAGTGGCAGTGGCGGCAGTGGCGACAGTGGCAGCGGTAGAGGCGGCATCGTCGACCACGACGACGGCGGGAAACGTGGCGTAATATCAATACGATATGACCCAGAATGGCGCGTACTCGTCAGACGGCAGCGGTGGCGGCGGTGGCACTGCACACCGGCGCAGGAAGGGGATGACCATGGTTGAGGAGGGGGTGGGCAGCGGCAAAGGTGTGTGGGCGGTAGCAATTTCTCAACCGATAAAATCAATGTTTTTCCGACGGCCCTAGCTCGGTGTATCGTTTTGCATAATATAATATTATTATAATAATATGATAAAAGATATAATACTATATAAATATATAATTATTAATATTAACAATTCATTGAAATTCGACGTATTTAGAAATACGACATCACTGATGCGTTAAATTAATATGTGCAATCGTATAACAATATATTAGTATTCGATCCACGATTGTCGATTTATGTTATATTATATTGATAGAATGATGATTATTATATATTTAGTTATGCAATTAAGGAATAATAATATACTATTATGACGTATAAATTACTATTATTCGTTACTTATTTATTGATATGGCATAGGTATGTGCTATGCATATTAAAGTAAATATATTATAATATAATTAGGCTCGAAACCTAAAGTCCCTAACTTGTTTTTATTACCGTTCCCTGTTTTTAGTTTAAAATAATTATAATTTGTTCTCGTTAAATCATTTCCGGTTCACCCTTTTAAATTATTAATAAACTTAAAAATACCTAATGTACTAAATTTACATGAACCGTAAAACTGCAGTTTCTCTTTATGTAAATAAAACTTTTTGGTTCTAAACTAAAAAGTATTGGTGCCTAGTGCGTACTAAATATAAAATAAAATAAACCTCTGAGAACCCAAATCTGAAACCAATTCGTCAACCACCCGATAAAAACACTATAATAAAATATCTGTAATGACTATTTCACAGCTACTAATTATTAGTTATATTTTTCGATTCAGGGCGTCGGAGCAGACGCGTTTTAAACACTAAATCTTACTTCATAGAAAACATTTTCATGCCTCTTGAAATAGACATATTTTAATAATTTTGTTTGTATTAGAAAGTGTGATTTTAAACGCTCTATTTTAAGAAGTTTTAATAAACTTCACATATTACAAATTTTTGAGTAGACGGTATAAAATTTATTTTTCTGCCATTATTTAAAGTTAATTAAAAAGTAAAATCTTCCTTTCAACAAAAAAAATCTAACCATTTTACGAGGCGTGATCGTTAATTCCTTTAAAGCCGTAAGAGGTAAATTTGTATTTTTCTGTAAGCCATTTCTGTAAGGTGATTGTATGACGCTCCACGAAACTATAGAAACCTAATCTGCATTTTCGCACCTTAATAAATAGTTAGCTCCCACAGCCTTTAGAATTCTTGTCACTCAGGTTTTCTTATTTTTTAGGTTGACATCCCCCTTATACATGAATATGAAATATATTTTCAGTCACCTATATATTTAGGTTGGGAAATTATTCCCAAAAAATATTATTTTATATTCATTATAATTTTTTAAGCATACATTTTAAATCATTATAAATGGATTTCATGTTAATATTATATCATAGTAAATAATAAACGATAATATTATACGCAAAATTAAGGGGGGGTTGTTTGACCTAGAGTGTAGGGGCCTGTTGAAATGTATTTGTAATTTTGGAAAATTTGATAGGAATACTTATTCTGTACTAATTTTATATTCTGAGCGGAGCGATGTATTGATTTTACAATGATGTGTTTTTTTTTAATTTTTTTATTTTTGTGTCTGTGTACACAATTAGTAGTTGAAATAATGCTTCGATTTTCAACTTGGGAGGTTAAAATTTTAAATTCCCAAAAGTTTTCAAAAGCGCCCGGAAAAACAAAATAAAAATTAAGATAAAACGGGAATTTTTACGCAAAATCGGTTTTTGACAAAATCTAATTTTAGTTTTTGGTGTAATTTTAAAACAAATAAATGTATATACATGAATTTTTCACTGGTTGTATTTATACAAATTTATAAATTATATTTGCATTTTCTATATACGATAAAATTTTCAAAATATTTTTATTTGTTTTGAACTGTTTAGAAACATTTTCTGGTTTCTAATTGTATTAGCTTTTTTCTATGAATGTCAATAGAAATTTATTTGTTGGGTAAAAAAGCTTGAAAATTTAATACAAGGCTCCATATATATTGTTACAATGACATTTGAAAAATATTAAAAATCCTTAATCAGTTTTTATTTATAAGCATTTAAAAATTGGCAAATTATTTTGAATTGAGAATCCATATACATTTTTCTTTTTAAATCTAAGATTTTAAAATGTAATACAAGATTATCCATAAATTTGTCTACCTTTATCAAAAAAAAATGTCTACAAGAAAGTC
This sequence comes from Sitobion miscanthi, assembly GCA_008086715.1. NCBI lineage: Eukaryota > Metazoa > Arthropoda > Insecta > Hemiptera > Aphididae > Sitobion > Sitobion miscanthi. Next base: position 5,633,759 of record CM017802.1, on the reverse strand, counting down.
AAATTAAATTTTTTTGAGCGTTTAAAATTCATTTTTTTTACAACATTTAATATTCACTCGATTTCTCATGTAACGATTTTCTTATTTTATTGTAATTAAAAAACCAATGACTGTAGATACTTGAAAATTTCACTGAATTTTTGTATTAGCATTTTCTATACATGATAAAATTTCGAAAATAATTTGACTCTTTTTGAGCTGTTAACAGACATTGTCAGTTTTCGAATTTTTTAGTTTTTATTCCTATAAATATCAATTAAATTGTATTTGTTGGATATAAAACCGTGAAAATTGAATGCAAGGCTCCTGATATATTGTTACATTAGCAGTTGAAAAATATTAAAAATACATAGGCACAATTTTTTTTTATAAGCATTTAAAGTTCAAATATTGACAAAATTTATCAAATTTAGAGTTTAATAATTATTTTGTAGTTAAAAATGTATAAAATGTTCAACTTATATAGCTAAGGATTAAAAATTTAAAACAAGGTTCCACGTAAATAGGTTATATAAAAATTACTTTATTCACAATAATATCATCAAATATATTTGGTCAGTATAGACTGTCTGACCGTTTTCGCTCAGAATCGTTTTTCTTATACAATGATATTATATCATTGAATTCAAATTTAACACCATCATTACAGTGACCCACTTGTAACCTACTGTAAAGCAGAACGACATCCACTTACCTACCTTTTGTTATTTTAAGCTGTGGGTCAACCATTTATTACCTAGAAATCGTGTATGGGACACCCATACACCTTTTAATGGGCTGTATTTTTTTGGAAGTTTATAAGTAGTTTTAGGTAATTTATAAGTATAGGGCCCGTAAAAACATTTAGTACAGGGGCTCAAGATTCAATGTGGGGGGCCCGCACAGAATCTTTGATAAATTTGAAGCTTTGACAATTTAAAAACACGTTATCAAGCTTAAAAGCGATTTTCTAAAAAGTTAATTGTTTTTTAGCGTTTTTGTTCTGAGTACTGAGTCCATAAGATAGTTATGATCATTGATCATACTACCGTTACCTAGCTCTTCTCAGTTTTAACCGTATTGAAATTATCGTCAAGACTATAGAAAACACGTATTTCCTTTTCCTCTAACACTCGCCAACCATTAATGATTCTACCGCCAACACAAAAATAATATTTTTTATAACAATATTATGTTTTTTGAAACTTATTTTTAAAGTGGATATCTTGCATTTGTAATATAATATATACAAGTAATCGTCATTTATGAAATGATATCTAACTTAGGTTAGGTCATTATTTTTACATGGATTAGACGGCAGATTTATTCTATTTTATTCATTAGTACTGCAAAACTAAAGGCTGTATTGAAAATACTCCATCTTGAGATTGAAACTTATGTTTTCTGAAAATTATTTGCATATTGATCGACAGAATATGCCATACTGTAATTTCCTGTCTACAAAACTCTTTTACTCTTTTAGCTTTGACATAATGGTTCATATGCGCGGAAAGTATACAGTTTCAATTTTCATAGCAGGTATTCAGTACCAAACTCTTACAATATTTGGAATTTATAATTATATGCGAGATAAGTTTTCGGGTTTTCAAAACTGGATGGGAAAAATAAAACTTATACTACCATGTCACCTCCAATCCACATGGTCGTAAAGACGACAAATAGCTACCTAATACGAGAATCGTAAAATAAAGATACATAATAATATTATATTAAAAACTTTTTGAATTTGAAATAATTGAATCAAATTTACTGTCTCATAAATAAATGGTTTGGTGCTATAATTAAGCATTCATCGCGGGAAATCATTTTGTTTCTCTTCAATTGGGTATTTGGACACAAATATGAACGATTACCGAATACTCTAGGTAAAATAATTCTTTGTCAGAACAATAATCTAACATCAATTTTAGTACCAGTTCAATAAATATTAGTCACTTTATCTATATTATATTTTCGTAATACATATTTAATATTATATTACTGACAGCCTAATATAAATTAATCCAACCTAATCTATATAGGTAATGATATAATAAAATAATATCAAATAGATGCCAGCATAAAAATGTATACATTCTTTGAATCTAGGTATATTATAAAACATTTTTATAAGTTAGCTCAAATACAAATTCACTCATAATTACATTCAACGGTGTAAATGTTGATTATTTTTTTTATTTATGAATATTTAATGGAATGTGTTGTGAAAATGTTACTATTATGTGGCTAAAGTTAGGGCATAAAATATTTTATTATAATTTATAATAAGGAATAGGAATTTTATAAACTCAAAAAATGTAACCAATAAAAATAAATAAATATCTGTATATCATACAAAAGGTTGAATAATCTGTTATTCAGCATCTAAACAATTGTTTAGCTACATAAATAATGTTTATTTACTCATAATCATAGGCGTGCGCAGACTTTTGGTTCCGGAGGTGCACACTAAACATTAGTGCCCACAATAATTTTGAAAATAATTATAGATACAGACAAATGATTTAAAGATATTAAATGCAATAAAAATATAAAACTATAAAATAAAATATGAAAAATATAGGTACCTGCAGACTTTTCAGATGAATATATGAACATATATAAGTTCAAGTAGTACAGTATTGATAATATTTTCAATGAACGACTCATCTGGCTCTTTTTTGATGAAAAAACTAAGTTTTTTTTTGTTTTGAATCATTGGCAACTTTCATTAACTTTAATTCTTCGTTGGCTTTGCGCTTTTGGTATCCGTTTTTTATTGTTTTATAAGTCATTTTAAATTATAATTTATAAGTAAAGCTTCATTAAAGTTAAAACTAAGCGCCTAATTTAGGTAACACGAACAATACAAATACAACACTCATTACTCAAGACTCAACAATACAACCAAACGTTAAAATATCGGCACTGAAAATGTATAGTAAGAATTGATTATTGAGAATATACCGCGAACAATGAATACTGCCGACAGTGCCGACTGCCCACAAGCATAAACCCAAACCGTTCTATGTAATTTTGTCATTGGTTGTTAAAAATAGACTATCGGGTATTGACGTTCAAATATCATAACAACCAACATGATGCTAGATCCATTTTTACCCGTATTCGGAAAACGTTTACTATCACAGTGACACATTGGCGGGGTCGGCTTGTTTACCACGCCACATATCTATGTACCCCGTTATCAGTAGAAAACTTAACTAACAATAATAATAATATTATTATATATATATATATTGTTATAAAACACACGATTCTGTTCGATAAAAGTATAGAACTTCTTATCTTTTCGAAGAAATAAAACCACTACTGTTTTATAATAATTGGATTTTTCAAGATTTAAAATGTACACTTAATTAATAATTAGGGCCCTTGTCGTTTTTGGTGAAGGGTCCGGCTAGTACCCCCGGCACCCCCTGTGCGCACGCCTATGTTCATAATATATTGTTACATAATATATATCTACCTAACAATACTATTGGTTGAAATGTTAACGATATTTTTCATTAGTTATAAAAGCAAACGTGTTTAGTGGACCAATAAATTAGTCATATTAATAATTTTTTTTATTTACACTATGAACAGTATCAACAGCCAAACGTATCTGTTCAAATTATCAGTTAAATAATTGTTAAGTTTAATCGTTATAACTTATAAGGAACAAGTTAAAAATTAATATTTACATACGCTATATGCGTATCGACATGTTATTGTTTACCCTACAAATACATTTTTTTTTTCAAATCGATTCTTTTTTAAAACTTTCAATGCTTTTAACTTATCATTATACTTAACGTTTGTTGGTTTACGATTGGTATTAATATTAATTAGGGTTTGTGCAATTTCGTTAGTTTAATGTTTTATGTATTGATATGGTTTATTAAAAACAAAAAAAAAATCACACACAGTATCATCTAGAATTATTGGACTGTAAACTATCCATTTATTTTATGTTTTTATAACTTATACATTAATGTATAACGAACAAAAATAAATCTAATTACTGATCGTACACATCGGGGAAGTGATGTTGGTCACTCGACGAAATTGTTAATTTACTCAAATTGTTTTGTTTTTGTTTCTTTAAATAGCTGTGGTGCACCTCGTTGTTATTTTTTTTTTTTGAATTTATATGGAAAAAAAATAAAAATAGAAATACCGAAACAGTTGCTATTATATGAAAAACCTCACGATAAATTAAATTGACGAATAAATGTTCACATACTAATTCGAACTACGGTCATAACCATCCCAAGTACCCAACACTATAAATAATAATCATATAATATTACTGTTGTGAAATGTTTTATTGATTTTAACTCCGTGTCCGGTGGCTATATTATCATGCGGTCCTCCCGTGAATTGTTTGCCACCGGTGACTGTACAGTATTCAGTACGTAATCGTCATAATAATATAATACATATAATATGATTTCTAGCTACCTAACGTATGTACAACATCGCGATACGCACTTACACCGAATACTATGTGGTCGCGAACAACTCGTATATTATAATGTTATACTACACTGTGGAACAGTAATAATAATAATAATAATAATATCTTATAATATATACGGCGCAACGATAACGGGATTTTACGATGGGACGCTGAAATAAAACACCAAGACCCATACGGGTGTACGTAAAATGTTTTATTTCCCAAATTAAACCGATCGTAAGACGATATCCGTGCGGAAAATAAACCTTGCGCATTAATCCTATATAATGTATACTATTATAATAATATTATACACTTTGAAATACGTTTTAACGGTGAATCGTAACGTGGTTCGGAGAGGAAAATAATAACAATATAAGATTTGGGGAAATGCGTCCGTTTCTACGCCTGGGAGCGTGTATAAAAATACAGCGTACACAGTATATTACTATAAATAATATTTTGCACAGACGTCATATTTAATAATAATAATAGTAATAATATTATGTGTAGATGATATTAATTTGTCACGCGGCGTGTCACCGTCACATTATTATTATTATTATTATCATGCAGCGCCGGGCGAGATAGGTTAAAAGATATTAAAAGTGATATACATTACCCGAGCAGAAAATTAATTTTTTCCACCCACCCCCGCCAAATAGAAATTATTAACACGATTATGATTCGTAACAAATCGTCCACGTGTTATGAGTATCAAAAAATATATATTGTATAGTATTATAATTGTATAGGCATCGTATATTCGTACGATATGAATGTGTTATGCCTGACAAGGTGACGTGACGCGGTAACTAACGAGTTTAATAAAGTGTGGTACCCATTTTCATCTTCTGGTGTTATAACGTATAATGTATTTTTATAAAAATAAAAACCCAGAAAATATTGGCAGAAAACGCGATTCAAAAATTATGTTTAATTAAACGGTGATTTGCTACAATTGGTGAAATGCACTGAAATAATGGTAACTATAACGACTTTAAACTTTACGTCATGTTATTATAGCTAAGTTACTATATTTCCATACGTATACCTGTTACGTTAAAAATATTGATTTTGTCTTCTATATATATATATTATATTATGTATGTTTATACATTTTAACATAAATATGTTTTGGAGCTGGGTACAGATAATATTTTTATTTTCTAACCGATCTTGCATAACGCTTTTTTATCACCTTAGAAACAAATTAAGTGTAAAAATTAACTAATTCCCATTAGGTATAGAAATATACAACTAATGGTTACTTATTGGTACATATTTATGATTTATACATTTTCCGCGAAGTGGAAAATATCTAGTAGTTTTTATTGAATACTTGTAAAAGTAATCTCAAGATGGTCTGGATTTTGATTAAAAAGATATATAGCATCTTTAGCTTTGAGTCCTCTATACCTAATACCTGTCTACCACACTACCTTTTTGCTTCAACTTGTCAGATTTACCAGGATCGCAAAGTTGAAACTAAAGTAAATGGTTGATAAAATATAGTTTTCTTTGGAGTTTAAAATTATTAAAATTTTTATTCAAATATAGAACAACATACGCAGATAATTAATTCAGCATGATTTAGATTCTTATATATTGTGCCGGGTCACATGTGCTGAGGTAATTTTCCTAGTGGTGAATATTTACAATGATATTGGAAGCTATCACGAATTTGATGGTGTCTATTGAGTCTTAAGGTATATTTGTACAGTATATTATAAGATATTATATATTTTATTAATTATCTATATCACACTAATTATAATAAAATACAATTTCTAATCAACCCTTCAAAAAATCATAAATATATCAGTGTGTCGCTGAAGTGCACCCCATATTTTAGCTATCGGGAAAGGGAGAGCATTTAAGTTTTTTAATAAAACCATACATAATGTACCCCATAAATATATATAATATTAGAGGGGTGGGCTACCGTGTATCTCTGTTTAATTATTACTCATGTAGTTAACATTACCACATTGGAATATAGTAAAATACAGTAGTCCAGCTACAGTGTATAAATTCTGAACTGATTTAATAGAAGGATTTAATAATGAAAAACTTTGACTGTTTCATAATTTTATAATGTAGAGTGCATTCCAAAACAAATTTAACAAATTTAAGGTTACTTTTCGAGATCAAAACGATGAATTATCCAAATTATTGGATTTATGTATTATGTAATATTATATTATGCATCATAAGCCCGATTCACTCTTTTAATGAATGAGTAACTCATTATATGTGTTTAGCATTACACATTTGAACGCAATTAACTACAACATAAATCGCTATTAAATGTAAAATACCATCAATCGTTCAAACATGCTTGTTTAAGTGGCCATTATTAGTTAACGTGCACCAAGTTGGGAATCAATTTTTGTTTTGCGCAGACATAAGTAAACTTCATAAAGGATTGATACCTATTTTACTGCAAATTCTGAAATAAAACTGTTACTTCAGATGGAGAATTTTATTTTATTTTTTTAAATGATTTAAGTCTAAAAATAATAAAACATCTATGGCACATAATATATTTATATTACATCATAGATCAGAAAGTTGTATATGCAGATTGTATGGGTACTCAAGTTGTCCATATATATTTTATGTTTTAGTTTATCAAATTTTACACTCTGAGCTTATATAATTTAACAATACAAACATAAACTTACTATAACCAATAAATATTTGGTACTTTCGTTTCGTGAAAATTGTACTATACTATAAGTAAATTCGATTTCACATTCCATTTGAACACTACAATATACACTGTAAAACGTGTGGGTCGCAATGACAGGGTTTGATGTATCAATGACAATTTCAATATACTTGTCGGTATTCAAATATGAAATACCCAAGATAGTATTTACAATGTATAAATATATTTTAGTTTTAACTAAATTCAAAATGTTGTTCCAAGTCTGTCTTTGCGCAGATCAGCTGAATAACATAGAGGCGTATAACATTTTATTCTGGACAATTATTATTTATTAGTACTTATTACTCTAAAGAACTAGTATAATAATATATTTATATGTGATATATAATATAACGATCTATCATGTAAATTCATATCTCAACTCAAACTGCTTCATCATCATCATCAGTCAATTATTTGATCACTACAAGTTATAGGTTGAATTAAATCAATAGTTAATAAATAATAATATTCAAGTGGGATTCCTCGTTATGATGGGATACCTGGAAATAGAACAGCAGACTTGGTAGCCAACGAAGTCACCTGATCTCAGTATTCTACAAAAACAAACTTAAATGCAACGTCAGATACACTTGAGTTGACTTGTTTAAAAGAAAACTAATGGGAATAACTAATTTCTCTCAAACAAACTCAGAATTAAAAATGAAAACAAGACTTTAATAACATGAAAATATCCCGTGAGATTAAATTCAGAAAGAAAGTAATAACCTCATGATTGCAAGAATTGTTATCTAATTCACACCTACTTATCACCAAAGAACCGGCACTAGAATAGTGTGCTGAGGTTGAGAGATCTGATATAGTAACTTGTATAATGAAAGCCTTTACAGCGCCTAAATACACTGAACTACTAAAGAACTTAACAGATTCAACAGTTTATCTCCGATTGTAAATACAACTAGCATCCCACGAAGAAGCGTAACGAAGCAATCTGTATATATATATTTATTTTTTTATAAACTTGAGTCAACAATATTAAAACACTATACAAATCATCCTTATATTTAATTATGTAAAATGTTATAACTTGTGTTTAACTTGAATCAAAAGTAGGCTAATGCCAGTGATGTCAATAGATTAAAGAATTATATATACGTAATATATAGGTACACACACACACACATATTATAATATACACTTTTAATATTATTTGTATTCACCATAAGATATAACACTATAAGCTATACAATTTAGATGAATATACGAATATAATAAACTGTTAATTAGAATTATGACGTTATCACATATTATGGGCATGTAGCCAGAGTCTGTAATATTGTATTCATATGTCATACATTTTTCCTAAACTAGGCTGTTACAAATTAAAATCCCAAAACCGGTATTTTTTAGTTATCGATTTTTAACAATCGTATACTATAATATTGTACATAATACTGTAATTAACAGTTGAATATTTCAAGTCTAAAAGCCTTATTAAAAAAGTGTCAAATTCAGGCGTGGCGATCGTGTGGCCTAAACGTAGCACGCTACTCAATATTTTCCACTTCAAAGACAATTTATGAATCATAAAATATATTATGTATTAATAAGTTACCATTAATCATTGTGTATATACCTAGTAGGAATTAGGCTTACATTTTATTCGTTTCTACCGTGATAAGCAAAGCGTTACGCGAAATCGCAATTAGGAAATAAAAATATCTGTACTCGGCCCAAAATCATAATTATGCTAAAATCTCGTTAATCTATATTTAGACGAGTTAAATTATGATGAATACGAATGCGTATAAATGTATATAATATGGGTAAAGTATAAGCCGATGGTTGCATAAATATATACCTACTGTTCGATAAATCATCGAAAAAAAATCATAAAACATTATTAGGGAACCACATCTAAGTACGCATTTGTAGGGGACACGCAATTGGAGATCTACACGATACCGATCTAGAGCGAATCACTGGTATTCAAACTTTATCGCGGAAGTTCGAGCGTCCTATTTACAAGACTAGGTTGTTACTAATAAATAATAATATTATAATATCACACATAATTTACAGTGATTGTTCGTTAACTTACAGCAATATTGACAGTATAATCTTTATAAATACGAGCTATAGAAGTTATTTATTTATTTTTCGGTTTTGAATCAACAATACTCTGGCCGAGAAGTCCGGCGATTAACATTATCGCCGTTGTCGCTTTAACAAATCGCACGCCTTTATTATTGGCCATTAACGAACTTGGTCTATTGTATTATTATTATGGCGATTACAATCGGTTTATATCGTTCCGTACAATAATTTACGACAACAGCACAAAATGTGTACACGATATATTAATGCGACTCATATTATCATCATCGTCGTCGTCAGCATATGGCTGTAGTTGGACTACGCTGTGTGGAAACTGGAAAATATAAACGAAACAGATCGTCCAAAGTCTTCACATCGATTTCGTTCATGTGTGTGCGTCATACCCGGCACGGGGTAAGAAAAGGCTGGCGATGCGTTTGTTAATTCAAAGGCTATACGTCCTTGATAATATACAAATTGCCAAAGCTTGTTAGACCACCCGACCGTGTGATTGCGAAACGCTACATTTCGCCCATTTGTTGAGTTTCCGATCGGTTAACGGCAACTTGTTTAGCATTCAACCGTACAGTATACCTTAAACTATGTAGGTATATAAAATAATGTATAATAATACTGTAAAAGATTATAATATTGGCTTAATGTTTTTTTTTTCTTTCCTCTACACCGTGTGATCTTATAAACGCCTCCCCGTCATAATAATAATTTCCTGTTCTGATTTATTATGTAAAACAATATGATAGATAATTATATTATACTTTAGGTGTACTCATAGTTATAACACCTAATATTATTATACGTTTATTATTCCGACTTATTTGGCCATCTATGTATACGTCGTATATCTAAATAACAAACATGTATTGAGCATTGTTTTCCAACCTAAACAAAAACATTCGAGTAATTTATTATTTAAATTATTTGGATCTTTTCATAACATAATATTATACTGCACCCACGACAAATCCGATCATTAGGAGTACCTATGCCATTTTCATATAATTATAAAAAAACATGTAGGTACTGCCTGTGTGCGTGTGTGCGTTATTCTTATTTCATAACAAGATCAAGTTTATATTATTAAAAAAGTAAATCGAGTAAGAATTTGTATTTTTCATGACGATCTCGACTGACACAAACGACTTGAAAAAAATTAGGTACAAGGGAAAGAGAGCCCACCACTCACGTGTATAATAATATGACGAGTGAGTTACGATGGTCATTCGTTTCCCTTAAACTGCCTACGAATATTGACCAAGTTTGTTCGTAATAATATAATATAATACGCCGCTGAAAAAGCTGCCGCGCCCAACGAGAAAATTGTATTCGTAATATAATAAAGAAATATTATTAGGACAGCAGTAGAAATGACCACAGGATGCTAGCAGTTATCTAACAACAATACCGTGACAGACATTGTTTGCAAGAAAAAATAATACCATACTTCACGAGGCCGTTAATTTTATATTTGGGTTTTTTTTTCTCGTTATCACATCTCGTCGTAAAAATCTATGTTCACTATTATTAAAGGATAAAACCATGCGAAACCGTAGATTAGTGCACGCACTATACTCCTTTTACTTCCACTACTGGCGTCTGCTGTACAATAGTATACAATATAATAAAATGTTATTATGTTTGATCGCATTTTATGCTTTGCGCCGCTTTTAATCCCCCATTTTCGGGGTTTCGTCTTTTACTGTATTTTTTCCCTTTTTTTTTTCACTAGGACGACGACGTGCTTCCCTTACATTTTTTATCGCGAGTGCTTTCGGGATATAAGCCGCCATTCTAAAATATGCATCAAATTAATCGGTGGCCCGGGAACGACCTAAAAGCCTCTCGGGGTCCTCCGGCGTGCATGCATGTGTATATAATAATAATAATAATAATAATAATATTACGTATAATGCAGGGCGATATTAAACCCGAGCGGAAAGTTTTTAACGTTCTAACTTGCCAGACCGTTTTATTTTATTAGCGCTCGTGCCTATACGCAAACCGAACTTTACTCCGGAAATCCTATATAACTTATCCATTTTTCCATCGACTATTATGTAATAGCGTATGCTTCGTGTGGTTAGTATGCATTGTAAATAACGCACGTATCACATACGGCCTCACACCATTATCGCTAACTCGAATGTACAACAATAAAAAATATCCTACCTGTCCGTCATCACATAAAATCTATATTTATTTGTGATTTGAATTCTTACACTGAGATTAATTTTACGGTATTAATGTATGGTTCACAACGCCGTGTAGGACATAGATACATATTATTAAAATTGAGGAGGTAATGGAAACTAATATGAATACAATTTTAAATTATAAACTTTTAATATTTAAATTAAAATAATAAGGTACTTAATGCGAATTACAACTATAAATATTGGACGCACCATAACAAATCACCTATAATATAGTTAATAATAATATTGTAAGATAAATTGGTGGATAAGTTCAAGAACTATATAAGGTCTTTTATTCTTAATGCAGATATAATATAATAGTATTCGACAGTTATATGGCCCACACAATTAATGTGAAGTAATTAGGAACAAAATTATTCGAATACATAACAGTATTATTAAAAACAAACAAACAATTGAGTTTTTAACTAATTTTTTTACGCACCATCGATAATATTATTTGATTTAGTGTAAGTTGAGTAACATTTAAAACTTTTGTAATATGACTTTCAGCTCATAATTTTTCATCGAAGCAGTAAATGACAGTGATTTAATAATTCAAAAGTTATCACCATATTGTTATAATTATGAAATGTCCATTGAAAAAATATCTATAATACAAAATATACTATAAATATCCATATATTTTTAAAGTAAGTTAAAGGTTATTACGAAAGAAACATAGTTGGTCCCAACAATAATGTTTGAATTATTATATTTTTTAAATTATTTAAATGTTTAGAAAAAACAAAATTATTCACATCGATTGCATATATATATATATATATGTATTACTATAAAAGTTAACATACATGGAAAATTTCTATGAATGTCCAATATGGAAACAATTAATAACATACATTTAAACAATAATATGTTTACAGAAACACATATTATGTTGCTATAAATCTTATGATAACTTGATTTATATATATTTTTGATGTTGTTTAAATTTTAATATTTAACAAATGTGAAATGTATTTCTATACAAGAATATAACTATTATATTATTATATACTAAGACATAAAATGATTGTTCTAAATTATCATTTGATATTTACTATTTAATAACCATTAACATAAATGGTAATACTATTACTAAACCATGTATAGGTACTGAACAAAAAGTAATAGTTAAACCATTTTTAAATTAAGTGGATATAACGTAAACATTATTAAAGTGTACGAATTAATAGGATTTTAGATTGGCTTATTAAAATTTGGTTGTATACAAATTTGTGTAGGTATAGTATAAGATAATACTCTCATGGCATTTAGCTATTTACAAATAAAATCTTTTTTTTTTTTAAATACTTAGCATTATTAAACAGGGCAAAAAAGTTTTTTTTTCACATTGATAGTTTGATTATGCGATAGAACTTTATACCAAATTATCTAATAATTAGGTTTTATAATACACTAAATAATTATTTCATAAAAACAATATAATTATTTAAGTGATTATAATAGTTAAGCTAATGACTGGTGAAAAAAAAAAGAAATTCATGTTGAATATTCTACCTATGGATATGAAATATGGAGGAGTTATTATATTCCAATCAGTGTTTACCGATGGGCGATGACAAACTAAAGCACTATATAATTTAAAATAGCCCCCTCATTTCCCGCAGAATCATTATAATTACTCAATGGCATGTAATTTCGAATCCACACCTTTGCGAAGGCCAGAACACGGAATAAATATGTGTTTAAGTGTTTTGTCTCATCGTCTAACATATTGATACATTTCTATAATGCGTAATATACGGTGCATCGGTGCGTCATCAAACCAAATATATGTTGAATCGTGATAACGCCGTTTTACTCCAATAATACCAAAAGTGTTCTTAGAGTTTAATTATACTATAATAGGTAGTAATTTTATAGACTCTAAAGTGGCGATAGTGTATAAAGGGATGTACAGTAAGATACCACTTGGACATTTGCCAATTGCCAATTTGTTCAGCAATAACAAAAAAATAAAAATAACAAGAATAATAGAAAAACATATTGTTATTGGTGAATTAATTTTATAACTATATGAAAGACTTTAAGCTAACAACAATTGTATTGAAGCAATTTAATTTTTAAACAGTTTTTTTGTGGTATTATACAACTTTCTAGAAGATTCTCTAAACCTCAACAATATCTATAACAGATTATATTTATTATTTACTACATTATTGGCGTGAAAAATATGAAATAATATTTATTATTTTAATTATTTTATTTCCATTTAATATAATACTTAGTTAAATACCTACATATACCTACCATTGATATTCAAAAAAACCAACTAAAAAAAATGGAAACTGACAATGTCCGTAAACAGCTAAAAATAAGTCAAGTTATTTGGAAAATGTTATGGTGTGTAGGAAATGCTAATATAAACATTCAGTCAAAATTTAATGTACCTGTGGTCATTTTTTTTAGAGTTCCACCAAAAACCAAAATCGATTTTCTCAAAAACAGATTTTGAGTAAAAATGCCCGTTTTTCCTTAATTTTTCTTTTATTTTTCACGTCGCGTTTGAAAACTACTTAAAATTTTTACTTTTAACCCCACAAAGTACCAACTAGATTCACTTTCCTATCAGAAAAGTTACTGTTGAAGAAAATCTAAGCACTTTTACTGTCCTAAAAGGTGATGACAGACACAAAAAAAAAAAAAATTAAAAATAAATAAAAAATAAAAAAACTAAAAAAAAAACACACATCATTGTAAATTCAATATATTCATCGCTTCGCTTAGAATCTAAAAATAAAAAAAACACGCATCATTGTAAAATCAATACATTCATCGCTTCGCTCAGAATCTAAAAATAATTGTAATTTCAAATATTATGTTCACGATCCATATTAAATCCTACAAAAAATATTAAAAAAAAAAAATGAGATATTAAAGAGATTGCAATTTACATTTTTTCGTTTTCAATTCTATTTTATTTTTCTTAAGAGATATAATATTTTAATAAAACCTGACCATAGCTTTATAAGAAAAAGTGTACTTCTGTTAAAAAAAAAATGTCTTTGAGAAAAATAAACAAGGGAATGAAAGATAGAGAATATTTTTAGATTGTGGTGATTTGTATTCAATGTCAGGCAAACAAACAGATACAACACAATATATTTTATGTCATTTTTCCTACTATAATAGGTAACGGGTAATTTTTTTTCACAGGCCTACGGCATTGGTGTTTACTGGAAGAATAACCTTGTGCTCGTCAAGACAAATTTTTCGACAAATACAACTGATTCAATAGAAAATTATGACTAAAGAAGTAGTAGCTATAAATACTGTTAGTCGGCCATTCCATTGAGTGGAAATATATTTTTTCGTCGAATTTTCAATTTTCCAATTTTCCTAAAAAATGTACGTTTAATATTGTTCAAATGATTTGTTATTTAATCATTAGACATTACTATCATCTGTTTTGTTTACAAAAATTAATTATGTTTATAATTTTAATATTGGCATATAACGACAATAATACATACTTACCACCAGACGAAAAATATATTTTTCGCATTTTTTATATACCCAACAAATAAATAGAACGCATGTTTATTGGTACTTCGTACCTAACCTAACCAAAAGTCGTATCAACAAAACTTTAAGTTTAAAATGTATACCTAAATAAATATACTATTTTGGTTATTTTTGTTGATGTACATTTTAAATTCCAAAAGTTAATTTGTGATAATTTACAACATGTGCTAAATATTTATCTCAGATTAATGTTAAAACGCATTAATATCACAATCACAGTAAAGTATGATAGCGGTGGTTTCTTTCAAATTAAGAAATAAACAAAAAAGTTTTTCAAAGTAGATGTTTTTAATTTTTGTTCCAGATTTTCTTATTTATTTTATGTACTAAAGGCTATTTAAAAACCAAACCTTGCAAATTACTTCTTGTTATGATATTATGTACAGTGTGCATAACCTTAAATTATGACCACTAAAACTTTGTAGAGGACTTAATAGAATCTTTTAAAAATTACTTTATATTAGTCAGTCATAACTCTTTTTTTAGAACACTGAATAAATTAAAAATCAAATTAAAATATTATGTTTAAGGCATTATAAATTATACGATAATCGTATTTGTTATTTAGAAAAAATTACATTAAACATTATCATACTTTTATATGGGTATAATATTTTGTTTGAAGCTAATGTGATTATAATATTATCTTTATAACTGCGAAAACTAATTCGTATAACATAATTTATAAACCGTGTAATGTAATTTATTGTGGCTCGACTGATTTTTGTTTGGGATTTCTAGTCACGTTCTGTACTTCTACATGCAAGTAAACTATAAAAGCCTTAAGTTTAATGAAATAATAGACTGAGTGAAACATCATAAAATGTCGGTTCCATAAACTTTAGAAAAAAATATTTTTAAATTTTAACTTTCTTCTTTCTTTTCTACGATTGCAAAGCTAAAATTATGAGTACAGTTATTATTGTTGTTTATGCGTTTTAAAATAAATTAAAGATAATAACATTATTAAATGTAATTCAAAATTATTTTTATAAGTTGTTTAGTTATTTTTTAATTTAAAATTGTACTCTACATTAGGATAGGTAACTAACTACCCATAACAGCATACAAAGCAATATTTATTTTTTTTAATTCTCAATAAAAATATACAAAGCAGAATTCAAGGTATAACTATAGATTATAGAACCTTTGTAGAAATGAACCCTAAATCAATTTATTGGGTAAATACAGTTTTTGTATTTTGATTAAAACCTCGACATTAATATTAATTCTATCTGTGATGGTTGGTATTATTATTATTGGTGAGTTTCGGCTTCTGGGTAATTGGCTAAAAATTTTCCACTAATATATTATGCACTTTTTATATTTTATAAAATGATAGTAATGATTTTACTTGGGAAACTTACTCGATTAAACATTTATTCGTGTTGGTTTTAAATAATATGTGTTAAATATAATATATTATGTAACAATTATAAATATTACAATAATTTATGAACTATTGGACTAGTGTGTTAGTCGTATATACTCGTATTATCTTGTCCTAGTGATTGGAAACGTATCGTTAAACTCCGCAATTGGCTCAAGTATCTGAACAGTGAAATTTAATTGTATTTAGCTAAAAAATAAAATCGATTCTAAAAATTCTTTCTTTTCAGTTACCTACATTATTTGCCATGTAATTTGTTAGATATACAAATAATAATAATAGCCGTTCTAGTATAAATATTATGGTACCTACCAAACATTCTGTGGTGAAAAATAGAAATTCCAAGTTTGTCTGATGTTTTTAAGACATAGCCATAATCCATTGTATACACACAATTTAAATTTTGAAACAGATCACCACAATATATTATTATATTATTATAATATATAAATAAAAAAGAAAATCTTTTAAATGTATAGTTTAATAGATGCGTTCGTATTATATATGATATTAAAATTTTGACAATGCTAAAATTGCTATTAAAATCGTTTTTTTAGTTTTATAATAATACGTACGATAAAAAACCATTTTAATACAACAGTTGATTCTGAAGTTTCTCTGATTAATTCAATATTTAAGCACCAATTAAGATATTAGGCAGTCAACTTTTAATACGATGTAAAAATGGGATCATTCCAATTTAAAAACTGTTTTTAAACAATTCCATAACAATAACCAAATACAATATAATTATTACATACTTTTTCAAAAATAAATCGTTAGAGATTAAACTAATAGAGCAATTCATTTTTCATATCTTTTAAAAAAATAAATGAGATGCATGCTTAAATTAGATTTACTGATTTTATTCACAAACAGTAAAATAAATAACTAGTATAGACGCCCACTGGTATGAAATAATTATAAAACTAATCTAACTTCCGAATTAATAGAAATACAAATGAAGGATAACATAATAATATGCCTGATAATTATCTAATAGTATTTTGTTGGTGCAATTATTATTATTTGTATAATGAAATTACATAAAATATAAATTCTTAGAAAAACATAATTTATCCAACGCATAGTTGAATTTAGTTTCATTTTAAAATACCAAATTATAAAACTAATTTTCACTATTCACAATAATTGAATAACTGCTGTTATAAATTCAACTATATGGATCTTGGAAAATAAAATGAGTAACAAACAATTTTAATTATAATAAACTACATTGATTAAATTGTATAAATATATTTTATATATTAATTATACTTAAGATCAATAATTAGTATGCCAGTGTATTGTTAGGTCTTATTATCACTTACAAATAACATTTACGTCATAAAAATATAATCGAGTAAATTGAATTGAATGAAACACTATAAACTATGAATTATAACTTCATTTCCAAAATATCGATGGCATATTATTTTTTCCCGAGACAGTATTTTAACTTGCAGTGCTCGTGAAAAATAACTAACGCCCAGAGGGTTCTCAAAATATAGGTAAAGACAAAATATGTCTAGCCCGAAAACGTTCACAATATTCCAATTACAATAACCGTGGTTATCGCTTACCTTCTTGTAGAACCTCGAGTTGGTCACCTTGTGAAACCCTTTGCGGAACGTCACGTGATAGTCGTCTTGTTCGGCGAATTTGAACAGTATGCCCGTGGCTGTCCTGGTCACCGAGTACGGTCCTCTGTAGTTCATCTTCTCGCATATGGCCGTCGCCTTCTCCAGGTTCAGCTCGTTGCTGGGCGTGATGAGGAACGCGCCCTTGGCCAGAAAGTGTCCGGAGTCGGACAGCTCGGACAGTCGGTCGTCGTCGTCGTCGCCGTCGTCGTCATCGTCGTGGTGGTCTCCGTCCCTGCCGCCGCGATAGTCGGTCCGCCGACGGCGATCTACCGTGGTTGCGGTACCACGCCTGTTGTACGTGCCGTAACCCGACGACACCGCCGCCGACTTGTCGACCGCGGACTGCGGCGACGGCGACAGAGGACCTCCGGCCGGCGATTTCTGCATGCCACCGCCGCTCGGACCGGTCATCGAGGAGCTCATCATCGTCGTGGTTGTCGACAAATAATAATCAACGACAAAATTGTTAGGTATATCCTTTAGGACGGGTAATATTATGCGGTTGACGACGCGCCGAAACGGATTGCGGTGGACTACAGCGGCCCGAACGTTCGTCCTTATATAAGACCCGATTTTCAGCCGCCGTCAAGTAGGGATTTTATTATTATTATTATCATCATCATCATCATTATTGTCATTCCGTATTAGCGTTTCACGGCCGACACCGTGAGGTAATCGGTATTTTTGGGTGCGTCGGTAGCGGCGGCGGTGGCGGTGTTCTATAACCGTATTAAATAATAATAATAATAAAGACGACGACAGTAAATTCACTGCAGAAATGGGTGCGACATTCAATTGGGAAGTCTATAGCTCCTCCGCAGCGGATGCTGACATTACCGGGGCAATTGAAAACAAAAAAAAAAAAACAGAGAAATAAAAATAGGAGCGTACCCACCTACGACGTGTGTGCGCATTACCGTTAAACGGACGAGAATTATATGACTACATCACGACGTACCTTTATATAGGTATATATATACGTGTTGGATGTGGTAGTGGTTTCTCGGGAAATAGCTTCCCCGGCTTTGCACACAATAATAATGTATACTATTTAAGATGGTACGTCAATGTGGCAAACGGATTGGTTAGGTCCATAATAGGTACTACTGTATTACTGTGTTGTTGTTAAGCCATCAAAGTACAATATGATATTTTCATTCCTGCTGCTGCGATATCTCGACGCGTTAGAAATTCGTACATTTTTTTCTAATTAGAAATTAGCGATATGGTTAATTATATAATATATAATACATTAATCGTAATATTTAATTGCGATTTGGCATACGCACACGTATTGTTAGTTTTGGTGTTTTTTTTCAAGATTTTCTATTATTACAATTATTTTAACTATCGTTCAACCAATGTATATCATTATAGTATAGACCAACCACCAGTTGTTTAAACCTACCTGGTCGTTATTGTATTTTACAAGACAATATCGTAATACCATGTACTATATAATACAAAATCCATAGCCTTGGTTTTCGAAGTTAAACTACCTATATAGGTAATATATTGTTTTGCATTAAATTGTGAGAGTGTCGAGTTATAAAAACTTGAAGTCTGATTGAACCGCACTGATACCTATTATTTATATTATATTATTCCCATCACGACCATGGCATCGTCATTAGCGTCACAGTTTAATTTAATTTTTATACGTCCAAGACTTAAAGGATCATCGACGATGACTTTGACGAATGTGGTATTGGGTAGCGGGAATCTGCAGTTTATATTCTGCCACCGACCAATAGCACACTCAGCCAAAGGTCGTCGCTTATAATGTGTTTGAAATATGATTCGACCATTATAATATTATTAACGGACCCTTTTAACCTGGTTTTCTTTGGTAGGTACGTTGATTTAAATCATGACACGTCTTGGAGAATCAATATCGGAGCTTCTTGGCACGCGATAATATTTTGGCTTTTTATTGAACTTTGTATATCTTCGTATTTACATTTTATACACACCCATCAGCACGGTAGATTGCAACAAATTGTTTGTATAGGTATACCTATAGTTAAACGCACCCTAGAGTCGAGTCGCTCATAACATTATTAGTGTATGCCATATGCTACAGAATTGCTTTTCAATATTTACTCACAAACGCGTAATTTATTTACTGTGTATTTACTATTTACACGACCTGTCCCATTCTTTCCGTACTGGTACTTAAACGAGATTCTATTGATTAATTGTGTGTTTCTATAAATATGTCGTCAAGCGTTTAAGGCCACGCAGTGCGGAGGGTCCCAAACGAATAAGATTTTAATTGGCAATCGCCTTGAATCATAAACCTGGTACAAGTTAATATCATAAGAAATATTTCGCTACGTTGATTCAAAGTAGAGCATAATCTAGACTGACAATTTATGACTCCAATTGTATTTCAAGTCGTGTAAAATAATAGTAAATATAATCGTTGGTACAAATTAGGTATCGTCCAATTCAATGTTGAAAAATTATTGTATTGCTGATGTGTTTTTTCTTGACATTTTAACTAATAATAATTTAACTAACCAAAACAAGCCTAATAAAATATTGTATTGAAGTTATTATGATGGAGGTAAATAATTTCTACAGCGTCAAATTTAATAGCATTATGCCGGTTAACTTTATTAATTTATTGTTATCTTAAGAATTTATTATATTGTTGAAGTTTAATTTATTTTGTTTAGAAATGTTAAACCTTCTTTGTTAAACCTTTTGTAAATATCTTTATTGTTTTATCAATATTTCCATAAAGGTTTTTGGCGCTTCAAAACTTTCCAAGTGTAACCCTTGATTGCAAACTTTATTCAACAGACCATCTTATGGAAACAATTTCATAATAATACACACACGAAAACTCCAGTGACATTTCAAAATGTTCGAATGCATATTAATCATAAATTGAAAGCACAATTACCATTGTATTAAAAATCATATGCATTGATTTATGAACGGTGACTTTGAAAGGAAATATTATTATGTGTTCAGAAAATATAAATTAAAACAAATATGTATCTACAATTGTGTAGTTATTTTATCACTGGATACTCTTATTTCATATTTAATAAATGTCCATTCAAATAATAAAATTCGAAACAAAAATTATTTAGGTAGGTGCCTACTGAATAATAACAATCATTAGTATTATAACTATTATTTATTTTATCAATGATCTTAAAAAATGGAACAACGTTAAAAATTATTATGCATAACACCAAATGCACTTAGTATACATTTGATTTGATCATTTTTTTTTTAATTTTTTGTGTATAATGAAATATAAAATGTTTCCAATCAAAGATAAAATATTTTTAAGTACCTATTAATTGATACTTAAAGTGATTGTAATTTTGTTTTTTTCTTTTATCCAAAATGTAATCCAATTAATATTTTGGTTGAATTGTTCTTATGATAATTATTGTATAAAGATAATTCAATAGTTTTGTCAAATAGCGTCATATCAGGAAATAAATTTGAAATTATATAGGTACCTGTAACTTAGTATTTTAACAACACGTATGTACCTAATATGTCTACAAAATTGTATTAGATTTATTATTCACATAATATTGCTTGTAAAACATATATTCTTTGGTCAATTTAAAATAGTGACAATTGTTTGTATTTTTTACTCTCTTACTGAGTGTTTCTCTCCTCTTGGACTTTCTTATACCACATTAGATGTTTGTATCTTTTTTTCAAACTAGTAGAAAGTGTGAAAATGTAAACAAACAAAGGGTAGAAAAGCGCACTTGTCCGTTCTAAAGGTTCATTTCTACAGGTCTGTTTATTTTGTCGGTTACGCCGACCATGACATGTTGCTATTATCGTTTTTTTTTTAAATATATATATATCTATATATCCAAGATGATATATAAAAAGAAACTCTTTTCAGTGATCAATTCATCCGTAACCCAATCTGCTAGTATACCATCATTTTTTAGGGACAGTAGCAATATAAAGAAAAACCCTTGAATTGGATGAGAAAAAATAGTGCTTATGTATATTGTATATAATATATTATTTTATTTTTTTATAACAAATTGGAATATTTGATGAAAGAAAAAAATGTTGATCGTTAACTTTGTGAAAAATATAAAACGGTGTAGATTTAACGGTTACGTGGCATATTAATCAAAGCGACATGAAATGATGAGGTGTTGGACATTATTGAAATATTGATATTGAACGATGGGTTATAAAAAATCAATCACCAAAAAAAAATGTATTTTCTTCAAAGAAAATTGTATACATTTTATGCGAAAAATAATAATAATCATTAATTAATATAAATAATTTACACTAGGTAATTATTTTAGTATTACTATTGTTAAAATAATTTGTTATTTAATAAGTGTACAATGTTGAAAATAAATAATAATGCATATAATATTAAAACATTAATAATCGTATATCTATTAAGAATGAACTTTCAAAAACTTTTAAGCAATTAAGATAATAGGTAAAGAACACAATGATCAAACAATTATTCATAGGCACAAACATAATATTTTTTTTATCTATATTTAAGCTATTTCAGTGAATTTGTATGTTTTAGTCAGTGTAAAATTTAATTTTATTGTGATAAACAGATATGCCACTTGTTTTAATGTTTTTGACATCACCTATTTACATTTGCATAATTAAAATAATAATAATATAGATTTTAATGAATTTTGTATTGTTTTTTTAAATAAAATATGTAAATTACTTAAATGCCCACTGTTTTGTATACAAAAATATATTTTTTCATACGTTTACATGTTTGATTAAAACAGACAGTTCATTAAAAATGACACTCCGATTCAATCTAAAATTCAGTATTTAACGTTTATGTTTCATCAGCTCATATTACTTTTTTTTATAACTTTACTGTTCTATTATATAGTATTATGCATATATATTTTTTATTTTTTTATTTTGATATTGTTTAAACTAACGCTGTTTGTTGTATAAATTAAGCTTTGAAATGTGTTTTATTAAATTTAATCAACATAATACTGATATCTTCTAATCAATGGACATATAATTACAGGACGTGTTTATTTAGCTACTAAACGGTATAGTAAACAAAAGTTAAGTAACTATTATTAAATTTGAAATAAACTTTGTCCATTCCATCCAACACGAATTCCGTTTAAAGATATTTTTAAGACTATCCTTCTCGATTTATATCCATGACTATACGTTACTGGATAAGGTATATAATTATTACCTAACATTATTCTTTTACAAATAGTTGATTAATATATACATTTGTGAGCAAAGCAACTCATAATTACTATTAATTATCATAGAGCACTGAACACTTAATAATAATTTATACCAATATACTAATTACTGACATATCGTTTAGTTATTTTTTCTAATTTGGAACCTACATTATATTTCGTTCGTTTTGATCTTACGTGACTTTAAGTGGTAATTTTATAAAAAGTTATAACCGTAAATAATTAATAAAATATAACTATTATAACCCATATAATTATGTTACAACAAGGATAATTTCATTGCATGGCCCAGAATCTAACTAGGTCAAATACATTTTGTAAATAATTCAATAGATACAATTTCTCTACCTATCTAATTTACATAGCTAGCCAATATAGACATATTTAATGTTGTAAACATAGGACCATCAATATTATGAGACCTACAGTAACAATGAGCGTCTTTTTAATATATATTTTTTTTAAATTTTTCATTACTACGAGACCAAACCAAACGTAATTCAGGCAAGGCACGTAAGAAACGCAAGCAATTAATTATTTTTAAATTCGCCCGTAGAAGTATCGTGGGTTGGGGGTGAGAGACATTTTCTTTCCACGCCGCGCTCCCGGTTTGACGGGCTGGGAGGTGGACAAAAGAGAATTGAGAAAAACTGTCTGCAGAGAGAAAACCCGTAAACTAAACGTTCCTCAAGTAATTACTGTCTGAGGCGAGAATTAGACCGATGGGAATTTAAAAAAGAAAAAAAGCCGAGGAGAGAATAAAGTTTACCGAGTAAGAGCACTTGCCGCCATTTCGTCTGTCCAAAACGAAGAGGAAATATTGCCTGTGCGCAAACAGTAGTTTTCTTTTTTTTTTCTCCGTGGGTACCAAATTAGATTTTCCGGTACAACAAATGACCGTATAATTCGTCTTCAACGCGGTTATGTTACTATGTCTTTTGGTGTACACAAAAAAAAAAAAAAAAAACAGTAAAAATAAACCATACCATCATAACACAGGACAACAGCCAACAGCAGTGGATTTGTGGAAAGAAAATCAACCATAGGTATAATATAATAATATACTATAGTACTGTCAAGTGATATGAAGAGATAAATATATAACCTCATTTTATGAGGTATGTTATAGTTTTTTATGATGAACAATATGTAATTATTTATTTAAACATTTAAAAAAATATTAGAGAAAATATAAACATCGTATAATAATTACCAAAACACAATAACAGTATAATAATAATAATTAGCATAAGCTTGAAAAAGCTGTTGTATTCTAGAACACAATTGGTTCATTTAAATTAAACATAATCTGATAAGAGATATCGTTTAAAATATGAACTTTAAACAACCCAAATACAAAATATAATATTATAAAATAATTAGTTTCAACAATGATTTTATATTTATTTTAAAATTAGTGCTGGATGTACAAATAATGGTAATAATTACATTATACAAAGTTAATAATAATAATTAGACTGTCTGTAATTTTGTAAAATATAGTATACATATACATATATATATACATTTAAAATAATTTACCGTTGTTGATTGCTTTTAATTTGTATGGTACGATGAATTACTAAAAATTTAATTGTCCATACACAATAGGTTGTAAGTAGTAGTTTTGTTTTGATGTATTAATATTAGTTCCTTATCTTATCATTTACTATAAATTATTTACTTACTTTATTTATCAATTATCATCATTATTTTTAGCAATAAAATTTTTTAAATGGACAGAATTATTTGATTTTATATATTCAATAAACTAATTAAGATCTGATGTTGTATTATCAGATTACCTGATGTGTTACTATGATAAGACATAGATAGTACTTATTTATATAATACTGCAATTTATTTAACTGACATCACACGTAATATATTGTAATTTATATTAATATGTTATTTAACGATACAATGGTTAAAAATAATTAATATAAAATATGGGGCTGTTGAACTATAATATTATCTCAATATGTCTACCCAGACAATTATTATAAATCTTCAAGCGTCTCAAACGTTGAAGGTATTTCATTGTAAATATAACTTATTTGTTGCAAAATAATAGCGACAATGTTTTAAATGTAGTCTTAATAATGGTCAATTTTATTGATCATGTGTCTCATAAGTCATAACAATTACAAGTTTTAAATAATACTGTAATGTCTATAATATTAATTACCTGCAAAAACGGTTTTGGAAGACACAAAATTGACAGTTATTATAGTTAAACGCATGTTTTATGGTTTTAGTATAAACATTCAACACAAACTGCCATAGCATTAGAATCAATCTACATTTGTTTTCTTATATTTTTTAACATTATGAAAGAAACATTTTGTTTGTAGACGAAAGCTGATAACAGAGCTCACTCCTTTGAAGCAAAATGTTGAAAACAACGTAGGTATTCATTTGATAAATTGCTTTGGTAACGTAATTTGTGATAGGGAAATCGATTTGTACGAAGTTATGTAAAGTCAAATTATTCGTACAATTTACAATCTCCTTGGGTACAACAGAGTTTCAGTTAATGTGTTTTCTTTTTATATGAAGTAAATCGATGCATTTTATTTTGAATTCAATGAGAAAATATATACTTTGATGGTAAAAAATAACAAACAAAAACGCAATGGTATACCAACCTACCTACTTTCTTTCAAGCACTTTTTCAGTTGTACATATAAACACATTTATTCCAGGATATTAAATCGTTTTAAGGATATTGGTGTATCCTGAAAAAAATAACTGAACAAATAAGTAATTCGAAAATCGAAATGTATACATAACAGTGTATGTTACCGTAAGTAATTTTACTCCAAGTTGATTTATTTATAAAGCATTCAACTTATAAAAATCATTAAAAATAAAAGTAATAATAATAGTATTTTGTTTTTAGCAATCAAAATACATTTTTAAAATGTTATATGGTACCCAATATTCATGTTTAAAAAAAAAAAATTCCACTAATATTTTTCACTAGATTCTCTCGAAATACACAGAAATAAAAAAAAGTTTCCATCTTTAAACTTAGACTCTATAATATAGAGCATAAATGAATTTCAGACGGTAATTTTTATAAAGTTATTTTTTGATAAAATATGAAGACCTTTATATTAGTTTATTTGAGAAAAAAAATCAGAATATTATAGTATACCTGTATACCCACATATCTCTTTTCCTGTACTTATCTTATTTTAAAAAACCACCTTATATTTAATTCTCAAAGGTATTTTTCTTTGGATATATTGATTTACTTATTTAAATCTATTATTTTTTTTTTTGTATTGAGGCTTAGGCCCGGCAACTATGGCCATTAGCTGTTTGTTTCTTTTGTATTGGAGAAAGGGGCGGTTGAAACGGTTTGTTGAAACACGCGTGTTTGCAGGCTTCGCAGAATTTCAAGTTGGGCACCAATAGGTTTCTGCCATACCCGGTCCGCTTAATCTTTAGACAGTTGTCTGCTCAGAGAGAAGAGCCGCCCGTGGTAAAGGTTCGAACCGGCGTCGGTTAACGTCGGAACCGACGCTGTAGTCCACTCGGTCACCCCGTCCCCTTAAATCTTTTATTATCTAATGGTTTAACGTTGAATTATTTTCAATATGAAATATCAATATTATATTATACTTACCTTCACGAAATAAAAATAAATCGTGTTTTACATTTAAAACTAGTGATGTAACACTAATAAATCTATTATAATTTGAAATAGTATTAATATGTTTGGTACTTTAGATATTTAATGGAAAAGGAACCTTTTAAATGAAAAATAAACTTTTTAATATTTCTATGACGTTGATTTGTTTTTATTCAACAGTTTCCAGGCCAATTTCAATCTTTTCGACTGTCCGATACGAATACCTTAGACAAATTATCATGGTTGATTGTATTAATTTATATAAAAACATTTATTATTACCTAATTTTATATTTTGCGTAGGAGGTTAGGTATCTACCCTGTTATTTATAATATATTATATTTACACGCATAATATATAGTACCTATATAAAATATTATACATATAAATTTCACGCACACGGATTTAGTAATGCATTGCTCTTCCCGGCAATAAATCATGCCCTGGCCCGGGTAGCTGGGGCTTATCCGAATTCCTTAGATTTACGGTTACCAAGAGCTTTCTAACTCATGTTATTAACCCATCCTGAATGTTAATTACCATACCAAACTGTTGGTACGCTAAATCGTGATATATAGCGATACAAAATTACTTGCGAAACAACTCCGTTCCTAGTACTATATAGATTTTCAAAATATTCATACATTTCGTACATTTAAATTTATATTTTCGCTTTATTTTTGAAATTTTATAATATATATAAAGAAAAGGATTAAAAATATTTACACACTTATTGCTGGAGTTGGAGAATCCAAAACATAATTATTATGTTGTAATGCTTAGAACTTAATTATTTAAAATCACCATTAAATTACATTAAAATTATGTCTCAAGACTCAAAGTCGTTATTTTACTTACAAAATATTCGCTTATTAATTTAACAAAATATTTTAAATAAATGTACATGTATCATTGTGATTAATGACGTAGGCATATTTGTAAATCTGTTTTTAATAAGAGGGTGGAGAAATACTAATATATTATTTATAATATAAGCTTAATATGTAATTATATGTAATTATATACAATTATAATATACATTAAGCTAAGTACACAATGTATTAATCACATATTTCACGTTATAAATCAACATTAACTGATATAAGGTTTTATTGGAAGCTAATAATATCTAACATTTAATTGTAAAATAATATGATAGGTATTCGAATAAAATATGATATTTGGTATTAATTGTTTTGTTCTTAGGTGCCTATATATAGATATTTCACTATATTTGTGCCGTGCACGTGCACTGTATTCCAATCGAAATTATTATTTATTGACTGTTAAAATATGTTTTTCTACTATCTAGTCGAACTCGTACACAAAATCCCAAATCTTTTTCAGTGATTGTATTTCATAATATTTTAGATTCTGAGCGGAGCGATGAATGTATTGATTTTACAACGATGTGTATTTTTTTATTTTTTGTTTTTATGTCTGCCACCACCGTTGGGGTAGTAAAACTGCTTCGATTTTCTTCAACAGTATCTTGTTTGATTGGAAAGTGAATTTACTTGGTGCATTCGGGAGGTCAAAATTTGATATTCCCAATAGTTTTCAAAACCGTCGGAAAAAACAACATACAAATTAAGAAAAATCGATTTTGGTTTTTGGTGTAACTCTAAAAAAAATGAACGTATATACATGAAATTTTCACTAGTTGTTTATATTTGCATTTTCAATACATGATAATATTTTAAAAGTATTTTGATTTGTTTTGAACTATTTAGAGACATTTTCAGTTTTCAATTGTATTAGTCTTTTAGATTCTGAGCGAAGCGATGAATGTAATGATTTTACAATGATGGGTGTTTTTTTTGTGTCTTTCATCACCTTTTAGGACAGTAAAAGTGCTTGGATTTTCTTCAATAGTAACTTTTCTGATAGGAAAGTGAATCTAGTTGGTACTTTGGGGGTCAAAAGTAAAAATTTCCCAGTAGTTTTCAAAAGCATCGTGAAAAAATCGATTTTGGTTTTTGATGCAACTCAAAAACAAATGACTGTAGATACTTGAAAATTTCACTGAATATTTTTATTAGCATTTTCTATACACGATAAAATTTTGAAAATAATTTGATTCTTTCTGAGCTGTTTACGGACTTTGTCAGTTTTCAATTTTATTAGTTTTTTTTTCTATAAATATCAATATAATTTTATTTGTTGGTTAAAAAAGCTTGAAAATTTAATTCTAGGCTCCTGATATATTGTTACAATAGCAGTTGAAAAATATTAAAAATACATAGGCCCAGTTTTTTTTTTATAAGCATTTAAAGTTCAAATTTTAACAAAATTTATCAAATTTAAAGTTTAATAATTATTTTGTAGTTAAAAATTTATATACTCTCTTGAACATAAACTAGTTTGCAGCCATTAAAAATAATGTTAAAATCACCAAAGCTCCGAATCCAATAAATACAAAAATAGTACAATTCTGTTCTAAAAAAGCGGGCAAGTGGAAGAAGCTCTGCTGTATGGTAGGTAATAAGTGGATAATTGTAATGTTCTGTGCTAAATTTGAATTCAACGATATACATGTAGAGAGGGTCATTTAATTTAGAGTTAAACCAAAAACCAAAATGGATATTGTCGAGAATTCCCGTTTTTCTTTGATTTTTTTTTAGTTTTTCCCGGTGTTATTGAAAACTACTGGGAATTTTAAATTTTGACCTCCCAATGCAACAACCAGATTCCTCTTCCCATCAAACAAAATACTGAAGGTAAAAATTGAAACATTTTTACTGTCCCAAAAGGTGACGATATACATCGCACTGCTCAGGATCTAAAATAATGGATGAAACTAAATTGACCCGTCAACGAAAATGACGAAAAAACCTAACATATTATTATAACTTTAATATGCCAACAATGTAAAAATACTTATGAACACATATACAATATTATTATTTATGGTTTAGTTTTCGTGCGCATTTGCGTTATTATGTTATATTATTTCGTATGTATAGTGAAAATATGATTAATGTAATAATGCCTTATGGAGATCATATTATGATAAAAAAATAAATTAGTTCTTATCATTAATGTAAGCAGTAGGTAGGTACTAATGTATTTCAAAATAATTCAACTCTTTTGGTTTTAAATTTCTCATTCATAAACTATATAACTACCTCAACGTATAAATATATGTACCTCTACCTTTATTACAATAAATTAAACAAACAATGAAAATATATAAATAATAGAATTTTTTACTGTGTTTCATAAATATGGACCGTAATTTTTTCTCATATAATAAAAGCTCAAATAGAAACGTTTTTACGTCATAAAATGATTTTAGAAATATTTTTGTTCATATAATCACATTATGAAACATTTTAATAACACAATTTTTATTTCTACGTTTGCTGCCATAAAAACATAAATGACACTTAGTATTTGATAATAAAATATATTTTCTATGCTTGGATAAAAAAAAACGTATTTTTCTCGATGTCTAGTTCAATTTAAGTGTCTGTATTTTATATTTTTTTTTTTTTTACAAAACTGTTATTTACCAAACTGTTGCTTGATACCGTCGAACAAAGCCACGAATAGAAATATAGAAACTTCAATAAAAGTTCCCATTTGACCTGCATTTAATGGATTCTACAAATTAGTTTTTATTTTCAATTGAACGTTACTTACTAAGATTTAAAGTACAAAATCGACATACCTAGACGTAATTTGCATTATTCAAATATTACACATCTAGTTGCAACCCATAATATAACTTTTCATAACTGATAATTTTTCAATTTAAATAAACCTGTGCTAGAAATTCGTTGTCTGATGCCTGTTGGCTACCGTTTAGCATAATATTGTACACATTTCGCTTATCCATTATTCGGTTATCCTAATTTTCGGATAATCATAATAATGTAATATATGTTATATTATATTTCATGCGTGGTAATCCTATACGCATTATTTAATAGGGATTAGCTCTAACAATACTTTCACAGTTGTATGGTGCCATGGTGCATATTGTATTTATTATTTTATTCTCTCTGTAAACACTCACACTCGTTCTGGATGTTATATTATTATTTACATGCATGTGGGCTCACAAATATAATATATCAACATAATGCTGACTCGTATAAAACTAGATCCATTATTAGTAGGTCTGCGGTCTAGACGAACGGCCATAATAATTTTAATCGAATGCATATTTCTGGCGTTCAGTGCGAAACGCGTATATCAAATGGCACTGTAAAACAGTTCAAAAATAAAACGATTATAGTAATAAAAGGAATAGTGTTGGATGACATCAAAATAATAATAGAAAAATAATAGTACACAAAATGGCTCAGTGATAGCAATAATGCATAACTTGACTGGTACGAAACGAGGTCGAAAGCATAAATTCTCGTAACAATATGGCTCGTTTATATATCTACTGCTGTATAACAAACTTGCTGCTGTACGTAAGGGTCGGGAGATTGTTGGAGCTCAACAGGGAGGATGGTCGGGGGATCAGGGGCTGGTAGGGCCAAAATGTGTAATGGTTCCACAGTTGTATTCTCCCGGCATACCTTCATCCAACTCTCTCACACAGGCAATACGACCTATTCCTCCCGACACTCAATCCCAGTGCACGGGGTCCCGAGACTCTATTACCGAACCGGCCGATAGCAATAACAACACTTGAGGACCACGACCACGGTAATAATAATAATAATAATAATAATAATAACAGCAATAACGCGGATCCTACAGTCGTGTAAACGGTCTGGTAGTTAATGTGTTTTCACCACTGTGAAAACCCACTCCAAAATCAACCGCACACACGTCCCTGACGCCATCGACCAATAATTGAATGGAAAGCCAAAACTAATACACCGGGTACATTTGAGTGGTGTCATTTTAATTGAATAAAAACTGGATGTTAAATCGTCATGTTTTTTTTTTAAATTTTTTTTATGTAACTGGCTTACAAAGCATAACGAAAAACATGTTTTATAGCGATTTGACGGAAAAGTAAATTGCGCTGCGTTTTAACGTATGCATAGTCCCAGTATGCGATAAGCTTAGATTTAGTTAAACTTTTATAAATTTTAAAGTCGGTGTGGAATATTATCGTTCGACTATGTTATATTTTTAATCTTATTCAACACTTTAGGGGCTATAATAATTTTAAATCTATAGTAAATATAATGTTAACATAATATTAACATTGGAAGAAATTGTCTGAGTATAAGCACAGGACTGATTATTACATCTATATTTTATATTTTATAATATAAACACATTATTAAGGGTTATTATCCTAAAGGCTATAGGAGCATAGAATATTTTAAGTAGTAAAATTTAGGAAATTGTGCATAAATATTATTGGCAAATATTTGTCATTGTGTGAGTAGTAAATGAACCTTAGTGTTTTTAATCAATTATCGGGGCCATTATCGTGTTATCGTAAAAAACCCGTTATATTCGGTACAAAATAGCTATAAACGGAAGATTAATTTATGTACTTCCCGATGTCCGATTATTATTTTAAAAATATTTATGAACTCATCATCCCCTTTACTAGGTATGTAGGAAAAATAATTGATGTTTTAAAACTGAATGTAAGTGTATAAAATAAAAATATTTTCACATTTTTTTTTTAATTTTATCATAATTTTAAGCCTTATTGAATACAAAAATCAAAAATCTATTTCCTACATAACCTAGAAGAGGAGTTTATGAGTTCATACATATTTTTAAAATAATAATTGGACATCGGGAAGTACATAAACTAATCGTTCGCTTATTGATCTAAAACTACAAAAAATACGGTGTGCTCCAACAGCTTTAATACATAAAGTTTAATAATTCAGAAAATGCATTTTGATTCAGATAGATTAAAATTTTTAAAAAATCACGTGCTTAATAATTAAAATTTAAAAGGGTGGCTCTCTTTTAAAAAAAATAAGATTGAATTAAGCACAAAATGACACTCATTAAATAATAAATCTAAGTATCTGAAATAATGTCTTGCATAGGGACTTAAAAATTCTAAAAAATAGTTTTAATAAATGCATTATTAATGTGAATCACTTTGCGTATTTAATGTTTATAATTTCATAAATTTTCAGACTTATCTTAAAATGCAGTCATTACATTATAATGTTCAAAATATATACACTATAAGGTACAGTTTTAAAATATTGCCATAAATCTTATAACTATATTGATCTTTGTTATTAGTTCATAATTTCAATGATATTATATGGCATGTTTCAGATTAGTTATGATGTATTTTATTCATAAAATGTGCGTAAAAATTAATATTTATGCTAATATTGTTTTCAAAAATGTTGTATTTTATCGTTTTTTTTTTTTAAATATGTATAATATCATGACTTGTAACACAGTTACCAAATTAATTATATTCAAATGTTCACTTATAAGAATATTACATTTACAAAAAACAGTACGTTATTTTAATTTGGATACAAAACAATATATTATCAATATCGATGCGAGTCTCTAATAAAATATTATTTCTCAAAACTAAATAAATGAATTAATGTAATTTCATTAAATTGCACCATTAACGATATTATACTTTGTACATTGTCAAACTGTAATAACACATAATGTATATTAATTATCTAACACGCATATGAAAATGTTAAATATTGTTTGAGTAGAAGGTACTATTAAAGTCAGGACTTTGAAATAATGTGTAAATATAATGGTATGGACATTTCAGTGGGTAGACACCAAGCTATTATAATAATGCGTACCCTGTTAAATATGCATGACCTACCGCGAACTTCGGAAGTTTTACAATTTTTGTTAATTACTTTTTTGTCCTTCTTACCCTCGAGATGACCAACATTAATATATCGTTTTAGTAAAAATGTTTTATTTTATTTTTAATATACATAGGTAGGTACAAAGTTGTAATAATATTATTATAGCGATTGACTTATGCAATAAAAAATATTGTGCTAATGTAAATAATAATTGCATGATCCTTCGAAATCGGATTTAAAATTATTGGAGAGACATCATTAATTTTTGATTCTTAAAATTTGTGTAGTAAATTCAAAATATTTTCAAGTGGAATATTGAGAGTACTCCCAGTATTAATTTGATCATTTTATTTGTGCTGCAAGGTCATTTGGTATTTTACAAAATGTAAAAAATTTTATTGAAAATAAAAATGGTCCAAGCCGATCTTTTTGTGCCAAAAGTACATTATGTAATTTCACCTTTTGAGTTTTGGTATGAATACAATAATTTAAAAATAATACATTATTATTTAAATGATGATGAAATATCAACAAATGTATTACCGTACATAGTTTGAAAAAATAAGTGAAATTTTAATTCAGCTCAATTCTATCAAAACAAATATTTATTTATTTTTATGATCTAGCTTTTTAGTAGTTACGAAAAATATTTTAATTATTTACGTAGACATTAATACTGGCTAAAAAACAGATTTTCGAATCGAAAAGTACCAATTCGAGTAAAGCTGACACAATAAATAAAATAATATTATTACGATACTTAGTATGACCAGGAGTTTAGTTTGAGAAGAAGACCTATTGGTGGAGCTCAGTCCTGATTATTATAATTATTACATTGGGATAGTGCTGAGTAATATTTCAATATTTCACTAGGATCACACGCACTTGTAACTTTTGGAATTCAGATAAAAATCAAATTACACGAATAGATGTAACCACCTACTATAAAATATATTGCCAAAAATATGCATAAAATGTATGAAAAAGCGGTATGGTGCAGTACTTTTTATTCGTTATACAGTTAACAAAATACAAGCTGTCAGAAACAAAGGCTCCAGCTTTTATTTCAAATGGTATTAGGGAGAACTATGACGTTTCATATAAAATAAATGTACGATTATTGATTTTTTACTGATTAAACTTAAAAACTGGGGCAATTTAGACGAAACTAAACTAACGACCGCCGTAATGGAATTATGATGACATAACGAAACGATATAAATAATTATAATTAAATATTTACATAAGTAGTATAATATTATGGAAATATGTTTTTCCACGTATCGAGTAAATTATCATGTTAATGTACTCTAACAGTGCATGACAAAATGTTGGGTGGTGAAAAAATGTAACTAATTGTTGTGATCTAAAAGCATTACTAATAATGAACAATGTTTTAAGATAATATTGCGATGTAAAAAGAGTGGAATCAAAAAAAAAAAATTACAGGGTAAAAGATTTTGTAATAATAATTTCTCTCGTTACGGTTCAGGCTATAAAGTCTAGATTTTTTTCTTTGAGTTCGACTTTTGGTTAATCATGCATTATGTTAATGGCGCGTAAAGGGAAATATAAACAACGACTAAGCAAATCTTATCGTGCAACGAATATGAATTTTATTTTACTTTTCGTGCATAAGACATTTTCTTTGAGAGGAAATGATTTTTAGCGACCCCGATTTCCATTATTTTATATTGTTATTGTATTCAAAACCGGAATGCAAAATAATATTAATAAATAATTGGGTAACTGTGTATACAATTTATTTAAAGTGATTTTTTGCGTCCACTATAATACACTATGTTATCAGTTTTAACAAGATGAAACATTATTAAATATGAACATTGGTACTATATAAGTATAAAAAATATAAATATCGTAGAAACTGAACATTGATTGTTCAGAGAGAAGAATATTGCTATGGTAAAATGCCTCGTACATATACCACCTATATTAATAATAATAGTAATAAAAATAATAATGTACAGGTACTTACAGGAAAAGTATAGAAAATGGGCAAATGTTTATTCTTATAGTAATATAAAAATATGCACATTCAGTTGTAACAAACAGTGGTGTACTGAGTTATTTCAGGACATCGTGGTTATAAATTTTTAACACCCAGTAACAAATATCAAGCCCATAAAAAACATCATGTTAACCTTTTTTTTATCCATTTTTTCCAGGTATAATCCTATTTTA
Source organism: Sitobion miscanthi (assembly GCA_008086715.1). NCBI lineage: Eukaryota > Metazoa > Arthropoda > Insecta > Hemiptera > Aphididae > Sitobion > Sitobion miscanthi. The sequence continues at coordinate 5,597,939 of CM017802.1, read as the reverse complement.
TAGTTGGTTTTGGTGGTGAAATAGTGAAATACATAATGTGTTATGTGAGCAATAATTTGTAAATTTGTGTTGCCTATATAATTGTATTAGCCTCCATCTGAAATCCTACCAGTCAAAATGCTACTTATCGAACCAGCAAGAATTTTCTGTATAGGTCGCTGGTCCAATTAATAAAAAATATGATGCCATCAGACGTTCTGGAATTAAATAGATTTGGCTTTGTATTAGAAACATATTATCGTATACGCTTATTCAGACCACATTATGAGATAAAATTACAATTTTAAATCTTTATATTCATCTAATGACTCGTATTAAATGTGATTTGATAATTTTATTTAGTTATGATTTATGAAGTTAAAATCAAAATAATTACGAACTTAATTATAATAATAATTAACTAAAATATTACTTAAAATAATAATAATAATATTCATAATATATTTAAACATCAAGTTAACTGTAATTTCGCTATTATATGCATTCATAATCTAATGTAAAAAAAGAGTTTTAGATTCAGAGAGGAGCGATATTGATTTTACATTGATGTTTGTTTTATTTTATTTTTTTGTGTCTGTGTACACGATAAGTAGTCCAAATAATGCTTCGATTTTCCACTTCAGTATCTTGTTCGATGAGAAATCTAGTTGGAGCATTAAGGAGGTCAACATTTAATTTTTTGTAGTTTTCAAAAGCGCCGGGATTAACAAAAAAAAATTAAGGAAAACAGGAATTTTCCCGCAAAATTGGTTTTTGACAAATTCGATTTTGGTTTTTGGTGTACCTAAATCTAAAACAAATGACCATAGATGTATGACATTTTCACACAATGTTTAAACATTAGCATTTTCTATACACCGTAAAATTATCAAAATATATTGACTTATTTTGAGCTGTTTATGGACATTTTCAGTTTCCAATTTTTTAGGTTATTTTTTATAGAAATGTCAATAAAATTGTATTCATTGGGTCAAAAAGATTGACAATTAACACAAGGCTCCTAATATATTGTTAAAATGGCAGTGGAAAAATATTAAAAATAAATAGTTACAGTTTTTTTTCAAATCATATAAAGTTCAAATATTGACAAAATACGTAAAAATCATGAAATTGTGCAAATTATTTTGAGTTAGAAATTCATAAACATTTTTCTTTTCAAAGCTAAGATTGAAAATGTAATACAAGATTTCTCATTTGTATGTCTACCTTTATCAAAATAAATTTCTCCTGGAAATTCAAATTAAATTTTTCTGAGCAGTGTTCTAAGTTCAAATGTACACAACATTGGATATTCACTTGATTTCTCATATAGTGATTTTCTTATTTTATTTTTATTCAAAAACGAATAACCGTAGACACTTTAAATGTATACAAAATGTTTATTTTATCAATGTCTATATTTGATGCAACTTTCAAAATATTTTGACTCGTTTTGAGTTGTTTACGGATATTTTCAATTTTCAATTATTTTGATTTTTTTTCTATAAATATAATAGAATTTTATTCGTTACCTCGTAGGGTCAAAAAGCTTGAAAATTTAATATTTTTATATATATATTATATTGATATATTGATACAACAGCAGTTGAAAAATATTAAGAATGCATAGGCTCAATATTTTTTTATAAGTATTTTAAGTTCGATTTTTGACAAATTTATCAAATTCAAAATTTAAAAATGAATTTGTAGTTAAAAATGTATGAAATGTTCAACTTTTATAGCTAAGTATAGAAAATTCAAAACGAGGTTCCACGTAAATAGACAAATAAATTACTTTATTCACAATAATATCATAAAATAAACTTATTAATATCATAAGCTGACGCCATCTGACATCGTCTTCGCTCAGAATCATTTATCGTATACAATGATATTATATTATTGAATTCAAATTTAGCACCATCAATTACAGTGATTTACTTGTAACCTACAGCAGAACGGCATTTTTTCAACCTTTTTGAACGATATATTATTATATATAATATAATTCCATAAATTGCATAAAAAATTGATTGATTTAATGATTCACGGAAATTATTATTAATGGATTATTGAGACATGTGAAGAAATAGCATGGCAATAGACTATTAGCTCATTACCAAATATCATCTATGCAAAATGGCTTAAGTTTTCAGAAGGTAAACAATATCTTTTGATTTTATGTAACATAAGATGATTATAAAACATTTAAATGATTTAAAATACATAATATTGTATTATGCTAGAAGATCTTCTATATAATATAAATAAAAATGAATGTTTGTCTGTCTGTCTGTGTGTGTATCCTGCTGATGAAATTTGGTACAGAGATAGATTAGACCCCGGGCAGGAGATAGGCTAATTTAAAAAGGGAGAGAACTAACCCTGAGAGATGCTCAAACAGGATTTTAAGATTTCCGATGGAAATTTTTGTTCATAAATGGTTGCTATGGGTTTTAAAGCTATTATAATAAAATTATTATTCATATAGAGTTGGCATTTTTAATGGGCAACGAAGTGCACGGGATCAGCTAGTATGTATATAAAAGAGAACGAACTATTGATTTTGTTATTCTGAAAATATTTATTTAATAAAACTAAATTTATATATTAAATGAAACAATGAAAATTATACAGGTGTTTAACTATAGGTTCGTTACATAACAATATTGGATACTAATAATAGTTTGATACTTATTTCCCCAATGCATGGTATTATAATAAACGCATAATATATATTATATTCGAATCACTACCAAAACTTACGATAACAATAGAAAAGGATTTATAATAAATTCGTTCCATTTTCTGGTTCGGGGAAATTTAATGAATTCCAAACCCCGAAACTTACCGGAAATTGTGTAATAAACATTGCTATTTCAACAATGCAAACAAGAATGATATACACGGAGAACCCAAACGTAGATTCAAATAACAGCTAGTATAATGTTTCTTTATTGATAAAAAAAGATTGTATAATCAGTGGCGTAACTACCGAGTGATCAGAGGGTGGTTGGCATCCGGACCCAAACGCTTAGGGGGCTTACGAAGCATCGAAACCGTATTCAAATTGTCGAGGTTGGTAAAAAAAAAAAAAGACTATGGATGAATAAAAAAAAAAATGGTTTTACAAAACATTATTTAGATTTTGGGTAAATCGTGGAATATATTTATATATTAGTTTTACAACGATGTTTTATTTTATATTTGTCTGTGAACACCATTTTGTAAGAATTCTTACCTTGCTCTAAAAGCTCAAATGGATGAAAATCGAATCTAGTTGGTACTTTTATCCATAACGGACTTTGGATATTATATAGTATTACCGTGTTATCGCATTAGCGTGTTATTTTTATAGGAGGCATTTGGCAGTACTTCACTCCGAAATTATTTAAACCAATTCCTTGTTTGTTTTATAGGTAATAATTGTATTTAGCGGTTTGTATTATTATGTTATGTACGCACTGCAGAACATTAATCCAATTATCATATAATATCCGGCCTCCAAATATTGTAGGTCTAGTAGAAGGATTAGAGGTATAACAAATACATATTTTGGAATTTCAACCATAACCAGGATGATTTCATGGGTTTTATTGAGCTTAGAAATTAAAAAAATTAATATATTCGAGTTTTCACCAAGAAGATGTCACAGAAAAGTAAGACAAAGGAAAATATTTGGACAAAAAAAAACAAAAAACAAAACAATGACGTCACTTGTCACAGAAGAAATAACACAAAGTATACGAGAATACAAAAATACAAAATAAGCTTTTGATATTTTTTGAGCTTGACAAGAAAATATAATAAAAACTTATTACTTAATGAAGGTGAAATAATCCATTTAAAGTTCCGAGTACGAACAAAGAGAGAGTAATATGTGTTGTTTCAACACTTTGATATTTTTAAGTTGAGAACCAATGAGTAATGACTATGTATTATCATTATAATATTTTGAATGTGCTATCAGAAGTTTAATATTGCTTAATGTATTCATAATTATATAGTGTGATATTATTTCACGTGTACATGTAATAACTAATAAGTATTTTGCGTAAGCCTTTTTAATTTTATCTGCTATACAACTAAGTTTTCTATAATATGCTTAAAATTTGCTTCCGAGCAATGACTACCTATCAATAAGCATTATATTATTATATCATATAAATATATAATATATTTCATAATGCATTTATTTGTACTCACTGCTCTTGAAGTTTATATAATTACCTATATAATAATCATTATACACATTTTAAAAATTTAAAATTTTAAAATTTTAAAAATGCCTTGTGTCTAATAGTTTATACTTTGAATGCGTGGTATATGTAGATAAAACAGTAATCAATGATAATTGTTAAACTTAACAACGTGCGAAACAATCTATGGAAATTTATTAGTGTAAAATAATTAATAGTATTTTATGTGCTGCTCTTCTGCAGTTTATAGTGGACTAAACTTTATAATATAATTATTAGTAGGCACTAATATCAGTAGGTATTTCCAAAAAAAAATATTAAATAATTTCTTACAAAATATTTTAATTACAAAAAATATAAAGTATAACATTATTTGCTTTTTTTATAAAAATTAGTTAAGTGGGAAATAATTATAATGTATTCTCACTTGGTGGTCAAAATGACAGAAATGTTTTAATTTTTTATGTAAAATATTTATAGGACCTTGTGCAAGTTTCCTCACCACCTTAGCACATTAAATGACAATATAATATTTGCGTACCCATTATATTATGTCATATTTAATGCCACATGAGGTATTGCACATGGCGCGTTTTTTGTTGTTGTGGTGTCCCCGATGTTCAGGCCTAATCCACATAATAGTAGAAACAACTAACTGATACATAAAACCAGAATTTTACATAACAGTATTACATTTTATAAACTGTATAAAACAAATGTACTTAATTCATTTTTATGAAAAAATACTAAGTACATAAAAAAATCAGTTGAGAAATACAAATTAAAACAATTTACAATAGTATTATTAAAGACAAATAACTTAACAGTTAAAATGAATTAATGACTAAAAGTGTTATGAAGTAAATATATTATTGTTGATTTCGTTAACTAATGTTATAGTATAGCCAGCACACAGTTTTAATTTTCAAAAATATTTTCACATTTTTCGACTTATATTAATTTTAATACATGATATAACCACTTTCTTATTAAATACATGTTAAATTACGATTACCATTATTATTTTTATGGATTTTTTTTTTTTTTTTTTTTTAATACTGTCTAGTTCTGATACTCTTCTGTGTGGTGTCGTTTGTTTCGTATTATAGAATACATATTTCACCACTTGAAGACGATGAATTGGTGGACTGACGTCTAATGGTTGAATCATATTGTAATACAAACACTCTCACACAAAAGTTCAGAAGTAGTGGTCCATGGAAATATGTTGTGTATATTTATATCACCTAATTTTTAATAAGTGCCTTTTTAATATTAATGTTTAATATTTTGTTTATTGAAACATAATATAAAATATTATTATGTTATCATACATTATTAAAAGTAGGTATATAGTGTACAAGTATAGGTATAAGGTATTTTATGTATTTTGTAATAGACTATAGTATTATACTAAGTACGTTTTTAAACCTACGAAGTTCTACGTTCTTAATTCAATAATTATAAATACCGTAGTAAAATTATGAGTTTATGATATTCGACAGTATTTCTAAAATATCGATTTGTTTATAAAAACAAATAAATGTGGTTATTAAAACGTAGGTAATTTTCAAGTGATCAATAAACTATACATTTTTCTTACTATACAAAATAAATAAATAAAAAAAAATTTACCAGCATCAAAATGTTGAAACATAAAAATAATAAACGACCTGTAATAATAATTATTATCACTTTAATACACACAGGTTTTCATTGGTGTTTCAAATCCTTTTAAATGTACAATTATAATTATGTTCATTGTTCACTATAATACTGCATTTACTTTAAATCAAAGTGATTTAAGTTGAGTGAGTCAGCTGATCATTCTTTTCGATACTTATACGTTATATTCATCGCAATAATAACTTGGTCGTCGACTAACACGCCTTAGGGCTTGGAAAACGCAGTTTACACGAATACTATTGCTATATAATATACTATATGCTAATACTACGACGATTATGTTTGTTATTCACATAGTATATGCGTTTGGTCATCTGAAAAGTGCAAACACTATATTATTATCATGATCACTCTTATCCAGAATTTTATTTCGAGTGTGTGGTGAGGTAATGTTTTTACGTGGCAGGGTAAACACACACACAAATTTCTTGCCTCCGACGACTCTAAACAGACACGCCAACCAGCACACTTTACTTCGATGTTATTCGTGTACTTCCTAACAATGTTATACAATGAGTACGGTATTTAATCTAATTAGGTATCGAGGTGTAACGTTGTGCGTATCTGTTATTCGTATTTCCGCTGTCACGCTCTGAAATTAGAATTTCGCAACACCTCAAAAGTTTCCACAGACTTGAGGGTACGATATTATTATAATCTCACATTCTCACCCTGTAAACGCCACCGCTGACGGTAAATCAATGATGGTTGTTTGCGTGCGCTTGTGTGTACGTGCCTACAAAATATGAGAAAAGTGACGACACTCGACAACGAATTAGGTAATAACTATGAACTATTATTTATATTAAGTAGATGATTTAAAGCGTGCCCTTGGTTAGAGGGGTTTTTGAGCAGTCCTTGCAGAATACGGTGGGCAAAAGTAAAGGGAAGTCATAAGTGCGTCGGCGGTGGCTCGTGAGTAGATTATACATCTGTATTTCAAATAAATTCAATACTCGGTATAATAAAATCATACAGTATCACTTTTGACAACGTGGTAAACTGTGATTGTATGATAGTCGTAGGGTGTAGAAAATAAATTACAACCTACTACCGACTTCGGTAATAAAGCGAACTCGCGCCTCATATTATGTAGTGTCTACCCGAATTCCTAAGACTAACACATCAGCCATAATCATCAAATAGCTAAAACTCGATATTGTAACAAATTTTGGTTCTTGTCCAACATTCACGTGCCTTTTATGTCCATAAAGCCTTTCGATAAGTTCCTATTATTTTTTTTAAACAATTTAAAAAAAAAAACGTTATAATTGAATCTTGTATATTATGTTATTACCATCCAGTCTCGAATTCGTTAAAAACTTATAACAATATCATAGGTACAAGAAGATAATAGATTGAATTATTGTACCGTATTAGGTTTTTCAAAGCGTACTCCATACTAGGAAACCATCCAAATTGCAGAAAAATACGTTTTATTTTTAACAACAAGAACGTTATTTTTTCTCTTTTATGAAATATTTTTATTTTTGTCATATGCATACGTTTCAATATACATGTAAATATTTATATATTCAGACCATAATAACCATGGACGAGCTAATCATCTAACATTCTACAGCAACTAGGTGGGTACTGACCACGATTAAAGATATTGTACTGATATTTAAATTAATATGAATTTTTAGCCCCTTCCGTTATGTTCCGTTTAGGCTCCCAAATGCATGTAGAGTTCAGTTGATGTTTAGAGCTTCTAGCGGAAGATTACGATAACTATCAGTTATCGTCACGGTTGTTTACTTACAACCGTGGTTATTTCATATTCAATATTACTACGATTATAGATAAAGCTATAATATTATAAAGGATATTAGATATTTTAACTACTTTCACTAAGTTTGAACTTTTTTTCCACCAGGAGCGCTAAGTTTAGTAAGTTCTACTAATCAGGTAGGTCCATTTTTTACCACTAGTTGTATTTAATCGTGATCGTTGGCAACGATACTATCGTACATCTCAAACCATGCTTACTAGTAATGGCAGATTTGATACAGTGGATTCCACCTAATGTGAGCACCTGTTAATGGACTAAATGGTCTGGTCCCAATTCCAATGGCTACTAACTAACGATTTTCGGATTATACGGCCAACCACTTAATCTGGGAAAACGAGTTTGGTCTAAACGTGTCCACATTAAGCGAAATCTATAATCAATTATCTTTAATCGAGGTACCAACTATATATTTTTTGAACGAATGTTTACTGTACATAAGTATACATTTTTATTTTTAAACACTTTCAGAGTAGATCCATAGTTATACTCGTATTTAAAAAACAAAAAATATATATTATATTATACAATATAAGTTACTGGACGTTATATCATAGTAATATATTATAATAATATAGTGGTTTTGACCTTTGAATTACCTACGTAGGTTGTGTATATAACGATCGAAGAAAGTGTAATATTGTGTATAATATAATATTAATAATAGCCAAAACGTGTTAACAAATTCAACTGTTATACCGTCTTGGTAACAGTATTGTAATTTAAACAACAATACGAAGCCAAAATAATACAATTTAAATGCTTTTCGTTGAATAGTAAGTCCAATAAATATTTCATAAAAGCCAGAATATTAATTAACAACGTAAATCAAAAACCCTTTTAAAACCGTTAAACTTGAAGTTAATAATTATTATTATGTAATGATTTCAAATGCATACGTGTAGGTAAATATTGTAATGTATATTATATAATATTGTATTGTGTGCAGTAATACAGTGTTTAGGTACCTACCGAATTATATAGAATTTAAAATGAAAAAAAAAAAAATTGTTTTTATGTTTAAATTATTGTTATTACAGTATTAAACTGTCACGCACAACATGCGTATGATATTATTACTATGCAAAAATGTTTAGTAATAATATACCATTAACATTAATAATTTAGTTCAGACGTACCTATAGGAGGGAATAATATAGAGCATTGAAAACGACGGTCCGGATATAATGTCGAACAAAACGATATTGTGAACGCCGCCGGACTACACACAAAACGGTCGGAATATTTACCAATCTTCCCTTGTGTATCTTTACACACCCGGGTCTAGTATGCGGTAATCCCTTCTACAGTTTCTTTTAGCTCCACGAGTACGCACACAAACCCACACCCACACGATCGAGGGTTCGTTTTTATCATTACAAACTACAAATGGGTATAATATGGTCCACTATTATATAGTGCGGTGACCGTGTTGACCGTGTAGAAACCGCAAAATAAATATTTCAGGACTCGCGCGTCTATCAGGCTCTTGCGCGCGCGTGCGCACACACACGCGGACACAGACACACGTGCGGGATCGAACCGAAACTCGAAATAATTTGTTGTTTTTGCCAAACCTCTAGTGGGCAGTCGAAGTGAATGTTGTAATTTTATGAATACTGGCCGGGCCGGGCTCGTTTCAAAGGTCACACGCACCACCAGCTTCCAACCCGTACGGACCTTGCCACAGTTTCGGATACCTATAATATAGGTACCTACCTGCGATCCGTTTGGAATAAACTTTGTCCAGGTGTATGCCGTGTGGGTTTTGACTAAAATTGTATACCCATAGTGAAAAAAAAAAAAACACGTGACTTACTAACAGCCTTTGCAATATATAACAATATTGAACGATATTACTCGTTGATCGAGCAATGACGCTCATAGAAATTAGTATCGTGTGGAAAAAATAAATAATTACCGAGAATTAATGCGCGATGCCGATTAGTCAAAAATAGAAAATAACAATGCACGTGTAACACCGGATTCTAAAAAGGTTTTTGTGAAATATCCCTGAAATAAACTCCTATCCGTTATTATTATGATTATTACGCATAATATATTTTTTTTCATCGTTAAACGCCATTATAGAAAGCCTTAATAGCATACCATTTCTATTCCACCACAAAAACAACCCATTAACCCGGTTTTGGAATATTGCTCATTTTTGGCTTTCATTGTTCCATAATAATATATCGTTATCTCGTGTTTTTAAAATTAATTAAATTGCGAACTGTCGGTCGGTTAATTAATATCTGCGGACCCCGGGTGTTCCTTATCAGTAATAATTAGTTTTGCCCCTGGTTTTCGCCAATGAGTAGGAAGTTTTACAAAGTGAACGTAGACGGGGTGTGACGTGGAGTCTTATAAAATGAGACAAAAAAAATTAAAACAGAAGTGGGCAAATATTGTGTTAGTTGAAATTAAAAAAAATATATATAAATATATATTATATATCATGACATCGTTTATTAAAGTATAATAGTTATCTATAGTTGGTAAAATATTTACGCCGAAAAAAAAAATAATAATTTTAATAACGCTACGACTTAGATAAACAGTTAAAAAAAATATAGACGTATTTTTATTTTATGTAACCCAATTAAACAGAATTATTATAGTATCCACCACTGAATATTGCATACAGTATGCCATGATAATTGTGTATGATATTAGGGGGCGAATACCCGGCATATTTAACATTGGTAAATATTTATTTAGATGGTAAGTGTTAAAGTGTTTATAGCAATATAATATCGTTACTGTTGGGTCGAGTCATGACAAACGCGTGTCCATGGTTATTAAAACAACACAGTACCTATACGGTATAATAATAATATAATATAATATCTACAATGTGTGCAGGCTGTAAATATACGATAACAAGTCGGCGGGATATTATGCATAGTCTGTGCGTACATTATTGACGGAATGCCCGCGGACTAAGTATGAGGGCGAGTAAGCATCCGTCGATACTTGTGTTTTCTGCGAGTTGTGTCCATTTCGGGGATAACATCTAAGCTCGATCATCTAGCACGAACTTCGGATAACCGCGATTCATTTATTACATTCCATTCCACTCCGCTGGTTAGGTAATCATTCTGAGCGATACCATTACTTACGTTGAACGATGACAATGGGCTGCGCATTGTTTAGCAACTGAAAAATTGCGGTTTCTAATTTCTATACTTTTTCCCCGCAGACGAATTCGTTTTGTAGTTTATTGTGCGCGTATATGTATTTTTGTCGAACAATGTTTTTTTTTCATCATCATTATTATAGTAATCAATACATTTTGTTAGTATCCTAGTTTTAAAAACAAAGGCGAATATTACCATTAAAAGGATTGGAAGCGGTGATTTTTCATTTCTGTGTATCGTGCACGCAACGTTGGAATTTAGTCGTTTTATATTTTTAACGGTCGATCTAATTATGCGATTAGGACTCTGAAAACCGAATGGAAATCGACATGAAATCTAATCGAGATTGACTGAAATAATGATGACAGTGGTTCACGTCGACACTGACAATATTAATTTAAAGCGTTCGATATTATTTTATTATAATTTCGGGGAGAGAATATTATATACATCGTCGGAAACGCAATAACGAAAATATGCGTCGTTCTGGGGCAGATTAAGTGGTGAATTCATATGTTCAGCAATTTGTGTGTAAGAAATGGAATACCAACAGCACAACTCTATTGCGATATTTAATTATGGGATGTGCAGACAGTACGTGATTCAACAAATTAGCGTTGATCTATGCGGCCACTTATAAACTATTTAGGTACCAATATAAGTACACCTATATTGTATGCATTGTCGATAATAGTTTTAGAATTTTAGAACTCTAATAACTTTATAACCGCGTTTGAGCGTGAACTGCAGTGTTTTGAGATATTGTAATATTTATGTGGATACGACGTTACATCAGTTATTAAAATATTATAGTTGTTGCAAACACTATCGCACCGATAGACGCACTGTCTTATGTCTATAACGTTATCTGAAGCGTATGTTTATATTATTATACATACGGTTGAATTATTTCATCTTTAGCTGCGTTTGTGTACATAGTACGTTTAGTGTGTGGTAACACTCATTAGTAGGAGCATAACGTTATTATTTCTGTATTGTTGAGTATTCCAGTGAACGCGATGTACCTATATAGACGGTAATGTAGCGATCTCGGTACTTAAATACGTAAAATAACGAAATTATAAATTCCGAGATAACGGCTCCAAAATAAATTAATATTTTTCGAGTGCATATTTGGTAAGTGAAAGATGAATATAATATTGTGTGTGCATGTATAGGTAGTAGCCAGTGTAGGTACTAAAATAACATTATATTATAATATACGCAGTATAGGTAAATTTCAAAAATAATACGTCGCGGCATTTAATAACTAATTGGCGACTAAAGTATACAGATTTTTTGTTGAAAATATTTCAGTTATATTTTTTTCAGATATTACTTTTAGTGATGATTCGACTAGTGATATTTGTACTAAATTGTTTTTTTTTTTTTTATATTAATCTTAAATACATCGACATCTAGGTCATTAGTACAAGGTGTTAAGTTAGGTGGTATTTACAATATGTTACATAATTTTTTTTAAATTAGGTTATACAATTCTGATTTTTTTAGGAATAAAATTAAGTTTTTTGTGTCCTGTGGGTTTGGTCCAAGTGCTTGGCAGATTTGCTCGGAGATGTGGAATTGATCGCGGTACTGGTTGTATTTATAGCATTCGGTGATGATGTGTTTTACCGTTAGAAGGACTCTACATGTGTCGCATAATGGAGGTTCGTCATTGCTCATCAAGTAGCTGTGCGTTAGGTGTGTATGTCCTATTCAAAGTCTGTTGATTATGGTTTCTTCTTTTCTACTATGTCCGGGATTTTTTCCATAGGTTGGAGTTAATTTTAATTTGGTCGAGTTTAGTGTTTAGTTGTCGCCAGTGGGAGTGGAATTTATTGTTGATGTGAGTGTTGATTTCGATTTTCGCGTCAGCGAATGCGACGGAATTAATATTTGTGGTTGATGTTGAGTCGATTGCGTTTTGAGTTTCTTGATCAGCTATTTCGTTTCCCGGTATGCCACTGTGCCCAGGGATCCATAAAAATTGGATTCGTTTCCCCTTTTTACCGGCCTGGAAGGTGTACTAAATTGTATTTTCTTTGGTAAATGTATATTTTTAAAAAAATCTTTCGTTTAACAATGGACACTAAAAAAGGATGGTTCTTATTTGAAAAAAAAAGTCGTTTCAACGCGCTCCTCAAATGGAATAAATAAATTCAAACGTTTCGATATATGGTGCTGAACTAAAATTCGGAAAATTTCGAAAATCAGAATTTGAGCGTACTAATGTTATACAAGAAAAAAAAGAGGCGAACGTGCTATTGCAGGCGAATCACCCTGTACAATATGTTGCACTGTTCCCCGGTCGCCTATGGTATTATTAGGCGTGCGTCAACGAAAATCAAACGCAAACGACGAAACGCAGAAAAATCGATTACGGCGCAGAGAGTGGCGGGCAGGAGGGTGGATGGAAACGAATAAAAATAAAAGACGAATTCTCGCGCGCTCCATAACAATAACATATATTACATTATTATATATAAATACACACGAATCTACAATAAACGGGATGGCGCTCAATAAAAATCACAACGCGACGATATTCGAGACGACCTAATAAACGTGAGTTCGTATGTACATGGGACGTATAACGGTATTATTATATACATACGTGCTCGATGTGTATATATGTTGCATACGAGAGGGTAGTTCATAACCGACTGATAAAACAATAACTCATTCGATGTACGCGCATATAATATAACATCCTCCCCGTCGTATATTATTTGGTGCGAGCGTTAGCTCGTTTGCGTGTGTGTGTGTGTGTGTGTGTGTGTGTGTGTGTGTGTGTGTGTGGTGTGTGTGTGTGTGTGAGAGAGAGAGAAATATTATATGGATTGTTGTTATTGCTGCGAAACACAGCGGTGTACATGACTGTAGCGGTAGTAGTTGGTAAAGAAGTGGTTGTAACCGTATAAAATATAAATTATATTTAGGTACGTACGGCGATGTGTTCTATGATACACCGTTCGCATTGGCTGTTATATATATATAATATTATACGCGCTTTGACGTTATAATTGACTATCCATACCGATTCGATAATCGGCTTTAATGTATGTACCTTTATCGACATTTTCAGGAAACGAATTTATTGAAAATGTAAACAATATGTTGCGTTTAAAAAAGTTAAAAAAAATTTAAAAACCGTAGAACTACGCTTAACTGATATATATTTTTAAACGTATATTATTATTAGAATCACCTAAAATTATGTAATAAAAAAAAATACATTCGTTTACTGGGAAAATGACTTATGCCTACAGTATTACATACATTTACAGTATTATAATATTACACAATTACATGATGCGTTAAGGTTTCTAAAGGATTTAAATGAGTTTATCCGACCACGAGTGGATATCTATAGGACTATTAAATAATACTATACACATTATGGAAAGGAGTGCCGCCGCACCTACCTACATAGCTGGGCCACAAAGCGAATAACCATTATATGAACCACCACCACCACATCCGTTACGTTTACAATTTATTTTAGTACTCCGTTTACTTAAACCATTTTGAATAATTACATTTGTTTATATAAGTCACAACAATACGTCTACCGATCATCCTTATGGCGATATGTTAACCGCGTATGTTTGCGTAAACGGGGATATAACTAATCACACCATTAGCTGATTTTACTTCGTCTTTGATGGTGTGGTTAAGTGTAAAACTATGTATATTTATTAACTAAAAATTAACGTTTATACGTTCTACAACATCAAAATCGATAGTATACGAATGACTATACATTGCAAGCCAACAGTTTGGGCCGCGTGCCGCGTGTATAAATTATATAAATATGTTAGGTATTTGGAACAAGGATAATATTGATAATAAAAAGGTGGGTAAGTGGATGTCGCTCTGCTGTACAATAGGTTACAGGTGGGTCACTGTAATGGATGGTGTTAAATTTGAATTCAATGGTATAATATCATTGTATAAGAAAAACTATTCTGAGCGAAAACGGTCAGTCAGCCTATGATATTATCAAGTATATTTGATGATATTATTGTGAATAAAGTTATTTATATATAATCTATTTACGTGGAACCTTGTTTTAAATTTTAATCTTTAGCTATAAAAGTTGAACATTTTATAAATTTTTAACTACAAAGTAGTTATTAAATTATAAATTTGAAGAATTTTGTCAACATTTGAACTTTCAATGCTTATAAAAAAAAATTGTGCTTATGTCTTTTTAATATTTTTCAACTGCTATTAGAACAAAATATCAGGAGCCTTATATTAAATTTTCACGCATTTTTACCCAACAAATAAAATTTTATTGATATTTATAGAAAAAAAAACTAAAAAAATTGAAAACTGACACTGTCCGTAAACAGCTCAAAAAGAGTCAAAATATTTTCAAAATTTTATCGTGTATAGAAAATGCTAATATAAACATTTAGTGAAATTTTCAAGTACATTCGGTCATTTGTTTTTGAGTAAAAATTCCCGTTTTTCCTTAATTTTTCTTTTGTTTTTCACGGCGCTTTTGAAAACTACTGGGAAATTTTTACTTTTGACCATCCAAAGTACCAACTACATTCACTTTCCCATCAGAAAAGTTGCTATTGAAGAAAATCTAAGCTTTTTTACTGTCCTAAAAGATGATGACAGACACAAAAAAAAATAAACACACATCATTGTAAAATCAATACATTCATCGCTCCACTCAGAATCTAAAAATAATTATTGTTGCCAATGGTAAACTAAAAGATATACTTATACAATGTGTTTTGTATTTGTCATCCAGTTTAAATGGGTTAAAAGTATTTTTATGATAATTACAAAGCATTTTAGTATAGAGCACCTGAGCAACATAACTATGAGTTCTTATAAAATATAGCCAAGGCCCAAGGTTAAAAAAATTCGTGTGCAAAGTAAATAAATAAAATATAAATTGAACCGGTAGTTATAATTGATTTAATATTATGAGTTTATGTCGTATAATCCTATAAAACAATATCTGGTGGCTTTTTTTTTTAGCAATGTTTAACCAAAAACTACAGCATTGGAAACATTAGTTTAATAGCTGTACAACAGTTCTTTTTTAGTAATATTAAAATTGGTTCTGACGACAAATAACTATGCTCTTAAAGTTTAAGGTGCTTTACTAAGAGAAATTCATTTAGGTATAAAACTATAAATATCATTCTGGTTCTGATTGTTTCATAATAATATGGGGTCGACTAATACGCAATGGCGGGGTTAAAATAATAATTTCTACTCTGTTTTTCCATTATTGAAGTACTAAGGCCAGGGTTCGATGGTTTTCTGTTTTTCTCAGCGATTGCCTATTGAGTCGTATTCACGGTATCACGTATGTTGGTCTGTAGAATATACCGTCACATTATGATGGCAAATGTTACAGCTAACGACGAGTGAGGGAGTACTTCAATACGTGTGTTAGTGATTGAGTTACTCTGCAGTCAGCTTTTTCATTACCTTCTACATAGAGATGTCCCGGGGGCCCATATAAAACGTATATCAATGTTTGTTTCAGAAATTAGGTTAGTGATTTCTATAGAGCGAATATTATATATGTACAAACGTGTATTGATCTATACAATATACATTTGATACAGGGCTCAAAGTGGCACAAGACGGCAAGGGGTACAGTGATAGTGTGATCTCTATAATATTATTTGCCGCGTTCCATTCGTGTAATTATTAACTTATTTATTATTTATTAAACATTTTATCGCCGTGTCACAACTGCAGGTGGCAGGGGAGGGTCCTTGTGTCTATTGGGTAATACTGTTTAGTATTGAAAATAACAGTTATTACAAGGAAAGTTTTAAGTATCTAATTGTAATAAATGAATACACAAATATGATTATACTTATACATCATATTATCACATTACCGTAATCGCAGGAAAACAATAATTAAATTATCGAAATATTTTATCGTCTATGATTTAAAACACAGGTTAGGTTAGATTGTTCCATCTTGACAAAATAAGTTATTTATATACTCCAGGCCCAATTAATCGAATTTTCTTTTATTTGTTTTATTTAAATAAAAAGGTTATATTGTTTACAGTTAATTATGTAGTAGCTACAATATCTTGCCAGGTATTATTTGAATCCCGTTTGAAAACAATTAACTATTGGTGCATTAATGGTTGAAAGAAATAGTAAAGCATTTATTACTATATATTCATGAAAACATAACTTAAACCATAATATTTTTAAATTTTCAAAAATAGGCAGAACTATACCACTAAAATTGAGTATACTACAGTTATAAATATGATGAAATACATTTAACTTCATATTAATCTGTTTAATAATATTTTTAATTTTACATAAAACTGAAAAATATTTAAAAAAACAAGTAGGTAATAACGCCTTAATAAAACAATATTTTAATATTTCAAAAATAAATACAATTATTATTTTGTAAACGAGAGTGATAACGATGTGAGCTTTTGAATAAAACGTTAAATCTTAAAGCAGACGCCTTTTCGAGCGGAGTTACTGACCGAGTTCGAATTCAAAAGTAGGGAACAGAGCTCCTTGTATGTCTTAACTTCAACCCCTGTTTTTATAATAAGCCAAAACAGACTTCGATATTATTATCTTTAGAAAACACATATGATAATTCAACACATTTAAAACGAGGATGATAACTACTATTAAGCAGTATATTATTACTAAATTGTAAGCAATCATATCGTTGTAATCACTTGGCATAACAATTTAAAATTAATATCAGGCCACGAGTGGATCTATAATATTATGGACTATGGTTATGGTTTATAATGAATATGTATACGAATTGACAGGAGGAGGGTTTTTGGCACTTATAATATAATGACTACTTTGACCGCATATTAATTTAATATGTTTAATAGGTAGGTACATAATACATAATATAGGCTGAGCCACAAAGCGATAATAACGATTATGCGGCTGTGGACGTAATTAATTATTCCTTCTCGGGCCCGCCCACCATCGCCACCACCGCCATAATAATAATAATATACGTTTGCAATATTCTCAAGTGTCCGACTGCGGCGTTTTGAATAATGACAATTTCGCTCAAGTAGCTGATGCTCATCCCCCAGGCGGAAACGTACCCCGAACTGATGTTTGCTATGTCTCGAATCGCCGCATGCACCAAAATGTATACCTATAATAATATATACGTGTCAGTGTGTCACGTCATTAATATTATTATTATTATTATTATATTATTATTTAGACATAATAATATCATGTGAGTAATAATAATCTCGGGAGAGCCGTTTCCAGTTTCCACACACGCGTTTGTGCACGCAGCAAACTTCGTCAACTCTGCAAAATCATCACCGGAACTGACGTCGTGCATTATTATTATTATATAATATGGCGTTTCCATTAGATTTGACGGTGAAAAGCAATTTTGAACACCTGCACGGGTCACATCGTCCAGTCTAGTCTGGACGAATAGGGTTTTTTAGAAAATTGTACCACCCAAAGTCTACGCCGTCATAAAAGTGTCATTCCACACCGTCTCGTCTGTTCCGATACGATACGCACACATGCACACAAGTTTAATGTTCGTTAAATCAAATTCAATATAAATCGGTTTAAATCGCTGAAGTACCGACTAGTTGATTTAATTTTACAAGCTGTAAATTTATTTATAAGTTGAAAGTAATTTTAGAAATAAAAATAAGTTCAACCACAAACGTACTCACTAAATCTGCAGTCGTATGACTATCCAGACTAGGAACTGTTGACGAAATTAATATGAACCTCTGACGGGCCAGCACTGACTACTTGTACCGTTCTGTTATCTCGGCAGAGTGGTTTACTGTCGTACCTCAATAGAAGACTACAGTCGAGTCATCTTCTGCAGAGATATTCGACATCGAACTGCAAACCTGAGTCCAATCACTCAGATGAAAAATCGTTGGAATCGTTAAGATAACAGAACGGTTGAATCTATCGTCGGCGGCCACAGCTAGGTGTAGTTTCTGTTGGCCGTTAAGGGTTCATTAATTGTATCCAACAGTCGAACGCAAACCGTTTACTTGTAGGTAAATTCATGAAATCCGGTGTACAAGACCAATGTGAGAAAGACTCCGACCAGAAATATTAAGTCATTATGGGCCTCAGGGCCGGTGCGGTTTTTTAGTACAAAAACATGTATGATGGGAAAAACTCTCACGCCCTGTAAAATAGTCGGATTTCGTTTATTTTTATTTTAAAGAAGAAAACATTTTGCAGATCGGGTCAAATCCCGGTTTTCAAAATTATAATTATAAAACCTATAATATGTATTTGAATAATGCACAATATTTTTCTACCACTATACAAAGTAAAATGAAAATTCGGCCTTTACCGTCTACAAAAATATTATCTTTTTTTAAATAAAGCTAAAAAATCACGAAATCCGACTATCCTATAGGGCTTGAAAGTTTGTCCTGTGAAGTAATATTCGTTAATATAATACACTGTATCAACCCCCCCTAAATAGGTATCAAACTGTAGATTAGTAGAAAATTATTATAACTAAGGTTGGTGGTAACTAAATACAAAATATAATTTTTCAGTTTTATGAAATTTCGGAAAATTGGAAAAACGGCACCTACACTTATAAGGCGAACCTAATAATAACGACAGGTTCTGTTGGCTGCATACCCATAAGTATAGACTTGTATTTAACGGCAAAAATGCATTGAGACTATGCATCTTTGATATTTTTTGACTTCTAAAATAAATATCAAATGTCAAATCTATCGTGTATAGAAAATGCTAATACTAATATTTGGTGAAAATGTATAATGTATCCACAGTTTATTTGTTTTTGAGTTACACTATAAAAAACAATATCGATTTTGAGTAAAATGCCCCGTTTTCTTCTTTCTTTTCATGTTTTTCCAACTATTTATTATTGAAAGTAGATATTGAGAACCTTTTAATATAAACAACTATACCCAATTTTCTACCAGAAACCACCACCAAAGTTGAAAATTTGAGCATATTTTCTACTATTTGTCTATACAGACAAATAAAAGCGCCTGTCATTATCATAAAATAAATACATTCATCAACCCGCTCAGAATCTATAAGAACTGATGCAAGTCCAATTAGGTGTACCTACGTAATGATGGACTAAACGGATTTCTGTGGCTATGAATAATCAATATAAGTACCTACAACCAAATTGAATATTAATTTAATTAGAAGCCAGTGTTGAAGTATAAAAATATTCAATATAAATTTGAATTATTCAATATTATTAGATATTATTTATTATAATTTTTTTTTTCTAAGAGAAAAAATATAATTTCCACGAGTAGATACAAAAAATACACCCCCGTAGACGCAACAAGATATGCCACAATGTTCTCGAATTTCTTTTTCCAACGTAAACGCCAGCAGCCATTTAATCAACTCCATGGTAACGATGTACAGATTCGTTTTTCCCAAACAGCCCGACCGGTATCTCGTTTCCACATAATTTATCACCCGAATCTGTGTAAACTTTGCGACTACAAATTTAAAGGAAACAAATTACCATCCAACGAGCCAATGCGATTATTATTTTTATTTTAAGTTTATAATTATATACGGAAGACATTATTTCCCTTCGTTATTTTTTGTTTAATATGCTGTACATTATTATAGCAACATATTTTTATTACTTCCCAGATTTACGTTTACGTTTTAGATAACAGATAACTAGACAATGACAACATTGTTAATTAATAACGATTTAAAAAAAAAATATTCATTGAACAAACCTATAACTATTATAGCGAAATAAATTTAGGGATATTGCCCACTATAATAGTTTCATTTGTATGCTTCATCAAATACCTTTATCTGTTACGTCTAAATAGGTAATAAATAAAATACTTTAAAATGGAAGTAATATTATTATATTCATACAATTAACTTATATTGACTTGAATTATTTTTAAGTAAAATATGTTCTATAATGGGACACAGTTGATTTCTTAAATACAATAATAAATAGGGTTATGACTTTATGAGTATCAAATATTTCACATGACATTTATACTTAGAGAAATATTTTAAACGTTCATCCTTGAAATATTTCAATAAAATATTAAAAAATACATTTTTAAAATTTTTTTTTAAACTTTGTTTTTTTTTGTATGTTTTATAAAATGATCACTAGATGGTCACACTGATTTCATATATGATTAGTGATTATCAATATTTAATTCCTGATCACGATATAAAGAAGTCATTATATAAATTATATAATGGATAATTATTATGTAATTTGTATAATGTACTAGGTAAGAAATATTTCTATGATATTTTTCATCTAACACTTAAATAAGCAGAGGTGTTTACTGTACTTTCTACTAAAGTTTTAAATTAAAACTTGTCTTTTTTTATCTTTCATTAATATGAATATAATAAAAAATAAATACATTTCATGAAATTTCAGAACCCTAATAATAAAACCACATACATACAACATTATAAGCACTATAAACCATAAAGTTCATTATACGGGTTAGAATTGTAATTTAGAAGTATCATAATAATATGAAGTACAACTGTGTCTTAAATTATCGTTTTATGATTAGGAGTTAGGACTGGTGATACGGCTGTATAATATCGTGTCTCCAAATGGATAACTTCTTGAAATAATAGGAGAAGTAACATCAACGTGGGAACGGGAAATGTTAAAATTAACGAGCGACGAACTTTCAATATTCAAATTACCTTTTGGACACTCGAACTTAATTCGCTACACGATGATGGGTTTCTGGCGATTATACAGTGTGTACAGTGTAATTAATTACCCCTCAAAGGCTACACTACACGTCTTATCGTTGGTTACGGCTAAAGTTATATCATCAAGACGGTCTTATTCAGATGAGTAATCATCTTTGAGAAACATCACAGTTGTTGTGATGTTGATCACATTTACGCGTTTGTATTTAAAAATTATTGGAATAATATTTCATAGAGCTTAGTTAGGTAAAACGCTAAACTGGGACACATCCACTTGACATTATTAAATTAAATAGGTATTATACTATTACGATTTGTAAACACAATTTTAATAATATTAAGTACATGTACAACCAAGTATGTAACCAATGTAAGGTTTGAGGCAGAGTTTTGGTTAAGATCGAATGCAAAATAAATTGTTAAGTAGGTATTAAAATACCTTTTTTTAAATATATACATTGAATACGTTTGAACTACGTTTACAAAAATGATCAACTATACAAAAAAATTGTTTAATAGGTCTAGTAGGTCCATTATCTTCTTGTAGAGTAAGTAAATAAATATTAGATATATCTAAAAAAAAATATAATGCACTTGTACTTATATGCTAAATTCTATAGGGACTTCTAGCGTTTATTTTTTACGCCACTGAATTAAAAAAAATATTTGACATTATAAAAATTATTATATATAGCAAAAAAACTAACAATTCTGGACAAATGTCGGAATTTTTATAAACATGTAAGTATTTAAAAGTATTTGAAATATTTATTCAATATATTTGAAAATAATAAATTAATTTTCAGTCATATATTTAAATTATTATTTGAAATGCATTACATATATTACAATTTTGATCTAGTGATAAGAACAAAATCGGTGATAAAATTACAAAATGTATCACATCACCTATGCTACACCATAATACTATGGTGGAATTGTTTATTGGAAAGCTTTAGGATAATTATTCAATAGAGAATACCCAACCTTAAGTTATACTTTTAACCATTTTCTATGGTAGGAATAGGTATTGCTGAAACAGGGTTAATTCAGAGTAGGCAGATAGTAAAATATAATTATAATTAGAAAAATCGTGGTCAAAAAAACATTTGTAATTGCTAAATATGACAAAATCTACTGTGTAAAATATTATTTTTAATTTCATCAAAATTGTATAAAGACAATTTTAAAATTAAATACGTTGTATTAATTATTTAATTTATATTCTTAGGATAATTTACACTGTGTACAATATCATAAAATAAAATGAAAATAATTTAGTGTTTTTTTTATTAAACTCTGTTGTGTATATACTTACATAATTTGTATTTTTAAATTAATTCGTACAAACAAATTACTTTGATATTTTATATTACATCATAATATTATATAATTTTTTATATGATAAAATTGATTTAAACTGTCGTAGTGTTTGTAGCAAAATTTCTTTACGCCATAATATTTGCTTGGTATAGTACCTATTCCGTATATTAGGTAATAACATAGGCTGATTGTATGTACTTTTAAATAATTTAAAACCATCGTATTTATAGTCTAAAAAATCTAGAGTTCAAAAAATAAAATGTACCTATAGATAAATAATAATAATGTATTTATGTACATATTAAATTATCATTAATCGTAAAGAATTAAAATCATATATGCTTAATGCATATTATAAAAATCAGCAAACGTGGAAAATATATTTAAAAAAAATACATACCTAACTAAATTCTCTTATTATGATAAGCATAAGCACTGCAACGATAATATTCCAAGAATTTAATTTTACCATTAGGTTTTAATAGTACTGTAGTCTCATGGAAATTATATAACTAATAAAAAAAAGATTAATTTAAGATTTAATTTGGCCAGCCAGTTCTGATCCGCTATTTGTAAGGCAGAGGAATTTAATTTAGATTCTTATACAACTCATTGTAAAAGGTGATTTATAAAAGACTAACAGAAATGTGGCAGCTTTTCAGTAACGAATTTAAACTGCAATGAGATTACGTTGATATTACCGGGAAATCGGATGAAAATTGTCTGTCGATTAAGTTTAATGCTGCAGGTAATATTACTATGACGAAGAAAATGATTTGGACGTGCTTTTATACGAACAGGGCTAAAAATGAATTATACACATCGAAATGGAAGTTCGATAAATTTTCTCGTAAAATTAAAGAGCTGGTGAATCGAGTTGAGTATTAATTTTAAATTAATATTTTAAAGAATCGATGAATAGAAATATGTTAACTATATTCGTTGATTTGATTAAACTAAATACTATATATAATTTGTTATTTGACAATATAAGCTTATAGTCTCTTTTAGTTCCATAATGGCGGCGGGATCTGATGATATCAGATGGTCATATAGTTTTTGAATATAATTAATGAATAATATTGAGAACTCACGAAAAACATGCTAAGATCAATACCAACGTGATAACTACAATCAACAATAACCTACCATCATAACAATAAAATATTATGTAAAGTACATAATTTTAAAATAAAGATAGAATTCTATATTATTTTATTCTATACTATATCAATCCAGATTTAATAATTTTTTATGTTTGTAGCTTACAGAAAGGTTAAGGAATGCTGAAATTCAATCGAACACAATATAAAAAACAGATGCCTATTATAGTTATATTATACATTATATAACATAGCTTAGTCTCTTTAGATATTATGCAAATTAATTATACGATTGGCAATTTAGTATTAAATAGGTATTATATAATATGATATAACTCCATGGCTTAAGACACGTTATCGATTTTTTTTTATCGAAAACCGGTAATTTGGGAACCTAAAATCGATTACCGTTATTTTCAACCCATTTTTATTCTCGGTTATCGGTTATCGGTTACCGTGAAGATTTTTTAGTGGTTATAAAACGTTTTAATTACATAATAATATGTATTAACCAGGTACCAACTACCGTTACCTATGAACCATAAAGTTTCATTTATTTTAGCTACAAAAATAACGATAAACAGCCGAAAACAAACCCTAATATAGTATAAATAGTATAATATGTCAACCTCGGCACTCATTGCATTAATGTTGTTAATATCAATGATTATACCAAGAACTCATGGACTGTACTATTAATAACTGATAAAAAACAATCATTATAATTTGTTATCAAAAAAAAAATACAATGTTTCACGTTTTTGTGAAATATTTCATACTTCGAACACTACCTATATTGTGTCCTGCGGAAATCGATTTATGAGCAGTTTATAATAACAATTTATTACAATGAATGTATGCGTACAATAAGACTAGTTATTGACCATGGACATTTTATTATTTTAACGCTACAATAGTACAGCCAAAAACTTAGTGGGATAAATAATGATATGAAAACGTATCAACACAAAATAAACATACTTAAACCTAATAGCATCAAGTTGAGTGGTTGATTTAAAACTGAAAGACGACCGTGGAAAATGATACAAGTGAAATTGGATACATTATGAGAAGAAAGAAACGATCGAACAGCAAAACAAATATATTACATTTTATGAAAAACTTATTTTTCTTCCTTTGGAAAGACATTGATTCATTATTATGTCTTTTTGAATTATAATGAAATAATTATAATTAGACATTACTTACACGTTCATCGTAGTAAAAAATTAATAATGACTGATAACATCATCATTAAAATTGGCGTCATGAATTTCAGATAGACCTTCCTCCCAATAAACCTGAAGATATATTATTTATGTTAAAAAATGTCCAAGTAGCCTATAAAAAAAAAAAAAAAAATGTATGGTTGGTATAATGAAATACAGGTACCTAAAGATAGTACAGTTATTTGATAAACAAAAAAAAAAATATATGGAAACGTAGTGGAAATTTATAAAAAGTTACGTAACAGACCATAAAATCTTTACCAAAATATGAAATAAAAATTAGATTGTAAACAATGTTTTTTTATGGACATTTAAATCATTTATGACATAATTTAACTAATTACCGTTAGTGAAAATTGTAAGTTTTAGACTAATACAAGTGAACTAAACAATTTTTCATAAAATATGAATGAATTCCAGATTAAAAAATTGTATGTTATAATATTAAACTGATTTCTTTCCAAAATTATTTCTCTGACTATATAAACGAGAACAATCAAGATGGTTACACGCGTTATAATGATTATTTATCATAACACATCCATAATATTATTAGTAAAATATGGATAACCCAAACACCCTCTTTTAAGGAATAAGTTTATTTAAGGAGAAATACTAATTTAATAAATATAAAATGAGATATCTTTAGTAACTATAATAGATCAAAAAGAATGCAGTAAATTACTATAGGCACAAGTAAACCGGAGAAGTCGGTAGTAAGGTACTAAGGTACGGTAGTCGGTAAGTATAATGGGCATAAAGTATAAGCAACTAACTTTTGAATCTAACATACAGTGAACTTTGGACACAATGGCTGTTAGTTGAAACATAAATAATTGTAACAGAAATCAAAATATACTGTGGTGAAGCAAACTTTATGAAATTCTCAACAATAGACAAAATTAAAAAAAAAATAATGTCAATAAAAAAACGATTCAATAAGTGCTGCCACGTGTAGGTATACAGTTTTGTTCATCTAATAAGTATACAGATTTAACGTGTCTTAGGTACAAGCAAATAAAAACAAAAAAAAATTTTTTAAAAGTATGAAAATATACCTACTTTAAAACAATAGGCACGCACGTACTCATTTATTTTTACAAGGCTTGATAGAAATCAATATGTATTGAAAGTGATCATATTTTAATACATTTTTAATTTAAATATCAATCGTTTTTCATAATTTTGGTTACATAATTAAAGTTTACACAAAATATAAAACGTGTGTCATGCTTAAAGCTACGGTTTTTTTAGAATTTTTATTTCTAAGAACATTTAAGTACCTATCGGCCCAATATAGTGGTATAAGTACTACATTTAAATAAACAACGGCATATTCTATGGTATGGAGCTCCAAAATATTTCAAGTTAATTAAATTCAAGTGAATACAATTTATGTATTGGACTTGTCCGGGCATTATATTACATTTATTCATTTCAGACCTTTTTTCATCAATAAATTGATACAAAATAGCCCTCCAATTAATATTATAATAATGCGAAGTTATATTTTTGCTTTATTACGTGAAATACCTTTTATATTATTTAATTGTGATTTGATGTTTTGATATTTCATTTGGTAAATACTAATTATATAATTTGTTATTAAATACCAATATTTATTTACAAGCAGAATTTCATTAATTTCTATAGTAAGCATAATATTATTGTACTAAGTACTGATAATTATTATTTTAGGAAGTTTTACCTAACGTCAGAAACATAATTTTTCAACATTCTCTTTGGCATTATTCTTAAGAATTTCAATAAAAAGATCCAAACAATAAAATGTTTAAAAGACGGTGAATGTAAAAAAAAAAAACACAAACTATTTTCGTTTCATTGCTTTCATTAAGAATATAATAATATCTATTAAACATAGGTATAACTAATAAAATAAATTAAGTTTTTTTTTTTTTATAATCTATATATTTTAGTAAAATGAAATTGTTATCAGTTTATTCGCCTGCTACTTTCCCGAATTCAAATTTAGAATTAGGTTTTTCTATCGTATATTTCACAAATATTGACATAAAATATTATACAAGATAAAAAACAAACTACAAGTATGATTTTTAAATTTAAACTTTTTTTCGTTTTTGAAATTGTAATGTACATTTTGTGTTATATTATGATTGTTTGTTACAATTAGAAAATAAAAATATATTTGAATTTTTACTTTACAATTTATTATTGTAATAGTTCTACGTTGTACCAGAGCTTTAATAAAATATATATTATTAGAGCATAAATTCTTCAAAGTAACTTACTATAGTATGTATGTCTTCGCTGTTAATATAAATTTAGGTAACAATTATTGTTAAATTGATAAAAATATTTAATTTTTGATTAAATTGCTTCAATTCATGAAATAGTTTGGCTTTTTCTTGTAACAAAAGTGTATCTGTCACTTATGCGATGAGCAAATTTATTTAGAAACATGTGTAATATTAATATAACTCATAAACATATAAGTAAATGGACTGCGCTTAGAGAGAGAAATCACGAAACCGACATTGATGAGAGAGAAAAAAACAGTTGGGGGCAAGCATGGGGGAAATAATTGAATACTCAAATTATTCCATGATATTATTTATGACATTTTCAAATATCAATGATGGTCATCACTACTTATCAGTTTTATAATCTATAAATTACAATAATTTCATGGCATGAATGAAATATAATTATTATTTCTTTCATGATTGCCCCCAACAGTTTCTATCTCACTCACACAATTTACATTTCAGATTCAGTTAGATAGGGGGTGAGGAAAGCGCAGTCCATTTATTAATATGTCTATGATATAGTTAGAATAGTTTCTTATCTCTTATCAATGACCCTATATCAACATTTATAAACTATTATTTAATAATACTCAAAACTGTATTGGAATAGTATTTTATGAATATTTATTTCTGACGTAGGTAGATATTTATTTATTTCAGTAGTTGTCCAATAGGTATTATATTTATTACAAATTATATTTAATTCGTTGATTTTTCTTCTATATAATTTTATTACAGGTTAGATCTCGTTTGCTCGACTCTATTATATTTTGAAATAATACAATATCTGCATTTAAGTCTTATTTTTAAATGTAAACAATTTTTGTTATGTCGTTTTGATAAATGATTGCGTCACAAATATTCTACAAGGTTGCTGCAAATGACGGGAAACGTCTCCTACAGGAAAATTTCAGTTGTATGGTTTTCAAAGTTGTGCATGGAAAAATTTGAGAAGAAAGAGAATGTATCTATTTAAAAATAAAATAAAAAATATAAGAAAAAACAGAAACTCGAGGACAAAATAAATGTATTATTTAATATAATATAAGCTTTTTTTAGTAAAATAGGGTTTTTTTAATTTATAAAATATTTTACAGTCAAAAAGATACAATACAAACCTTTTAAATAATTATTTTGTAGTAAAAAAATAATTAAATTAGGTACTTCCTGTGATATTACAATATTGTATAGGTACGTGAAAATTTAAACATTAAATTCCCCAACAATGGTAGAAATCTAAACAGTACACATAAGTTACATAGAACGATTATTGTATTTATAATTGAAATACATATTATTTATATTTTGTAAATTAAACATATACTGTTAACATTGGTTTGGCGCCTGATTTCTTACTCTATTTTAAATAAATCCAGTTAATCTATTCTATAATTTTAGATTTTTAAAACAGTTCTAAGGTAAAACTCACATGCCCCTTTCCAACCCTCCTCACTTCCAGTATCACCACCCACGTTTCCGATCACATCTTATACATCTATTACAAACTCCAATACTAATAAGACCTCCAGCTCTAATCTCAAACTATTATTATCCAAAATCCATTCAGATTTCACTTTCATAATTAATTCCCTCATTTTCTCCTCACTGCCACTTTGCAAAAACAGCTAGTTTCATAATGTTCTTATTCTTTCATAATATTAAATTTAGCCTAGTAATAAATTATTCAAATATACCTTCATTATGCGTCAATGATCGTTCTATCACTAATCAATCAAACAATCGCAAATTTTATAGCTTTAATTATTACTATATCATTTCATTATTTAATATTAGTTATCAACATTTTAAATTAATCAATATCAGGTAGTGTCACCAATGCGTGATTTCTGCCATCTCAACATCTCATTGTTATTCTTGTTTTTATCATAAACGCATATTGTAAAACTTTGTATACATCGTGTATTATCTTGTTTGAATAGTAAAAAAAAGTGTCAAATTAAACAATTTGAAGAATTGATTTTAATCAAAATGTTTTTTACTTTAAAAAGTATTTTCCGTATTAAAATACGAACCATTTTTGTAAAAACCATAATAACTTAACTCCACTTACTATCTCAAAATATATCTTAAAAATGTTGTTGTCAGAACCTTGAACAAATTCTCTAGCAGGAACGTTAATTTATATCATTTTAGTTTATAATACCCTTTTTTAGTTAGTTGAATCTATACTCTATAGTATAATATCTTAAAATTTGAGAATAACTCAATTTATAACGAAAAAAAATCAATAAATAGTCAAAATAATTTGAAGGGAAATATCCCCTGAACAATATTTTCAGGTCTACAGATTGAATTAAGTACCTATTAGTTAGTTTTGAATTTAGCATTGGAAATTTATTTTCTATGTGAATTTTGATGTGAATATTATAAAAGTATTTCATTTCATGATAATAGTTTTTTTTTTTTATACAATATTATAACATAGTTGGTAAACAAATTTCTTAGAGCACCATATACTATAATATAATTTTTATATAAAATACGACTACCTGTTGAAATAAGATCTTATAACCAACTTTTTTTTTCATAGGTACGCTTTATTATAATATACAATATATTACTCTCGTGTAATCTAACGTTAGTCCATGTAATATGGTAACCATACGTCTTTCGCGATGTGGTGTATAAAAGTGTCCTTTTAGTTTTAAAAACCTTCAAGCACTTAATTTTCATTTTTTTTCTCTCCAAACCATAAATCCGACACGAGAATATAGAGTAAAATATTGTTAACGTTGTATCATTTCGTCTGGACGTTAACGAAGATTTAAAGCACATCCTGAAAGATAAACTCGGCTAATAAAGTAGCATTGCTGACGTCTGTTGCATAACTTTAATGTTGACAAAGTGTTTGGGGACATGAAAAAAAAAATAATGCGCCAGACGGTCGGATGAAAAAAAATAAGTACCAACACAAGGAGTCACGTAAACGGATTTTATTAATCCATTCGTCATTGCGCAAGTCCTTATAATATAAACTTCGTTAGGTCAAGATCTAATATTAACTTCGTCGTCAAGACTATAATAACACGGTTGGTGTTTGATAAACTCTATATAGTTATAGTTTGTGGATAATTTAACGTTAAGAAATAAAATAGTTATAGTATACGATAGCACGATACCATTACCTATATCCTAATAACGCTCATATCGTGGATCAAGTTAAAGTCGCGGGACATAAAAAAATGGTTATTCTAGCATCATACAAGTTAACAACAACGATTTTTTCTGATCTCAAAATTATGGTCTAATCCAGAAACTGAGCTACCTACTATCTATAACTACGAGTACATGCATTTATATACAATTCTACAGCAGTGGTTCTTACATTTTTTAGTAATTAGTATGTATAAATATTATAATATTAGTTCACGGCACACTGGTTGAGAACCACTGATTTACAGTACACAGTCTACACGTTATATCTACATCATTGCTACCTTGTTTACTCAAAAAAAGTATTTGGCAGAAGGACATAATCTGCAGAACTTATGCTATTGTGGTACAATATTTTATTGTCACGTGTAAATCTGATTTTGAAAGTTGAATGTGAAAAAATACAATAATAATGTAAAATTGGGAATATGGGAGAGTCGATCACACGTCATGGCTGCAGTGAAGAACTCAAATTTTTGTTACCAAATTTGTTTTCGCGTTACTCAGACTGTTTGGTGTGATTGGCAACTTAACGAACTATTCATAAGAATATAACATTATTATATCCATGATATTTGCACGTGAAAAAACTTAGCAAACACTTACAACGAATGACCGAACATAAGATACTGTGACTTAACTGTATCTCTTAAAATAAATAACATCTAAAACATAATTTATTTCAAGGATTTAAAACAAATAATACAGTTACAATATCCAAATGACGAGAGTTCAATGGCCAAAAATGATAAAATTATTAAGTCGACAAAAGTCATCAATATTATTCAAAACCCTGGTAACATTTATTTGTGGTTCAACAGGAGGTAACACACTTGAACAAAATTGTTTAATTGGTTGAATAAAAATAAGGGTTTTTTTATATTACATTTTATTGGCCTGTATAATACAGCTACGCTATTCAGGTAGAGGACTAGAAGTTGTTACTTTATTATTATAATAAAAAATATTACTTTATTCTGGGCATTTAATTAGTGAATTGTACGTTTTCCTCGAGTGCAACATTTAATTGCCTTATATTTTTTACAATTTAAAGTTAAAACGTGAAAAACAAAACGTTTTTTTCTTTTTTAATTTTGTCTTGGATAAAATTAATTTTTATTATTATCACTGTTTAAAAAATTATTTTAACATGTGACGTTTAAAGGAAAAAAACGTCAAAAACATTTCCAACCATTATTTTATTTTTACCAACTCATACCATCATAATAATATTTTTAATTGCCAATTATTTTCATTTCATATATGACGCCAATTGTTGCAGGATTGTAATCTATTGTTTACTTTTTATAACGGTCTTTAAAAGTTGGATTATTTGACCGAATGTAAAAACTGTTTTATCTCTTTCATTATATTTACTAAATGTATACCTTTTGAATAAACTGTGCATAGTTTTAATATAAAATATATCAGTATTCTGCTGTGTCAACTGTCAGTAGAATCGTTTCGGTTTTAATTACGATTATAAACAAACCGTTTTGAACAAAACTAAACTCGCCTGTACATTTTGAAGTGAAATTGGCATGCATAAAAGTAATTGTGATTTTTTTAGAAACATCGACTGTTACAAATATTGATCATGTTTTTCAATTGCTTTTTTATCATTGTGTAATTCGTGTTGTGTTTGAATACAAATTGAAACCGTATTTAATTTTCGTCATAGGTTTAAATTGCAGTCACAATTAGTGACAATTTATACGTTTCGAAAATTAAACTACGATTCGGAATCCTGTGTAATCAGAAATGTCCATACGTCGTATGTACGTATTATATTCTATTTACAATTCATTAGACACTTTATATCAATATTATATACTTATATTTTACAAAATTATAATACTATATTATGTTCAGCAGATTTTTTTTTATTGACTTTTTACACAACATTAATTCTTAATAAGACAATAAATATAATATATTTTTGTTAGAAATATTGACCAACAAGTCATCACGTGTCGCACTATTCAGGTATTATGTTAGGTGTATTACGCCCTCGTCTCCCCGGGGCGATTAATTGTTCATTTACCGGGCTGGCGACCGCCGAGGACGTTATACGATTAACTCGGCGCACGGCCTTAATTACCGTTTTCAGATTTGGTCGGCGAATCTAATATTTTGCGGCTGTCCAGCTTAATTGGATTCCCGGGGGCTTAAATCGAAATTAGCCCACGATTATTCCAAGAAAATTTCGAGCCTCGTCGGGGCTTAATATTGTGTACCTGCAGTACGTTACACACTCAAATTGCACGGTGAGTGCATTGTTATGAACAGTTTGTAAGTGGTTGTAATCACCTTTCCAATGGTGACATTCATTGTAAGAGCACCGTATAAAAGCTTGATTACTTTTAAAACGTACAAACAAAAGTGATTCTGTTTAATAAAAAAAAAATCAAACTCGAAACTATTAAACTGCCTATAATTTATATAATTATTATATACCTAACATTAAAATGTGTATTTATTTAATTTTTGTTTTTGTTTTTAATTTTAATTAAAACAAATTTTACCTTTTAATATAATACTATGTATAGATATGCACTTTTTCAAAATGTACTTTAACTTATTGAAAACTTATACATCTCCATACATAATAATTACGGAGAACTGCTAAAAACAAAACTTTTACGCAACACGTGTTTGGCAACATGTGTTTGTTCACTGTGATTTTTTTTCTTCGTTTTCATTAGTTTTAATTTGTGACTTGATTTTATTTATTTAAAGCAACGTTTAATTAAACTTGAGAATTTTCAATAACGTTTATGAGGTTTTGGGCATCCAATAAATTGTTCCCCGAAATGTGTATCTAAATAGCCTCATTAATATTTTATCAAACATTATGACATTTTTATATTTTCCCATTAATTAGATTTGACATTTGAAAACTATTTTTAATATTTGCAATTTATTTAGCACAATAACAGCAAAACATTATGACACAAATATTTTAACAGTGAAACTAATTAAACAATTAGGTATAAAGCTTACAATTATATATGTCTTATGTAGGTAGGTAAAAATACAACATATCCGTAAGCGTAATTAAAAATTTGATTTACATCATTTAATTACCATTTGGACTAATAACCAACCCCTACCTATATCATATAACGATAAAATTGTCATTAAAAATTAACTAATTAAATTACGGTTAAAATGTTCCTGTAAAAGTTGACCGCCCGTAAGACTGAAGGATATGTGTTTAAATTTAAATATGTTTAGGATTGTTGTTTTAAACAATTTAAAATAGTCAAGTTGAAAAAACGATTTATTAAAAGGTATAAATGAATAAAAAAATGTTCCTAGTATTTTTAAACACTATAAAGTTAAATCGAAAGAACAATAATAAAGCTAAATACGTCCTGGAGGCAGTGGTGTGTCACCTTAATATCATGAATATAAATGGTGTTGGATAATACCTAAAGCGTATATTTACCTGTTAAGGCCCCCTTAAATTTAAGGAGATTACTGACTTGACGTGTACAAATTTAAGCAATGAAAGTAGAAAACAACGGACAATATACGATTTGGCGTTATATCAAATAAAATACAAAATCAACGATTTCTATTTAAAGATAAATTATCATAATAATCATGATTTTATTATACAGTATATTATCTATAGGTATCTAAAAATTCCATATCTAAAATTATCCGCGGAAAATTTTTATGAATTTCACTTGATTTTTTCTATTTAGCTATAATTTTTAGTGTTTGAAATTTAAAAAATCGCGCCAAATTACACATTAAGTTCATAAGGCATCATCTGGAGTTCGGACTCCGTAATTGAGAAATATATTAGTATGTTTAAAAACAAACAAAATAAATTGTCGATTTTTTCTTAGATTTAATTATCCGCATTGATTATTATGTTTTTATTACTTAAAATAAATTGTGACATTAAATCTTTAAACAATAAAAGATCAAGTGTCCAGATTATTTAAAATATATAATAATATAATATTGAGTATTTATATTAATTAAAAATCCAATGTACATTTTTACGCTCTCGTCTTTAAAAGAAAAATGGACATAGTTATTATCAGTGAAACTCACCTCAAGACTCAAACCAAACATAAAGTTCAAAATTCTTAACTACTGCGGTTCGCATGGGGTAAATTTACAGCCAGAGTCAATAAAATGATCTCATACCAACAGTGCAACTACTGATCTGGTGCATCTTAGAATCAACCAACCCGCATTATATAAGTCATGTCACCAAATTACAAACAACTTCCGTTCAAATCAATACAAGTCACAAAGAAATAATTATTTTGCATACATATATTGTATTGCAGGCACAGAGATACATGTACAGATAATACTGAAACCTTGGCTTTCATTAAATGTTGAGTGTTGACCTTGCCATAAAATCATTTAACTTACAATAATTCTAAAATTACTGAATTATTTATTTACCGTCATATACCTACTGATTAAATTGTATAAATTAAATATATTCTCGTATCATTTTCTTTCGTCGCATTATCGTTATTACACTATTGTAGCTTCCAATAAAAGTAGTACACCACCTCTCCTCCAACGTACATATGGATGTCCCAGAGCCAAAGTAATTTTCAAAAGCATTAAATCGAGTTTATGTTATCCCTTGAGCTTAGGATTTTTTTTTCTGTTTTTTTTTCGCAGAGGATTCTTTGTTGTTTTGGACTTTATCGTGTATTTCTTTTTTAATGCCAATATCGTTCACGTACCGTTAATCCAAATTTGCCAGTGTCGATTTTATAGCATTTGTAAAGCACACACGCATATAGTGATATTTTGCTTTTTATTTATTTTTATTATCTGTAGTCTAGCTCATTACATTTTATCGTCACCCTACAGCCGTCTGCCCACCGAAGGGCGTTCGACAAAACAAAAACAATAAGCATGGCTACACGCAGTAAATCCAATTACCTTACCGTATACACAACCATTTCTCTCAATAAGTATTTTTTGTCGTTTTGATAAATTCCGAGATAAGCAAGTTAATTTTAGAAATTCGCATTTTAAAAATTAGTTTACCTACAATGAAAATACAATCTTGAAACTTTTTACGTTTATAGTTTAAAATATTGTATTTTGAGCAGAATTGAACAAGAAAAACTTATTCCCAGACAAAAATTTGTTTTACATGTTTTTAAGTGCTGAACTGCATATTTTTTTACTTTTTGTCGGAGGAAAATAAGTTTGTAAAACCTTTAATCCAAAATATGTTTACTGTTGTAATTTTAAAATCAAAACAACCTAAATAATGTCAATTATTTTTTTGTGTTCATATTGCTAAGAAATAAAGATTTTTAAATAAGAAAAATTGATGTTTTCTAATAGATTATAGTAATTACATACTCTTGTGATTCAATAATGCTAATTGCAGTGAAAAAAATTGCATTTTCCCATCACACTATTACAGGGTATTATAACAATACAATTATGCTATATTTATCAGCGTTATAACTTCTTATGATTCTTCATTTTGAGCATTGTTTTAATTGAATAACTATATTATTTTCTTAGTTCATTTATCAGCCCCTCCAAAATCGTTAAACACGCTGCATATATTGTATCCTTGTCTGTTCACCGTCCAGGATTTATAGGAAACATGATATTATTGTATCCGACAAACGGTCTTTAAAAGAAAAAATAAATATTTTTTCATTAAACAACTACAATAGATCAAACATATTTTCGATAAACAATATTATGTTCAAATCACTGGATCGTATATAAATGTGTATGATTTGTATGTAATGTCCATATGTATTTAATAATATAGTGCATCCTTTGATCATTATCCTGTGTTTATTTTATGAAGTTACGATAAATAATATAGTACGGTAAAGTACCTATGTGTAGGTACGAATGTATAGTAATCAGTATGACAATATTATAATGTGGAACAATTTGTGTTCTTTTTTAACGTTCAAAGAATTCAATTTATAACCTACCTGTTGTAAAGCAGTTAAATAATCAAACTGTTATATCGTAATATTCGTTTATTTTAGAGTGTAGACAATTAAAAAAAAAAAACTGTTTCAATACCTACATAATCTGTAACGTGATAATATACATAATACGACGTGTAACCATGAAACAGGGTACACAAAAAAGTTAAGTTATTGCGCATGTGCAAAATAAAAGAGTCAAA
This sequence comes from Sitobion miscanthi, assembly GCA_008086715.1. Lineage (NCBI taxonomy): Eukaryota > Metazoa > Arthropoda > Insecta > Hemiptera > Aphididae > Sitobion > Sitobion miscanthi. Next base: position 5,561,133 of record CM017802.1, on the reverse strand, counting down.
GAATTGTAAGTTATAGAAATGTATTATTCCAACGATTGAGTTTCACGTCCTGCGAACGAAATTCGAAAACATGATACTGAAAAATATACGACCTAAGTTATAGAGTCTACGCTATTTTGAGGTAGACCCCCGCATATGTGTGCGTGTGTGAATCTTCGAGTATGTGTATCTATACATAATATGGAGATATAGTATTTGAATGTAACATTACTGACGACAGAAAATAGTGATTACCTAGTAGGTGTTGTGACTTGTGAGGCCTTACGTCTTGTTTTGTACCTAATACCATTTATTATAAATACTTTAATAGTAGTATATAAGTATGTAGTATGTACATAGTATGCAGTATTGCAGTATGTTCTCCACGGATACTGACGAGTGTGAGATATTTCTAGGAGTCTTCCTATAGTACCTGCGATATGCGTACCTAAGTACTTACTCGATGTTTTACTTAATATTATAATATACATAATAACTAGCTATTAATTAGAGTTAGTTATTCTACTATTTTAGGTTTCTTGTATTTATCTACCACTGGCTATGGTAATTATATATCTACATAGTCCAACGAATCTCTTTGGATATCAGCTGCTAATATTTAACTTTTCATCAAATGCGTTTTAATCGAACGAAATTATCGATGCAATTATTTTTATTTAACGAATTACTTGTGTTTGGCTTTTATAATACTTCTGACATCACTACACATATAATTGTGTATAATATTACTAAGATAAAGCATAATATCATAGACAAGCAATCGTATGAAAAGTATCTGATATTATAATTTTTATGTTTGGTAAACTGAACAAAAGCTATTCAAAACTATGACCTTAAGTATTATGTGTACGTACTAATTGTCTCCAACTATGAGTGAATGGAAGGGCTGTGTACAAAACCAAACGTAAGAAAAACTCTAATAGGTATAAGAACATACTACAAGCCATTATTATTTATGTTTACAACTTAATAATTATTGTTTTATTTCACAAATTTTAATCTATAAAATGTGCAGTATGCAACCGTATAATTGTATAAACGCTTAGAATTATTTGCCTTTGCATTAAGCATATTAATGTTGATATTTCATAATATAATAATTTTTTTATAAGTACCTTCTTTTTAGCTCTGAGATTGTAAATCACATTTTAATTCTGGTACCTATTAAAGTTTAAAAGGACGATTATAGTTTTCTTAAATTTCAAAACATTTTAATTGATTGAAATAAAATAGCATAAAATGTGTTATACACGCATACGCTGAATTAAATACCTACGTTTTTAGAGAACCATATGATAAACATATTATTTTTAACTCACGTGAAAATAGTTAAAATGTGCATTTACTTTGACCTACTTAGAACTTAATCGAAACAAAAAAGGAGATGGTTATAGAAAATATATAAATGCCAACCCGTTTAAAAGAGTTTGAGAGTTTTTTTATTTAGGTATATAAAAAAAAAATGAACAGTAAAAAATTCGTTCAATATATTCAGCCGAAGACGAAGACCATAGAAAATAGTGAACCCTTGGTTAGCATATTACTAATACAGTTCGCACTCTTGAAAAGTGCGATCATAGTAAATAAAAGTTGACGTTTAATAATATGAATTACATTGGATTTTTTTAGTATGTTTTTCATAGATAATGACGTATAATGTAGGTAAATACCTATGCTAAGTGAAATTGAATGTATTTAATATGAAAAAAAGCATACCTAGCTTGATAATTGTTAGTATTTAGTAATATTATTGTACATTTATACCTAATGCACATTGTACATATTGGATAACAATATCATATTATGGCTTGCAAACAAAAAGATTACAAATATTGAAATATGCAAAGTTATTACCTTGTAGAAATAAAATAAACGTAACATACGTAATAATAAGATTAATGTTAAAAGAAATATATTGTAAAGTGGTAGTTGTAAATGGTTAAAGAAAACCAAAAAAAAAAAAATAGGAAATATAAATTTTCCCGCGCAATGAGAGGCGTTTGAAAAACGATCTAATGGAATAATTGTAGATACACATTGCCTTCCTGTGTGGGCAATATATTATTACAATATGTCGGAACAATACATAATAATAATACAAATAATGGTAGGTATCTAGTAGGTACCTACGTTATATTATTATGGTATGGAACAACATACCTACTTACCGGCGGCTTATCGAGAAATATAGGTCGTATAAGTACGGTTGTTTCGGTGCGCGGATAAACAAAATCCGTCGGCGGCAATGCCCCACACTGGCCGTAACGGATTTTCACTGGATTTTCGAAATATTAGGGTACGGTGTGTGTATAGGCGATAATAATATATCGTATGACGTAAATAGCAGTGCGGCAGAATGGTGTAATATACGCGCACCGGGAAAACCCTAACACTGTCATGGCAGTTATATAAACAGTCGTCTTGAAACCCGTGTCCGGATAACTCGGACATTTATGATACCTATATATATATATCTAATAATATATTATAATAATATGTGTGCACACTATATGTATATAACATAGTGGGTACCTATACCTACCCACGTACCCACAATACGTGTACATGTGAGTACACACAATCGGGCGAGAGTGTACATAATACAATATATAACCTATATATAGTTTACCGTATATTCAATTATACGCATTATGCGGACGCACACAGATTTCTCAGCATCTCACCCCCCCCCCCCCCAACACCACGCGGCTGGGTACACATGGTGCCTATCATTAGTTTGCATAGACGGTGGTGCGAGGTCTGACAGCCGATTCGTACACCTACGCACTTGTGTGTGATGTTTACAGAGGTCCGTCAACCTGACACTGTAAATAAAAAAAACATTGTCACTTTCTACTACGCCAAGATCGCATATTATAACCGATTCGTAACGCGATTTGTAATGCAATACTTATACCCGTAAATTCCCCTCACTTTTTCGTTTGAATATGCGTATCGGAGTGCGCCATGATTTTGGTGCTGCCTGCAGCCTGCGGCAGGATTTTGAGTGCAAAATATGACATTCCAACGACTTGTTGCTGTTTAAAACATTTTTGTATGGTTGACATTTAATATATTTTCAACCGCGGAGTTTCGATAACTTGATGATAATTGCTTGATTTCGTTAATAATTTATGTGATCGAAACCCGAACAAAAACGTCGGTATGAGAGCTACTTGTGCTCGCAGTAAATAATAATTACGATAGCAATATTATAATAATGACCACCCACAGACCAGAAAAGACTCGCGTCGATAATCCGTGGAAAATACAATAATAATATGATAATAATGATCTTATTTAGTTTACGTTCATGTGACCAAGACGTGAGAAATGAGTATGTGCACGATTATACTTGCAGATGATGCGCTACATCGTCCAAAATATAATACAATTACTATTATGTCTTTGTAAGAGGTACTCTTAGCCTGGTATACATAGATATATAATACCATAACATATTGAAGCTTAGGTAATGGGCATCAGCGAACTCGGATGGATGTCTTATTTCGTATAATAATATAGTACAATATAATATTATGTATGTATATAGTGAAAGCCATTAGGAGTCAAACAGAAATGGGGACACCGGCCAATGAGGGTCGTGAGAAATAGGGGAGAAACTGCAAAGGACCAGTAATATCTGAGTGGAGATGATATCGGAAACTACGCGAGATAGTTGTTAAGACCGTTTATTATTAATCGTGTGGTAAGGGATGAAGTCCGCTGCAAAAGAACAAACGAGTGAGTTTCCATCTCTCGTCCTTAACTAGAAATTATTATTATTGTACGGGTGAGACGATGAACCAATGAATAATAATTTGACGACATATTATTATTATGTGAATAATTCATGCGTATAACCTGTCTGCGAGTTCTGTTTTGAATAATGACGAATGTAATAATATCTCGAACATGTGTATAATTATTATATATAATAAGAATTCACTTGTGTGACAATGATAATTTATCTCAAATTATATTCATAATACTACAATGTAAAATATATATTATACGAATATTATTGGTAGGTACGTAATATAATCATGTATTACACGCAGTAGTTGTATTTATAAAGACTTATATAAAAACATTTATTATTTTAATAAAAAATATATTTATAGTAAAATATTCCAGTGCATTGAATCGTTTGAATCCAATAAATAATTATATGCACATTACACAGAGTTTAATATAATAACTCTTTCCTTAAAACCTATGTACACGTCGTACATTCGTAGGTATATTACAACTTACAAGTTGGTAACAATCGACTTGTTATAGTAATAATATTACAAAAATGTACGTTATTATACATTTAATAACATTTTATATAGTAATATAATATATATACAACTAATCATTCATTGTCTCAAAAAAAATATAAAAAAAATAGTTTAAAATGAATGAATATTATATTATATTATATAATATTTCATATGAAATCCAATATGATTAATTATAATTTATAATAAGTTTATAGGTAATACGTTATACGTACTATTATAATTAAATAACTATCTTGATGTGATACACTCTAGATTTAAATTTCACCCATATAATACAACTTTATATCCTACGGAATGGAATATTTCGTAAGTAAGAGAAGTTAGTTACCGTCGTCTCTAAATGAAAAGGTTCTAATTCATTTTTTTGTGCATATAATTATTTGATATGTTTTGTTGTAGGTGTAATTCAATTTTTAAGTCGTATCGATCTGTTGATTATTCAATGTGATTCAGATAATGAAAATGTTCTAACTCATACAAACGTGAATGATAAGGGCGAAATCGAGAAATATCAGCTACAACCTTTTCATTCTAAACAATAGTTAAGAATGAAATAGTTCTAAACGATCTTAGAATGAAAAGCCGGAAAGGTGCTGTTATAAAACGATTATACCACTGATACAATATAAATTATTATTGTACCATAGTAAAATATTATTCCAGCATGTACTGACCGCCTATTTGTGTTTTATTGCGATGATAAGGTAATACCTACCTGGTATAATATTATAACTTGTTCTATTATGCTGTTTTTTTATACCGCGTGACTGTGTAATATAATGTATAATAGGGACCATTCAAATTTCTTAATCTAGCTCTGTCTAAATGTCTTGTACAGTTGTAACTATAGTAGGTATTTCGTATATTAAATAATAATACTAAACACTTAAAAACTAAAAATATTGCATGATAAAAAATTTATAATCTATAACATAATTTACACTTAGAAGTTGGTATCATTGCGTAGAAAAAATGATTTAATTCACAATGAAAAAGTTCTACAAGTAAAATCTTTTATTTCTAAAACTAATATTTTAGTTATTTTACTATTAACTTGATCAATAATTGAAGTAAAAACAAATTGCAGGTGATCTTTGGAACTTTCTTGATATTGCATAAAATGTTCATGATAAAGTGAAAAAAGTTATTCAATTTTTAACTTCAAAACGTTCTCTTGAACAATTACAAAAAATACTTTAGAACCTTTTCATTGTAAAACGACGACAGTAAATTACTGTTAAATTATTACCACCTCCATTTTTATCGGATGGGAGTGAGAGTTGAACATTTTTGGTCCAAAGGTTGCTTTATATTTTATAATTTTTTTAAGTGAAGCATTCAGTTATAATGTGTTTTATTGTAAGGAAAGCTCCCCCCACGTAGGTTATTTTTATATATCTTGTATAAAGTGTGTGATATGGGTATGGCTGGTACGTAACCTGGTTATAACTGTCCCGAGTTTCCTTGGAATTTTTTGGGGATCTAACCATTGTGTGACGTCACATTTTATTTCATTGAGTTTTATGTGTGGGGAGTTCCACTTAACTTTCCAGTTGAGGTTGATTTTGATTTTGGTTTTAATATTTAGTTCACTTTTAGAGAATATCAAAATACGTTTTTCTACATTACTGCTGTGCTTGCCACATCCTGGTTCTTTGATGCGACTGTATACATTATTTGTCATTGTTTTATTGATTTATTTGTTTAAAATGTTTTTTTATAAATTGACAAAATTAAGATTATTTTAAAATACGGCCAACTCAGTGTTTATATTGATGAATGGTATCTAAGGATAGTTAAAAGATGCCTTGCTATAATAATGCCTGAGATCATAAATCTTTTCATGAAGAAGATAGTTTTTGTAATTTTGAGAGGGAATTCTGACGATGAAATGGTTAACTTTAATTCTTGATTGAAAGCAATTTGAAGCCTTTTTATTTTTAGGGGAAGTACAGCTGCTATATAATATAGAATATACTATAGACTATAGTCACTATAGAGTGCGTTGGGTATTATAGAACTGGATATATATATATATATACATACATATTGCCATACACAATCCCACAAGGACTCCCGACTCGTGATCCTGAGCAATATACCAGTTCATTGGGCTTGATAACAATGTAACATTATTTTATTCCGTCCTGGATTTTTCGTTTGTACGATAAATAATAAATCATTAATATATATATATTCAAAATATACTATATGGACATCAACGTTGCTGCAAGAAACATCATAGTTCACACGTCGTTGTACGTACGATACCATTTTTCATCGGAATCTCTCCTGCCAGTTGAATATAATATATCGTGACTTGTTCCAAATACATTTTTTCGTTGAAACCCCTATAGCCGCAGCCATTATCTTCCATACTTTGACTTGAAGCAATCAACTTTCAAAAGCTTTCAATTACTGTCAGTACCACACTACTATTCCAGTTATAACCACACCACTAGCCGTCTACGATTGTGTAGCCATAGTGTTCAAACTACACGCAAAAGGTCGGTTTCACTCAATTATCCCACCGTTTTGATGTATGACGTGCAGTGTTATAAAAGTGCAATTCCAATATTTCTTTAATGCGACCGCAGCTTGGAAGTGGTGAATTGTATTAAATACCTGCAATACATAGTGTTGTGGATAAAAAAATATATACATACGAAAATCATAATTAGATTTGTAGGTAAGTCTCGAAACGTATGTAAAAATACACATGGGTAACAGAAAAAATACTATGGCAGGCTTAACAAAAATAAAAACGGATTCAATATCGATGGAATTAATAAATTACACGAAAAATGAAAGAAAAACATTTAACAAAATAATATTGCTACAACTACTCATACAAAAAATACGATCAATTACTGCAAGTAATTACATTAAGCAGTTAAAATTGAATAGCTCGATCTAGACAATAAAACGATTGAATACAGGTTTTTTCATAAGTTATCATTTAGGCTTGAAGCAATTTTAAAACAAAAAAAAAAAATTATCTTAATATTTTTTATAGACGTTTCTAGTTTTGATTATTAAGCAGAAAATATTAAACGATTACGTATATTAGTGTTATTCATTCCAATAACAATATTAAAGTATTAAAATTAATGTTTGGCCATTTATACCACGTTCTTATTCAAATCGTAAATATAATATTAAAAAAAAATATTTTATAATATTATTAATTATATATGCGATTTGTTTTTGGAAAAAATTGTGTCAACCTACCTTATAATTAATAATACAATCAATTACTAATACATCTTTTTACGTAGCATACACATGATGCAGAGCACAAAATAGTGTAGCAGTGAAAAGGTTGTAACATTTAACTGAAATGAAGTATCTTGATAGGCACTATAATAATAATAATATGACGTATAGAGACGTATTAACGTAACTTACGAAAACACTTAGAATATTATACTGCGAAGTAGACGTCTGTTTAAAATAAACATTTCCCTCTTTGTTTCATTTTTAGCCACGTACAATTTAGTGAGTGTGGTTTTTAAATATCATATACAATATACCGGGGCCATTTCAGTTTTATATAATATATATTTCACATTTTCTAATGCCGGAAAACATGTTCAGGAAACTGTGTGGAATAATACACACTCCTAAATATATATATTATTATGTGTATGTGTGTGTGAATAGTAAAGCGAGTGGCTCAGTATTTATGTTAACGCCAGAGGAGAACCTTCATGCGTATGCGTATTGGACAATTAACGTCAACGGGAAATATTAACAGGGGCGGGGTTTTAATTAAATCCTGAGTGGGATAAAAGATCGACAGGATAAGTTTTTTGTTCACCTACCATTCTGTATAAAAGTTTTACGCGCAAATTTAGCCCGCAGCAGTTATAATATTATCATGTTCCTCGATAACTACTTGACACAAAGACTATTTTTTTCCGCGATGTCATACCCTCGATAGCCCATACAATTTCTATCGAATTAAGCGGGGAAAAAAAGGATTTCAAATATTATAATAAGTAGTAGAGGTACCTATATGAAATATTGCGCGTTCGATCGATAGTTGAATAATCGGTAAACATTTTTCCGAGTGGTTTCCCAACAAGACCCTTGTAACGAACGATTCAATGTATAATATTCATCGGTTTCGGAGAAAAATGTTTCATATATTATGGGATGGTAAAAAATTCTTATTTTAACTGCACGCTATTTTCCCTACCCGCGTGCCACGCACTATATTCCAGTGTTTCCCAACGATGTACCGGGACAATATTAAAGGTGTGCCGTAAACATGTAAACGTTTTTCGGCCCAAATAGAAAATAAATAAATAATTGCAAACGTACAACAAATTTGGGCAGCTAGTACTAATAATTTGCCATCAGCAAAAAAAGTTTGGGAACTGCAGGCTTCTAGTCTATGCAACGCATTAAATGTTGATCGATTTTTATCGGAATGAAAAATGAAGAGCTTTCCAACAATTTTGGACAATATTGTAAACCTGGATTAAACGAAATAACGATAATGAATAATAATATACAAGTATAGAATACAAGCTCTATTGTTGTTGATGCACACATTAAAAAATAATAATATTATTCAGTAAATAATAACAATTATAATGCTGTGCACTTGCATGCATGCATATGTTTGTTGATAAATATTACACTTTCGTTTCGGTTAAATATTAACATACTTTTACTAACTTCGCAGAAGGGTAGTTTAATTTTTAAATACACAGTAGGTACCTATGTATAATCTACCTGGAAACGTAACACAACACATATGTTAGTTTTAAATTATAATAAGTTGTGTGTTCTGTCATTTTAACTTAACTCAATTTTAAAAATAATTGACATTCTATAGCAGTATATTACATTTATTACTTTTATTTAAAATAAAAATACTTAACATATTATATTTTAATGTGATTTATATTACAATGTATAACTAGATACTGAATATGTTATTAAAATTATGGAATACAAAAATAAAAACGGCAGGCCTCAGACTAACAGGCCACAACACTAGGCATGCCACTATACCTATAATTTAAACTACTTTAAGATTCTGAGCAGAGCGATGGATGAATTGGTTTTACAATGGTGTGTGTTTTATACTTCAAATTAGTTTGGCACAAACAAATAAATCAATATCCTGTAAAAATCCCATTTTTCTCACGCACTAATTAAATAATGAATTACGATAGTCATTTACCTCCATCGGTAAAAACATACGTGGTAAAAATATAGGTGCACACAATTATATTTCAAGGCTATCTATAAATTTAGAACAACTCAAATTATGTTGTCATAAACAAACTTTGTATGTAAAAGGTTTGTGAGGTAAGGGTACCTACATAAAATGCTAAATAAGTCGGTTGTTCAAAATATTTATGCTATACCTAGTATAAAATGGTGTAATTTTTATTCACGACGTTTAGCTCGATAGTTATTCTATAAAAATATACGAGCAGGACGAGTAGGTATACTATATCGATTAATATTTAACAATAATTTGGTATTATGTAGGTAAACTGTATGATACAGACTACAGAGTGATTGGTTTGATGACGTAACTAGTGGTAGGACATTATAATATATTATAATCTCAGACAAAAAATGTATTTTTTGAAGAACAATAATAATTAACAATTATTATTATGCGTACCGCAGTTTAATGTAAGCAGATAAAAACTTATAGTAATTGGTTTTTGTATTTTTTTTTTCATTTTTAATTTAAAAGTTATTTTTGACTTCTAAATGACTTCCATCATTTTTAAATTTCAATCTTTTTAAAGTATCTATTAAAGCAATATCATAATTAAACGAAAATAAAAATGTTTTTTCTCCCGTTATGCTGATAATACTGATAGTAGGATATTTAAAAATAAATAGAGGTTGTATATGTGTTGTGCATGATTCAAAGTAAATTCGCAGATGGTGATAAATGTATTTTAAATAACAATACATTTAATAAGAAAAAATTACATATCTGCGCAAAACAGTGACATTTAGGACGGTATATAGATTTATAAGGTTTGTAAAACTTGCTTTGTAAGACTTTAGTAAAATACCTATTCAACTCGTGGCAATACTTTTCTTTCGGGATTTCGCCTACGATCTACGACATCATTGCGTATAACATCGTCCAAAAAAGAGACACGTCGATGTGATTACTTCAAGCATAATTTAGGTATTTCAAAATATATTATATGTCGTGATGGCTGAAAATAGTTCAAGACTGGTGAATACAAGTCGTCGAATAAACGATATTAGTGTACCTGTATTATACTACTAGATTATTATAATAATATAGTAATAATAACATACACTATATTATAGTAACCGTCTGATACTATTATAATATGGTATTATATTAGTTTCTTGTACATTTCGTTGCATAATATATTTATTATATTTCAAACGTATAATACGCGTGCATGGAACAATATAAAATAATTTAATATGTATACAATATAATATTATTACGACGACAAATAAATAAACGTTATGAGTTGACAATATTTAATGCTCTCCTATGTACGCACATTAGGATGGGAAACTATAAGTTTACGTATTCACGGGCGTGCCGGGGCGGTCGTGTTACCCCTGCGTCGTTAATATTACATTACACGCGAAACACACCGTATGTCGCATATATATATATATATATATCTACATATTTACGACGGGTACCCGCATATACCTACAGCGTGCGCCAGCGCTCGGTGAAATAATTCTCCTCCTCGCCACTTGCCAGCCAGCCAGTCCCTCTAAACGATCGCCTTTAAATTATTAAACCGATTCCCGTCCGTTATCATTAGGAGCTCTCGCTGACGCCACTGCCGCACCGCATACACCAGGCTCTTAAAAGTGTAATAATAATAATAATAATACACACTTATAGGTACACACTTATTGCTGCGCAATCGTAAATCTCTACGGCGACGTTGCGTGCGTGTCACGTGTGCGGCGCTCAACAAGACTGTACTGAAATATTCCAAAGTAATTAAAACACAGTTAGGTATGATAATAGTGATATCACGATAGGGTGATAGGACGTGTCCTTGTGTTATTTCGTGTCGGGCCACTGTAGCTGTTAGTTGTTCAATGCTGTATATTATTATTTACTGTGAAAATTTCATATTATGACGAAGTCTCGTGGGAAAAAAAAACAAAATTCGCACTATAGACGATAATACAATTAAATGCATTTGAACATAATTGGTTTGGTCCTCAAAAATGTTTTGTTCAACGAAAGTCCGTTATCTATTTACAAATTTTACCGCATCTTTCTTTTTTTTAATCGTCCGCAACACGTGATCGACCTTTTTCTAATATTCCAATTTCCTGATATTCGTAGTATATTATTATATAATATCTTTCAAACTCACATCAAGTAGCATTGTGTTTGTTATAATAATATTATGTTTTGTATGCGTGCGCATACATATGACTACAATGTCCTGCTCTTGCATTCTAGTCTCACAGATCGATCTTTCTTCAATAGTAACAGGTCCTTTTTTTACTTGCTGCAATACGCTTGTTCGTAACCTGCCCAGTGGTGAACGTTGAATACGCTTTCTTTGTCGAGTGAGGTTTGCTATAATACATTTTGAAGTACCTTTGCTCTCTGAAAATAAGAAATAAATAAATGTAGAATGATATATTTAAAAAAAAAAAAACATTGTCCATGCTAGAGAAGACAATCCACCAAAAACGTTTACTCACCGTCACTAACATTCCAATTTACAACAAACAAACAAATTTAATGGTTACTACAGCCTGTTATTTATTTACTCTATTACGTTTAGGTTTACCACTTTATTTTCGGGTGGTCGATCCTCTGTTTTGCTTACCCATATGTTGGTTTAGAATATTCATTAGGTATTATTATCAACATTTATAGATTTTGCCACATGCGTAAAATTGGCGAAGGTATACGTCATATACCTACTCATTTCGTAATATTCATGGACTGTCTAGTGAGTACCTATCTGCATATATGGCAAATTGATGACTTTTGCACCAACGCATTAGGCATAGATAATTTAACATACCTATCTATGATATCATCTGTGACTAGGATTATAAATCTATTATATTATAATTTTAAGAAATATTAAAAGTTATAACACAATAATATTATCTAATATTGTTATCGCGTATTATGTGTATCTTAATACCTACATATTATATTTATATATACCCACTTACAGGTTAGGTACCACCTACCACATATTGAAAGCAGACAAGAGGGAGGAAACTTCAAAAAAAAGTTTTAGCTTATTATAATATTATTATTCTTACTTAATAAAAAAATAAAGTTCATTATTTAAATCAGGCTTTTAGAGAAGTCTAAAGAGTCAAGTACTTCAACGTTTCGTGATATATACATTTTACCTTCTATAATGATTACTATTATAAACTAATAATTATAATATGATAAGGATTATTCGTAATTATATAAAATACATGCATAGATCTTATACTCACATTGCACTGTGTACGTGGATTGATGATGTGTAAAATAAAACTACATTCTTCCAATACTTTGTATTTTCATCTGACTGCTACAAGGAATGTTGTTATTTTCTTAGTCCAATAAATTTAGTATATTTTGAACCAACATTATCAGAGACCTGTACATTTACTTGTGAGGGTTGAGTTACACTATTGTATTAGTATTTTTTGTAAGTAGTGTCGTATACAGTACTTATATGTTACTTCCACCGCAACGTACACTCAGGTTATACAATATATACGATACACACAAACACACACGCACATAGGTACATCATACGAAGTTTGAAATAAAATAAATGTAAAGTACTTAAAAAGAAAACTAAGTTCCTACTTTAATCATAACTATAATTGAAACACAAAAATATTTACATTCACAAAAACACCGCCGCCCACGACCTTAAAATGTTCTCGGACCAACTCTTGTTGGTCTTAAATATTATTCAAAAACTTATGAACACTTAAGCTTTTTCATGTGACCTACTTATACACTAGAATTTCATAAATTATAGAAAATAATAATACTTTTTGTCTCGGACTAATTGACTGTAGAAGTGTTGACTGTACTCGTAGACTATAAAAATATGCTTACAAAATTATTAAAAATAAATTGGCAACTGTACCTTTTATTAAAAATAATATTTGTAATAGTCCAATTTAACATTTTATGACAGTAGGTCGTACAATTGTTTGCTTTTATTATTTATTTTATTATCGATATGTTTTTCATTTAAAAATGGCAATACAGATATATATGTGATTGCAACTTATCCACTGGACTAAATTACTAATTATTGTCTAAATGACATGCAAAGTATGAGTAGTCAGTATGTTGAATTAATATTATGTTTATATTATGGTATTTGTATATAACTATTATATACTTTAGAAGTTTCAAGTACTCACGAATAATATTTTTAAATTAGATATAAGAAAAACTGAAATCGTTAATCTTGGTTATTTCATATGTGATTTTGTCCAAACTTGAACTTGAATAACTCTAAAATAACTGAATAAAATTTTCTTATATTTTTTTATTACTAAATTAGGTAACTAATTACGTGCAACCTTATTTCAAACTTTTTTTTTGGTTTTTCCCTGCTGTTTTGGAAACTACTGAGAATTTTAACGTCCTAAATGCACTAACTAGATTCACTTTATCATCGGAAAAGATACGAAAGTTGAAAATCAAAACATTTTTTGGACTTCAAATAAAAGAAAACATACATCATTGTAAATTACATACATGCATCGCTCCCCTCAGGATCGACAATCAATATCTATGATTAAATAATACATTATTTATTTAGTAACATCCTATAGAGGATTTAAGTAATATTCATTATAAGTTATACTTAACCACATTATTTGAAAATAATGGTTAAAGTAACTTGTAAATTATATTATTTTGTAACACTGCAATATTATCGAACTCCATAGTTTTTAAAGTGTGGCGTAAACAATATAATATTACAGTACAAAAAATAATAATAACACTAATAAAATAATAGTATAATGTTTATACAACAAAGGAAAAAAAATATAAATCGTTTGCGATAATATTCTGCAGTCACGAAACCCGCATATTTGCCCAGTAATATTAAAATATCCTAATACCCCCAAACGCGCTCATTTTTATTTATTTATTATTTATATAACTCGCTGGTAGAATCCGACAACAAAACGAATATTCATTTACGATTTTTATTTTTTGCTATAGATATTTAAAAATTGAAATTAATGAAAAACTTATTTACAACAAGCTGACGTTCGTTCGCATGATTTATTGAGGTATTATTTTAAATATTAAGAATAAAAAGTTTTGAATTTCAAAAGTTATTATAATAGTGCTCGTACCTATAATAAAATAAAAAGAAAACATAAGCCACTTTAGACGAAATTTTTATCCGACCATTAATTCCGGTGAGTTCTTGGTAGAAATATGTAAATATATTTAAATTGAAATACTTCAGGAAAACCTGTCGAGAAATTTGGTAAAGTTATTATTCTATTATACGTTCCAACATTTAATGGGTACTGTAAAATAATGTTTTTAGAAAACTAATACTGAAAAATCCATATAATATCGATGGTAAATTATTTTATTTTACAAATATGGGTACAATTTGAACATGCATAATAAGTACTAGTGTTATTTTTTTCAACTATTTAATTTCATAACTCTTATTTCCTGCATAATACAGAATTTATGACGGTTTAAAAATAAATAAATAGGCCAAGAAATTCAGATTTTAACTGATATCAAATTAAATAGGTTCTTTTCAACATATTATGGTTACCTAGGCAATGCATTAAACCATTAAAGACATACCTATAGTATATGATATGAAATAATTAAGATTCCTTCTGTTAAAGCATAAAACTATAATTCCATAATGAACCGTGAATATCGCTTATATTGTATAGGTTTAAATTAAAATAGTGATCAATGAATTGTTTTAAAATTTTAAAGAATATAAAATAATTTATTATTAAACAAGTCGAATAAAATGGTAAAAAATCGTATGCGCTTTGTATTAATATGTTCTGATATAAGCCCGGTTAAAACTCGGTAAAGTTTCGTTGGTTTCTAACCAATTATGTATGTGTATAGTGAAATAATCTGAACCCTATATTAATATTTTAAAATGAGATTTAACTGCACGGAAAACACCGGCATTAAATTAAATTATGCACAAAGACGTTGTGGCATAATACAATAATATAATATTATTTTATAAACAGTTTGCCGTTCTATTCGTTTATCGGGCCAGGTTAAGTATGTACTTATATTAAAATTTAATTTATGGTTTATCGCCAACAAAGTGACCGCAAACCCGTTGGCCGTTTTAATATTCTGTTTATTTCACTGCCGTAATATTGATATTGTATTCTTGAAAAGTGAAATTTGAAGAATAAAAAAACGTTACACACGCGTCGGGCCTTGTTCGACCGACGAAAACAGGCACTCGCGACACCCGAAGCAGACAGAAATTTCATTACGATAAAACGACGTCACGTGAAAAATCGACATTTCCATCGGCTCTTGTCACGGTCTCTCTGCTAGATATCACGATGTCACGCCAACACCGTTGCGGGGTCGGAGCCCGGAGGAGACGATGTTCCGAAATCGATAATAATAGTGTAATGTTTGACCGCAAGACTGGATTTTCTCTATTTTCGCTCTGGTCAAAATTAATTGACGGGCTCGTGCTTCGCCGGGAAAAATCCAAGTATAAGTCTGGCTTTTCTTCCGATATTGCGCGCACATTGCACACGCATTATTATAAAGTCGTAATGCCCGTGCATTATAGTGCGGCGCCTTTATATTATATTATATTCTCGTATCGGCGGTATGATAATACGCATTGTTGTATCCGGGAGGGTTAAGTCAGCAGTATAGTTTCGATATCACACACTGCAGGCTCTCGCAGCAACGGAAAACTATAGTAAAATATTATTATTATTATATTATTATTTCCCGAGTGGGTGCGGCGTCAGAGGCACCGCTGCGAGGAAAAATGATATTTCACCGCTTCTGGCTGCATAACTCTTTGTCGTCACGTCCGGCCAATCAAACGTGTGCCGCTAAATTCCAAGTACGTACGTGATTGCCGATTTCCACAAACGGTATTACATTATACACGTGGCTCCTGAAAGACGTATATCCTCTTTTTCTCATTTCCTCTTTTTTTTTTCTCCTCTATTCGTTCAGAAATTATGTAATATATTTTATATATATATTATATTATATGTGTATACCCAACGGAGACGGGAAAAACCCGTATATTATATATCCTCCTTTAATACTGGCCATATTCGATTACAGTTTAAATAAATATAAGTTCTTGTTTGACAAATCGATTTGGGAATACGAGCGGAGAATACTCGCAGCTCTTTATAAAAATGCATACGTTCACTACAGCAACGCTGTAATATACCAATGAGTTTTCAGTAAAATTGGCTTTTTTTTCATAATAATAGTTATGAATATGTTTTATTGTCATACGTACCCCAGAAACACCGGAAGTCTGGAAGGACTAATGACGTAAAAAAAGAAAACAATTATATTATTATGCGCAGCATAAAAATAGGTACTCACATATTATAGAAGGTTCCCATTTTCATCCGAAATGTGTGGCAGTAAACCAGTAGGAAAAAGTCATCAATTAGATTATAATCGTGGCCATAAGAAACTGCAGCGATGAAATATATCAAGACATTGAAAGTATTTAGGTATTATGTTTGTTATAGGAGACGGCTTAACTTCGACGGATGTACCAACAGTTGTCAGGAAGTAATTATTTACTCATAGACATTGAATATATTTTATCATTCATTGGTATGGTTCTCATTTTGAGACCTAGTCGATACCAAATCGGTAAATAATATGTTTGGAGTAGGTAACAACGTAATATTACTGTCTTATAGATTTCAAACAATAAAATATACCCTACATTTTTTCTATAAGTTTATCATTTAGGTCTTAGGTCAATATGTGGATACGTGGTGAATAAAGGAAACGTATTCCGGCAATCATTGTATAGAATTGATTTTAAATTTCTCCGACGATCAATGATACGAACTCTGCTGTAACTAACTATAAATGCTACAAACTCTTGACCATAGCGTCATTAATTTGGTTGATCGGTACTTAAACTAGAAACTCTGCCCGTAAGAACCTACGAAACGTAGCTGATGGTTCAATATTTGTTCCACTTTCTATAGTTTAAAAATTCACAAACGCATTTGAGGGTGCCTACATATTGTGCTGTTATGATGAATATTTTTGTACACTCGTGGTATAAAAGACGATAATATATGAACAAGTAGGAAATGGTACGTACGTGATATATTCGTAGTCATAATACTATTATTTATTTTTTTTTTACGACGTATTAATCAAACTAAAAATGTTCATATTATAACATACAGAGTAACTGGACACTTAGACGAAAGAGGCTATTCTTAAAAAAAAGACGATTTGATGTATTGATCAATATTGTTACTTTTTGGTTTGATTTCCCACGTTTTGTGTTCGCATTCAGTGGGTAATAATTTTTTTTAAATTATTCCCCTATCTTTTACTATTAATTAGTACCTATACAGCCATTTACACAAATATAGTGTTACGTTGTTGCGGTCGTGTTATAATATACATTTTGATATCTAACCATTTTGTATAATATTAAAATGTTATTAATTCAAAAACATTAGGTAGTATTCTTTATTTCTTTCTATTGCTTGGTATGCAATTATACGATTACAGAAAACAATATTATGCACTCTATATTAATTTAAAATGTATTATTTTATATGTAGTAAGATCTAATTTAATACAATTTAAGTTTCGTTCAATAAACAAATACCTAATTCATAATAAAGTACTTATAATTTTTTTATTATTGATGAAAATTATTTTGACAAAAAGCGTTATTGACAAATCAATTCGTTAACGAATTTTTTTTGATGAATTATTTTTTGGTGACATTTATTTGGCCATATCTACTGTTGCAACTATGATATTTCTAAATAACAGATATTAATATACAATTCAGTGTTACAAATTCCAATGATAATTACTTTATATGTAAAGTATTAGGTCAAAATATATTATTAATCAAATCAAAGAATGTAGTTTCATAATTTATTTTATTTAAAAACAATAATATGATATCAATATAATAAAACGCAGACTCAGATTAGAAATATTTAATCTAAAAAGAAAAAAAATTGTAAAAACATATTAATGTTTGTTCAAGTATGCTAGTATAATAATAATAATAATAATATATATTGTATTTTTTTCTTTGAAAAGGTTATTAATACCGACTTATATAAAAAAATATTTTAAAAGATTGGAATGGAAAATATCCAAAAAATATTAAAGATAAAGTAAAATATTGAGTATAGTATGGAGCTTACGAAGTCGTGTATGATATTGAAACCAGGATAGGTATACATATTATTTTGTGCTATAATTCGTCTGGTACTTTTTACGTTATTATTACCTACCGGAAATGTTAACATGGAAATAACTTAAGAATAACGGTGGTAATTAATTTTCTGAATTATCTAGTTGTTGTTTATTACCGCGATAAAAAGTCAGTGATACGATATTAACCTCAAACAAAACGAGTGACCATGGAATGTGGTATAATGAAAGAAAAACGCAATAACGATAATAATTTGATGCTGTAGATGACAAACCAATAATTAAAAATTTAAAACCAATAGTGTTTTGTATATTACATAATATATTCAAAAAAAAAAAAAAAATGTGCTTAATCAATTTCACAATATTTTTTTATTTAATAACATAATATAGCTGACACCCAACCATTAGAGTATGGATAATTAATAACATAATGGTGATATCGAAAACAATAAAAACCAATTAACTAAACAGAAGTCATGAACCGCTAATAGCTATAATAATCAATTTTCGACGGATAAAATATTATAATTATAAAATAAATATAAATCGTGGCGTCATATAATCTGGACAACATGTACATGCATTGAGTATATTATTATTGATACAGTAAAATGAAAATGTAATGTAAAAAAATCATACACATACAATGTATGAAGTCCGTAGACGTGTATGTGCGAAACACCAAACACGTATAATTAGTACAATATATTATATTAAAATAAATATGAAATAAATTAAACACAGATAAAAATAAGTTAGAAATGGCCAACTAATAGTTATTCAAAAGTGATGTAAATTATGTGAATCGAGGTCCTACACCTAAAAATGAATAATATGATGAATATTCGGACGATTAACTTTTTACGAATTCCAATTTCAACAGGAATATGATAAACGAAAATACTGAACATTTATTATTCATAAAATGGTTTGAATGACCCACATTGCATAATTTTAAATTGAGTAGGTACAATCATCACCGTCAATTCATGCAGTATCAAAATGTTTATTGTAAAAAAAAATATACTGAAATAGTGAGTTATGACGGACATTTTTTTAAATTTTTTAATTTAAATCGATAAGTCATTATTTAATATTTAATATTGTTTGCATATTATATGTATTATATTATTTACTGTATTATTCACACCAATAGTTTTAATATTAGATTCATAAGTATTTAGCACTCTAAATAAAGTATTAATAATTGATTTACATTTTCATATTACTATTCCATATTATGAAATTTAACTTGGTTTTTTTTATATTATTTAATATAACTCGAGTTATTCGCTTATTATTGTGGCCGCATATTTCGCACTCTTGTATAATGTTAGTTTGATCATGTAGGGTTTATTATTGCATACGACTGCTGGCCATCACTAAATCAACAAATTTCCAAGTGATTGCACGTGTGATACGCTATTGGCCATGCCTTAAATAGGTTACCTACACGACACTAGTGTACAAGGCTTGGATTTTCGGATCCGGCTTCCGCGCCTCGAATTTCTACACCCTTTCGTTCCACACCGTAAAACACGCGTCCCGAAAACCTTAAAGACCCTGCTCTACAATACTCCCCTTGGCTAATGACCATGACTAATGTTGCACAAGTCGTTGGAAGCAACAGCAATTAAGAGAAAAAAAAAGATTTTATAGCTTGGAATAGAAGAGAAACAAAAAAATTAAATAAAAATAATCAATGATTACTATAAAATAATATATGCAAGGGGTGATATTATTTAAATACTTTGCAAAGCTCAAAATTGGATTTTTCCTACTAAATTAGAGCAGGGTTTTTACGTTTCCTGGTTTCCCTCTGATAAAACGAACAAACATATAGCGATGAATTAAATTAAATATATTTTTTTTTTCCAGGAAGTCACCCATGATTTGTGACACTCCAAATGTTGATTTACAATAGTAAATCACGATTCCAGTGTTACGTTTAATCCTGTGCGCTACGAGGAAGTTAAATTAAATATTTACATTCAGTATTTTATAAATGTTAAAAAAATAATATTATATAGGTATTAGGTACCTATCTACCTACTACCTAGTATATTATAATATTGTATTTTAACAATATTATTAATCATTGTCTACATAATTAAATGATAATTAATTTATCTATTGATTGATTGATTGATTGATTAGTGAATAATTGTAATTAAGGCTAACATCTGATAATAATGACGTAAAAATCTAAAATTAATATTGTTTAAAATACTTTTTATGATATTTTTTCATCGATAATATCTTATTGTTTTTCTCATAATCATGGTATTTTTTACTACAACCATATACTTATCAAAACTGTAGTAATTTAATATGTCACTGCTCAATGCTCATCGGCATATTAATAAATTTCTCAGCATAAACATTTATTTTAAATGTATAAATTAAGAAATGTGCATACAAATTAATAATTCATACAAAAATAAAATTGTAAAATAAAAAATAAATATTACGTTCCAATAATCGTTAAAACAAGAAACTAGCAAAATCATAGAAATTACATTAATATCCTATAGCCCGACTAACTATAGGTAATACATATTTTTAATGTTGTATAAATGACAATAAATTTCCTACATATTTTTTTTAAATACACGTAAATAATCATAATTTATAATAATTAATGATTTAAGGTTCAACTTTCATCTCCTAATGTGAAAAATTATGTGTCATGCATCGTGTCTCATGAATACTAGACCGGAGGCGTCCGTATGGAAAAAAACTGGAGTGTACAACTGCAATAATATCATCCGTGATGAAAAACTTTAAAATTTAAAATTATAACATTTTTCTAAAAGCGTTTTGTGTTGTCTACGGCAGCGGAATGTCATATTTGTGCATCCCATGCTTTCAACCGACCATTCAGCACTCCGGCTTATTTCGCAAAACTGCGAGTTTTCATAATAACACGTATTTACATGAAAATGTATATATTAGTATTTTATATGACATGGTAAATAAATTAACAGAAAGTTACAAAAGTTTACACAGATGAGCAGCTATTGTACATTACAAACATGAGTTTTCAAGATAATATTATATACGTGTACATTTAGTTTCAAGATTGTGTTTTTTTTTCTAGCAGGAATTCTTCTAGTAAAGAATAATAAAATTGTACTACAAAAGAATAAACTAAGTTAATGCTCTTATTGTAGAATGCTATACTAAACTCATACTAGCTGATAGTGGGAATAATGAGACTACGAGATAGTATAAAGCTATATAATATTATTAGGTAGATACCTACAACAGCTTTTTCATCCATAATGCTTGCACCATGCCATATTTTCAAATACTTAGATATTTTTTATACCATTTAAAGGGTGTCCTGTGCCGATACAAACTTTTTTTTTTATCGACTGAGAACCAACCTCTTTTACTGTAAATTGATAAGTAGAAGATTTTTATTCGAAATCTTCATATATAATATCTAAATCGAGTAAATTCGAAATTCAAACTAGCAGTTGTTGAGTTTTTTTTTAAATTTGTTGTACTATGGTCCATGACAATGGGTATGGAAGATTTTATATAAGGTATGATGATTTGAAAACTTAAGTAAATAATATTAATCTAACAAAATTTTATAATAACTTGTAAAAATGTTCGAATATAACAAATATACTAGATCCAATATTACACCAGCTGTTCTATATTTTTATAAAACCATTTTTAAGGATTATTTTTCTTAGTTTACACATTACTCATTAATAATTTAGAAACTAGGTAATCGATTGAATTTTGATTTAGATTCATGAATATATTAAAAAACAATGATTTGCTTAATACAGTAAAAAATGTTAAATTTTATTGGAAAACAAGAAGTTTGTACCACCGTAGGACACGCCTAAAATGGTATAAAAAAAATTAAAAAATCAAAAATATCAATAAAATCAAAAATCATAATTAAAAAAGTTCATTATTAAAGAAAATATATGGAGTTGAGCATGCTTAGTGAATCGCTCTGTATTATTATGATATTAATTTATCTGCCTATAATCATTTATATATGTATAATGTATATATATATGCAGGTGCGGATTGGCTAGAATGCTGGGATGCTACAGCATCCCTTGCCCTAAAATATATTTTCCAAATATTATTTATTATACATTTAAAGACTCTAGACATCTAATGAACAGCAGATCGTAGCCAACCTATGAAAATTAGTACTCTATAATATTGTACAATTTTGAGTGAAAGTTTGTTGTAACTTTGTACTTATTTACGTTTTTAACGCATATTTTTTTGATAAAAAATAAAATATATTAATATTTTATAAATAACTAAATGTTTTAAATTTGCCCCAACAGTTTTTGTTATTTGCCCTTTAAATTGTGTATCATCCCGTGCCCTATTTTACCAGTCTGCGCCTGAATATATGCGTGTATAATATCCATTGTAGGTAGTATAGTACTTGTCTTGAGTAATGTTTAAGTTTAATTCGTGTATGGTAAGTAATAGGTACAGGAAATGAGAAGGTTTAAAAGGCAGTTCGAAATGCAATAAGCAACACCGGTATCAAAACACTATCCTTTGCATCACTAGTCGGTACAAGCGGAAACTTAGATACCTACTACATTAGTCTATAGAGTACTGAATGACGTAATTACACGGAAAACCAAATATATCGTATGCAAGATAAAGCATTGATATCTTATCTCTGACCAAACGTCAATAGCTTATAAGTTATAAACCGTAATGAATAAACTGAACTAAATATTTGGCACACGAAGTTATCTCACAGTTATCTACCTGACGGGATTTCCATTGTGCCGATCATGCGACGTACAGCCGACATTTAAGCTCAATTATCGACCACATTCTAAATTGTATAGAGGTCTGAAAGGAATTCCCCATACCAGAAAATCTGTGTGAAGTAATTGAACCGCTTTGTATCATGTGTATGTACCGTAAAACGGGGTGAATAGAAACACTTTGAACTTAACGATATCATAAAACTATACAATTTGGGCTACATAGTTGATCATTATTCCAATATATGCATCAAAATACTGGTCTCTGTGAGTACTCGATTTAATTGTATATATTCGAGATATAACATAATCCAATTTTTATTTAAAAAAAAAAATCTAAATTTATAGAATAATCAAATATAAATAATATTAATTAATGTAAAGCAATAAATATATTATGTAGTTGATGCTCAAGAAAAATTAACCTAATAGGTACGGTCTTGTCGTGCTAATTATTTCTAATATTTAATTAATATAACGCTCCGTTTATCTCAATTAAAACCACATTATATTTAAATTAGGAAATTTTCAATAATGATACGTACAGGTAGGGAAGCTACACTATTATGCTGTGATTCGATATGTAATATAATATAGTTTGTATAACTATCTGCATAAATATCGATTAGTCGAGTTTGAGAGTAATTATGTATTCAACAGTTGAGGTTTACTTACCTATGTCACATAAATTATATGTTCAGTGTACAGCGGACAGTTATTATAATATATGACTAAAACGGTTAGGTCAAAGTTCGACTTTCTTCGATTAGTCCGAAATCAAAATATTATAAAAACCATCTTTATAACTTAACTTGTATTGTAATCGGAGCATTTGTCGCGGCAAAAATGTCACGGTTGTCGTCGGAAAATAAAACCACGTTAATATAAGTATAATATTAGTTTATTGTACTTGGGCGTATTTTATGCGATTATATTGTATTATTGTTTGAACTGATCATTGAGTTACTATACCTAATGGCATATTATTACTGCTTATAATCGTAATAATGTTATTAAAACATACGGATTTATTCGAATAAGTGGCTGGGAAGGGGGGGGAGGAGGCTGCTGCAGGCTGGTCGTCGGTACTCATCGATAAACGTAAAATCTTAAGTGTAATTGATAATAGCTCGATTATGATATTATAATTTTTTTTTGGATGATGACAATATGAATACCATCTACAACACACTGCGAATGAATTGCCACAATGGCAGTCGATATTATAATCATAATAATAATATGTATTATGTTACCATGCACAGACATCATAAGGAACGACAGCGCCTATATATACCTATTGTTAAATACATATCTTCTTATTCTTCCACGACTCGATGACCGCCACCAACACATCACACTATCGTTACCTAGCTAATTTTTGCTGATTATTACTTCTAGCATTCCAGGTCACTCCTCATTCGCCGTCTATCCATGTTCGCCTCGGCCACTTTAGTGATCTCTTTTTTCCGCCGGAAATCCATTTTGTCACCTCTCGAACCGTTTGGTCTCGTGTATAATATATCCGTCGTGTTACCAATCACGTTCCCACAGGCCAGTTGCTAACTTTTTTCTGGTTAAATATTTCTGTTTCCGTCGAATATACTTATTTTTTTTAATTTACCCACTGTTACCAACTGTATTGTTATAATATGTTATCACTTACCGTATCTATGAACTCGGGATGTGCGCGCGCGCCCACTCGTTACGATTTTATAATGTGCGAGAGTCGCTTTTAGTGGACGGCCAATTAGACAACGTAACTGAATACGCGTCGGCGTTTCGCCATCATTCCGCCCCACGCCGACCCACCACCCGCCGCCGCCGCCGCCACACGACCGCACGGCCAGAACGCCGGGTTTTGCCGTTGTCGGGCGTGATGGGTAAACTTTCGGAATTAATTACGGCCGATGAACTCGACACACACACCCCCACACCCACACCCACACCCCGCCACACGCACCCACACTCGCCCACACATGTACACACACGCGCGCACGGCCGTCCGACGACTTTTCCGCCGCCGTCGGAGGCGCTCGTTCTTCACGCTCGAACCACCCCTCTCCCCATCACCCCCTCGCCGCGTTTTAATCGCGACGGGCGAGTGTGTGTTTACACATATTATACGCATAATATGTATATATATGTATATATATTTTATACATAATATTACGTGCACGCGTAATATACCTATAAATATAATATATACATATATTATATACGCGCTCGTCGAGTGCAAACACAAACATGCGCTCGGCACTCCACATTTCGGTACTAATTGCGATTTCCAGTCGTGTGGGGAAAATACAATGCCAACAACAGCGGTAATTATCGCCGTCGTCTTAGTCGTCTTAGCCGCCGTTGCAGCAGTCTTCGCTCCTCTCGACGATTACGTACGATTCTGCGGTGGTCGCGAATCCGGCGTGGGTGTTCTCATATACGCCGACGAGATTTCCTCGAAATAATATGTGTTTGTCCTTCGCAAAAGGTCGTATATAAGACGAGCGGCGCTTTTCCGGGGGCCACTGCTTGTCGGCCGACGGTCGTGACCGAAACGCAGTCGGTCCGACGACGCACCCGACGCGACACCCCCCGCGGATAAGAACAAAACTTGTTTATATATTTATCGCTGTCGGTCGAGAGATTCGTTTTCTAGAAAAACTCCCCGCGAACGACGGGAGCTAAAAATGAAGTTCTCGACACGGACTTTCCGCCGGCGTAGACCGCGGAATCAAAATATAGTTCATTGTAATATTTTCGCCGAGAGTCAAATTTTTATTTGTAAAACGTTCGGGGGTTGTTTGTTTGTACTTTGTGGTGTTTAAATTCGAAGCGCGTTCGGCGTTTATATTATTTAAAACGCGTTTAAACAGTGTATATATATAGAAACGTTTCTTTGTCCACGGTATCGATTTAAAACGGTAATTCGAAAAGTCCGAACTACGTCGTTCCGGATTAATAGCTTCGTCGGAGCTGTTCGTACTATTTTCTATTGACCTCCCAGAATGCACAAATAAATAGGTACCTATACCCACCTACGATAAACTTGCAGTAAACCGATCGGAATAACTAAACGGTGCCAAATATTAGCATATATAACTAGTTACGTGTTTTAAAAACATGAATTATGTAAGGTTCGTGGGCGTTCGTGTGCGAAGGTGGCTAAACTCAAATGTCAGAAACGGGCTTAAAATGAACGATATGACGATATTTGATGATCATTAATTAAATATAAATATCGCTTTAAAGTTTCATAAATTTATTGTTTACAAAGCTATTGAAGTATTTATTACTTATGGGGGGGGGGGGAAATAATTTAACTAAATTTAAACTGTATGCAGGTACGTACATAAAATATAATATCAGATACCTAGGTACTACCAGATATTTTATGAACAAAATATAATAATAACTGTTTAAATATGAAATCTTCATTAGGATCTGTAGTAGTCAAGTGTGGTCAAACTAAAATTATCATTATTCAAGATTTAATGGTATTATATAGCACTTAAAAAATTAAGTATAACGTATAATTAAATAAAAAACGGAAGAGTGACTTTTCTGTATAATAGGCGTAGAGTGACCTCAGGTCACTGTAATGTATCTATTACATTTCAACTCAATGATAAATCATTTTTTACGAAATACGGTTCTAAGCAAACCTATATATTTTAAAGGATATTTTATTATATATCCATTTTTTGTAATATATTTTTCTATTAGAAATACGGTAAGTTGAACTTAATTTTACTAAAAACAAATCGCACTGCTTATATTATAATTATTGGAATATAATTCCATATAACATGACCAACTTACAAGTCAATAGCGATGTACCTATCATTGAACTATGTATGAATATGTTTGTGGTATAATACTATAATTATAATAGCATAAAATTAACATTAACATTTTGAAAATATTATTGTGTTTACTCAATGATATTTTTTAAGTAACAATGGAATAACTACTATCGTAATTTTTCTTTTAAATATCAAATTCTGTTAAGTTTTGAATTTTGATCGTCTATATAAGTAACCATGATATTAATGTGCATATTATGCATTTTTTATATTTCTATGCGTTCGTAAGGTACACTAATAAAAAATATTGTCTTAAATCGTCAAGGTTTAAAAAATGTATGCTTCCTTAACAACAAAATAATTTGCGAAAATATATGATATGAAGACATTTGAACTTAGATTGCGTATAAAAAAAATAGAATTGTCTGTATGTATTTTAAATATTTTAAAATTGCTAGGTATATAATTATTAGTTATAAGGGATCTTGTTTTCCATTTCAAGGTATTTAAGTCACGAACAAAAATGTCATCATCGTACATGCATACATAACTAAGAAACAAAGAATAAATAAAAATCGTTTTACTCTATATTATATGATGTTTGAGAAATAAATAATATGTAATTAAAAATAGAATAAACAAATCGAGAAATAGTTTATTATAATAAAAAGAAAACGTTATTGTTATTAAGTACTGTAGTTAGGTTTGCGTGATTGAATAATGAAATTACTAACCGAAAACCGAGTTTGAGAGAATTACATTTTAATGAAAACAGTGAATCGTGTATTTGGAAGTTTAAAATAATACAATTTACCTTAATCATAAATAATTTTAAAAAACTATTTTAAAATTACTTCATAAGGTATTTATTATTTATAAACTATTTATGTCTGTTTTATGTTTGTATAAACGATCTGAACGATGTACCTAGTTCAAGTTGTAGTTACATTCAATTTATAGTTCGTTCATAAATTATTATTGAAAAGTATTGTCATAAACACAAAGACAAAAAGGTTAGCAAGCATTTAAAGCTTTGTTCAGCGCCATTTTGTTTTTAACTACCTAGTCATTCTGTAAGTTGAACGTAATTTACCTATGCGTAAATATAGACACTAGTTCAAAATTTATGATATTTTCGGTTTGGATCAAAATTAATTATAAATTAATATGTTTCCATGTACCTATCTAAATAGCTTTTAGATTTAATTAAAATCTCAAAGGAAATAGTTATTATAAATTTGTAAATAAAATGCGATTTAAAATATAGGTACTATTATGAACTTAATACAATTAAAACAATAATAAAATAAAAAACTTAAAATTATTTTAAATGATGATGCTCAGCATACCATATTTAATAGTTTGATCCATATTTTATAGATAATAATATTCACATCACTCATAACTGTAAAATAATCAGATTAACATCCAATTTTTTTTTGTATTCACCCTTCGGGTATTCGTGTAGTTGACGCACTTTTAAATTAATATTTCCATACCTTGCATTTTAATTTTCTCAGAATATCCGGTCGACGATTTCTTTATTTAATGAAATTATAAATCTCAATTAATATTCAATTCAGAACCAAAGTTGCAATTTTCAATACTTTATAATCCGTTAACGCGCTCTGAGGCTTTCGATTTGACTTCAACCCTTTGCAACTTATTATAACTAATATTATTCCACAGTGCAATATTCTTAATAGCATTGTGTGCAAACGTATCGTCATAACGACGAATTTTAGACGATGTACCTATTCACAAATCATCATAAACGCCCTATTCAAATATATTATTTGATGCATGTTATTAATATTATTGATATGTTTTTACTTTATTAAAGTCTTCAATATTGATTGTTGTTGGTCTACTTTTCACTAAAATTAAACACGAGTTAAAGGTTTTTTAACATCTGAAATCAAATGCCCATGCATAATAGCTTCTATAATATTGTCAACTAATGTATATTTTGTGGAGAAAACATAGATTTCTTCACTTAAAGCTTTTTGTAGTGCAGATGAATTGTTTAAGATTGTAAATGCTTCAATGAACGTAGTGCAACATGTTCGATTGTAAATTTTTTCATGCTGGTACTGGTTCTTTGCAGATAAGATAGGAGTGATGAATTACACAAGTGTGTCAAATTTTTACTCTAGTGGCCATTGCTATCCATCATATTTTAATGCAAGGGGAATATTTCTATTTTTTTATGTTAAGTTTTACAATTATGATTTTTTTTGTTTTTCTAAGAAAGAACTGTATTCAGATGGTATCTGTCCTATTGTTTTTAGTTTTATTTTTTTATGCAGCTATACATATTAGCACTATATAAAGAATTAATCTATTATCGTTTGTAAATATTTATACTATATTCTGTTTTGTAATTTATATTAGTATACCTACCAATACAGTTGTGAACTGTATACATGTTATACATTTTATTTTCACATACAACATTGAAATTTTAATACGACGTTTAAAACAAATTTCTGTTAATTTTCCTTAAAACTTAATATTTTACTATAAAGCGTCACTAACATTAAAGTCGTACTATTGTTTTTTTTTTGTAAATTACTACAACTATGATTTTATTGATTTTCTATTTTTAAACAACTACCTACCTATACTACCTAAATAATATAATATGTGTGTGTTTGTGATTATTTTTTTCCTGATTGAATTTTGTTTGAGAGCTCTATTTTTCTTTCATACTGTGTATGGTTTGTGTCCCGTGGCTGCAAACAAACCGGATATTTTATTCATTCAAAAACTGAAGTACTGTGGTCCCATTGGCGCCATCGAGGGGCGGCCAATTTAATTTACGCCCCACTAGACTTCTGTTTACACTGTAGGTATACCATCGAATGATCAAACAAGTTTCGACCGAAATGAACTTGGGTCAACTTACTGCCGGGTGTATAGTGTACACTGTATACAGAATCTAATTTTAGGCTATAAAAATTCAAATGACATAACAAGATAACATAATTTATATAATATAAGTTTATCGCAGTTAGTTATAAACAAACGAATAATGGTCACATATAATATTATACAATTATTTATAATAAATAAGTAATATGTTATAAATTGTTAGTTTTACAATAAACTTGTTTAGTTTTAAGATATACGTATAATATCATTTTCTCCCTTCACTTTATCCTCAAAACCCCAATCATTCATTCACTAGCCTCCCACTATTATAACCATTTCAAAAAAACACATTCAATCATTCAAATCCTCTAATTTCAAACCTCTCCTCTCTAACACTTCCTGATAACCCACCACGCCGTCTTAAATGAAATTGGCCTAGGGACCTCATCAACATAAAAAAAAACCACATAAAAAATTAAAAACAAAATCCCCCTAGAATTATAAGGTCATTGGACCTCCCTTCTATCATGTCGTCTAGTCCTGTATACTTGTACCCCTGTATTACCTGTTGTGTAAATTTCATTACGGATTGTATATTATTCTTGTTTGTTCTAATAAAGAATATAATTTTGATCAACAGTAAGTTATATGAGAAAAAAGTTAATATTATTATTTGTATTCTTCGGGGTAGGATTTTAAAGGTCAGTTTAATTTATTTAAAATTTAAATATATAACTAGTTGTCTAGGGTATGTAAACATGATTCGTTGATTCGTTAAATATTTATGAATGGCCTAGGCAAAGTCACATATAGTGTAAAATCACCAATCACTACTATTCATATAAATATATAATATACGGATTCATATAATGTATTATACAAATTCTAATCCGTAACGCATTATTAAAACATATTGATTGTTCCTATCTTTAATTTGAATTATAATTTTAAAAACATTTATGGTTAGGTTTATATTATATTGTACAATATGTCGGTTATAGAAATGTCGAAGCAAATTTAATTTTATCATTGTAATTTTGAGCTATGGAATTTTTTTTAATACTATTCTGTATTATTGTTATTTTAAAGTTCACCAATAATTATTTGAATTTATTTTCCAGACTCATAATAATTTTCAAATCTATTTTCCGTCAGTTAGTCTTTTCATATAGGTACCTTTTATATTTCACGTTGATTTAAACTTTTGTATGGGTTCTATAATATTATAGTGTCCATGTACATATTATAACGCTTTCATTTTTCGATAGAATTCATCTTTATGTCATGCTCCAACCCCCACATAAATATTAACCCTTCATTAAAGTGTTCGCACCGCATACATGATGCATGCCTAAAGTTGGTAACATTTGATTGACATTTACAACTTATGGTCTAATCCCATTTCCATTTGTTAGCCACAATTTTACACGAATACTTCAGGTAACTTGATATTTCTTGTTCTTACATATTTAATTTACCACTGAAATTGTATTAAATTGTAATATGTACCATATTATCTCAAAATAGTCATTTATCGTGACTATATTATAGTTTAAATTTGAGTTCAGTATAATATTTATCTCGATGACATTTTTATCTACATTTGTTAAATTTTATTAAACATTATTATCGTGTGTTGTGTAGTAATTTTTATTTTTATTTAAAAATTATGCTACCCATAGTTTATATATGTGTAATTTTTTATTCATCAGTCATCACTTTTTAAATGGTATACGTTAAAAATAATAACTAATATCAATTAGTTAGGGCACATTCTATTTTTTTCGATTTCAGCCGTTTCATTCGTATGCGATTTTCGTGTATTTGAAATGCTTCATTTTAATACACTAATGTACATTTATAATGACGTGCAAATGTATGAATAAATTATACGGATATTCGGTTATAGCAACAAATAATAATTAATAAAAACATACATTAGGTACATTTATTACACATAAAATTATAGAACAAGTCATAATATCAACAAAAAGTTGTTCTTCATACCGAAGAAACATTGAGATAAAAATACCCATCGAAAGTAATTTGTACACAATTAATTATTATTATTTTGTTACAATTTGTTTTTACTCGTCCACTTTTGGGGTACGTTTAATGAATCCAGTAGTATATCATTCATTTAAAAGTAAAATCGTGCGAGTTAGTTTAAAATACTCGAACGAAAATGCTTTTTCGAACAATAGGCATTGAAAGAACTTGGCACTGACCCAATGTTTTGATGCCAAGCTGTTACAGTGAAAAATAATTTGATACGAATTTTTTTTTTTGCTAAGTACCTACGCATGTTTTTAGCGAATTCCGGCCAGTGAATTTCGATCTCAAAATCCAATGATTGTCGTAATATTATGTATAAAGGTGAAACAATACAACGGCAGTGACCATTTTCTGACCATTTTTTCTTTGTGTGAAATGTGTTGTTAATTTAAATATGAAGAATAAACTATTATTAAAACTATAAACCATATTTGTCATACTGAAATTGTGTTTTTATTTCTTTGCTAAATACAAGGGATATCAATATTCTAATTTTATTATTTTATTAGCAATTCAATTAGTCTAGACTTGACTACATTTGATACCACTAAACCCGAGATTTTGATATCTACTACATACATATTAACTAACTGTAGGTATATATTTTGTACCAATAATTTTATGTTTATCACGTTTCATCCGGTTTTCTGACGAAAAAACGAAAGTTTTCTGACAATACTGATGAGTGATGATAGCACATTATGGTTTTCAGGTAAAAAAAAAAAATGCAGCAGAAAACAAGAAAATTCATATGGTGCCTGGTAAAGAATAATAATAAATTATATTATATTGAATCTTCCTGATATAGTATAATTTGGCAATTTGTTTCAATTCATAATTTTCTCGTATTAACCAAATCGAAATAAAATATTTTGGTATATCGAAAACTGTACAAGAATATTAAGAAAAAAAAATAAATAACGCTATGATAAATTTAAAAATAACGTTTTCAAAAATAATTAGCACAGGTTGTATATAAATAATAATAGTAAATATTTGTTGGTAAAATATCATCGTATTATGTTGAACGTTGATTATCTATAATTTAATACGCGTTAACACTTAGATAAATTTATATGAACTGTTATAAAATATAAAATACACCCAACGGAATGTGTAAATCAAGTAGGTTCTAAGCTTAGCAACAATAAATGTGAATGGAACACCTGTTATATAAATCATAATATTATCCACAACAGAATAATAAAATTGATCGAGATGCCGGTTCGGTCACGTCACAACAATATTATGAAACAATTTAGATTCTAAAATTTAGAGTTTATCGGCAAGGATGACTACAACATAATATCTGAATCTAAAATGTTTTTACTTAAACGATAAGCTGTTTCTTCAACACATATTATATATGTCGGGGGACGGAGTGGTCGAGTGGACTAAGGCGTCGGTTGTGACGCACACCGGCGCCGGTTCAAACCTCGGTTCACGAGCAGCATTATTCTTCGGGCAAGTCACGGGCATGGCAGATACCCACGGGTGCCGACTAAAAAATCTGCCAAACCAAAACACACGTGTTTACTAACCTACAGTTCCTCCCCTACAAACAACAAAAAAATAAAAATAATATACACGTCGCTATTATAGTGACAACTACTGATATGTAGCGAGCTGTGACTATTTACCTAATTACCTATTTAATTGATATCATAGTATGTACGTAATCATATATAGTACGCGACATATTAATAGTAATAGTAATAAACGCTGCGTGTGTAGTAGTACGTAAAACATCGAGCGCTTGACCGTGAGAGGCGTGCGTCAATATATATATGACTGCATATATAAATAACTCTAAAAAAGTATAGATCTTGTGTGTGGTTATGGAATAACACCACAAGTTACAATAACAACACATATATATTTTGGACATCCGGCGCGTGTGCAAAAGCGTGTGACAATTCCACGCTAGGCCTAACCGCAGGACGACCATGTACGGTTGTACAGAGTAAAGCAGGGACAGGGACTGACCCAACGAGGAGAGCTGATGGACAAGCGTTCATCAGACGAACAACTGATCAACTCACGACAGTCACTAGTTTTAATATTGTCACAACTCGCTTAGCTATAATTTAATTATCTTAGACTTAGAACATTTTTGCAAATATTATAATAGAATAAATAATAAAACACTTAAAATTATATAATCATATCGAGTTATTAAATAAACACCATCATCTTATCCATCTACTGGCTGTGGCACGTTACAGATATATGAAATAGCAATATAAGGTACTATTTCAAAAAATAAATTTACTACTACGAAATGGTTTACTAACCCGCGTACATCAAAATAAACAGAGACCATCCAAATGGGAAACAGTTAATACACATTATAGTGTGTGTGTGTGTGTGTGTGTTCGTGTAAGATGCGATTCGATTAAATTTAAATTCGGAACGAAATACCGCAACCCATCCCACGGTTCTCTGACGGCGGCAGCGACCACCGAGACCACATCACAATAATACATACGTGTAACAATTGTGTGTCGTTAGTATTTTACCTCGGTATACCATTGCGTTTCGGTTGTTTTTTGAAACTCCTGTGGCCTGTAGGGTCAGCGATCCCCGCCATTGAGATCGTTTATTCGAACGGGGTCGGTTGGCCGCTGCGCGTGGGAGGTGCGGCGCGAGTGCACGGTAAACTTTAGCATACCTGCTATTCACCTTTGAACGAAATTTTTCCGTCCACCTGTTGATGTATAATGGTATGGTATAATAATCCGTACCTATGTGTATATGGCGTTTTGGGTATAACAATATATTACGTAGTTACATGCTGGGAACACAAATATCATGTAGTAGGTATACCTGCAGTGGACCGGCGCAATAAACTTTAATATCGTATTGTTTGCAAGTTCGCTCGCCGGCGTCATCGTGGTCGTCGTAAAGTGTGTCCGGTATAAAGGTACGACGGTTCTATATAATATTATAAAAGCCCTTTTATACTGTATTCGTCTCTCTCTCTGTCTCTACTTCTCCTTCTCTCCTTCTCTCTCTCTCTCTCTCTATCTCTCTCACTCTCCCCCTCTCAGCCCAACACAACGCAACTGATGGAAAACAATTTCGCATCAACCTGACTCGCTAAACCATAAATTTGATTGTTCGGCCCTCTTCGAATACACTTCTCCGTACGACATGAGCCCTCCGCAGCATCATTCCGACCGCGTCACAGGTAATTCGATTTCGGTTAGGTTAGGTTGCCACGGTACGAAAATAACGTCGTTATACGCTCGCCATCGTAGACGTTATATTTACGCGTAAGAAACGAATAATACTGTCGTGCACACACATATTATATAATACGTTATAGAGAGAAAGATATATTGTTACACGTGACTATATAGCGTACACATCTCGTTTGACTTCATCGCAGACTTCATCTTATTAGTCCACGACACCGCGTAAATATATAATGAATTTAAGAGAATGGTTTTTTTTCTTTGAAATCATTAGTTCACGGCCACCGAATTGGACTAGCATTCTTATCTTCACCCACGACCCTCGGCATTCTTGCAGTATCTTGTATTCGCTGTTAATGATGCAGGTGGTGTACTCGCCGTTGACGCTGTGAACGGTTCGTGAACCATGTGTAACCACCATTGATGTGGTTCATATTCCACACAGTAGTTTTCCTACACACACACACACACACAATCATTTTCAACGGATCTCCGTTGTGTATGATTCGACATAAGCAAAAAAATAGAAGTCCTAAGTTAATCTAATATCAGTACGAACATACAAAGCCATAATTAGTCAGCAATAACCATACGTATTCTTAGATTTCCGACTGTCGAAATGTGGGATAAGAAACGTTTATGTGGTGATAACTAAGGTATAAACAATATTAACTATGAAATCCAAAAATAGATGCATAAGTTAGTCAGTTTTTCTTTTACTAACCCAAGACACTTGTGTAGTGTGCGGGTGTCTTAAAACAGTATTTATTAAATCAAAGCAATTTTTTATAATAATATACTTAGGTACTACTTATTTTTGAACACTTTGTTTTTGCAAAAATTATCTGGTATATTATTCATTATTCATCAAAACATATAATCGTTTTAGACTTCATAATTAGGTACCTACTACTACTACTACTACACGTAGGTGAAACAATTTTACTTGGATGGTTTATTTATAATTTTCCAATCACTACACTACAAGTGCCACTTGAGGTTTTTCATAGATTGATGCAAAAAGTTTAATAGATTTCAACAAAAAAATGCATGTTTATTGTCCCTTTATCACGAAAATATAATAATAATTCATATGTATACATAAAATGTTTCAAAAATTGCATTATATAAAAACGTAAAAATTGCATACATAATAAAAAATCTACACAAAAGTTACCAAAAACTTTTTATTTTAAATTTTATTTTTCACGAAACACTTTTATGACTTACATATTATTATCAATAAAGCATAGAGGCAAATGCAATAAAGTTTTTAGCCACACATACACGTATTTTACACTGAAAAATAGTACATTACACAACCTATCCCATACACTATATACTTGTTACGTTGAGAAGTAATAAGTTAGAATGGCAAAATATTATAACTTAGGTAACTAATACAAGACATCGATATTTGACACTAGCAATCATATAAGGTGACTTATTTCTTTCGTTGTCGTCATGTTTATCTGTCGTTATGAACTCATTATAAACTAAATGTGTACTAACGTTACTAATGGAATAATAGTGTACGCCCATGTTTCCATGAGTTTATACACCAGACACGCGTTTCGACTTAAAATATATGTCAATTATTTAATAAAAAAAAAAAAAAACGTATTTGTGCAAATAACATTATGATTAAATAACAAATAACTGTCAATTTTATTTTTCATTTAAAATTCGTTCGTATCACAAAAATATGTATATGTATATAATTTAAGGCTGTTTATTTGTCACAGCGAACTTTATGCGTTTCGTAATAATTTACGGCTTATTCAGTCGGGACAGAGATTTAAAAATATACGAATATATGCATAATATTATGTATTTTTTCACAACGAATATATTGAGCATATTCATCCGCAGTGGTTTTTTTTTTTTTTTTTTTTAAATCGATAGCCTACTTGGTTTATAGTTTACAAACTTAAATTACTTTTTTTTTTTTAGTTAAACGGGACGTTCAAACATAGCATTTATATTCGCGTACATATTATATATATTACATAATATAATACGTCTACGATATATTTATTTAATATAAAATTTCTTGAAACATCAAAAGATATGGTTTTCGGAACTCGGAGATAAGATAAAAACTTTATACTGGAATATGTCTTCAGTAATATTACATAATATTTTTCATACGCTATACAGAGTGATACTCACGTGAATAAGTAAATAATATAATAACTTGTCCGTTAGTTTAAATATTTAGTAACCATTTCATTTTTGAAATAATTATTTATTATAAGTAATAAGGATGATAAAATACCTAAAGTAAATTAATATTTTGAACGGTATTCAAAAGTTTTCTACGATTTTATTTTTGAGTGAGTGGCATACAATTTGGACTTTAAAATAATCATAAATAATACAACAACTTATTATTATTTGTATAACTGGTGCATGATTCTACTATTTTCAGCAGTTAATATTGTAATTTTTAAAGAAAGTTTATTATTTTATACTCATATATTTAATGTATGCTTTGCGCAATTTATATAAATTGTAATATTATGTATAAACAATATGGAACCTGATTTTCTTTGAAAAAAAAAAATTATGTTTGTTATTTTACTAAAAAAAAAACATTTGTTATGTTGTTGCAGGGAATATTTTTGATGAGCGTATAATTATATTCTGAAGGAGATCGATTTATAACGGAAGTGAAGTACAATTTTAACGAACAACTTCATTGATTTAAGATGCGCCAGGTAAGAGCGTGAATTATTGCACAGTGAAGTAGTTTCTGGAATGTGCCGACTGGCTACTGGGTTTTATAAAGATGCCAATATTGCACGTGAGAGTTCATTCTTTGTTATATGGCCTAAGACGTAGCCCGAAATGTGTCTTGAATCGGATGATTATTTTTTTCAATTTCGTATAAACCGTTGGAAAATGAAAAAAACAATTATACCTATAAGTCGTATGGGTTGGGTTTCCCGTCAATAATATTTATGAAATTTTCGACAGTCGGGGGACTCGAGCCCGGAGAAAAAAAACACCCACCACCACCAATATAAACCACAATAATATGTTCTATTTGTTTAAACTATTATTTCCGGTAGCTGTGATCAATCCGAAACAATAATGATTAATAATGTACATCGTTCCATTTATTGGTTTAAGGACAAATCAAAAGTGATAAACTTGTAGGATGTTATGAGAACTGTCTACACATCACGTTGATTCGAGCATTAGATATAATTTAAATTAACTATGCGCATTTTCGTTTGTACAAACATAATATTATGCAGCATGCATGTAATGTATGACACAGCTAAGGTCGTGTTAAACGCTGAAGAACAGTAGTAGATATTTCAAATAATGTTATTTTTTATTTAGTATTAATAATATATTGTATTTGTGTTGACGTTTAATCACAAAGACGTATAGTATGACATGTATTATGATGTTACTTATTATGTTATTCATACAACAGTCGATAACTAACAGTGGAACACTTTAATAATGCATTGTGTTTAAAATTGTTATTCGCCGTCTAATAATTATCAGTGATTTATTAATGGCTGTTCAATTAGAAAAACGTGACTACTAAAAAAAATACCTACTTTCCATAACTTCCTATTTTATAATTATTGTGTAAGCAATATAGTTATGTCTGAAATTAAATCTATGTGCAAAAAAGGTTTTGATGATAGTGGGGGTTATTCCATAGAAATATTATAAAATATATTATTATGTGTGATGCACTATAATGTGTATAATAATGCCGATGACCTACATTATATTGATACACAATCGATTATATCCGAAATGGATTGCCAACAATAATATATGTTGAAAAAAAGTAATACATTTACTCGAATAAAATACAAAACAGATATATTGCACGACACCGATTCGAATAATAAATTAAAAATATGTTCATAAAAACATACCTATAGGACAGTCGACCCACTGATGTCAATGGTTGAAACTGCGTTCAACACTTGTAGCTGTATCTGTACAACACTCCGTAGATAGTATATTGTCATTACCTACCCATTGGTAGGAAATATTCCTTCGAGCATTCACAAAACGTCCGTCTCACTCAAAAAGTATTTTTATTCTCCAATAAACGAAACAAACAAATAATGGAAGAATAATGAAATAATGGAACGTGGAAAAATCATTTTTTTTTGCTGCGAAGGATGGAAAATTATATGCATTTTATATTTTCGTCTCTCTTCCTGTTGCGGGAACGATCTCGCTATGTTATTTAGATACGAATAGCCTGTCCATTATATTATATATTATCTGAGGTTTAGTCGAATAACGATATTATATTAATAGGTGTAAGATAAAATTCAGGTTTCAAGTTCGTACCTACACAGAATATAAAACGTATTTGCATATGTACAGTCTTCGTAATATAGTCAGGTTCTAAATTTATGAAAAATTATAAAACGGTACGTCATTAACCCAAAAAATTAAGTGTTTGTGGTATAATAAATATTTGTGTATGGTCTTTGTGCGGAACATTTTTTACTATATAAACTAAATATCTATCAACGGTGCGTTTAAAAACGGTAAAAATTAAAAACTTTATTCGCAACCGCCCGTAAATATTTTATGTACATAAATCGTACTTCTGTTCAGTGAATATTAATTTAATTATAAATTCATAAAATGTATTTTTTTGCGATATTAATTAAAACGTTACGAGAAAACTTATAAGTAAGCAACTGCGCGCTAGTTGAACACTTGTATGCGTAATACAGTTCAGCTAACAACTTAATTTTTATAATATAAAACATAATTTTCACAGTAAAGTTTTTATTATAATATAAATTATAGGTGTTGGATGTTCCAAAGAAATGGTAAATTTTATAATTATTATTATTCATCATTCGCTTGGTCCTATTTTGAATATTGTGTCTCTTTAAATTGATAATATAATATAATTCCTTAAAAATACATTCAACAAATATTAAATATTAGGCATGTTCTATCGCTGGTGTTTTTTTCTTCCCTGGCCGTTTTTCGCTTATACAATCTTTAATTTCCAATTTTTTTTTTTTTTGTGGTATGCTCCTTACAGTCGTCACAAATAACGTATATTTTTTAAAATATTTATTTTCCTCTCTCAAGCCTACTATAAAAAAATGACTTACTAATATTTTAAAATTTTTCATTTATATGTATAATGTATATTATAAAATTTTACTTTTTCTTTTTTATGAACTTCATCTGTAGGGTTGATTGCAAAAAGTGGATTAATGAAGTGAAATAGTAAAACTCTATAATGCATAGATTTTGTAAAATGTTTCATTTACCACAAAAGAAGCAAACCTACGTTTTTAAAATCAACGCCAAACATTTACAAGGAAATCAATTTTTCTGTATTTTTAGTAATATCGTTTTTAATAAAATACAATTCAAAATTACATTGACCCACGAATCGTTTTTTAGTTTTGTGTACCGTATTTCGATTTTAACGCTAAACTAACTTTTTTACATTAATGTTAATAATTCAGATTATTTGTGTACTTGTGCAGATGTTCTTAACAAGATTTTCTGATTTTAATGTTGAGTCTGTGTCAAACTTTCAGTAAAGTTCCTTTCTTATATAGCTGCATGAAACAAACTAAAAACTATATTTTTCGTAATGAGGTTTTATGGTATTTATTACAAAATATCCGAATTTCACTGAAATTCAATTTTTATTATTCGGTGTACCTAGTATCAAATTGTTATTAAAAAAATCGTTATGTGGATGCTCAACGCGTAGCACTTAAACTCATTTTTATTTTTAACCAATGTCTAAACAACGATACATGTTGTGCACTTGTGTTTCCGGAGAAAAGTTACTTGATAAATGTACATGAAAAACCCGCTCTGTCCATTTATAAAGTGAAGGACAAAATATTCTACTTATAAATAGGAATAGGAAGTAATATTTGCTTAAGTTTTTATTTAGTAAAAAAAAAAAAAAAATTATTTATTTATTTATTTAATTTGAATTAATCACTTATTATAACTTCTGTGAAGGTACCGGATATTGAATACATAATATGTAAAAATAAACATTAATTATTAATTATATACAATTTTAATATAATATTAATATACAAGAGTAGTATAATATATTAGACCTATTTATTCAACTAATAAATTAATATATTAAAGTAGTAAATCATTTTACATAATATGAAATAATCCGACAGTCGGTATATGTAGGATGAAGTAAAGTTCAAATAACTATATAATAATATAATAATACATAAAAATTGATAAATAAACACAAACAAAAAAAAAAATAAATATTTATACATTAATAAGAAAAATATAATGTCTAAAGATAGATAAGATAACTCGCTTTAAATACCTTAT
Organism: Sitobion miscanthi; assembly: GCA_008086715.1. Classification (NCBI taxonomy): domain Eukaryota; kingdom Metazoa; phylum Arthropoda; class Insecta; order Hemiptera; family Aphididae; genus Sitobion; species Sitobion miscanthi. The sequence goes on along the minus strand of CM017802.1, from coordinate 5,519,358 downwards.
TTTATGCGATTTCTCAATAGAATTACTTGTTGTGTAATTATCATTGATTTTTCGATTTTTGGTTTTCCAAAAAATGTTAGCTGTATAATTTATGTATAATACAGTTTAAGAAATTTGGAACCTGACGTGTGATTTTTTCACGACTGAAACAGTAATAAACGGCAGGGTTCGAAGTTCGGATAAAATTGTTTACTAGTAAGTAATTAGTTTATCATTATTCTTTAGAGATTTTGTTTGGTAGGATCAGTCAAATTCTCAGGGTTATCGGAAATCACTAGAAAACGGCATGAACTTTTTCCTATTTCACGAATAGAAACATCAGATGTAATATTTTACGCCATACGATCAGAGATTGAGTACAGGTTTGATTAAATATCAAAACCTAAATAATTATAATATCCGAGTTCCGTAAATTAATGTTTGTACAATTGCTAACCATACATTTGGCCAATCACTGTGAACTCTGAAATGTTATGAACTCCAAACTATTGTAAACATATACCAATACAACTGAGTAGTGTTAGACTCAACCGGAGACTATTCCACAATATTGGCCAGAATAAGGTTGTACATTCAAAAAATATATTTTTTAACATTTTTAAATCCATTCGAATTATTTCCTTTTTTTCCAATTCGTACAAACGGAACGCAATATCGCCAATTACGGCAAAGGCGACTTTACGGACAAGAATCGCGTATTCGAACAAAACACGCCTCCACTCCCCGGTACTATAAAATCCACGTGGGATGCATCGTATGTTTACAAAATATTTAAATACTATATACAATAGTATAAGTACAATAAAAACTTGATATCAATAATAAATTATTATTAAATGAGCCGTGAGGCCGACTGCGGCCGTATGGTTATTTTTTGAGTGTTTATAGTGGCTGCGCGCGTTTTGGGTGTTGACATTTTGTGGGCGCTCGGATGTAACTGCGGGTGGTGGGGGGTGGTAGGGTGGTAGGGTGGTGGGATCGACGGGGTGGTCGGCACGGTCGGAGGTGGCGGTGTTGGGGTGGAGGTGACGTCGGGGGTGGTGGCGGATCAATAGATAGGCGTTGTTGTGCGTGCATATACAGGGCGCGCGTACACAACGTGACAGAGAGAGAAAGAGAGAGAGAGAAAGAAGAGCGACGCGAGCCCGGTACAGAGTGTGTGCATAATCTCCAACAGTGCGCGTACAACACACCACCTCCTTGTCCTCATCATTCTTGGCGTAGGCCACGAGACGGCTAAACACGCTGCTCTTCCCGGGCGAGAGGAACCTGTGCTGAGGCCACAAAACTTTTGCGATTAATTTCGGGATGTATAGTCATCGATATTAGAATATTACATTGTGTCGTCGTCGTCGTCGTCCACGTCGTACGAGTATTATTACCGTTATTTGACTTCTTTTGTGTCGTTATTACCAATACCCATTACAGTGTTGCACACAGACCGGACCGGCACCGCATAGGCTGGTTATGGTTACGACTATTATACCATGGTTATTTAAAAGTTTAATATTGTTTTAAACTGCTTATACTGACAAAGTGACAACCTGTGCAGTAGCAAAATATGTTAATATGTTATGCAACTTTTTTGGTTTTAATAGGTTCTAATGATCAAACACCAAGTTTCTGCTACCGCCATTTTACTGAATAACGTGCTTGTGCCAAATGTAATGCATACATTTAACATACTTGTATGCAATTATTATACGAAAATACAACTTATATCATACTTTTGGGTGGACGACTACGCACTTTTTATAATAACCAGTTTTGTTATATTAGAATAAAACGCGAAACTGTAAGAATTTACTGGGTATCGTTTTTTTCACCATAATAAATACAGTAACGAGTAGGATTACAGCTGAAATCCAGCCGTACACGACAGCCAACACATTCAGTAATCCATTTAAGGCATCACGTCATATCAGTTTCTGGTAAAATCAATAAAGTCAACAGATCATGCCTTGTTGTTATTTATACATATTATAACCAATCATATTTTACGTGATTATTTAATATTATTCTCCGATTTGATATTATAATTATTTTTCGTTGTGCGCGTTTCGAAGTACTTTAAAGAATCAAATTAATTCAAAACTGGTCGGTACTTAAGATATATTTAAGAAAATTTCTCTCACCACAAGTCAAAGCTTAAAATAATTGAATAACCTGGCAATAACACTTAAGAAATCTTACAAAAGATACTTGTCTGGAAGTTCCAGACTGGAACTGTCAATTTTCTTAAAAAAATTATTGTATTACACCATTTTTTTTTTTTATCACATATTGAAGCAGAAAATCTGATACAATTTTAAAGTTTGAGTGTGCATTTCGGTATCTTTTTAACTTACAGTACTTAAAAAAAGCATCAGAACACAAATATGTAATATAAGTTATAATTATGTGAAACTATCCTAAAAATAGATGCTGAATGCTGATAAATGCGACTCTCAAAAAAACGTTTTTTTTCTTATACCTAAATAATGATTTATCATTGAACTTAAATTTAACATATCGTGTAACACTATAACTGTGTCTTACTCAGTAACGGAACGTACATGATGGAAAAACCAATTACCTATTTTAGATTCTAAGAGAAGCGATGAATGTATTTATTTTACAATAATATTTTTTTTATTTTAGGTATGTGTACGCAATTTTATATTTATTAAAATAACTGTAAAATATTTGGTATTTGAAATTGTTATTAAATTGTTATAATATTATATTTATCACCATCTCTATATTATGGTATTATTTTCAAAATGTTTTGAATATTTTTTAGTTAATTGTATACAATTAGACAATTCTGATTTATTTTCTATAAATATCGATCAAAAAAAATTCGCTTGGTCAAAAACTTTGAAAATGTAATACAAGGTTCATCATAAGTTGTTTTTAAAGTTATTAATGATACATAAGCACGATGTTTTTAAAACTATTATTTGAAGTTCAATTTTTGTATAATTTCATCAAAATTGCGAAAATATGTAAATTATTTTTATAGCAAAGACATGGAACTGTAATACAAGGTTTTACATAAATATTTTAATTTGAAACCAACAGTTTATAAGCACATATTTTTTTATAGAAATTTTAAGTACACATTTGGATGAAATTAGATATTTATACGAAAAATAACAATTTTAATTATTTTGTTGTAATACAAAAATATAACTCGTGGAAACTTGATACTTTTACGTATATATTGTTATATTTTATAATATACACAATGAAATTTTTAAAACATTTAGATAAATTATATTCTATTATCTATATGGCTATAGTTCATATCACGAACCTTTTTATATACCGTTCTACGGTAGGCAGTATTGACACAAAATTTAATAACAATTGATAATAAACTATATTAATATAATACACTATTAAAATAATTAAATAATAATATAATAAATGTGATGTTTTTAAATTAAAAAAAAATCAAATGAAATCAACCTACCGCAATACTGATAGGTAGGTAGTAAATTTAATTACTTTAATAGAAAGTAACATCAATAAACATATCTTGAAATATACCTATCTATATACACCGTCTTTGCTCAGAATTTTTGTTTTTATATGCAATGGTTTATCATTGAACTCAAATGCAATACATATATTATAGTGACTTACTCAATAACAAGTTACAGAGTCGACACCTACTTTCACCCTTTATTTTAAATACAATATATCAGGAGTAAAATTATGGTTACACGGCGTCTTGGATAGGCAATTTAGCTACGTACAATATTTTATCTCATCATAATATATTTTTTAGTGTTATTATACACAATAAATAATAATTATTGTTACAAGCATTGATTCCGAACCATGATATTATTATATATAATAATAATAACAGATATTACTGCTTGAACTCCATGATATAATTTTTTTTAATATAAATAATATATTTATTGTTTATATTAAGGAGTATCTCATATTATAATAGTATAATAGTATTAATATATTTTATAAAATGTTTTCCTTTGTTAATACTATATTATAATAATATATGAGAAATTTAACTGTGTTGAATAGACGTATATATAGGTACGCGTGTTAATCCATAAAAATTATTGGTCCAGTGTATAATTCCATAATTTGCAAGTATATTGGACTTAGGACTTTGATCAACGATAATCTGGGAATAGAAACTTGTTGTTCTACACAAAACGTACTTACAAGCCATCAGTTTGGTACTCCCATAGGTATTATATTTGTAATTTATTTGTAACAACTAACATATTACATTGTATACTAAAACATATTTGACTATGAACTACTCAATATAACATACACGTAACATTGACTGAAAAATTAATAAACTGAGTTCAATAATACATTATTAAATTTTAGGTAATCATTATACGATAGAAAATGTATTATCATAATGAATAGTTCGATTTTTAAATTGTATTTGTTTCTGAGTTATGATAAACAAATTATATAGTCACATTATTATAATGTTTATTGAATTTAAGTCTGACCTGTTTATAATGTCTGAGAATATAAATATTTGATGATAGTTAAATCATCTTGACAGCCGACCATACTATATCTACAGCGTGCCTCGTGATATACCTATTAGCTGTAAAGGAGGACTCGCCACCTGGACAAAAACCGTTTTTTGCCGTTTTACCTATAAACTAAAAAAAATATTAAAAATCACGAGATTAATGAAAATAAAATGTTGAAAAGTCAAAATTTACACAAAAACAAACCCTATAAAATATCTTTCTTCAATTGTTTCAAAAATAAAAAATAACTTTTTAACTTTTTTGCCAAACAATGTAAAAAATAAAACCTGTGTAATCCTTGTCTCTGTGAGTCTAATAAAAAACAGATTTACGATGTATTTATTATCTTAGGAGATATCGCAATGGGTAAATCCTCACGGGACACTCTGTATACGTCATTTTGGATTTTGATTTTAAATATATTTAATTTTCATTTCTAAAGTTTTTATTACGAAAATGAATTCAGAATGGCATAATTTGACGTAAATAATTTTATAACTTTTATATAATATTCCAGTGATGCATAATATACATTGTTAGAATAGTTGTAGAAAACAGCAGAGGCTCCTAAAAAAATGAGTTCGTTAAAACGGGATTGATATAATGACATTATGTATATAAAAAAATAATGTCTATAACGTTATAATACGATCATGAAATAATAATACAGTGTAACCATTTTATATAATAATCAAAGAAGAACGGACGTTTTCTCAACCATTACTACTTCGGCTGTTGTAATGGTCCATACGCGACGCCAATAAAATCATTCATACCGTGCACAGAAGTCGAAGCGAATAATAAACGCTTAAGAAAAAATCTTGTCCATGGAAAAACTAGCCAATGGGAGCGGATGTGGTCGTGTAAGGATTGTTTACGGAGTCACTCGAAAATTGATCTATCTATCTATTGTGATGAACATATTTTGCCTGGGCGTCGGAAAAAGAATAAAGTGCAGAACATTTAATATGATTTCTATATTGCAGCTGCTCTCCAAGACATATATTTTTTTTAGAAACATTACGTTGAAAATATGATGATACAAAGATACGCAGATAATCAGATTAATAATTTGATGGAGTACTTTTATGATTTTTCTTGTTATGACCTTTTTTTTCCTCTGATCCCTTGAACGTAATAGTTATTAACGATTTTTGTTGTATAATTATATTTTCCTTCGGGTGTTAGGCCGTGCATTATAAACGTATAATGCAATTTGTTGTAGACGGCCGACCGGTCACGCTGTACGTCAAAACCTTTCACTCCCAAGTCTGAGATCTGCACTCAGCTTTCCCCAAACCACAACATTCCCCGCGTACGCGTTTAAGTTTCCCACGTGTCACCCTTTGAGTTGCGATTATCTCACGGGACGTTGCTTTCAATGTCACGAGCTCTCTAGATCCAAAGCACGGGAATGAACGATAAAATAACGGCCAAAAATGTAAGCAATTATAGAAATAATAACAAGGAAACGGACATAATATTATTATTTATATCATAAATGTATCGAATCCTAGAGTGGATGTCGTACTTTTGTTTTGTTTGCTTGTTTTAAATTTTTTTTTTTTTTTTAACCGTTGTAGGTCAATTACCGATCATATTTTAAATTATAATACAATATGCACAATATGCGTGAACTGCGTACACGTTCATTTTTTTTCAACTTTTTGAAAAGTAATACAAAATATATTTAAAAGAAAACATTTTACAAACACGCGACGCAAGAATTTTCAAAACCGATTTGTTCGATCGATCTTTCTTTAGAGTTTATTGAGAACCGTTTCACACATCCGTAGAAGACTCGCCATGAATTCGATCAAATATGTTTTATTTAATTAAACAATATTGTGTCGTTTGACATGAAATTGCTCGTAATTTAATATTCCCGTTAGGAAACTATAATGGAAATAAATACAATTTAACGATACGAGTAGTTTCAATCGATATCAGTATTCTGGATTTCGTTCGTCTTTCAATATGTAATGATAGTGTGCTTAACTTCTACATACGATATTAAACGCCCCCGAGTCCGTTCATATCGTCAACACTTCATACAAATCGTGTAATTATTTAGGTTATAGTGGTGGAAGTGGTTTTACTGACTATACGCGTTTTTAAGTGTTGTCAACACGCGTACTGCACACTTAATGGGGAAAGTGAATTATTTATTTTACCGTGGTGTTAAAATACGTAGTATAATGCTATAATTTATTTTATTTTTCATAATATTATGTTTAATTTTATTTGGTAAAAATAATAATATGTATTTCAAGTACTATGATGATGACACCTTTGTATATTAACATTGTAACAAAGTTTAGGATGTTTCTACTTTATGCTGAAATCAATTCTATTCATATTATACAAGTAACATATCCGCACCTTAAAATGTTTCATATTATCGTGAATTATATATTTATTGTATACATTTTTTTCGATCCATATACCTAGCGTTGATAGATCAATATTGTTAAATGCCCATGAAATAAATTAATCATTTTCTACTCGAACAAATGAAAATAGAAATAATGAAATATTAATTACATATTTCATCAGTGTAGTATAGCGGCGTATATCATACATTATATTAATCTAAATTATCATTAAGCTGAAGTTATAATTTGTTTATGTACAAACACATGTGCCCACGAGCGGAGCGCTCTTAAGATGATAAATGGCAGGGCACTCTTATTTCTTATCCACCTTGGAATTTTGTTTTCATTTCTCAAAAATATTCTACTAAAACCAACGGTTCTATTATAATTTTGTTACATCATTGGTTTTTAGAACTGTGTTTAATATTTGCTTATTTTATAATATAAATACTCATAAAAATAATGGGTACAACGTTCTGTGTATTATCGTGAATATAAATTAGAAATATGAGTCTTGCGCTACAGTCATATTACATCGCTACTGTGAAAAAAATGCCAGTTTATGAGTACATTTTGAATTATAATGATATCCTGATAGAAAAATTGTCAACAATATTGTTAGTGCATTAAATAAACATATAAGTCTGTACTTCGATATACTCTAGGTCAGGGTGATCCGACGTTTCGTAGTTGGCGGGCAAATGTACACGTTTATAGAAAATAAAAAAAAATTGTATTTTTAATTTATTTCATAACGAACATATTATCATAAAAAAAGTTTACAACCACAAGTTGTCATATTATAGAATACGTATAGATTAGTACTGTCGCCACCTTAGTGTTTCTTCATCACTATTATAAACACGAAAATTATCAAACATAATATGTACTACGACATAATATTATGTCTTCAAAGTTCTAAGGAGGGCCGGAAAATGCATCCAAGGCTGCGGATTGGATTACACTGACCTAGATGATATTACCCGAATTCAGTGCATTTGGATTGAAATATTATTAAAACACTTTTTATTTTTAGTAACATACAGTTACAGAGAAGGTGAGAGAGGGGGGGGGAGGAGACGATACAGACAGGCGGAGACGGACAGAGAGATAGAGACAGTGAATAAAAACGCCCAATATTATTATTCTATGCGAAAACACGGTTCGAGACTGCAGTTGTTTGTTTTCATTTTGTAAGTGCGACGTTTCAATTAATTACACGGTTTCTTTTTCGAAACAAAGCGCTGGTGATTACGCAAATTTATACAAAATATTTTCTTTGACTTTTCGCGTAAATATTTCTTTCGTGAAATAAAGGGGGGAAAAAATCATGAGAATTATTAGCATTCGCTTAGATCTTTTGATTAAAGCAAAACAACGAAGCCCTGGAAGTTTTCATTCGGTATTTTTTTTTTTTATTTCATCTGTTTTTGTGTTTTTCTTCGTACCAGTGGTCGAACGACCACGCTGCAATTTTAAAATATGTTTATGCACTCCATCACGATATTTGTGTCGTTTTTTTTTTCTTTAATAAATACGATTTAGCACAAACGAGCACTCGACTATACATTACTTTATAATATGTTCAACGCAAAAATATACTTGGAAATTGTATTATACCTACCACTCGTCTATAAAACCACCACTCCAGATACTATGCGTAATACTTCATTTGTTCCTCAATGGAATTGTATATTTTATTTTGTACATGCAATGAAATATAACATTATAATAATATAGCATGCCTTCTTATATCCGTCGAGACAAGTTACAAATTATAGGAACGGGGGACGGAGTGGCCGAGTGGATTGAGACATCGGTTGCAACGCACATCGGCGCCGGTTCAAAGCCGGCCGCGGGTGGCATTTTTCTTTTACCCGGGCATGGCAGATACCAGCCCACTAAAAAATCTGCCAAACCAAAACAAACAGCTAATGGCTATAGTTGCCGGGCTTCATAATCAATAATAATAATAAAAAAAAATTATAGGAACAAAAATCGGAAATTTAAAATCATTATACTAGCATAAATGTAAATATTATATTATTTAGTATGTAATTTATATAATATATTATTTTAGCAAAATATTCAATTATAATACAAAAATAACAATATTAATTTTAAGAGCTGATACGTATACTAACTGAGCTAAGCTCGTATCTGGTATACGGAATTCTTATAGATAAATACAATATTAATATATAGTAATAATATATAAAATTCTCATATAGTTGAAAAGTTCACTTAATTTTCTAGATATACAATAGTATTGATTAATTTATATTACCAATATTGACACCAATGTTTCTTTAATTATTTATATTTATGCGCATCGAATTTTTAAAATTTTATTGATATCTACTCGTACACATATTCTCATCAAGGTCATAAACTACTTTTCTAATTGTTTTTTTTTTTTTATGAATTTTATTAATTTTATGATTGGTTTTATTAGACTGATTTCATCGTTCAACCAATAATGCTGTACGCTGCAGTGTGTTGTTTGATGATTTAAATAAAGTATAATTATTTCGATATTTATATTACGATACGATGTATTGTGGTTTAACAATAATACATTATTGTGTGAAATATCTACCTAAACGGTTAGTTATAATATTATAATCATGGAGGTATTGAGGTATATATTTTATTATTATTATTTTGTTTTATCGAACTGTACGCAGACGTGGATTAGAAGTTTGGATTGTTTAAGCGCACACGAATGTTCAGCCGTTTTATAATTATTACAATGCGATAAACCTGTGAATTTATGTATTTTATATCACGTTTCACTATTTTATATTAAATTATTACGTATAATGTACGAGGTCTCGCTATCACCGATTATTTTAAACAATGCCCGGCTGCAGCAGAGATTCGGTTAACTAAATGAATTTAACAGAAGTTTTTCGTTCTCAGTGAATTTATTCGATTCAATGTTATACGAGTCGTGGAATATTGTAAGGCCTAACATTTAAATGTTTTTTTTTCACCCGGACATTTTCGAGAGATTGGACCTTTTGATACCAAACCCATGATGTATACATACTGTGATTGGGAGAGAAGAATCGTGCGAAAAAAATGTTTTCCGTCCTCGCCCGAAACAAACGAGTTCGAAATAACAGTCAGATAATTATTATTATTATTCGCTCTATCTCGTTTTCTTTTTTTTTCTGTGCGCGTCCGGATGTTTGCTCACGTATAGCACAATATTAAGAAATGGGGTTTTTTTTTCGTATCGTGAGTTGTGAAACAAAATGCGAACGGATAAAATTAAACTGCAATTGTATTTAGCGATGTGATTATTGCTTAACAGTAGTTATTTTAAAGAAATAAAACACAGCAGTAGTTTTAGTATATTCCCTGTCCTTTTTTTTTTGGTTTATATTTCGAGTACCTATCTTATTGTACTTTTTCGTTAATTTACTCGATATATTGGAAAGATTTATTATTTAATAGAGATCTGCTATCGTCATTGCAAACTTAACATTAGCTTTTCTTCAGGTCTCACTTGAATCCCACAAAGGTGGACAAAACGATTACAATGACCGTTTTATTAGTAAACTGCAGTTATAACGAAACAACATTTTAGCAAACAATTATTTTATTACTTTTTTTTGCCGTTATTATTGTAAACATTTTTAAATCTTTGAAAAACAAAAAAATATATTTGACTGAAGATTGCAATACATCAAAATAAAATTTCGAACAAGTAGTGACATCTTAAACATAGTTAAAGTTTATATGAATGGAATAGTGAATAAAAATGTTATGAGATACATCCTGTCTCAGTAGCTTAAATATTACATGCTGCGATGTTTCATTATATTTTACAATAGTGTTAATGTTATAAAAAAAATTAGGTTTAGGACAACTTGTTAAAATTAAAAAGGTTAATTAAAAAATAACGAAACTATAAACCAATGTCTTATACACACAAAGTATAGATAGTAATATAGTGAAAAGTGCTTATATAATATTATAATATATATATTATACTGTTTAGTAACATAAATATAACAAAGCTCATTATTTTTAAGCTTATTATAAAAACAAAAGGCCGGATATGTCGAATAAAACACTAAATCAAGGAGATAAAAAATAATAATAACAACTTTAATAAATGTATGTCGTAATAATTGCAAAGAAAAATTAATGATGATATTTACTAAAAAATAATATTACCCTTGCCAAGCGCTAACAACGATGTACCCCGCGGACATTTGATGATACATTATACCGAAAGACGAATTAAACCGTGTTGTCCGATGGCAAAGTATTTTTTTCAATCCTAATACAACACAATAATATGTAAATCAAGGGTCGACGGTGATATTGGAAACAGAATAATGAGAGAGAAAATGTCAACTGTGTAAAAACAGAAACCCCATAAAAACGACGCCACCGAATTAGTTTTTCTTGTCGAAACGCTTTCCGGCATGTCTCAGCTCATTTTCCACTAATTTGGCGCTGATAGGTTTCCCGTATAATTAAGCGCCACGACGTTTCGCCGTTTTCGCTGCGACGTAAAAAGGCAAATTTTATTCAATTAGTTCTGCTCGTTAGGAGTCATGGGGAATATTCAATTAGGGTGTTTAATTAACGGATGAGATTAATTTCCGGTTTTTCGTTGGCCCGAAAAGCTTTCCGGCGCCGGTTACAAGTCAGAAGATAATAATATTTTGCTAGACACTTCTGCAGTGTAGTTCCCGGGTTCATTAATGGCACAATATACGAGTATTAAATTATTATATTAATTTGATATTAAAATTTAATTGATTAAAAAAACGAAATTCACTACAGAAAATAATATAATTTAAGCCATATTATTAGGAGGTATTATAGTAATATCGAAATATAGAAATGTATATTATTTTAAACTTAGAAAATCGTAACATCATATTATTATAAAAATCGCAATATGGTATTCTATTTTTTTTTATTTCTTAGTAATTTTCTGTCTGAAATTTACATAAAATATTATTATATACATTATTTATTAATTGTTATGCTTACGTTTATTGTTAAATAATTCATGTGTCTCCAGCAATATAGGTAGGTACAGACTGTTAAGCCAATATTGTACGGCGTTGCAATTACCTTCCAAACAAAACAATTTGATGTAATTCAAAAAAATAAACATTGAATGTGTGATAAATTTTATTTTAATTTTAAAAAATTAAACAAGAGCAGTGTAGTTGTATTTACATGTTCCATTGTTAGTAAATTACCAAATAAACAAATCAAATTTCAAGCAATTTATTTCACAGATATTTGTTAGTATTTACTTTTGATATTATGCTTACGTTTTATTACGCTACAACTACAATGAACAAACATAATTCGAATGTCAATAAAATAAAGGATTTCAAACTGCATTATAATAGTCTATTAAAATTATACGACATTGTCTTGATAATATAAAATATAAAATTCATACAAATTTCAACAGTCGATATATTATTATTTCGAAATACTTGCTAAATAATGCTTTAGGTATTAGTGCACCCAAATTTATAGACAGACGAACGTCAAACTTTTTGCATTATAATTAATTAATGTAAACCGTCTTATATAACAACGCATACTTTGCTATTTGTCACGTATGTTTTTCATGAATACCTATCACAAAAAATATATTTAAATCCAAACACGGACGTAGGTAAATTGTCTATAAATCTTTTTCCTACATAGCAACTAAAACTCGTTATTAAGGTGTAAGCAAATAACGTGCCTATATCGTTATTGATTCAACTCTAAATAACTTGTCAAAATAAAACACAATTATGAACAACAGCTACGTACTATTTCAATATGACCATATTGTGAAAGACACATAAACGTATATTATATATGACTTTATATTGTTATTTAAATACTAATTATTCAATAGTGTGTATTCTGGATCTGTGTAAAACCCGCCCAGTTCATCTTGACTCTCCAAGCAACCATGACGTTAAAAAAAAACAATAAGCTGAAAACTATATTTTTTTCAATATAAAATGGTTTAGGACCACTGTTTTTGTTAAAAAAAACTTAGTGGTTGCCGAGTGCCAAGTGACTGGAAAGGTTATACACTTATACTACACAACTGGCGAATGCTGGATTTCGGTTCATTGAGAGAACGTATCCTTTTCTGTCACTCCTATGTCGGTCACGTAAAAATATTTAAACCATGACCAAGCAGATAGTTTCAACTCTCAACTTAATTTATATTAAATTACTAGCTGATCCAACACGGCTTGTCCGTGACAAATTAAATAATTCCAGTGAATTTACCCTGTCTTAAATTCTGTTCAATGTAAACTACATATATTTTTAACACAGTAATTTGGGAACCGGCTAAATATAAAATACAGAGTTAAAATGATATACAATTATAAAAACCATTTTATTTTATGTAACTAATGGCAACCCTAAACCCACGAACTACTATTCGTTTTTCGTGAGCCAACAAATCCCTATATGAGCCCCTCTTTAAATTGAAAAATTAAAAAAATTAGTTTCGGGGTGTACATCCTCCAATATAGGAAAACCTATATGTATCAAATTTTAGTACCATTAGTGTGATAGACTTGGCAGTGGATTGATAGATTACACACACACACACACCACTCACACAAAAATTGCTTTTTATTTATATACTTTTTAAAAAATAAGGCTAAGTGACGTTTTTGTTGGTGAGGGTGATACCTTCATTCGTACTGCATATTATGCCATGACTGACATCAGCTTTGTGAATTTTGTAATTTAATGATAAAATAATGTATACCCTAATAATAATATAAAATCTATCGACCATTTTTCATTTGATAACCTTATCCAACGTAACTAAACCCAACAGTTTGAGTTTGAACAGGTTCGTCTGGCAACGTTGAGTTTGGATTGGATATAAATGAGAGAAGTTGGAGTTCATAACCTCTTTAGCCGTCAGTCAATATCACGTACGCTTGGTATTCTCTATTGGAACAGAGTATTATGTCTAATACATGACACTGTCTATCACCTAGATATTTGTAGGGTTTGGATGGAGTGTGTTGATAAACACGTTGAAATCTCCCATGACAAAGACGTGACGATACATTTGAGTCGAAGAGTTTCGTCTGAACTAGGGTTTGGACAGTCTTCGCGGTTCTTCTGAAACCGTAGAATTCTAACATGATTGTTTATTAATATTGGTCTTAATTGTTTTCTTTCCATGACTGGTTTTTATAATTTATTATTAGTTTTATCTTATAAAATGCCTAGTAATTATGATAAATACTAGTACATTTTTATCCCAGGTTTTTATTAAAGGACGCATAATAATTGAATAATTGAGATTGATAGTTGATGACTTAATAAATAACCATTAACTGCTATATTATTCGCTAACTTTATTAATTTGTATTTCGGTCCCGTTTATCTTTGGATTTTAAGTAGAAGAAATATTTTTAGCAAACAAGTTAAATCTATCCTATAGTATAAGTAAGTTTTTCTTCAGTCATATGCTTAGTCGAACCGGGCAATTACCGGTAACGTTAATTTTTCAAGAACCAGCGCCCGTTAGTCTGAACCCTAATCGCGATTATCACGTCGTTGTCGCAGAACTATATTATTTTTTTATGTTTTATTACACATTCCGTAGATAGGTCCATAGCTTTAGTATAAATTACATGCATATAATCGGGGTCACACTCATGCGTAGACAGTGCATAATATACGATCCTCACGCACACTAAGGAGCATGGTGCATGGGTTTAATATATACTCCTAAATATATACGCCAAACGCGGTATGAATTTCCCACAGTGACACGCGGCAATTAAACGGGGGATATGATAGTTTCCAAGTGGCGGCGACTGAATGGCAAACACACGGCTGCCGAATAGTCTTAGTCCTACACCCCTTCACCCCGACGACCGATCATCACGGAAGGGATTATATCTCTCAAACTGCAGCCAAATAGGAGGGCGGGAAAGGATATATGTATGTGTATGTGTGTATATGTATGAGTGTGTGTATGAAACGAAGGGGTAGAACGAGTGAACGCTCGGGTTTTAGCCATATTTCCGTTATTGGAATCACGTCTGTCTCGTAGTCACCAACCATAATATATATGTGCGTAGGCACGTCTTTCTCACCCCTTCTATCTTTCTACGTATAATATTATACGCGAAAACGCGACAAACTTTCGAAACCTCTTCTTCCGTTACCGTTAACACTCACCCCAGCACCCTTCGCCGCAAGACCTAACTTTTCACACGTTATATCTAGCTACCAATACATGCAATACACAATTACACAGACAAACACTCACACACGCACACACACACATGTATATTGTATACGAACATTAAGTACCAAAAACTCTGTTATAATGGTTTTCAATAATTGCATAGACGATTACGTATGCGCCTCGTACCTATGATATACCCATTTGCAGGCTGTTCTATGCACGGTAACAATAAAGCTGATTTCACGGAGAGCGCGGTAGAAAAGTAATTGAGACTTCCGTAACTATACTTTTACAATGGAAGTCTTAGTGGAAACCCGTGTAACATATTATTATAATGCGTCGTGTAACTTTGTCAGAAGCTTCCATTGTAATAGCTGCGAGCTATTGACATCCGGTTGAGCTTCACGAGAACCGTCTCCCAAAATCATAAATTAGTGGTTTTTTTTGGTATATATGATAAAAAAATAAATATATTTTAAAAGAATTTCAATACAAAATTATACCAGTATAGTTTTAGGGTAGGCAAAACATATTATATAATTATAAAACTGTTAGCATTTCACAATAATTGTTTACTCTAGGTATATACTTGCCGATAAAAATTAATGCATATTATGTGTAAGTGTTCGTACTGTACGCATAAAAAGCGGGTGCACATGACTCGATTTTTGAGGTCGTATATAACAACGAAACTAATCATATTACAATGATTATAGGTATTGAAATAGTTAAAAACTTATAAACTTGAATTATAAGACACATTCACCGTGTGGTATACTGGCTGTATGGCCGAGTGCGGGCTCGGCACAGCACGTCAGTAAACTTAGCTCGCCAACTTATCACTATTAATTTCAAACTTGTACCGAAATGTTGCCAATGACATCCGGAAATTTCAGAGTCTTCTTTTTGCCATCATCTGAATAGTAAGGGGCGAATTACCCCAAGCCCATCTATCCGTCCATTCATCTCGTCCAAAATAATATTGAAATTCACATCAAAACTTAGCTATTGTCGACTCCGCAGAGACGTGAATAGACGTCAACAATGCAGCCAGGGGCGCAGTTCGAATGTCTAGCAGGTATAATTATTCCAGTTTCGCAAGTTATATAATATTCTTGTAATATAACACTAAATAATTCTACCGATTAATTATTATTTATTTTAATAATATTATCTCACTTTTCACCACATAAGAAGTACCTACGACTGGAAATTAAAAAAAAAAAATTACTGCCAATAATAGAGTGAAAAAAATGGTAACAATATTACGATAAATCATAAAACACTACTTGCCGTGTCTGATCATACTTAATGTTTGTTTGATAAATATGAAATTTGAAATTTTCGTCAAATTGGTTTCAGTCATTATGAAATCCAGCAGGACGATATAATAATGTTATACAATACAATACTAATATCGTTATTAAAAACATTTTAATTTTCATCATGGGCCAATACATTCCCAAAGGAAATAATCATAACACAATGTGTATTCGATGGATTCAAAAATATTTTATTATATTATATAAAATGGATTTTAATTTTCAAACAATAATATATTTTGTGGGAAAAACAGAACACGAAACTGGTTACTCGAGTGTCCGTTTGAAGAGGACTCATTCAGAGAGTACAATAACACAATTTGAACAAAATATGCATAAGTGAGTGCGTGAATGCAGGGATAGGTGGCTGAGAAAGAATAAAAAGTAGTGGGCAAGGGTGTTTTAGTTTCCATGCAAACAAGCTCGTAGTACACAATATTATTTTGTTCAGTATTAAAAATCGCACTCCAAACATGGAATATTAATTTCGGTAAATTATTTACACTCGTACTTATAGTGACAATGTGAATTGTAGTGTGGGGCTAAAACACTGACAACAGCATAATACGTCAAGTTGTATGACACCACGTTAATGGCCTGCAGGTGGTGGTGGAGTTTTTTTATTTTATAATTTTTTTTTAAAAATATTATTGTCTTAATGCTTAAAATAACCGCCTACATGACATACGCAAGTGCCAAACATATAAAAACGAGTATAATCATTTGCGTAAAAATCAGTTGGGAAATAAGCGCTGATTTTAAATTAATATTTTATATATTTCAAAATATTCAAAAAAATCAATCAAAAATATCCATAGCATCTAATTTAATCGTAAAAATCTATAATTTGGTGTATTAAATAAAATTCAGAAAACGCCTTTATTCGTAATTGTTTTGTAAAATTAATTTTTATTAAGTTATAGATTACACGAATGCTTACTACGTAAGTAGATACTTACAATATAATTGTATTATATTAAAACTCTGGAGCTCTATTGTAATCATATAATACGTTTGTCAATTAAGATTACACGTTCGGTGGTTTCGATATAGTTATAAATTCAATAACTAGAAAAGAAGCACACAGATATCTGGGATTTTGATGCGTTCGTATGATTTGATTTATTTTTTGCTTATCACGTTTTGGCTGTTACGTCTTCCACTTAAAATAACCAAACAATGTTATTTTTTGTTACCACATTATTTGATATTAAATATTAATAACTCCATCCAATAAATATAGAAACTAAATACCTTTAATCCTTTGGGAATTTTTTTAATAGACATTTCATAATTTCGTATTAAACTACTTATCATTTAATGTTTATTATGAGAACGCTAAACTCATATGTGTTGTCTTCGTTTAACAAACATACAACATGGGAAATTTTACGTTAGCAATAATCCATTTTACACAGTTATTTTTAAAATTACAGTAAATTGACTCATTAAAAATTTAAAGGTAAGATTATTATCTAGAGAATCTCGGAGGATTTTATTGATATTATTATTTTTAAGTAAGGTATGATTTTAAAATGTACAGCTAATATTAACTTTAAATTTTATAAGAGGTACATTCATTCTAGTTTTAGAAATTACAAAGTAAAATTTATTATTATAAACGAAAAACTTAACCTATGGTAATTGGTAATGGAGTTATATTGTTCATTGATTTCTAAGTGCGACCTAGGTACAGTAAGCAGAAACTATAACTTTATAACTAAAAATCCATCACGATTACGAAAAAAGTCGTTTTCAGCCCAATCTATTATCTATGTTATAAATAATACGCAATTTCATTGGAAATAATTCAATAATTGATTACATATAATACCTATAAGTATTAATATAATATTATATTACAATTAACAGACAAAAATACTTTTAAAAATTACAATTTAGAAACACTTATTTAATATTTAAAAATTAAAATTAATTTCAAACCACATTAATTTAGGTGTTATACTTATTAGGTACGAAACTACGTTTTTAAGTATATCCAAAGCATTGGCGTATTGGTACTCAAATTATAACAGTAGTCTCTTTTACAATATAAATCATCAAACAAATTATATTTTGTATAAAACATAACTATAATAGAAACCTTTTATTATATAATATAATGTGACAATGCGTGTGTGCAAACGACATTATATTGGTTTCATAATACACAAATGGCGACACAAAGGCAAAAAACGTAACTGAAAATTATACAGAAGTCTCAGATTGAAACATTCGAAAATATACGATTTTATGAAGGTAGTACCTATATAGTGCATTATTGCATAATGAAATATCTGGTAATAATATAGAATATAATATTATAGAATCCATTATAAAATTTTTTATGCGCACTATATTAATTCAATATGTAACAGTACAATTCGCTTGAATTATTTCTAAAAATAAATCACACTTAATTTCAACTTGAATTTATTATTTTAAATATGTTTCTATATATAGAACGATGGCAGAAAAAAATCACTATTTATCTCCAATTATACTGACATGTAAAATAGGAGCTGTGTAATCAGACACGAATTTAGGGGAGCACATTTTTTAGAACATTTTAGGAGTGGTAAATATAATATATTACCATATCTTTATTGTGTTATTATTATATATAAACAAATTACCGTATAGATACATGAAATTTTGATTGAATGTTTATATTAGTATTTTCTATACACAATAACATTTTCAAAATATTTTGATTTGCTTTGAAGTGTTTAGGGATATTTTCAGTTAACAATTTTATTAGTTTATGTTCCTATGAATGCCAATTAAACTTTATTAGTAGGGTAAAAATGCTTGAAATTTTAATACAAAGCTCCTGATATATTTCTACAATGACCTTTGAAAAATATTAAAAATCCTTGGACACATTATTTTTTATAAGCATTTTAAAGTTTGAATCTTGACAAAATACGGAAAAATCGCAAAAATTAGCAAATTATTTTGAATTGAGAATTCATAAAAATTTTCTTTTTAAATCTAAGATTTTAAAATGTAATACAAGATTTCTCATAAGCTTGTCTATCTTTATCAAAAAAAAAAAAATGTCAACAAGCAAATCAAATTACATTTTTATGAGCGTTTGAAGTTCATATTTTTACAAGATTGGATATTCACTGGATTTTTCATGTAGCAATTTTGTTATTTGGTTGTAATTCAAAAACGAATAACTGTAAATACATGAAAATTTCACAGAATGTTTATATTTTCATTTTCTATACACCATCAAATTTGAATGAAAATGAATTGTTTGGTTTTTTTTCTATAATTTTCAAAAAAATGTTATTTGTTGGGTAAAAAAAGTAAAAATTTAAAACAAGGCTTAAATATACATATATTGCTTAAACGGCAATTGAAAAATATTGAAAATACATAGGTACAATTTTTTTTTATAGGCATATAAGGTTGGAATTTCGACAAAATTTAATATTTATTTTGTAGTTAAAAATGTATAAAATGTTCAACTTTTATAGCTAAGGATTGAGAATTTAAAACAAAATTCCACGTAAATAGGTTAAATATAAATTACTTTATTCACAATAATGTCATCAAATATACTTGGTAATATCATAGGCTGACTGACCATTTTCGCTCAGAATCGCTTTTCCTTATACAATGATAATATATTATTGAATTAAAATATATCACCATCCGTTACAGTGACCCACTTGTAACCTACTGTACAGCAGAGCTACACCCACTTGCCCACCTTTTTTAATTATTTTTTTATAAATGTGAGTTTGTTTGAAACTAAGTCCAACCGAAAACGTCTGATTGCAACATTGTTCTTAACTCATTGAAATACTTAGGTTTCCGAAAATATTCAAGTATCGCTATTGACCCCCCCCCCCTCAAACTGCATTTATACTGCAAAACAGGCCACAGGTTATACCTTACATTTTCAGAAGTAATTTTTTTTTTTTTTTGGGGTGGGGAACTTCTATTAAGAGTGGTATGAGGATTTTCTTGTGGTTAAAGCACTTTCAAACTGCCTCTTCTTATTACTCTCGAAAAAACAACGTACAACATTCCATGTATACAAAAACTAGTGTTTGTGAGTCCACACCAACATACTCAAATGTTTGATCCTGAACCTTGTATGAGCTTTATAGACAAACTTTCATCGAAAACCTTTCCGACGTAAAAATCAAATAGCGAAATAATAAACCTTTTCAATAAAAATAAAACAGAAATGGAAAATTAATATTAATCCCCCTCCCCCCTAGATTGTTGAACACGCTCAATGCCGGCCTATATTGTGAGGCAGTGGATATGATGCCGACTACTTACCACCAAATTTGCGAAACCGTCAATATCATTACGTGTTGATGCTGGCGTAGAGCGCCCGTTTCGTGTACATAATATTACAGCATTTCATACTATATTATATAATATAATAATTATTATTTACCACGTGTATAATATTTTTATTTATTTATTTTATTACTTATCTTTACAATATCGTGAGCGTCACATCAATAACGTAACTGACATTATTTTTTTGAAATTCTACTTATTTGTATCACCTTATAGAAAAACGTGTTCCGAATATAATATTTTTATGTTCTTTGAAATAACCAAACAAAATCAATATCTTAGATATTCGTGAGATTTGAGCTTAATTTAAAAAGAAAATTTCCTCAGGGATGAGATCCCTGAATCCTTTCTATCAAAATAGCCTTAGTTAAAAAAAATATGACGAAATCCGTGAGGATTTTTTTGAAAAAAATCCACAGACATATGCACACGCAATTATATTGCTCAGTTAATAAATAGAATATTAGTGTGGGTTATAATATGTACTGCTCTCCCCCCTCTACCCCCAAATGGCCGTACCTTTGTGGCTGTATCTATAATAATACCTAAAATGAATGCTACATTTTTTTTTAAGTGTTGTTATCTTTTATATTGACATTCTACTTCGATCTATTGATATTGATAAGTACAATAGACGCATACTTGTCATATGCAATAATAATAATTATATTACTCAATGATGAATCTAGCTTCTTAAGGCTCAGTCCATTTTTTAATATATCAGTTATAAGACGGTAGGAAATAATCGTATCTCCGACAAAATATAGACTAATTTAAGACTAAAAAACACAAGTCAATGAAAAACCGCTTTGCTTACACAACACTGACGAATTTAACTTACTCAATTATTACAAATTTATTTGATACGAATAATGCCTTAGTACGTTTCAGTTCCATAACACTCGATTGAAAGAAATAAAACTTATTTTTTTATCTTTTAGTGTGAAATGTAGGGTCTAAGAGTTGAGCGTATTTTGCCTAATAGGCTGACGCCATGTTATATTCGAATACTGCCGTACGCCTTAAAACGTTTGGTTGGTCGTCGGCTGTATAATGGTATTATTATAAAATGTAAAACGTAATAAAGATTGATGGAAAGCCGCCTATACAACGCTTTTTGTCGAAAAGCCGTCAATACAAAATTCGATTCGTCTATGCACCGCCGTCATATTAGCGGCACGTTATTCATTGTTCATTTAAGCGATGTTTGGCTTTATTTTTTAAAATTTTTTTCATTTAGGTAATGAAGGGTGAATAATGTATCCAAACAAGGTATGTGCTCACAATGATCGTGCGCAGGTGCCTAGCATATTATACAGATCACAATATTCTGGTGTCCACGCCGTGTTTGACTACAAGGAACTAAAATTAAATACCTTATACTATAATACATCAAGACTTACGTCTTTCCCCTTTTTCATATTGATGATTTGACGTTTGACGTTTACAGTCCCTCGATATTGGGACAGTAATTAGTTTACACCAAGCTAACTGAATTTTTTCCGTGACTCCATGTATTATTTCAAAAACTAAAATCTAATAATTTAATAATTGTGTTTATAATTTTATTACGAGAAACTATAAAATATTTAATAATTATTCTGTATGGAGCGTCTAGAAAGTTTTTAAATCTTAAATTTACAGTGGGGATCTAATAAATATATGTGTATAGTTGATGATAATATATACAACGATTGGCGTGGTTAAAATTTAATTTAATTAACGGGCAATTTAATGGTAATTATACTGTTCAAAGTTATCGGTCGATGTTATATTTAATCGTTACAACATGTTATCTTATGAGGTGATCTCCGCTACGAAGTCAGTGCATTCAAACTTTCTTGGTACACTCTAAGTATAACTTATATACACAACAAACTCAATACACTCATCATACATTTAAATACTCAAGATATCATGTTTTAGACTAATTACACAGTCTTAATACAGCGTGAAAAATAACATTAAATAATTAGGACTATTCTAATAATTTTAATGTACAAAATGATTATCAACAAATAGATTTCTATGATGGAAAATTTCGCTCAAACATTCCAGACGGGCGTGAAATATTATAACCCTGACCTAAATAGATCTGACATCCTTAATTTAAACATTTCTATTCATACGAAATAATATTATATATTATAATTTTTCAAAAACTGAACCCGAACTAAGATCGACCGCCCTGTGTACTTAATAATAATATGTTACGCGTATAATTTGACTTGACATGTATTCCACGGAAGCCTATATATATGCGTATTTTCCTTCTACGAAATGATAAAAAATAAATTCATTTTTTAGGAGTTACGTCCTTTGATAAATAAGCCGACGATATTGTATTATGTTATATAGGTAGGTACTTTGTTTGCACAAAACACACGTGCGCCTGTATAACTGTGTGTATAGGCACTGCGGTTTTCGAACGTCGTTTTTCTCGAATGTCAACAGGCCACGATCGAGTGCCTATTAACGAGAAAAAACTCAAGAAAAAAAATATGATATATACATCACGCGTTATAAACACACGGCCGAACAAAACGATTGCATATATTCGTGTAAAATATGTATATATATACGTTATTGCAATATATACGCGTATAATTCGATAGGACCCTTGTAAGCGTCAACCGCCGCGGTTTAAATTTTTTTTTTTATTTTACTGCGCTCTTTCGCCTATACTATATAGTCCCCGTGCCGGTCGCCAGTTGATGTATGACCCGAAAATGTCGAAAAAATAATATAACCGCGGGAATGTCGTTATTATACGTTTTGTATACCAAATTTGTACCTTTCGGCGTGACGTGAACAGATTGCGTCGGCATTTTTTTTTTTTTTGAGCGCGTTCCCAGATGAAAAAAAATCACCAGCCAGTCGAATTTTACGCCCCCGAGCGGCGTGCGCATAATATTCTCTCGTAACGCGCCGCTTCGTTTTCATAACGAACACGTTATAATATAATATAAATATAATAATACGTACGCTGCGCCTCTATAGGTATATACCTATACGAAATAATAATATTATTCGATCTACCGGTGGCAGTTTCGCAGTCGAGGGTGGTTCGGAGATACCGGAAACACGTCCTCCCACCAACAGAATCTGTATATTTTGTATTTGGTGACTGTATACAAAATATATAATGCTACGTTTATTAGGTATTACGATAATAGTGTCTTTTTAAACGTTTTAATGTGCAGTATCGATATTATTATGCTGCGAGGAGATGGGTGAAAGAATATAAAGTAAATACCTATAATAGTTAACACCGTAATTTTATTATCATTTACTGTTCACCTAGGTATAGATTGTAAGATATGTACCTATGTGAATATTATGGTGTGACGGTAATAGTTGTTCACTTCACGCTTGGAGAAAACTATCGAAATCGTCTCTGAAATATCAACAAGATTGACATTCCGACCGATATATTTGGCTATTTGAATGTTTTATACAGGGCACTCGAAAACATAATAATAAACGAAAATAATGAAAAAAAAACATTTCGTCGTAAGTGTGTTGTCTAGAAGTGAAAACCTAAAAGACGAAGAATATCGTGAGTAATCATTATCGGTTTTCGAAAAATTGTTAACCGTTATCGGCTGGTGTACGAATCCGAGCAAGAAAAAACAAATGTACGAGAATATACATTAAGAGCATTATTATTAAGAGTCATTAATTATTTACAAATCTTCCGTCGTTCCCCCCCCCCCCATCCTTTTGGACGACGTTCGCGGTATTATAAATATTTCACCGGATTCTGCTGGGCAGTGAAAAGTTTTTTATTCGATTTTCGAACGAGTTTTAACACTCATCAATCCGTCCGACTATAAAAAAAATTCCTGCGGTCATTACCACAATTTATATATTACATATATATATATAGACACGCCGACCAGAGGTGGTGCGATAAAAAGTATAAAACGTAACGTAACACGCGCGCACAAATTCATCGGTCGCTTTGTTGTTCGCTTTTAAATCGATGCGACCTATTATTATATTATTATAAATTATAATTATTGTTATCCAGCCGTCAGACTTTTATAGGATATTATCGCGGGCCCGGCGACGCGTCGTTTTCCGCCCTCCGATGAAACATGCGCGCGCACGCGCACACACACACTAATAAGAACAATCGCAATCACCGGTGCGACCTTTGAGTTCGATAATATATTATTATATTAAACTGTTATAATTACGATTTCCGCGGACGCCATAATGAACCCATTGTTTTTGGCGACGTGATTCGTCGGTATATAGAGGTACATTCGGTCCAGTGGCATATAATATATTATAGTACCCTGGCCAACGGTGATTGACGTTGTTGCCCCGAACAATGTCGACGCGTTTTACCGGCAAATAAAACCGCAGTTTCGTTACGCGTCCAGGAAACGTTTCGCGCCCCCCGCAATTCATTTTTCCGGGAAATCGGTCGCCGAAAACAACCCTAAAACGCGTATTTCGTAATAATATCATACTACTGCCCCGCTGTTGTGTCATAATATAATAATAATAATATTTTTACGTGCGCGTCTACGTATATGTATAGCTCTTAACGAGTACAGGCAATATATATATAGGTATGCTGAGTAATATCCGTTCGTGTTTAAGTCCATTTAACTGTAGATTTCGTTTTGTACGAGTATGATAATAATATGTTCGCGGCTCGTCCCGATCGATAAAAATGGTAGCATTACTATTGTTATTGTCGTTCGTATATATAGACGTCTACTGCAATTACAGACACTGCGACATAATGATATTGCTCAACACGTCATATATTATAATGATTTTTAAAACTATATAATGTTTGAAATAAATTTGCATAATTATATATTTTTGTCACAAAATTTCAGATGAACACAAATAGTTTTTTTTTTTTTTATATATATATAAATCAATCGACTAGCCAATTTTCTAATTTTTAAATGTTCATACATTTCTTACTTAGTTATCGTTTAAAAGTACAGTCAAGTATTTTTGTACGGACCTTTAAATATTTAATACAATTTGTTATTTAAATGAAATATGCAAACACGTGTATTCGTCATCAACGCACACGACTACTGTTGTACACGAAACACAATTATAAGATATAAATATTCATTTTTCTACAGACAATTTAATTAATTGCCTCTTTTCGCAGAATAAATTCAAGCAAGCGATTAACTTAATTGCTAAATAAATCACTCTCCCTATACCGTAAGTCACTATAATAAAGTGTAGTAGGTCTCATAAGAACAAGATAATATGAATATTATTTATTCAGATATGTTTACCAATGCAGCAAAAATTATTATATCATAAGTATAATTATTATTTTTATAATAAACTGGTGACTTTTAAAGTATGGAAACAGCTGTGCACCTAGTTGTAGGTATCTGTACTCTAGAACTAGCATAACAGTTATGTTTTATAGTTTATTTTGGCACATTGAATTGAGGGTAAACACGAATGTTTTTGAATGTTATAAATAACTGGATGCTAAGGTCCACTAAATGTCTTCCGGCACATTATTTTTAATCAATAAAAAAAAAATGGTTTTCCCGACAGGATCAGATTAAATTTTAATATAAAAATTTGCTTTTTAGATTTTAATCAAAGTTAAATGATATTGATACCCATTGATTTTACTCAAGAATATAATATAAAATAAACTGTTTAGTTAAACCTTATACCAAATTCACACGTAAAGTCATCATTATTTTTTTTTTATAAAAACTAATCAACTATTTAAAATTGTTAGTACCTACCTGGATTTATGTTAAAAATGTGTGCGCTTTTAAATCATTCAATTAACATTGTATTACAATATTCTAATTCAAAACATATACGCAGTTACATTAAGTTATCTATAGTTTACTATATTATTATTTATAATAAAACATTGATTAATTTACGGCTCATTATCAACTATATACAATAAACAAGTGAAAAATGTACTACTCTGACTCTAATCGTTTATTCTTCATATGATAAACAGCCATTACAAAAAAGAAACCCTAAATTAATATATTCAATTGTATTATTTTCGTCTGTCGAGTAAAGAGGAATATTGTAACCATTACCTTTTAGTCAGTTAATGTTTAATGATACTCACTGTCAGTGTGAAACAGCACTTTAACAAATATAATTTCGTGAGTTAAAAAAACTCGATTTGTTTTAAGGGATTGAAAGGTTTTTGATCGTCTCAAGTGATCTGAAAAAAACGTTCTGAAGAAACGCGACTGAGGAAAAAAAATTATTCTCGTTAATTTTCTTTCCTTGCTTCAAGACTGTTCTTCAGGAACGTAAAAACTTTGTCTAACGACGGTTATCACTACTGTTCCTGCTTCGTCCTTTCTTTTTTTATTGCTATAGCGAAACCATTCATCGTACCCATATTTATATGTTTCCGACATAAGTTTTAACGCACTGCTCCTTTAAAATATGCACGCGTAATAGGTATAAGTTCTAATAATATGACTTTGAACTATCCTCAGATTTTACGTGCATTAGAAAAAAAAAATAATATTAAATTCTTGATCAATTCAAAAAAGTGAAAATGGATTTTTTTCAATCAGGTATAATATGTAATTGTTCGCCAGACAACAGTTTTAAAGTTGACGGC
Source organism: Sitobion miscanthi (assembly GCA_008086715.1). Classification (NCBI taxonomy): domain Eukaryota; kingdom Metazoa; phylum Arthropoda; class Insecta; order Hemiptera; family Aphididae; genus Sitobion; species Sitobion miscanthi. The sequence goes on along the minus strand of CM017802.1, from coordinate 5,491,978 downwards.
TAAAGATTTTTTACTGTTCTAATATATTCACCCAAGCCATGAAGCGTTCAGAATCTCAAATAACAATATTGGACACATATTCAACACGTTATGATTGCAGAAAAAACATAAATGCATAAAGTCTTAAGACTTGCAGTAATAATTACACACAGACACATTACACATAGTACGACTATTACATAAGGAAAACGTAAAACTTCCTCGCGTGTAGTGCTTTAATAATATTTACAGTTAATCTATTGTCGAAGACTGTGTTTACAATATATTATAATTCTCACAAAAAAGAAAATAAGCATGAAATTAATTTAAAGTATACAGTATAATAAGTGCGTGTACCGTGCATTAAATACACATGCTCGTCTCTCCGTTACTCGCTCACAAAAAAACAAATTATATAATAATAACCATAAAATATACTGTACTCACCACGTACGCATAAGTGCCTAAGTATGTGTAAAATATTATATAATATTCTAAATCAATCTCGATTACATGATATTGTTGAATAATATGTAAAGTATTATGTGACTTTTATTTATTTAATATTATTATATTGGGTATCGTTATTGGGTTCGTAAATGTGGGATGTATCTAGCGGGTCGGGTTTTTTTGGAAAAAAAAATTTAGGCAGACGTTCTTAACAGCTTTGAACTTGGTATTAAAGCTTATATTGTAATTACATAAAAAATACTTAAATATATTTTTTTGTTTCATACGCGACGTGGCTGAGAGTGGAATTATTGTTAGACCATTATGATGATCATTGGAGTCGTGTAGGTAATATATTATCCTTATTGTTCCCGCGATCCCGTCACTACACGAGCACACAACTGATGATAATAATATTATAATTGATAGGCATACTAATGGTTCTATTACAGTATTATATGCCAATTACTTATCATCGCTTCTAGACTGTTGTCCGTCCGTACCTATAATATACCTACGCATGCGATTTTCAAAGTGTGGTGGTCCGCGGAGCGCGTCGAATTGAATTATTAAACGAGGAGGGTCCGTCGTCGACCTTTTACGGTCGCGGCAAAATAACGAACGACATTAAAAGCAGACGCGTTTATTACGCTTCGGTGTGAAAAAAAAATTCCTTGCACAAAAGACATATCTGTATATTCCAACGTACCTCTACCTGCCGGCCATCCACCATTCCCACCCACCATCCCGAAAAGCACTCGCTTTGGCCCACAACTTTTCGGCCGACCCTTCTTTTTTTTCGACGGGTTTATTTTTTAGGTCACCGGCGAACTACTGACGAATCCCTCGATCCGTAAAGTCCCGACACCGTCCGGGCAGCGTAGTGTTCTCGCCCGACGATAAAACAAACAACTATATACGCGACCGGACCGCCTCGGAACATATTATTATTATTATTACTATTATTATTATTACTATACATAGGTATGTACAATATATACAAGTACATAGGTGGTGGTCAACCGAGTTGGTAAAACTTCACACGTCGCACGGCGTTGATGTTGATGTTGAGTAATGAACGGTGGTCAGATCGCAGGGACGAAAGTTTCTGTGAAACATTATGTTTTTACTATACCTATACAGCTTCTATGTGTAATAATAATAATAATAATAATAATAATATCATGGTTTGACCCTTAAATTTCCTAACCTTATTATTTTACGTGCGGAGGGATAAAGTTTTTATTTAATTTAATGCACGGTTTTATTGTTGTGCGCGTGCACCGTTGATGTGCAAATTAGTTTGAACGTGAATAATAATATCGTTTTCGAATCTGAATCACGTCCACTCTAACCTAAAACGTAAAAACTATGATGTATTCAATTATTTTTTTTTTATCTGCCTCATCTATCATCAGAGTTTAAACTAGTTCCGGAATGTCTAAAATTTTAACATTTTCTGAATTACACTAATTTAATATAATATGATTGCGTGTTGTACAATAGAACAACAATAAGACATTTACTCTTAGATATCGATCAAGTAAAGTTGGACAAAATACTGAATTAGATAGTTACATAGTAAATAATGCTTGTTCTTGTGACAAAGTTAGTGCATACTTATATGGTTATTTATGCATTTTGTCAATGTGATGTTCTAACTATATCCGACGAAATACGCCAACGTTTGTATTTCGTAGTTATATGCTTAATTTGGATGCAAATAATTATTAATAAACTTAAATTACGCCTGACAGTTAAAGTTTTTAACAAACATGTTTGCAGGTTCAAGTTAGTTTCGAAATACAACGAGCAAATTGAACATAAAGGTAATAAATATTAAACTTTCGAGAAACAAACATTGATATTATTAGTAAGCAAAACGAGTTTCAAATTTGAGTACAATTAACCCGCATTCATGGGTACTTTAAAAGACAAATTAAGCATATTATTTATTTTATGATTTATAAATACATTATGATTCATAATTTTAAAATAAAATACAAAGTATAATTTATTCGTTTTGTAGCGTTTAAAATGTAAATAAGCTGATTATTAATTGTAATCGAATTTAAAACATTCACTATCAATTTTCCAGTTCTTAAACAACAATCGCATCAAAATGTCAAAGCTCTTAGAGCTTTGCAATAAATTATAACGTACTGAAAATCGTATAACAAAACACGTTATCGTTGGCAATAATTATAATATAGGATATAGGATATAACGTACAGTAGTGGGAAACCGTAAAAACCAAATGCTGCAATCGTTTTGTGATACGTAGGTACCACTTATATACCACGTCATTATAGCGTAATAATAACTATGCCTATTGTTGGCTTTGAATAGTATGTTAAAAACAGTCCATTTTATTGTTTTCGCTATAAAAATAAAAAGGTGGGCAAGTGGGTGTCGCTCAGCTATAAATTTCCAATTTGATAAATGTTGTTAAAAATCGAACTTTAAATGCCTACGTATTTTTAATATTTTTCAACTGATATTGTAACAATATTTCAGGAGCTTTGTATTAAATTTTCACGCTTTTTGACCCAACTAATACAATTTTATTGACCTTTATTAAAAAAATACAAGAAAATTGTCTGTAAACGGCTCAAAATTAGTCAAAATATTTTGAAAATTTTCTCAAGTATGGGAATTGATAAGATAAACATAAGTTTATTTGAAGTATCTACAGTTAGGTATTCGTTTTTGAATTACAACTAAATACGAAAATCGCTACATGAGTAATCGAGTAAATATCCAACGTTGTAAAAATTTTAACTTCAAACGCTTATAATAAAATAATTTAAATTTCTTGTAGACATTTTATTTTTTGATTAAAGTTGATAAACTTATAAGAAATCTTTTATTAACTTTCTAAATCTTGGACTTGATAATAAACATTTTTTTGAACTTTTAACTCAAAATAATTTGCAAATTTTCGTGTTTTTTACGCCTTTTGTCAAAATTCCAACTTTAAATCCTTATAAAAAAAAATCGTGTCAGTGTTTTTAATATTTTTAACTGGAATTGTAACAATAAATATATTAGGGGGCTTGTATTACATTTTTTGACCCAATGAATGACATTTTATTGACACCTATAGAAAAAAAAAGTGGGTAAGTGGATTTCCCTCAGCTGTACAGTAGGTTACAAGTGGGTCAATGTATAATGGATCGCATTAAACTTGAATTCCATGATATAATATCATTGTATAAGAAAAACGATTCTGAGTGGAGACGGGTTGTCAGTCTGGATATTGTATAAATAATGTATATTGTTATTATTTATTATAGTCTGTAAGTTGAATTATTATCATTAGATTCTGATCGGAGTGGGGAAGCTAGTGGTTTTACTATGGTGTTAATTTTTTTTTATCCTGTACACATAATGTCTACCAAAAGAAGTGCTTCGATTTAAACATATAGTATCTTATCTTTTAGCAAATAGGATCAAGATGGTACTTTAAAGAGGTCATTTTTTGGGTTGAAAATGTTATGATCTGGTCATTTGTTTGAGAGTTACACCAAAAAAACCAATTTTGCATGAAAATGTCTATTTTTCCTTAGTTTTTTTTTTTTTTTTCGTTTGTAAGGGAGGAACTGTAGGTTAGTAAACACGTGTGTTTTGGTTTGGCAGATTTTTTAGTGGGCACCCGTGGGTGTCTGTCATGCCCGGGTGGGGGATGGCGATACTTTTCTCCGGACATTGTGACTTGCCTGAAGAAAATGTCGCCCGTGAACCGAGGTTTGAACCTACAGCGCTGGTGTGTGTTATAACCGACGCCTTAGTCCACTCGGCCACTCCATCTCCCCTTAGTTTTTATTTTGTTTTTCCCTGCGCTTTTGAAAACTATTGGGAATTTCAAATATTTAACTCCCGAATGCACCAACTTGATTCACTTTCCTATCGAACAAGACACTGTTGAATAAAATTAAAGGAGTTTTACTGCCCCAAACGGCGATTAAAGCCTGAAAAAAAAACATACATCATTGTAAAATCAATCAGAATCTAAACCGAATATTAGGTAGATACGTACGTGGTTTGGTATGGTAATTTTTTAGCAATTTTTCGTCCGAAAGAAATTATATGCATTTAACGTCACGCGTGATCTTAACATTTTCGAACTCCGGACGTATTAAACTTTAAGAGGATTTCGATCATACCTTGAATCGTGAAAATCGAAGTTTGATCCACACTTGGGCGCGTACAGTTTTATTACATAATGGGTATTAGTCCTACGGATAATAATTGAGGAGGACGTGGATACAACAACATTGTCGAACACGGTATATTATATTATATAGTCTTCCGGCTACCGCAATTCCGGATCGGCGAATGCGTGTAACGTGAGATTACTGAGATAGGTACCTATGTCTCGAGAAACAGATGACGGTCATCAGTGCAACGTCGCGAAGCCAGTGCCCGGGGAATGGGATCACTCTGGTTTAAGGTTCCGGTTGACATGGTGTGAGGAAGTGAAGTGACTCTTGCCTCATGAGAATTGTGCACGGGATTTGTGTTACCATGGCACGCTGTAAAAAAGTTAATGAAGCCACCACCACAACAGGTATACCATATACGTAACCGTAAAATATCGTTATATTATTATTTATTATAGTCGTGTTTCAACCGAAAATGTTCGATAAGACGTCCATTTAAAAACACGATATAGCTATCGTTTGAAATGGTTCGGATATCCAGATATTGATTTGTCGGATCATCCACAGTATATTTATTATTATAAAACGTATGTTTTAGAGGTACCGTATAAGCAATCACTTTTGTCATTGTTAAGAATTTAATAAATTGAATAGTTGAATATTGGATATGAGTGATTCGCATATTAATTGTCGGCTTAAATAATATTATGATTAGCAACAAATAAAAATACTAAATATAGATGTTTGTTTGTCCAGAAAATTATGAATTCTAATTCTAATAATATTGACATTTGACGAGCAATAAAACCATAACTACACCAACCGATATATTTCTTTAATTATCATTAGGTAATATTTGTAGGTGACGACTCGAATGTATTATCCACCACTGTGTCATGACTTCCAAGTAGTGCGTGTCTAAGTGTTTAACGATGTATCTTTTTTTTAAATGTAATGACAAAAAAATAACAAAAGTAATTGTGACACAACAGAACCATGTTGAAACAAAAAATATTTGTGGAGTGCAGGCTTTGCTCTAAATCTACATTTTTAATTTTCAAAATATTTGTCAAGAGTTTTGAATAGTTTATTTTACTGCCAATTATAAACAGGTAAATAGCAGTAATTGATGATTTGACCATCAACGTTTTCAGAGCAGTGTTCATTAAAAAAAACTAAACAAATGAAGTTGGTTCGCTGAAGGTTTAACTGAGAGCTAAAAAAATTAAAAATAACTATAAACAAGTTGTATGATAAAAATACAGAAACAAGTCTTTTTGTTTATTATTTTATTAAAATCCATTATTATTATAAAACCAAAAGTAAATAGTGGATACTCTCATACAAAAAATTCAAAATATTTACCACCAAAATTGTTTGTGACATCAGAATAGAATAGAGAAATCAGACGATTTTGCAAGTCATTGAAGATTTAATGAGATACAAAAGTATAAAACCTTCCATAAAAAGTATCTACAGGTTGATGTTCTCTTTTTTCATTTTCACTATTCGTGGAAATAATGTCAATGAACGTATAAACAAGTTTAGGCAATAGTATAAGAGCTCAACAAGTATAAGGTACCAAGGTATTATCACTTTAAATAAGAAGACATTTTTTTATTTTCAAAAAATCACTTTTGGAATCTTTAAGCAGTGACTGTATAATATACTATAGTATATAATATTGATAATTTAGTATAGTGAAATTTAATGTCTATTAGTAAGCTGAATTTTCAAATTGTCGATAATTTTTAAAATACATTTATTAAGGCAATATTCTATATCCATCGTGAGTGATATGTGACTGGAAGTGTAGGAACTGATCATTAGTGTGCGTAAGTTCCCCGAACGTTTTGTGTAATTAAAGATAAACTATGGCTAAGATTCTTGGAAATCCGTAACGTACATACGCATAGTCACACGTCACATGTCACTTTTGTGATCAAAAAAGTTTCAAATGAAAGTACCAAAATGCGGAAAAAAATTCACCCGGTGCCAAAACGGCAAAATCCGATTTTAATTTTGAAAAAATATTTGAATTTCTTATTTTATTTTCTAGGTTATGTAAATAATAGATTTTTGATTTATTGTATTGTTTAATTAGAATAGTGCCAAATATTTTTTTTTTTAATTCACTTTTACTTTTGTGTTACCTACTAAAGAAACAAGTCAGAGATCGGCATACAAACTTTCTAGATTTTTAATTTTAAAAAATGTATTAACTGATATCACACCACTGTGGTATAACAATTTGAATCCAGAAAAATTTCGGTGTGAACAGCCCCACAAAAAATCATTTTAATTTTGTGAGATAGATCTCTGAAACCGGAGAGCGGATTTCGTTGTTTGGGGTCTTGTTAGATTCACATTGGTTAGGAAAAGTGCAGTGAAGATTTTCAGGACTTTATCTTTAATAGTTAATTCATTAAAGAACATTAAAAAAAATTAAAACAAATTGTATTAGGTATTTTTTGATGTTTTTCAGCTTTACAGCTTTGTAATGAATTAACGATTGGAAATAAAGTTTCGAAAATCTACACTGCACTTCTCCTAACTAATTTGAATCTAACAAGACCGCAAACAATAAAATTCGTTCTCAAGTTTCGGAAATCTACCTCACTAAACGAAAATCCAGCGAAAAATAACTATTTTTTTATCTATGAAAAATTAAATAATTTTTTTTAAAAATTTATTTCCACATTTAGTATTTACTTGATAATTCCTTTTTAATAAGTTACCAACCAACTTTCTAGCTCCATAGTTTAGTAGAAAAGTTAAAAAATAGAAATTTTGGGACTGTTCACGCTGACGTTTTTATGGATTCAAGTGGTTATACCGCTTGAGTGTGATATCAAATCTCTCTCGTTAATATTTTATATTGAAACTAGCTTAACTACCCACCTACTCATCATTACTGAGTTCAATTTTTATTATTTTCCTATTTAACACAAATTCTAGAAGTTTTCAAAATTCAGACTTTTTTCATTTCAATTACCATACTTACTCGATTAAAAATCAAGAAAGTAAAAAAAATGCCCTTTCTTAAATAAAATCGACAAGAAACGAACACATTCAAATATTTGGATTCTTGGAAGTATCTATATATTTTTTATTCCGCTTATATTGGTCTAAATAGGTACACGAATCAAACGACCAGCTTTCAACAGCCTTAACACCGAAAAAAATATGTTAACACAAACATGTTTCCGACAAGGTATCTTAATTGTTTTCGGTTACTGTAATAATACTAATTATTATAAAGTGATAGAATTTTACTATACTCTCCTATAGTTTCTGTATTTTCAGTGTATAGAACAAAAAAAAAAAAACACAGGAGAAAACATAATGTAGCCACCTAACCATCAAAAAATATTTATAATATAATATTAGTTTTCTGAACAACCGAACATAATATCATAAATTATAATATGATTGAACAATTGTTTTTAAGGTATACATTTTAATGAGGGAATGTAATCGGCATATTATAAAAGGATATTTCTTTATCAAAATATTCACAATTTAAATATGGATTTAAAATCCAGTGAATATTAAAACACATATATACGCATGATTTCAGTATAAATATGGATATTTGAAATCAAATTAAAAATAATTCAAGCATTTTCTAATATAATGAAAAACTATAATATAAGTACAACGTACGTTAGGTACATATTGTGAATGGACCTATAATAAAACGTAGGTACATGATAGAGTCGGGGCATAAAATTAGCATTGATATTGAACCAGGTGATATGTATAAAAAATAAATATCAAATTAAATTGTTTCAAACAAAAAATATACATTTTCGTGAAGGCTAATCTATAATGATTTTCTCCATTTTGCAATAGTTGATTTGCATAAATATACAACTCTACCCACTATGCAATTTTTTGTTCTAGCAATGTCAATAGGATGTCATTTTGGAACATGTAACATCACAGATTGCGTTCCATATAAGTACGTTTAACATCCCTGTGATCTTATTTCTACCGCAATGATGTCTTTCATAAAACATCTTTTAAACGTCACTTTTCAACATCCATAGAACAGTTTAAAACAGCTATCCCTGTGATTGTAATTTTACCGCAGTGATGTATTTCATGAAACATCTATGAAACATCACTTTTTAACATCCGTATAACAGTTTAATACAACCGTAATATGCATAAAATGTTCCAATTTAAATAGGGACACATAGGATCATAAAATTTTAAATAAATTAACATCAATTTTGAAAAGTAATCATATTTTATTAAAAACAAGTTCACAAAATATATTAAATGTATTTAGCATTGTATCATAATATTAAATAACTGCATGGCATAATGATGAATTGAATGCCAAGTCGCTTGATAATCTAGTAAAAAAACACTTGAATTTAATATTTTCTAAACTGATACAGAACATTTCAGACATATGAGTAGTGTTAATTATATGTACACCAATTTTAAATGAAGATAGTGGAACAGTAGTTGATTCAGAATAGTTAAGGAACTGTTTGACAAGCAATTTAACAGGTTTTTTATAGGGTTGAACAATATGATGGACAGATACAATTGAACCATCATTTAACATAATATTCTTATCTTTTTCTTTAAGAATATTTATTAAGATATTAGAAAATGGTAAAACCAATTTTTCATAAAGTATGTCGGTACTTTTAATAAGTTGAGAAAAAATGTTATGTCTTATTTCATTGTATAAAGCAGGGCTCTGAGAAAATAATTGAGGAGGAAGTTTGCCATATAATATGTTTTGTTTTTCTATTATTCTATTAAAGATTTCCTGTAGAGGGTATTTGATGGATTTTATTGATTTCTTAATGTCACCTAAGTAATTTTCATATTGAAAACAGCTAAAGTTATCTAGTGGACCATGTATGAGTACAAACATTGGTAAGTGAATTAAACTATGTACATTATACGTTATTAAATGAGAGCCATACAGAACTGAATAATTCTTGACAAATTCTTTAAGAAATTGGAATGCTAAATCATTATATGTACAACAAGTATCAGCACACGTAAAATTTTAATTGCATATACTAATAACAAAAAATGAAAATAAAATTGTTTTTTTAAGTTGCTTTTTAAGACTATCTGACCAGAATATAACAAAAATGTCCTTAGTTCTGTCGCTTATAATATTCAATATCGTCCAATGGTCTTGGTAGGCGACAAAGCTCAGCTGGTACATACTGTTTTAAATTATTTAATTCAAAGTTTATCTTTTCTTTTTTCACCTTTTCTAATCGCACTTGTTTATTGCCTTTAACCCACATTTCTATTAACCGTTTAACGACACCCAGACATACATTGTGCATGTAATCTAATACAACAGTTTCTACTATATTAATTGGTAGGCGTATCAATGGACTGTCACCTTTGTGATAATCATCATCAGTCTTATTTCTAAAAGTCTCATTGGTCCTCAATGGTGCATCTAAACCAGGGTATGTCATACGGTGCTCAAGGTATGTCCCTTCTTCAGTGCAAGATGTACATCCAAAATAAGCATTATGACTTTTAACATTAAGTAAAAAGGCCTTTGCCGGAGCATCACAGGATATATTAGATATTTCCAAGGTAAATAATGTATCATTCACGGTTAAACCATTATCTATAATCTCTAGTAAATCAATAATAAATGGATTAAGGAATTCTTCAATCGAATGGGGTTTCTGAAACCCATGAAAAATGCCTATAGGAATCACATGATTTCGTAATTCTTTAAAATTAATAACTGAAATCAATATGGGCCACAGTTGGCTCTTGGAACTTTTGGCTATGGGAAGTCCATCAATATTTATGCCTATTTTTAAAATGTGAGGTGTGATATATACTTGTGCATTATGCTTGGTTAAAAAAGGTAGTAGCATATTTTTAATACCTAAATGTACATACGAGCCACCAGAAACCGCAACAATTTCATGATTTTTAGGTGTTTTCATCAATGTCCTCACATCTTTTGGGACTTCTAGGCCTTCACTTCGTAATATTTGAAGTAAACTATTACAACAATTATGTGATACTTTATATTTTACAATTAATGATCGTAATTTATTACTTAAACTTAAATTTTGTGTTGCATTATTTTCTATTGATAAAGGTGTGTTATTAGTTACTTGGAATTTATTATGGTTATCAACATAAGGGATGCAATAATTTGAAGCAATTGGTTGATCTAACGTTTTAGAACATTCAGCAACAGGAGTTATAATATCAACTGATGTTTGTAACCATGGTGTAACATTTTTAACACAACCTGTTACATTAAAACTACTTACAGTTGGTACTATCTTCATATTAATAGAATTTACTCTTTGGCTACACTTTTCAAATTTTTGTTGTTCAGCTTTTAATAATTGTTTGAAATACTTTGATGATACAGCTGATATATCTTTCCTTTTTTTTTTATAACAATCCTAATACCAAACAAATAAATAAAACATTATTAGATAAATAAGTAACAGGAATAGTTTAAAACAAATACTCAAGTCAAAATAATACATAAAATGAATAAATGTAATAAGAATTTAAGTCATATTTATATACATAGTATATACCTATATATGTACAGAAAAAGGTTGAATATGAATTATTGTATGCAAAGATATTCATTATTTATTATTTGATCTACCCAATCGAGTATTTCCGTGTCTTAACCAATTTGCTACAACTGTTTCATATTCAGAATCTGTCAATACATTGTTTGAATTTGCTTTAATTATCCCTGTTAACAATAATATCCACATATAAATCAAAAGCTAGATTATGCATGATCATGATTCATGACAGAAAATAATAATTATAATATATGAGTGTTGAATTATCTAAGTATATGATACTTTAACATATGATGCAAACTCAGTTACTTTTAACTAGCTTAATAATTTTGGAACTGCCTAAAGCAACAGATATATTCTTCCCACGACCAGTCAAAGTGGCTATAACAGCAAATTCATCAATAAATATCTTTTGTAATACTCTTGTTATATTATTTTTTGTTCCACACCCACCAATACTTCTAATAAATGATTCCTAAAATGATAATATAATTTTAGATACCAAAAACATGAGTTTAATCTGATAAATGTATCAAGAATAGTTCATCAGCAAAGCAAATACCAGTTTTGAAACAAAATCAAGATCATGAACAATTTTATCTTCAATAGATAAAAATTCTTCTTTTGTCTTCATTGGAAATAGTGATAACAAATCAGAATCAATGTATTGATTAGTTTTTGAAGAGTACCCTATATTATTATTTTTAGAATTGGATTCTAATACTTCAACTTTCGACAACAAACGATTCAACATAAAAGTATTAGCTACTAGTTCCTTTTGAATCTTTATTAGTGTTTCAGAAAGTGATTGATCTGTACTTATATTGTTATCTAGCCAATAAAAACAAGAATAATAATTGTCAAATAAAAAGTAAAAAAATAAATTATAATATTATTTTTACCAAAAACACGATCACTCTGTAATGAATTATATGAATTTGTAGCAATATAGGGTTTATAATGTGTTGTAGAGAAATTTGTGGTTGGTAGTGGATACATTAGCTGTTAACAATAAGATAATAGGTAGTAATATTGTGTTTATGCAATAGAAATTAAAATAACAAGTATTTTAAGTACCTGATCTATGTTCCTGTTTGAGGAAAATTGATTATCAATTGAACCAGAAGTAGACGGGGTAGGATTTTCAACAGCCGGTAAAATGGATATTTGTTGATCATATATAGCTGGTACTGGAATATTGTTTACTTGCAACTCTGTGTAGTTTCTGCGCTCAAATTGTGTTTCAGAACAATTCGGGGTTTGTGGTGTAAAAATCAACTGTTAAAAATAAAACAAATGGTAATATATTAATGAGCAATAGAAGTTAAAATAACAAGTATGTATTTTAAGTACCTGATCTATGTTTTTGTTTGATGAAAACTCATCATCATCAATTGAGCCGGGAGCAGATGTGGTAGGATTTTGATCAGCTGGCAGAACTGATATTTGTTGATTATAATATGTATCTGGTACTTTGTTTCCTTGCAACTCAGTATACTGTCTAGGTTCATAATATTCGCTTTCGATATGTTTTCTACTGTTTACAGGCATTATAGAGAAAGAACTTTCTGTAGAAGACCAAAATAGGCATTAAAAATATTTGGTACTTATAAAAGTAATAACTAAGAATCATTGCTATCAAATAAAAACAAAATACCTTCAACTTGACTTTCATCTGAAGATGAGCTTAGCAGACGTATCTTTTTTTTCTTGGGAGCTTCTTGTTCACTTTCTGTAACTGAGAACTCAATTTCCACTTGTTTGTGCCATGCCACTTTAAAATTCACTAAAAAAGAAGTAATTAAATATTAAAAATGAGTGATTAAGATTAATAAACATTTATTACCATATATTTTACCATCCAAAATTTTTACTTTGAATGATTTCCATGTATCATCTGGATCATCAGCCTTCATCAGTTCAACACTTGTCACTTTGAAGGGTGGCCATTGGCAATAATTAACTAATGAAATATTAGATCCATTCAAATCTTCAAGATTAAAATCTAGTTTAAGCCAATTAATAGGTACAACACTAAAGTCTTTACTTTCTTTGAATACAACAACTACCCATCGTTTTGAAGTTCGACCCTAATAGTACACAACCAAAAAATTAATTTTATATTTTTATATTATGTTATATTAATATTTGTATGAAGATAACTCTCTACAGTGTTGTAAAAATACTCAAAAAGTATTTAATTACCCAGCAAATATTGAAATACTGTTAAGAAAAAAGATATAAAATACTATACAAATATTTTAAAGTTTGAATATGTATTTAAGTATTTTACTAAGAAAACTTTCTGACTTTTCTCATATAGGTAATTGCTGGTATTCTTGTCGCGGATATGGGGTATTTTATATAGTGTAAATGTAAACAATAATGCAGTTTATATATCTGTATATTTTTTTAATGATGTTTTACTACTTATTAGATAGGTACTTATCTAGAATATAATTTTTTTTTGTATTAAGAAATCTGAAATACATCCTAATTTCTAAATGTATGTATTTATTCATATATCAATTATAATATTCAATTAATATGATAGAGTACTGGGTTCATTGAAAAAACATTTTGGTGAGAGGAAATATTGTTAATATATTGGCGGACAGTCGTTATTATGCTTTGACGGACACACTTTTTTATATTAACTGAAATGTTTATGAATTAGTAACTACAGGTAACCATGATTTATTATAGTAATGTTTTTACATTTGGTTTTTGGGAAAGACAAAAGTGTACTATCATACCTACTATCTACCTATACTTATCATTACCTGTATTCAATACCTTCCACAGTTTCATTAATGGTAAAAAATGTATAATAGTTTCAGTATAGGAACTTAATATATTTAATATTTAAAAAATAATATGTTTAAAAGTGTGCTTAATTGTTATTGGTAGTCATAGATAATAATTAGGTACCTAATAACTAATAAGTATTCAACTCAATTTTTGTTCCAACCATTCGGGGGCCAATGTAATAATTTTTTTAATTTTTTTTTATTTTCTACCCATTCTCAATATTGAGTATTCATTTGATTAATCACACCCTGAACATGAAACTTATTAAATATTAACTAGATGAAATGAAAATCACATAAAAAAAAATGTAATATTATTTACAAATTGTTTAAAATAATATTATAGTTAATAATCAACTACATGATATTAGAAGGTATAAGTAGTATATATTACCAATACAGTACCTATACACTACACACTTGCATCTAAAGATTAATAGGCGGTCAAGATAGTCGTATTTTTTCATTTTCTATTTCTTTATCAAATATCTTGTTGATGAGAGATTAATTAATACATTCAACAATGATGAGAAAAACAATAAAAAACAGATAAATGGGTCCATTGGTAAGACTCCAGAATTCATAGTGGGCAGTTGGTCCTTTAATTAGATACAATAGAGCATATTATTATGATGTATGTATGAAAAAACATGCAGTAGACAGCATTCGACAAGACTACTATATTATCATTTACACTATATAGGTAAATACCTAACTAATAAGTAGTAACATTGATTATAAATACTAGTACCTATACAATATAATGGATGCTAGTACCATTATGTTTGTAAAAAATACTTAAAACTTATAATTTTAAGAATCAATTACCTATATTTCATTTAACAGGATATAGTTGCTGTAGGTATAGATAGGTGCTTATTATATTATAATATTATTACCTTGTAAACTTACCTTAAGCAATTGCTTCTTTAAACTGTTTGAAGACATTGCAAATTTGTTGACCCCGTCGTACAAATCACAAACCACAATTAATTCACAAGTCAAAAAGAGAAAAATGAAAATGTGAAATACACAATACTATAATAACAATACAATGATAACTATGAAACTCCGTGTCTCCACGATCAGCACAGCTCACCAAAAAATTGTTGTTGTAGCTGCCAACGAGCTGATAATAACGTCATGGAAAAACCCTAATAACGTTATATAATTTCTAATAATAAAATAGGATTAGCAGAAGTACGTAGAATCACATCACCACCACCCCCATGGCCCCATTAAATACGATTATTAAACTACATATTATATAATAGGTGTATTAAATATAATGAGGATTTTTATCAACATCCCTAAAATGTCCTATTAACATAGCAATGTGATGTTCCGTATGCAACCCAAAACATACATCGAAGAGATGTTAGGCAACTTCGAATGTTTAGTGGGTAGTGTATCCATAAATTTAAATTAAAGCACTTTATCAAATTTCAATTGTTGCTTTTTACTTTATCGTTATAAATTCCCTTACATTAATTAAACACCTAAAGTTTATAAAATCGGTATTTATAATACTTATGTAATATAATATATAGTATTATGTACCTATATATTATTATTTTTATTATATTATCAATAATCTTAAAATGTTTTTCTTCCGAGTTATCGACAATAACCCGGTATCATAATGATGCTGATAAACTAAAATAAAATATGGAATTTTATAAATCGTAACAATATTTACTGTTACGCTTTTAAATGAACTAGCTATTTAAGATAACACCAGAGGTACATTTACTTATTTAACTGTATTGATAAGAATCTTCTAAGAATTTATGACTGTCCCAAATTTATTTATGATATTGTATATAATTTATAAAATTATATTTTAACTTATTCTGCAATTAAAAACCGTAGCGAGGTACAAACTATACAATAAATATAGTCAATAATATCAGTTTTTTTTATGAAAATAACATGTGATCACATGAAAATAATTGTAATAATTATCATTAATGGCTGTCACAAAAAAATATCCGAACGTCTAATAATAACATCGAATATGACTAATATTATACTACGGACACATATATTTTTATTGTATGGAATATATTATTGTACAGTCATCTTTAATTTTCCTTGCCCACATACATTGGATTTTACAATATTGTGCGAATATTGTTATCATTCCATATCATCATTAAAGCTATTAAGAGGACGCTACACAGCTATTCGTTGTCTTCGTCTTAAAAGTGCGTAACATAGCAAATTTACGTTCAGGAGAACGCGTTTAGCTTCGTTAGTTTAAAAATTAGAGTGAATCGACCTATTATGAAACTCGATTGTAAGTAAATTATATGTGTAGGTGAGTTTTTTTTACGATAGTGTTCAATTTTTTAGTAAGCTATGCACTTATGCGTATATAGTACAGCATAAATTAAATATGCTCAAAGGTCACATAAAAACTGAACTATCGTAAAAAACCCACATATAAACACAGGTAATGTTCTATTACCATCAAGTTTCATAATTGGTCGATTCACTCTAATTTTTAAACCAACTGAGTTAAACGTGATCTACTGAGCGTACATTTTCTATGTTATTCACTTGTGAGACGGAGACAACAAATATCTGTGTAGCGTCCTGTTAAGTAAATATTAAAATTATTATATTGTACAAGTAGTTATTATGTCAAAACACATTGTAGGTTCACATTTATATTATATTTTCTATACAGGATATTATATACTCGGACTTTAAAAATAATAATAATAAACGAAATAATGATATTCACGAGTGATAAGTATTCGCATAAATAACGAAATTTAATCATCTATGGGTTAATGAACAAAAACAATTCTCGAATTTAATGGGAATTTATATTTTTTTCATTATCTTTAAAACGTTTGATTATAATATTATATTTTAACATAAATGGGCAACGGCACATTTAAATTTCATTTTTAATAAAATGGGGTTTTAATTAAAATAATAATATAATATGCCAGTTATTTAAACATGTTAACAATGACTATATTTTAATTTAAAAAAACCGCACTGAATAAACTAAATAAACGTAATATCAGTGGTCGGGAGCTGTAGCGCAGTAATTGTAGTGACGGAACAACAGCAACTATGCGTACTTTATTATTTGTAGCGTTACAAAATACTCGCTAAAAATTTACGCTTTTAACGTTGTGAACTACCTAGTCGTGAAAATTGTGGCAACTTATTTACTTGATAATAAATAATAGTTAAAATATTTTGTGTGATTAAAATCAAATTTAAATATTGAATAATTATTTAAAATTTACTAGGTAGTTAACGGTTCTAGGGATCGCAATTTTTGCACAATACAAAATTATCCAAAACAAACTATAAATATAGGTAACTTATGTGATATTATAATACTGATGAGTAAATTTTTCTGGTTTGCATAACTTGGGTAAGAATGTTTATGACCTCAAAAACTCTAAAACTCTAAAAAATACATACGATTATTATGACCTAAAAATATCAAAGTATTCCCTTAAAATAGATAGATTCCCAAACTTATTTTACCCATAGACCACGTGACAAATTTTTCAATTTTCGTAGACCCCTAATATTGAACTTTTAAAAATTAATTGACGTGTTTTTGATGGCTTACATGAAGCTACTCACGTGACCAGGGTTTAGTATGGAGTGAAAATTTATGAAAACGTGAGAAGTTTGTTTTTATTCATACATTGATTTCTTTAACAATGTCAATATTTATTTGTTTTAATGCTTAAATCAATCAAATATTTATAATCAGTGGTATCATTTGAGTTTTATAATAGTAAGGCTAGTTATTTTTTTGTAGTATTCGACGTACATATTTTATGAATTAAAAAAAAAAAATAGGAAGTTTGAAGCTGTAAATAGTTTTTGTCTTGAATATGTCATGCTGATAATACCTATACCTAGGTCCATCTCTATCCATAAATTATTAATAAACACTTCTTCCAAACATGTATTATATTGTACGCATTATGATTTCATAATATATCTTGACTTTTATGCATCGGCCATCGCGAGTTTGTAAACTGTACGGCAGGTTAACAGTAATAAGACGTAGAAAAAACAGAGGTGCCAAAATACAACATCCCCAACCACCCCAAATGGCTCCCCTGAGGTAGATGACTATTAGCTTAGCTGCTATATAATATATATAGTTGTGAAAATGTCATTATCAGTATTTTTTGTCGAGTGTTATTGAAAAAATTACAAAACGAGAGCACGTGACAAGCAGAAAATTGAATCTTTCGACTTTAAACAGATAAGGAAACGTACTATTACATAATAATATTTACTGTAAATATTCTACCTACTTGTTGTATAAATTGTACGTATTGTATAAACAAGAAACAATATTTTATTGAGTACTTATCCTTTTTTACCTTCGCAACTTTCTACGGCCGTAAAAATAAATTCACACTTCTGTCTAAAAACAAAATATGTACATAAGTCTTTGGCTGTATGCATGAAATATATTATATATTTGTATTGAATGTTTTAGAAATTGTATTATTTAAAATAATATAGTTAAAACTATATTATACTTACCTCTTAATTATGAAGTAGTTCTCAACCATTTTTTTACGACGACACCCTAATTTAGATCCATAAAAATGGCAATACACTTACAACAACTAATTGATTATTGAAAAAGCAAAAATTATAAACCTTTGTAAATTAATACATTCATATTATGTTAGCGTTTTATTAAAAAAAAAAAAATGTTTACTTAGTTAAAAATTAAACAGTTCAAAAAAAGTATTAACAAATTTATAATAAATTTTTTCAATTTAAAATTAAATATATCATCACTATATGTGTTTATGTGCTATATATTATATTTGTATTCACTTCGTCGTATAATTACACTACTAATAATTAGTACATATTGTTACCTAAGGATTGTATTTAAATTTTGTGGTAAAAAAATATTTTGATTTGTATGCATCATATTATGTAAATAAGTAATGTGATATATGCCTAGTGGTATATTTAAGTACAAAGAGCAAAATTGTATGACTGGCCAACAGTTCATCTATATGCAACAGGAAGCTGGTACCTTAACAAGAAAAAATGTATTATATTTTTATCGTTTTAATTTGAACCAATCACAAACCGAATTCGAGAAAACATTTTGAATTTAAAACTGTCGATTTTTACTTATTTAAAATATATCTACATATTATGTTCATAGGCATTACCTCTGCGTAATATTATATATTATTATGTGTGATAATTTCAAAGCGCATATTTTTATTTTAATATAAATCTGTCTACTATAAATGCATGAGTAACGTACCTACACCATTTTCATAATTTGTTTTATGAAAAGTAGTACAGCTAAGTGTATTATAGCTATACCTATTACATTTTAAAATGTAATCAATGTTTAACTACATAATAATAATATGAACAATTTTCGTGATTTAGTTTGTCAATTTTCATTTTTATGCATCACAATATAACGCAATAAGAAACATTGATTATCACGTGATATATTTTTGTATGTCACTTATTCCATAATAATTGAGTACGGTATAAAATTCAAAATACTGCAGTTTACCATTTTTTTTCCCCCTAGAACCGCCCTGACAGTGATGCGATTGAAATGGACGATAAATTACCGTCGAGCGAATGATATATAGGTACAATTTATTAATAATACCCAACTACATTTAAATAACTGAACACTAACGAGAATGCATTATATTATTATTATTATTATTATTTTGTATTATGGACCTCGCACAAGAACATTGATGTTATATTAAAGCTGTACTATAGTGGAAAATCGGGAAAATTCTCAGAACCGACGCAACCCGTTTATTACGCGATACCGACGAGTTGTGCATATTATTATAATATATAATATATACCCATATAAATACACACATGGAGGTTTGCTCGTTAAAGAGCGTAAGTACCTATACTTGAAGTTTGGACTACCATTTGACTATCATTATTATTATTATTGTGCGTGCCCGTTCGTAATACATGTTTTTGTGAGAATTTCAAAGCGGCGGCGTAATTCGACATTTCAGACGACCAATATTATATGTTATTATTATTATTTACGTTGCATACATCGCACGTCGTTATATCAATACACCTCGTCAGACGGTCACTATCACGGTATATAATAAAATATATATGTTCTAATATATTCTAATCAGTCGTCACCGCACATAAATATATAGGCACCGCGTGGTCGCCGTATTATAATACACCCACACTACCACACTACCAGCTGATTATTCTATTCCGGCTGGAAAGTGGAAACGCCGTGTACGCCCATGAATCCGGGAGGAGAGCATCTGTTATGTGTACCTACGAGTAAAAGTTTGAATATAAATTAGGGTGAACGCGTTGCCGGACGGCATTAAAATAACGTCTTTGCGGGCATGCCCCGCCGCGTCCCCCCTCCCCACCCTCGTCCTCTACACCGGTATAATCCCCACACGTACCTCCCCAAAGGCGCGACGACCAAAGTCCTTTCCACCACGCCACGACTGTATAATATTTATACCTACACGTATATCTCGCCACTCTCTCCGCCCGTCGTCATCCCGTCACGGTCCGTCCAACCGACTGCTGCTGTACAGACCCGTCCCGCGGCCGTCCTCCGTTTAAACGCGTTCGGGTCCGCACTCCGTCTCGGGAAAAAGGTCCTCCTCTACTTTTTCTCCGTCCGCGCAGCACGTCGCCTTTTAATTCGACACGTACGCCGACACACTCGCGGACAGACGCTCCTCCGCGCGGACATTTGCATAAATCATAACGCCTGCCCCCGCCGCCGCCATCGCACTGCGTCACCCACGCGAGACTCTTGGCCGCCGCGCGGACGTGCAAAAACCGACGCACCGTGGGGTTCACCAAAGTATATACCGCGGTTGTACGACACGCGTGTGTTATGGTCCACATACCCAAACCGACCGGACCGCTACCGTAGCCTTTCGCCTCCGCTGCGGGCAAGTGAGTCGGTTTTTGGCGGAAGGGCGGAAAGTGTAGCCGCCACCGGAATTCGCGGTCGGCGGTCGCCGCGCCCGGACTGAGGTTTAATGACTTCGTCTCGCGTCTCTGTTGCGGTGGCCTATGGCTGCCGATCCCAACACTGCAAAGTCCGCCACTCTCCTCGACGTCACTCTATAAACGCGTCGGCGACGAAACGAAACGTTCTCGATGTGAGTTTTAGTTAGTGCCCTGTACTCGTATCGTCGTAATAGCAGTGTTATATTTTTTTCCCACGCAAGTCATAATTTACCGTTATTTTATACTCATTGCGCGTGTGGACGAAATCGGAACTCGGCCCGTCGAGTATTTTTTCCGAGATCGTCTACGCATGAAATGTAGAATTATTCACGTTTGTTCATCGAAATAGTTTGATTTAGGCCTAAAAACGCCACGACACACTGTGACGTGAATCATTCTGAAATAATATAACACTTTGGCCAGGTTATGATGAGCTCGTAATTCGGAACGTAAAATTACAAACTATGCCGCCCCGGCACCAATAGCGAACTTCCGAATGAGCTTATCTGAAACGAACTTATATGGAATGGCATATCGCGCGATTTTGATTTCTAGTCACGTCTCGCTAACGGCGTACTGTGGTGGTCTGAACTATGATATTTAAGTTGAACAAATAATGGTTGTTAACAACCTATAATAATATAATAATAATAATACGTAATCATAATACACTCAGTGGAAATAAATGTCGTTAATACGGTTATCAATGTGCGATAATAAAATAATCGAGTGTGCAAATTTCTCATCAATGTGTCATAACTACTATGATCTTTGCTGGCCGTCATAATAATATTATTTTGTAGGCGTTGACGCGTTGCAGTTGATCGTTTTTTCAACAGCATTACATATCGTATAACTTAGGCGACAAGCTGACAAAGAATAATAATTGTTGTCAATCTTTCTTTTGCATCTAAACAATTCAAATATAAAAACTACTCTATAACACCTATTCTCAAATATCATGTAAAATGTGTATAGTAGAATTACATTTTGATCGAACTTGTAATTAACTATTGCGTGAGATTAATAACATAATTCAACTTTTTTAAATTCAAAATGATTTGTGGATTGTCTGTCAAAATATTCAAAAGCTTATAATTTAATAAATAAAAATAAATCATTAATATCGATTTCAATACAAGTATAATTCGTCTACATCTATATAAATTATGAATTGAACGAAGCTGTTCAGTAACTACCTATTCGATTAGAGAAAAATGTCCATATCTATAGAATTGTCAAAATGACCGTATAATAAAATAAATGCAAAAATCTAAATAGTCATTAGCAAAATATTTATTGTGCACTTTATTAACTGGGTTGTAATTTAGAAAAATTAATGATTTTCACTTTTCAGAGAATTATATTATTTTCATTGTTTCTCCACTGTAATTTGTTCTAATTGTCATGCTTTTATGGGGGTTTATATTTGACGGAATTCATAAGCCAATATTTTTTAAGACTAACAGTATAATATTATTATAGTGGGTACTCGTAATTAATATTTATGTATATAACTGTCCTCCATTGTACAGTATTTGGTCACGCTACGCTGATACTTGATATTAGCTATTACTATAATATATTATTATTATTACTCGTATACAATTATTTGCCTTTGATACCAGGTACCTACCGATAAAGCCGTATTATTTTTTAGCGGCATACGAGAGTATAACGTTTTTATTAATATGCAATTAAAGCCTAATTATGCGTAATCTTACACCGGGTCGCTCCAGAATAATAATAATATAATTACGAACAGGGGTTCTCGGGTAATGATAATAATAATAAATATCGTACCGTAAACAACAAATCCTTTGTAGTATTATAAACTAGTTCAATCTATAAAATATTTTAATGCCAGCCCATGGCGCATGCGTTTGTATTTAAACTACACGTACATGGTGTTTGTGTGTGTGTCTGTGTCTCTGTGTGTGTGTGTGTGTGTCTGTGTGTGTGTGTGTGTGTGTGAGCGTGCGTAAAGGGTGATTGGCAGGCACAAAGCCGATATTGGGATGTCTCTTTCGTACCAATAACGTTTGGCGATTGACGATATAATGCTATATGCCCAAATGTAGATTACGTAATAATATTATGGTAGAGCGTGTTTGTATGTGTAGCTTATTAGTTAATGCATAATATTATCCTTTATAATGTGTACAAAGTTATAATAGTAAAAGGTATTTAATTAATTCGTACAGTTTTTATATCAGTTTATGATTCTACTAATAGGACGTACCTTTGAGGAGTAGTGATTGAGGGGGGAGGTTATGGGGATAGATCCCCCCCGAGATTTTATATTCTGAAAGTAGCTGGCTATGAATGCATTGTTAAAACATGATGTGAATTTTTTTTTTGTGTTCGTATACAGATTTTATTATTTAAGAGGATTTTAAACGTTAAAGGTGGTTTCTGATTGGAAAAATTTAAAAATTTAAAAAATTCTCAGAATTTTTCAATGATTGGGAAAATCTTTTAACTAAGAAAAACAGGAATTTTATTAAAAAAATAGTTTATTTTATCGTTTTATATACATGATATCATTTTCAAAATATTTTGAATCGTTTTGAGTAATAGTCATTTTAAATTTGAAATATTTTTTAGTTTTTTTCTGTAAATATCTACCAAAACATTGGGTCGGTCAAAAAGCTTGAAATTGTAATAATACAAGGTTGGTTAAAGTTGTTATAATAGTAGTGGAAAAATATCAAAGATTTAATATTTAGACACGGATTTTATTTTTATAAACTATAAAGTTCAAATTTTGACAAAATTCATCAAAATCTTTGAAATGTGCAAATTATTCTGTGGTTAACAATGTACACAATGTTGAATTATTATAGCTAAGATTCTTCATAAGTAGTTCTTACTGGAACCAAAAATATATAAACATAGTTTTTTTTTTTATATAATAGGTATAATGTTCTAATTTCATATTTGGACGAAATTAATTGTTTGTATACAATGCTTTCATAACAATGAATTCAACCCAGTGTCATCTCTAAGCACCTACTGTTCAGCATAGTGATACCTACATGTCCACCTTTTTTATTCTTTTTTATTTTCAACTACCAACCACTATAGACAAAGCCTGACATTTATCTAAACAATACCCCCTGCTTGAACAAAATCATAGCTACGTTAGGACGTCACTGGCCTTGATCGTAATCACGTGCATGGACTAAAAACATGCAACAATATAGTTCTTACTCACCATCCTACCTACTTTAAATTCTAATGAAAACTTTAATGTAATATAACATAAACTATAAAATTAAAGTGTTGGTGGTTATCAAAGTTGTGGAAGCCGGTCAGGCCGGTTTAAAATTATAATATAATCAACGTAATAATATTCCCTGTATTATGAGGGAAATTAAACAACAAAAACAATTTTGAAAAATTAAAGTCACTAATATATAACTCCTAATATAGTTTTGGAGGTACATTTAATTTAAATTGTACCATAATGTCAAGTATTGTATAATATTATCTGTTGAGATGGCATAAGGTTGATTAGTTTTTTATTTGTGATGAAATCTTATGTCCATTGTTATAACTATGATTTCTATACGTTACATTAAACTGTTGCAAAGGTTTTCTTTATCTGTGATTACTATTTATACAGATAGTTCAAAAATTTAAAGACTGTTATTAGACTAATTACTAGGACTGATAAACGATAATATTATGATATATGTGCAGCCAGCATTGATATCTGTTTACATGTAAGTATAAAATATATGCAAACAGTAATTAAAGCGTTTAAAAATTTATTGAACAGTGTAGGTACATTGAAACATGCTTGGTCTAAAAGTAGGAGTATTTGCGATCACTTATCTAAAATATCAATATAACTTGATGCACCTCATATTATACCATATACCATCTGTGTATTAGCAAACTCAAGTAATCACCTATTGGTATAGGCAAGGGGGGTATACAAAACAAGGAAATCTCATTATAATACTTGAGGGATGTATTTAACACATTTATCAGGGATGATTGAGAGTGCAATTTGAGACACGACATATTTTGAAATTTTTTGCGCAGATTACGATAAATTTAGTAACTGTTTAAGTGTCAACAGGTTTGGGTAAACTTCCAAAATTATTTTTCAATTAGTAGGTATGTGTATAGTATTAAGCAAATCAAAATAATATAGGTATCGACAAAATATAGTCCCAGGTTTTTTGTCTGAAAAACA
Source organism: Sitobion miscanthi (assembly GCA_008086715.1). Classification (NCBI taxonomy): domain Eukaryota; kingdom Metazoa; phylum Arthropoda; class Insecta; order Hemiptera; family Aphididae; genus Sitobion; species Sitobion miscanthi. The sequence continues at coordinate 5,466,774 of CM017802.1, read as the reverse complement.
GAAAATGTATAGGTTATTGAATTAATTTGACTCAACTCAAAATATTTCAAGCCATACAAATACATTTATGTATTTAGTCATAATAATATGATTTTGTGTGTACCACTCCTTTGTTATAATTTATTAATATCGTTCCTCAAACGTCCTATATAATGTAAATTTTCTAATTATACATAATGTTTTATAATAGTCATTTTATTTATATACGCAAAATGAACTATAATTCAGTAAAACATGTTGTAGTATCTGTTATTTGGTGTCCATCCATGTTACGCATTTGTAAAGTATGGATAAATATTGAATTTTTGGGTATTATGGAATTTAATTTTGGCTAAAAGTTTTTAATCAATTCAGATTTTTTATGAAAAAGAAAAGAAAATTAATACGTGAAAATAAATGATGTTACCATTACTTAACATTAATCAAACCTTCTTTGGAATCATTAAATGACAGTACCTCGCATAAACCGTTTATCCGAAATATGATTGTAATAAACCAAAAGCATAAAAATACACTAAACTATAATGTGCTGTCATAAATAAGATTTTCATTTTAAAAGTTTGTATTTCTATTATAATGTAAACTTTTTGGAAATGACTAGACATATTTTAGTAGGCACTTTAAAATGTGGAATATCACATTTAAGCTATCTCTCGCATAAGCATATTTGTATTATAGCCCGTAAGTCGTTAGAATCAAAAGCATAAATGATACACATTTTTATCATCTATATTTCTAATTTCAAGACTCTATAATATGGAAAATTTAAACGATTAAAAAAATTTAAACGTACCCAGTCATAGAGAATAACAATACGATATTATTAATTGTTTGTATAGTTGTGTATTACTGTGATAAAAATACCTACAGTAAAAAGGGTGCCGCCATTGAGTTTTTTTTAATGTGAGTGCCAACATTTAAATTTTTAGCAGACCAATTTTTTCCCATAGTCAGGTCAAATTTCCTTTATCAAAGTAAAAAATGTATTTTATTTACAAATGGTATTTAATAGGGTATAGTATAATATATTATTTTATATTTTAATAAATTAATACGATTGGAAAGTTAGAAGATGGAAATATATTGTGTATGCATAGGTATTATTCCAATATTATATACATCCATGATATTATATATCAAATATACACTACTTTCATACGTATTCTATCATACGCTTTATGGCTTTCATAATATTTATTATATTTTATGCATCAGTAATAGCTGACCAATAATACGCGGAAAAAAAATAGTAGTTCCAAAGTACGCACCTACCCATCCGACGGTGAACTATAATAATGTATCAACAGTGAGAGATTATAGATAGATTTTAAATAAATAATTCATTGGGAATTTCAAATAGATACTTAAAGTATAACTGCAGACCTAACAAATAATAACAATATACTAGGTAATATATTGTAGTTCCGGATGTAATCCTAGGTATGTAATCAGAAAAAAAATTAGAAACCGTTACATTTATGTTGCATAATGACACATATTTTGCTATGCATTTTATATTATAATATAAACATTGTAAATACTGTAAATAGTACGGATACAATACGATTAACTGCTGATCAATACAATAATATTATGTCAAATTTCACAATAAATCTTAATTGCCAACACACACCATGTAGACGGTGTGTACTATTCATATTATCGGACTAGATTCGACTATGATACAGCCCGCAACACATCTGCTATTGTAAAACTTAATTTACCCACTTTGTAAGTATTTAGTAGGAAATAACACTGAAATTAAGTCCTGATTATTTAAATATAATTTATTACGAACCTTGAATCTATCCGCCCCTTGCTATACGGTAATTATATTACCTACAGGGTCTCACGATTATCACTGGGTTTTTTTATATTAACTGGTCAAACACCTGAAACATAACTCATCAAAATATTGATATAAATAATAATACATTATGAAACTGAACAATTGTGTATCGGTTCTACTGTTAATAATTTAAATGAGAACATTTGAAAAAATGTCACACATAATAGATTTTAATTCTAAAAAAAATATTTGAGTTATTTATTAGTTTATAGTTTATAGTTTATTTGAGAAAAAAAACTTTTAAACTAAGAAAGCATAATTCATTCATATATTTGGTAACCATTCGTACACTAACAGTATTAACAATTCTACGATAGTCGATTAAAAACTTAAATTTGTTTTTATAATTATACCTACTTGTGGATGATCTACATTTAACATTCTATACAGAAATCATTAAACTTGATATAATTGAATAGTTTTTTTTTGAGAATTTAAATTAGTTAACATCAATTAAAATGGTTGGTTCTTAGCTATTGATACGTACCCAAATCATTAATGGCATTTATTTATAAATTATAATTAACAATAAAACAAATAAAAATGTTATTTAATTGTATAAACAGTTTTAATTATCTGCGTAAATTAAGATAATTCATATTCAATTGTGTTTATAAGTAAGTGATTTTTTTTTTAGATAAGCCTAACACAGCTGATCGTAAAATAATTAATAATGACCAAGACGTCATAATATAATTTGGTATTAAATGCACATTATAATAATATATCAATAGTATTGTACATACCATAATATACCGTATACCTACACCTATATATTCATAAAACTAATAATTACTTTTTTGAATTAAATTATTTTTCAATAATTTATGGAAGATTTATTATCGAATTGTATATGTTATGCCATCATTTTTTTGTTTTAAGTACACTTCATTTACATTGAATTATTTGGATGGCGATACAATACATAAAGACATGCGTCTGAAGGGCGTTAAAAACCACAGAGTTGCGTGACTTATAATCAATTGAACTTTCAAAAAAAATTTTCATATCCGAGCTCATACATCAAACTTTTACTGTAATTGACTATTCAACCATGAGCAAAAATAACGTAAAGTAAATTTAATGACCTTTGATCTGACAGAATTAACTCGAGTAAGAAATCGTAGATGGTCCTTAGTCCATGGATTATTGACGGTGGTAATTTATATTTTTTACAAAAGCAATAATAATATATTGCACAAGATATATCATAGTGGAGTTTAAGTGCCCACGTGACTGGAATTTTTCAATATTTGACTGAGTTAATGACCAACCCATAGACAGCTGGTTGTCTGCTAGTACATAATATTATTTTGTATCAATACAAATGCGGATAGAACTAAATATGACAAACTTAAATAGTGCAAAAGAAGAAAAAAGGCCAAAGACATTTTAGGAACAAAATCATTTTGACGGAAATCACCTACAACGTATGTTATGGAGCTAGTCCAGCCCGCACCTTGTCCAAATTTCACCGGACGAATAATTGTTAGTTGTACATTTCTTGTAATTATCGTAACATTTAAGTTGATTTTTAGATATTGAAAGTTTGAAAGTTCATTGATTCGATGATATAGTTAAAACTAAGTAAACTGAGGTATAGGGGTTTGCACTAGGTTCCAAACTTTCTCCGAACTCTTCACCAGATAAAAAACTAAAAATAATACCTACAAATCAAGTTCTAAAAATAACAACCTGTCTGTTGTAATTTGGATAAATTATGGAGACTAGTAAGAAGTTTGTCCTTTCTTTAAATTAATTTCAGTCACAACTCAGCTCCAAAGGGCTTATCAATCCTAAAATCTTAATATCAATTATTTACAAATTAAATTCTACAGTTGTTCCAGTGTAATTTGGACAAAGTAAAACTAGCCTAACTTTGCACACATAAAATATTATTTTGGTAAAAAATAATTTTTATTATCAAAGTGATAAAAATATTATATGTTTGTACTGCGTTTGATGATTGTAATCCTGTTTGAAAGCATATAATGTGTGTGGAAATACGGCAAGACAATAAAAAAGCAAAAAGGATAACCGTTCAATAAACTATATCACCACAGTTATAGTTCAGACATTTCAGATAAGTCATGATTGTTTTTATGATCTATAATCAAATTTTATAATCATTTATCTGATAAAATACCACTATAACATGGCTTACAATATTTAAATATTCCTTTTTTCAAATATTTCTACCTATCTACCTAAAATATAATATTATTAGTTTGCACTATGAACAAACTCAACAGATAAAAGGTACACAAATATACAATAATTAGTAAGGATATTATTTTTAGGACTTATTAGTTAGTTTATGTTTATACATAATATTCTAATCTACTTTGGTATAACAGATTAACATTTACAATGTCGCCCACAGTAATATGTAAGTGCCTATGACCAATATAATTTGATTTCTATTAAAAATAGACTTCCACCTGATATTTATTTTGGTGCTTACGTTAACGAGAACATACAAGCCGCTCAACTATTCTTATGGCAAAACACAATAAAAATAGTTCTCATGTAATATGGCATAACATAAAGGGCAAAGGAATTTTGCAATTCCAGAAGTGGAAAAGGAGTGAAAAAAATGTGTAATAATTTCCCCTTTTGAATATATTCAATACACGTTTCGTGACTGTCATATACAACTCACCGATATTATATTATGTTTTTCCTAAAACTGAAATTGATATGATTACGTTGCCAATATGCTTTAGGTAGAAAAAATACATTTTTTACGTTTGAATAAAAAAACTTAAAATAATGATACGCAATGTTTCAAAAATGATTATAACTAATATCATATTAATGGGATATTTAAATTTTTCCATAAATTAATACGGATACAGTGAACAAATTAAGTGAAAAAAAAACATGAAACAGCAACAATTGAAATTCTTACATAGTTATAAAAATTAAGAATAATTATAACAACTACATAAAAACAATAGATAAATGATTTGTCACATAAATATAGAATTAAAATAAAAATTTGAGTTCAGTTCGTCATTTAATATCCGGCGTAGTCAGGATATGTGTAAGCATCGTGTACTAAAGCACAGTGGTCCTCTTCATCAACTGTTTCCCCAAAACTCCAGGTAATTCAAAACTCTACGATAATAGAATTCCTTAGTCATAAATACCAAATACCAAATAACATTTATACATCGGTGTAATTTTGGACAGAAAGCTAACATGGAATCCACATTTCACCCTCGAACTTCAACAAGGCTACCAGAGGCTAAATATACTACACACATTGATCAACTGACAAATCTCATTAAGCTGGAGATGTTCTCTCATGCTATATAATCAAATCCTACGACCATTACTCTTATATGCAGTCCCTGTGGGGAGAAATTGTGCTAAAACCCACATACACAAAATACAAATCTTCCAATCCATAATTCTGAGGACAATACCTAATGGTCCATGATTTGTTCGTAATGTTGCACTTTGTAAAGACTACCTGATGCCCACATTAACTGAGTGCATACATAAAACAATAATTAGCAATCAACTTCATCAATTCCGCTCACAATTTTTTACATTTTTAAGTTGATATATTTTGAATGAAATGCATAATGGATTTAATAGCTAGAATTAATTGTTAGAAATCAATTAAGGAGAAAATCACAATTTTGACCAAACTAAAAACAAGTAAGTATCGTAATTAGAAGTAAATTGTTTTTTCTTAGGAAAATTGATAGATACAAGCCACCGTAAATTTGTGTATATTATTTAAATTTTAAAGTATTTATTTTATGAACTAATATAAATAATGAGTATAGACATGTAAAATTGTACGTTTCTACTTGAAATAGGTACTTACCAAACTACTTTATAATAATATTCTGTATTTGAATTAAACATTACCTATATGGAGCTTAAATATTTTAAAGAATTATTTTTATTTCGATCAATGCCAATTATTAACGTATTTATTATCAAGGTTCATTTACGACTGAGTGGCCAATAATATTCATATTACAGCATAATCGATTGGCATTTGACTGGATCTGAATATTATGCACTGCGGTTTGCGATTCACGAGTACTCAGTCTTAGTAGACGGGAATGTACCTACTGCTATACTTACTTCGAAAAATATGTTTTTTGTGCTTCGCATATGATAATTTATAATTCACAGTACGTATGTATCTAGGTATCACATATTTAAAACACTAATTATGGACATGGATAGACGATGAGTATCATTCTGTTTTCATCTGTTCTAAGCTGCTGTCGTCACGATATTACTGATTTCTACATATATAGATACCGTTACATGTCTACCAAAATACAGGGTTTCGGAAGTAATTAGGTTCGTCCCATATAGTAGCTGACATGTCAGACTACTATGATATTATATTCAAACTGAATTTGTGTTTACCGTCAAACCGCCATCCAGTGCTCTATAATATGACATTTGGACAAGTACATTTCTCGTGCACTGTAGTAGATGTATCGATACGCCATTGAAGCCTCAGAAACAGACGTCGTACGTTTGTATATTATGATATATATATATATATACTTTCACGGTGGGCACTATTCTGTTTGGAAACGCCAAAGTAGCAGTGTAGGTAGTGTCCGTGCGGCAGAAGACGGGAATCCAGTGTAAACAGTATATTATAATCAACTCGTAAGCTTTTGGGGTCATTTTGCCATTGCAGTTGGCAGTCAGGTAAAAGGGTTTAAGTTAATGAAGAAGAAATCGACCCGGGCGACCCATGAATTCATTATTAAACTTACTAATATCGGTGGCCAGTCACCGGAGCAGTTCGATATCGGCGGCGGTGGCGACGGCGCGGCGCGGCGAGGCAAAGCCAAAGTAATGCATTAAAAGGGGGGATGTTTGGGGTGGGGGGGGGTGGAGGCAAAGTCCCGCACACCGCCAGCCCGCGCCACGTGGTCGGTGGACGATAGGCAATGAAAAGGTCACTACCACTATACATACAGGACGCGTCTATATTGCCGGGGACGGTCGAGAGCACTCGAGCTGTTCGAGAAATTGATTCGGCAATAAATAGAACTCGGCCAAATGGACAAAACTCGAGTTGTTTTCACTCGCCTGTACTGCCCGTCTCGAGGTAACTTATCGGCGATCGGTCACGTTGCAGTCGTATCCCATTGTAAACAAATACAACTTGGACGTTGAATATTTGTCTTCAACTGTGGGCGAAATGGTCGGACAAATGATCAATACCAATAGAAAATAATACGTTTCGATCGTCTAATCCGAGAAAACAACAATGATAATACTCGGTTGTTCGCTCTCAATCTCTAGTACGGACGACGGACATGTCGAATTAATAGTACATAATGCGATGGTCAGTCGAGACCGTTTAAAATTGAATATTTTTTTTGCCAACTTTGAACATTTATTATATTACGCGCGTAAATTGTGCAACGAAAAATTATTTTTCTGAAGATAACGATTATTGAAAAACGATAGTATAGTATATTCGTAAGTGCATTTACAAAATATATTATAAATTATAATAATATTACGGAACTATATACATACAATTTACGTTTATTAAAATTATCGTAGGTAATTCTAGATTTAAGTAAAACAATTTCTGAAGCTTAAAATGGTTATAAAAAATTTAAAATCATATTTATTAGGAACGTGAATATTTATCCCTCCATAAATCTTCTCAACTTATTTTCGTCCAATATGTCATCATTACAATAATAGGTATCTATTCTACTGCATGAAATGATATTACCAGGACATCATTAATATCGCTAAATTTTAATTGTGCTTAATATGTCAGTTTTAATTAATGATTATATTATATATAATGACCACTATAGGTACTTATAAATACGCTAATATGTTTAAACATTTTAAATGTACGAATGTTATATTTTCTATGTAACTGTAATTTTAATTGTTGAGATATAATAATTTATGTTAAATCTCATTAATTAAAAAAAAAGAAAAATACAAGTATTTATTAATACCTAAAATAGACAATAGATAACCTGCCATCAGTCTTTATGATTTTAAATGTAATAATTAAATTACTTTCTTTGATAAATCTGAGGTTCTTAAATATAATTAAAAATTAAACCTATATACCTAGATAATTTTATCAAAGTCAATTTGTTTTTGTTATTAATGAATATTGTTCAAACATTTCAAAAATATTTCTTTTGACAATTTAAATAGAGGCGTTAGTGCGTTTACTGATTGTGTTTATTTTTCACAATTTTCTTTTATATATATTATTATTATATTATAAAATTGAAAAATGTATTATTGAAATTATAACATTCTGTGGCTAAACGAATATGATTTTTAGCTACACTTTTATGAAAAAATACAAAGTTTTATTTTAAAGCCATTAAAATATCAATGAACTATATTTATGACTTAAGTCGAATATCAATAATACCTATATCGCATATAAATAATCTAGGTAATAATGTCAAAGTAATCAGTTTATATTTTATGACGAAGAAAACTGATTTACATTGATTTGTTTTTAATCTTATTATTAGGGGCTCGATTTCGACAGCATATATGTACATTTTCGATTTTTCCAATTTTGATATATACGTTATTTTGCGTAATTTTGTGGACTAATTTTCAACTTTTGCGGACAAATAGTTTTTTAGTAAATATAAAAAAACTGTTGACATGCTGGTGAAATGGTTCAAAAAATTAAAAAATTAACTTTCTTTATTTTTTATTACACCATCATTTTGCGGATAATTCGCACAATTTTGCGGACTAATTTTAAATTTTTGCGGACGAATATTTTTTTAGCAAACTAAAAACAACTTTGCAAAAAATTAAAAACCACTTACTTCACTTTTTAGTATACCACCGTTTTTTCGGATAATTCGCACAATTTTCTTTTATATATATTATTATATTATAAAATTGAAAAATGTATTATTGAAATTATAACATTCTGTGGCTAAACGAATATGATTTTTAGCTACACTTTTATGAAAAAATACAAAGTTTTATTTTAAAGCCATTAAAATATCAATGAACTATATTTATGACTTAAGTCGAATATCAATAATACCTATATCGCATATAAATAATCTAGGTAATAATGTCAAAGTAATCAGTTTATATTTTATGACGAAGAAAACTGATTTACATTGATTTGTTTTTAATCTTATTATTAGGGGCTCCGTTTCGACAGCATATATGTACATTTTCGATTTTTCCAATTTTGATATATACGTTATTTTGCGTAATTTTGCGGACTAATTTTCAATTTTTGCGGACATATAGTTTTTTAGTAAATATAAAAAAACTGTTGACATGCTGGTGAAATGGTTCAAAAAATTAAAAAATTAACAACTTTCTTTATTTTTTATTACACCATCATTTTGCGGATAATTCGCACAATTTTGCGGACTAATTTTAAATTTTTGCGGACGAATATTTTTTTAGCAAACTAAAAACAACTTTGCAAAAAATTAAAAAACCACTTACTTCACTTTTTAGTATACCACCATTTTACGGATAAATTACACAATTTTGCGGACTAATTTTCATTTTTTGCGGTTAAATAGTTTTTTAGCAAATTAAAAAAACTTAAATTTTTTTTTAAAAAATCCTTGTTCACTTTTTAGTATACCACCGTTTTGCGGATAATTCGCACAATTTTCTTATTTTTAAATTTATCAGCATTACCCTTTATTTATTTAACTTTGCAAATAATTCTAGTCAACTGAAAATAATTACGTTTAATAAGCCTATCCATCCAAATTCAATATACCAATTTTTTTAACAAGAGAATACTTTATGTACCTAGGTACGTTCTGCAGCTTTACAATTTATAATTACCAAATATGATAGTTATTTGTTACAGTCTTAACAAACAATTTGATTTCGTAAAGAAACCAATGTTTTAGAATTTAAATTATTTATATTGATCTAAAAACTTTAAATTCGTTTTTCTTGTTCGCGTTTTGATGAATATATAACAGGCATAGCCTTTGGGATTGCGCAACTAACAGGAAATCGTTTTCTCGATTCTGTTTGCTAGGAAACTTTGATACAAATAAGCCTGTTGACATTTGTATGTCACCTTAAAATGCGTTTATTAATGTTTAAGTTTCTGTAAAAGTTTACGGGTTCTTCGTTTAGTCTATTTGAAAAAAGTGCGACAAAAATCCCCAAAATAGCAAAACCATTTTATATATTAATTTTTCTTTATATTTTTATTTTATAAAATTAAAAAAAGTGTCGACCTAACAGTTGACATTGAGTATATTTTTACCACGTTATTTCATTGTTTGTTTTCTATTTTTACCATACTATATTTTGTAAGAAAAATATAATTTTTATTTAAACTTATAAATTACCTTTATGAAATTGAGTAAGTAGGTATTTATTATTATATCCAGATTTATTTCATTAAAAGGTACCAAAAATAATGTTTTATTTGTCTACACTCTACATACTTTACGAAATAATAGGCACCTATATGTACTTATATTTTTATAAATATAAATATTTTTTTTTTACTATTACTTACAAAACGGTTTATCTGCATAAAAATATAATAAATTAAATAAAAAAATTCTTATATGGCTGACATAATAGTTTGGTTTTCTAATATGTAATTAGGTCGTGTTTTACTAAATTTAACATAAGGGATGCTTATATTATCCTTTAAAATGTTTATATATAATCTGAGTTCCCTACCTAATTTATGTAATTTCTACTTTAATTTTAATAATCTTTGACAAGAGTATTTTGATAATGTTTCTGTTAACTAAAATATATTGTACTGTAATAATAAGGGTGTAGCTGATGATTTATGTAAATTATGTATGTCTAAAGTTGGCTTATAAGTGGTAATCTGTATAACTTTATTATTCATAAATGGATTACTTTAGGTGCTATTCATTAAATGAAATATATTTTTCCATATAGGTGCTTGCATTCTTAATTAATGGCTGCATAACATCATGTTTACCTTGTTGATATATTGTTGATATATTTTTATTTGGAATAGAACACCGTCACGGTTATAGAAACGTGCCAATTTACAACAATTATCTTATTAAATTGACAATAAAGAACAGATTTATTTTATCATAGCAATAATGTTTTTTTAAACTTTTAAAGTACACATTTAAAATGAACATATCATTCTGTATTAAAAAAAAAAAAATGAATCTTTTAATATGTCATAATGTTCAAAAGCCACCCTGGTCACTGACCACCTACCATACTTAATTTACGAAAATGTATTATTTTCCGAACATCGACATATTGCTTATTGTAATTGTATTATAGCATTAGGTATAAGTACCTATTAAATTAAAATTTAAACTTTAATATTCATTAACACGTTTTAGATTCTGAGTGGAGCGAAAGAATGTATTGGTTTTACAATGATGTGTGTGTGTGTTTTTTTTTTATATTGTGGGCAGGACCAATGTACGTTAGGTAAGAGCAATTGCATAGGTATAAAAATTTTAGTGTCATACTTTGTAAACATATTGTTAACCCATTAAGTGGTTTAAGTAAATTATATATAACAATAAGCAAAAAATAATTTACTTGAGTTGTATGTATTTGTATACGTTCCCATTACATTTTTATCACACCTTTAAGTATAACTATTATTTAACATAATATATAAGTGTTCTTAAAGAAATGAAGAATCCTTCACATCAAAAATGTAGAAATCATTAATAATAAATAAAGTGACAGATAGTGAGAGTAGTATCTTATGATATACCACAACTTAGTTTCACTAAGTCATCATCATTCATAAATTTTTTTTCAGATTTGAAAACTGTACCAATATAAACGCAATTTGTTATACCAAAAATGACAAATCATCTCATTTTTTTAAAAAACATTAACAATTTTATTTTAATCTTTCTTGGAGTTAAAGTAAATTTAATTAATTTTACAATAATTATTAACTCCATAAAATATATTTTACTGAATTGCAATACCTACCTATTATAATATTATCTTTACTAAATCAATAAATGTTTATACTATGTATTTTTACTTCTTATTGACAACCATTTAATGATTTAAATATCTTTGAATGTAATATTTACTATTGTTTATGTAATAAATGTACCTATACGAAATCACACTGTTTTCAGAAGTTCATTGAACTTATATTTTGAGGAATAAAAACACTGTTCCCGATACTTTTTCCATAATTGAAGCCAGAATATTGACTGAAACATATAAATTGTAGGATACATTTTATTTTGAACAATTTTTTTATAGTTAAAATTAATCTATTTTATTCATAAATAATAATATATACATATATTAGGTATTAAAAATATTCTTTTGCATTATCCAAAAATACGAACCTTTTTTCTATGTTCGTTTGTTAATTGAAAATGTCTCAAATTGTATTTCATATTTATTGAACCAAACAATTTAAGTTACATCACTTTAAAATCTAAACACAACTCATTTAAAACATGATTTACTGGCACTTGTTTTCCGTTAGTATAACCACTGATATTCGATATTAAGCTTATATTATACTTTAAAACAGTTTTTAAAGTTTTTTTCATTAACAATGGGAGTTGTATACCGAATAATTAGGCAATCTAATTATTACATTTATTAAAAAAAAAAAGTAAATAAAAATATATATTATAAATAATCAAAATGCATATTATATACAGACAAAACTTCCGTTATTGAAGATTAGCTTTTTTAGTTTATTAGAAAACCGATACAACAATAGTTACCCAATATGAAACTATTATATAGAATATCTTCTATATTTGTTCAAAAGTCTTAGAGTTATGCTTAAAAACTTGTATATACTTTTAATTTAGTTTTAAATACATATATTATGTATTGTACGTAAATTAATTGATTGAAAACTTAGTTATTTATATATTCATTCCTAATTTTCTTAGTCTATATAATTTATTTCTTAAATTATATCTTTGGGAAAAATTACATGAGTGAAATAATTTTAAGAATAAAAATTATTTTAAATTTGTGTTACAACACAAAATGTTTTTTCAACGGAATTTTATCATCTACACATTTTTTTTTGCAATCAATTATATTGACCAAAAGTTATATCATTACTGATTTAGTTTCATCAGTAATCAATAATAAACTTGAAACAGTACTTGCATCCATGCGTGAATCTTTTTACATCGAAATAAAGACTCGCAAAAATGATTAAATTATAATACTTTGGTCACTGAAGTTCTAAACCTTCTTTCTAAAATATAACAGTATTTTTGAATATTTTTTGAAAAATTCTCAATTGCATTCTATAAATAATTATATTAGGTGCCTCTTATTGTTATATTATTGCACACACATAGTAGTACAATTATATTTAAAATTGAACTATGTTATATTCATAATAAATAATTCAATTTTAAAAATTGTTGAAAAAAATATTAATTTTAGTAAAAGTGATTACTTATATTATAGTTTAAATTATACTAAATATATAATTATGATATAAATAATATCAATAATAATAATAATAATAATATAGTTCCATTGTTGAATAGTTAATTGCAATATATATACCTAGTGGATATTATTATTAAAAAAAAAAAATGTACTCTATGGACATAAATATCCAAGTAAAAGAAATATACAGGTATGCTGATATGCTGATATATTTTTATATTACGCTTCATAAGTCAATACATTATTATTTTATTTTTACACCATTGGTAAGCAATTGGATTCAAAAAACAAACTTTAGCGAAACTCAAAAAATACTATTGAGTATTAATCTAGTTTTATATTGCTCATGAAACAAGCTATGAATTAAAGGTTTCAAATTTAATTCAATATACAATTATTTGAAATAAATCAGTTCCATATGCGTGTTATAAATAATCATCTATATACTTACTCTAATGATTCATGTTTAGCCTGAAGTCTCCTCTTTGGGGGTTAAGGTTTCTAAAGTCAAAAGTTTGCCTATAATTCGGTATTGTTATAAAAAAATATAGGTAACTAACTACAATGTTTAAAAATATATATATAAATGATTAAAATATTATAATATATTGTAACATATTAAATATAGGTAGGTACTCCAATAGAACTTTATATACATTTTCAAATTCCACACGTTCTATTATGAAAATCAACAATTTAAATTTTTGTAGTCCATAACATTATATTCGAAAGTAAAATATTATAAAATTAACGACACATAAAACTGAATGTTTTAAACTATAAAAACTATAATAATTGGAATGCAAAAAATGTATGGACGTAGTTTAGTGAAATACAAATCAAAATATAGGCAATTTAATGTTTATGTAATGGCATTTTCGGAATGTACATATTATACCTGGTTTTGTTTTTATCCAAGAATATTGTGGTATTTCGTTACTTACAATACCTATATATTTTTATTAATAGTAAGTCTCTTACAGTATTATTTGGATCCAAAGCTATTTTTTATTAACCAAACTTAAAAGTATTGCAATGAATAAAATAATATTATGCTAATACCTACAAACTGTTTATAATTTAAACGTAGGTACTTGAAGTGAAACGTGGTTGAATTAAAATGCATAAGTGACTGTTATAAAGTTGAATTTATGATAATATTAAGTAAAATGAATTAATTGATGCAGCCTAATATGATTATTTTATATAGATGGTAAAAAAGATCTGTTACCCCAAGTTATAAATATGTAAAAAAATATTGACAGTCATTATTTTATTTTAGTACATTCAACTGAATGTATATCAAATTTAAGATTTATCATATACTAAGAAAACAAAATCTACCACAAACGCGCATGCGTACGTGCACCTACTTAAAAAGCCTATCCATAACGTCATGATATCGTAATTTTTGTATTATTCAAATTGAATTATTTTGCACGATAATATTATAAAAAAATCTAAGCATACTAGGTCAATAGTTTATTTAGGATTTTTAATTTTTTGTTATTTTTGAAGACACGAGATAACATACGCATTTAAAATATATTATGTTTGAATGAGTGTAAATTGTTTGCTGTACATAATATCCATAATACGATGAAGTGTTTTATATAATATTATAATAATTATTTTGTTTCATATATTATTAACGTTGCTACCATCACTAATAAAACACATCATAATATAAATACAATAAATATATAGGTAACGCATAAATTATATACCAACTTTTAGTGGTCTCATGTGAAATGATACAGTCGTTACTTTAAATTATTAATCAAGTACCTACCTAGTAAAAAGAGACGTCGGGACAACCAAACACTGCGTAAAAAATAAATATATTAGTTGTGACACTGGTTTAAACCCCAATGTATAATAATTCCTAATAAATAGGTACTATTTTGTGTGTAAAAATATTGTAAAATATAACATATTATGCACACTCAGCACTTGGCGAAACCATTGGGCAAATCAAAAAAACAAATCTAAACGAACTAAAATTAAATATAATAGCATGGCAGTCTGCCGGAACATCTAGAAAAAAAGAGACAATATCAACTGCTTAAGACTTGGCCACACCCGACTACACACGACTACTTAATGGGAAACCTAATGGAAAACGAATATCCGACAACCTGCATTTCGTGTGTATAGTGACAGTAAAACTCATTTTTCCGGAATTCAAACTTATGCGTGTCTATATATAGGACAAGACATATTGAGTGACCGCATATCCTTCATCAAAGAATTATGCGTCGTATCATATTTTATTTTATTTTTATTTATAATATAATAATATGTTATACTCATGTTTTATTCTATCTATCACTGTTTCATACAACAAGTATAGGTACCTCATATATTCAGAAATATTTAAATACCTACCTATTATTAAAGTTATAATTAATTAATACTTACAACCAGTGCTCGAATTGGGAAAAAATAAGTAGAAGAGCTCAATCCAACGATTTGAAAACTGCGTTCCAAAGGTGCAATTACTCAACACAGACCCGTGGGGGCCTTGCCCCCCCTCCCCCCCACGCTACTGGGTATAAAAATATTCAAAAATTCAAAAACACCGATAAATGATAACTGAATATAACTAAAACTGATAACATTTCATTCGGAACACGATTTGAAATAGTATACTAGCACGCATCAGTATCTGTGCCTTAGATAATATACTTGTATGATCTATGAACTGTGAACTACTGACTATATAGGCAAAACATAGGGTGATATTATAATTAATTAATAAACTTATATCAAAATAATTTTGATATGAAAAATAGTAAAACATCAATTGAAATCCAGATTTTAATAAAAATTATTTTGGAAATTAGTTTTTACCATCCCCCCGTCCAAGTAAAAAAAAATAGTAGGAGGTGCTCCGTCCTCCTGCGCACTCCCCTCCCAAATTCGATCATTGATTACAACATAAAACGCCAAGCATTTTCCAATTAACTACCTATATTTAAGACAGGATTAAGATATTGAGTGACTACTGACTAGTTAAGTCTAACTAATGTCCAATTCTATAACATTTACCAATACCATTGTTACGGTTGCAGTGTGGTAATGTGACTTGTACGAAGGATGTAGAAACAATAATTCCATACACCTGCGGTATTCAGTTGGTAAAAATACCACAGCCCCGAAGTTTCATATTTACTTATTAGTGAGTTATGACACATAATATTATGGCAGGGAAATGTACAACATGCAATTGGTACGATAGTATTGGTAACTCCGTATAAAAATAAATTCAAAAAATAAAAATGTACCAAAGTATAAAATATATTGCAGGAAATTTTAGTATTGAGAATGTGATTTATATTGTCTACAAGAATTCATTATTTATTTTTAAACTTAACATAAACATGCGTCGCATAACATTATGTTATACTGATTAAAAATAATCGTATTTACGAAGATGACCGTTGTAATTCTTCACGAATTATACGTTGTACTGTGTGTCCCACGAGGATTTACCCATCGCGATATCTCCTGGATAATAAATATATCATAAATCTGTTTTTTTTTTTTAAATGTATTTTTTATTTTTTTAACAATTGAAAACATCCATGTTATAGAGTTTATTTTTCTGAATATGTTGACCCTTCAACAATTTATTTTGATCCATCTCATTTTTTTCAGTTTATTGATGAAATGGCTAAAAACCGGTTTTTATCTCCCTCTACGGCTAATGGATATATCCTCATGGGACACTCTATATACTACAATAATTATATTAATAGCAAATCATTCCTAATTTAGATTTTAACAAAATTATTGCACTGGAAGGTAGGTACGCATTAATTTGGAATTTAAAAAAAACTACTATGCAATGATATGCATACACAATTAGTTTTGGGTGATGTTTTGATAAAAATGGAAGGCTATATTCACCTAGTTTTCAGGGTTAAATATTATAATAAATCCAATTTATTTAATAAGCAGTGATATATTTTTTGTTGAATATACCAAAATGTGTCTTATATTATATGTGCAGTGCACTCACATTAATTAATAAAAAATTAAAATATATTCATTCTTTGTTATGGTAATTATTACTAATTTGTATATGTAATGTCTACTAATTAATATTTACAGTTATGTTTTAATTGTTTTTATTTTTTAATTTTAAAACTTTATTTTACTTGGTGGCTGTAGATGATATCATAATCTGGCAAACACAGTTTACTTATTCTCCAAAAAATCAGCCACAGTATACAAAAGTTTTTTTGTTGTAATTTATAACCCTAAAATTAATTATATTTTTAAAAATATACTTAATTCTCAATAAGCTAGTGATAATTCCTTAGCGACTTTAAGTTTAATTAATAAAGTTACTAATCTTCATGGAATGTGTTTACTGTTTATTCTAACTGAACGAATATATTTTAATAAATTTAGCCAAAGTTGTGACAATATTCTCGTTAGAAATTATAATCGTGGAAGAAAACTAATTTGGTCGTTAACTTTAAACTTTTGTACAGATCATTAATGGATTCTACTTTTCATTTATTTTGTTATAATAGTACTATCTACTTTTAAAGAACTATAATGCAAATAATAGTTATGAACTACTATTGTCTTAGTGAGGGTTGACAAAACACAGTTGTACTTATGCATATTTTAGTATTGTTTACGAATAATGGACAATTATACTTTGGAAGGTAGTATCTACCTACGTCCTATCTACAATTAATTTAAACTAGAATATAGAATTATAATATAATTTGTGTAAATCATTGTACTGTCTTGAAAACCGATTATGTAAGATCTCCATGTCATAAAAAATATCTGTTTTCTAAAAATTGCAACGACATAATATTATACTATTTTTAGCTTATTTATAGTATGAACAATCGACAATTAATACAAATTATATTATCAATATTTAATCACTTAATAGTGTAACTGGTTACTCCGATAAAACTACACATAAGATTAACACTTTATTCTGTATCTATAGTAACATTATGTATAGTTTCAAAATATCTATTTTAAATAGTCAAATTCATTATTTAGTTTTTTTAGTAAATATTATGATAATTAAATTATAATTACTAAGAATTACGTTTTTTAAATAATTTTTAGGATAACAGGAACGTTTGGCCATGAACAATTTTCATTTCATTATTCATATTATAATTAAAGCAAAGAAACAAAGTCCCTTTGGCTGTCGATTTTTTTTTGTCAATCAAGAAATTGGGTTAATCTTTATTAAGATTCATTAATGAACAATGTATTCATATTTCCATCGAAAATAATGTGCTTTGATTATTTTTGGCAGAGAAGGCTTATTGCAATACTAAATAGAAAATGAACGTAAAAAAGAATGGAAGGACGTACCCATATATTATACAGTTATTAGGTTTTTATAATTTATGCGTATAATTATAAGAAACATTTATGCTTTCTAAATAAGGATTATAGTTAGTATTATAATATTATACTTACCAATTTATGGCAATTCAGTATAATAAATAGGGTCTGGAATAAATTGCAAATATAAATGTTCATGATATGCTAGCAAATATGCGATTAAAATTACTGACAAATTCTCTAATATATAAGGAGATCATTTTTTTAATTTACTTACCATAATTACGAACAAAAAAATATGATTAAATAAAAATTAAATTACAATTATTGAAAGACAAATAAATTTGCTTATTATTAGTTATTAGGTTTTGGTAATGTTAACACTAAAAATATTCGAAATGTGCATGTGAATAAGCAATTATAATTAACATAAATGCTCATAAATATGCAGCTAAACTGATAAGAAGATAATGGCATAATGGATATGAAATTATGCCTTTACCTATATGATAATTGATAACTAAAATGTGTTAAAAATGCTTAAATTTGTTGAATTTGCATTTTTTGTATACATATATTTTATATTTGTATAAATCTATATTTTAAACACTTATTATTAGGGAACGGATTTAAATGCTCTAAAAAACAAGAAAAATGCCTTAAAAAAATACGATTTAATGCCTTAAAAAAATGCTTTGACATCAAAAAATGCACTAAAAAAATGCCCTAAAAAACTTTAAAAAGGGTTTATATTCAATAAAAACAAAATTTTGAATTTAAAACTTATAAAAACACATTATTATGAAAAATCTAATAAAAAATATTTAAATACAATACAAACTTAATTAATTAACTTTCAATTATCTTCTGTCCATCTTCTTTTTACCCTAAAAAATTTAAAATTTAATAGGTATACCATTTAGATAGGTATATTCGTTATACTTTTACCTTTTACCATTTAGGTATTTTATTTTTTTTAGAATGAATGTGGAAAAAATGTTGAAAAAATGACTTAAAAACCACAAAATGCACTTAAAATTTCAAAAAATGCAAAATAAAAGTTACATTTTTTAATTCTTTGATGTATGAAATGAACTTTTTGCTTGGAAACCAATATTTTCGGACATTCAGAAAAAATTGCAATTTGCATTCAAATCCGTTCCCTACTTATTATATTCTCTGATGGTTATAACTTATAAAATAATAAAAAATTTTAATTTTGAAACGTAATTTATTATTGCATATAAAATAACGATAAAGTAATTCAAATACATTTGCAGCATAGGTGGTCAAGATTTATACTGAAATAGTTGCCTTATTACATTATTAGTAGTATTTAGTAGTGAGTATTATATACTCATAATATAAATATGTTTTAAATATCTGTAGTTAACAATAAAATGATTTTTGTCGCTTTCTTTTTCAAATAGTGAATTCAGTTACACGCAAAAGTAAGAATTTCTTTTTTTATTTAATTAATATAGCAAGAATGAGTGAACCTTAAGGTGTTGCTTGCTAAACCTGTGTATCTACGTTGAACACAGGAGTGAGGTGGAATGAGAATATTTTGTTAGTGTCTACTCACTCACCTCTCTCTCGGCCTGGACCGTATTCATCGGACACTTAGCGTTAATGGGGCTTCTGAGATGAACCAAACGACTGTGTCCCGATTACGCGCAAAGAACGCCGGAAGGCATGGGAGGAGGCTTATTCTGGTGCTAACAAAAGCACCGATGGTATGAGCGGACGCGGGTGGCGAGCGGAAAGAATGAGCAAGCGATGGCAAGGAGGTCAGAACGATGAAAAAAAAAGATTTTTTCAATGGGGTAGAAAATGTCATTGGATTGTGAGGATATTATGACGGTGGGGCGGAAAACCCGTTAGATGGTAGGCAGAGTGGAAAATCCGAGTGCAAGTATTCGGTGCTGGGACAATGGCATGGCCTAAGTCCTTATGGGTGGTGATGCAAAGAAATAGAGGGATGAAAAATAAGAGAAAAAAATACAATTTCAACATTTTTATACCTGAGGGTGACATTTTAGAAGAGGAAACTGGACGCACCGAGACATCACGATCCATTTAGTTGTTAGGATATTGAAATCGTTGTGTATTCGTAAAGACAATTTATTTTCTTCCCTCACAAGTTTCTAAACGAAAATATATGTTTTAATTATTAAATATGTACTGCTAAAAACGTCTTCTTATAATTATTGTGTAGTTGTGCTGCTTTCTGACAATGATGTCACAATATTTATTTGATAAAACATTCTAACTCGTTAGTTTATTTATCCTAATAAGACAATAGTATAGAATAAAGAAACAGTTATACATGTTTACATGTTTACATTAATACTTTTATACATTGTTACTTATAATAGGTAAATATATAATCAGACATTCAAATTTTAATGGATTTTTACCGGAATTATTTTTATAAGTTACAACATTTCATTTTTATACCTAATCAAGAAACTACTAATTCAAAAAAGAAGAAACACTAATATTAATAAACAACAGTATCTTATTGAAATAATGATACAGGCACTTGAATTATAATTATGATTCAAAGCTATTGTAACTTCATTAACTTTAAATCCTGATATAAAATGAATGATAAATATATACTTATTCTTCAAATCAATAAAAATGTTTTAAGTTTTCGTATATTAAATAAAAAATATCAAAATGAATGGATCTTTTTCAATAAAAAGAAAACATACATATCCACATTAGATACAATGAAGGAATTTGATGAACTCAATGAAAAATATTTGAAATTATTTAGTAGAGAATCTATTCTGAACTCTAAGAATTTTTTTTATAATTTATTACTATATAAAAAAAAAAATAGCATCTTAGCTAATTAAAAAAAACTAACTGTTTTTCGAAGAACTTATTCTTACACAATGTAATGCATTACTGTTACCGGCTACCATATTTGTTTTATATACCGAGATAATAGAGTAATATGCTTACTACTCTATAACCGGCTGTGTCGTACACACAACATTTATTTTTATTTTTTTATTTAAATTTATATCATGAAGATTACTGGGCCTCGCTGAGAAAAACTTGTGCGGCGAACCAAGGTTATCTTATTTTACAACAATTCTTCATAGATATATTACATACAACTTTGTATGAAATATGAGAGATAATATTATACACTACCTTACATATAGTATTACGAAGTTTAAAATTTACTTATTTTTCCGACATAAATATTTAATTTGTTCGGATTTTGTTTTTGCTTTGAATATTTTCACGAACGAAAACCATCCGTTGTTAACAGCGTTCCGGTACATTGCTCGAAAATCGACGGGAGTGTTTCATACGGCCACAAGTACGTTTGTTTAACACTACTTAGCGCATTGTTGTATTAGGTTTTCATTTTATTTTTACTACGTTTGTCGGGTGTTGCGGGCGATGCAGTGGTGAGGTGGGATGTGAAGGGGGGTGGGTGGGGGTGAAGGGAAATGAATTGGAAAAAAAGGTCGGGAAAAAAACGTGAGAGACAAACACGGTGTGGTGACGGTGGAGGGGTGGTAGAGAAAAACAATACGTTACAACGGAGGAAAAGAGGCTGAAGTAGTATTTTTATTAGCAGTCTGAACGCGCGACCCCGGGAGCTCGGCAAACGTATAGCGGTAAGGGATGGTTGTGAGGGAGGTGGTGTGATCGATGGTGGAGGGGGGTGGAGGTAGGAATAGCGTATTACGGGTGCCAAAGGTGGGCGTGAAAGGGACACATGTTCGGATAAATATTTATAACCCGGCCGCGTTTTACGGAATTAGTCGGTTATTTATCGGTCACCGGGCTATTGGTTTCCGTTCGGATGTTTAAACGAGGGGAGACTACCGGTGGCGCGTGAGCGTCCGCCGCGGTGGTCCTTATTGCAATATTCTCTGATGCCTGGCTATGTAAAAAAAAAAAAAAAAAGCAACAAAAAAAAATATATTAAATAGATATATAATTTTTGTTCACAGTCGTATAATAAATGTTGTGTATATCTGCTTATTCGAGATATTTTTTTTTTTTACCATACCTAACAAAAACCAAATTATAAATTAATTTGGGGTAATTTCGCCGAGCAAGGGATGAAAATGAATCACGATTTAATCCGTTTCAATTATTAATGGTAAATGGGAGGGTAACGCGGTAACGCGAAAAAAGGAGCATCTGCGAAACCGATAATAATTCACACGCAGACGTTTTTCGGTCGAAGGCGTGAATTAATATTTTGAAATCACGACCGAAAGTAGAAGATGAACAACAACGCGCTAAAATGCTATAAATTTATGTATGCATGTCATGCAAAATTATCATCATTTTAAATTATTAAATTCACTGAACGCGTTAAACTATGCTGTGGCAAACCGTTTTTATCATAAAAGTAGACTACTTAAATTGAAAGATTTATCTATTAACATTTTGTAAAAACTATTAAAAGCTAACAAATTCAGAGAAGTAGCTAAGCTGTATAGTAGTTTATGAATGTACCTCGTCATTGAGTTTATCACTGTATAAAATATGTGTAATATGGACGTATTAAATTTGAATTCAACTATAAATCATTGAATACGAAAAAACGGTTCTTATCAGAGACAGCGTGTCAACTATAATTCTAAAGATATTTTACTATTTATTTATAATTGTTATAAGGAATTTATTTTTCTATTCAGGTTACAGTATTTTTAACTATATTTTTGTAAAAAAACATCATATCATATTTTAATATTATGACTTATCAAATTATATCATCGTTATTAACTTTAAAAGTGAATTCTACGTACAGTATATGACAGTAAATATAAAATAGATTCGTGGTATATAATATATTATGTATGGCTTAGAACGATAGTTTTTTAGGCACGATCCTATACGTTTTCTTAGTCTAGTAGTTTGTACGAAAAATAATTATATATTATAAAAAATGTCTAAATATTTCAAACCCTCGAGGATAATATTTTTTTAAATTGCAAAATAATATCTACAATTGTTCGAGAGAAAATCGTTATTTTTCGTTTGAATACAAGATTTCGTTACAAGATGTTTTGTCTTTGTATTATGAATTATTTATATATAGAATATTGATAGCGATTCGGATACTTAAACAAACATTCTGCCGTGAATTAAAGTCCTCGAAATTTGAATGCACTTTGGCTATACACTTATATTATCTAAATAAAACCACTCGATCATTGCCATTGAAATATCGTAGAACATTGTTCGTAATTTCTTTAGAGTTCTTGAGAAAATGTCAGTGTTTGGCATTAACATAAATGTCAACGCATAGAATCCCAACTGTATACATAAAAAAAATATTTAATAACAAGACGATGGTCGAAAAGTTCACTACTCGTTTGAAAACCAACTTTTGTTAGATTGTTAGGAATTATAATTATTATTCATATTATGTACTACTGAACCAAAGTTACGCGTTTTATAGATATTTTGTAAAAGGTATTTGTTATTTATTTATTACTTAGGTGTAATATATAGACTATGGTATCATTATATATATATATTTACTCATAGACAATTTATAGTTGTCCAAGTTGGCGTTTTTATTTACATAACGTTTTATATTTATTTTAAGTGCTTTACAAATTACAATCAGACACAGGCTACGATAAGCATACTGTTTGATATATGTCATATTATACAAGTGGCGGTACTGATTCAAGGATGATGTTGAAATTTCCTTAATCGGAAGAAAATATTGAAGTTTGGGATTTTGATGATAAGCATTTTATGTCACATTTTTTTTTAAATTAATATCAATTAATCATAGTGGTAAATGTTCGTTTAAAATGTATTATTTAAATACAATTCCTGCTCTGTTACTAGGTATTTATGTAAATAAAAATTTACATTTATCATATAAATTAGCAATTACTTATATCGAATCAAAATAATTTATGAAATTAAACATTTAAATGATCGACCAACAAATATTATTTAAAATTATTAAATCATAATAAAATACTTAATTTAATTAATTCATTTATTTTATTCCATTTTATCAATAAGCAAAATACCTTCAATATTATTTACTTCACATACCATCTAGAACAATATCTCAATAAATATTTATACATATTTTATATTAATTTAATATATTTCAGTTTGAAAAATTGTGTAAAAATGCATACAAAAAAGAATTAATTCTAAGCGAACAAATGTTTCATAAAATACTTAACGTGTACAAATTATTTATCTGATAAGAGTCATCTTACAATTTTCCTAACTGTTATGTTTTTTTTGAATAAAAGTTTCATCCGTCAAAATCTGGCATTTCTATTCAAACGAGCAGGTGGGTGCAGTTATTTGCAATTTCATTTATTTTGCTTCACTTTTTAAATTTAATTTTTATATTTAATTGTATTACACGTCATATTCTTTTTTATAAATGGTTGACATGTCCCATCCTCTTCAATTTTTTCATTTTTACAGAACTATTTGTTTGTCATAAAATATATTTTTCGACATCGTTATTTTTATAGTCAACAGTTATTTTACAAAAGTTTCTCAAATATTAAGGGAAATCAAATAAAATGAATTCAAACCGTTTTTTTACGACGGACTTTTCTAAGGACTTTTTTCTAAGATACAAACTCGTATTATTTGGATAACTTATTACCAAGATTATAATTTTTTTCTTTAAAAGCTTATAAAAAAAAATCACCAATGTTAAAGTGAATGATCAAATACACACAATCGTTTCATTCTACAAACATAATTTACCATAATAACCTCACCTGTCCAACCCACTCGATATAAATAATTCCCATGATAATATAATATAGGTAATTGTAGGCGGTGTTATTATTTGGCTTTATAATTTTACCTACGCTGATAACTGGAGTTAATACAATCATGCAGTTAAAAAAAAATATCTGCTATTTATTAACATTTGAAGTCTAGATATAATTGAATCATATAATATATTTAGCTGGATTGTATAACAAAAAAAAAAAAACAATACCTGCAATTATTTATAACTATAGTTGATTTATTTCAAGCGAGTTTAACTAATGTAGAAACATAGACTTATAGTGCATTTTGTATTCACACTTAAGTCTTAACATAAACTGATAATAAGTATAAAATATTTCAAGGATTATTACTATTTCTAAAATATTATTATGTACATTCGTATTTTTCTCACGAACAAAAGAGTGTATGTTATTTTTGTTCTATTGTAAATATTATCTAGTTAAACAATTTCCCAATTTTAAGTATTATTTCGACATATTTAATATAATTATTATATTCTATACTTATTCTACAATATATTTTTATACTCATAAAATAACTTAAATTAAAGTCTAGAGAAGATATTATTATCGATAACATAGGATACGATAGTGGTTTTATGGTGTTTTTCAACGAAATAGAAACAATTTCTTATTTAAGTACTAATAAAGTTTATTTTAAAACCATAAAACGTTTGGTCGTAAAGAAAGAGCATAAAATATAAGAAAGGTTTACACCTTTTGTTAGCTTTAGCATTTAATATTATTTTTACGTTGGAAATCATTTTTCCTTTTCATTTTCATTTTATATTTATTGTATATTCACAATAAACATAATATTACATTGTTTGTATCCCAATGCTTTGTATTTTTGGATATTATATAATATGTTAAGTTAATGCAAGTAGAAATTAGTTATTGATTTTAAATTTAAGTCAATATTTAAATTTCAAAACCCATAGTTTTATAGTAACAAATTAGAAATAAGAAATATGTACATGATTTCTGTGAACATTTTACTCCTATAGTAAGTTCTAATTAAACATAGCTTTTTTCATTCAAAATAAAGTATAAAACTCGTATTGAAACTATAGTTCTAACTGTTTTATTGGTTATGCAGTATATTAAGTAGATACCGATAGTATTGTATTCTATTGAACAGAACTTCATCAGAAAATACCTACCAAAGAACTTTGTCAATTTTCATCGGGCACAATGTAAATGGTCACATTCGCAAACAGTGTAGAATTTCGGTTTCCGGGATAAAAGGAGTTGCGGGACAAGTATTTCTTTGGTCTCGATGATAAGTGGACCCTATTACCTGGGGAATTCCAGCGAGGGCGGTGAAAAATGGACGGTCCGCCATCCCTAGTGGTGAAATTCGAGGGAAAACGAGGGGAACAAATAGTGGTTTGGATTTTTCTTCGCCGCCAGAAACACGATCGACCCTTATATGCGTGTGTCAGGTACAACCGCAGAGACACGGGTTAAGAAGGGACAGTCGAATGTTTAACAATGAAGAACAGAAATGTGCGATCAATAGCAAGAGAACACCTATTCAGTTTAAAATTTAGTGGCTCTTTTCGAGTTAATATAATAAAAAAATATACATTAATAACGATCGAATAATTTCCCATAAGTACTTTACAAAAACTTACAATCTTTGCAAATCAAAATTGACTAGATTATTTTTATGCTGGTGGAAAATAAATTATGTCGTTGTAAAATTAAAACGTGTGATTTAATTATCGTTAGGTACTGATTATTTCTTTAAAGTAATAAAAAATTAACAATCGTGAAAATAGGTTAAAACATGTTTTCAATAGATTTATGTTTTTATGTTTTAGTTACATGTAGAAATTTTATTTTGATTTAATTTATTTTTGTTTGACATAAGTTTTAATGATGCTAATAGTAACTTACCTGTATATATAACTAACGCATTAAATTGTATTATATTAAATGTCTACGCGTATTTATTATTTAATTTAGTTAATAACAGTGGGGCGAATAGGAGTGATGGTGGCTACTGCTAAAATTTGATTAATGGAATAAACGAACTATAAAGTTTAAATCAATAACTCGATTATTTTAAAAGTTATTTTATGGTTAGGGCAGCGTTTCATCTTAACATCAACAACATTGCACGTATAGTTAATGTCTTCGTTGGAGAACTTCAAATTGTATTAGTACTTTAATACTTTATACTTAACAGTATCGCCACACAAACTATCCGGTCGGTTGTGCTAATGGAACGAGTAAATGTTTAAAAAGGAAAAACGTTTACCAAAAGGGTCGACAACACAATAATTTACATTTTCAGTTAAAGAAGCCGACTAATTGTGCTGAAGTCTATCATCCTTTAGTACGTTTGGTCGCCGTATTATAAGTTATAACTTGCGAATCATGACGAGTAAGACAAAAACATTGAATGTTGATGTTTATAATATTTCATTCTCCGATAATGACGCCGTGATGTTACTTAAATACCGTTTCTTGCACACGCAGCTATAGTAGGCATACAAAGCAATATTCTTTAAATTTCCCTAGAGACGTTTGATTTTGCTCTTAGCCAATTAAAACGCTATGTAAAATGTGTTAATGTTATTATAATGTTGTTTATGTGAACTTCAGGCTACGATATCACAAATGTAAATGTGAATACAATATCCCATACAAAACGTATACGCATTTGTAAATTATATCGAGCTCGTTTCTTATTTGTCTCTTACGTTAGACTTTGCAGTTGTCATTAAGAAAATATTATTCATATCTCGCTTATGTTCAGCGAGCCTCTGGAGATTATATTTCCCGATTCAATTGTGAATACCTAGGCGAGTTGACGGTAAAAAATACGATAAAACGCACGCAAATGATAAAGATATTAATTTCCGTCGGAAAATAAAAAACAAAGTTTTCATAACTATTATTTACTGGAAAATTCCAGACGTATAAATAATAGTTTCGATAAAATATATAATATTAAGGTTCACCGTGGGGAAGGGAGAAAATCTGCCAGAATTTTATTATTACAAACATTTTCATCGAAATAAATAATAACTGGACCGATTTTTAATAACGCACGTACGAAAGATATTATAAAAAATAAAAAACAAACGTTTCTTTTTGACAACTCTAAAATATATTATAGTAATGACTTTCACCAATAAGTGAAATTTTATCCAAATACTATAATTATATGATGTCAATCGTAATACATTTTCTACTCGTTTTTCCCTATTGTATACATTATTCAAATTAAAATAATATTTTTTAATTCTCGTTCAATATTTGCCTTGCAAAACAAAAACAAACAGTTATGGTGGACTCAATGGTCGTAAACTATAGCAAAACTAGCTGTTTACCTTATATTTGTCATAAAATAACACAAAACGTAAAACGGGGACTATACATAAATTGTATTTTTTTTTGTGTGGAAACGATTATAATAACGGTTACTGAACTATAAATCTGATTTTAGCCAATATAGTTAAAACAATTATTATTTTGGTTTCAAATAAAAATTATAAATAATTGACTGACACTGAGCTCCACCGAATATATTATGTCTATTGAAATAACGTTAAATAATTGGTATATTATGTGAATTCGATTTTATCAACTCGTTGTGAAGTTTCTCTGAATTTGTAAATAAAAAACTGTGTATTTCATATTATATAAAAATCAATTTCTAGAATTTCAAAAAATCAATATATAGTTCCATTTGACATATTTTCGAGAAAAATTGTACTTTTATGTGCATAATTACATATGAAAGGAAGGATGGAAGCTGATCACTATTTTTTTTACCTCGTTATAAATATGTTATAAATTCGTTATTATTATGTTTATGAAATAATATCTTAAAATATTATCTTTGAACGTTGTTGTATGTAGTAATGATAATATTTTAGTTATCAATGTATCATATTTCTGGCCAGCCGTATCGTATTTTAATATATTATGAATATGCATTTATATAATTAGAAAGAATAAATGATGTCTTACAATGTAACAATAATAAAAACACTACTGTTTCAAGTATACATTTTTGACAGTTGTAATAGTATACTTTCACTATTGAAGTAATATTTTGATAACTTCAACGCTCAAGTAAATGTCTTACAAAACATAACATCTAAAAAACATATTTTTTTTTAATGAATTGTTATGGGGTTCATTTGAGATATTCCAATACGCCATGTATATAATATTATTATAATTATTTATTTATTTTAACTAATATTAATAATAGTTGGACTCGTTGTTTACTAAATGTTCCGACTAAGAAGTAAACGAGTCACTAAAGCAGTGATATTTTATAACCAAAACGTCGTTTTACCGTTGAACATTTAAGTCACAACAGTGAAACGATATAAATATAAGATAATATATTTTATATCTTAAGTATTTACTTTAATTTAATTTTTATATTTATCACATGAAATTTCAATTTATCTTTACGGCGACAATGGTATAACCTAAACAATCTCTGCTTTTGTTAGAACATAAGATCGATAAATGTCACTAAACAAATCGCGCATTTACACAGATTATTGAGCTTGAATATTGTTAACCAATTTTAAGAGTATACCTAAACAATTTATTTTAGCGAACGCATATTATATTTTATTTTAGACCGCAGATCATACGTTTTCCGGACAGTTTTAATATTATTTTAATATACCAATATAATATTATAACATTATTATAACAGGCGAATTGCACGGCTATATTAATATTATTATAGTCGTAGTTTACTCCCGAACGTGCTGCGTATCGATCGCGATATTGGACCGTCGACGAGGACGTACTGATATTGCATAACCGAGACGCCGTCTGACCGTTGCACGTACTATACACTCAACCGTTTTAAGGGCGGTGGTGGTCAAAGGAGTTATTATTCACCGCAACCCAAATACATATATATACCACGCATCCCGGTCGTACACGGTTCAATCGTGTTGTGGTGTGTAAGGGTGCACAGGGGGAGGTGCGTGCCTCTCTATACATAATGTGTATACACTATATAAACAAATACGGTGGGATGGGCACATAGACTGCAAAACAAACTATACCGTCATCGGCATTTTACAGAAAAAAAAAAAACGAGGCAAATCTGACGGTAAATATAAAGTAAAAAGTTTTAGAGTGGGTCACGCGGAAATACAATGGCCGGAATTTCACCTACGCGGACGGTCGACGACATATTTTAGAATGTGCCTATATGAGATTTTTAATCACGCATGTTCTATTGGTTTAGAATCTGCCATTATAATAAGACGTCTCGTGTGAAAACAACATAGGTTTTTAGGTGAATAATATTTCATATGAAATATATTATTGTAATAGTAAGCATAATAAAAATACAAATAAAATAGTGCGTTAGTGCTATTCAATGTTGCGTCAGAAATGCCATACGATCGACAACTACTCTGACACAACTTGTCTCAGAACATTTTTAATTAGTCTGTTTATGATAATATATAATCACAAATTTCAACACTTAATTAGAGGAGACTGGAGTAAAATACAAGACAAATATTATAATATTAATAATGATAATGAGTAATGGGTATTCATGATTATGAGTCCATAATATTGTATTTGATGATAAAAGCTCGTGTCAAATTCAAAAAATTCATGGTTTCCAAAGAATGTGTAATGAAATTGAGTAGGTATATAAACTTGGCTATTATTGTGTTTATATAGAGAGGAAACCATCGTTATTGCAATTTTCTTTTCTTCTTATTTATGGTGGTAACATTTTTTTACTCAAACTCTACTATGTATAATGTAATTTTTTTACTATTAGATACAGTTTAAAGTTTAAATATAATATTATATACTTTCTGAGTAACAATTTAAATTAAAAATAAGTACGATGTATTACGTTGTTGCATGCCATCACTAATAAATATATTTTCAAAGCTTGTTTATAATATAACAACTTAAGAAAAACATTGTTTATAAAAGATAATAATTTAAATAGTAATAAATAAAAATAAAATAAGCAATAATCAATATAAAATATAACATTATAAACCAATGAAGACAATGCGATTCGGATGTATTTTCAGAAATTATTTTAGTATCAAAAATTGTATTTTGTTATTATTCATAAAAACTTGGATAATATTATAGATTATTTATATATATATAAACAGAGAATTTATAAAATAACTTAAGTGTTAGTAGTATAAAGCAATTATTAAAATTTAAAAATTACTAAGCAAAAGTGAATATTCTAAATGTCATTATTTATTTGGTATTGTTAAAACCATATAGGTGAAACAACATAACAGACTATGCGTGTTTCAAGTATTTAATTGAATGAAGAATATTTATTCATAGATTTAAGATTAAATTACTTACTAAAATAATGTGGAATATTATTTTTTTTATATGAATAAAGTTAAGTAATTTTAATAGTTTAAAAATAAGTAATATAATAATTATCTTAGCAATAATACACACACACAAACATATAACATAATAAACATCAATTTCAATTGAATATAATAAAATGTCTTCTAAAAACAATTTATGTCAGAATTTCCTCTATCATGGACTCTTTTATCGATAGTTTTACCTTTAAGGAATACAACATTATAGTGACACGTTTATCTTTTTCAAGTATAAAACGTAACAGCACATAGAATTTTTTTTTATAAATATTGGTTAAATATAGTAATAAAATATCGTATTTAATCATTCTTATAGCCGTTTCTATGATATAGGAAATTCTGACATAAATTGTTTTTATAAGACGTTTTAACGTGAAATTGATTGACTGAATGGTTAGATTTTCTAATAACCTAATAAATAGTTCTATATTAATGAAAAATTATAATCTATTATATATGTAATAGTTAAACGTCTATTGTTTTGTACCAATATAATACATAACAATTATAATATAAACTTTCATAATTGTATTATCTCGAATCCGATTAAACAGCATAAGCTGTTTGATGATTGACATAGGTACATAATATCAAACTAGTTAAAATTTATTCTATACTATATAATTGGTATATTATAATACACGGTCGTTGACAATTATCGCACCTTGTTAATTTAACCGTATTTTTCTGGTACAATTTATAAAAATGAACTTTATCGTACTATCGTTTATTATTATTTTCAAATCGATAGGATATTTTTTGAATCCAACAGATATGTCAATGGTAATAATAAGAAAAAACAATAAGAGTTACTGTTTCATTTCGTAACAATTGTTTTCTGATTTTGTGTTTCTGCAGTTATAATCGTATCGTGTTGATCAAGTAAAATAATACGTATTTTTCAAGTATATAAAGGATGGTAAATTAAAAATATATTTTATAAAAGGAGACAAATCCGGTGCGATGACAACTAGATCCCTTGTGGTATAGTGAAATCCAACCCCTATACGAATATAGTTCCCTAGACGTCAAAAATCCAATCACCCTTATTACCCTCGGTTACGACTTTTAAATTGAACTCGTTCAAGTACATATTGTCATATTCAGTTATTGTATATGTTGTCACACTCAATAGTTCGTGGAATTACTTGGATATTTAATTTTTTTTTTTTTTTCAGAAATGTTAAACGAACGGTTTGAAACCGTAATATTCTTTAAGACTAATGGCACACAGACGGCTCATAATAATTTTTTGCGCCTCGAATAAATGCAAAGAATTATAGGTTGATACTGTGAAATACTATAATATATACAAAAACAATATCTGTTAGCACTTAATACTGCTGGCTAAATGCATATAATCCGGCCCACGAGAGTACATACGTAAAAACGCGTCCGTCGGCACGTTGTCGAATAGTGGGAATGCCATCGTTGTGGGAGAAAACAGCCCTGATAGCATTTTATAATGATAATAATATTATATTCGCGAATAATATTATTATAATGTTATAATAATATTTTTAGGTAATCATTTGCCGTCTGGGAACTGACGTCGCGTATTGCTACATCGATGCGCGATTTACGTAGGGACTCTCGTGGGCCGGAGTATAGAACTTAAATGACTTCATTTGAATGGCTAAAATAAAATCTGTCAACGTGGCTACACTTATTATTTTATAATATATTAATATATTTTTGCGAGTTTATAGTTATGATAGTTTTAGATCACATAACATGCGATATATATATTATATAATATTAATATTTTTTGATGGTTGAGAACTGAATATAATGGCATTTACCTCCAATCGTTGTACTTAATAATATTATATATTACGTAATGTACAAAAAAATTTCCTATGAGACCATATTTTAAAAACTCGTGTAAATTCTGGCTCGATAATCGGTATAAAAAACCGGCCGTGGAAAAAAGAACAACCACGTGGTATTATACTTGTCAAAAATGATCGCCAACAGGACTTTAACGGGTTATAACCACCGCCATTTTCATGTCCGTTAATGGTCGATTTGATATCTGTTCGCGTGATCGTTGTCCAAGTCAAATTGGCGTCATAAGTCATAGTCACGGGCGGACACTAGTCCTGCCTTCGACCATTATATCCTTTATCTATCTCACTCACACTCTGTCTTTGTTTATTTCTTTCTCTAATCAACCATATAGCTATGATACCGTGCCACTAATGACCCGTAGTGATAAAAATCGGTATTTCACCCTAGCTCTGTCGTGTTTTGCTTTTTTTTTATTGGACGTTCTCCCTCACATATCATTCTACCATTTCAGTGTGCTATTTTTTTTCTCCATAATGAGTGAAAAACGTGGACATGCGATCGGAATATAAAAGCAGTCAGTCTAGTAAATACTTTTTATTTGTTATCTCATTTAAGCCATTAAGTTTTCATAAATTAAACTTCCGAAAAAATTTTAATTGCATTTTTAAGTTCTGCTGGCATAAGCAATTGATTGAATTATATGTTTTTTTGCTTTACAGTAATGGTACTCAATTTAGTTATACATTTAACTATTGAAACTCAGTTTTTTGAAGATATTATTAAACCTAGGTACGCAAAATTAAATTGTTCTATGAAAATGAAAATGACTTCAAACTAATCTAAGTGAGCCAAAAAACCTTTGCGTATAGTTCTTACGCACATATCACACTAAAATAATTATTACAAATAAATAAAAAAACGTATACTCCATATATTTTGATATACCTATATAGGTACTTTATTTAAAATTGTTATACCCAAATGTAAATTGTATTTACTAGGCGATTTGTATCTACTTATCTACGATCACCATCAAAATGCACATCTGTAGATGCTAAATTGTAATAAATTAAAGTATATACACTATGATAGTGTGCACTGCACAGAGGTCACTGGTCAGTGGTGGATTTAGGTAATGGTGTCACATTTTTGAGGACAGCAATTTTGATTGAAATTATATTTTGAATTCTAACCTACTAGGGATAATACTTGGGCGTATCAACAATTGAATATGTTGTCAGGTTTATTTTTTAAGTATACGTTAGGCGAAATAAAATATGACGTTTTGCTCAAATATAATTTACGGGATAGCATGAGACAGATGCCTAGGGGTAGACGTTTTGCAAATCCATGTTTGGTTATGTGAATGATACTTGCTTTCACTATCGTGAAAACAAAGCTGCAACTATCATATTTTTTTCGTGGTGACAGTCCAAACTAAGATAACGATAAAACTAGACAGGTTTAAACTAAAATATTATTAGCTGTCACGATTGAAACCATCGCGTTTTACTATCATTGTGTATACCCACTACCCAGCTTATCAAGTGATAACGAAATTGGTGATTATGATATCAGCTATTTTCTATATATTTTATTTTGTGTATTATTATACTATACTATAATATGCTATAATTATATTATACAGAATATTTTGTACTTTATCAAATTCGTAAATTTCGTTATGTATTATAAAGTGTAAAATATGTATTATAATGAAAAACTAAATTTTCTTATGAACAGATGAACAACTAGATATATTATATTAAATTACAAAGTTTTTTTTTAAACGATGTTATGTTTTACTTTTTTTATAAAATATCTTTAAAAAATTGTCACCTATGCGATACTGAATTGGAATCAAAGAATTTAAATACAACATATATCACCTAATTGAGCCATTACCCGTTGATAGTCAACTTTGATTTAGACACAAATCATTTTGGCTAACAAATTAGGTTACTATAGTTATTTACTTTTTTGTATATATTATAGGTATAGTTCACATAATAATATACATAAATACAGTTGAGATGATCTATGGAACGATAACATTCATTATTATGATCAAATTTAATAACTGTTTTTTAATGTTAATTTTGCTAACTCATCCTTATTTGTCACCGTACATATATTTTATTAAAGCTATCAAAGAATATAAATAAATTATATTTACCTTAAATAATGATGCAAAAATGATTTATAAATCAATGGAAATAATAAATAAACAGTAACTACGTTTGTTCGGATGATGTAGTTATTCTTAATCATAATTCATAAATAATTCATGCGATGTAGATATTATTGATTTAATAATTTCTGGTAATAAAATAAATGTACGTGTTAGATACTGAGATTTAAGATTTGTTATCTAAAAGAACAGTGTTCGAAAGTCACCATAAAAAAGGTTGACACTTAAAAAATCATCTAAAATTGTCCAATCAATTGTGAACATTATGATACACTTGTGTATACATTTTCAATAATCTTACTGAAAAGTTTTTTTTGTTTAATTTAAACTGTGAATGGAGTGAAGATAAACTCTATAACAATGACGTGTTTTTTTTTTTAGATTTAATCACTTTTATGGTGAAAAGGAGTTCACAAAAGTTTATAGTCAGTAGTTTACCAGGGAGAAAAACTACCAAAAACCACGATCATTCGAAACACTCTTGTTCGATACCTGTCTGAAAAGAAAACTTTATGCATTACTTTAAAAGTTTCTATTTATCCTAGAGATTGAATATTTTCGAATTTCCGAATTTCACGGACATATTAATGATACATAATAACTACAGCTGTTATAGAATTGAAAAATGTTGGTTGTTTCTCGAGCGATGATAGTTTCGATTTTTTAATTATTTAATATCTTTCTTATCTGAGTATAAGACACATTGAAAGAACAGTGTTGTAATGATATTATGTTGTTTTAACTCGGATAAAAAAATGTAAGCTGACAAATGCCATTCATCTGTTCATCTGGTGTTTAAAAAACTGTGTAAATAAAATGTTTATATAATTGAAAAATCAACGTTTTCACAAATATTGTTGATTAATTAAATAACAAACATCATAATGAAATAAAAATCAACCCATTCGAAAAATATAATTATTAATCATTCACTTATTATCTACCTATTTCTGTATTAAACAATCAAGAATATTACACACAATTATACAACGCTGGTCATTTTTTTTAGCAATCCGTTTATCATAAATTCGATTTATGTACGTATATATTATTATATTTCAATATCATACAAACATTTGAAAAAGTGTATTTTTTTCTAAATGGGTCAGCTTATTTGATTTTAATATAATATACCTCAGTCACGCATCCATATACATTTTATTAAATGACATCCAATAGTTATTATTATTATTTAGCACTTAATAAATAAAATAAAATAATTGAAGCGCTTTAGTCTGCATTTGAACTGGATTTTATAGAGTGATTTTGCATTTGTATTTATACGTATTCAAATACTTCCTATATTGATTTAACAAAATTGAAAATAGGTATAGGAAATTTAAATATTATATTTTAGGTATATTTGAAATTGCATTATTCAAAGTAGCTACTGGTTTTTGGTGCACAATATTCCAGATAACATTATTTTTACTTATTTTTTAAAAAAAATTTACAGTACAAGACGAACCCTTTAGATATGATTGTACGAATATAACAATAATAAAATGATTTATGGAAACTAGGCTCAAGTTTTAAAGAGAATTATTGACATACCACAATATTTTAGACTGTTACCAAAGTCATATAAGAGTGATATGACTTTCTGACAATGTAAATTTAAGAGAATCGCCACTTTTTACAGTGTTCGGTATAGGTGATTTTTTACAATTTTCTGAACATTTTTTAGTTAAAAACATCTATAAACCAATTTAAAGTAGGTAAATTACAAGTCGTCACTTTTCAATAGCTACTAAATTGTTAATTATGTTATAATAATTACGAAATGGAAAAGAAAAAAGTTTTTCATGGATTTGAGAATACCACAGTTAAAGATTAGAAGTGCCGAATATTTGTATAGTAAATTTAAGATAATTTGAGTGTAATTTTTTTCGATAAAACTTATAAAAATGAATGCATGAAAGTTTAACAATCATATATAAATTACTAATTATAAAATAATAATAATAATAATAACTTTTTTTCATAATCGTGATTTGAAAAAAACTAAAATTATTGTACCTAATATTATGAGGTAAAGTCGACGTTTTTTCCTTTTTTGGGGAACACTTTGCTTCTTTTAGCCAAAATAATTATGGCATCCAAATAGTTTTTTTTTATTTCATTAGTAATTTCTCTTTCCATTATTTGGTTAATCACCAATCATGCGAACTCCCATTTCTTTATTGTCTATTAAATTCTCAAATAAGGATCGTATTATAATTGTCAGATACTCACTTTAGATACTTCCATGAACATTTTCGAAAAAACTTATCTAAAATCTGCTTTTTTGGCGGTTTTAATTTGAAAAAAGAACTTTATAAAGCGCTCCTATAATCAAAATATAAAAACAATTAGGCATTATAAAAAATCTAATAATATTAAAATATGGTCTTCAAGCATAATATATAAAAATTTAAAAAATCATAAATTCATAAATGAGTTATAATTATATAAAATTATAAAATCGACACAACGGGGTCAAAAAAAATTACAATGCTAGATGAATCAAAATAATAAATCACCTGTATACCATTGTGAAATTATTTTTCTTATTTCTTTATGCTATCCGTTGTATTTTGGGTTGGTTAAAATGTATTACATAGTTGGTGTAGGGTTTCAAAAAAGTTTAACACAGTAGATATACGTGAATATTATAAAATAAAAGACGATAATATTATCCTGGGAGAATTTTTACCGTGCAGATTATGATATATTCCAACTGCGCCCACCCATTGCCTATTTATCATACACACTCACATGTCAAACCCAACACACTTTCATATTCGTCAATCTCAATTTTTAAATAATATAACATTATCGGGTATATATTTTCAAAACGCGTATACATTTTTCCGTTTAATCTATGTAACCGTTCAAGAGTTCAAGGCACGAATACACTGACATTCAGTTATTTATTTTGAAAGTTAGTCACTATATAACATCGTTTGTATCCAGCGCTTGAAACGTGAGGGTAGGTTTTCTGATTTTTTTTTAAATTTATCATTTCACCCCTTTGATTTTTGCTAAAATATGACACACCGATCCACGATTCTTTATAGGAAAGAAAACCGTGACTTCATGTTTGCGTTCCTCAACTACATTTTTCCAATTCAAGCACTGGCTGTACTTTACGGTTTTCATTAATTTATTTCCACAACTAATCAAATAATTGTTTCGACATAATCAAAATAATATCTCTTATTTCCTTTTTAAAATTGAAAATGTATTTGTTCGTAGATATAGCATTTGTTCAGTTCTTTCTAAAACTATCAAATCTTTCGAATTGGCTTGATAATCACATAATTTATGTCAATAATTTATACTGGCCTTCGGGATTCGCTACTTCACTAGATACGTGAATTTAGAAAAACATGGATCTATAATACGCACTGTAAAAGTGTACAATATGTACAGCAGCTGACTTCCCAATTAAATTACTTTTTTTCCTTCAAAATTACACAGTATAATAATTATATGACTACAGCATGTGATTACCGAGTGCATGTTATTAGGAAGCAAAGTTGTTTATTAATTAGATACACGTGCGCTGCGGTTATATTTATTATTGTTTATCGCAAATTTAACCTAATAATAATAATGCGTAAGTACACATTATAATGTGAAATCTTCAACGTGTTGTTAGTTTAATGGTTAAACACATTATACATTGTATAATATGATAATATACCTATTATCTATATATTATATTAATTTGTATTATTTACATAACTTGAATGGAATAGAAGAGGGTTTTTCTAATAAAACTGATATATCTCTGTCGTGGCGACCGTCGACCTACAAAATCGTTGGATAATAGTTTTTTCTTTCTTTTTCTTAATACATTTAAGTACCTGACCAAGTTTTTTCATTTCATAACGAGTAAAAAAAAAATTTTTCGAACGTACCGAGCGATGAATTATTAGGGTGGAGATGTATCATTCAATCAGTCATGGTTAATTTCATATTTGTGATGGCGTGTAGCGCGTCTTGTTATATTGTGATATACTTAATTATTGTTAGCAAAAATTCACTATGTCAACTCACAAAATTCTAAATCTAACATAATATCTCGGATACGTATTACGAAATCGCGTTTACAGAGCGTATACCTAATCGTGCACACGGTCCAATGACTCCCCTTTAAATGTAAAACCTTTTCAAGCATTGATCAATTGAGCAAAATATGCTTTAAAACTGGGGAATTTTATATTATTTTACCGGACAGATGGCACCACTGGTGTATTAAATTTGAATTTGATTTTGCTGAATATAGGCTTGCTATCTATAATACGCCAAATTTCAGAACGATCCGTCCGATGGTTTGAGTTGTGCGTATTTGACTTGTCTTCTAGAGAGGTGGAGCAATATCTTTCTGGCCCAAAAATTATACTTTAAACTATTTAGGCCTATAGGTTTTTTATTATCAACAACTTGGCCGGACGTCAGTCAGTCTTCACTGTGACCACTGACCGATTAATGTGATAGCACAACTTACAAGACCAAAAACAAATTATTATTTATAGGTAGTTTATTGGGGGAGGGGGCATGGCCCCTATGTATAATATAGTCTAAGCGTTAGCAACTATTGCTATTAGCATTTTATAGGGGGATAACGGTTCTTTGAGAAATACGTGTACCTATGTGGAACGTAGATTTGTCACTAAAAATCCGGGTCGTCACCCATCTGAGAACTAGCAACGTCGGCTAATGCTTGACCTCGGAACACGTTAGTGGCTGAGGCCCACCCCTCGGACCACACCAGGCCCCTATATAGTAAGTTATAACATATAATAATATGAAACGCATTTGATAAGTTATATATTATGGTATCTAAAACCACGATTATTTTGCGATGTTGTTTGCGGTATCAACAGATGTAATTTTTGTTTTCATACTTTTTTTGTTCACTCTATAATCAACTCTAGTACAGTGTGAATTACAGTCGACTTACAATACATTAAACTTATAACAACTACAGCGTACGATAATAAATAATAATATTATTTCAT
Organism: Sitobion miscanthi; assembly: GCA_008086715.1. NCBI lineage: Eukaryota > Metazoa > Arthropoda > Insecta > Hemiptera > Aphididae > Sitobion > Sitobion miscanthi. Next base: position 5,426,011 of record CM017802.1, on the reverse strand, counting down.
GGAAGCACAGTATTATACGTATACTGTGTATACGCAAAACGTATGCTACTGCACGTACACGCAATACGCAGTATTCATGTCCGACACATAATATTATGTTTAGTGAGGTCCTTGAATATTTTACTAATTCAGTGTCGATGCGGGGTAGTGCACGGCATATTTCGTATGCCACACTGTGTAGTTTAGATTCCATAATTTGGCCACTTCAAATTAGTAAATATTCACCGAACCCGGTTCTATAATATATTATATTATATTTTGGGACTGTGCGCGCGCGCGAGAGAGAGAGAGAGAGAGAGAGAGGGAGAGAGGGAGAGAGTGAGGGAGAGTGTGTTTTACATAATAATATGTATATTATGTACAGATGGCTGGCCGAAATCGCGTATTTACATACAGCGACGCGTACCATAATAATCGTAAATCAAATCATCGGAAATTGCATTATTGTTCGACCATACCATATACTAGGTGTACACACGCCTTTATATTAATTAATGCCGACGCGTGTGTGTATGTGTGAGGTCTCTGCACCGTGTGTACCGATGCAGTTTCGGACCACGGTAATTAATAATCGTGGAATATATTATTATTACACTATAACGATAATCGATTGAAAGTAGTCGATGCACTGTGATCGCCGTGTCGACGGAAAACCGTTGTCCGCCGGTGTCGCAGGTTTCTAATACCCTCAAACATTTTTACCCCCGGGGGTAAAATTATCCTAAGATAACTTACTCTGCTGTAAAAATTCACATTAGAGATAAATATAAAAATTCTTTGTGCAATATTTATCTATAAAAATTCAAAGGGTAAATTTATCCTAGTATATTTTAAAAATATCGTTAATTATATGCTAGGATATTTTTAACCCCCCTAAAAACACATTATTACCGTACGGTAAAAATAATCTACTGCGAAAATTCAATGGGAGGTAAATATATCCTAGTATATTTTAAAAATATGGTTAATTATAAGCTAGGATATTATTACCGGGGGGTAAAAATATCATAGTATATTTTTACTCCTCTATCGAACAATTTTCCCGGGGAGGTAATAATATCCTAGTATATTTTTACCGGGGGGTAAAATAAGCCTAGTATAATTTTACCCCCCTTAAAATTTTACCGTGGGGGGGGGTAAAAATATCCGGGGGTAAAAATCGCCTGTTACACCGACATTTCGTTTAAACATGTCGACGCCGGGACGTGCGGTTTCTTTTCTTTTTCGTTGTTACTGTTCGCTGACGGTCTTCGTATTTTGAGGAAATCAAAACTATAACTAAATTCCAAATGTGATTCTCTACTCGTAAGTGTCTGTATAATACTGACTGGTCCTGCGCGACGTTGCTTGTAACGAATTAAACGCCCACAGATGATTGCCTCGCATCTTAAACTTCGTTAAATACAACCCGCGCAGGTTTTAATGCAACTTCTTTTAAATATCTTTCATGTCTAAAATTATATTAAACCATAATAACTACTTTACTTTATGTAACAAATGGCAATCCTATAAAAACAAAAAAAAATATCCGATTTAATAGGCCCGAATAATATTATCGTAGTACCGTGAATATTTTAGGTATCTAGCTTTCCATGGTTTTGAGTCCGTCAGGGCTTCGATTTTATACATTTATAACATAATTTACTAGCTACAGGTGTGACTTGTCGAGAGTGAGAACGATTTCGGAGACAACGTCGTTAAAATTATATTTGCCTATTAATTCACACGTTGATGGTAAGCTAAAACACAAACTTTGAGCTGTCAAGTGGTTTTGTTGACAGGAATGTTTAAATGTCGAGATTGAGTGTCTGGAAATCTCATATGACCCGTAGAAGATGGTAATTGAACAAGCGTGATACGGACCCCCTTCGTATGGCTGGTGCTTTTTTTATATGTAAAAAGTGTTAAGTCGAAAACCGTGTTTGAGTGTCTAGCAAGTCAGTCACCTCAAGTAAAAATTGATTAAAATTCAACCTAGTCACCAAGAACAGCATATCAGGTAGGTAATCCGCCTGTAGTGGATTGCGGACACGACGATCGCAGACAATAATATGTAATCAGCAAACCTGGTAGGCGCGGTAAGTAGGTTCAGGTGGTAACATAACGATGGACGACCAAAAGTGAATATAGTATTTTGCAAAAATACATTAAAGAACATGATACTACTTGCTCGCTCAGATGTTTTTATGAAAGTCGAAAAGCAATTTAAATATTATGATTGTACGAAAGCCGCGTTTATGATTGGTCTAGAAATCGATTCCGGTCTCGTGCTTTTATGCAATTTATTATAATTACTATCATCATTATTATTATTATTATAACCCTCGGTTTGTCGTACACGATCCCGTCCGCCGTCCTTAATCTCTTGAGAGGACTGCGGGCCTCTGTGGTGTAGAAGGAGCAGTCGCAAGGGGAAACGGTCCAGGTCTAGCAGGTTGATCACACATGTATTCATCCGATCCAACGTCTAGTTTGACATCAGTCTTCGCCGCCGCGACCATGTTCTCTGCTGTGCTACGTCGTATTAGTGACGATTTTTGCGATCACGATTTCTACGTGAAAAGACGATAAGACCGCGTAAATACAAACGGAGGCAAAAAAGAGTCAGAAATAAAAAAAATCGAACATTTTGTTCGAAAACGGTAGTCGAAGCGAGATAACACGCGTTATGTTTAGCAGCTGTTACTAAGGCATTTTAATAATTACTATTATAATATCCTCGGAACACTATTTTCCACGTCATGGACAAAGGAATATAAGATATACAGATTATAATATAAATAGTATAATATGTTAAATAACTATAATATTGCGACAGTTTATATTTTATAATAAGATGTTTTTGCTTCATAGTTCTGCGCAGTATATCAACTTGAAATACAAAATAATAAACGTTTCCTTAACATAACGACATGAAGGTAAAAATAAATGTTTCCGCTTCGAGTGTGGTGTCGGAGTGTTCGATGAAGAAACTGAAAAATACAATAAATTGAGCGTTTTGCCTTCAGCTGTAATAATTACATACTCTTACATAATATTATCACGCGGTGTCCGGTGGTGTGGGTACCTACACGAAAGAGCGTCCGAAAAAATATAAATCGATTTATTTCGTTTCCTTTTTTTTATTCAAATCGCGTAGGTAATCGAAAATTTCGTTCGTCGCCCGTCCACACGTTCGCAGTATGAATAAAAATATATAAATCAATAAACGTCGTTACACCCGTTGGCGGACCGTCCCGCAGTATATCATACCGGCTATAAGGGTGTCGGTATAATATAATAATAATATATAATACATAACGTAGTGTATATATATATATGTACTATGTACACTATATACAGTATTATACACTTAATGTATATATAATACGACGGACGACGTCACGGTCGTTTCGTACCGCGATCACGTTTACTCGGCAGGATTTGGAACGGCGAGACCCCGAGGGCCGCCGCCGGTGGTCGTGTTTCGAACGCATTTATAATATTAAAACCGTCAGAAAATCTCGGAAATTACGACCCGATGACTGACACTGGCACCGCCGCCGCCGCGACGAGATGAGCTGTTCGCTGGCGACACCGAGGCGGCATAATCCGTTTAGTCCGACTGCGGTTGGGCCGAACGCGATTATAATACATATTATTATTATTATTATTATATAACAAACCGTTTTAGACGAATTTGCATTCTCTTCGAGCGCGGCAACGCTGTCATACATTATACCTACCGCTATTAATGTCGTATAATATATCAATGTACGAGCGTGTGACGCGTGTGCGTGTTATACGTTGACAGTCTCGCGGGTTGCCAGTCCACAGATCTCTGCACGATATAATGATATTATTATTATTATTATATTACGATTTATTGTCGATACACATATTGTACGACATAGTTAATGTATTATATTTACTAGCTGACCCGCCCGCGCCAAAAGAAAAAAAAATTTATAATGTGCCATATTCCTATACTGATTATAATAGTAATATTATAATAGACAACCAATGGCAACCGTTTGAACGAGCAAAATATTCTTTTTTTCGTGAGCTGAAAAATAATCCGTGTGTGAGCTACCCTTTGGTTACCTATAGGGGGTCGAACAAATAAGCTATAAATACTGTTCGAGTATCTCGAGAAATCTATTGATAAAACTTTTATTGAAAAAAGTCCAGGAGTTTTTAAATCTAACTTCGGATAAACCATCGTCCATTTTTAGCCGTACTTTTATCCCGACTTCGGTCGTAAAAAAATTAACAAATGTAAAATGTTATATAATATATATTATGCTTAATAGGTGTATCTTGGTTATAGTGTAGGTACCTCAGTTCACGGGAAAATCAGCTTAGATGAACCTCGCTTTGTGAACTATTTCGACCAAGATGGACAATTATTGCCTTAGGTGGATGGATATAGCATTTGGTATAAACCAAACGCGGTTCAAACTACTATCTATACTTTTCGGATATCTCTGAGGAAAATTTAAAATTTTTACAAAATCGGTTGTGTAGTTTAAGGACATACCTGTAAGTAACAAACATGCATTCAGCTCTCATATTAAGTCATATAATTTCTTTATTCGAGGTCATAAACATGACGACTTGATGCATGAATTTAACTCATCTGTCCGAGCAACCAATCGCAATCATTTAAATACAAAAAAAAAAATACTAATTTCTACTAATTATTTCTTCTATTACTATTATAATATACTAGCTGACCCTGTGTACTTCGTTGCTCGTTAAATGTACCGACTCTATATGACTCTATATGAATCAAACTTTGTTCAATTCGTTATTTAATATTCGGTGTATGGTGTTCAACATTTATCTTAACTTTTCTGTTGCCTGTAATAAAAATTCTGATTCGCAACAGTATATTATCAGGTAGGCAACCTACCTGCGGTAGATCGCGGACCCAGTGCCGTTTGTACGTAAGTGTATGATTTAACTCTTAAGTATCAAAGTTATACAAAGTTTATTTTGATATAATACGGTGGATTAATATAATCAATTAATATATAATTCATACCTAACCTAACCTAACCGTACTAAAATCCGATAAATAGGGTTCGGATTTGAAGGCAAATGCCTTTCTTTTAATAATCATAATAGAAAAATAATTTTTATACAAAAATGTGTTTCATTTGATTTCTAAGACGGTGGATGTATTTTTTTTTGCCTTTTTTACTTATAAATGCCTTTTTGCTTTTTTTTTTTGTCTTTTTTTACTTATATGTATTTAATTTTCAGTTGATTTAATAATTTTATACACAGCTTACATATTATCAGTACAAATAGATAAGAGCTTGATATTTATCGGTATCGATGAATACTCTATCCATTATCATCTTATGGAGTATTTGGTATGGCCATGAAAGTACCCGTACTACCTATTTAAAGATTAAAATATGTTCAAAATGCGTAGATTCAAGATTGTTCGTCAGTCCGCATTCGTCGACCGCCATTGTCGTTTAATAATTTTTAACTTCGGTGGACGTAGAAAGATCTTTTTCGATATATAAAAATATTTTGAGCCCAAACCATCAACGTCTTACTGAAGAGTGAAGACAGCTCATCAAAGTACATGGTAGTGATTTTTTTTTTTTAAAAGTTATTACATTTAATTTTGTTGTATATTTTTGAATTACTTATTTATAAAAATTAAATGCTTTTTTTGCTTTTTTTACATTTTAAATGCTTTTTTATTGATTATATGCCTTCAAATCCAAACCCTACCGATGAATAAAAAAAAACCAAATTTAACTCTTTTTAAATTAGCTTATCTTCTTCCCAGAGATTTGCACACAAACATTTATTTATATATTATATAGCTGATCCTGCGCACTTCGTGGCCCATAAAAAATGACAAAAAAATCGTGATTGATCGACTCCTTTTTGGTGTAACTCACTGCTGTAATAGTGCAACTCAGCCACCCTAGTAGGCAATGGGTGAAAATTCGATTTGATGCATGCTTGTAACTGATCTGTCCGATTAACCAATAGCAACCAATAATAAATAAATACTTTTTCTATTAATTATTTCTCCTATAACCAATAGCAACCATTTATAAACAAATATTTCCATCATAAATCTCAAAATCCCTGTTTGAGCACTTCTACTAATTGGTCGTAGCGTAATTTTATATAGCCTATAGCCCTCCTCGATGAATGGGACTATCAAACAAAAAATTAATTTTTCAATTCAGACCAGTAGTTTCTGAGGTTGTCCTGCGTTCAAACACATAAACTCTACAGCTTTATATATTAGTATGATAAGATATAACCAATTGCAACCATTTGTAAACAAAAAAATTTGATTTTCGAATTGATTTAATTTATAAATATTTTATTATACTCAATATGTACCAGTAGAATTCTGTAACGAAATCTGAATATTTTATAATCATAAAAGTAATTTAATATATTATTTAATTATATATATGATATAATTTAATGGCTAGCGGAAACCCTGTAAATAGACAAAAAAAAATATCTCTTTTTGCGTGAACTGAAAACTATATTGATGTATGAGCTACCCTTCTGCAGCTACTTATAGGGATTGAAAAAATATACGCTATAAACACCTTCCAAGTCTCAAGGAATCGATTTATATAACTTTTACCTCAATTCGTCAAGTCGTTCAAAAGTTACACGAACCGTACCAGAATACACTCAAGAATTATATTATATTATACCATTATTTTACAGTAAATATAATGTTATTGACGGAATACCATCGCACTCAGCAAACCTATGAACATTAAAACCAGATACTCCACGAAACCCAAACCAAATAATAATAAAAACTATATAGTAATTTAAAGAATATGATGGTATGTATTTGTTTTAAATTCAAAACTTTGTTTTACTTTATATTTTTTTTTGTTTTTACGTCCAAAATTAAATAGGTGCCTACAGTAAATATGTTCGACAACTCTTCAGCCCGCGGCAGGTCCAACGTTTATCGTTCCTTCAATGGCAGCGCTATAGTAACCTCGGTGGCCCAGCAACACAACTATAATATTATAATAATCTGGCCGAAGTGAGAACGAACAGCTTTCGCTCATGTAAAACTGACTAGTTTAGTATCCAGTCACAGACAAACAGTAAAATCATAACATTTATAAAATCAGAATAATTTTGTCTCGGACGAATCGGCACGAGGTTACATAAAAAAGTAAATTAATACGATATATATTTTTAAAATCATTGTGAGACGCTAATCTCCCTCCGAGTTATAATTTAGAAATTATTGGTGAACTCGGTGAATATTTTATTTTAAACGTTTAACAAAGTAAATGCAAAGCTGTATAATAAATAAAAGTGAAACACATAATTTACTATTTTACAATATTGCACGATAAAAATCCTACCCCTAATTATAACGATACGAAAACAACCCATACGGCTACTGTTATTAGTTACCAGTATTATCTATTATATTATGTTAATACTATACTGCAATGCGATCGCGAAAATGTCGGATGACAACGTATTTCACTAGGTATGGTTTATTCAGATGTTCATCTAGTTAGCCATCTATGATGTGCACCGTCGCGCATCGGAAAACCCGACGGACGTGACGTTACTGTTCTAGGTACAATAACAGTAACAATTTTTTCCCGAGTTTATTTTTTCGGAATAAAATTTGATTTTGGTTGAAGTTGACAGAAGCCGGTATACGGTCACAACCTGCTGCACCCATGGAATGTTTGGCAAACGGATTAGTTCCAAGCCGTCTAACGTCCGTACGTCGTAGCATTGCGTGCTCGCTCGTTATCCGACGGTATATAATAATAATAATAATAATAATAATAATAAAAACGATAAGCAAGGTTTTTCCTTTTTTTTTTCTTCTTTTTAATCCGAATGAAAGCATTGTACGATTTTCTCGTGTTTTATTAAATAATTCTATTGCTCTGCTAGGTCCGGCTGTATATTAAAGCTAGTGTATATCCATTCCCGATGGTATGAAATTTAATGATTTTGGCCATTAGAGAATTCCTTTTTCTTTTAGTAGTATTCAATTACAAAACAATAAAAATATCGACGCTGGTATTTTTTTCTTTAGCCCAAAAATAATGAGAAAACATAAAAAAAATAAATATATAAATCTACCTCTCCCTCTAATATCCTATAAATATAGTACTGCACCACCGCTGCAATGGGATCGTTTTTCTTCATTAAAAAAAATATTCATGAAGCTATAAGCCACTGGAACGCATTATACGTCTTTGAATATACATAAAATGGGAAAATTAATTTCCGTCGTTGTCTTAAACAAAATATTTTTATTTATATTTCATACCATTTTATGCTAGTTGTACCTACAATTAAAATTTCCATTAAAAAGTATAACATACATTTGGAATATAAAACAAATAATACATTTACCTACACTTAGGTTATCTTTTTATGCATTATATAGATAAAATATATTTGAAATGGTATCTATTATCTAATCTATTAAACATTTTTATTATATTTGTACAACACTGCAGTGATGTCACTCTAATATAATCTTTGGATCAAATTCCTAAATAGTTAATACATTTAATAAATAAATCATATTAAATTGTATGCATTATAACTAGAAATGTTATAATAAGAATTCACAAATATAATATATTAAAGAGTATATTTGTTTCCATAGACAAATTTAAGCTTAAATATAATTTTATTGATTTGTCTCATATCTTAAAGATACACATCAAAGTCGGTTCTTCGTTATATTTTGGCTTTTGAAAGTAACGCTTTAAATTTACTCGTGTACCTCATTGTCAGTACTAAGCATCTAGTAAACATTTTCGGATCACTTTCTAATTGCAATTATATTAACGAAAGTAAATTTAATGATTTATTATTTTTGTATAAACTTATAAACGGATCAGTAGTTGGTCAAGAACTATAAGCTATAATTAATCTCACTGTTTCAGAATTTTATTTAGAACTAGATTTACAAACTGTTTTATGCTTAAGCTGCACTTGTTACGTTATGGATATAATTATGATTGCATTTTTGGTTTTTTTAATTATTTACTCACTCAATTTTGACAGATTTCTCATCATAGTTTATAGATTATTTTATTATTAAGATAAATATAATCATACATATTATATAAATAAATATTGTACAAATAAATATTATAGAATATATTATTATGTCCAACTTAGTTCAAGCCTTTAAAGTACTTAAATCACAGCATTTATTTTTAGTGTCAGCAATTCTCGTAATTATTTCAAATTTGTGAACTTAGACATTTTCAATAGTAATGTGATAATAATTATATGATTTTTTTTAATATAGAATATAGAATATATTATAAAGATTATGTTATTATTCATTGCAATTTATTTTCAATACATATTTCTATATTAAGTATTCACATTGGTATTGATGCATTATACATTTTATTTTTATTTTTATTTTTATATTTACATATATTTTTTTTAAACACTAAGCTATCACATTACATTATTATCAGAATATGGTATCTTGAATAATCACATAAAATAATAATATTATTTATTTTAATATTCACTGTAGTAAAATTGCATACACAATGCGCCGTTATTATTGATGAAAAATCGTCACTAAAGAAAACCTTGTTATTAAATTAGGTAAGACATTTGATGACCTCGATGATAGCTATTTATAAACTAAATGAAAGTCTCACTCATAATTATTATGGTTAAATATTTGCTAGAACTTTTATGAAGACACTTGTATATAGTATGGGTGTTTAATAGTATGATAGCACGTTCTAGCTTGTTTGTCTTGAAGCATTGCTTTCTAGATTTATTAAAACTGATTTAAGGTAAGATTTTGATAACTTATGGTAATAAATACTATATGTATACTTGAAAAAGGACGTAAGCTCATGGAAAATTGTTTTTATGTGTAAATATGTAAATGTTTTTTGTGTAAAAGTAGTTAAATATTATTATATAAAAAAAATATGAAAAACATGCCATATATATATAAACTATATCAGTAATAATTGTATATTATAACCAACGAAAATCATTTATATAAACCAAATTATTCGTAAACCGAAACGAAGTATATGTCAAACGAAGAGACTTTTTTTAACCGAATCGAATAACTTTATAAGGTAATGATAAGTTTAATATGAAAACACCTATCCAACAGTATTTTCTGACATTATCTTTGAAACCCAAATAATAGTCATACCTGATAGTTTTTGTGACCAAATATAATAAATTGTAAAGGAAGTTGTCTTATTATTTAATTTTTTTTATTAACTTTAATTAAGATTGTCAAAACATTTTAATGAAACAAATAAAATAAGTTTTAAATGCACTTGTAACTGGAAAAGTGCCAAAAAAGTTTTTTCTTTTGGTTTTTAAGGATTAATAATTATTCAAACTATTTTACGCATTAAATATATAATTATTATAATATTATTATGATATTATGTTGTTATTATGTAACGTCATTCTTTCTTTATTTATTTTATCGGATAAATAGATAAAATTGTATAGTTTTTCAGTAACGACATAGGTACAAGCTGAATTAAAACCATCTAATTAAATCTCATATAAGCGTATTAGGTGTATACATAATAATATAGCTTTGTTAATATACTAGCTAAATTACCCGGAGAAAAAATTCTGATTTTTCAACTCCTTTTAGGTGTAACACGCTGTGGAAGCAATGCCTTTCTAAGTGTAAATTATATAATATTTTTAATGTATAGCCATCTTAAACGGCGTTGTCCGTAAGATTCGTAGCAGTATATTATCATCAGGTATAGGCAATCTATCGCAGATCGCAGAACCCGTGTGGTTCGTACGAAAGTGTATAATTTAACTCTAAAATATCAAAGTTATACCAAGTTTGTTATTTTTACTTAATTCAACCTACGGATGATTAATAGAATCAATTAATACAAAATAGTAACCTAACCGTACTAAAATCCTATGAATAAAAAAAAACCAAACATTTGTATGTAATATGTATACATAAAAAAGAAAAAGAAAATAAGGAAAAATTAGAAAAAAAACAACGTAAAACCAATACAGAAAAGGTGGGTAAGTGGATGTCACTCTGCTGTACAGTAGGTTACAAGTGGATCACTGCAATGGATGGTGTTCAATTTGAATTCAATGATATAATATCATTGCATAAGAAAAACGATTCTGAGCGAAAACGGTCAGTCAGCCTATGATATTACCAAGTATATATTTGATGATATTATTGTGAATAAAGTAATTTATATATAACATATTTACGTGGAGCCTTGTTTTAAATTTTCAATCCTTAGCTATAAAACTTGAACATTTTATAAATTTTTAATTAAAAAATAATTATTAAATTTTAAATTTGATAAATTTTGTCAAAATTTGAACTTTAAATGCTTATAAAAAAAAATTGTACATATATATTTTCAATATTTTTTAACTAATATTAGAATGATATATTAGAAGCCTTATATAAAATTTTCACGCTTTTTTACCTAACAAATAAAATTTTATTGATATTTATAGAAAAAAAAAACTAAAAAATTGAAAACTGGCAATGTCCGAAAAAACAGCTCAAAAAGAGTCAAATTATTTTCAAAATTTTATCGTGTATAGAAAATGCTAATAAAAACATACAGTGAAATTTTCAAGTATCTACAGCCATACGTTTTTTAATTACAACAAAATCGTCACACGAGAAATCGAGTGAATATCAAATGTTGTTAAAATATAAATTTCAAACACTCATAAAAATTTAATTTGACTTTTTTGTAGACATTTTTTTTTTGATAAAGGTAAACAAACTTATGGATAATCTTATATTATATTTTCAAACCTTAGATTTAAAAAGAAAAATTTTTATGAATTCTCAACTCAAAATAATTTGCTAATTTTCGTGATTTTTCCGTATTTTATCAAGATTTGAAATTTTAAATGCTCATAAATAAAAACTGTGACTAAAGATTTTTAATATTTTTCAAATATCATATTAACAATATAGTAGGAATCTTATATTAAATTTTCAAGCTTTTTTACCCAAAAAAAGTTTTATTGACATACATAGAAAAAAATACTAATAAAATTGGAAACTGAAAATGTTCCTAAACAGTTCAAAACAAATCAAAATATTTTGAAAATGTTATCGCTTATAGAAAATGCAAATATAAACACCAGTGAAAATTTTATGTATATACGTTCATTTGTTTTAGAATTACACCAAAAACCAAAATCGATTTTCTCGAAAACAGAAATTGCGTAAAAATTCCCGTTTTTCCTTAATTTTTCTTTTGTTTTTCACGTCGCGTTTGAAAACTACTGAGAAATTTTTACTTTTGACTCCCCGAAGTACCAACTAGATTCACTTTCATCAGAAAAGTTACTGTTGAAATTTACTGTCCTAAAAAGTAATGACAGATACAACAATAAAAAAAAATAAAAAAATAAAAAAAACACACATCATTGTAAAATCAATACATTCGTCGTTCCGCTCAGAATCTAAAATTGGTCTACCGAAACCGTGGTTCGAACTTGCGATATTGAGTTGTACCAAAAATAAGTTCCACTGCGCTAACAGACTTTCGCTTTAATAATAATAATTAATATTAAAACCAATAGCAACCATTTACAAACAACATTTTCCATCGTAAATCTCAAAATCACTGTTTGAGCACCCGGGTTGGAATTTAGCCTTTTTAAATTAGTCTATATTTTTCCTACAGGTCTTATTTCTCTAGACCAAATTTCATCGCAACCGGGGTCCAGCCGTTTAGGACACACACTCACTCACAAACTTTCATTTTTATATTTATAAATCAGATGTTATTAATTATTAATTTTTATACCAATTGTTTTATTTCATAAGGCTATACTATTTACATCACATACTATCATTATTATATTAGATTCATTCTAAATATTCAACAAACACATAACTGTATATACTATCAATTACTTTACTTGCTGATATAAATGTCTTAAATTAAATTTTATTTATATTTTATAACATAATTTAGTGTTCTATATTGCAATGTTAATATAACGTACGGTCATAAATGTGTACGTTATAATATGGTATTGTGTCTTTGCATAATGGATATCCCGCAGTCTATCTATTAACTATCCTTTATACTTGAAAGTACAAATACTCTACTATAGTAATATTCTAAATACATAATTCATACTTCTACGTAAAACAGTACCTAAGTACCTGCGTCTTTTCGCTATTCTCATATTATAAGAGTATAATATTTTAACATTCAAGACATAATATAAGAGTACCTATATAATGGATGAAGTATCTATTTATTATGATATTATTTTAAGTCTAGAATATTAAATCTAAAATTAATTTTTCCATTTTATTTTGATAAATGTAAACGATAATATCTAAAATATTACGATAGTGATACTATGAATTATGGTCAATTTCAAAAACTCTCTTCAAGAGGACGCTACCCATGCATTATTTTGCTGTCTCCGATTTACACAAGTCCAACATAACAAATTTTAATTTACTAGTTTCAAAAGTGTGATGTTAGTTTTGATATTAGAGTGAATTGACCTATTATCTAACTTTTAGGTAACAAGTAAAAACATTATCTGTGTTCTCTCGTTGGTTTTTACGATATTTAATTTTTCAAGTAAACTATGAGTATTTTAAAATATTAACATAATAAACATTAATATTTTACATACTTACTCATAATTATTGACCTATTATCAAACTTTTAGGTAAGAACATTATTAATGCTTAAACAGCGGTGGTGTTTCAATATATATTAATTTTCAAGCGATATATGAGCATTTTTAATTTGTAATATATCTTATCTTGCTTGAAAATTAAAAAGTACGGAGTGACGGAGTGGACTAGGGCATCGGTTGCGACGTGCACTGTCGCCGGTTCGAACTCGGCCATAAGTGGCATTTTTCTGCGGGCAGGCACGGTGTCTAGAGAGAGAATTTGCCAAATTTGCCAAACTAACCCGGGTATGGCAGACACCTACGGGTGCCCACTTAAAAATTCTACCAATACAAACACATGTGTTCAAAACCTACAGTACCCTCCCTCCACAGTTCCACAGGCTAATGACCTCAGTTTTCGAAGCCTCAACCAAAAAAAAAAAATATATTATAATATAATACATGGTTATACGTAATATTGATGGTTACTGTTTAAATTTTTTATGTATTTTTTTTTAAATGTTATATCTGTTTCGTTACATACTTTTTCCTACCTAGTTGATTTATTAGTATATAATTTACAATATAAAATATATAATATAGATAGGTATTCGATATATAATACATTTTATTTTTAAACTTGGGAGGTATATTTAGTTTGGTTTGTATACAATTAATATTCTCCTTTTAGTTTTATAGGACTAATACGTGAACATACGAACATTATATATTTTGAATTAATAATTGTATTATGTGAAATGTCAAAATATATGATTATAGTTTTCGCCATTTTCATATGAAAAAAAAAATGATACTAAGCACTATAACATTATTATCATTTTGTCACTTAAATAAAAATTAAAGTAGTAATTTTCAAATTGGCATTTCTAATATAAATAAATTGCTACTTACTCAGACGAACGAAATCATATAATGGCCAATAGAATGCGCTGCTCTAAATGGTGGACATTCTAATTTTTTTATTTAACAAAATTACTTTCGCTTTAACGAAACCAAAATGTTTTAAGATTTCACCAATTTTTCACAGTTTATATAGAGGAGAACATAATATGTGCTAAAACGTTTTTAAAAGTTCTGTAAATGAATTCACTAACTTTAATAATTTATGGAAAAATATAAAACAAAATCCAAACTTTAAAAATACACAAAACATTAAAATAATTAATCCAATAAAAATATTGCCACGCTTAAGCATAGATCATAATATTATCCTCTATTTTTCTATTTTTCTGATTTTTGGAATTTTAACATATATCATACGACCATTTTTACTTTATGTTATTCTACAGATGATTATTATTTCAAAATATGATGATACATCTAGGTAGACAAACTTATGGATAATCTTGTATTACATTTTCAAACCTTAGATTTAAAAAGAAAATTTTTTATGAATTCTCAACTCAAAATAATTTGCTAATTTTCGTGATTTTTCCGTATTTTGTCAAGATTTGAAATTTTAAATGCTTATAAATAAAAACTGTGACTAAGGGTTTTTAATATTTTTCAAATATCATTGTAACAATATTGTAGGAGCCTTTTACTAAATGTTCGAGCTTTTTTACCCAACAAATAATGTTTCATTGACATCCATAGAAAAAAATACTAATAAAATTGGAAACTGTAAGTGTCCCTAAACAGTTCAAAACAAATCAAAATATTTTGAAAATTTTATCGTGTATAGAAAATGAAAATATAAACACCAGTGAAAATTTTATGTATATATGTTAATTTGTTTTAGAATTACACCAAAAACCAAAATCGATTTTCTCGAAAACAGAAATTGTGTAAAAATTCCCGCTTTTCCTTAATTTTTCTTTTGTTTTTCGCGTTTGAAAACTACCGAGAAAATTTTACTTTTGACCCCCCAAAGTACCAACTAGATTCACTTTCCTATCGGAAAAGTTACTGTTGAAATTTTACTGTACTAAAAAGTGATGACAGATACAACAATAAAAAAAAAAAATAAAAAAAAAAACACACATCATTGTAAAATCAATACATTCGTCGTTCCGCTCAGAATCTAAAATTAAAAGGAGCAGATTTTGAATGACTGCGTTATGAAAGCGAAATGGTAGTGAGCGCATGCGCGTGGCGAATCACCCTGTATAAATTATGTAAATGTATGCAACATACGTAAAAGTACAAAAAGTTATGTAATTTGATTTTAAGTCTTTGCAGGCTGCACCAGTCAGTGTAGTATATTATACAGCATTATATTATTTCTATGACACGAGTATACTAATAAACGTTATGAACGTGCAGTCTCTTCAGTCGAGGCGCAGTGTTTTAGATTTTCTTACCGGGCCCCGGTGAAACAGCCTCGCGCGCGGTGTCAAAGGAAAACATTCAATTTCCAAAACGATAATATTTATGCTAAAACCTCGAAATCCGTTTACGCCAAAATCTTCTCGATTCTGGCGGCGCGGCGGGTGGAGAAGTTTCAGAGCCGGGTTCTCGTTTATAATTAAATTCTGGTAAGCTCTGTGAACTCACCGTGGTGTGTACATTTATACTCGCACACACGCGCACACACACGCACACACACACACACACACACACACACACACACACGCACACACACACATACACACACACACACACACCACACACACACACACACACACACGCACACATCGAACCCAAGACGCGATTCGCTCACCGGATCCAGTCGTATCCTCATAATGTAATATAATATTATATAAGTTTATCGTTTCAGGTGTGGTCGAGCGCGACTTTATCGATGCACCAAGTCTGTCGCAAAATTATCGGCCTATGTTAATTCGTTTATAACCTCTTCCGCGGCGGCGGTGCTTCCGACGCTGCAACTCTATTATCTGCCCGTGCCTTATAATATTCCCGTCGGGCGACGTTTGCTCCTGTATAATAATAATAATAATAATATAAAATTATAATTTATATTGTGATATTGTAATACGCGAAACCGTCGGTGTTCGAACGCAAAATCATATATAATTACTATCGTTCCGATTGGAGTTTTCCGCTCGAATAAACGTCGAAAGTCCTCATTCTATTTCATAATTTATTGAACGGCGATTATTATTATCGTTATTATTATATATTTTTTTTTTTTATCATTATTTCTCCGACTCCGAACCGACAGTGCCGCGACGCTATTAATTCAATCGGACCATTGTCGTCGCAAAATCCATAACGTATTGGAATTTTGCCAATTTATTTTTCCGATACTATACCCCCGAGCAAAGGACATTCATCGTGACGCCTCATATTCTATCAAATGTATGATAAAATAATATAAAATGACAACGTGCGTCATTCGAATAAATATCTAATTCTAAAATAATAAATACATTCGGACGTCGTCTTGTTTCATTTACGTCGTTCCGCGTCTCGATAACTTATTCACTACATTACACGCTGCAATGTCAATATTACAATATTACAATATTAGATAATATCATTATCATTATTATTATAATTATTATTATTATTATTATTATATTATACGCCACGCATATTGTGTTACATTTCAAAACGGCGGATATAGTGGCACGATCACAATTAAAATTCACGAAAGTTATAGAGAATTAATGGGCCTACTTCGTGTGTATACATATATTACGAGTAACGACATCATTAAAAGTATACAAATATAAACACTGTGCTCGGGATTAGAGTAAAAGCAATATAACGATAATGGGAGTAAATGATATCGGTAATTATAATATCATACGAAATGCGTAGCTTTTGTGATTATTTTCTTTTATAATGCCCAAATGGGTACCAAACAAAGGCATTCACTCTGGGGTCCTTATGAAATACGTTTAACCACATATTTCCAGTGTTTTTCAGATACGGTTTGTGAACAATGCGCCACGTGAATTGAAATGGGGGAATACACACGATTCTCATTTCCGTTTAGATGTTTTTTGTGTGATAAACTTTTGGTAAATACTTTAACTTCGCGAGAGTCGAAAACGACCGCGCTTTGGTTTTAATTACATCACCCATTGGTTTTGTTATCGATTCTATTCAAATGAACTTAGCCTAATTTCCAGTAATATCTGATTCAAAACGAAACCATAGTAATAATAATAATAATAAAAAAAAACATATAATCCTAGTTGGCTCTGATTTAAAAGAGAGAAAAACTTTTATTGTTCAAAATAAGAATAAAGCCCTCAAATTATTATTTAAATATTATAATAATGGTATATTATTTATATAAATACACATACAGAGTAATAGAATTTCGATATTAAGTGAAAATATATAGATACAGAGCTAGAAGTAAATAGAATAAAAAAAACTACGTAATACATAATAATATTTTGTGCGAATCATATAGTTGAATTGTATTTTTAAATAGTCAAGGTAAGATTGTACCATTTTACTGCTGTACTACGAAGTACAGTAAATATGATTATTGTAAATAATGATCCATGAGATATTTATCGTTGAGAAGAATATAAAAATTAAAAATACCCCAAACACTATGGTTATAAAAAAAATCGTGTACAATTCTTGGATTTATAAAGCTGCTTATCAAACCATCAGTGTATTGTATGTACACATAGTGAATATAATATTACCAGAAACAATGCATTAAAAATGTCTATAAGCTTTTATAAATTTATAATTCAATTGATTAGAATATTATAATTTATAGGTTGTCTTAAAAATATGAAAAATAGATAAATCTAAACAGGTAGGTATTTAAGTTCGTACAAAAGAGTATTGTTATTTGTACTTGTACGTATATTATAATATTTTAAATGAAAATATTGAAACTTCCAAAAATATAAAAATATATTTTACAGACATATATTATATTTTGAAATTAAACCACAAAGATAGTTTAATAGGAGGTGTGGCTCGTCAAATCAATAGTCAATACGATTATGGGCTGGTTATGTGCGTTTAATGTTAAAAGTATATACATTTATTGTGTACATTTTAGTTTTAAATTTGAATAATATTTTTTGGAATAAACGAAATCCACATAATATCGTTTCATTTAAATTAACCTATTCTAGATCAATTAATCAATAAAGTAATTGCATTAATTATATTATATTATCTATCCATCTTTGAACGTTAATATTTGTGCACTTTTGCAATTTATTACCAATAGTTATTAAAAAAATTATTTTAAAAACGTTGAGAATAAATATCATATTATTTTAAACGGAACAACGAAAAATATTTAAAATATCTTTTGACCTTGGTGATATTATTTGTTTGTTTTAAAACACATCGGATATTTGTGTACTTGATACATAATATATATATTGAAAATCATCGTTCAAAAATCGATGGCCTAATATAACATATATAATTATTATAATATATTAGCTGAATATATTTTATATATATAAATTTGAAAATACCTAATCTGTATTTGCTCAGCAATGGAAAGTTGTTGACACTAAATATATTATTAAATCAAATATTGAATAATATCTTAAAATTAATAGAACCCAATAAATTATAATATACTTAGATAATTTTACAAATTCAAATATTGGAGAAGAAATAATGTCATTGAAATACAATAATAATACGAAAGTGTGTAGTTCAATAGAAACATTAAAAATAAATCTCACACCACAATGTTGTACGAGGTAGATTTGACAATATTGTAGTAATAAATAAAAAACCTTTTTAAAACATTTTGTACTAATTATTTTTTTTAGATAAATATGTTATTTTTTTTCATTTTTAAATACATTTTTAATTGGGTTTTTTTAATTATTATTTCGCCATTGTGTTGAATGCTGTAAGCCATTTTTAATCAAACCTTAACCCAAATGGTGTTTAAATTATTTCTTGATTTAAAACTCTAATGTAATACATACTTGATTGATTTGTTTGTAACATTGTTCGTATTTTAATGTATTAATATAAGTAAATTATTTAATTGTAATATATAATAATATTATATTTTATCAATAAACAGGAATCTGTTGGTTTTAAAATGTAGAGTTATGAACAAATTAAAAATGATAACTTGATTATACTAATATTTAATAATATCATATAATTCTTAATTTTATAAAATATACACTATACATATTATTATTATAGGTACTTTGTTTAAATACGATATAAGGATCCAACAACTAAGGTTACTATATCCTATACACATTTTATACAATTAGAAACACACCTAGTGAATAAAACATATACAAAAAAATATTTACTATGTACAATTTATGAATGACTACTGTTTATAATGTTCATTTTAAGCGTGTTGGTTCTCATCTAGGACGTTCTTCTAAAATATGTTTAGTAATTAATAGTGAGAGAGGTTTGGCAGGTATTGCAGATTTGTGAAATTTCTTAACCAATGAGAAAAGTATGTGCTGAGAATGACTCGTATCTAATAATTGCCTCGGTGATGGAGCTATAATGCCTAATTTTTATTTAGTATTTGTAATTGTGTGAGAAATACTGAAGATACGTGATTACAGTGGTCGGTGAAGTATATCAATGAAAATTATGTTATAATATTATAATAATATGATATTCAAATTATTAATTTTCGAGACTTTAAATGTGTTAAAAATCTGAGTTTTCCAACTTATAAAAGAAGTACAAAACGTATAAAAAATGATTTCACACAAAATTAAATTTCGTTTCAATTCCTCACATCACTCGTACGCTTTTGAATTGAATACTCTTCCTGATAACCCTCATTTCTGTATAAAACTAAATTGAAACTGGGATGTCTTTTGATAAAAAAATAAAATCCTTAAGAAGCTGATAGTATATTGCTTTTCCAACCATGTTACTTCAAAAAAAAAGAAAAGATAATATAAATATAAAATATGTTTTTTTAATAATTCCCATATTTTTTTTAATTTACATTTTACCAACAATTTTAAATAATATCATATTTGACCACCAAATATAAACATAAGAAATATAATATATATAATGTACTATCATATACTTTTTATTTTATTTGCACTGTAAAAAATTTCTGAAAATCTTCCAAAATATAATCATCAGAAAATCAACTATTGATTTTCCCTATATAGTATATTCTAACCATAAACTCCATGAAGATTTAATAATTATAACACCATTGCATAATGAAGCTACATGTTAAGTAAAATATTCAAAAAAAAAACTATTCAAGCCCTCTTACCAAAAAACCATTGTCCTTTTCCATACAGGGAAATCCTTCAATGCGCTAAGTGACATAATAATCTATATAAATTACTTAAATAATATTAAAATATTAATGATTTGCACAAAATAGGTACCCAGTATCTTAAACAGGCATTTGGCTTCTTTCATGTAAAAGATTCGCAAGTATGTAATCACCTTTAAAACATTAGCTTTTTGTTCTCGTCTGAACAGATTTTAAGTATATTATAGAAATAAAAAAAAATATATATAT
Organism: Sitobion miscanthi; assembly: GCA_008086715.1. Taxonomy (NCBI): domain Eukaryota; kingdom Metazoa; phylum Arthropoda; class Insecta; order Hemiptera; family Aphididae; genus Sitobion; species Sitobion miscanthi. Next base: position 5,404,938 of record CM017802.1, on the reverse strand, counting down.
TTTATATTAGATCAGTGAGTTTTAGTACGATGATAAAAACTCTTTTAAAGACCAGTAAGATATAAACATTATTATTATACTCAAGTATAATATTATATTTGATTATTGGAACAATCATAATATATTACATGATAATACTTATTCGTTACTACACTTACGGTATTCATTTTATGGTCCATATACTCGCCAATATCATGAAAACCATTCATCCATTAAACTGTAAAAAAATAATGGCGTTTTCGTCTTAAAGACAATGATAGTAAAGACACATAATGGAAAAGTAAAGACCCGCTTTTCCGGTATCTATATACTTTCATCAGAAAAGCTTTAAATTTTTTTTTTCATTAAACGTCTGCTTTTAAATCTTAATAGGTACCTGGTACATAATATTATTAACCATACGTTAACATATTAAATTATTTGATCGTTAATATTTACTGGAGATAATCGATCGCACATTATTGAAAAACACGTCGAAACCGAAACTAATATAGGCACCAACAAGGTAATTATTAGGCGAATACTCGTTTACTCGTATGACCGGGGAAGTATCACAGCAAACGCCAAACCGCGGTATGTGGTTCGAGTGTAATTATTGAGTTCACTCGAGCACTCGACGACGTATGCACACGAATGTATAATATTATTAGTGATCAAATTTAACGCATTACGCTAATTTTACTCGACTAGAACAAATGGTGTTAATTAATAATCACGGGACACGCAAATTAAATCACGTCTACAATTTTGACGTAAAAGCGCCACGTATGAGTGTATAATACAATACGCTGCGGGTACAAAGGAGTCGTGACCGAGCGTTGATAAATTAATCGGTTTCGTGGGACGAAACGAATCGGTTTGTCACGTGGCACAAGCACAATATAATATCAACAGGCAACTATAACACAGCGCGTTCATTGCCTACTTATAAGACTTCGACGATGTTATGATAATCGCTGAACGGATTTACCACGACTGTCCGACCGAATGTGATAACCACTATACATTTCACGCGACTGTCGATATTGATAGGGCGAAATATACCGCATTAAAGATTTCGGCAACTCCGGGGACGGGAAACACGTTTTTGTCGCACTCTGTAAGATTATGATAGGTTACAAACGTAATAATATATTATTATATTATGCTTTCCGTACGGTTTCATATAGCATTAATAATACATGTACCTAGATGATATATCGGATATACACGAAACGCACACAAACGATATTTATGAGTTCGTGTGGTATACCGTATACCTAACATCGGTTCGGTCATTACATTTATTAGGTCTTTGAGCAACACTTCGTGGGCCCGACACGTTTCAAGTTTCTAAATTTTTACTATGGTAAATATTGTAACGACGCAGGCTTGCAGCTATTCCATATTATTATAACTTGTTTTAATTCTATGACAAATAATAATATATTGTATCGTATCGGCAAATAATATTATGCACAGCCTAAGAGTACAATTTAGACTGGTTAACTCGGTTGGGTGATGAGGTCAAATGTATTAGTCTCCCGACTTCAAAGACTCCAGTATCATAAGACAGTTAGTTATTCATAAATTAATTGTTTATTTAATTATTTTTTTCAAACCACAATAATTTGGTATTTTTATTGAAACTAGTTACAACCAATGTACTTGTATTAATTTTAATTCATAATACCTATTTTGTTCACAAGCACATATAGTAAACTTAATAATTGTTATTTTAACGAACCTTGCACGTTTGGAATGTCGATTGACAGAAATATAAACATTAAAACATTATTGGATTTATGAAACTCAATAATGCAATTAATGGAAAATAATAATATATATGTTTAAGATTCCCACGCGCCTTTCAATAACTGTTACCGATCCCTTTTTTAACTGATTTTTTTTTTAAATACATATTTTTTGCCAGTGACCACGCATGAGACATTCAACTCTCTTCTATAAATTATGTCTCCGTCGATAATCCCTAAATAGTGCGTGTAACCCGCGGCGTCTTTAGTCGACGAATATAGTTTGATATCAGTTATGATACAGTGATATTAAAAGCATTATTTTGTAGTTGTAATACCAATTTGGGTCCGTCCAAAACGATAAATTCTATACTATATTAACGGTAGCCAGTAATAAATAATAATTAATACCTATGCAATATTAATAAAGCAAATATCATCGAATCGCGCCAGAAATGACGGGCGGCGGCGGTTGCACCGACGGTATTTTCGCTTAATCCGACCTATATCGGAGAATGCCGTGTGATGTGTAGGCCCCATATTTATACATAATTATGTGCGGCATGTACTTAACTCTATACACATAATATATACACGTTCGGTACGCGCACGTACGGAATATGCAAATACATATCTATACGTGCAATTATGTATAGAAGGCGGTTGGGATGATTGATCACTCGAATATCTGCGCAGATCTTGCCGCGTCGGCTGAGACTTTATTATAATAATATGTGTTCACGTAAATATAGTATATTATGTGCGGTGTGTGTGCTCGGGGATGGAGAATTAAAAAAAAAAATTATAATTTGTATCGCCCAAAAAATAGTGGTGGCGGTGAGGCGTCGTGCTTGCGAAAATCCCGATTAGTTAAGTTACGAAATGTCAGAGCGCTGCCGTCGGCTCACGTCCTATCGATTATAGGAGGGCGCCCGCCCGCAGCGCCCATCCGCTTCTCCACCGTTCATCACCCGATCCTCCTCGTCCTTCTCATCCCACTCATCATTTCCTTTGCTACTTCCACTCTTTCTCTCTCTCTCTGCATTTCTCCCTTTCACCCTACCTCTCTATATATCTCTCCCACTCCCACTCGATCCCCCTCTCTCTCTCTCTCTCTCACCTACCACAAGCTTCAAACTCCCCCCACCCATTCAAACCCAGAGATCCCGGGAAATCGTCCTATACCACCGACGCCGCCACCACAACGTTTGGCTTTTTAGGTTGGAAAAAAATTTCTCTTCATCCCTTATTCCGTTCCATCAACGTCGTCTTCTTTCTTGCCATCTTTCGCAAAGGGTTGAATGGAGAGGACGACAGCTCCTGCTAGGCCAACGAAACAGCGCATACCGTGGTATATAGCAGTGTTATGCTGTTATACTATAGCTATAGCGACGGCGGCGGTTATTTGACGAAAACGGTGGCATGTTTAGATATATTTGGTTTGTTTTTTTTTTTTTGTTCAACTTTCGTTTTATCTTTCCAACTCACCGCATATTCGACGCAACAGCCTTATACCACGCGGAGCGACTACGCGATTATGTAATGGTCGACCTCAGAAATCCCCAGGCGATTTCTACTCCTCGATACGATCTCGTCGCACGTGGCAACTTATTATAAGTATTTATAATAATCCAACAACCTGCCAGTTGGGTTCATAAAAGAAGGTACATTGTAATGCAATAATTACTGTCGGAAAAACCGGGATGACAATAAAATAAAAACTGTTGTCGAAAAGGGAAACAAAAGTCATGAATAAATTATATATATTTTATATTATAATAATTTGTACCGACGAAAGTATAAATTATTATCGATAAAAAATATTATATCTATAAGCTTATAAATATTATAATACATACATAAATTACGGTTGCAGCCGATGTCGCATCTAAAATAGGAACGTTTTTCAATTTATCATATAAAAAGGCTGACCCACGTAAAAAAAAATCATTTCACAGGAAACTGTATGAGATGTGTACGTGTATACGGGTGTGTGTGTGTGGGTGGGTGTGAGTGAGTAAGAGAGAGAGAGAGAGAGAGTGAGTAAGTATGTGCATTATTTTACTGCTTGGCCTTCATTGAGAAATTTGCATTTTCACGACGACACATAATTTTTCATTTAAACTAGCTGATTACATCTCGACTTTATTCAAATGATGCGTATAATATCAGTAGAAATTTAAATCGTCACATATTATAATTCGGTAATAAATCATTGACGTGCAAGTACGTGTGCTATATGTTTCAGATTCAGTATTAACAACCACTAACATTACATTTACACATGATGTAAGCCACATAATTTAAAGTATATCTCGGGTGACCGAAATACCTAGAGTACTACTAGATTTTTATCTCCATATTTTAGAAATGCTTTGTTGACGAAGGTGCATACTTGTTTTAAGGCAAGATAGGTTGGTCGTTAGTTAACCACTCCACTTGAACAAGTAACATGAGACAATTATATTATATTATAAAACTACGGCATGTTTGCCTGTAAAATATTTTTGCGTTAAAATTATTAAAAACTTACGTTATCTTTAAACTCATATTGTATAATGTATAACATATTATCATAACGACAAATGTCAATATTTTATAGCATTTAAGTTTGTGAAGAAAAGAAGTAATTTAAAATTGTTGTTTCAATGATTTATTTTTATTGTTATTATCATGTTTTGTATACAATATTTCATGTGGTGTACTAAATAAGTCTCATCGGTATATTTATTGATCAGTGATCTGAGTTTATTTGACTTTTGTGGCTTTAAATTTTCCAATAATATTTTTAAACGTAAGAAAAAACCACCATTAACTCTCAAAACAGAAATATCACGAACGTTGTTATACTTGAATCCTTTTGGTTTTTTGAATAAGATTATTAATTTCTTTATTCTTAGTATATATTAATATACATTCCTAACCTCCCCCTCCCCCACAAATATAAAAATGTAATTGAGTTTTTGTTATAAACTACAGTATAATATACAATAGACAGATTGCTTTTTTATAACTTAACATGACGTATAGGTACAAATACTCGTTATTTTTTTATGTTTAACTTGATTAAGTATGTGATTATTTAAAATTGGAAATTGCAAACAATATTTTTAAAATATTCATGAAATACGCGTTATTATTATTTTTTATTCGCTGTACCTACCGACATTGATTGTCATTACTACAAATGTGTGTATCATATTTTTCTGTAATCGTATTGGTTTTTGCCGTTCGAATAGTGTGTGTGGATAAATATGGAAAAAAAAGTTCAGCTTCGCTTCAATCAGAACTATACTGAATGTAATTATTATAGTTTCTATAATATTTTTTTCCTTCATAATCAATTATAAAATATTACTACCCTCAATTAAAAAACATTGCAGTCAACGTAATATAGCGACAAATCATCGATAAAAAATATCGCGAAACCTGAGTGCTCTGAAGACAAAAAAATTGTCATTGGGTGGTAATAACAAAAACAGAATATCATCTCGGCCTAAAACCAATCCGCGCAGTGGGCACCACTGAACTGGATATAGCCGAGCGTGCGTTTGGCATGAGCAGTAGCGATGATGCGAATTACAAACGGTCAACATTTTTACCAAAACGAACGATTACGCGTAGATTTATCGTCGACGAGCCAAAAGACGGAGACCACCGCACAGTCGGGTTTGTGAGACACACGACATTAGTATGAAAACAATAATAATAATAACAACGACGACGACAAAAAATAATGGTAATATTTCGGCCAAGAACACGCGCTTGTGTTCCGACCGCAGACGTCCGGTCTATTATGCCTGTCAAGTGCACCGGCGTGTTCATTGTTCAATGACGCAGACAGCATTGCACCGTACACAGGACGACGGAAGGGTTCGAAGTCGGCAGGACTAAGTCTCGATAAAATGAAGTTTCTCGGTGCGAATTTATACACGGTGATGGTTTCCAAAGCGCTTCGGTCGACGACTTCACGCTAAAAGAATTCTGATCACTCGTACATAATAATATAGTACATTTATATATTAATTGTATTATAATATAATGTCGTTATCGAAACCCTGTGGTGTATGTTTGCGTTTAAATGTTACCGCATACTTGTGTTTTCTAATTATAATAATTGTTATTTCGAAGACTGCGTATGACGTATTATGTTACTGGAACGCCCGTAGTAGCCCGACCAACACTGCCCACCTGTCAACAGTGTGCTTTTAATTGTAAAACTACTAGGCAGGTACGCGACGTTAATGTAAAACTTCTGTACGTTTTCCAAACGATTTTTTTGTTCATCTATAAGGATAGCGTACTAAAATTTATGAAAATTAGACCGTTTTGACATAAAAATCCTCATTCTTGGTTAAGCTCGAGTGTGTATGTATTTGCATATTTTTACAAATCGATCGTATTGTACATTGAATAAGAAAAAAATATGTTTCATGAAAATGAGATAACAAATACGAATTGTTGTAGAGCATAATATATTTGTGCATATTTCAATATTTTATAGTTTTGAGAGCATATTATTTTACGATATTTTAAAGTGTTGTTATCCCATATTGCACAATTTTGTAGGTTAAGCTTATGTGTATACATAAACACTTATTGTAAAATTTCTAAAAATAAAAATAAAGATATTTGTGAGAACCGAATTTCGGTAGAAGCAAAGATGATGAATTTAAAGTCTACTTACCTACTCAATTATAATTTTCTATCATGATATTTTGTTTTTTTTTTACATTTTACCATACTTGTCAAATCATTTTTGAGGAATTATAATTAAACAATAAGACGTAAATAAATAAACTTTGCTATAACTTGTTATATATATTGATTTAAAATGAAAATTATACTTTTATTTAATTGTTTTTACCGACATAATATTTTACCGTAAATTTGGTTATTTTTAGTTCACATTAATCTGAGACCCAAATTCATCATTTAAATCAAAAATTTCAGACTCAACTTTCAACTGATTTTAAATTTACTTTGACTTTTAAAGTAGGAATATATGAGTCTATTCGCAAAGTAATCAAACAATCGTGTTTGGTCTTTTACTCAAGAGAATATTAAGTTCTAGTCGTATTAAAATATCAGATACGTTTAACGTAGTATTTCAGTTTTTGATGAGTTTTTTCTCATATACAAAGTGTTGAAAAAATATCACCACAAGTTCTTTATTTTCCACAGATGCATTCATATTTATTATTACACATAAAACAATGTGAAAAATATAAATCTTCCTAGGTACCTACTGTTTCTTTTTTTTTTTTGTCGTCATAATTCCACACTAAATCGGTCTTTATGTGTAAAGTAAACCAATTAATTTTAACAACGGAACGAGAAATCGATGGTTTAGAGATTTACGAACAAAGTTTGGTCGTTACGATCGTTAAATTTATTCGATCCGAAACCGACAAATTGAAACTATACGGTTTTGTAGTGTATGTAGTAATGCCGCCGCAACGACTGACACATGAACAATAAAATAAAAATGTATATATATATAGCGTAGTTTGGTTTGGAGGAAAAAATAGTCTTCGTCCGTATAATATAATTTAATACGTATTGCGAGACGAATAAAAACAAATGAATTATTAATATACGATATACGAGACGGCACGCGCGGTGTAATCTCCTCGCCCCTCTGTATAATAATACCGCAGTTTTCTTCTAAAATAAAATATAAGAATTATTGTTATGTTATTATTTGTTTCGAATTAATCACCAATTAGTAGTGAACTTATAAGTGTATATTATAATATTGAGATACCTATAGCTTACACAGGTGTGTGTCGTACAGGTGTCACCGGTCACGGTTTGTACGCGTTTTAAAGTCCACTTCGAAACTATAATATTGTGTATTGATAATTATTGGAATGGCAAAGTTTTTATAGTCAACTTCGTGTGCACTCGGACGTCGGTCATTTGATCACATTGTGTAAGTCGTCAATGATCATTATAACGATTCATTCGCAGTGTACGCGGGCGACTATTTAACGCACTCGCGTGCACATATAAAATATCTATCCTGTGATAAAAAACAAAAGAAAAAATGTTTTGTTTTTCACAGATGATTGTAATGTTGTAAATACTACACGTCACAAAGCTTCTTTCCATTTTCGTTCAGAAAAAATATTCGAATTCTCCGTAATATTAACAAGGCGACGACATAAGCGCAATACTTTTTAAATTATTTATGAAACACAAACGTATTAGCTTGACATTTTTAAACTGAATTTATTATTACGATTTCAGAGGATGAAAATAAAAAATGTAGCTCGGTAATTTCCTCGTACATGTCATGGAGAATTTGAAAACGTTTCGCAGGATGAAAGTCGGTGTGGGCATAGCGGCGCACTGTTAGAGTTATTAAAATGAGTAGTTTTTGACTGAAATATTACGTTAGTCACGAGGCTGAAGTAATACGAATTCCACACCATATGAAATGTTTACAGTCTCTATAAAAGCACTCTCAAAAAAAAATGCTTTTAACAAAATATTCACCAAATAATTGTACATACAATTCTCCTAAAATTAATTTGAAACTCATATCTTCATAACCTTCATATCAAATAACATTCATAATAAAATAATGAGGCGTAGTGCGGCGAGGTGGTGTATACTCAACTGCGAAAATGCTCTGAGTGTACGTATCGGCGGGTTTTCTAGCTCCTAGATGGGTGACTACCCGAGACTTTTAGCAAAAAATCCTTAACACACATACAAAACATTTTCCAACCATTTCCCCGCCCTACAAACTAAAAAAAAAAATAAATAAATAATATGATATTTGCATTCCCCGTAATTAACGTAATAATACAATGTGTGTATATAATTAAAATTTGAAATTTCGATCAGTTCGGAATAGGTAGGTATTTTCCATTCTATTTATTTGATACAAGAAGTAAAAAAGAATATTAATCCTCCACATGCACCCGCACAACACTATTGTTCCAAAAGTTACAGTGTATTATTTTTTTTCTGTCAGCTTTTTTATTTTCAATATTGTTTTTATAATTAATTAGTTCCCGATAGCTTATATATAGACTAATTGATGATTATGAATGACAAATTAATTGTATATTTATAATCCAGTCACCAGTGTAATCACGCATAGATAATGTATACAAATCACCTTAACTTTAAACGAATTCTTTATTTTAATTCACTCGTTAAAATCGGAGATAATATAATCTAATATATTTTTACCCTGTTTTATAGATTATTTAATTAAATTGTAATTTGTTCTTTTTTTAAGTATTACAAATCGTATATCATTAAATTATTATTTTTTTTTTATTAGATTGAACATTCGGAAAATTTTCAGATTCTGAGCAGAGCGATGAATGTATTGATTTTACAATGATCTGTGTTTTTTTTTTAATTAAAAATTTTTTTTTTGTGTGTCATCACCGATTGGGGCAGTAAAACTGCTTCGATTTTCTTCAACAGTATCTCGTTTGATGGGAATGTGCATGTAGTTGGTGCAATCATGAGGTCAAAATTTAAAATTTTCAATAGTTTTCAAAATCTAAGGGAAAAATAAAACAAAAATTAAAAAAAGAACTGAATTTTGCCGCAAATACGGTTTTCGACAAAATTGATTTTGGTTTTTAGTGTGACTATAAAACAAATGACCATAGATACGGTGATGAGTCACAGTCAAAGATCATATAGATTAATATAATCTATAATATTGGTTCTTCCGTCCAAAGCCCTATACAGTTTTTAGGGTGAACACTGATCATTCATAAATTATTAAGAAAAGTTTTTTTCAGCTAAAATTTCTATTAGGTATTTTAGTTTGTTTATAAATTAAAAGTTTTAAACACTTAAAGACAAATTTTGAAAAACTAACATATTTTTTTACCTGATATTCCATTTTAATGTTTAGAAAAAGTAACCTTTAGAAATTTAAAACTTGCTGAAAATATTATTTATTCAAATTATTTTTTAAAATTAATTAGAACTATATTAAATGGCGAAATTTAAATATACATAAAATAAATAAATTATCATGAGTAAAAATCAATAGCAACTGTTATTCGACTTCATATTGTTTCTATATTTACATTAATAATAATATCATAATAGATAATCTACATGATTAATAACGTTTCTAACTGAATGGGGAAAATTAAATAATAACTACAATTAATATAATATAAATCCAATAGCCATAATTTATCAACTGCGTCGTACCAAAAAATATATAGTGATTTACTTTTTATATAGTTGTACGGTTTCATAGATATTGCGGAAAAATTACATTTCCCGGGCGGCACTTCTGGACAGTGGATTGGTGTGTGTTATAATGCGTACTGATCAGTCGATGTTTATTATGAATTATTATATGCTAGGCATTGTTTAAGATAAAAACCAACATTTTTAGTTTAAAAATAAACCTATATAGAAAAGTGATTAATCATTTTTTATTGAATTTAGAGTAAAAACACAAGGTACACAATTTTAAATAAACAATATTTTGAGTGTAATGACATATCCATTTTTATAAATGTTATTGGTAGGTATGTCAGAAATGTTATAGTTGTAAAAAAATATATATATTAATTTATTGTTGTAGGTAGGTACCTTAACAGTATTACTAGGTTCATCCACCAAATATTATATTATGCAAAAACGGATTTGTTATTTTCTCAAAAATACCTATCATCCTCTTTCAATAATTGTAAAATAAGTGATAAATTTCTTAAATCACATTACAACCTGCAAGCAAAATTATGTTAAGTCCTTTAGATTGGTATTTAAAATTTAAATATATTTACACTTTTCTTAAAATATTGTTAGACTTTTTAATTCATTAAATTATTTATGAAACTTCTGAGTATTATGTGCATATTGTTGTTTGTTTTGACAACAATGTTTTTTATTTCAAATTAATTTAACGTTAGTAAGCACCCACTTATAATTATTATATTATTATTGAAAAATTAATAAAAAAATAATATTTCGTTTACTTTTAAATTTAATTTTCACATTATATATTTCGTCACGGCCAACATAGATCACGTCTCATTGATAACTTTTCGACCAATCTGCGTAAATAAACACAACAAAGAAAACAGACATCGTTTGTTTAGTACCTATTGTATCCCATTGCATCCCTTTAACGCGTATCGCTGCGTCCATTATATTATGACAGTATTATAGTGAATCATACGCAGTATAGTTATTGTAGATACTCGTTTCCAAAGACGTGATTGTGCTTTTCATAATTGTATGCACATGTAGTCGTCACAGATCCCTTTAAAACGTGCATCGAATATTAAAAAGTCGAGGATGAAGTCCATGACCGTTCTCTTCCAAAACTAGTTTCCAAATTATTCAAAAACCACGAAATTCAGCACACTTTGTTGTGCTCTTGAATTATTAGCTATAATCGATCGTTTTTACGAATCTATTCTCGCATATATTTTATACGTTCAAATCAAAATGCATATCGCGGATCGAATGCAATCAGCGACGGACCGCGATAGATGATCGGTGGTTGGGGGGGGGGATGGGGTGTATGGTAAAAGATTCATTTAAATGTATACGCGACATCAATATTTAACTTGTACAAACAATATTAGTTATTTAAGTTTCAAATCCATCACTTGAGTTTATAGTAAAATTATCATTTAGAGGTGGTGTAATAAATACAATAAACAAACAAAACAAAAAATAAACAAATAAAATTATCACCGTCATTTGAAATGTTTCTTATTTTTGTTTACGTAATTTATTAAGAATATCCAGATCCAGAACCCAAGTTTAATAAATTCATACGTATAGATGATTGTATTAATTAATTTGACTTGCGCTTTTAAATGTATCTAATTGTATATATTTTGATATTAATTTTCTTTTCTACAATAAAAACGTTGAATTATGTATGTGTGTGGTGTGAGCTCTGGGGTAAGGGCTTGGTCCATTGATCTCCATCCGTCCTAAATCCGACCATGAATATAAAGTATTATAATAAAATTACTGCACAGTGCTGTTTATTAACAAAAATGTGTCGAAATGCGTCGCCTCGATGGCGGGTTATGATCTCGTCGCTCGTATGCGTTACAGGGATTTTATTTAACCTGTTTAAAGAACAAAAGCCAACAAAATTAAAAACACGCGGACTATTCCTTCCCCGACCACTGCGACATGCAACGACCGGAATTCATTCGCCACCCACTGCAACACCCACCGACCACCCCCTATGTGTATTCTGCATGGGAAAACGAGCGTAAAACACGTTTTCGTGTTTACACCTGAACAATGGTAATTAAACAAATAATTTTATTGAATAATAAAAACAACCAGGCGCGGGGCGCGTACAAACAACTGCGGCGAGGCTTACGTCGGTGTGTCACGCGACGGCTGTGGCGGTCCGGATAAATACATCACATTTCTATATATATTGTAATAATTGTGTACATTATGAATGTCTCTCTCGACACCACGTCATAATAATATTATACACGACGATTCGTGCACGCGTATCGCTAATCATTGGGCTTTTTTTTTTCAACGGCTTCACTCGTTTCAGACTTTAAAAAAAAATAATATGATATCGTACTGTTGTAATATCGACGTGTGATAACACTGTAATTCGGCATTTTATTACGATAATAAATATACGTAAAAAAATAAAAAAAAATGGGAACACGACAACTAGCTCGTACTCGAAAAGTATAGGTGACCTGCTTATGAAGACAAACAGATCAGCATATTGTCATTTGTCGTATCGATACGTCATAATATTGTATATAGGCTTGGCATGGACACCAATCTGTGCTTGGACCTATCAGTGAGCTACCTTGAAACCGTGTTCCAGGTAAAGGCCTTCTTGTGTGGTGTTGAGTATTTGGTTCCTATATTTGTTATTTGTTAACGGCACACTGTAACTATAACACATTGACGCAAATACAGGCCTACATTATAGGTCAGTTGTAGCCTGTATAGGTAGTAGGTGTGTCATGTATGGCATGGGTCGGCAATAGGCGGCCCGCGGGCCAAATCTGGCCCGTGGAGGGAAAAATCTGGACCGCCAAGAAAATTTTTTTTAATGCCGTTTTCCGCACATAATATAGATATTTGATCTACTTGTATGTTGTATTTGGATGTATTTTGACTTTAAATATACATTATATGGGAAACTTCGTTCTCTAAAATGACGTTTTTAAAGAATAAATATCGTTAAAGATTAACTGATCACCACCTTGAAAACACTCTGTGCATTAGTTGTTCTCCAAAAGTACCAAATTTTAAAAAACTGGCTAATATTATATTATATTGAATAATTTGCTTTAAATAGCTTGAACTGTGTTTTTGACACATTCGGTATATTAACTAATATTTAAGTTTTTTTCTGGCCCTTGAACATTTTTTTTCAAATTATCTGGACTGCCATTGAATTTAATTGCCGACCCCTGATGTATGGTGTATAATAAGGTTTGGTAATTTTTTAATATATATAAGGATGGTGTTTACAATGTTCAGATGCTATACAACTGATCACAGGTCTCACCCTGTCCGGTCGCCTTTAATGCGTATTAAATACGAATTTGGGTATGTAATATTTGGAATTTTACAACTTGAACTTCAGAAACAATATTAGGAGCAAAAGCGGCTTACCCATAAATTATTGAAATTATTTGATTGATAAAACACTGCGCTCGTAAAATTCCAACGCAAACAGATACTTATTATTTTAACGCAAAAACTATAAATTATCGGTTTTTTAACGTAAATTTCTACGCTGTAACTAATCGAAACTCCTGCGTTTCACTATAACAATCACGGGTTTTCAATGGATTTTATAAATTTAATTTAATCTTTTTAAATATCGTTTGTTTTTTAACAGAAATGTACTCCGATATTCTACAAAAATGTACGAGGAAAATATTTTTTGAAATTAAAAATTCTTTAAATCAAAAAAAAATATAGAGTATCGAAATAAAATGAAATTGGATCACCCTTTAACATTAGTTATCTTTGTCAAACAGTGTAAATTACCTTGTATATTGTCTACTGTGAGTGTGAATACCAGTAGTCAGTGGATATTTATACCTAATTTGTACTTACATCGTGTTACGGTTATAATCAAGTATTATTTTATAGAAAGAACATTTTTATGATAATTCCCATATTATGATTTTTCAAAAAAAAAAATTACAATTATTATTTTTTTTTATATTATAATCAATGTTTTAAATACATTTTTAGTTATATGTATAATATTTAACCATCTAAAACAAACTTGTACTATATGTAGCAATTATAAAATCTATCTGGATTTATGGTACTCAACTGTGGGGTTGTGCCACTGTGCCAGTAAGTCTAACATCGATGCCAATACAACGTTGTCAAAATATCGCACTTTATCAATCACTGCGAAAAAAAAATATCTATAATATAATAATCTATTTAATGTGTATTTTTTATCTATTCAACTTTGCCAAGCAGTTGGGCCTTAGTTGATTTTAGACCATTTTACCACGGTCATTTTTAATTTTGGACAATTTTACCTAGATAAATGTAGACCGTGTGCCTATAAAATTATTTAATATGATTTTTGAAATATGGACAGCTGACCTCTCGAAATACAAAATGCATCGTTTTTGAAATACAGTATTATACTTTTAAAGTCTATACATGAGTCCCAAAACATTTCAACACATCGAAAGCAACATCTGTGGATTGGTCGAGCATTTGCAGAATATTTAGGTTTATTGTGCCTCGGTTCACATTGCGACGCTGTGTCGAGGATTAGGCGTTGGTCGCGTAAAAGCATTATATTATTATTCAGGGCGTCGTCGCTTGGCGACAATATCGTATGATATTATACTATAATATTATATTATAGATGAAATATTATATTAATCATCGTATTCAAATCGTCCGCACACTAGCTATAATATGGCGGCCACCACTGCGCAACGTCGATGGATTTGTCGAGCCGGAATACAATTCAAAATGTTCGAAATGAAAAATGTCTTGTATAGTAGACAGTGTCTTCTTAGGCATTTTCCATCGCACAGATTGTTTTCGAACGCCGACGACACTTAAAATCGCCGCCACCATCGTTCCAATCGATATAACAAAGTGTGCACCAACACACACACAGGCTCGTATTGTACGATCGATGTATACACATATTGAGTGCCTACATAATATCATAATGTTTAATAATGTTTTATGATATATATTATAAATTACAATAATATTATCGTTGCCCGTTGTCTCGGTGCGGGCGTTACGGGGTTCGTATTGTATTCGACCGGACGACATATTATTATAGTATTGTTGTCGTGTACTACAGGTGTATTATAATAACGATTATATTATTATTATTATTATTATATTATGAGATACGACGAGTTCTTGTTTGGTTTCGGTTTTTGTTCGTTTGAAAACACGCATCGCGTTTGTCTGTATCTACCTTTTTTATTTTTTTTTGTCTGTGGAAACAGATAACGAAAGTGTTGTACCTATACGTCGTCTGGCGCGGGTGCCATCGCGGTTGGACAAAAAAAATAATAGAAACGAAGAATACACCCGCACACGACGGGCGCCCCGGTAAAATATGCAGCGACCGATTTGTTAAAGGTCGCGTGTCGGGCCACGCGTTGTATGGGGGGGGGGGGTGGAGGGGCGGGTCACGTCGGGCGGCACGTCGTGCGACAATAGATCACCTGCTCAGACATGGAAATATATACCACCGGCGAGATGACGGCACAATAATACGCGTGCACGATACGCGCACGCTGTATAGTCACGCGCGTGTGTCTGTATACACCGCCGTCCGTACAGTATTAACACGTCAACGCCCCGACGACGACCTCTTATCTCTCGCAAAGCCCCTTCGGTATATACGTCTCTCTATTATTATTATTATTTCCCGTCTCTTCTGCTCTACTTCAGCTATCTCCTCCCCTCACTGCTGGCTCTACTCTTCTCTGCTCTTCAGCCATCCGCAATGTTTTCCGACTTCAGACCATGTGTGTGTGTGTGAGTGTGTATCTCCGTCTCTCCAAAAACGTCCTTTATTCCGATGAAGAAAATCCGCGTTCGCCTATACACATATTAATATAACAACTGCGGAGTTGGCCCATTAATTATTCGTGGATGTCGACCAATGGACAAAAGGTATATTGTCACTCGAGGTGTTGAATAAAAATTCAATAAACGAAATACCAGCTATATAATAAGATAACACTATAGGTACTCGAAGTATTTTATTTCGTCGACGGCCTTTCAGTTTTATCAATCGTGATGAAAATCACACGAAGTCACCTAGTTGATCGCACTCAATCCTACGATTAAATCGTATTACGGACGCATACCGTCGTGGTTCAATCGAACGTGTACCTAGTATAATACAATTAGACACTGTCGTATAAACTTAATTGTTGGTTAATCTTAAAATAAAATATAAATTTACCTTTAATAATAATATATTCGAGTAGATAACACAATTATAAATGTTTCTACACGACTGCTTTGTAAATATGACTAACCTCATCTACTGTGTACTTATATAAGTTATATAACACATACATCATTGCACATTCTGTCCTTTAAGCATTGATCATGCGAATAATTCCAAGTAAATAAATACTAATACAAAATACAGTTTGAACTTTGTGGGACTACCTAAATAATTTATTCTTGAATACTAAATAATGGTAGAGCAAGACTCACATTATCTATTCACGTTAACCATAACGATTGTTTCGATAATGCTAATTGTCTTTAATGGACGTTCTGAGTAAGTATAATGGATAAAGTGTGAAATGGTTGAATAGCTTTCAGATGGGATAATGTACAAGTAGTTTTTTTTTTTTTTAATCAAATATATACATTTTAAAAGGGTAATAATATATGAATAAAAGTTCAATGGCATTTCACTCCGGATTCTCACAAGGATAGTGAAGTAGGTATACATTATGCATACGAATTTATTTTTTATGTACTGCATGTGAGGTGGATGCATTTGAATAGTTATATATATATATATTTTAATGAAATAATGATTTGTTTGTATTTAATTACAATGCTGTATTGTGAATACAATTATTTTCGTGGAAATATTAATGATTTATGTTGTATTTTTCTGAAATTAAATTTACGATGGTTAATACCTAATTACATTGGTCCCATCACAGTATCACTGGCATCATACTTTAAATTAGATACAGCGATATTTACATGAATTGTGTTGACTAGGAGCCGCATACATCCAATAAAACAAAATAAATAATAATAATAATAATATCAATAATAAATATAGACTATACATAATAATATATACATATATGATATATGTTAATAATTGGGTAATTAAAATGTTTCATCGAAAGATAACAAATAACAGCGGCTCATTGATGACAGTACAAAACAATTCTTTGCTCTCTTATGGCTAGTAAACATATTATTATGAGTACAATAATATTATTAGGAAAAAAAAATGTCTGAAGATATAGATCAAATGGAGTCATAACTAATATATAATGTATTTGGAACTCTTTTGTTAGATAAAATCAAAACGGGAACTTACAGTGGTCTTTATACAAAGACCTTATACTTACAGACTGCAAGCCTTGTTCCGAATCATAGTCGCCATTTAATCGCTAGTATTTGTAACACACTGCGACTCCAAGATGGCCACTTTCAGAACCAATTCAATTTTATAAATTTGATTTTCTTTGTGGACCGAGAATCACGTTCAGAAGTTTGTAGTTTGTGATGCGTTTAAAAGGATAAATAGGCGAACACCAGAATATTGCCTGTTATAATATATTTATTTCTCCACTATGTTATACACTGAAAATGGCATCTCTGGACGTTATAATGATTTCATTGCTATCTACTCCAGCCATCCAAAGCATAATATAATATACAGACTACAATCGTACAAACAAGTTCGCTATAAAGTTATGATATTCTGTGCACACTTCTGCCAATTGAGTTACCTACTTAGAAGAGCTAATCGGATGAAAAATATTCTATATCATTATTATTATTTTTATAATATATTATATTACAATATTTGTAAATTACGTATTACCATATATTATGACTAAATAAATATTGTACCTAACGCTTATGATAATAATCATATGTTATAATACAATAATATATTATCTACATAGTAGTAAGATGCCCTGTCAATGTGGATATGGTGGCTTACTGCATGTTGACAAATAATATGCAATAACATTTTAAGAGGACGTCGCACCCGCAGTGTTGTCTCCGTCGTACACACGGACGACATAGCAAATTTTCGTTTACCAGTTTCAATAGTGTTCTGATAGTTTTGATATTAGAGTGAATTGACCTGTTATCAAACTTTTAAGTAACAACATTATTTACATTTATCTGTGTTTATTCTTTGGTTTTTTACGATATTTTAATTTTTAAGTGAATTACGATCATTTTAAAATACTAATGTCTTACATACTCATAAATCACTTAAAAATTGAAATATCGTCAAAAACCAATGAGAGAATACAGAAAATGTTGTTACTTAAAAATGTTCATGATAGATCAATTCACTTTAATATCAAAACTGACAGAAACCTATTGAAACTAGTGAACGAAAATTTGCTATGTCGTCTAAGGAAACAACACGTCATACGTGTGCGACGTCCTCTTAAGGGATTCGTATTTTTAATCAAAAACAAAATCAACACAAACACTTAAATGGTTTGAAAAAACTAACAACATAGAATAAAACTCAGTTATCATCATACACGTCATGAAGATAAAATATTATGTTGTAGTAAATGTAGTAGGTAAATATTATACTCTGTCCGACGAAAGTAGTTTCTTCTACGTATCCGCGCGTGCCAAAGTGGAACCGATTTCGATGGATTTCTAAGGATGTTTTTTAATATGTATTTATGTTGCCAATAGTAATTATTTATTTTTCTATTAGCCATGCCGTAAGCTAAACAAATTTTTGACAACAAAAAATTGCATACATTCTATAATAGTTATTATAAAATTAGATCATAGACTAACCAAAAACATTTCTGACTAGAGACATACCAATCTTCAAAATGTGTCTGTGAAAAAAATTGGTTTGTTTATATTTTTGAGTATTCATTATTCTGTAAGTACGATATAATAATAATATGAGAAAAAATTGTATTAAATAGTCAAATCGTCCACCACGAGCAAAATATTTCAAATTATAATTACTATAATAATATTATCTACTCATTTATTTCGAGTGACTTTGGTAACGCTGTGTATTATGTGGTATGCATATTAGTTTTATGATAAATGAACTTGGTATTTGCATCGAAGGACGACAAGTTGGCTGAACGTTAATTTAAACTTAATTGAATTTGAGCAAATGAGCTATATTATATTCAAATCCGGAGTATGTTTGAGTTCAAACGTTATTATATTGCACTAAATTAGATTGATAGATATCTCTCGACAACCACCACGCATCGTATTGAGTACTTAATAGCATTTCTCAATTGCGACGTGTCCTCAATGTGTACCAGATTTAAATAAATAATAGAATTCTGAAGAATAGGTTAAAGTGCTTTTTTTTATTCCTGTTGCCTTTTCAAAATTAACGAGTTATACACTCCACCATTCATTGTTTGAGATACTGATATGATGATAAAAATATCAAAAAAAAAAACTGATCAACTATAAAATCTCGAAAACTCAGAAATTGCACACATCTGAAGAATAGTTTAAATAATAATTAATCATAAATAATATTTTATAACCATATATTTAAATTGGTATGACAAAACGTTTCACTATCTCATTATCTCAGACAAGTTGATGAGCTTGTCTTGTCCATTTCTATGTATTCTCTGTGGGTCAAAGGTATATTATGATATAAACCTAAGCTGATATGGTATGTATTTGATGTATAATAATAAATTAATGAATGAGACACACCTATTGTTACTTATTTGTGTTGTAGGTACTTCGTACATATGATATATATTACAATACCTATGTACGTACCTATATATGTGGCTTCATTCATTTTTTTTTTAGCCAAGACAGCTTCTGCAGATTAGATTATTAAACAATAAGATAAGACATAATATATAGAATGTGGTTCTAAAGGTGGTATTTTAAATTTCACTAGTAATTTTCTTTAAAATATAATGATTGCCTCACTTGAAATAATTGCAACTATTTTCCACGCGAAAGGCCATCCATTACTCTAGACTCTAGAGTGTATTTGTTACGAGGTTAAACATTCAAGTGATACGTATTATACGTAACCCATAGGAGTAATTAGGGGGGACTTTGTTTGGACTTAGCTTTCCCCCCCCCCAGTTTGTAATCATATTTTAGTTTAAAACTTATATCAATAATCATGGTCCGCGCTAACAATACAATTCTAGTGCCCCCCCCCCCCCCCGGAATAATGTTCATAGCTGCTCCTATGCATATTATAGCCCTATGCGCCTATGGGTAAATAAAGGCATTTTCGTGGTATATTTAATTTCATGATATTTCTTTCAGCGTTTGCAATGAGCATATAACATCTATTCACCGGTAAACGCGTCTTAATAGCGTCAAATGATACCCATGGTACATGATGGTAACTGTCGGTTTATATGCAGTGGTTGAATGCCTCCGATAAGTCGATTTATTAATATAAGTGTATACGTTTTATTATCACGAGATTAAACATATTATAACGAAAATATGTTGCTTTACCCACATTTTTCTCTCACAATATTAATATGATATTATATCGTATATAACTGAATAGAAGAATCACTGTTGGATATATTATTTTTATACGATAATAATATCATATAATATAGGATAATCGTTATATTAATTTCCATACCGGTTCGTTATAGTCATAAGGATATTAGTTATACATAGATACATACATACATACACACATATATATATTTATGTCCACAAATCCTACTGCTGTTCCGCCGATCGGTTCAAAGGAATAATGACGTGCACGCGAATTTTGGCCAATCCAAGTATAATAATAATATATTCGATCGACTGGTTTTTGTGATGAAAACCGTCGAGTTGGGTATTGGGGCGTACACGCTCCTTTGCGTTCGAATAATGGATACACATTTATGTCGTCGAATATTGCCATCGTCGGTTTATCCTGCACGTCATTATATTTTAAACAGTTCGTGGGTCTTAACGATTTTCTTCACAACACAAAATAATCGGTATTTATAATTTATTTTGTGTGCTCGATGTTATAACATTGTTATAACAACCATGCCTGTTATAATATAGATTTTGTATACCTAGTCGCTTCGATGATGCGTGCTTATATTTTATTATTTTTTTTGTTCGTCTATTTGTCATCGCTTTTATGATTAGCAGTCTAATGCTCCGATATTAAACTATGACTGTGGATTCACCAAATATCGATTTATATTGACATGTAGACACTAGACGTCGTGATATAAATTTCAAATTATTTTTGTGGTATTTAAACGAATTTTAATTTTTCGTATTTTTTAAGTTTATAATTTCAATGTTTGTTGTTAACACATTTTATGTCATGCAAAAAATTTAATTTTTTTTTTACAGTTTTTAAAAAATATTTAAAACACAGTACATACATATATTTTTTAATAAGATTTTGAAATTCACATTTTGGTACGTATTATAATAAGTGTCCTTGATGGGGAGGATCGCATCTTCTAATAAGTAATTATACACTATCCTATTATATTATTATCATTCATTCTAACTGTGCTCTTGGGAATATATTGTACAGGTAAATCTAAATAATAATATCATTAAAAAATTGACATTTTTAAAAATTTTTAAAATCATGAATATTTGCAAGAATTATGTTGGTATTTTAAATCCATAAAATATTTAATACCTTAAGCGTGAAAATATATTACAGTGTTCTTCATACGTTGTTTTAGCAGAAATCCCAAAATACAAAAACTAAATTTTTCATAAACAAAGAAAATATTGACAAAATTGATCAAAATAACCAGAACTTGCTAATTATTTTATGATAAATAAACTGTAAAGTTTTAAATTTTAAATTTTAAATAGTTTAGATTTTGAAAATCAATATAATATACATAAAACATTATTAAAATAACGAAATTCCTTGAGGGTATTAAAAATTTTAGAATGAATAATTACAATATTTTCTAGAAAGTCTTAGTTATTTTGTTGTAATTTGTAAACATTGAAAAAATACTTAACATTCTCATAAATGTAATGCAAATTATGCAAGATATTTTTTTTTTTATTTTTTTACGTAAATTATTTAATATTATATAAAAAATTGTGTTTTCAAAACCATTATTATTTTTAAAATTAAAACTAACTTTTGTTATTAAACTTAAAAGTATTAACATGTTAAATTCTACTATAGTACTTAATTATTATACAAGTTCACGGCCCAACTGCGTATTTGTTTTCAAAACTCAAAAGAGTATCATAAAATATCATAATGCATAATTCATATCGTATTCAAATTGTAGTTACCTAAGAAAAATATAAAATTAAAAATAACACTGATTTCCATTATACTCATACTTTTAATAATATATGTTGGATACAAACTGTAATCATTATTGCATAACCTCATATCACGTCCAGTATTGCATTAAAAATAGAAGTTATTAGTACTGACGAACCTACCGCCCGACCGCACTCCACTAACCAGTCTTGTCCGACCCACGGTGACGTGCCGTACCATTAGTTGTTGTGTGGAAAACTTATTCTACGACTACACATTCAATTATACATTCCTATCATACCATTATACCAGCAACATCATCCCGGAGCATGGACCACCATATTCAATATCCGATGGTTTCGTGAGTCGGCTGTCAGCCACATTTTATATTATTTATTGTATATGATATCCTTATTATTGTTTTGGATGCTAGCCACCTATATCATTGTTATATTATTATTTATATATAAATTTTATTCCCCTGTTGGTCGCGACCACCCCCTAACAAGTGTATATTATATAATTTGTTTAATAGTCAATATATTACCTACGAATAGTTCAAAATAATACCTATTGTTCTTAGTCAACCCTTATGTCCGATTATTTAACAACGCAGAGCAACTCCCGCGATCTGTGATCAAAGGCTGTTCACGTTACATTTTGGTCCTTCGAACCGGATTGAGGGTTGTCTAAAGGGATATTTTGAACTTGTGAATAACTAATAGGTACTTAAGTAAAAAAATAATGTAATTTTGTACACTCATAATTTCTGTTACTTCAATCACGCTGTATAAATTGTATCTCATATCTCCTATCCATTGGGTAAGTATTTTGGTTTGGGTTGACGTCATTATCTGTTACTGTCGTCGGCGGTATCCAAAGGTCAAAATATGCAAATTCCTGGTCGTTAAAATTTTATCATTATGAAAGATAATATTTAGGCGTTGTCGTGGCTCATATCTATTTTTCAATTAATCGTATCGTCTGGACTGCATTTCAGGTAGCAATCATTATATCTATTCTGTTCCAATTATCGATAACATAAATCACGACACGTAATCAAGCTAATTGCGCGTGACCCGTCACCGTGTAAATCCTAATCGATTTACGATATCATAATTCGGTTTCTTTTACCGGAAACCTACATATACGTACCACCCAATTATACTAGGCATGCCGTCAGACGGTAACGAGCCTACCGAGCGGGACGAGCGTGTTCTGAGACGTGCCATCGTAAAGCGCAACGAACTTGTTGAGCACATGCAAATATTGTATAACATAGCGTTAACATTACAAACAGATAAAAGCGTTGTCCCTATATTTCTCGCTCGCAAGAGAGATGTCGAAAATTACGTCATCGATCTCAATTTGGAGACTGATATTATTTTAGATCAATTAATCGTCTTAAATAGAGATAGTGAATATGAAACGCAACATGTATCGATAAAAAGGACGTTTATGGAACAATATTATTTTATAATTGCAATTAACTCCACCTTAGGTTTCGATGATCGCGCGAACGCACGCCCTGAACCATCTAGTTCCCAATGTCAGCTGCCGAAGATACAGCTTCCTATATTTGATGGCGAACTATTACAATGGCGATCCTATCGTGATACATTCTCGTCATTAGTTCATAAAAATCCTAACCTGTCACTAATTGACAAGTTTCATTACTTAATTTCATCTGTTACTGGTTCCGCTGCTTCTTGTGTCCGCGGCCTTCCAATCACAGAAGGCAATTATAGTATTGTTTGGAATAATTTGCATACTCGTTATGATAATAAACGTGTACTAGCTACTGCTCATCTGGACGCAATATTTCGATTTGCACCACTACAAAAAGAATCATTATCAGGTCTAGAGAACTTTTTGAGTACATTTCAAACGAACATATCGTCAATAAAGGCTCTTGGTGTCGATGATTCTGAAGGTTTCCTATTATTCTATGTGGCTTCGAGAGTATTAGACTCAACAACCAAACGATTGTTCGAGTCCACGCATCACGATGTGACCACTCCGACCATTGATCTATTGCTATCATTTATCCAAACCCGTTGTAATATTTTACACAATTCGTCATCTGTAAATTGTCATCAATCAAATCAACAACCACAAAAGTTCGTTCGTAGTAAGACCTCACTGATGACTTTAAACGATACCAAGCTATGCATAAAATGCAAAAATACACATTTCCTACATCAATGCCCTAATTTTATTCAATATAATGTTAACCAACGCTTTAAATTCGCTCAAGCGAATCGATTGTGTATGAATTGTTTAAACCCACAACACAAAACATCAGAGTGTACTTCCATACATACGTGTCGACAATGTTCTGGTAAGCATCACACTATGTTACATTTTGACAAAACTATTAAAAAGAAAGAGATACCGTCCATACCGTCAAACTACCCGACAAATTCAGTGAGTATTCCTGAACCGGTTATTACACCCAATGAACCACCATTTACTGGAACAACGCGTACAGCAAGTAATGTTATATTGGGAACAGTCGTTATACGAATTCGTAATTTCATGGGCCAGTGGACTAACGTCCGAACTCTGTTAGATACTGGTTCGCAAATATCAGTAATAACTAACGCATGTGTGACGAGATTAGGTTTACAACGTCGTCACTGCCAAACTGAAATAACCGGGTTAGCACAGACTATCGTAACAGCCACCAAAGGAAGTACATGGTGTACTTTTGTGCCTATAAATAAAGAAAGTCCCCATATATCATGCGAGCCGTTAATTTTGTCACGCATAACAGGTCCTATGCCGACAATGACATTAAGTTCCAATATTCGCCGAACGTATAGTCACATAGAGTTTGGTGACCCCCACTTTGATACACCTGGACCCATTGAGTTTCTGGTGGGAGCCGATATTTATGCGAACATATTTGGCAACTGTTCACGTATAATACATACTCCAGGTTTACCGTCAGCGTATGAGACACTCTTTGGTTGGATAATTTTAGGTCAGTCGACTGTCAACACTTCGTCTTCGCCGGTATCACTATTACTTATGGCCGAACCATCCATCGACAATATGTTATGTAAGTTCTGGGAACTTGAAGAACCCACAAAATCAACATTGCCGTTCACCGACGATCAGAAATGTGAAGATCATTTCAATCGCACTACGAAACGAGACTCTACAGGACGTTACTCAGTGTCTTTTCCATTTCGTATCAACCCATCTGACCTCGGAGACTCACACGCAATGGCACTCTCGAGATTTTATATGTTAGAACGCAAGTTACTAAAAGATCGTGAACTATATACTCAGTATTGTGCATTTATGAAAGAATATGAAGATCTTGGCCATATGATCATTGCTCGTCAGCCCGGTAAATATTACATTCCCCACCACGCGGTGGTCAAGCGCATCGGTTCAACCATAAAGCTTAGAGTCGTCTTTGATGCTTCAGCGAAATCGTCATCGGGAAAATCACTGAATGACTTGCTTCATGTTGGTCCAAAATTACAAGCTGATATTTCCGATTTACTACATCGATGTCGTACATTTAAATACATGTTTACCGCTGACATATGTAAAATGTACCGACAAATTAAAATAAATACTGATGATTGTACGTTCCAACACATATTATGGCGTAAGAGTCCGGCTGAACAACTAAATGAGTACGAATTACTCACTGTGACATACGGGGTCTCTGTTTCACCATATCAAGCTATCCGGGTTCTACATCAGTTAGAGAGTGATATTGGCGATGCATATCCGAGTGTAACTAATATTTTATCTACACAAACGTATGTGGATGATATAATTTCGGGTCACAATACCACAGTGGGTTTACTCCTCCAGTACGAAGAGCTCATAAACTTATTACAACAAGCTGGATTTGAATTGAAAAAGTGGTCGTCCAACTGTCCAGATTTATTGCAGAAGATTCCCGTTGAAGATAGAGCAGTGAACATCTCATTTGACCCTAAAGACGATGGATCGGTAAAAATACTAGGACTTCATTGGGATCCAGTTCATGACTTTTTTAGTTATCACGTTTCGAATTTTCTTGACAACTGGACAAAGAGAACAGTTTTGTCCACTATTGCACAGTTATATGACCCTCTTGGTGCACTAGCCCCGGTCATATTTTGGGCAAAATGTTTTATGCAACGGCTGTGGCAATCTGGTATCAATTGGGATGATCCCTTGTCTCCCGTGATGCTAAGTGATTGGACACAGTTTGTTGAGGAATTGCCATTATTGTCAAACATTACATTACGTCGACATATTAACACATACACTCATCAATCCGCACAGTTACTTGGGTTTTCCGATGCCTCTGAAAAGGGCTATTCATCGGTAGTTTATCTTAGATGTGTCGACAGTACTGGACGTGCCTCCGTTTATTTTATCACAGCTAAGTCCAAAGTGGCCCCACTCAAATTAGGCAAACTAGACAAGAACTTAACCATTCCACGTCTTGAGCTTTGCGGCGCGTTATTGTTGGCTCAAACATTACATCGCATGACAATCACGTTGAAGGATATTATACCTATCCTGCAGATACACGCATGGACGGATTCGAATGTCGTGCTGTCATGGTTGACGTCACCTCAGTCGCATTTCAAGATTTTTGTGACCAATCGACTATCCAAAATTGCCGAATTGTTGCCAAATTGTCAATGGCGCCACGTGTCTTCAGACTTGAATCCCGCCGACTGTGTATCCCGAGGTATATTTCCATCTCTAATTCAAAACCATTCTTTGTATTGGAATGGACCTCCTTTTATATTATTACCTGAGCACATGTGGCCATTGTCCAACCTAACGTTGATACCACCATCACAATTACCGGATTATAATATAAATCAATATGCATGTAATATTCTAGTATCCGAAGCGCGATCAGATTGGTTGGATAAGTTTTCGTCGTTAACACGGTTGATACGCGTTACAGCGTGGATAATACGATTCTGTCAACGAACCAGACGTATACGCACGTCACTGGGACCCTTGTCACGCGAAGAGCTAGATAATGCCATCACCCCGCTTGTTATCATAACCCAATACAAGAGTTTTTCAAATTTATTATCTATGCTGCAAGCCAAAGATGCCAAAGTTTCACCTCGATCGCTAGCGCAACTTTCACCGTTCATCGACGAACATGGTATAATTCGAGTTGGAGGTCGCATAAGTCAATCGAACGCACCTGAAACTACGCATCATCCCATTCTATTGCCCAAAGAATCTGCATTAACGACATTAATTATTCGTCATTTCCACTTAACGTATTTGCATGCTGGTTCACAACTCACCGCATCACTAATTCGACGACGGTATTGGATATTATCCTGTCGGTTATCGATACGAAGTGTAATATTCAAATGTGTCATATGTGCTAGACATAGAGCCACAGCTCCTCAGCCACCAATGGCTGATTTGCCAGCGTATCGGGTTCGTCCAGCCCGACCGTTTTCCCACGTGGGAATTGATTTTGCTGGACCATTCCTCATAAAGGATGGACGACGAAGAAACGCCCGGTCCATTAAATGCTATTTATGTATATTTGTGTGTATGGTAGTGAAGGCCTCTCATATTGAAGTTGTCTCAGATTTATCAACAGATGCCTTTCTAGCGTCACTACATCGATTCGTATCTCGACGAGGTATACCTTCCAATATCTATACAGATTGTGGAACAAATTTTAAGGGTGCCGATCGACACTTACAACTTTTATTTACGGACCCATCATCTCAATCTTTGTTTATTGGTGCCATCCCATGCAAATGGCAGTTCAATCCACCGGCTGCGCCGCACTTTGGAGGGCTGTGGGAAGCTACTGTAAAGTCCACTAAGTATCATCTTCGACGAGTTATCGGTACACAATTGCTTACATATGAAGAAATGTCTACGTTATCAGCTCGTATAGAAGGTATACTAAACTCCCGACCATTAACAGCATTGTCAACGGACCCCAATGATCTATGTTCGTTGTCACCCGGAGATTTCCTTATTGGTCAGCCACTAGTTGCTATACCTGAGACTGACACAACTTCAACACCAACGAATCGACTTAACCGCTGGGAATTGATACGTCATATGTATCAATCATTTTGGAAACGCTGGTCCAATGAATACTTAACATCTCTCCAAAGTCGTAGTAAATGGACGCATCAGCAACCAAATGTCAGTATTGGAGATCTCGTCCTGGTTCAAACGCCTAATCAACCACCCACACACTGGAAGCTCGGACGTATCGAAGATGTGCACCCCGGAATTGACGACATAGTGCGTGTTGTCACCGTCCGTACTTCTGATAATGTTTTAAAACGACCAGTGGTAAAATTAGCTAAACTGCCAATTGATACTAACCCATCCGTATAATGTCCTCTTCAACCTATCCTATTATAATATATTATCATTATAATTTGTAATGTATGTCCACTATTTATCTGTCACCTTTTAATTATTATAATTGTGTATTATTTTTATATACCTATATTATACAAACATATCATATTATATGTATAAAACAATAACCTGCTACGTTATATTGTTAATTATTATAAAAATAAGTTTCTTATATAAATTGGACTCCGAAACCATCACCACAAGGAAGTAAGAGTCGTCTGTATTTATGTTCCAAAGCTCGCTATTGAATTCAATGATCGAAAGTTATACTCGACTTTCGATGGTGGGAGTATGTTGGATACAAACTGTAATCATTATTGCATAACCTCATATCACGTCCAGTATTGCATTAAAAATAGAAGTTATTAGTACTGACGAACCTACCGCCCGACCGCACTCCACTAACCAGTCTTGTCCGACCCACGGTGACGTGCCGTACCATTAGTTGTTGTGTGGAAAACTTATTCTACGACTACACATTCAATTATACATTCCTATCATACCATTATACCAGCAACATCATCCCGGAGCATGGACCACCATATTCAATATCCGATGGTTTCGTGAGTCGGCTGTCAGCCACATTTTATATTATTTATTGTATATGATATCCTTATTATTGTTTTGGATGCTAGCCACCTATATCATTGTTATATTATTATTTATATATAAATTTTATTCCCCTGTTGGTCGCGACCACCCCCTAACAAGTGTATATTATATAATTTGTTTAATAGTCAATATATTACCTACGAATAGTTCAAAATAATACCTATTGTTCTTAGTCAACCCTTATGTCCGATTATTTAACAACGCAGAGCAACTCCCGCGATCTGTGATCAAAGGCTGTTCACGTTACAATATATAAAGTAAAAAAATATGGTATTCTTATATTGTTTGTTGTAGGTATGTAAATTTTAATGTCATGACATAAAAGGCGTTCACTGCACAACTAATTTTACTTTTACTGTTCAGTAAGATTATTATAATATTTCAAATGTTAAATATCATTTTAGTACTTTTCAGTAGAGAATTATTAAAAATACGACGTACTAAAATACATTTCAATGTTAACAAACATTATTTAGAAATATTAAACATTTTTGAAACTTTTATTTTTATTTTATTTAATGTCATTACAAAACATAATTTTTTAAGAATTTTCTTTTTAGAATTCTCATTTTTAAATTGTTTTAATTTAATAAGAACCTCACTATTTTGAATGACAACTATTTTTAATTTTCATATTTCAAAGCAAAATGTTTTTGGAGTATTTCGATATATTATACAATAAATTGAATTTCGAATAAGTGGTTAATAGTTATAAATATTTCAGTATTTGAATTTAAGATAATATGTTGTAGAGTGGGACATGGTAGCCCCCGCCAATTGTTGATTCGCTATTCCTCTTCTAAAAATTTTAAATAGGTACATTTAGTTTTAAATGTTTAACAAATTAACTATTAGTATGAGTTTTTATGTATTAAAATACTCTGAATAATATTCCGCTTCAGAATATGAAATTAAAAATGTATGTTATTTTGTTATTAAAAAATCTAAAATACATATGAAAAATGTGAACAAATATAATTTTTTAGACATTATTTTGTAATTTTATTACATTATGTAGAAAGAAAATGTTAAATCTTTATGAAATAATGAGTATAGACACTTATAGCATATTCAGGGATTTCGTTATTTGGAAAAACTATAAACCAATCAATTTACTATCAATGAAAGTGATATGTTGAACAGGTACGCCAAGAGTACCATCTACTGTAGTAGATTATTCCATGGAATTGTCCATAGAGTGTTCATTGACTACCTAGCATTTTTTTTATTTTGCGTCAGGCATTTTATATTATAACTATTCAAATTTTTATACAAAAGTTAAAATAATGTACATAAACATATTATTACGTATAAATAAGTGATTATACTGCAGTGAATTAAAAATTATATATATGTATATATTCATGTTTAAATTTAAATAATTTTTGAAAATTTTAAGAAACTATAGGTACTACCGGAATAATATATTTCTAATTAAATTCAGCCATATTAGGTAATATAATTAGATTAGTGCGTTTCAGTAATTGTCAACAAAATATGAAAAGGTGAAGGGATCGTCTGAAGGGCATATTTGAATCCCTGGATAGCAAAA
This sequence comes from Sitobion miscanthi, assembly GCA_008086715.1. NCBI lineage: Eukaryota > Metazoa > Arthropoda > Insecta > Hemiptera > Aphididae > Sitobion > Sitobion miscanthi. The sequence goes on along the minus strand of CM017802.1, from coordinate 5,374,193 downwards.
AAAATAAACGTGTATGTACGTACAATACACTATAGCTGGTTCGCCTCATTTTAAATCATTACCTAACCTGAATGTAATGATTAACATTATTGTGTGTACCTACAGAAGATAAAAAACTCCACGAAAATGAAAACGTCGCATTCAAACGCATTGTACCAACGGTGATCGTCGAGTGTGGTGGCATCGGGCGCTTTTTAGCACCGAGGACGACTTTGGCCGCGTGCAAACAAAGACTCTCGAAGTGGCTGGCGGCGAGAGGGGAGGGTTTGGGTGAATCGTAATCTGTATCGCTTGTTCTCTCGTCTTTTTAAGCAAAAACACAGTTCCCCTCGCCCTCGCCCGACGGCGCCCACCACGGTCGGGAGCCCCCGTCACACCACCCTTCTACCATGGCCATGCACCCTCGGCGGCTATACCCGCCCACGCCTCGTTTTATACAGTATTCTGTCTTCCGTGCGACGTTATCGTGCCGATTCCGGCGAGAACGGGTGTCTAGATAAATGCGCCGTGCTTTATTGTCATCACCGACGAAATGATAACATGTATACTACGACGTTACATCGTCATCAATTATTACTGTGTATGTGCATTAAATGCCACCGTACTATATATTGTATAATGTAATATTATACGCGCCGTACATTTTCGAATAGGTGTTGTATTATTATATTATTGTATTTTATAATATTTCCGTCGACGGTGACGACGATGCCTCTTGGTTTTGATGCACGAGAACAATGGGGACGTCTGAGAAGCGTACTGTGGAAACGGTATACGTACAATTTACAACCAAAATAACCCTTTTATACAATGTAAAGTTATCTCAAAGCGTCTATATAGATGTAATAATATTTAAATATCGAAAACGGCGCAGTAAATATTTTAATCACAAAAGTGAAAAAAAAAACAAACAATATTCTACATTGAACACGTTTAACGGAGTGTGCCTATCTAATAAGTGTGGTAAATTGCGATAACAAAAAAAGATTGCATAACAATTTATCCAATTTGAAAAATATTACGGACAAATATTACTGGTATAGGTACCTATTGGATATATAATAATTTATAAATCATATTTTATACAACCATGAACCGAAGTTCATTATATTATTTGCATTTAAAAATATCATCATTGTCATTTGATTAAAAATAGAATATATTATATGCACTAAAACAACGCGTCTTATTATATTCAAACATCAGTGGACCAATCTTTAAATTTTTTTTTTTTTTAATGTGTCGAATTAAACTTTCAAAAATTGTTTACATTATGTGTACACGGCATAATAATATTATGCATTAAACGATTTTCTTGTAAAAATGATAGGTACATGGAAAATGTGTTTAAAATATCTACTGTAGATGTATCAAATAAATTACTAACACTATAGACTATACGATCCAGTTTAAAGTTTTCGTTCATGGTATAATTTACTTTTAAATAAAATAAAGGTACGTTTTATGTGATAGTAACTAGTATATTACTATATTATAGTAATATAGTACCTATGTATCTCTTAGACGATAAGTGTCTCAAACTTGAAAATATATTACAAAGTTAACTACCTATAAATATAATTAATTCATCATTATTGACTTTTAAAAAAGTAAAATTCTTATAGACATTTGATAATTTCATCGAAGTAGAAAGTAGATTTCAAAGGAATATATTGATTAACCCGTCTTGAAATAAAATGTAATAATAATTAATAATAATAGCAATACATTGTTCATTTAATAATATAATATTACCAATAGGAATAAAGCAAAACTATGAATAACGATTGCTTTGTAGTATGTGTATAATGTTGTTATTCAATTGAAATAATATATTGGTTTTAATTGCTTGGACAATCTATTTATTATTATATAATCAAACTTTGTATTTTATTTATTTATTGTATTTACCGAAATTAGATGTTGGTCATTGTTAACCTGGTTATAAATGCATAAAACAATTAATAATCGATAATTAAATTTTAATTCTAGCCTATCGTTGATTTTTTTTTTAAATTTTAAATCATAATATAAATTACTAACGAAAACAATAATAATAATAATATGTTAACATTTTGATTCAGTATCGGATATTCTAGTTGTGTGATACAATAAAACGTCATGATTTACGAGTATCACTGAGCCATTATATTGTCTACTATTCGTATGGAGAAAAAAACATAAGGTTACAATACGACTCGTGATGCGTACTCGATGTATTTTATTTGCACGATGAGAAACACAATTTTTGAAAATATATTTCAAACAATATCATATAATATTACAACAATGATCTCGTGTCTAGTACGGCTCCAAAAAACCAAAATTATTTTCGTTACCACTTATTTTTCTCCATAGTCTCTTAGATGTTTAGTCGGATGAACATTCGCTTGGTAACATCATATCATAATATTATGTAGTTATGTGTATGGTGTTCGCATATAAAAGTATACCAACGTAGTCGTGTGTAGAAGGCACTTTGTTGTATTATTGTAATGGGTTTGAAATAAATAATGATTTAAAACAAAACTGTATATGGTTAAACTATACCTATCCCGTTGGACTGACTGAAATATGAAATCGGTCCCTATAATATGTGGCAATATGAGAAAACCGTCATTTATGTAAATACATAGGAGGCGAATAATTCAAGTGAACATAAATAACCATTACAGACCAAATGTGAACGATAAAAATATCATGAATAGGTTATAAACGAAAAAAGGAGAGGTAACACATTTTCTCTCGAATAAACGAATGAAACATTACGTCAATGTAGATATTTATTTTATAACACATTTTAATATTATTGTTTTCTTCGTGTTTTGAACTCAATAATTTGATTTCCTTTGCGATTTTCAATCAATGAATTTTAGATGTACGTTTTTCCAACTAACACCTGCAAATCTCGGTCAATATAATATTTGTATTACACAAATATAACCAGTTACTTTCTGAAAGAAAATAATTACATATATATTACATATTTCATTGATATTATAATATAAGTAATTATTTAAAAAAAAATAATGTGCATCGAAATATTATGTCATATCTAATATAATCCGAACAATGTTCATGCGTATTATTTTAGTTTCAGTGTTTGTCTTGTATTATAATAATATAACTTATTTTACACAAACATAATATATTTGTTCTTGGCATGCCCACGAAAATTAGGGGTGATTTAAACGTCGTAATATGTAATAAATATTATTCGCTTCAAGAGTTTGTTGAAATCTATTTAAAATATTTATAGTCAAAAAATGTCCGTGATTATTATTTAATTTAAACGTTTTAATTTTTTACTGCCTTCTTTAAATCTAATGAATCTAAATTATGCACAATTCTAGTGGGTGTATATATACATAATAAATTATTATCATATGCCAAAACTGCAGTTATTTCTAAAGGAGGGTTAGTAACGTGTAGTGTGTATGAATAGAAATCAACTTTACTTGCCTTCAGATAGGAAAATACACGTATGCACATTGCTCCTACATATTAATTCTATTGTTCCGTAATAGTATGGAACCCGGGATGTAAAAATTTAAATTGTAAATTGCATTCTTTGTGGTGGCGTTGAAAAATTTATCCCGTAGATCTTGAACATGAATACGTACGCGTGATCCTTTATTAAAAATGATGAAAGGTCGGTTTATTGTTTGAGCACTTTGCCATGCAACTATACAACTCCGAAGTTTGGAGCACCACCGTGGAGAGGGTTTCTATGAAAGTAATAGGGGCAGGTTCAAATTAGTTAGATTTAGTGTAAGAGTATTATTACGAACCACTAGACAAAATGCAATGAAAATCATAGTAATTGTCCGTCTCTAAAAAAAAATATTAATAATAAAAACTATAAACGAATTCTCCCGACTCCACGTCATTATAATAATATAGTTTCTTACTATATTATTGTGTGTGGTAACTTTTGTTAGTCTAGTGCCTACCTATAGTTGCTTTGAAATGTTAAGGATGATTTTTTTCCTTGGATCTTGACATTATTATTAAGCTATGTATGCGATGTATACCTACGGTTGAAACATTCAACTATTTATGTGTCAACTGAATCGAACGAGGGTCTTGACGGGTCAGGTTTATATTAGATTACAACGAAAGCTCTTTGAGAACCGATCTGTAAGACACGTATTCAAACGTATAGGTATCGAATTTTTCGTTTAAATGTCTTTACAAATATAATAAAAACTCAATTTAATTAAGTAAGTAAATAATGTTTTTAGCTCATTAAAAAAAAATATTTTTAACTACATAAATGTATACCTATGAGATTTAAAAAATGTATATTATAAATATTAATGTCTAAATAGTTTGAATTATCAAATATACAATATAGTTTAATGAATTTGTGCCCACTTTTTATCAAATTTTTTAACACATTTTAACTACGTTTACGATCACGGTTTAGTTAGGTTTTCTTACTTCCTATTGCCTAAATCAAGTATATTTAACAATATTAATATACTTTTAAAACATTAAATGCAATGTACCAAAATTAGTTCCTAGAATATTGTATTCAAAATGATGACTGTTTAACAACCGTCACCTATTTCGTTCATCGGGGAAAATCGATAGCTGTATTGGTACTCTATTTTCAAAATAAATAATTAAATGGTACAAACGAACCAGAAAAAGAATAGTGCTTGAGTATAATTTGTAGCTTTCGATAATTCATCGAATTTTCAGGTTTGGCGACTTTAAAAGGAGAGAAAAAATACGTGATTTCGTTTTCAAAGGTTCGGTCGAAAACCCCAGTGATTTCATCATATTATAAGAGCACGCATCGAAACTGCATTAGCTCGTACACGTTTTTCACGGTCCGTACATATACCTATGGGTTTTAATATAATTTCCGGTTCGATCGATTCGATCGTTTTTCGAGCGTGAATAATTTACACAGTGCTTATAGTGGTCGACTTCATTTTTTCCAGTCTCGCGCGACCAGAGATCCGTCTTTTTTTCTTTTCGTCTAGATGTGTAAGACTTTTGCACTGCTATCTCGTGCGCACACCGCTGCCGCGATATTATATTAAATGGAAAATTATACAACATAATAATATAGCGTAAGAATTTCGACTATTTGCCCGTACCGCACACGATCCAACAGAGGGCCATCGGGTACGATCTGCAGTATAATATTATCATGCGCATTGCACGCGATACCTATAATAATAATATGTTCGGGGGGAGAAAGCCTACTAGAATTTTGCGGTCAGATTAAAAATTTCGCAAATGCCAGTCGTACGTCCCGCCGTTTTTTCAAAAAAAAATTTTGCAGTCGATATTATTTTATTCGCCGCATTAGAATTCCAGGAAAAACACGCGCGTCCCATGCCGGGGCGGAGGGTACGAAATATATAAGAACTACCTTTTCGCACAAACAACATGGACAGTCGTGCGCACCACAAACGTACCTATATAATATAATAATGTAATATAATATGACGTTATGTAGATAGCCGACGTGACAAGTGGAATCTCGGGATATATTATTATAATATTGACTTATTTTTTTTTTTTACGAACTTGTAAACAACGTGTCCTCTTCTATACTTACAGATCAATTGATATGTAAAGCACGGAACACTCGTAATCCCATTCAAAATATAGGGTTTTTTATTATTATTATTATTATTATTCAATATAATATAATGTGTTACTGTGAGATTCCGAAATCGGTGTAGGCATGTTGACATTCACCGGCGATTGTCGACATTCGCAAATATACCATACACCTCATTGGGGAACGTTCGAAAATATTTTTTAGGAAATTGATGTTCAGTCGCACGTCAGTGATTGCCAACAATCACAAAATAGGTTTGGCGGATGTTAGTAGTTGTCGCCATACCGACTTTAAAATAAATAGGTACCTACCATTATTACACGCTTAGTTGATTAGTTATATGATATATCATTGAATCCAAAAACCGAACATTTTAGATAAAATACAGGATAAAACCACACACTTTTTTAAGGTTTTTTTCTCTGAATACCGACAATTTTACAATATTGCATAAAAATGTATAGTAGCTTTTTAAATGTAAAATATATTATTTATATATTCATTTAAGGGAGCCCCAGCGTATCACGTCTTAAGGAGTAATATTTAGGCAATTCACATGACATAAACATTTGGGCTAAAGCTATGTGTGTGTAGTAAATCGCTGTAATACCGCCTTCGGGTGCAACTCTCGCACGCGCATACATATGTCAATAGATCAGATGGAAAAAAATGAAAATATTCTTATTTGCATTACTACCTATGTAAACTACTAAAAGCGATGATAAATTAAACATACATCCTGAAGTTTGATTGTAGTTTTAAAAAAAATTGTTAAATTTATAAACTTCAAGACTATGCTCTTTAGGAATCACTTTTTTAATTTAAAATCAGATGTGCCCAAAATAAATACAGATGTAAAACAATTATTTCATGGGATTTTTTAAAGAAAAATCTTAATTTTAAGGTCTTTTAAAATTGAAAACTAAACTTCCTAAAAAGCCTGGATATTTTGTCATGCATGTAAAAAAAAAATTGGTGATTCCGAAGTATGTATGTGTAAATTACGGAAATCGTGAATGATTTGGTTTATTTTACTGGTCGCCATTGGTTACAGATAATAAAACAGCCATTATGAATGAATGCAATTTTCTGTATTCTATAATAAATTGAAATTTCTGTCTTAGTCCACTATTAACTAAAAAACTAGTAGACTGATTTACGCACGGAATTTCACAAAATGGTCCACGTTGTCCGGGGAAGGTTTAAAGCTATTGAAATCCGACCGAATTTATAACCAACATATTGTTACAAGTTTCCTTTCAATTAAATTTCTGATGGATGGCATAGAAACTAACGCAGGGTATACCTAATAATAATAATTATATTAAGTAAAATAATTACGTTTAATATATTGTATATTATGTAAATATCCAATTATAACTAAGTACAATAATTACTATTAATTAGTATCAAACTTTTAATGGTGTTCATTTAATCTCTATACATAATATATACACTGAAATCTAGCAATAGTGAAGCATTAAGCTATAATAATAATAAATTAACGTGAACGTATAATTTACTGAACTAAACTCCTTCGTAATAATTCAGTTTTTGATGGAAGTTGAAATTTTTAAATTGTAATTTTTTTTTGACTCTCTTAAAAATATTTTTATGATAATGTTGACGTATAGATAACACATTTTGGTTACTTAAAGTTTCTTATTTAAATTAACATTTAAAGTTTACCGTTTAGATAAGAGCACGATATAGCCTGCTGGGGATACTTCGCTCGCCTTAACTTTGATGATTATAAATGGAAATAAAACGGTTTGAGTGTTACTCCGTAAAAACCTAAAAATATAACATATTAATTAAAATGGTATTATTTGTATTTATCTCTTCGAAATACAGTTCTGTTAAAAATATTTGTTTATACTTTATTTCATAATAGATATTATTATGTTGTAGGTTTGTCCAGCGTTTTGCCAGTAACGATTTTTCATACTCGGCTTAGAAACTTAAACCATACTATATTATTATATTATTAATATATTGTCTGTGGATACAAAACACTTTTATTGTTTGTGTAAGATTCTTATCTTTTTTCCATTAATTTTGAAAAGTTTAATACTTTTTAAATGGTTTTTATTTTTTACTGTCATATATCTAATACCATCAGTAAAAAAATAAGTTATTGATGATTTGCAGCCTGGAAGAAGTTTGAAAAACCATCACTATTATAATATTATGTAAAATATTCAACTGTCGCAATCAAACAGCTTCTACGCGACGCTGAATATATTCACTCGACCCGGTGGGAGGGGACGGGGGGGGGGCATAATATTGATCGAGGTTTGATATTATTTCATCATTTTGCGAAAATTAAAAAATAAACGGGACTGCTAAAACTTACTTTTGAAACCCAAACTATGCGATGCGCAACGTTTCGCCGATAACGAACGACACGACGTGACGTTTTTTACACTTTTTTTCCAGACACACATACGCACTCACAAATATTATACGCCATCGCAACACCCTTCCACCCTTCGAGCCGATATCGTTCTGCGGTCGAAACACAGCGAACCGTTATAATTGTCGTCGGTGCAGTGATTGATGGACGGTCTGTGCGTTGAAAATATGATCCTCCGTCGTGGTGACGTTATTTATCACGTTGTTTTTTTTTTTGAAAAGTTTTCGTTTTTACGGTACAATATCTTATACACCTAATATTTAAGAACCATTATCGAAGAAATAATATTTCCCACCGGTGTTTCACGAATTCAGCGGTTCTCGCGTGCCGCGGTAACCTAACCTAACCTCAACCCGATCCCGCGCATCGAAACGGTAATACAATTGTATGCGATACCGCTACCAAGGCAGGTGGTCGTGTCTTAAAAATGACAAATCGTATATTATTATTATTCTTGTGTTGGTAGTCGCACGAAATGAAAACCGAGAGCTGGGCATCGGTTGGCGTGTGCGGTCTTTCGACTGTAATTTATATTATACATAGTATACGGGCATACGGCTACTATATTATACGCACAGAGAATATTATTATGTATTATTTTTATACTGGTCCCGGTCGAAAAGTCGGTATAAATCATCGTTTGAAAACAGTTATAATAATAATATTCGAGTCCATTTGGCGCGAGTGTCGTTACATTCTGAAAACGCGTGATGGTCGGAAAGTCATGAATCATAATCTCATTAATACTGTCATCGCCGCCATTAACGATCGACGTAATAATATTATAACATTATCTGCGGGAAAACGGACGTAAAACGACATTATGCGATTCGCAGCCAACGCCATAAAATAAACATAAACGCGATAATATTGTTACCTGAACAGTATCCAATTATTGCGCGCCATCCGTTTCCGATGATCGGAACGAAATACTTATAAACGACGTAATTATTATAATATTAATGCCGTGGCAGTGCAGTTATCGAGTACGAACTGCGTCATCGCGGCCAGACGATATTGTAATATGACAATAATGTTATTATAATAACGCCTGCTCGACCCGACCTCGAAGTGACGATGCACTCGTGTCCTGCACGGGGCCCAGACGGTTATTCACTAAATAATTTCATTATACTATTACGATAATATACGATAATGTCCTAATTCACGCGCGGAAAAACTTAACGACCGGAATTGTGTCTGTTTTGTTTAACGGCTGAAACGTAAAACGTTTTACGAGCTAATAACTATATACCGAAGGTAGGTGTACACTGCAATAATAATAATATTATAATATAAACGTGCTCGTATATCGTGGAAACGTCCTACTGTTTTGGTCGAGTCGACCATATTATTTAGATTTCGAAATGAACGGGCGCGTATGCTGCGATGCGCATAACGCTCGATAAAGCTCAACGGTATATTATTATGTTATAGTCTATTGCGAGCACTATCAATTCCTTTGGAGATCAAAGATAAATATCGCACAACTCGCTTGTTGTTCAACTATTACAATGTTATATTATTTAGGATTTAAAGTTTCGAATGTATATTATATGCTGTAGGTATTATCTTCGAATTGAAACATTTCGAACCAGATAATGGTATTTGGGGCTCGTAAATCCGAGTAAACTTCACTTTTTCGGTTTCGCGTTGCAAATAGTTTTGGGTGAAAAAAAAACCCATATACATTACCAGTGTGCAAGGGAGGATGTGGAAACGCCGGCGAAATTGATATCGGCCTCTCCCGGATCAGTTTTGACAACCGAAATACTATATCGGGAACATGTGATAAAATATTAGAGTCGAAACTCTAAAGGATTACCATTATCCCTCTGGGAAAATAAGAATTATAAACTTTCTTCTATGATCATTTAACGTGGGAGAGTAAATAAAAAATAGCATTTCCAAACGTAATAGATTTTACCTTGACTAAAAACAATGGTATAATATTATAATATTTACCTAATACCCATATAGTATTATAGTAGTACTTTATTTTTAGAAAATTATATTTTAAACATTTTTTATACAAAAGACTTCGTCGTAAATTGAACCATACGTCAAATATATAAGAATAACCATAGAAAAATCAAATTTTTGAAATACATATAAAATTTGGTTATTTAACAAATTCTCGGAAAATAAAGGATTGACAAGAAATGTTATAAAAATATTTTTTATAGGTAATTTAATGTTCTACAATTAAGGTTCTATGTGTTTTTTTGTGAATTTTATAGTTTTTGGTTTAAATTCAAAAAACCGGAAAACTACTCTCGTTAGTCATTTTTCAACCCTTTTGCGGCACGTGAAGGGGGTGAGTTATCATCACCAAATTTAGCCTAAATTATTTTCTTATAGTAATGAAGAAAAATTGGGGGGGGGTGCTTAATAAAAAGTTTGAAAGTTTAAAATTAAGGATCACCCTACCATATACATTATCAAAACCTTATATACCTTCTGTTTTGGTGTAATAATTACCGATCTTTTAAACGATGGCAACGTGTGCACTTAGTGTCTGGTGAACACAAAAAAATTCTAAGAATATTAATCGTCATGAATTGAACACTGGATATTCACATGACATTATGTCCCTTTTCTTTATTTGAACATCATTAAATTAAAATATATAAACCTAATTATTTAAATAAGTTTTATAATGCTTTATGCTATCTAATATTTTTGTCACAACGAACACAGTACCTGTATATTATTTTGATAGATATACTGTAAAACCAATACTCATTGTACGGAAAATTAATGTTATTATGCACATAGTTAAGTAATTTGCAGAGTATTGATACTATCAATATTTTTTCGGATTTTTAATGCCTGATCAAGATAAATATGGATTTAATGGTATACCCAATAGATACCGTCGTTTCATTTTATTTTTTTAAATAAAGCTGTTTTAATATTATATTAACTGTCCAACTTTTATTGAGCAGGTACCTAGACTTTCCGAGGCAAAATATTTGAATTTTTAAAATCAACATAAACACAATGTATCCATAAGTTATGTAAGATTCTTTTTTTTTTCGGGTTAAATCGAAGGTCGGAGGCGGAACCACGGTAGCATTACTTCACCTAATTATGTAAGATTCTAAGCGCATTACTGTCGAATTATAGTTTTACACGATTACACTTTTATATTATGCTTATTCATAGTATAGGCATTTCGTCAACAAAATAATATTAACTATTTATATTTTTAAGATCAGCAAGTTAGTTTGTTTATACTTATTTACTATGTGAATTATTAATAAATTACATCAATTATATTAACTTAACGTTAACACAATGCAATAACAATACAAAATAAATATTGTCCATTTTTAAAATAAAACAGTAAAACTAGATGCTTTAAAATGATTTTAATGGATAATTTGTTAATTAATTGTATATATGTACCTACCTGGTAAATTATTTACTCATTCATACGTATAATTTTATTATTCAAAACAAATGAACAATCCTATAGTGGATGCTATACATACATAATAAACTATATAAATGTATAATATGAAAGGATTATTTATCTTTCGAAATTGATCAAATATTGATTTACAATGTTCTTAACATGCGGATATAAATAAAGTTAAAAAATAATTGCTGAATACAAAATAAACATATTTACATTTATGTGTAAACCAAAATATACACCTAACACATGAAATAACCTATGGAATTCAACTCAAATTAATAAAGTAATTTAAATAATTTAAACATACATATTAAATAAATTATCATCAGTAAAACAATAACAATTATTATTCAATGCTATATTGTGTCGGTAGTAACATTAATAACAATATAACCAGATAATCTACACGCGATTAATAACATTTCTAACTGAGCGGAAACATTAAATAATAAGCAATATTAATATTATATAAATCCAATAACCATAATTTATCAAGTGCGTCGTACCAAAATAAAGTGATTTACTTTTTACACAGTTCGGCCTTTATGGTTTTTATAGAGATCGCGATATTATTTCAATAGATCAGATGGCAAATTTGATGTACTTAGTCCAACTTTTGGGTCATTTCCAAATAAAGCCTTATAAGGGCTACGTCCAACTGTTCGATGAAATGAACTATTTTTTTGGGATTGAACAAAATTTAATCCAATGCTCCACTTCTTGGATTTATTTTAAGCCATCCATGCTCGTAACATGTGTTATACATACTGATTAGACCTCTCAATACTTCCCTGACTTGGAGGATGTCTAGGGTGACCATGTACGATAACACATTCTGGCCAAAGGTCTTTAAGTTCGTTGATTACTGAATTTACAAATACACGGCCATTGTCACTCTGTAATATTTTTGGAGCTCCAAATGTCAACAATATAGATAGTAACTCATTAGCAACTTCGGTTGCCCTTTTACTTTCTAATGGTCTTATGGTCCATTTAAATTTGCCGTCTGGTACCGACTGAAAATCCACTAAGTCAATTTGTGCTCTTTCATTAAAATCTGCAGTCGTGATAGGTTTTATTACAAGTTTGCTATTCATTGGTTTTTTACAATTGCACGTTTCACATACTGTTAAAAAAATTTCAATTGGTGGTCTTGGTACATAATATGTATCATGTAACGCATTATGTAATTTTACATTACCTCCATGGCCTGTCCTTCCATTTTTATTAAAAGTTGCTATATGAAATAATAAATAGATACACGTAAAAACTGCAAACACAATAGTAACTGTGTTATACACAAACAATCACTAAATGTTATTTTTTGAACAACTTAGGAGTTACATAGGTTCCGTCAACTGTCATCCGAATATTTGATAAAGAAACATTCATATGATATCGGATGTGGAATTATCGAAATTAAATTTGATATTTCTCTAATAGCCTCATATAATATAGATCACGGATAAAGCATTATTATCTTTATTGATATTAAAAAATATGCTTTGTAACAGTCAATGTCATAATCAATCGTGAAAAATAAAATAAAAATATTTTTGTTAAAATATAATTATTTATATAATAAAATATAATATACGTATAATAAAATAAAATAATAATAACACAAAGTACACGATATAGGTATTGTCCATTTCATTATTTTATTCATCGTGTAAAAATAAATAATTAGGAAAAAATGTATGTTAGGTTTAAGCCGTTTAAGGTATGTTTAAGTTAATCAATTAATTATTTTGTTAGGTAATAAAACAATAGAGAAATATAGGTAGTTAAATATTATAATTATAGTTAATTTCATGAATATTTTATAACACTTAATACAATTTTTTGTGTATAGAACAATATAGAAAATTACCTATATAGTAATCAATCATGAAAAATAAAATATAATATACGTATAAATGTATAATGATAGTTTATGAACCATTATATAATAAAATAATAATTACACAAAGTACGCGATATAGGTATTGTCCATTTCATGAAATGGATGTCCATATAATGTATTTTCGTCAAAAATCTGGACGAATTTCACTATCTGGATATCCAGTTCATGAAATGAGTGGTTTCACTATGTGGATGCGACATATCAACGAAAATAGCTTTTTTTTATTTAAAAGGAGATAACATTTTTCAGATCGAAAACAGAATTTTCATTTTACTTTAAATAGTGGTTGGAAAATACATTTGAAAAAGAACAAATATTGTGCATTATTAAAATGCATATTTAAGCTTTTATAATTATAATTTTGAAAATCGGGATTCGATCCCATCAGCAAAATGTTCTCTTCTTTATAAAAAAAAAAATAATTAAGAAAATCCAACTATTCTACAGGGCGTGAGAGTTTTCCTGTAAGACTTTTACCTAAAAGACTTTTTTTGTACTAAACAACGCACCGACTCCGATGCCTTTAAATGCTTAGCGTTCCGTCGATATTCATGTTATGCTATTGCTCGAGAGTTATGATACACGCCAGAATTGTTAGTTGAAGAGCACGTCAATATGGATAAAAGTGAATAATCATTATTTATTGAAATAAATAAACAATAATATTATATTTTGAATTTAGTGATATTTTATCGATTCTCGTAAATAGTGTATAGTATCAACATTGTTACAGTTGTATAAATATATTTTTTATTATTCTTGATACAGCATCAACTACTTCGGTTATTAGCTTGTATAAATAAATACAATGTTTTTCTTAGATTAAGTTGTACATTTCAGTAAATTTTAGAAATATGATTTTGTCGATGTTGTGCTAAGGGCTTCAATGAGGTTGTCAGACATTCTTAGACGTTTTTTAGTTTCTATAATTTGGTTTCGACAGTAGAAAAGTAGGTGCTTTAGGACTGTAAGAGGTCCTCCCACGCAGGTCTTGCACGGTGTACAGTTCATTCTCTGCGCATAAGATATCTATTGGATGTATAATAATTTCGACCTAAGAAAAAGACCCCTCACCACGAACTGAACTGGTTGGCTTGCTAGTGTAATGGCAATCCAGTGCGACAGGAGTTTGACCACGAAAAAGGCATCGGGAGAAGGCGAGTGCCCATAATCATGTATAATGTTGGACACGGTAATGCGTGTTACATATCCACCGACGTACTATCACGACGTAACACAATAATATCATCATTGTCTTTCTCGTCGTTCGTCGCAATAATAAGTGATCGTTGCGATGACACGCTGCAGGTCGCCGGCGTTAGTCCAACGACGCTTTTCGGTTGTAAAAAAATGTAATATTGTAGAATATCGGCGAAAAACCGAACGGTTCGTTCGTGCCGTCGCCGGGGGCGCAGTCGATCCGTCGACGACGGCGTTTCGGCGTCAAACGTCGAATTCGCGTTTGGATTGTATATAGTATATACGTCTTCGAGAGGTGTGCGTGGAGACAAAGACAATATTATTATTATTATACACATAATAACACGGCAAACGCCTGTCGTCAACGCACATGGTATAATAATAATATTATCATAATATTACAACGTCCTACACACACGCAAATACCCGAGATGATATCATTACGTACGCGCTCGAGTGCGTGTGCGGGCGCTAAGTCGATACGTGCGCGAAGTGCGAACTTCTGCTGATAACGGTGAATTACACTCGGCGTAATATCGTGGACGGCGATCCAAAAATTCGTTGCCGTCTCGGTGCGGTTAGGCGTGTTTACCCACCCTTAATTATTTATTCATTTGTATAATGTGGTGTGCGCGGTTCAATTTCTCCCGATTGAATTATTTCCGGCGGCTGAGAGCTCAGGTGTGTTCGTACTATATATTATTATTATTATTACATATACATCCGTACGCCCCTAATAGCATACGGTATATTATTATTATTATCATCGTACGATCGTACGCGATATTATATATATATATTATACACCTATATGGCGTATTACACGCAGAGGCATGTGTGCGCGGACGGCTGACAAGTCTATCTAATGGGCGGAGGAGTGTTGTTGCCACCGCAAATTCGATCTGCCGCTGCCGGCGGAACTGCCATTTACGCACGCACATAACACGCGACCATAATACGGCTACGACGACGTATAAAGGCTGCACAGTGGCGGCTGCAACCAATTGTCGCCATAGCGACCGAACTCGGAAAACTATTACGCTGTTGTTTCGCCGACGACGCCGCCGTCGCGTCGTCCGCCGCACGGTTAAATAACAGTGCGTCCGGGTTGTCGGCTATGTAATATTATTCATATATATATATATATTGTTATCATGATATATTGGTTGTGTGCGAGTGCGGGCGGAGGGTCGAGTACGTGCGACGCTGGCTGAGAGGTATGAGCGAAGGGCATATTGTGTGGATAATGCGAGCGCGGGCGGTCAGACGGGGTGTGACGGAGAGAAAGAGTAAAGATAGATGGAAACAGAGAGAGAGAGAGAGGCACGGTGACAGAGACGGGGAGAGTGAGAGAGAGAGAGAGGGAGGAGGGGAGAAAAATAGACGGCGAAACCGATTACTACAATATAATAGATAGGAAGGTTTATTATATTATTGGGTGTGCTGTGGCAGTGCAGGTGCAGGACGTATAGTGGCGTATGTGTAACATAATAGAGAACCGTGTAGTTTATGTTTATGTGTGTGCATCGGTCGAACGCCATTGGATAGTGCACGGTTTTATATCAACTCTAAAACACTGTCCGGTGATAAGTCGTGAAATTAGTTATGGAGGCGTGATTTCATACTGAATAGTGTAATATTTTTGGTAAAGGACACAATCATAATATGGTACCTATTAAATAAATAAAAAAAATTATTATTTCCTCAGATAATAATCGCTGTGATATTTGAAAAAGACAAAAAGTTTCACGGAAATTATTTTTTAAGTGTTATTAGGTACTGTGAAGTACAACAAAATGTCAACTGCTATTTTAAGTAGGGGTCTTTTTAGGTTAAATTATTTTTTATCGAGCAGCTGTCGAATAGTATTCCTCTAATACGCACACCATAACCATTGCCCGATGGTGGAATAATTTTCGTAGAACTTTGGTATGCAAAAATCGATTATTGAACCAACAAACGTATTATTTATACGCAATTACGGTTTAGTGTAGCGGTGCGGTGAATTAACATTTTTGTGGGTTTTCCCCTGATACTACCACGCAGTTTGTACCACTTACACCTACATATTGTATAAAATATCTCAACTTAAAAGGTTTTATTTTTTTTAAGCCCACAACAATTATTATTGTCTTCCGTTGTATAGCGGAGGTACACATCTAAGGCAGGAATTCAGGGAATGCCACTACTGGTCCAACCTAAACTGTTCATAATTAATAAATAATGGTATTCAAAAATGATACTGATTGGTTCACCCACTATTCATGTATTCATGCATATACGAAACAGTAAATATTTTACTGAGAACCATAAATTGTTTTCATATTTTACAGAATTGTTTCATCTGTTTTTAGCGAATTGCCCATAAAATCTATACATCTGAAGTAAAAAACGATGGAATTTCTAATTGAAAGATACTTACGTGCTGCACGGAACTGTACGTAGTTTTATTAACCCGAAACGAAAATATAATAATAGTAATAACATTATTATAAAACCATTAGCTCCCTCGTTTCGCTTAGTTTCTAAAATAATATATGTTATACAATTTGGCAATCGTTCCGAAACACGTATACATAAGAAATGTTTATAGTTAATGCTATTAAGGGAGCTAAACATCCCCCGGTCAGCCCACATAAGTTGAATCATTGGTAATCGACTGTCTAGAAACTTATCACCGAAAACGAAAAAATAATCTTCAATTATTCAATCAACCTCTCCCTATATCCGCAGAACAATCGGTCGCTCTGATTGAAAATAATACATCCCCGGGAGTACAATACGACTCTTCTTCTTCTTCTTTGTATGAAAACAAATCGTCATTCCGCGTTCCTCGTCTGCCCTGCCGTCGATAAAAGGGTCCGTTACGCGTTTACATTTTTAACTTAAAAATAACGGTCTTTGTGCCATTACAAATAAACTGGAAAAGTTTAATTTTATTTTGATACGATCTCTCGGTCCCTCTGTTTTCCTCGTTGTACTGTGTAGGTACTGTATTGTTTCATAGTCATGCACGGAGTAATCCATTTAACGTGAGACTACACCATCATTACAAGCGTCTTACCTCGTACGGAATACCCTGTAAATATATTATTTTTTTTTTCAACCAACATAAGACTTGTTGAAAATGTTTATCTCTTGACTACATTGCATCAAAGCACCCACCACAGCCATCATCACGACCGGCGTCATCCTTTAACTCGGAATGGACAAAAACCACAACTAGTAGAACAACTCTCGTTCATGTATAAGACGTTGTCGAAGAGTAGTAATAATTTGTTTTATGAATAGTTTATTGCACGACCATATTGTTTGTATTCAATTACGATAGTATGAACTGTTAACACGTCGCTATATTTTTTTACGTGTATTATAAAGTTTCAAAATTACAAAGGTTCAAAATGAAACGTTTTCATAAAGCTCTGCTATAATATTTATAATATTTTTTCCGTTTAAGTTAAAAATATAATGTATTCATTGAAAAAGTTATTATTGAATTCAATTTATCAACTACATACATAATAAGCTGAATACATGGAATGATTGAGTCATTCAACAACCAATCGTACAAAATAAAGGACTTCTGTATTTGAATATTATAGAAATATAATAATATATTATTGTATTTTGATTGTATTTAGATCGTATTGGTATATAAAAATTGTTTAAGTATATAACGTTTCTTTTCAATTGGACAATAAGTATATTCATCCGGTTTTATAAGCAACAAATTCTCCGGGTTTTCAGTAACTAAGTTTGTGTTATACGTATACACAATCATAAACTGTTAAGTCAAAATATCGTATACAACTTCTTGGTAATAAAATAATTATAACAATGTGTAATGTTATGTTTTTAATTTTTCAAATTATAGAATTGTAGTTATGAACAAATTAAAATATCAATTGATGATATTTTTAATTATTTAATAATTAACGATATTCTGAAATATTTTAAAATACTATGAATAACTTATATTAATTTTATCAATGTTGTTTTGTATAAGTTCAAAAAACAACGGTGATAAATATTTGAAAATATATTTATAGTTTGTACACTGCCATCAGTTATTTGCATAAATTAGTTGATTAATCACGAAACTGTTATCTAAATACTCGTCGTTCAAAGATTGAAATATTGTATTGAATTATCAATTTTCTTTTTTGAATTTTAACTACACTCAGCTCAACGAGAACCCAACAATATTGGAAAAAAAACCCCTAGACCAAATAAAAATAGTAAACGACCAGTGTGACTTATATATGGATTAAATTTGCTATAATTTTAATGAGTGGTGACATAATATTGTAGTAGTATATTATTGTGTGGTGAATAAAAAATAAAAATGTACATTCATAAATTATGTTGATACAAAATAAATGATAAATGGACTCGCTCATGAAACTACATGTTAGTGCCTAGCAAATATATACATGCCTAATATTACATTTATTATTTAGTATAAATTTACTATAACATCTTTTACGTTTTCTAATATATTTATAAAACTCCAAAAATAGTACGATGGTTATTATCGTTAAAATATAATATTTAAAATTTTCTTGTACTCTATTTAATTTTGTGATGTGTGGTTTTACTAAATTCAGTAAATTATTTAGATAGATGATATAAGAATGGATAAGACACGCCTATACCAGTTTCATATGGGGCCGTGTGTTTTTTGGGGAAGAGAGAAAGACGATATGGATATTTTTGTCCATATGGGGTTATGTCCAAAAACTGTTAACAATGTTGGTCGATTTCGAATTTGTATTTTGATTTTGTGCCTGGAAAATAGAAATTGGATACTCAAGTTACTCTAAACTTTGTGTACCTAATTAATTGTAATTAGAATATAGATTAATATGGACCGTTAATTATTACTAATTAATCATTTATCAATTTTAATGTTAATATTGTCTCCAGATAAATTTTCTTGCGATAAGTTCTTATGTCCTATTCATTCTTGTATTGTCTATGGTTATTTGCCATTCATTTTATTATACTATCGGGTATAGAAGGATTACTAGAGAACTGTTAACATATCTTACTTTATGTTCTCTGAACCTTCGATTTCACATACTCGTTGTCTCTTATAGTCTTATGAATTGAAGTGATATATATTTGGGAACGATGTAAAAATAATACCACTATCATCGACGACGCGTCGATACGACATACGAGTAGTGGATTTAAACATTAGCGTACCTATCAGAAAATGTATATATTTTAGAGTCACCAACAGTGTATAATGATCGATTTATAGATACCCGAACCAGAGTTATAATGGGACGTATATTACATTGCAACATAAATTATTACGTTCAGGCTGCCATGCCAGGGATATTATTTTAAATCCAACTTTTCTACTCTAAAATAAGCTTGCGTTTTTTCTTTAGATATACTATGGCATTATGCAATGTACAATGCACCTACATAATGTTATATAAATCATGAACACAAAACAAATAATGATTTTAAATAAAGTGTATAATATATACATATATTTATTGAATACCTATAAATATATCTATCTTAGAAAAATCGACAACATAAGATAAAAAAAAAAAAAATACAGAAATCATCATGCAAATTAATCCTAACCTAACGCGCGAGCATAATATTATCTGTGTTGGTTTTTAATATTTTTGAATGTGAACATATATTTTATAGTCGTGTTCTACAGTGCTTTAGGTTAATAATTATTGTATGAGCCACATAAAATATGTGCCTATTTTAAATTTCATTTTTGTTTCACAAATAAAACCATTTTGTTTATTATTGTTGTGCATACAATATCCGTTTACAGCTGAGTAAAAGTGAATAACTGGTAATACATTTTTTTTTTTAATTTTCCTGTTTTCATAATAGCTTATTATATGAATCAATAGTATAATATATTAATATATTTAGATTATAAGTACTATCAGTATTTTAATACGTTTATCAAAAATAATAAACGTAGTTAGGTACATAATAATATATTATGTGCAGTTGTTTTGACTTATAAGTTGGTAATAATTTATATACATTTAAAATATATATTATTGAATAGGTAACGTCTCGTTACCAGTGAGTATATATGTATAATGTATATGTTATGTGTATGCATAATATTATGGGTTTGTTCATAATATAATTGAAATCAAATGTGATATTATTTTTTAATTAACATATACATACGAGATTCTTCGCAATGTATTATTGTATAGATTTAAAAAAAATAAAAATAAACCATATAATCCGTCTAACGTCTAACCGGTAGGCGTGGTGTACGTTTGATAAACAGAATTTCACTTAACTATGCTTTGATGGAATATTATGGTTTCCTATGTCCTATATAGGTATACATATAGATTTAATATTTATACAATATTATAGTCTATTGGTGTAATAATTGTCAGTCATTGAGAACGACAGATTCGTGTGACGCGATAAACATGAATTGATCGAATTCAGTTTTGCGAGTGTCGTGTGATGTCTATAATAATATAATATTACAATAATAATAATAATAATAGTATTATATGTCATCGTGAGTCATACGGTACCTACATTAAAATACGATAACGATCGCGTTGTGGCAGACGATTTTCGAAAACGATTTATAATAATATTGTTATAATATTGCTGTACTACTGCTATTGATGGGCATCCCGTAACATTGTAACAATCGATTTAATACGGAATGTATATAGGTATAATAATAATAATATGATATTACGATCTGACAAGTATTTCTTAAGCCACACGACACTAGCCCGCCGAATCGGGGTACGGCCGCTTTTTGTTTTTACGACTCTCCTCGGAAATTGAAATAACAGCTGAAATCCCGAGAGGTGTACGATCCTAATTTTCCGACACGTCAGTCTTTGGGACGTTTTTGCACAAGAACACTGGCGTTGCGTGTAATATCCATCATATAGGTGTATAATTACGACAGGAGGTATATTATATAGATGTCGTAAAATGTTCGTATCACTCGTATCATTCCCATACCTATCACAATATATTATTATTTTTTTTTTTGTACGTAATTTTACATTGGCGTTGGAACCACACATCGTATGGTGGAAATTTTGTTAAAATATATTCAAAAGAATGTTTATAATATAAATATTTTGAATAACATTGGTAATAATATTATATAACAATAAAAATAAATTAAAATGTGCAGAGTGTGCATAAATGGCATTTGGGCAGCCCCCATACTAAAGGTAAAAATAATATTTTAAGTTGAAACGCTGTTTTTTAAAACAACCAATCCCTTAACGCCACAATAATAATATGGTATACGGTGGAGTTGGAATCGTGTAATCTTCGTCAGTCGTCACCGTAGTTTTGGAATCTTTAAAGCGATACGTACAAGAAATGAAGGTTAAACAAAACAAATGTCACAATCGATTTGGGTAATTATAAAATTCTGTATTTTTCGTGGTTATTTGTATGATTCTGTAACAGATTTATCAACTTCTCAAATGTATTTCTCATTAGTCATTATACCTACCTACTGGTGATATGAAAATTTAAATTTCTTATTAACATGGTTGGGTTTTTGACCGATCTTAATCTTTTGTGGACCATCTGGCCAATCTTACTTATTTTGTATTTTATTCACATGTTTTATTTCAGTGAAAAAAATATTTTAAAAGCATAAAATAGTAATATTGTGCACTTTAGGCGTTTAGTTAATATAGGAACCGTCAAATTTTAAGTAGAAATAAATAAAATTATTAAAACGTTTAACTAAGTAAACATTTATTTTTATTCTATAAAATGTGTATATACTCGTATTAAGTTTGATAGTTTCAACAATATTGTATACAATTAAATATAAATATGAACTTTATAAAATAGAAATGATTGAAACTAAGATTAATAATTAGTATCAATTTCCACTGTAATGGCATACAAAAAGTTGTCGCAGTTTTTCTGCGAGACCGATGAAGATTTTCAATTCTAGAACAGTGCGACCAACACCAAACATATTATATCTCAGTTTTTCCAACAATATGACGATAAAATGTTTTCTGTTGGTAAAATGTATACAACTGCGAAATTGTAAAGAAAAAAGCTTTTTTCTAAAAATCACCACATTTCATCCAGTCATTATTATGGAAAGAAAGTGACCATATTTATTATATAGTAAAGAATAAAGATAATAAAAATGATTTAATAGTATTAAATAAGTACGATGGTAAGCGTATGTGCTCAAAATACTTAAAATCTATGACAATTGTGATCACGATCTATATATTATTTTGGCTAAGTTCTTAAATATAATTTGATTCATTTATTTGATAGGAACCTACCTAACCTTACTATATCTCCGTAATAATTGAATTTAAAAATGTACGGTTTTATTGAATACATTTGTAATAATTGTTTATTTCATTACATCGATATACTGTATTGTGAATGTTTGTATCATTACCTCAATCATATTATAATACTGTTCTATAGTTAGTCTATTTTTATTTTAAACTGTGTAACTATCAACTTTGCTAGACAATGTTAAAAACCACATTCAATACGGTTAATAAAAATAATCAACGACTTATTTATTATTGTTATACAATATTCAAATAACTATTTGTTTTTAAAGTATATTATTACATATTCATTGTTGTATATCACTGTTGAATCATGAGTGTTATCTTGATTCAAAATATTGTGTATAAAGCTTTTCCTAATTTAAAACAATGTATGATTACATTGAATTATATTACAAGTTGGTAGATTGGTAACTAGTTTACTAACTAAAGTTTCAAACTAGTACAGTGTTAACATATCTATTTTTGTCATTCTTGTTTCACTTATTTGTATAAAATATGTTCAATATGTATGCAAATAATATATGTTCATATTTGATCGTACAAAGTCAAATATGCGTACTAGGGGGTCATGGGATAGTTTAAAGGTGTATGGAAAAGTTCTATATGCTTCCAATAGCTTATCATAAGGTATGATAAGTGTGAAGGTAATGGTTAACCATCTTGTTGGGAGACCTAAAACCAACTTAATAAGAAGGCCGATAGCCGCATTATGGATATTTGGGTTGGCGCACATTTGATTCGTGACCTGTAAGGGTGGTTAAACCGATAGCTGAAACTTAATAATACTATTAGAAGTTATAATTAAATTCCAATAGAAATCTATAGATACCGTCCAGGTTCTAGATGCAGTCTGAATTTTGAATATATAGGTCTTAAAATTTCACTTAGCTAAGGATGTTTCGAATACTTTGTGATTATTGAGTTGGTTATTTTTATTTTTCAGCAATATCAGTTAAATGTTTGGTTATAACTTCACATAAAATAAATAATCCATTGATTAGAATAAGTATGAATTTAGATGTTTTTATTATCTTAAAATTTTGAAACTTCACTTGTATCTTACTTCAATGTACTCGTATATACGATATACCTTAATATTATGTAGCTATACATGGTGTTCCGTGAGGATTTACCCATTGCGACATCTCCTGAAAAAATGGAGATATCATAATTCCGATTTGTTAGTAAGACTCACAGGGACAAGGACTACAAATATTTCATGATTTAATTTATTTTAATGTTTTGGTGAAAAAGTTAAAAAATATATTTTTTATTTAATTATTTAAAAGAAAACGAAGATAGCCATTTTCTAAAAATATTGACGTTTCAATATTTTGATTTCATTAATCTCCTGATTTTTAAAGTTTTTTCTAGTCTCTAGAAAAACAGCAAACTATTTAATACCATAGTGGCATAGCGGAATAATAATGTAGCCCACGACTCGCTAAATCGCATTTTTTTTCAAAACTAGAAAAAATATTAAAAACCAGGAGATTAATGAAATTAAAATGTTAAAACGTCAATATTATCAGAAAAATGAACTCTACAAAATGGCTACCTTCAATTTTTTTTATAACAATTAAATAAAAAAATATATTTTTTAACTTTTTTACCAAAACATTAAAATATGAAATATTTGTAGTTTTTATCCCTGCGAGTCTTATTAAAAAACCAGAATTACGATACCTCCTTTATTTCAGGAGATATCGCAATGGGTAAATCCTCACGGGACACCCTGTATATAGTATTATAGTATAATATTACTATAATAATAGTATATTATGTAAACCATTCTGAAAATTATGTAGTTATATAGCCTACTTAAGACGCCGTGTTATAACTAACACAATATCATGTCTTAACGTGCACCAAACCAATACCTAACGGATATAATATATCATAGGTAACATTTCATAGGTAAAAATACTGATGTGCCATTAGTAAATAGCTTCCTCGCCATATTATTCATGTTATGATTTTATCAGGTATTTACTGTGTATCAAATTCATCTATTGTTTTAGATAAAAAATTGTAAACATCTTTATAGATAAAAAATGTCATGTAATTCAAGATAATTCCAATATACGACACTTAAATATACCAAACATTAAGAGAACGCTACCCATGCATTTTTTGTCTCCGTCCTACACACGTATGGCATAAAAAAAATGTTCATTGTCTGTTTCAATAGTGTGCTTTAGTTTTGATATTTGAGTGATATTATCAAACGTTTAGCTAAGAACATTATGTGCTTTCGCGTCGGTTTTTATTCGATATTTTAATTTTCAAGTGAGATATGCGAATTTTAAATTTGTGATATTTTATATACCCATATTTTGCTTGAAAATGAAATTATTTTAACTGAGAATATTATATGTATATGAATAGTACCATACAATATACACTTTACACACTATAATAAACCAATCAGTAATCACTAATCGAATGTATTTCTTTTCAACGCGTTGGTACATAATTGGTAAGATTAGGGCGTCCTAATGATTGCCAAGCAAGAAATGTTCATGTTATATTTGAGTTTTTAATCGAGTCTTTGAAATTAGAAAAAGATTATTGTCGAATATCTGGGTACCCAAAAAATTAATAGTAATAAACACAGTATGTTTCGTATAGTTTTCAATCGTCAGTCTGGTATTGTGAGTTTTTAGTTTTTACATTTAACGTTGAGCTGATCAATCGCTTTAGCCTTATCGTTGAATTCCTTAACCCACGACCTAGCCTGTGACCTAACTTCCGACCGACCACGCCCGCGCAGCCAAGTCAAAACCATTTCACACAAGTCGTTCGCTTGAAAACCCCTCCTCGCCGTTTTATCCACCGATATTTTATTTTTCTGTTGTCTCGAAGGGTTTAACGATCGAGCTAATCATTTACGTTGAAACACATAAGCCCGGCTGCCGGCGTCGTTGTCGTCCTATTGTCGGAATTAAGTTCAATCTAAATTCCTCCAGAGTCTTTGGAACCCTCTTATGCGTCTAACTTATTACGAACGTCTGCCGCTCTCGGGACATTATCCATTTACGCCATTATAAATCCTACTACTATTTATTTTTACTCCCGCACGTTATTCGACTGTAAGCATATGTCATGTAATACTATAGTGTGATGATCTTTAACTTTAATTGAACATCACATCATTCTACAGTATAAACATATTATGCTCGCATAATGTTTCGTAAACATATATATGCATGTAACATTTTTTAATATCTTCTTTATTTCATGTATAACTAATTTTTTTGAATGCATAGATATTAGATACACATTAAATGGTTGAGGTGGTGTAGAGTTATATTTAATCGTATATCCAAATCATAATATTATATTTTATAGTTGTGGTTGGATCGTCATCAATCGATTCATTAATGTCTGTGTATTGTATTACTTACGAAAATATTAAAATATAATATAATATAGGTATATACCTATTTATTGAATATAATATTAGAATTGAGAAGAAGAAAGCTGAATAAGTCGAGCTCGAATAATCAGCTACTACTCAAAGTGTTTTGATTGTGGGGTTCGTGGTTGGCGCTCATACATTTTACATACGATTGTACGATTTAATAATTATTTAATATTTTTACGTTCAATTTTGATGCGATTAAATTATGTACTACAATAATATACACTGCACGAAGATAATATTCTATTCGCATGTAATCACGAAAGATCGCGGTGATATACTTATATATTTTTTATGTCGTATAGCTCGGTTATGAATTATAGCATGATATATGTGTCGAGGAGTTGTGCATTCATAATTAATGTGCGAAGCGACGATATCATTAAAAATTAAAAACGGTTTTGCAGCGTAGAAAGTAGACGTTTTCGTACAAGACTCGTATAAACAATATTACCGTAGGTGAAGTATTGTTTTAAACGTCATAATATTAATATCGTCGCTGTGCATCGCCCGAGGTTTTCGAGACGTGGGCACTAGAATACGCCTGGGTTTATCGTGTGCAGATCGACGGGTGTGTTTTCGTTTATCATCTGGGCGATGACGACGACGACGACGACGACGATACATTTATATTGAGTTTAACGGACGGCGTAACCCCGAAACGGACGACCCGCGTGGGCGTAGACGGTCGTCGATACACCCGGAATCGATGAGTGTATTACGGAGCGTACGTGCGCCCGTTATTGTTTTTGGCACGTTCTCCACGGACCGCACTCCGTTTCGCCGGTGTATATAAGTATATTATTATTATATCGGCAAAGAAATCGGCGCGCAGGCAGTGGCTTATTAAGTTATCCTGCACCGGCGGAGGCCGCGTACCTATAGCACGTGCAATCTGTCGCCGGGATTATTTTATTACGGGACTATAATATAGAGGCGGTACCCTAAGGTCAGCGGCGGGCAGGGCGGTAGAAAAGTATAGGACGGAAACGGGAGAAGTGCTGCAGAGCGGGAGGGAGTGAGAGAGAGGAGAGAGTGAGAGACATCTGGACAGTAGCCAATGCTAACCAACCAGGTTATTACCAAGCACACTGCCATTACTATATACGACTATGATAATAATATGACTGTTACACTATTACATACCTCAGTTGCCACTGTACAACTCTTATCGTTAGTGCCTGGTATAGTGACGCAACGAAACTAAGGCGTTGCTTTGTTTGTAACGCGTCACGTAATTTCGTCAGGATTTTTTCCGAGCAACGTAAATTTAATGGAAATTATTTTTGATGATCATCCACTAAAATACAACCCCCGTTACCGTTTTGGGTATCGAGAATTAAAAAAAAAAATCTTTCAAACAGGTATTCAGAAAAAAGTGATTAATATGCTATGGATATCTATAAACTATAATGGTCAGAATCGTTACAATTCTGCTTTAAATATTTACATATTTACTTGCACTGAGTACCTGCTTTATTTAATTCACTCTTCATAAAAATCTAGTTTTCTCTACTGTTGATATATTTCCACTTACGTTGGTATTATCGATTAACGACAATTAAATAAGAAAATAGAGAAATGCTCGAATACCTATCTACTGTCTTTTTCTTATTCGAAGTTAGAAGTTCGCACTTGCATATTTTTACCAAAAACTTAAGTAATTAAATTACAATTTCAATTTTATCTGAGTGACGAGTAGAAGAGTTCCATAATTACTTTTCAAAAGTAACTTGCCCAACACCGAAACACTAGCCGTCGTTGTCCGTGTAGTTTGAGTGCTGTGTCATACAGAGTGGTCCTCACCGATAGTCCACGGCTACTTGCACGCTGTATACGTGAGCAGACGGGTCGATGTTGTATTAATGAATATACCCACATGGGTTGCAGTGGTTGAGGACGAACGCAGGGCGATACCGAGTTCGATTTCGTCGACAGCGACGACCAAATGACGTTTTCCGATTACAATATCGTTACCGCACGTGGACGGGCGCAGGTGACTGAAATTGAGTGAAACCTCCGTCAATGTTTTAGGTTTTCAGCACATTTATTCCGTCATTTTTTTTTTTAATTATAAACATACTTAATGTGTTTAATACGCTCTAAAATCGTTGAGTAAGTTTTATGAAATAAAATAGAAAACATAGCAATACAACCTTTTATTATAATCACTATGACTTACAACATTTTCAATCTCGTTTGTAGTTAACCTGACTTTTATTTTTTATTTATTCTTTTTTGTTTTGAACGTAAAATGAACGTGTACAGTTATATTAATTTTAAATGGTTCGAAAAAAAAAAAATTATCTCAAGCTTAACTTAAATAACCTACATTGTTATTTTTTATTTTAATACTATTTTTTTTTATCTCTTTTAAATGTTTATTATTATAATATTATTCTTTTTATCATTTATAGTTACATTAGATCTACATGTTTAAAAAAATGTAATTTGAACTCTTATCTTCAGCACAGCCTAAGATTTTTGAGATAATCCAACAACATTTTAAATTTTAAGTGCGTACTTATAATTGGCTTTGCATTCATTTAACCAATATCAGTTATTGTTAATTCATTATTGTAGTCTAGGTGCTACTGACGGGTTTACCTCAGCCATTTTACCTTTCTTGAAATACTTATAGCTAATAGAATCGAGCCTGCTCAATACGTTAGAAAAATCGGCTGATTTGAAGACCAATTCAGGGAAAAAATCAACTGATTTTAGCGCCTCAGACCCAAACAAAAAATGATTTGAATAAATTAAATGAAATCATAAAAAAATCGGCAGGTACAATTCAGATTCGAATGCGTAAAAAATCTTTATACATTTTATAAACAATTTTTTTTTTGCTATCGTTTTGTGAATGTATACATTTTTTTAGTAGATTTATTATTGTGTTTTACCCTTCACATTTTTTATTTTTTTCTTCATCTGATATTTATATCATTCTAAAAATACACGTATGTAACACAGTAAATATTTATAATTAAATGTAAAAGATAGGAATACAAATTTCAGAATTATTAAATATTATCTTAGGTTTAATTTTAATTTGCAATTTAATACAACATTAACCAAATCAGATTTTAGTCCTAAGGCTTTAACTTTTTATGTGTCCTGCACTCTTCCTGCCGCCGTTGTCATCATTATGTATAATTACAATTCTATTATCATGAAATGTTTATAGAAGACATAACAATAATTTTTATAGCAAATGAAAAGCTAAATATTTTTTCGACCATTATTGCTTTGTGATTTTTTTCTTTTTGGTGAAATAATAATAAAAAACGATACTTTGTTTGTTTGTTGGTCGTTTTGTTTATTTACGAAAGAATTATTGTATTGTCTCGTTACTGTTATTTTATTACACGGGTCGTCCAATAGAGGGATATCCGCTTTATTAAACTCGACTATTTGACGGAGGGAAAATCCAAAATTATAAAACGGCGTCAAAAGAGTATATTATATAGTGTCATTTTACTTTTTTTTTATTATTATTATTAAAATAATCACTACATTAGGCGCAAAATGAAAAAGGGAAATTATTTAGTTTTTCGTGTATTATAATGAAAATATAATAATGACTCGTTGTGCCTCAGAGTTTAAAAAAACTGTATTCTTATTTTTCATGTCACAATAATAATATTCTTATTGAAACAAATTAAATTTGCATTTGTATATTACAGTAAAACGTTATCCTCTATATGATTGTCGCTGACAATGTTTTTATCTGTTATGGATAAATTTAAAGGTTCTTATTTTTGAGCTGCCGTCTGTGCGTTGTGCAAAATTTAATCAAGAACGGCCATAATGTTTTACGACGACTGGATATTTTTATACGTCACGAAAGTCTATGACTGGTAATTTGAATGGGACAGCGTCTCTAAAACCATTGCTTTTGCTACACGACAGACTCCATTAAAGAGACAAATAATATTTTATGCAGATCTGCTATGGTAATAGAAGTCCGATTATTGTTTAATAAACAATCTGATAAATAGAACTGGTCGGTTATTATGCACAAAGGCTAGCTTGAGATGATAAAATACGACAGTTCACTACTTAGTACAATTTTTGCGTTCTATATCTAAACGGAAACTATTTTTTTTATCCAATAAGTTATATTCTCTAGTGAAAATAAATTTTAAAAAGTTAATTGTACACATTTACACACATTACTTAATTCTTAAAAGAAAAACAAATTATATTAATAAATCAATTATATATTATGAATTTATTATTATAATTATCTCTTTTATCTTACCTATCTTCAAAATATATTACTAACATAAAATTGAATTAATTATTTCAATTAGCAACAATATTTTATGACTATATGTATATTCATAATCAACATCATAATTTATTAACTTTATAAGTAATTAGAAAAAAAAATTTTCTGATAAAATAAAAACAAACAATTATGTCACTTTTTACTATATTTATTCAAATGTACATGGAATAAATTTCCTTATTATTTATGAGATAAAATAATGGTACATGATATATTTTTTTGGGTTAAGTTCCTCTTACATCATAGTACAATTAAAAATGATTGAGCTCTGAATAAATGATTATTCAAATATGATATGTTTGTAAGCACTAAGAGTACTTATATACTTATTTGCGCAATAGTACTTAAATTGCACACTCAAAATGCCATGTTAGGTATAATAAAATATTCATTTTTATTAACATTTTAAATACTACAAATGTTTTTTATATTTACATGAAATGCATAATTAGTTTGCTTTATTTGTTCGTGTTGTTTGTATATTATAACTTATACCTCCATATTAATGCATTCATTTGAAAAAAAAAATGGACATTTATTTATGTTTCAGAAATTGATTAAAATATTCTTTCAAATACAATTAATTTACTACCCCTATAAAATAAAATGATATTTATATAACTAAGATCGTTAAAAGTTTATTACATAATTATGATGATAATATGGTATATAAATGTTTTGATAATTCGTCAGTTCTTAGGATTTATACTTAAATTACATCACTTTCAAAATTAATGATCTACATCTTAAATGTTCACTCAAATGATTATCTACTGTTGAGATAAAGCGTTAATAATGTTTTATCAGATCATTATTGATTTATCAAATATTCTTATTCAGATTATAATGACAATATTCCTTAAATACGTAGGATATAAAATGTACGTACATTTTTTTTTTTTGGTAATTTACCGAGAAAAATTTACGTAAATTTTGATAATTTTGGTATGTTACCATAGGAATACTCCCAGAAACTTTCTCTGACGCATTTCATGAACTTATAATTATGGTAACATTTATTTTTTTTATTTACTGGATAGAAGGGTGTTCAATTGACCACCCTGGTTGTTATTTTTAAATTTTTTAAATTTTATGACAGGGATTCTAGTTCTAATATGTGTAAAAAATACTAAAAATTATGTATAGTCGTATAGAACATTTAAAAATAATCAGAGAAGTTTAACCGGTGCCACAAAGCCTTCAAAAGTTTAACATTACATACTAATATTTTAAGAATAAAAAAAAAATTAATTTAATAGACAATTTATTGTTGTTTCTATATTTTTAATTAATTTCAGTAAATATTTTATTTTGTATGGGTGTAATATAGTTATTTCGTCAATGCTTTTGTTGGAATTTAAATATTTTGGTTAGGTACCTATAACATCAACAACAAAAACCAAAATAAAGTCAACTCTAGTCTTTTAGTTTTATTTATTACAGTTCATAATCTTTGTGTTAGTTATTTTTTTATGTATATTAGTTAAAATTATAATTATTAATTTAATAACAAAAAATAAAAAGTAATTTTTAATTTTAATATTTTACAGGTACAAATAAATAATAATGAACTGACACAAATTAAAAAAAAGTTGACTAGGTAAGCGAACGTGAAATGTTCAATAAGTTTTAAATGATTAGGTTGATAATAATTAAGAATTTTATAACCGTAGTAATGACTGATGAGGTACAACAGGTATAATTAGTGTAACCACTGTAACGGGTAAAGTATTTATAACGTGGTTTGTTATCTAAATCTGTGATAAAATCAAATTTATATAAATTGCGATAATAATTTTTTGATATCTATTGATCGTATCAGATATTCTTATGGTGTATTCGTATGTTTAATGTTATGTAGTAGGTATACTACACTATCAGTGGTTGTGAACGTTTTACATGTTATAATATAAACTATTCTATTATATTGATATGTTATGACTGATGAATATTGGCACCGTGAAGACGTTTAATTTTAGGTGTCACATGCTACTTTTTCGGTAAAAAAAATAATCGGTATATTTACCGGTAAATTTACGAGGTAAAAATTTACCGATCTTACATCTCTATAAATACGTCATTAATTGTCAAGAAATAATTTCAATATTTGTATTTGTGTACGTACCTATCATACAATGATTTAAGATAACACATTATAATATAACATGATGAATGTAAAAATGACAATTTGATATTTAAATAATAATTTTGCATACCCTTAACACGAATTGTTGTGCTATTCTGTGCTGTTTTTCTAATAGGTTAAGTAAATCAATTGGTATAAAACAGACGGTTCAGTTTTGTTCCAGGCGTTATGAAATTTGTGTTATATGGTCAATAATAAGATAAAATAAAAGATACTATATTTAAAAAGACATTTTTTTAGTGGAACTATAGTTATAGGAATATTACATTATCAAAAAAAGTTAATATAAAAGATAAAAATAACGAGCTTTAAATGAGCAAAGTTAACATAAAAAACTTGGAATAGAAATAATTTAACTTTTGTTAACAGTAATAAACATCATAAAAAAATATATAATAATATTATGTATGTAAAAAATAGAAGGTTTAAATTTGTTTTCTATGTTTTATTAATTTTGTTTTTAGACATAAGATATTCAGTACCGTTATCATTTTATACATTTTTGATAAACAAATGCCGTTCTGCATATATATGCATTTAATGTTTATCTAATACGCTTTAAAGTTTTAATAGTAGATATCTTTTAAATATATAAAATTTTAATAATGGTACAACTTTCAATTTTATATTGATATTGATATTGTTTTATACATTTATTATATTATAATTATAGTAGTATTAAAATTTACAGGTTCTAAATTGAAGTGAAAATCATGTAATATTTATGTTTATTTTCCAAATAATATAAATTGACAATATTATTTTATTCCATCTTATTTTACGACAGTGCATTTAAAATTTAAAATACGTCCACAAACGCTATTTTGTAAACAGAGATTTATCGTTTTTGCGATTCAGAAATATTACTTTGTTTAAAAAAAATTTTTAAGCATAATTTTGTTATATCTTATAATTTACCAAGATAATATTTTTTTGAATTTTTGCTGTTTATTTACGAATAACTAATTGTCCGTTAAGTGTATAATTGTGTATGATAACTCAATTATAAGCTGTGAATAAATTATAGTTAAAAGTTAATTATTATGATTATGAAAGGTAGCGTTGTGTAAACATAAAACATTCTACATTGCTGTTCCTACCTAAATTACCTACTCTAAACGTCGTGTTAGAAATAATTTATTTTAAATAATGTTTTTTCTCAAAAAAAAACTCAACATAATAATATTTTATAAGTTACAATATAGAACTTTAATTGAAAAAAAACTGTTTTACAGCAGTTGGTATCTTGTAACCTATAATAAAACAAATTATATTGATTTATTGAAATACCTAATGTACATAAGTTGTAAACAGGGTAGGTGACAATAACTATAGTAAAATTAACATAATATTGTATAATAAATCAATATATTAATATTTTTAATTAATATTGAAATACCTATTTTAATCATTGCATCAAAATGAAACTTTCATGGTCTTGTATTCTAATATTACTACTTGTACCTATAGCCGTAATTGTATTGATATATTTTGTATTCATTTTTATGACGTACATTAAGTGTTTTATTTTCGTTACGATGAAGTAAATTTGTCCTTGTGGTATCAACCTTTTCTTTTCCATTGTTATGGAAAGACGAAACAACACCAATTATCAATTCACAATTATTTCTTATAAATGGTTCAGTTGTGTGGTATACATTTATACATACTTGCTATCAAGAAGTAATATTTTAGCCTAGAAATCTAATAAATAATATTTGATATCCATCACCCAATAGTGTGAATTGCATACCTATTATCTACCAACTTATGTAAAGGTACATTAAAATATTATTCATTTAATGGTTAACTAAAATTGAATGGACAAATCATTGGACAATGAATCAGGGTTATCGTACATTCATACCATTCTCATTAGCTATTCATATTTGTTTAATTTGTTTAATGATTGTGTATGCAAACCAGTAGGTATTAATAATTTGATTTTACTCATAAAAAAATCTAAGTTCATAATTTAAGAAAATAAATACATATAATTGTATACAGAGTATATAATCAAATAATTGCCTTTCTTAATATGTTATGACATACGTTAATGTATTTTTTTAGAAAATCAAAATTCAAAAAAAATATATAGTCTTTGTTAAAAAAAAAAAATAGAGAAGTCATCTATATGTTGAGTAGGTTATGTTAGGTTAGGTTGGATTAGGCTAATCTAACCGTAATGGATTTGTTGAATTCAGTGATAAATTATTGCATACGACAGACAATTCTGAGCAGAGACTCGCACTATTTTAGAAATTATTTATATTAAAACTATTTTGTAAATTATTTTTGTGTTAGTAATAAGCAGTAATGGTAGGCTGAACTTGTCTTTGCAAAAAACAAATCCCATATAATATTGTTATATTTTAAATTATAATTATAAAATTTTTTCAAAATATAATATTATTAGACATTGTTAATTTATAAGTCATCGCTGGCGTAGGTATCATAGAATACTGAATAGACTTACGATGTAAACGGGTTAAAATTAATTCAACAGTCAATTTTTTTTTGAATTACTACCAAACAACTAAAATTGTAGAGAAAAATCTCTATAGGTACATACGTCATACCTATCTACGTTTAAACATCCATTTCATAAAATGTTGAACATATCAAACATATAAACAATTTTTTTTGTCAATAAACTTTAAGATAAACTAAAACACAAATATGAGGAACCTTGTATTAAATTATAAAGTGTAAGCTATAAGTACTAAAAATGAAAATTGTACGCATTTTTACTTATAATTTTAAAATAATTTTAAAATTTTCGTTCTTTTGACGAATCGTTGTCAACATATAGCTTTAAACATCTATAAAAAATATTCAACTTCATAGTTTTGATATTTTTGAATTGCAAGAAAAACAACAAATGAAAATTATTGTATTAAATAGTAAAGGTTTATTTTACATATGCAAAAATGTTTATCAAGATAAAAAATGTATTCTTCAAAATGTAATGATAGACATTCATTGTCGTAAAGAATATCCATCGCTCCCCTCAGAATCTAAAACTACCCGAACAAAATGTGCAGTCTAGACAAATTTAACCATTCAAATAAAATAAAAAAAAAATTCGATATAAAATATAATTAACTTTAATTTTTTAAATTACAGAAAATATTAGCATAATGCATTATCATTGCTTAGAATACGTGTCACGCTGGAAAGTAAAATTATTATTCAACTGCCATGGCCACAATAGTGAGTTCATTTGAGTGCGAATAACCGTAGTTTGGTGTGTCC
Organism: Sitobion miscanthi; assembly: GCA_008086715.1. NCBI lineage: Eukaryota > Metazoa > Arthropoda > Insecta > Hemiptera > Aphididae > Sitobion > Sitobion miscanthi. Next base: position 5,338,208 of record CM017802.1, on the reverse strand, counting down.
AGGGGAGGCAAATTATTACGTACTACACGTCTTATAGAGCTAGCATAAATTGTCGGATTTTAGTGACAATTAAATTTTATTTTTCTCCAACGCACGTGTACACCTTCTGTTTAAAAGAAAAACGATTATAGGGGTTTTTATATTTCTACTTATTTTTTCCCTCTCCGCCCATTCTGCTTTGTGTTTAATTTTCGATATGTAGACTATATAGTATATACGCAGCCTTTAGTACGGTGGAGGAATTTTATACGGCGTGGACGTGTTTTGGGTGCGAATTTCCTGGTACGAACAAAAAGCGCCGGTCGACGGGATGTAAAAGGTAGGTAGGTACGCGAGGATTCCCATCAATCAATTATGGACCTGACCCCAGCTGAATTTTATCGGCCAAATTAAAATGAACTCATTGAGCGCCGGTTGTAAACGCAATGAATTTCTTTTATATTTATATACCACACATAACATATTATATGTATTGTGTATAAATACCGGAATTTTATTTGTGCAACTCAAAAACACATTAATTTTCTTGTCATCGAATGTAGCTTACAAAAATATATTTTTTTTTTTTAAAAAAAGCATACTATAAATTTATTAATTTGATTAATTTAACCCATTCTATTCTGAGTCCGAACTAACTCTTTATTGGTTATTATTTATCTAACTTTTTTTATTATTATTAGTTTTCGTATCTTTTATATTTAAATACGTACCATAACCACACAAGACTACCTAAACTTGAAAAAACTAGCTTAGATTTATATTAACTCTCATTGGTATATTTTTTGCTTATAATATATTTTAATGGCAATTATTATAGAGTTTGCCATTTCTATAAGAAAAAAATATAATTTTGATTTATATTAGTATACGCCGGCACATACCACAGTTAAATATTAAAAATATCATAATATGATTTATTGTTTGGTTTAAGGGCAAGTTTCAAGAATAGGTAATAATAATATTTTAATGTAAATAAAGAACCTGTAATTTTTGGTCTAAATGTTGGGTATTATGTATATTATGTGACGAATGCATTACTAATCATTAAAGTTCGCCAATCGGTATTGTGTGTAAATAGTTACATTGATTATTTATCTTTTTAATCACCATGGCCTAGGTAGTACATACCTATTTATTGATGTATGATAGTAAACAATGATTTTTTTTTCCTTTTATATTGTAATTAATTATATTTTATAAATGTATGTTTACAATGTTTATTTATTTTGCGTATTGGTTTTTGGAAGCTGTGTTTGAAGAAGTATGAGGAGATAAGTAAATATTTACTTTAAACCTCAATAACATAACCTGCGAAGACGGACCGGCGCAAAGCGTGAGCAGCATACAAAACAAGAAATGAAAGATTCTAGAAATCTGTACATTATTTCGATTAGAATTTCCGTTTTTTATTTTCTTTTTTTTTAATGTCCGTATAGTTATTACTATTTACGGACAAAAAACTATTTCGTTTAATCTTTTTCTCAGGAAAAAAAGAGTAAAAAGTTTTACGGATACTTAGTTCGAAATCCCTTGATAAATATTTCGCATTAAGACATTCTGTTAGGTATGAATTCAGTACCTGAATAAAAAAATTAAAGCGCAAATATGTATTAAAACTCCTAGTTATACAATTGTATTCTTATTTTAATCGAAATTTATTGTCCCTACTGTTTCATTATTAAAAATTATATTTACATTATAATATTATATACCTACCTACATATTTTACAATCATTGTACAATACAGATTATAGGTAGCTACACATTTTTTATGGTATTTACATGATTTTAAAACACAAGTCGTAATTGGTATTTATTTTTTGTCATAATTTAAAATCTACTAAGGTAGGTGTTACTGTATGATATACCTTCACCAAAATCACATAACATTTATTTAATTACTCAAACATCTAAATCTGAAACAGATTTATATCTTAAATACAGTCTGGTTTTTATTACTTATTTCATAAGTGCTTTGAATTAAATAAAATAATTATGATTTATGAGTATCAATCTCATTATGAAAACAATTAAATACTTATCTTAAATGTATATAATATTTATGATGGCGAATCATAAAATATCACACCTAACAATATTCAAAACGAACACTGCACGTATTAATATATTATTATATCATATTATCATGTTTCTTTTTACTATTCCATAATATGACTTATCTATATAATTTTTAAAAAATTTTATCAGATTATTAATTGATCACAAACATGTTTTATAATTTTACATTAAAATTTACCATTTTCATTTGTTTTCCAATTAATAGCGAAATATACGTATGATTTGAATTATGGCATAGGTACATAATATATATTATAAAGTGGACATGTGGTTGAAGTTTTCTAGTTGGGGTTGAGAGGTTAGTAATATTTGTAATTGATCGCCCGAAAATATCAAGCTAATCAATCATCCATCGGCTTATTGATACAAATTCACTTTACATATACATTTCTGACTAAAAGCATTAAGCACACATAATATGCAAAATAGGGAGAATGATACGAATATGATACATTTTTGGTTTTTTGTATTTTACACAAATCTAGTGCGATTTTCAATAGATAGGTAAAATGATAATGATAAAATGATACATATAATAATTGATATGATTTTGATATAAATATATTTATAAGTTTTTATCTTCTTTAAGAAAAAACAATTTGAAAAAATTACCCCAAGAAGGGACAATATGTTATAACTTACAATATTTGGAGTAAAACAATACAAGTTAGTCAATATACATTTTAATATTATGATAGACCTCATTAGTCTTGTCCAATTATATAATAGATACTAAATAACAATTCCATATTGAAGATGACCATTTAGCTAATATGTACAATTTTATAGTATTCTAATTGTTAACAACATTTGCACAACTGTATTTACCGGAAAGTAATTTTTGAATTTTAAGCAACGCTTTTTCTTAAAAACTGTAAATTATTTTTAAACTTAAAATAATGATGACTTTATACATAATAATAAAATAAAGTATCAATATGATATGTAAATAAAACATAATAGAGTTTTAGACTTATGTTGATATCTGACATCATAACGATTTACCGTAAGATTGTTACAATTAGCCCCGACAGGCCATTTTTAACGATTTTTGTCATAACGCAATGATTATTTTGTATAAAAGATAATACAAAAGAAATCTTATGTGTACAAGATAAATAGTGTAATGGAATTTAAAAAAAAACCCTTAAGAATAATTGTAGACGAAAAGTTCATCGATTTAACAGATTTTTTTTTCATCGAATTTTAATTTTTTGTATTTATTTATTAAGACACGTTTGTTATTTAACCAGCTTTTCAACGATGTATACACATTGCACATGATTGAAGTCGATAATTTCCCGCAATTTTTATGGTGTAATCCCAACGCCATAGTACCAATAAATTACTACCGTAAAACTTTGCCCCGTGGAACGCTATGCCCCATGTTCCCTACCTACTTCTCAAAATACCTATACTTACATTTAAAAACTCAACCACTCGATACGGTTACAGCAGTTTTCCACAAAAGATATCACGTAAAACCAAAACCCGGATTCAATATAAATTCATACTTCCAATACATTTCCTCAAAACAGAATTCTCTCAGGGTTAACTATTAATTTGACTAATAGACGTTAGTGTAATATAGTATAATATTAAATGGCGATTTGATTAAAATATAATATAATGTCAATAAACGCAATCCACCGTTTTAATTGATAGCGTAGGAACCAAAAACTAGGTATCACTTAGTTACGTGTATAATGTTATATGTATTAATTGTAGTTTTATTGCCTTAAATTTCTTATATTTTGATATTGTAATTTATTATTTACGATTCAATGTACTAAAACTTTGCCTAGTTTAGTGCAATCTTAACGGATACACATTACATATTTACAGAGTAGAAAAACAAATATATTTACTTTAGAACAATATTTAACTGTAGGCAATATTTACATTTATATTGTTTATAAATCATGTATTTAAATGTAGTACCCTACAATACATTTTGTTTGTTTCTTCATTTTTTTAAATATTATATTTTCTTAAACATCAAAAATTACGGTGTTTCATTCCTCAGTAAATAGGTGTATATACATTATACCTAATTCGAACTTTTTAGAACATGTTTTATAGACATAGTTGCATAATGTAGTACAGTTGCTTAGGGATTAATGGATTATCATACTCATTGATCACATTATATTATATTTATTTTTTTTAAATACGCACTTTTTAGAATTTTAAGTGGAATACAATTATCTACCTACTAATTTAAAAATGCAAACACTATTGAACAAAATAAGTAATGTAGTTTGTAAGCCGCTTATGCGAAATAGTTTTTCTTTGAGAATATTATAAAACATTGTTTGATAAATCGGATAGATTTATACTGTATATTCTACACCATTAGCCATGAACAGTTACTTTAGAATGTTAAATTTAAATAATAATAAGTTCTATATTCACTGATAATAAACTTGAACTTAAAAAAGCCAACATATTATTACTATACAATATATTATAATACTACTCCAGTAATACATTTCAGATTTAATAGCTTTATTTTTAATAAACATTTTAATATCGAGAGATATTTAATCAATTTTGAAGTAATCATCGCTTAGATCATTTTCAAATTTAGTTTTATATAAGTTTATGTAATTTAAAGATAATTGTATACTTAAAAATTATCTTCCGTTTGAAAAGAAACCTATTATTTGTATTTTTTTTTGTTTTTATAGCATATACCTACACAATAATATAATATTTTAATCTAAGTATTTATATATATATATTACAACTCTTCATATTGAAATATTTTAGCACATTTCAATTAAAACAAGTATTTTTAATATTATTTTAATGTATAAAATAATATATCTTGTCCAAAAACACCAACTCAATATTTCCGAAACAAATTAGTAATTTTAAATTGTATTTTTTATTTTTATTCTGAGATAATAATAATAATTAAAACATGAAATAATACTTTATATTTAAGAGTTTTAAAGTATATTGAAGAAAACTTTAGTAAAAAATGGTCATTTTTTATATGAAAATACACAATTAATTAAAGTAGATTTTAAAGATTGGATTCCTAGTGGCTATAGTGCTATAAAGACTATTACTACCTACTCAAAAGAATAAAACAAGGGAACTCATAGCTCTGATGTATAGTATGTTTCTACTTTCTAGTGTATCTCGTTATTGTGTAGGTCACTGTAATGGATGTGATGAATTGAATACAGTGATAAATCATTGTATACGAAAAACGATTTTAAGCTCACTTCGTGCCTAACCCGGTGGTACGCCATTCTCTAATTCTATGGTTATTTTATATTACTATAAGTAGTGGTTCCAGCTAAAATTTGTTTTATAATAGAACGAAAAAGTATCCATTTTTTTCTAATTTGAGTCTTAATAATTAATCATGATAGAAAGTAGTTTGATCTTTTATCTACATAATATGACAAAATTAACCTCAAACGCTTATAAAAGATAATAATGAAACCAGGTAAGGTTTGGGTGTACAATTTTAAATTCTCGTAGTAGTATATTAGTTGTTCCATACTAGGTAACTATCAAATAGTTGTAAGGAAATTAATTTATGATGGTGATAAAAATACATAATTTATTATATTCTAATAATTATCATTGGTAATTTATCAATAAAAGATTAATTTAAGAATATTATAATAAATTGATATATGAATACTACGATGATTGGTATAAGGTATGGAAATTAAAAATAAACAAAAACATAAGCTTATTCGTTACATAATATTATTATTATTTATAAAAATAGTATGTTTTTGTTTTCAGTTGAAAAATTTGTGAACATTTGCACACATATAATTGATTGTGTTAAATTCACATTTCAAAGAAAATATATTAAAACCCTGAACGATGTAATACAATATAAGCAGTAATAGCTTCCATATTGAGTATTCTACCGTAAAATAATCTGGATTGTTCGTGATCATCGTGGCAAACAAAACTTAACTGTGAATTTACATCAAGTTTTGTTTAAAACCAAACAAATCTTAAGCCGAAACTTTCAAAATGCTTCAAATAACTTTTAGAATTACGAGTGGGTCAAACATATTTTAGTAAACGGTTCAAAGAAGTTATATATGGGACGATTACGGCCTTTGATTCGGAAACGTATACAATTTGGTATCTTAATAACAATGGTTTGCTCATTTGGGTAAAAATGGCTAACAGTGGACTGTGTGATTGATTTCAGATCATCGCTAACATGCAGTATTACATAATACAGAGACTTAGGTAACGTATTAAAATACGTTTTGTGATATATTTTGAATAAAAGCAAAAACACCTACTAAATATTGTCGTTAGGTAGGTATCAAAATTTTATCATTAAGCGTAACACTTTTAGTTTGAAATTCAGTACAATGTACAAAAAAATCATTATGTAAATTCTCTGCTACGATTAATAGATAACAATAAACTGCAGAAGTAAAATATTTGAATATTTCAACCAAATGCAATATGTACTACAAAGAAAGTCACTTTTCGAATACTGCTATAAAAAAATTATCGTTTTTATTTTGATATAAGTACGGAATTATTGATTATATGGTTATCTATAATCATATTTTCTTTTTAGATGAATATTATAAAAAATATCTCTTTTAAAAATTGAACCATGTCGCTTTTAATTACGATAATACCTACTTTTTATTATTTTTAAATAAAGTCTCAGCAAATATGGCCGTTTGCTGAGTTTACGATAATACTAAAGGTTTATAATTCAAACTATGTTATACTGTAAGTTGTTACCTACGTTATTCAATTCTTTTTTTGACACATTTAAAAATGTATTATAAAAACCCCACATTTTGCTTTGGAAATTAAATTCCATAAAGTGTATTAAAAATATATAATGCTTTTTCTGAGTATAATACATCCTATACTAATACAATCCTATTTTTAAACTTTTTGAGATATAAGATGCATTTAAGAAATGTACAGAAAAGAATAATTAAATGTACAACCTTTTTATATTACGTAAATATTACAGTATTTTATTTTATTCAAAACAATCGACATTCATTTTCATCATCTCAGTTTTGGATTAAACTTCAGACTAATGAATTCTATGAAATATAAGTCGTAAACTGTATTTAATATTACAACTTAAAAGGGTAAAAAAAAACGTTTAACGTAAATTATCCGTTAATATAAGCAATAAAGCGCACGAAAAGTGGAGCAATATTAAAAACACTTTACATTTTTATTATAAAATAAATTGTTAAAAAAAAAAATACCAGTGATATAAGAACGTTATTCAAAAACATGTAGTTTTAAAATACTTAAGTCTTTGGGATGAAATGGGTTATTATATTATAAATAAAATAACAACGGTGAACGTACAAAAGAAAATTATGTAAATAATTTAATAGGTGTATTAGGTATATACATATACACATCATATAGACATTCCATTTACGTTTAATTTGTTTATCTTGGGCCACTTTGAGGTTGGTAAACTCCCGGCACTACGAATATTTTAAATAATTCCGTTCGCACTGTGTACATAGGATATAAATGAAAAATGCCGAGATTTTACGAAAGGTTGGCAATTTGTTTTCGCGGCCATTGCCGGTCGCTAAATCAGCACTGTCCGGCAGGGTTTCCGGAGTCCGCCTAATAAAATCGCATCTAATTAAAAACAATAACAGTAAATCACGCGGGCTCTTCTTCCTGATCGCGGTGCGAATGTAAATAAAAATACACGACCGAAAAACCGGACGTTTGGGAAAGCTATACATTATATATATATATATACACACACACGAGGGGAAGTGAGGGAGAGGAGATAAATTATATATTATATTATAGGCGACGTAAGACTCGCGTACGGCCAAAGTTTACCGAGTTTTTGTCGCTTTTCCGCGTCTAGACTATAGGCACCTACTTACGTCATATCGTGCATATATATATACTTACGAGTGCGCTGTTCGTGAGTTATTGTCTTACGGTCCAGTGGCCGTCTCCGAACGCTAAAATTTACTGTCGGTTATAAAATGTGTGCGTTTTTTTTTTTTTTTTATCACTATTTTACATATCATGCGAGTTGTGTGTGTGTGTGGTGTGTGTGTGTGTGTGTGTGTGTGGTGTGTGTGTGGTGTGTGTGTGTGTGTGTGTGTGTGTGTGTGTGTGTGTGTGTGTGTGTGTGTGTGTGTGTGTGTGCGCGCGTACATTATGTATAGGGCCGTTCGGCCGCCGCGCGCGCATTTGGTATAGTAGTCTTTCCTTTTTTCACCTTAAATGCGGATTCACTCGTGTAGAACGAATCTATCTCAGTCCCCGGTGCAAGAGCCAACGGATTTGTTTCTGTAGCTTTTTATACACATGCGAGAGGAGCTATACTGTATAATATAATATATTATTGTGTTGCGCACACGCGCTTAATGAAATTCTACCGACTACCCATTTATTGTTGTAGCAGTGCGCATAATGTATAAGGTATAAATGATATTATGGTCCCGCGACGTTTGCGCGAACCGGCGACTACATAGCTGATGGCCGGCATTAATGTTATTGGTTTCCCGAATTTGTATACGAAAAACCAAACGAGTTCGGAATATAATATATTACACCTCCGGATAATAATATATAATAGAGGAACGATGCGTATCGTATATAGAAATACGTGTTATGGTGAATTATTTATTTATTTATTAAAAGTACGGGCAGGTGGTCCAGTGGTAAACAATCGCAATAACAATATAACAAGTACCATAAATAAACGTCGAGCGTTTAGGCATATGTACGAGATAATAAATCAACGAACGTTTTAAAATAATTGAGTAGGAACAGCATAATAATATCATTGCGACTTACAATATTACCTATTAATAACAGCAGAAAGATTGTTCTACATTGGCGATCCGCATCGTCCTTAACTATCGTCTTGTTGGTGACATAATATTAGTGGTACATAAATGCACAGAGAAAGCATACCTACTTAGCTGCGGCTTCCGTAAATAATACTTACGAAGTAGTAGGAATATTCATATATACTATCTTAGATTTAGAAACGCTGCATGCCTCGACAATGTCGTAAACTCGTAAATTAACTCTACCTACAATTTTTCACATCCGACACAAGTCGAATCAATTTACTGTGTGAGGTGGGATGTTTAAATTGTATATCCAACAATTTTTGTGTAGACGATTGGCTTTTTTGGCGACTTAAATTTATATTTTTCTATCATATCTATTATAATACTAATATAGGTACTCCTGGATAATCAATAATGTTATAAGTAGGTATAATCATTCTTTTTTCTCTCTGATTTCTCCATATAAATACATAATAATATGACGTGTATACATTCTGCATTATGTAATTACGATTTTTCATACTACAATATTATATTCTACGTAGCAACTTACAACCAGCAAGTTTAAGGTCTTCCTTTGTCAAAACTCATGAACCATGAGGTTTCTGTGCGTTATTATTAATATATATTCATTATCAAGAAAGTAGGTATAGTCAAAGAGTCAGTATTAACCAGAAAACGAAACCAGCTGGAGATATTTTTTAACCAATATTAATAACTATTTACTACAATATCAATGTTCTTATATCGTAATAATCTTTGTTTTCATCAAATGTAATATGACTAAAGTATAGGTACCTATATATGAACACTCTGTACACTACAGTGAAAATCAATAGTTTGAAGACTATGTACCTTAACTGCCTCCTGTAGGTTGTACGTAATATTACCGGAAATCTGTATCGATATCAGTTATTTTTTGCTCCAAACACGATGTAACATCGTTTTCGACATTGGAAACAAACAGGTTCTGAGTATAAGCCTATATAGTCTTTTCTCTATTCGATCTTTTTTCGGCAGTCGTGAGATACGTTTTTACCGAACCAAAATGTACGTTAAATTATAATGTTATGTATTTGTAATATTTCCTATAATATGACTGAGGTAAATCGGCGTATACAACAATGTGGCACACACATTATTAGTTCGATACTTTGATTTATGAACAGAAATACGCCTCTTGGTTCTGCTGTGAAACACTATGGAATCAGTAGAAAAAACATGTCCTGAAGAAGTTTTTTTCACCCTCGACAAGTAAACCCGGAAAGAGCTCATGTAAGTACTTAACGAATACATTTGAAATATTTCAAACCGATAACATACTTGTTATTGTTGTAAAGAAATAATACCACCAATAATGTAAGTATCAAAATAATAAATACAGTGTATATTAAAACGAAACCTTGTATCTTCAGAAATCACACGAATACCTACATATATTATGCTACTCCCTGCTACAACTATGACGTCATAGTCCATTTAATGAAATTACTGATTCGATCTTTTAGTTTTCGTTTATATTTATCATAAAAATATTCATTATATGTATAAAACTATTGCTTTATTCAAATATAATAAATATTTTCTGGAACGCATACAGTACATAAATACATTATTGAAAAATATTTTGAATTATGACTAATTTTGCGGACTGCATCGTATTAAAATAAGATGTAATTATAAAATCGTTAATTTTAATTGCAACGTAAATTATTGAGTTTCGTGGTAGCTGACTATTAATAGTAAATTAAGTAGGAGAAATTTAATATTTATAACAAAACGGTAAATTGAATCGGAACCAATGTGTTTACATTAAAAATATGTTCGTAAGTCCTCAACTTTTGTTGAAGCTCTGGTAATTTATGTAGGTATAATGTATTTCAGCATTAGAAATTAATCATACTGTATAACCATTGATTATAAATACCATCAATAATATTATAACATTACAAATATTTTATTTTAAAACCTTTGTCTTTTTCAATTTATACGTTTTTAATCTTAAATATAATCTAATTTAAATTAAATATTTAAAGTATCTATATTTTAAAGTTGTACCTATTGGTAATCAATTTAAATATATAATTGAGTATGCTTTAATGAATGGATTTTAAATATTATAAATGTTTATTTATAAAATATACATTTTTATTATAACGTAGTAATTACCTAAATAATTTGTAATTTTAACTGAAGTTGTTAACGCATTTTAGATTTTTAAGCAATTGGTAGTTCACCAATATTTATTATTCATAAGACCATTAAAATTATAATTATTCAGCCGTACTCAATGGCCACTAAAATCAACATCATACACACCACTTATTTTCACATTACAATAATTAATCTAGGAATATATTAGTTCCTGTAGTAATAATATTATCTAATATGTAGGTACTTCTTAATCACGGACTAAAAAACCCCTCATCGTATAAAAATGTTTTTCTTAACTTTGGTTCAGTCAATAAAAATTATTGTTTTCGATTTTAAATAGGATGCGAATCTCATCCCGTCAGCCAAAACATTATTCATCGTACGGATATTAATAACAGCAGGTAAATAATGCATACAATAATATTGTAAAAAATCTATATTGTAGTTATTAAGATACTATATATTTACAATATTAAAAATCTCCTACCTATTTGAGATGATAACGGATGGGATCCGGTTTGATCGAATTCAATCCAAATGTCCGTATACTCTCGAACATACCGACATTGGAATGTTAAGGTATTAATAATAAGGATGGTAATAACAACAATATTAACAAAGCGGTAGGATCTCTTTGGAATTCCGTTTACGGCGATTTAATTTTTTTATATTTTTCTCAGTCATAATAACATCTACACCGTCTTAAAGCTATAATAATATAATATAATAATAATAATAATAATATGCCACGCACCTACGCGAACAGCGGCGAAAGTTTTACGCAACGGAAATTGCTATAATGGCCCTCCCGTTAGGTACGCGAGCACTTTCAGACGACAAAAAACGTCCGGTAGACGGGTTAGCGACGCACTAATTACGCACGGCGCCTGCAGTATAATAGGTACCTATATTGCATTATTGCAGCAGTCTCCCTAGGGAACACGTGACATTTGACATACGGTCCAACAGTGGTAACGGCGGTAAGCTATGGGGAAACCGCGCCGTAGGGTGGTCAGGCCGACGCGGCAAAGCGTCGCGGACGATCATTGTGTTCCCGAGTGGGACAGCTTTTTAAACAAAAGACAAACTCGACCATATTATGATATGAATATCGTACGGTGCCCATGGCGTGCGGTAGTGTTTTTTGTTTTGGTTGTATTATTTTAAACGAAAATCCCTCCGCCGATGGTTATCAGTTGGAATCAACCGCAGATCGATGCAATTATTTCAACGCTGCCAACGTACATAATAATATTAAAAAAAAAGTAGGTAATATATTATATTATTATATGACTTACTGAAATAGCCAATAGTTTACGAGAACCGAGTACAGTGATTCCAAATTAAATATTATTATTACAGTTAAAAAAAGAAATGTTTACCAAAATATTGTCAGTTTTATTTTGTTATTTTATTTTTATTTTTAGTTGTATTAAAAATTTAAATTGTATATTATTTTAGTTGAGAAATGACATTAAGGATTTATTAATTAATAAATATTATCTAATTAGTAATTACTAATAAATTACATTACTTATAATATAATTTTAAAAAAATTATCTATTTTTTTCTTTAGATAAATGTATGTGTATTTTTATCTTATCTAGATAAATTTTGAATGAATTATCTGTTATCTTATCCAGGTGAGTTTTTGGTTATCTTTTCCCAACACTGCCTACCTCTATGTATGGTTTTCATTATACACGTCATGTAATCTAATTTAAAACATTATAAAAAGTGGGTAAGTGGGTTTCACTCTGCTGTACATGTGGGTCACTGTAATGGATGTGTTAAATAAAATTTTAATTCAACGATAAAACATTGTTCAATTATTGTATACGAAAAACGATTCTGGACAAAGACGGTCTGTCAGTCTATAATATTACTAAGCACCTACTTAGATACATTTTATGGAATTATTGTGATTAAAGTAATTAATTTTATTATTACCTAGGTATTTGAATTAGATATTAGGTACTAGTGTTCTATAGTAGGTTAAATTCATTTTTGTCTTAATAAATCTTAATTCAATGGTAAAATTACAATGTTTATGGTTTTATGAAAAACGATTCTGATCAGCTTATAATTCCAAGACTATTTTATTAGTAATATAATTATGTGCAGTAAACAAATACGGTAAGTTGAATTCAGTTTGACAAAACAAATCGCACATATGATGATATAATATTATGAAATTGTTTCATACAACAAGCTAACTAACTGATATTAGCAATACCGATATACCGTAGAACGGCATGAATGACTGGTTCATGGTTTGATATGATTAGCTTGAAATTAAACTAAATATTTTCAAAACTTGATTTAAATATTTTTGGTATACTCTTAAAACGTATAGAAAATAATAATTTGAGTGACAGTTGATTGTTTTAGTTTTCCATGCCTGATTTTATTTTTAATTATTACAAAATAACTAAAATATTCAAATGAAAAATAGTAATATTTCTTATGAATGTCTGATCACATTAAAATTTGATTTCTAAATGATCATAAAAATGTGATAGGGGTTTATGGTAAACTTTTTTTTTAATTTTTGTAGGGAAAACTTATGAGACATTTGGTTTTTAGTTTTCAAACTTTTAAACCAGGCTCAAAAGTTTTTATCAACATTTAAAGAAAAAAAGTCAAACATGTAAAATGTCTATAAATTTCTCAATAAGAACCAAGACATAATGAAAATCATACAATGTCTAGGAATGGTAAATTAAAAATATACTTGGTGAAAACTTCAAGTACATATATCTATTTTAGTCTATCTGTTATATTCGCTTTATAATAACAATAAATTAGCGGTTTTATCAAAAGAGTGTTACTTAAATATTCTCACTTTTTCATATTTATTTTTTATTTTTCTCAGACTGATTGTGAATTACAATCAATGGAAATAGTTTTATTTTTGACAACCTCCCGTCATCCTCAAAGTTAAAGTTTTAAGTATTTTCACTGCAACTTAAGTGAAATAAAAAAAACTTAAGTGACACATAAAATTAAATTTGTAAGACCAATTATATTATACTTACATTGCTCCGGTCAGAATCTAATATAATAGTCTCATTGATCAATTAATGAATTTCTTTTGCCTTTTCATATTATATAATATTATAATGTCATGAAATAATACATATTATAATGTATGTGTAATTGATGTCCATAGAAAACATATTATGTTTACGAAAACATAGAACGCTAGACCATTAAAAGATAGGTTCTATTATGGTGTTTTATAAGTACAAATTATTACGATGATGCTGATATCGTATTTCACAAATTTAAATTTGAACCTACTCCGCGAGTACGCAGATTTATATTGTATAGAACTTAATTTATGGGGGGTTAAATACATTGAATAAGGCTTCGATATTCCCTGCGGACTACCTATTTTAAATGTTTGTTCATAATATTTATGTATACACAAAATGATCTCATATTTTGAAAACAATACAACCATCTTTAGAAAACTAAATATTATAAAGCAGACAAAAACTTATATCTTAAAATTATTCATATCTTATAACTGAATAATAAAAGTTTACTAGAGTAATTATAATATGAAAATAAATAACCATAATATCATGAAAATAGTAGTTTAGAAGTAAACACAGACGACATGGTAAATAATAGTTGAATTAATTTATTAGATGCTTTTGTGTACGCTATTTTTTAGTAATTATTACAACTTTTCTTACTACGCATTATAGTTATTTAATAATATATTTATTTTTTTATTTTGTCAAACAGATTGATGTTATATTACAAAAAATATGATGTTGTCTTCCTGACCTGGTCCGATGAATACATTTAGGTGGTGTCCTATATTAAGTTGCAAACGGCGAGGATTGCTATTATATTTATTTATAGTAGTTACTTCAATGATCATAATTAATATTATATTATAATTTCTATAAACATATTTAATACATTATTATATCATGTTATTTTGATTATAAATTAAAATAATGTATAATCCTGACGTAAACAATATAATAAAAATTATGTTTATTTAATGTGTAACTAATGAGTAAAGTATATAATATTATAGTCAAACATGCTTTGATTTCGCACAAAATTATGCGATGTTCGTTTATTATATATATTATATATTATATACAATATATCATGTACATGTACGATATATTACAGTATGGTACATTATTCTGTTACATGTATCATGAATAATAAATTATAATTTATTTTAGGATTATATTTACAACATTGTTTTTTATGTATTACTATTCTGAGAGCCAATATAATATTAAGTATATAATATTTTAATAGTACTACAAACTCTAATAACATGCTATTTTAAATAAATTATTTACTTAGCACTAGTGTAAGCCTATAGTTTCAGATAAGAATGAAGATAATTCTTTTTGAAGCTGGTTTCCAAATGCTGAGACTAATATTATGAGTCGTATTGTTGTTAAATAATTTGTTGTACGTTCTCTGCAGTCTGTTATACAGTGGTGTAAAGTATTTGAGTAAATTATTCAAATATTTTTTCCGTATTAAATACTTTTTATTTTGAAGTATTTGAATGGCATTTTAAATACTTTTTCATTCTTTTTATTCTTAATTTGTTTCTTTTTATAATCCTTGTTAAATAAAAATAAAAACTTGTTGCGTAGTTGTCCATCAACGTTATAACAATATTATATTATATATTTATCATTTATGGACAATTCGATATCGGTTTATGTCGATATAGCTTAGTCAAATGTTTTTTTCTTCAGTCGTCGACGACTCGAAACGGTACGTCGGTACCAGACTAAGCTTATTATTAAGTCAATAAAAAAATATATATTATGCAATAAGCTGTTGCTTAACAGCTATTATACTTTATAATTTAACAGTACGAAAATGTTATTACTACCTATTTACCAAGAAAATTTTTATAAATATTATCATTATCGTTGACGGTATGGGATATCCAAATATATAGCTTTAAACTGATAAATACCTCTATAGAGAAAAGCTCATTGTTGTGGTGCAACTATCACTAAAAAAGAACTAACATGACTGATCAGCATTTTGATTATTAAACGAATCATATTTTTAAAATGCAATAAACAAATATTTGACTATAACAAATTATATTGGAACAAAATAGAATTTTTTTTTTTGTGTTTGAAGGTTATTTCAAATACTTCTAAAAATTATTGAGTATTATTAAAATACTTAACTAGGTGTTTACAGTATTTGGGTGGTATTTTAAATACTTTATTTTAAAAGTATTTAAGTAATTACTTAAATACATTTTAAAAGCATTTTTTATAACACTACCGTTATGTGACTATTATTATATTGTTGTTACCGAAGAATAAAATCAATGTTCTCATAATAAACCACAATAAACATAATATTATTGTCAGTTATCGTCTGTATGGCATTGTGTTCATTATTTGTTCAACACTTACTTATATTTTAGATAAAAAATGTTGTTAGTAGAGTATAGGACACAACACAACGCTGTATTTTAATTCACAGAATTATCATATTTTTCACAGATAAAAACAAAAAATTAACTCGATTTATTCGCATGTTATAAACGTTACGAGAGACGACACAGAACATTTTAAATTTAAAATATATTTTACAATAGCAAGTTCTGTATAGCGACAGTAAAACATTATATGCCTATACATTATATTTTATTAAATCCGTGAATTTGTTTATTCTTATTCTTTTTACGAAATACAAGACGTATACGACCAATTCGAACCGGGGAAGAACAACCCTCGTTTATAGCCTTGTCATCCCGAAATAAGTCCATATTTGTTATTTATGTATTATGTACCTACATTATTCGACCATATAATATAAACATGGTTCAGTTTCGATTCGAAAATTACTATATATTCGGTCACGTGTGTAGAGAAGAAGTAGTTTATCAACAAATCAAATGCTTGCACTTGCCCTTTCTAAATCACCGTTCTTTATTCAATTGGCCGTGCCGTCAATAGGGTTGGCTATATAATTCTGAAAGTTCTAAAAAGAAATGCAAATGACAGAGAACTTTCCCAACACGCGAAATTAAGCTATTCATACAGCCATGTAATTTTAAGCCAATTCGAAATGACAAACACAATAATCCACCCTTGCCGGTTATAAATTATATAATATAATATTATATTTATATTTCATCCACTGTACGTCACTTGAAAATTTGCTTTTTAAATCACTAAATTGTTTAGCATAGAATTCAGTTATATTATAACGTACCATTATTGTATAATATTATCGTTGTTTGAATAAACAGTTATATTATGTGCGTAATGGACTTGGAAGAATAAGTTGTCTTAGAGTTCTTAATTATTTATTTTAGCAATATTAATTTAATTAATTATATACCATACTAGTAGGTTAACACACTCGTAATATTCGTAATATTTGTAATAATTTCTTCATTTCACTCAAATTTATTTTCAAAATTATTATAATCTAAGTGCATCAAAATCTTGAATGCGGAAATAAAAAAATTGTAGACGAAAGCAATTAAAATTAATTATTAAATTTCCGAATAGTTACACAATATTAATAAGGTATTTATTAGTTATTTCTTATTACTATTACAAAATTGTGTTCTACGAGGCAGACGACGAGACGTGAATACCTACATATTTTTATTTCCGTTCTTTAACTGTTATGATTTTACATAATGTTATTATTAATGAAAATCTCAACCATTCTAGTTCTAAAGAAAGAAACTAGTTATGTTATAATAATAATAATCATAACAATAATTTATTGTTCATAGTACTAGGTACATTTAAGTAAAAATTACAATAAAAGAATTATGTATATTATGCATAAAATTGTAATCAATAATAAACTATAAACTATAGCCATGTATAAATAGATTCAACTATTTTTGTTTTATAAAAATGTGTCATCAAAATTAATATTATTTTTATTTCTTAAACATTACGGGCGAAGTCGAATACGTTACGATTAGTATTGAAGTAATAAAAGTATCAAAATTGATTGTACAAAAGTCAAAAACCACAAAAATAACATATTACTATCTATTACAACTTTTTAACCACGGGTAATAATAGTATTTATTTATTTATTATTTTTGTCGTTTGTATTTAAATAATTTTTTTTTATTTAACTGCTTCAAATTAATTTTCACAAATCTTCTAAATCTTAACGACGAGTGTATTTCAATTTAAACATCTCTCTTAAATAACAATGCCCTACAATGTATTATTATTATTAAACACTACATATTGTATATACCTATATATTTTTCGCAATAGAAGCAGTGTTACAGTTACTATTGAATAATGTTAAAAATTATGCAATTACAATCGATAATATTCCATGTAAATAAAAACGTATTAGAATATACTCATTTCTTTATAATATAGTGGTATACAATAATATGGATTTAATAAAAATAAAAATTAGATTGATCTGTTCTAAATTTTTTTTTTTTTTACTCTCATCGGCAAGACGGCTCATCGGAAGTGTGGGGGTTACGGTCGGTACGGATGGAACACGTGTTTTTTATGTGGAGAATGGATTCGTGGCCAAGAAACCCGGGTGGCTTACTATTATTAAATTTATCGATTTTAAATACTCATACCCAACTTTCTTCAAAATTGTAATTTCATAAAACTAACTCCAATATTAAAAATTTAAAATACAATGGATTCTGTTGAACGTAAGCTTTATATTATGCTATGCAGCGTTAGTGTAACTTAAAATAAGATAGTGACATACGTGCTCGTACGACGTTCTCTAAGGGTTTCTCCTTAGGGTAAGGAGGTGTAGTAATATTATATCGTATTAGTATGTATACCGTATCTCTGACATATGTTATTATGATATGGGTACCCTAATAATTATTTTATTATTTGGTTTCTATACGGATGCGATTCGAGTACAAACATTTTAGTCAATAATTTAATATATTATTGTAACGCATTTCCTACATGTTGATAGTATATACCTAGCTATTATAAAAGCAAACTTTTTTCTACAATAAATGCACAACCTGTATCTATATATTATAATAATGTAGGTACTTATTAGTTGTTTGCGTACAATAATAAAATAAATTCGCAGGGCTATGTAGGGGTTACGCATATCACATACCTACGTTTTACCTTTGAAATTATAAATCTGTATAATATTATATAAAGTGACCACTTATGCTAACAAATATAACAATAAATGATTAATATCTATTCGTTTCATAGTTTCGCGTACAAATAATCGACTCGTGGTAATATAACGAGTTTGTTCTGATTTATTTCGTGCTTAAAAATATATATAATATTGTTTTTTATATACAGATATAAACACACACACACACACGCGCACACGAACGCACGTAAGTTTATTAAAAAGAGAATAAATATACAAACAAGTTTTTTACATTGTTTACGTAGTGAGGAATTGCAGTGCACTGATAAATAATAGAAGCGAGACAGACCCGGTCGTAATCGACTGAAAGCTTGTGCTCAGTTGAACTGCGGGCATTATGTAGTATTATGTTCATGTAGACTGCATCTCTCATAGAAGTTTTAGAACAATATCGTTTTGTTTAATATTCGAAATTTAAAACATACTAGGATATTACAAAAATGCACGACACTCGTTATGCATAAAATACAATGTAATATAATATTACGAGTAAACCACACAAACAATATGTACGCATTCCCGAATTTCCGACGTTTTTTTCATAAATTTAATTTAGTGGTCGTTTATTTTCGAATAATATGAGACTGTTATCAATATCGTTATAAAAAAAATAATATATTAATGTATACATTTTGTATAATATAATTTTAATAGTTAACATTATGACCAAAATAAGTGCCGCTAATGGGTGGCTTCTTACTCAAAAAAATTTATGTTTTTTTTTTTTTTACTTACCTTTATCCTATACGCTTATTGTACAAAATTGTATAGATTGTGTATGTGCATCTGAAAAATAAAAATAGTTTACATTGAATGATTGAAAATTGAAAGACAAATATTATTAAATATCTGTAAACATTATTATGTTTAATATACTATACATTATATTCATTATTCAATTGTTTAGAAATGTCAAATTCACAAAAATCAATGACAAATAATTCACAACGTACATCACATAAAATATACTAAGACATCCATAATTATTTAAACAACATAATATTATTATGCAAAATGTTCGATGTTAATGGAAATATAGGTAAATTATGTCCCAAGATTATAATTTATTAACCAACTAATTTTTTAACAGTGTGTCAACCTTGTATTTCGAAATTATTAAATTATATACTCCACAACTAAAATTATAGCAAGTAAATTTTTAATTTTTTCCAATTGAAACTCGGCAATCGATAACACTATACGACGTGCTATTATCACAGCGTACTAAATGTCATTTTCAATAAACTAATAATACAAATTTTACAATGTTTTTTCATTAAGAAACAATACAAATTAAAATCTAATATTACCTAGTACTGAAAAAAAAAACGCTTTTAGCGAAGACGACATATTATTATTATAATGCAATAATATGTATACACACGAACACGCAGGCCTTATAATATAGTTGTAGGCCACCATAATAATAATACACTTTGCGTCCTATCCCTGCAGGACATTTTCTGCGGTAGCCGGTACGTACATAACAGTGGTATCATTTTTATCATTTTTTTTTCCCCGCCATTATTATTTATTTATTTTTGCGGTTATCTATTGTGTCTCGGCGGACGCGCCGTGTAATTCCGGCCCGCGGCTACAATAATATTGCGCACTAGATAAGCGGGCCGACCACGCCCGTTTTTACCGTGGAAATAATAATATATTGTTTTTAAATTACGCTCTCACTGTCATCTCCTTATCAACGGCCGATAATCGTGAAAAATATTGCCGGATCGCCTCGGCGTCCGCAAAAGCGCAACGGCGCCTGCACCGCGACCGTATAATATAATATATAGTGTTTTCCGTATATACACGGGTTTCCGCGAGAAAAATGACTCTAATCAAATTCACTTCACCGCCCGTGCCCCCCCCCCCCCCGGACACGCCTAAATCGCCGAAATCGCCCCTGTGGTTTGCCCGAGTGAAATATATACATAGCACACGCTCGTTTTACATTGTTCGGGGCGCTTATCCGTACACGCCAATCTCCCGCGACGTCTGCTGCAGCCCGGCCGATAAAGTGCCCACGAGAAGTCGTGTACGCAGTTAGTATCGCGGTAGTAGTATAGGTTATTAGGTAACCCGGAGTAACGTTCTCCGACCCGACGTCGCGGTATACGGTAGCTGGTATAATATACCGTATAGTAATAATGTGCAATATGTGGTTTATTCGCGACCTGCACCGTGAGCACGACGGCGAGAAGTTGTGTGTACGCACACGATAAAAACGCGTCTATATAATAATACAATAATATATTATTATGATGTCTACCTATAAACAGGTAGCAGGTATATTATATTATCGTTATCTGTGTAAATAATATGGTGGCCGTTCAATTTAACTTTTGATTAAACGAGGAATTCGATGCGCACCGGGTCTCCCGAAAACATGACGATATTTATACACAATGGAAAAACGTCTGTTGACAATGAGAGCCCAGAAAACGTATTTTCTCGATCTGATAAATTCCCGTTTCAAAGAGAAATAATATCGTACTATATAATACTATTATCGAATTTACCAAACCAACAAATAATTCCGTTAAAGAAATACTACGCCAACCGATTTTTCTCTTCTTGGTGTAGGTGGGTACGAAAAAAAAATACATTTTAACCAACAATATTTATTTGATAAATAATATTTTCCATTGAAGCATAAATATTTTATCGTATTCACTTGTTTCAAAGATATATACTTAATATTATACATTTGTACATCATTCTACATCATTACAACACGAAGTGGCATATTGTTTATGCGTACGGACATCATTATTTTACATCTTCAACAAAAAATAATAATAGCTGATGAACATTATCGTCTGTATCTTTAAATTTTATAATTTACTTAGCAATATAATAGTATTTCATAATTGCACGCTAATGCGTTATCTTCAAATGCAATAAATGGTAATGTGCTATAGGGTATAATGTAATAATAATATGTCTGAGCATAATAAACATGTTGGGAGAATAAAATTACGCAGACATATAATATATTATGCGTTGTGAAACGTGAAACATAATATAATCCATTTCTTAAAGTATTCAACGCGATACACGAATTGTCATTTTATTTAATAACGGTACCATTCTTATAAATTATTCACCATGTATATGTATCATGCATAATACAAAAGTTGGGTTTGAAGGGAATTCTCTGAACTCATTATTTAAAATTAATTTGGTGTGATTGTGAGGATACTGTAATATGTGCGTCTGACAAAATAATATTATAAGTAGGTATGAGAATATTTATTTATTACTACCTTATTCCAGAAAAATCAAATATATACAGCGAAACAAGTAGGATGGAATATTATTATGTCAAAAACGAAGCTTTATTAATAAATAAGTACATTATAATTATACTGCTCAGCTAAGGAAGAATGAAGTAAGTTCCTTTCATGCCATTTTGGGTAAAATTTATTTTTATACTTTTTAATTACAGGTAGTTATGTTATCACAAGTATAATATTTTTCAAAGTAAAATACATAATTTTTTTTGTCATATATCTGATGAGTACAATGGAACTGTTCAATTTTATTTTCAACTTTTATCGCACCAAGATATTGTGATTTTTATAATATTTATTCTAACTACAATATTAATTATTTACAATTTTTTACTTAGTAAAAATACCGTAATAGTAACGTTCCAATACCAATTAATTTTGTATACTAATTTTCAAATTTAGCAAAATTAAAATTAAAACTTCGTATTATTTACACGACCAAATATTATGGAGAACTGAACCAAATATGCGTGTGGTATACGACAGCAATGTGCACAGCAAAATCCCAAACGTTATCAATAATTTAAAACTAAATTATAAGATACACGACGACCATTTTTACTTAAGATAAACGTGCGCAACTATTATACTATACGTAAAAGAGTATTATATCGTTTTTTCTTAGCAGAACAGAATAGCAATCAAATAAAATTTAAAATTCCCTATAAACACTTTAAAACGGTCAAATGAAAATGGGAATGGTCCGTACCTCTTGTGGAACCGAGAGACATATTATATTACACTATTATTTGGCACGTATAAGTTAATATCATATGCAGAAATTCATTACAATTTCTTTGATGTGAAAAATAAAAACATCTCCTACGGAACAGTTTTTTTGAATTATGAGCACATTATAATAATATTACGTTATATAATTTTTTTTTTGTATACATATTATACGCGTACGCCGCAATTTTGTACCTAAGTATTTAATAAACGCTTAAGGATAACATGACGAATTGCTAATGTGTGTATTTATAATTACTGCGTGTACCGAACATCCAAAACCAATTTAGTATAAACCGTTTTCATTTTGTTTTTTATGACATGATATAGGATATTGAAGATTGTATAATATTTATTCATAACTAAGTGTTTGTTACAATAACACTTAATCGGATAATAAAAAACAGAAAAAAAATTTTTAGTTCCAATATTTATTTTTTTTTTAATACTCCTAAACGATAGAAATAATTTGCATGAAGAAAATGTTTTTTTTTTTTTTAATTCAATGGTTTTTATTTTCATACAGTCTAAGTAACTCAATAACTAAACTAACCAAATAACAAACCATAGCTATTCAAAGTGGACAACAACAAAAAAATAATAATAATAATAACCAATACACATTATTTCTATATAAAGTTGAAAAATGAGCAATATTTTTTTTTTATCTTGTATTATGGAACTTCAATAGACTCAGTTTGCTCTAAAAAAAGGAAATATCAAAATTGTTATTTTAAGAATTTTTTTTCTAGAAAATCCGTACAAAAATGTAATTCTTGGGTGTTGTCCATTGTGGCTTGTTTACAAATTCTACACAGATGCATAAAAATTAATATAACTATCCGATACCTAATTCATATATGATATATCTATACAGCATTAAATATAGCTTGGTTATCAAATATTTTTGATTAGAAAATTCTATATTCATTAAACATTTTCACAAAATATTAAAGTGTTAACAGAGGCTTAATTTATATTAATAATATGCAATTTTGGTCCAACTTTTAAATTTATTTGGCTATATTTATTACTATGGTTAATTTCTAAAGATCTTATAGAATTTTATCTATTAATTTAATTCAAAAATATATTTATATATTTGTTGTATAGCTGTGTATAGGTAAACTGTTTTAAAACGTGATAATATGATTTCCTACTAAAATTACATTTTATTATAGGACACAGGTGTACTATACTTGTATTTATAAAAATAGTCAACAATTTTAATTGTACTATAAAAAGCCTAAAAAGTCTAAAAAAAAAATTCAGAATGATTCATTATTGAACATGTGCTTCCGAATAAATAAATAATTTAATTTTATATTTTATATAATTTCATACATTTGGACTTCAGTTTTATTTGTATTTTATTAAAATATTCAATAACCCTTATAATATATTATTATATTATACTTAAATAAATTTATTTATACTATTACAAAATCAATAGTTTCGTTTAGTTGTTCAAAATGTCAAGATATTTTATAGTGTATGTTTTCTATCTGGAAAATTGCTAAAATAAATATTAAGAACTTGACAATAAATAACCACATTTTTGTATTCCTAGTTTCGTAGATGGAAAAAAAATAATAACTTTAAAATAATATATATCATAGTACAAGAAAGAATAAACTACTAATAGTTATTTTTTCTGGTCGATTTGATAAATTACATGTGATCGCTAAAAACTGTATTTTCCTCTGCAGAATGTCTTTGTGACGTATGTATCATGTTTGTGTGTGAGAGACAAAATCGAATTTTTTTTTTATTTCCGTCATCCATAGATATAAATTCGTATAAATCAATGTCGGATGTAGTTGTAAAGAAATTTCTACACGGCGGTAAGACTAAGAGAAAAAGATTTCGTAAATAAACACTTGGGGATAGGAGAGATTGCGGTATAAATAAATGGAGTTTGAAAAGTTGATTTTTATATAAAAGTCGGTGTGAATTCCCTTGCACATTGCTATCTAATAACTTTTTTTTTCCAATCTTCAAAGCGGAATCGTTTGTTTTATTTGGACCAAATTAACCTTTGTGTATAGTACACGCAAGTCATATACACAAGTGTTTATTTAAACTCCAATTTCCCGCCTAACAATGCACATGATTTCAATATAATTTAAAAAAAACATATAGGTAATGCAAAATAAAAACGAACGAGTCATTAAACTGAGGTAGGATTTTCGTCTATTCATATCACAGATTGAATGACGTCGGAATTCCTTTTGTTTATCTTTATTAATAATTCGAATTGGACTGCACTTCAGTATAATTTTATGTTTAGTACATTACATATTATTATCTATAGATTATGATATTATACAACTTCTCCCTAATTTTATCGTACGTAGGTACGTATGTGATCGCCAATCGGGTCCAATTAATAATGCAATTAACATGATTGACAATAACTTGAATTTTAGGAGACCGTAGAATGGATAACTGAAATCCTCTTACTTGACATTGCAGTGCTAATTATATTAATACGAATACGGAATAGATTCGCGTGTCAACGATATTTTGGTTCGTCATTTGCTATATTATTATGATGCATTAGTATAATTACTATTATGTATAATGCATAATAATTTCATTCGTGGTCAAGTAGTCATAAGTCGAATAGGTTCATAATCGGTAACTTAATAAGCACAGTACAATATACCATTGTACGTAATCATATTGATTCCCGAAAAAAAAATAAATACCTTAAACCCATTTGAAAGAATTATTTAATATTTACAATTTAGAATCAATTGTATTTTTTTTTCATTTGAAAATAAAATAAAAATGCTGTTTACAAATTGTATTATTCTTTTATGTCAGATTAAATATTTGTGTGCGCTTTTTAAGAAATATCTCAACAAGCAATGCATATACATGGTATACATCTCCGACAGAATTTCGTTCGATCGAAAAAAAAAAGAAAGAGTGAAATTAATTTTAATGGAGACACAAATCACATTGCAACGTCATCGTTATAATAATGACAGGTGATGAAAAACTCTGAAAGTAAAGCACAAGGATGAAGTTTAAGCTTTAAAGTTTCGTAGGATCATAAATGATGGCTGAATACAAATGTTTACGGAAGAAAAGGACCCCGAGAAATGTCTTCCGCGGGGTATGAAAAAACAACAAAATAAACAAAATTCGTAATGGAGAGATAAAAGATTTTAACTATAGTTCCCTTCTCCGTCATCTATACGGATAGCATAGTATTAACTAACGGATATGTATTTTCTGTTTAGCTCAAACTTTTTATTTTTTAGATAGAGTGGAAAAAGTACAACACGTCAAAATGTTTGTCGGTTCGTTATAAAAATTGTGACTGTGTGTTTAGAAAAACATTACATTATATTATGTATAAGATTCCAAATTAATACAAAAACAGTAAAAAACCGGATATGATTTAATCAGCATAATAGTATCACGATGAAAGATAAAAAAATCTCGTTTTTGACGAATTGAGAAATAGTGTAAATACACTATTACACAGTAAAAATAATTTAAATTTATAATTTTGTATTATAAAGGAACAAAAATGGAATAACATTCAGAATAGTGGTTGAAAATAACTCGTTTGTATTTTAACTGAAATATTTAAATCCTATTCCCACAAAGAGCAATCAAAAACACAACCATAACACAACAATTATTTAGTTATCACTTTATCAGCTGTGGTGCATAAACACAATTTTTTTTTTTTATATTATAACATTCCTTTAAATTTTCACAATTTAAACTCTATTTGTGAAAATGTTATTTTTTATTTATCTCCTACCTAGGCAAATCATTTTATTTAGTTTTTTTATTATATAAAAGGGAACTATGTAAATATAATTTATATATTGTATTAATTATCTGCAAAAACGATTTTAATACATAGCTTAATTAAAATGTACGCAAGTAACACGATGTAGATAATATTATCTACATCGTGGTAAGTAGTATATTATGTCTAAACAAAAAAATTAAAACTTTGTGTCATTACAGGTTTGGAACTAATCTAAAATTATTGAACCATTTGTGCTTTTTACATAAGGTAGGTGTATTTTATAATAATTATTGATTCATTGAAAGTTTATTCATTTATAGATTAAGTACCTTCCAAGTAACTAAAACACATGTTTGCACAGTATAAAATAGCAATATGCTTAGTATCTATATTCTATATTAATTTATGATTTCATGTATACACATCGTATTTATACCTAAAAAATTTGTATGGGGATCAAAAATATTAAAATCAAAACTAAGAATACATTGATTGTTACAATATAATAATTTGTTAACTTTATAATAAAATTTGAATACAATGATAACTTAAGATATTCAACTAGTATTTCATTTAATTTATATATAATTTAACCAACAAATTAATTACATTAAAATCGTGATTATAAACTTACAACTATGTTTTGTAATTATTTTTAAATATATTATGTAGTAGGCACATATAAGTACAATAATGTCAACAAACATTACTCTGAAAAAAATAAATATAGGGAAATTCATTTTTATAATTATGAATAAAAATCATTTCCAATTTTTATTTATTGTACCTACATAAAATGCAAATTCTATAATTGGTTTTAGATATTTTTATGAAAATATTATTCGAGCATTTAAACAAAATAATACAATATGTACCTTACAATACATATTATAATTATTGTACAAATCTACAAATATATTTTTATTAAAAAAACTTCTCATTCTAATAGTTCCAACAGTACGTCGTTAAGCCTATCCCGATTTTCGTTATAAAAAAAATATTAAGACTCTCCATAATATTTACGAGGGAATGACTGTGCTACATTTTTTATTTCCATCATTTAAATTGTAATAAATGTTTTAGGCAATACAAAAATGGCAAGCTATAATAGTATATTTTAATCAAAAACAATCCAACGACATCAGAAAAAGCTCTCAACCAACACTACACTGGAAATATTTTTAAGTTTTTTAAACATAGAATAGACCTTGGTAAAAAAAAAAGTGATAATTTAAACCATTAACACTGTGTTAATAATATACTAGGTATACGTTAATAATCTATGTAATTTAACTATGTTCTTCAAATAATAAAATAAGTTCTATATAAATATAATATTTAGATTATGCTAAAAAACTCCAAGACGATCTAAATAATTTGTATAAGTAGTGCACTGATAATGATATGACATTGGATATTGATAAATGTACCTCTATTTAATTTTCTTTAAAGAAAAATATATTACTTTTTAACCATTGCCTTAATAATATAAATCTGCCTCGTAAAAATATAATTAATGACTTAGGTGTTATTTTTGACTCCAACCCTTCTTTTAAAAACCATGTTGATGGCATAAAAAATAAATTGTTTATACAATTAGGTTTAATAAAGCGAATGCGTACAGATTTTAATAATGAATCAGCCTTAAAAGTTTTATATTATTCTCTAGTACGATCCAAACTTAAATATGCCTCTTTAGTTTGGCATTTGCATAGTTTTTCCCAATATAAGTGTTTAAGTTCTGTTTAAAATAATTTTTTAAGATGTTTAAGCAATAAGTTCAGATTTTAAAGACTCCTCGTTCAGGGTATGATCATACAAACAATTATTTAATAATATCTTTCCATTTGATAAAATATTTCAATTACTTAATTTAAATCTATTATTTAATTTACTCAATAGTCACATTGGTTGCCCTGAACTAATTGAGTGTTTAAATTTTAATATTAATTAATTTAATTCTAGAAATAAATCCTTATATTATCCTTTTCTTGGTTCTAGTATATGTACTGTATGCTCCCTCCTGCGAAAAAACTTATATTGGTTGTTAATTTTATCTGTAACATTGATTAATTTAATACATCACTCAATGAGTATCATATATATTTTAAATTGTAAATAATAATAATATAATAATATAATATATAATATGTGTCCCTCTACTTTTGCTTTTTTTATTCTTTTTATTATTTTTTTTTATTATATTATACAATTTATACTTTATAGTTTATGTTAAATTATTATTAATTAGTATTATAATATATCATATTATGTAATATATTCCTATATTATTATATTATATTATATTATATCACCTAAAAATAATTTAAAGAATGTGTTTCGGTCATTCCCTTGTAAATAGGCACTATGGAGAATTATAATACTATTTTTCCAAATGAAAATCCAAATA
Organism: Sitobion miscanthi; assembly: GCA_008086715.1. Lineage (NCBI taxonomy): Eukaryota > Metazoa > Arthropoda > Insecta > Hemiptera > Aphididae > Sitobion > Sitobion miscanthi. The sequence goes on along the minus strand of CM017802.1, from coordinate 5,308,772 downwards.
AGCATATTTTGAATTAGTATATTTAAATAAAAGTATGGTCTGTTTTAATGGCAAATAAAACCAGATATTTTTTATGGTCACAGAATTATAGATTGTCAACATATTCATGGGAGTGCATAAAGTAGTTCCCTGTATGTTTACTATTATGATACCGCATATACCTAATAATAATCATTCAAGAATTTCTACTACCTCAACGACATGGTTTACGGGCCAATGCATAAGAAGTTGCGTCTGTAAAAAATTCATTCGTCTAGTAATCACGATGCCCCTCAATTGTATTATTATTATTATTACTACCTACGAAGTTTTTCAATTTCGAGTGTAATATCGTTACTTACTGTTGTAGGCATCTAATTTTGATTGAACAATTAAAAGAATGCGCTCTCAAAACAAAAAATATAGATATATATATTATAGATATATAAATAATCTATTTATAGTATTATTATCTATTTTATATATTTTGTTAAACTATAATATTATAGTAATGAACTATCCAAATCATTTAAATCATAAGTAATTATTAATAAAATTTAAGTTGTGGACCTTAATGGACCTTAATTAAAATTTTTAATTAATATTTGATAAAAAATTGAAATCAATAAAAACAAATCATGATATATTAAGTCTTTAATAGTATAGTATTATCATCGAATTTATATTATAAATAATAATAATATTAATTGTATAATATTTTGTAAATATAAATAATTATAAAAAACTGTTTTTAAACTTTAAGTTCGATATTACTAGCTGTACTATAACAATAAAAACGGTGACAATATTTTATGTCAATGTAACTTATAAGCAGAAATTTAATTAAAAACTCGCAATATATTCTCAATGTATAAATATGTGAACAAAGTTTTGCGCAGGGATGGCTTGTTTTTTTTTTTGTCTCCTAGACAATTTATTACGTTAATAGCATTGTATACAAATTAGTTGTATCCATAAACCCGGCGACAGGTGGGAGGTGGGGGTATGGGGGCAAAATATTAGAAATATCCGTGTAAAGACACAGTGAGATTTTCATACATAATTGGCTTTTTGTTTAGCGATGCGTGCGCGCGTTTGACAAGGGTCAGTGTTATTTTTTTCACGGTGCGTATTAGGTATAATAATATAATGCTATCGTATATCCAGTCATTAAACATGTGAATATGATGTACATGAAAAATGAGTAAATCGATGTGAGAAAAAATATTACTTCCCAACTACGTAATATTTCTGACAAAAAAATTAAACTAAAATAAATATTCGATTTGTTTACTAAATCAATAACGCAATAATAACTGATGAAATACTCATTGTACAATATTCGCCATGAGATATTTTATAATCCGATGTCTGTATGAAGAGAATTATGGTAATAAAGCTTTGAAAAAAGGAAAATAACAACAACACCGTTGATATAATAATTATATTTACGACAATAAATGTTGTATTTATAATTCATTTTTAGAAAGATTGTGTCGTTAGTAATATTAAATGCATTATCAGCGATCGAATTTCAGTCAAAACGATACAAAAATTTCAAAAGAATATATTTTATTCCTTTTTGTATTTTTTTAAATTATATTATGAAAAATAAAAAAAGATAAGATACCGAATATTACAAAAATCTAGTGACAATATGAATCGCTCAGTATATAATATACGTATATATATATATTTATTTTGAATTTATATTTATATGCGTAAATAATGTATATTTTATATATATATATCGCTTATTTTATGCTTATATTTATTTATGTATAAATATATATATATATATATAATATGTAATAGTGCATATATAACTATTGACATTTCATATTCCATTATGTACCGGTTTACTTTCGAGCAGATAAATAGAGGTCTACTGTAATAAATTTGTGCATGTCAACTACATTATTGGATTAGAAGTGAAGAAAAAAGAATAAGAGTAATTTTAAAGTATAACAAGATTAAGGAGCATTTGTAACTTTGCATAGTAGTTTTGACATGACGTGGGGACGTGTATATGTTTATGTCCAGTCGAAGGTATTGGTATGAATCCATTCAATATATTGTACCACATTTCAAAATTGGTAAGTCGTGAATGTTTTCATTAGACATATGAGTGATACTTTAACTATGAATACATATTACCTATAATGAAATACAGTACAATATTAGACAATCACAATACTATTGTATTTAATAATGCATTTGTATAAAAAATGTAAATGGTTTTCGTTAATAATAAATTGATTTTGAATTAATTCTAGTTAATTATTATTTATTACTAAATTAATACTTGTTGGTTTTAATTTTAAACTATAATATGATATAAAAATGTATTATTTTTGTAACTGTCATTTTTTTATAATCACATTGCCCATATTATGGGAATTCGTGTTGTCCAAATGATTAACAAATATTTTCAAGAACACTAATGAGAAATTGTATTAACTAAAACCGTGCATTTCAAGACATTAAAGTAAGAGTTAAGAATAATTAGCATAAAGTATAAATTAAAAATTCAATTATATAATATATCATTACATATTTATATTACTTTGAATGTTTAATGTGGTTTGTTAATTTTTTTTTTCCAAAATCAAGTGTTTGAATTAGGACAACCAAACAAATATTATCAATTCACATACTTTTTATTCCCTTCGAATTTAGTTCAAGAAAAAATGAGATTTGTTCGGTTTTTGTAGCATAACTTACTGTACACTGCAAAAGTCTCAAAAGTCACAGATGTTTTTCATAAAACTTTCTCTCAGGGCGCGCACTAATATTATATATAATATAAAACAAAGATATTTGTTTATTTGTTTAAATTAAACTATAAAATATGTTTTGGTATGACTCTAGATTTCCATACCTAGTAAAAAAGCTATCATCTTTCACAAAAATAGTTTATATTTTTCATTTTTCTACTCATAATATTTAATTCTTTGAGTACAACAAACGAAGAAACAAAATATACACTTGCAAATACTATAATGATTGCAGGGGATCATTTTAATTTTTTCATAAAAAATTTAAAAATGGACATTGTGAGGTAAAACAAATGCCCAGTACCTACAACTCATTTAACTTATTTGCAAATATTTTGGAAGAGTCCAATCTGCAATTCTCGGTACATATTATTTGAATTCCCATTTATTTGTATATCCTGTTGTTTCTTAAAATGATTTCTTTTAGTTGGTAAGTACCATGTCAGAATTATACAAATTTTTCTCCTATGTGGCTATGCTATATAATTGATTATCTTTGTATTTATTATTTAATATTACATTATTACAGTTGTATCCTCGTGCAATTTTTGTACTTATAATACTTCATACAATGTTATTTTTTTTTAAATGCGCACACAAAACAATTGTTTTGAGTTTTCCTTGTCTTAATATTATTATTATACGTTTATTATTTTCTTCTTTCATCTTTCATGATAATATATCCTAACTAACTGAAACAATTATTTCTTTCTTGACGGCGGGAGTCATACCTTTATTTGTATTCACTAATGTCTATATTGTTTATATCGTCAACCTGTTTCATCAATTTTATCGGTTTCATTTTCACCTTTAAGAGTTTTTTTTTACATTTATCTTTCTTTATCTTGCCCAAAATTCCTTTATAGAATGGATGACCCCACAACCACGTATACAATATTTTATTCTTTCCACCTAATTGGTATCCCTTTATCGCGCAATTCCCTTCGCGTTTTCTCATACGCACTCATATTTTACAGTCTACGCCAAGCAATACACCCACTTCAAAACTACCATTCTTCGGCACAACTGACCCTAAATACTTAAACTTACCTACCTATATACTTATCATTCTTTCCCCCACATTCATTCCAAATCTAATCTGTGTAGTACTTAGTTCCTTTACTCCTAAATCACATCCTTTTTACACGCATATAGTACATTGCCCTAATATAACTATTTAATTTTTATCTTGCTTCTACATTTATAGCACACTCTTATAAGTATTTATTTTATATATTCAGCTTCTCGTGATCTCTATCCTGCTAAAATGATTAAACTCGTCTACAGTCTTAGTTTATGACTGATGTAATAATATTATATAGGTTTTGGTACGTTTTTCCACTTAAAGATAAATTGGACCTATGTCCTTGATACATCACATTTGGTTTATCGTTGGTATTTAAATTTTAAATCAGGTAAGTACAATAAATATGTTTAATGTTAATTGTAAGTTAATGAAAAAAATTAACCAAGCAAGAGTTAAATTTTTAATTAGATTTTAATGGCTAGAGGGTTTTTAGTTTAAAGTTTGAAGAATTAATATTTAAGAGACGAACGTAAACAATAATTATTTTTTTTTTATCTAATGTAACAAACATTTCAGGAAAATTGAATAATAAAATATGAGGAAAAATGTTTAAGTTTTTATTTATTTACATAAAAAATATTATATAGTTTTCCACGGGGGTTTATTAATTATTATAACTCCATTCTTAATTAAAAATATTTTTTATGAATTAAATTCATATCTAAAAGTTACTTCTTTTGAACAAATGTAGGTAAAATACGTTTTTCATTACAAAAATATTTTTCAGGAAAAATATATAACTTTTTTTAGTTAGTATTTAAATGTACATTAAATTGTATGTAACCTAGATTATTATTATTCATATTCAATAAATGCTTTAATATAATCCGACTGCTGATTTAAAGTAGACGTCAGTGTAAATAATATTGTATTATTTTTATCACTGCATATAAATTTGAGTAGCGCATCAGTTACACATTATAATATGTAGATATCATTTTTATGATTATCTGAACTTTAATATTATTAAAATAAATTATTATGATTTAATATTATATATTTATTAGTATCATAAAATGTTATGATTAAATCGTGTACACCATCAGGCTTATGAATTTGATACATTTTTTTCATATGGCATCACTGCATGGAGGCTGAACTGTTTGCATAATGCTTAATCAATGCATTTGAGACCTAACATTTTGAACCTCACAGAACTTGTTATATATTATATTTATTGCATATTATTATAATATTGTTCATTTGAATAAAAAAATTAAATAACCACATACTATTTTATATTTTATTACCTACCAACGTCATAAGTCATAACTAATATAAATTGTACACAATATACAAAATAATAATATTATATCGTAACAATTGATAATGCACAAAAATAACTATTTACAAAACAAACACACATTCGATTTTCATTCTTATTTTAATAATGATTTTATTTATATACATATACATATTATGACATACATACTTATAATAATATTTATAAAAACTGTCACAAAGTAAGTAAACCTTTGCATTTTAAATTCAAACGTGCTGAAATGTGCAATATTATGATTGTTATACACTATTAACTAGGCATCAATGTTTTAAGCTAATACAGTTTTGGTTTACATCAACCAAGAAAAATAATATTTACTATTTTGTTCATATTTATAGAGGCTGCGGGCTCATTATGATAATGATCGTGATATAAAAAATAAATACTTATTGGCCTTGTGCCAGCAAGTTGATTAGACCTGGAAGCTATTCGACTAGTCAAGTCCATAAAATATTCTAGGATAATTTAATAAAGTCTCAGTCCTAAGACCTACCTGTAGATTTATACATTTTCAAATAAGCCTGGATGTAATTTGCATAATATTACTTAGTCACTTGGGGATTTATCAATTTCTCCGAAACATTTTGTTTTGAAAAATAATTATGTATCGATTCTACAATCCACCGGCTATACTTAGTCTTAAATTTATAAGAATGGTAAAAACCCACAATACGTTTTAGGGTGCATTTATATTTTACTGGAGTTTTTTTTAAAAATAATTTATTTATATAAGCACAAGTCATAATGCAAAACGTATTAGTGTATAGTTTATATAAGATAACTTACTTCATGTAATTTATAATATGGTATAAGTAGGTTATACAATACATTTATTATACAATAATTAGTACCTAAGTATAATTCAAAATCATTATTTACATGGTAATATTAAACGTTGTATATCAAACAAACTTTTTTGAAGTTGACAGTTTTAAATATAAAATATTTTCTAGTTATAGGTATACCGAGTTTACTTGATTGGGCAAATATAATATATATATTTATATACTACATTTGTTGTGATTGTTTTGGAGGGGGGGCAATATATTTCAAAATAATTTTATGTAACAAAAACTTTTAATTTAACTTTATGTATATATTTTTTATTAGATATCTACTAATATATAATTATTAACTACGTATCATTATGATCAAAAACTAGACGTAATTTATTAGTGCATGTAGGTAGTGCGTAAAGTGTATATTATTTCAATGATTTAATTTATAATTGTGCGTAAATATTTTTTACTTAAACTGAATGTTCGCATAATATATTTTTTTTCAGCAAAGCGTAACCAAATATTGAATTAATGAGTAACATAGTTACAATTATGGTGTGATGATTGTATACGTTTTACTAGAAGCAATTAAATATTTAAATCACGTGATTTCATTTTTTTGTATTAATCTAATAGTCACATAAATTAATCAGATGTACCCATCCACATAATTAACTTTTTTCGGTTCTATATACTTTTAATAATCTGAATCAAATACAGTGGAGGCGTTTTTTTTTGTTTTTTTTTTTTTTTGGGGGGGGGGGGTGGCAGGGTGGGTATTTGAGTATGAGTATGAGTATGAACTACTTTTAGACCTTCATATAGTAGCTAATATATTTAAGTATCCCTCTAAATAATATTATGTATTAATCATTTAGTTATTGTTATCTCTCAAAAAAATGGGTTACTTATGCTTATGATAGTAACCTTTGATAGTAACTAGTAAGTATAAAATTATGTAAGAAGGTTATTTGTATTGAGATAAAAATGAAATTGTAATTTAATGTAATAATTGTTAGCAAGCGTTTTTTTTTCAGTTTTATTTTGGGCCAGTCAAAAATGTTGCCTTTTCCTCTCAAAGAAGAAATGACGCCACTGATCAAATGATTACTAGATTTGTATATTCGACTCCTTTAACTATTTGTTTTGGGGTGGATAATAACAACAAAATATAGTGTGTCTTATAAATTTAAACAGACCCGTAAGTATGACATAGTTAATGATATAATGACATACGATCGTATTATCATAAAATATATATATATATATCAATCGTAAATTCGTAATTAGTTATAACATAAGTAGTTTGAACATGTCTAACTTATTAATTATGAATCAAAATCAGTGGGTATACAATAGGTAAAACCACAACATAAAGATTTGTTAATGATGTAGTTTATAACTTTTCGTGGGATTAGAAGTCGCCGGATGAAATATATATACTGAAATTTTGATTTTCGATCCAAAGATATATCATATATTAACAATGATACAATAGATACAATAGTAAAGTTAATATAAAAACGAAATTATATAATATTATCAAAGTGTTGTTAAATTAAGAAAAATGAGTAGAAGAAAATAACAAATAATATTCGAATATATATATAATTATATATACCAATATTCATCCAAAAGTAACACAAGTGCTTTGTGACAATATTCTGAGATTCGTTAACGGATTTCGAAGCGACTATCTCGTTATTCTTATTATTTCTTTGAAGTGTAATATGCCACTCTTGCTCTAAATATACAAGGTACATTTGGGTCTTCTGAGATGTGTACGCACGAACGACTGACAACTAAAACTTACTAACAAGAGAACTTCTAAAACGATGTCCCCTAATACAATCTAACTTAGTAACAATTCTTCACGACTTAAAAATTTGGGAAACTTTAGGGTCAAATGTATGACAAACTTGGACACAGTAGTTGTAATGTATTAATTAAATCATTCGGCAACTATATGAGTTGTGGTAAGTTCTTCCAGTAAATTCTATCTACATATAGTTTTTTTTCTCAAAGGTTTGAATTTTCAATAAACCCTATTTTTGATTGCGACATGGCGACAACAGTTTTTTTTGTATTAATATTTATTGTTAGATAATAATTAATATAAAATATTAATTGTTGATTATTGCATGGACAGTGGATACCCCTAACAAGCTGTCTTTATTATGAAATAAATGGGATATTACAAATTCTGAACGCAAGATAACACAAGACGGTCTAACATTCAGCCACAGCCACAATATTAATATGACGAGATGATGGGAATTGAAAAAACAAAAATCGTCAAAAAAAATTCCTGACGGACGTGTTGTAAAAGTGGTGTGATACGGTCGGTGGAAGTTGAAGTCGTTTTTCGGGACTGTGATCGGGTTTTCGTGAGAAAAACGCCACGGCCGTTGGTGTAAACGATTAAAAATCATAAATAGAAATGCGACGTAGTCGTTGGACGTGGTGGCATCGCAATTATTATTTTATTATACCAAGAAAAAAATTACTATTATACATCATAACGTCACGCCGATCGGAATCGCTTTATCTCCCACGTCGCTGTAATTGTTATAGAAACGTTTATATTTCCTCATATTATTATAATTATTATTATCGTTTACGCATCGCGTACATACCATGTCACATCGATAGACGTCAGGAAGACGCCGGCGTGTATACATAATAATATATTTTACACTAAGAAATAGTATAATATCGTCACAATAGTCGTATTTGTGTCGGCTTCGACTGAGACCCGAGGCGGCCAATATCACACGGTCCGAAGACTCCCCTGTGCGTGTACAATAAATCTTATTGATTATTTAACCTACTACTATATAAAACAAACTATGACACTCTTTCTCTATTTTATTACCTACAATTTAGTGTATAATACAATCATTGAGATATTGTAAAAAAATACTTTTGATCCCGGTGGGCCATGATGCCGTATGATGATGGGTCTCAATAAATTCTCGATAATAAATAATAATAAACAAATAATTAGTTATACCCTAATAATATATAACCTCGCAGTCGAATCGTCCAACACACTCCAAGTTACAACTGTCACTAGCGATGTTGGTCATCGGACCTGGTCGGCGTATGGTGTAACGTCCATATTTTTTATCGTAATTACCGGTAATCGGCGTATATTATTTCAGGTAAACAATCGGTCTAATCCGATTAACGACAACATGTCTGACTATAAACTGAATTCTTACGCCGGACATAATATTATCATTAATATCATATAATGTCCTAATGAGTGATTTTTCAGACGTCATGAGACATTTCGTCCCCAATTACAAGCATTAAGCACGATTTTTCTATCTGACGTAATTCAGATTGGTTCGATACTCAGATGTTAGTGTTATTGAAAACCACAAGTAGATATATTCAGAATTTTCGAATTTTCATTCAATTAGAGACTAAAATATATAGTAAAAACTATAAATATAAATGGTCAAAACTTAATATCTGGGATAGGTCGTACTACATAATATTATGAATATAGCTGATGTATTCTATACCTATTACATTTGTATCAAATAGAGTTTATAGAGTCAATGATCAAGCCCGGTTTAATGGTGGCAGGGAGGCATGGCCCCGGGTCCACAACGGATATCGAACAATAGTGGGCCCCTGACGAGCAGTACGTTTCCTATAGTATATGTATTATATTATTACTATTTGGCCCCGGGCCCAAAATCATCTTAATCCAGGCTTTTCGATGACTGACGAGTGAGCATAATATTATGATACGAGCGAGAGTGTCTGAGTGTGAGAGAAGTTTCTAAGTGGATTTGTGCGATGATTTTGTTGAATTATTATTCTTAGTGGTTAGTATAACACTCTGGTAAAGGTCAGATGGCGGGCGAGATGTTTGTATTTATGGAGTGTATATAGCTGCTACGGCATAAAGATATAGCCGTGGGGGGCTTCATAGTAATTAGACGAAGATTTGTCCATCGATATGATTGAAGAACTTTTGCTTTGGATTTTTTCTCACTGCGCCCCGAAGTAGTATGATTTACCATGCCTATTTCTGTTTTGGACGTCATCGCTGAACTGTATACCCATCAGTTGTTTGTAGATGGAAATTCGGATTTACAATGGCTTGTAGATGCACGGAGTATCTGCTTAACGTGTGACGTCTCGTAGTCAGTGATTGACGTTATGTTTGAATGCGATAGCCGATGATGGTGCCCATTTTGAGTTAATATATAAACGAGAACTGTTTAATACTGGCGTTTAGTCATATCCCCACTGACTCGGCAGCAGACCACGTGGCCAGCGCGGCAGGTGTTGCCATTAAGACACCACGATTTCCATGTAATATGATATTACTATAAATACGTATTATAACCTATGTATTATTCGTGTGAAAATAATAATAATATACTTATCGACGTTATTACGGTCACCGTTTAGTTTTTAGTTTGGGTCAAGTCTCGGTAATTTTACCCGCGCGTATAAACGGCGACACCATAATATTATTTATATGATTATGACGTATATCAATTTTAATCGTATTTTAATAGCAATATTACGGTGGGCGCACACTCTCCTGGTCGGACCTCCACGAAGCAGTCGAATTAAAACACCGTGTCCGCCACCGACAAATTTGGCTTCCGTCGTGACAATAAATCAAACGGCATTTTCCCGGACCCACGGCGGTGGCGGACGTCATTATAATTGCCATAATCATTATTATTATTATTATTATTATTATTATTATTACCGCACCGCCACGGCACTGTGCAGCTTGTGCGCGTCTTAGTCAGGCGACGAACTTTAAAGTGATATTTCAGCGGTTTTCAAATGATAATAACAATAATTGTCGCCGATGTCTGTCCGGCTTATACGAATTCAAACTAATTATTCCGTTTTCGAGCTCAGCTCTACAATTATAATATTATTATTATTATTATACGGCCGCAGCCGTCCCGAAAATATACACGATTATTCGCTCAAACTGCGCGTTTACTTACAGCTGTGGACGTTTACTTCCCTGTCACTATTTTATCCCTTTCAGGATACCGTAATTGTTAAAAGGACATTTCCCCAGCCGACCGAAACGTTTTACTTCTGTGGTAATATATAATCGACATCTTACTCGCGAAATAAAAATACCGTAATAATCAAATAGACACATTTTCAATATTATAATACTTTAAACGTATTATAATTTATTGAATTTTGTGAAACTGACACTACTTACTTAATATTATGTTTTATTTGAAGCACTTAACTTCAGTTAAGTCACGTTTTCATGATACATTAAGAGTTTGAGACATAAGAAACATGAGTAAATTTGCGGTCTAAAATATTTTCCTATGATGAATTTTACAGTGGCCTTATTTAATAATTAATTATTATGTATAGAATTTAAAATAGTATTTTCTTGATTTTTGAACAATTTTTTAATTGAAAATCAATAAATATTTTTCCTAAATAACTTGTAATAGAAATAAGCCAATAAATTCATAAATACATTCAAAACAATAACTGTACATCCGGAAATACATAAATTAATCTTCATCACATATATTGGTCTAATACCACAAAAAATAAAGGGTGCCCTAACCAGTCTAACATTCTTATTACTATATATGTATAGTATATAATATTATGTTGAGTTATGATGACAATTCGTTAAATGTATTTACGTGTTTAATGTAAATTATTATATGAAATGTACAGTTATAGAAAAGGGATGATATTAATTATCAACTGGTTAAATAGTATGATTGATAAATTCAAATGTGGTTACTAAATTCTAGACAAAAAGGTTCGTGGATTAATGGTTATCTGACAGCACATTGATACAAAGTGAATGTTTTACTCTACTTGTAATTAAATGATATCTAAAATGAATAGGATGTATGGTAAAAGCATCATGAATACACATTATGAAATATATGTATTATAATATACAATATTCAGGCGGAATCCCTGTTTATTTGTATTGCATTCGAACGTTATTCGCGTATATTATTATAAACTAATGGCTAGGTCTGAAATTCGATAATAAACATGACGATAATAACACAGCGCTAAATTGTAGTTTTCATAGCAGTTAATAATATTCAACCGAATATTAAATATTTTACCATCGACGCATTATTTGATAGAGAATAAAATGGTCTCTAAATCTTCTCGATTACCACAGACCGGTTAAATAAATATAATACCAATACAGAATAAAGTAAGGTACCAATACTACATATTGAAGACATAAACATGGTGAACATATTTAATTAAATAACTATGTAATGACTTGTATTTAAATCGTTAAAAAAAAAAAATATGTTTTTAGATATTGTATGCTTATTGTTGATTACATGTTAAGATAACGATTATGTAGGTTAATCTTTCTACTGTACAGTTGAAGATGTCAAGGATGCCTCGTCATTAAGTTACATGAAGTGTAATGGATGTGTTAAATTGTAATCCATTGATAAATTATTGAATACGACAAAGAACGATTTTGTGCAAAAACTTACTAACTTTTTGGTAATTAAAGGTAAAACGTAATTTTTATCCCATTATTCTTTTAAAAATTATTGACAATTTCCAATTTTGGCTTCCCACAAATGTAACATTTTACATTCATACGTTTATGGTTTCTACTAGAAATCTGTGTTCAAACCAAAAAATATATATATCATTATAAAATCAATACCATGATTCTCCTCATCTCAGAATATAAAAAAAAAATATATTGATGATAACAAAATGTACTACGTAGTTTATAACATTTATCAGCTATTTTTGTTAAAACCTGTAGATGTATTTTATATTTGATAAATATGTAATGGTTTGTACAATTGTACAAAAACATTGTTTATAAGATATAAACGTTTATATTTGATTCAGGAAGTGATTTCAGCACTTCTGTGATCACAGCATCGGCATAAACTTTTCAAACAAACCTCAATATACACTTTTGCAACTTCAAACTCTGTTTGAAATTGAGTAACGAAGTGAAAGCATTACCTTATGCCGCAGTTATCTAGTAGATAACCATGTCTTAAACAAAGCATTTGCTGAAACGTATCGTGTTGTAGCAAAAGTTTATAGAATTTCTTTGTGTATCTTTACATTCAATGTGTTTTATGTTTTATAGTGGTTATAGAGTATACACAGATAGTGTTATTATGAGACCAAGTAAAAACGATGAGGTGTGCAATGGTTTTTATCTTTTATAAATATGGCATCCGTTCAGTTGAACATTTTTTTACGTGAGGTGGACATTAACTTCATAAAAAGTATCCACATAGTGAATAATTCATTTTTATCTACGATAATTATTATACTATGAATAATAAATATTTTGTATCCAATTCATGAAATTTATATTAATTTTTACACCTATTGAAATAGAACAGTTTTTCGTTCTCGTGTCTATGAAATTATAAGCCTTTCTCCCACGCTACCAAGTCCCATAATGTTCGCCACTTCAGCGCTGACGTATATTTTGTGTTTCCATCTATCTCTCCACGATCGTCTGGTGAATAGCAATGAGTCAGCATTTTTGGCATTTCATACAAGAAAATGTAGACATATTGTACAGTCATTCTGTTAGATCTTCATCAGTATACTCTGAACACTCCACCACGTCGGTCAGTAAAGTTTGGCTCGTAAGTTCGATCGGCATTTTGTCCATCGGTGACGTACGACCGCACACGGTGTGATACATGCTATAGTTCGTTTCTAGAAAAACATGAACCCTCACACGATGTATGCATTTGATACGGCTTAGAGAAGAGACGACTCGAGCTGCGGCGTGCTTAAGATACCCAGAGGTGTTGGTAGTATAATTATAACTGGTAGCTTAAATTATTATTTTATCAATTATTCGACCATGCATATTGTATAATGTACTGCGAACGCATTGTCGCTTCGCAGTTGCTTTTCTGAGACGCGTCAGTCTAATATATGCGAGTATGACATCCATCAAGGCATTTATATATAGGTAGAGATTAATCTTAAATTATAATAATGTTATATCGAGGTAGTGAGCGCGATATTATAATTTAATTGTGTGTATTTTCTTTGTTGTGTCGAGCGACGAGCATTCGAGTGTTAATAATAATAATTTTCCATAACCACGGTGGAAAGGAAGGGGGGGGGGAAATTGCTTTTTTGATTGGTGTTATTGTTGGAATGTTAATCTTTCCGTTGAAAATAAAATCACCACAGCAAATAATATATAATTATCTCAACTTGAACTATTATGATACTCTGGCACACGTCAAAATATTTTCGTGCTTTTTTCAATATTTTCAAAATCTACTCGTCATAATATTATATGATATTTATATACATACAATAAATATTTATTATTATAATAATTTTATTTATAATTTATAAATATTATCAATACATTACATTTACAAGATATTAAGATATTTTGCGTTGTAATAGCATAAACTATTATTAATATATTGATAATTTATATACTTGTCTATTATGCAATGAACTATAAAATTGTATTATACTATTTACATAACTATTATTCATGGTAAAAAAAATAAATTGTTATGTTTTATGTAATAACTTTACTAATATTGTATATTATTTGGATACCAAATAAGAATAAGATTAAAAAAACTATGTAACCTTAACAACTACATAAAGGCGCACAGTATTAAAAATTAACTCACTAAAATATTAGAGTTGTATGTCTGTTCAGTGATCTATCCCGAAATAGCAATATATATTAGAACAATAATATATAAAGTATAAAGTACGTTTCTTTCTTTTTTACATTTTACATACGTACAAATGTACTACTCTTAAGTGATTTTTATTTTCTATCTATATAGAATAAAGTGTAAAAAATATAAAGTACAATAAACAGAACGGTCCAAAAAACAAAAAAAAATACTACACTGACCGTTGTATGGTAAAAATATATTGCAAGTCATTATAATATCCCATCTTTTATAACAATATAATATTAATGCAATTCTTAATAAACTGACAAGCACTTAATGCAGTAATGCACATTTTTAAATTTTTTTATTTGTTGTCCGTAAGCCACCATTGCCTTCACATTTCCAGTACCTATCTCATAAAACCAATGTTTTTTTTTATGCACTTCAGTTCTAATATAATTATCTCGCGGCGTTTTGGATAGGCTATATAGCTACACCTCCGTCCTGAGTGCAGTGTTCCGGTATCTCGTTAAAATATGATAATACGACTGTAATATTATATTAATATTCATGGTTATTACTAAGGACCGGATTTATATGTTTTAACATATCGTTACTGGATCTATGCAGTCTTATGAGAGTAAAAAATGTGGACGATTCGTTGGATTCCGAATGCATAGAAAAAAGTTTTTTTTTTTGCATATTTGAGAATATTTCATGGGTTAGAGAATATTAAACCTATTTAGCATATTTTGGAATATTTCGTAAATTGTGAGGAAAAATTTGTATTTATTTTGAATTTTTAATATTACGGTACCCAGAAAAAAATGTTTGAACATTTCCAACTCTTACTAAATTCAATAGAATTCCATTAGAATACGTAACTTTTAATACATCACTATTAAAATAATATTTAAAAAAAAAAATTAAAAAATACATATTAAGGCAAATAATGATGTATATTGATTATTTTTGCATATTTTTTAAATTTTTAAGAGAATATAATGAAAATATTTGAAGGTTTTTTAGAGAATATTAGCATCATATTTTAGGTATTTTAAGAGAATATAAATCCGGTCTTTAGTTATTACTTATTATAATATCTATAACCACTAATTAATTATTAAGCAGATTTATAAAAATTATAAGTACCTCTATTGTAGCACTACTATTATAGATTAATTTCCCACCAATAATTAGTGTATACAGGATAATCCATTTAAGTGGGTACACTAATTATTTCCAAAAGTATTAACATTTTTTGAATTTTTTTTTTTTTAAACTTTTAGTTTTAAGCTTTTCTAAAGCTGTTTAATATTTTAATTTTTTCACCCTTATATTTGTTGGTGAAACGACTATCAACTTTTTATTTTCAAATGGTAACATGTATAAAAAAAGGTCATGAATTAGTAAAACTTTATTTTTTATGAATTTGTGCGTTAAAATTTTTATGTTTCGTTCATTCGTTTGCGAGATACAGCTCCTCAAAATATTGGTGGTTGAAGGAGGCGTTTAGTCAGTACCTCTGTAGAAATCGTAAAGACCAGGAGCTATAACTGATAAATTCGATACCATTCGACTTAAGGTAACAAATCGCAATTAATAAATGATAACTATTGTACTTTGAACCCTAATCATTTATTAACTATCGACTAATTGGACACACCGAACTACCGAGGAATGATTAGTGAAAAACTAAAAGTCTGGAAATATATTATAACAAATTTATTTTAATCACAGTTTCACAGATAATTATTTTAAAATTAAAATGGTATTACCATAGAATTCTATCGTATTAGTGTATTTCGATTTTCTATAATTATTATATGATTATAATATTATGCAGAAAGTAAATAATAAAATATGTAACTAGGTAATAATGTGCAATAATACCACGATTAAGATAGTCCTATCAATTATCTTAAATTGTGATATAAATGTTGTATGATAATAGTAGAAAATGATAATTTTACAGTTACACGATTTAAAAATCCGATCTTTTTTTTTTAATTTACAAAAATTATTATTATATTATTAGTGTAGTGATATTATTTGATTATGTTATTAATTTATGATATTATCAATTATGAATTATATTTTTGTTGTTCTGTTTTTATCATGACAAAACAAATAGGTATACTATCAAGTGAGGTTTACCCTTAGACTAGGTTGTAAATATACCATTGTATACTATTTCCCTCTTTGTTTTTTTGGTGACAACTGATAATTTATTATGGTCTATGCACGATTTAAGATAGTGCTATCTTAAATCGTGGTCTATGATACTTTAATTTCACATGATTGGTATAATGGTAATCGGTAACCGTTTCTCTAAAGGTACCTGAAATATGATTCATATCTAACCGTTTCATCATGCTAGCTATGGCCTATGAATCTATGATGATGGACTGGTGAGGTTGGAGAAACCCATGATTAACTAAGTAGTTAGTTAATCATGGAGAAACCTATGTAAGAATAGGATCTCTAGGTTTATTCGTTTGAAAACCGAAATATTTGTTGTATTTGAAATTGTAATTTTATTTTTTAATTCTTTTATGTTTGTTAATTGATTTATGATTATTTATTTTAAGTATATGGTATAAACATTACTCATTACTCTTTAGTATACACTAAGTATGTAGGTATATTGGTAAGTGTTTTCATAGGATAGGTTCTATAATTATAAGGTTGGTTACATAACTTATAATAATAAAACTAAACTTGAATAATATGAACAACTAGTTATTACAATTATTCACGATTTTGTTTTAAATAAACTATAACCCACTATTATAACATTTTAGTATATCTTTAGAATGTACACCTATGTATACCTATTTTTTAAATTACATATTTATACATTGTCAAAAAAAAAGTCAATTACAAAAAAATATAGTATAATAAAAATCAATAGGTATGGTACACTTTAAAGTTTACAATACAGTATACATACATATAAATACTAAACAAATATACCAGATATAATAAACACCAATATCTTATAAAAATAAATTATTGAGTTTGATGCCATATAATACTGTCTACTACAAAATTTGAACACAATAATTTTTAAATTAATTTTGTGGTTTAAACGATATATTAATATGTACAAATATACTTAATAGCTTTAAAACATAGTAAGCGACTAATAAATAATTACATAATAAATGATACAATTTTTTTTTAATCACACAATATAATACAGGTGTATGCTGACATTAATTTCAGATGGTTAAATTGATGAGGCTTACTACCCAATTTGTAAAATCACTTCAGAGGAGCTTACAAAGCTACCTAAGAAATTGTTTTATATACCTTATTATTTATTTAAATTAAAGCATATTCAGCACAACCCTATGATACAACTGATAAAAGTTTAAAAATGTAACTAAATCTATATAAAATGAGGTGATTAGAGCCATATTAAAAATGTTATTTCCACAATTTAACAATGTTTTATTGACTTTATTTTTTCAATACAATATTAATTTAAAATTTTATTATAACTTATATAATATACAAATAACTGATAATAGGTCTTGTTTTTATGATTTACCTTTTAATAGGTTAATTAATTTTTTTTTTAATTACCATTAAAAACTATTTCACATTAGTTTTGAATTAATTGTAGCAAGTTAATAATCATAATTTTAAATATACATATAGTGCCTAACCTATAAGTACACATCTAGTATATTGTAATTTTATATGTATACTAATTGTACAACTTTTTTTCACTTACCTATATTATTTAATTCAAAATTGAAAATTCCACATATTACCCCATTTTATATTTATAATATCATGAACCACTTAAATAATTTAAAACTATTTATTAGTGAAAGACTATGAATATTTAAATATTTCAAATTTAAATGTATATAATATTATGTTGTATATTAACAACACAATAATTATGAATATTGTTAAAAACAATAAGGTAATATGTAAAAAACAACTTAGCTATTTCAATATGTCATGACTGAAATCACCCCATTTTATATTACTATTATTATGAACCACTATAAAGGGCATTTCTATAGCGGGTGATCTACCAATTTACTAGAAGTGATCCAGCACAAGATTTAGGTACCTATAATAATATGTACATTGTTAGCACTATTAAGTATATAATATGCACTATTAGGTATAAAATATATTTCACCATTAATTATTAAGACATTTTTTTATGTAGGATTATCAAATCAAATGAGAATTCACTAAAAAATACAGTTTACCATCATTGATCAGTGCTACTATATGAAAATTAAATTTCTATTATTATCAAAATCAGGCGTACATTATCATAATAGTTATACATTATAGTTTTCGGCTTAAATTGAGAAGTATGTAATAAGTAATAACTATTATAATTAATAGGTAAATAAAGGAGTATAGAATATAGAAGCGCACTTGATCGACTTTACTACTACTACAAAGAAATGCACAGGTAACTGTAGCCAAAAATTTATAAAATTTGATAGAGCACCTGCTGGATAAACACCCTTCAAAAATGTTACCATAATTTAAAAGCCCAGGACTATGAAAAATCTATTCCAAATTAAATGATACAGTTAGATCAAAATATTCGTTATGCAGTAATGCAAAATATGAGTTAAGTTCATAACATGTATTCAAAAAATTGAAACAAACTCAACTTAACCCCTAACTTAAAAAAATACAGTAAAATTTAAAAATGGGAGTAATAATATTTTAACTTAGATTTCGTAGGTGGTAATAAATAGCTAACATCACCAACCAAACAGAAGGAACTATTCAGTTGCAAAACACTAATACAATATAATTTTAAATACAAATATTTTTATGATACATAAATATTAGGATTAAGACATACCTACCTAATATTATAATAAAGTAGTTATTTAAATATAATATTTAATAATACCATGTATAATAATGAAGATGAGTAATTTATGGTTTTTTTTTTAATTAATAAAGAAACATACATTTTACCATCCATTTAAGTATCAATGAGTGATTGATGTTGTTAGCTAAATTAGCTTAATTGTATAATATTTGTTAAAATTAAAAAAAAAAACAATAGCATGTACTATTTTCATTTAACATATTTTTAGTTTACTATATTATTGGGATTAGGTTTCTTCTGGAAGGCAGATTTGATTTTTTATCTTCTTTGAAATTAACTTTAGTAGTTGAGTATTTACTATCTAATAAATTAAAAAAGGATAAATATAACCAAATAATTTGATGGTAAAAAATATGTTTACATACTTAATTCATTTTGTAGTCTCTTCAACTATTAAAATAGTATACGGGAAACAACAATTTCATTTGTCATTGTTCTCGTTTGGAAAATGTAATGGAAGATAGAAAATTATGTGATTTCAATATCAATCTTCAAATCATTTGGTCAAGTATATTAATAGTAAATACAGATAAACTTAGTTCTTAATAATAACTATGCCAAATGTAAAATTTGAATACATGCAACTTATAAGTACTTCTGATCAGAGAACATTATATTTTTAGGCATGTATATGTAGATAGGCAGCTATCTTTTGTGTCCAAGTATATGGTAATAAGTAAATTAATAATATATGAAGTTGTATTAGGTTTGTGCTATGGTGTATTGGTGTTGGCCAATAATTTTAAGAGTAAAACAACTTTTGTGTTATTAAACTTTGAATAACATTTATTGGTGGTGTAACTGAATGAACAAAACTGATTTAACTGAAAATAAAATTTAAATAAAAACTGTTAATACATCATAATAATGTATGTACAAATTAATGTATTAATCATAACGATTTATTTTTCTACGTATACATTTTAAGAAAACTTACCAATAAACTTAATGTAGGTACAAATGTTGTGCTTTCCAAGTGGTAGGTATTTTCAAATTTACACCACACTTAATAATATAAACTTAAATACATATATTTTTGATTGAAATATCAAATAAAATACATAAATATATCACAAACCACGACTTGGGTATAATGTAATTTTAAGTTCAATGGAATATTTTTTGACAAACTTAATGATTCAACAACTATTTTGTTAGGTATGTTATGCTATTAAAGAAATTTAAACTGTCGGTATACTTATAACGGTTTAAAACATACACTATTAGTTAAATTATTAATAACATTATACCTACATTCAATATTTAACTATTTAAGTAGTAGTGCTACGCTGCATGGCCACATGGTTTACAATTAACATTTTAGTATTTTGCTTTACAAGTTTTAAAGTTTAGTATCAGTTTATAATAACTGATTGATTTTTCTTTATTATTATCATTAATTAATATTTTAATCAATTCTATTATCTTATAAGACCGTGGTCATAGATAATTATAAATAATGATAAAGGTATCGCCAAATATCGGTAATAATAATATGATTATTATTGTTCTATGGTAATATGGAGGGGATCTGGTGTGACAGCAAAGGTCTACAAAACTTAGCTTTAATGGTCAAATTAACATATAGGTGTAATAGCACTAATAGGACATTCAATTAATCAGGTTCAAAGTACAACAATTATCAATATGTTTAATGTTAGGTACCATAGGTAGTTAGGTCGAACAGTATCGAATTTATCAGTTATAGCTTCTGGGCTTTACAAATGAAAATTTTTCAGCGGTACCGACTATAACACCTGCTTCAACCACCAATACTTTGGGGAGCTGTATCTCGCAAACCAATTAACAAAAAATAAAAATGTTAACGCATAAATTCATAAAAAAAATGGTTTTATTAATTCATGATCTTTTTACTATATGTTACCATTTGAAAATCAAAAGTTGATAGTGGTTTCACAAATAAATATAAGGGTGAAAAAAATTAAAATAGTATACAGTTTTAGAAAAGTATAAATCTAACAGATTAAAAAAATAAAAAATAAAAAAAAGTTAACACTTTTCGAAATAATTAGTGTACCCACTTAAATGGATCACCCTGTACAATTGACTTCGCCAAATGCCTATACAAACTTGAATCTGCTGACCTGGTAAGATGCTTAGCAAATAATGCTTATTTTTCTTTAAATAACATTAAGTTTTCTAACAAAGATCTGAATATGACATTTTCTGGGACGAATCAATAAAATCATCAACCATTCTCGTTGCGTGCATATATTTTTAATGTTTACTAGTGTTGTTATATGACCGTTTTGTCAGAATATTATAATACGATAATTTATTTTTAATTTTTCAATGTTTACTATTAAATTATGAATTCACAATGTTTAGGTAAATAATATCACAACGTATAAATACAAAAATAACTAGTTTTCTTTATTTTTAAATACGATGAGAAATATATAAATAGCAATGATTAAAAACGATTAATAAGGTACCACGAAACTACGTAATATTATGTTAGTCATTTAGTATGATTTTCCTGAAACCAACTGCAAATATTTTAATTGAATCGATTAAAACTGTTTTTTTCATTCTTGGTTAAATCATGTTATCTTTCAATATTTACATTCGAATGTAAGTATCAAAAATATACAATTTTAAAATATCTTCTCAGTCAGACTTCTTATCAGTCTTGTTTATTTTTTATCTCATTTTACCAAATGATCAATTTTATTATTTTGATTTTGATTTTGAAATTTCGAATTGACAAGATTTTTTTGCAAAAACTAACAAATATCGAATTCATATTTCATTATTTATAAGCGTTTCCAGTTTAAATTAGTAGGATAAAAAACTCGCAAATTATGCGGGATATATTTTCTTTTTACTAAATAAGATATACACATCTACTCTAACATAATGTTTTTATAGAATAAAAACAGTATCAATTCATATACAATTAATAGCTTAAATAATTTAATTAGGTATAATATCTGAAAACTCAAATCATGTAAACTCAAAATTTTACTGATATATTGTAATGATAATAATAATATGAACATTCTGAATAATATTGGCTGTATTCAAAATTTATGTCCTAAACTATGCACATTTATTGAGCATCTAGAACTAATGTTGTTAATTTCTAAATTAATATATGAGCATGTGCATAACATTGTTTATAAGATACCGTTCGTACCAAATAGTTGTAATAGTTTAAGGACTATTTTATTTAATATAAAATATGATTAGCAAAATATGGCACAAAATGTTTAGACTTGACGATATCATTATTTCAATAACTCAAATACAAAGTCATATTCACGTTGCAAACTTAAAAAGTTTATTTCTTAGCGTATTATATACATCAATTTTAATTGTTATTGAATCAAAGAAACTAATCAAGTGTATTTTTTTTGTGTTTCCAAGTTGTAAACACGCGATTAAAATTGATATATCTTATTGTAACTGAAAGTAATTTAGTAATATTATTCGATATAACACTTTTCACGCATGTTTAACTTTCATAACTTTTGTAAATTACTGCACACCCTTCGAGTATATTATTCCATATTAGACGTAATTAATAAACTGCTTAAATAAAATACTATTTATTTTGTATATTATTGAAATGGTAAGTTAGTAGAATTTAACACCTATTTCACAAGTCAATTCCACAAGTGATTGTATAATATGTTTTTTTTCAATTTTTTTTATGAACCTACAGCAATTTAGGCCATTAGGTGATTTTCAATTGTGGGGGAGGGTGCGGTAGGTTAAACACATGTGTTTGTTTGTTTAGCAGATTTTTTAATGAGCACCCGTGGGTATCTGCCATGTCCCGGGGGGGGGGGGCTTCTCTGCGAACACCGTGACTTTCCCGAAGAAAAAAGCCGCCCGCGGTCGAGGTTTTGAACCGGCGTCGGCGCGCGTCGCAACCGACGCCTTAGTCCGCTCGGTCACTCCATCCCCCTTATAATATATTATTATATACATCACTAGCAGACCCGTCGAACTCCGTTTCGCCACCAGATTCGTTTTAAGTAACGTTGTAATTTTTTTTGTTATATATTTGAAAAGGAAAATATTTATTTCATTTCACAACAGTAATAAATTCATTACAATTACCTACTAAAATGAAGTGTTATTTAATTGCAGCAACATCATTAACGGTGGGTGCATTGAATCTTCGCACATGTTCACCTGTTGGAGTACAATCCGCTCTTATGACAAATTTGTGCGTATCCGATGGCATTCGTTCCAATGCTGTTTTGAACATATTAACCACAGCATTATTAGCGTGAAAAAATGCTTGCAACTGTTCAATAATTCGTCTCTTTAACTGTTGTGCTCCCTGTATATTGCACCGCACGTTCAGCTGATCCACCATCGACGAAATGAAATATATTTGCAGAAATTGATGCGGTTCATCTGGTGTGGTTGGCACCATTGAACCATGCAAATGATATATTTGACCTTGTATCTGTAATTGCAAATAATCATTAAAATTTGTTCATGAATACATTTTAAATCGTGTGATGGTGTAGTGTGTGGTGTATATGAAGTTGTTATGTGTTGTAATTATGTGTTGGTTATGTGTGTTATATCTTTTACCTTGCAAGTCGGCATGAAGCCGCCTTCTCGAATGATATTAGCTCCAAAGGAAGTCATGCGAAAGCAGTTATTGTATTCAAGGATGTGTTTAAGAAAATGGCTTGAATCGGGATCACTTCCATCCAACATGTTTTCAGTGGCTGTGGTGGTGTAAGTAAAGGATCCAGTTTGACTTTTCCATTTGCGCAGCACAATCCAACCGTTTCTCTTTTGAACTTTAACGCATTGCAATATCTGCATATAGTCGTCATTCGTCCAACATCAAAATTTTCATCATCACTGTAGTTCGCAGTGGGATCATATTGGAATGCCAAGCGATTGTATGATGCCAATGATCTTCGTGTGCTCACGCGATGTCTCAATCGGTCATTTTCTCTTATTATTTTTGTCTTTCTTCTCTTAAGTTCCTTGAATAGACTTGTTGCTGGCTTGCATGTCTTGTGCGGCGGCCGATGTTCGAACGTCGTTCTCTAGGCATTTTGGACTATGGACAGAGTGTTGAATTTAACTTCAAATGCACGATCCACATAATTTACACTGAGCTTAAATGAATTAACTGAGCAGAGAATGTCTCAATCGGTCATTTTCTCTTATTATATTTTGTCTTTCTTCTCTAAGTTCCTTGAATAGACTTGTTGCTGGCTTGCATGTCTTGTGCGGCGGCCGATGTTCGAACGTCGTTCTCTAGGCATTTTGGACTATGGACAGAGTGTTGAATTTAACTTCAAATGCACGATCCATAATTTACACTGAGCTTAAATGAAATTAACTGAGCAGAGAATAATGACTATCTGTCAAACACTTTATCACGCACCGTTGCTATTGGTTTGAAGTACATAAAATAATATATAAAAGATATAATAGATGTATAATAGATGGCGCTGTATGTGAAAAACGATTTCAACACTTTTCTGTTGAATTTTTCCTGAATTTTCAAGAATTTTCTTTGCTATATACCTCACGTAGCCCAAGACCTTTCAAACGAATGCAAAACCATGGAAATCGGTTGGTGCGTTCTGGAGTTATAGCGTCAGGGAGGAAAACCGGACTTATTTTTATATATTAGATAGGATCAGGTCAATATATTATCAAATAATTATTATGCAATTCACACATTATCAATTTCAACGCATAGGCATAATAATATATTAATATAGTTGGTTGTGTACCTTTAGGCGAATTTCCGTCAGTTATTTTTAACATTATTGGAAACAAATTGAATCAATGTGTTTCGACTTCTCAGTATATAATATCGAATACTAAACATAGTTATTATATTACATTATAATATATATGCTTTTTTTAATTTTCGTCTTACGTTTATCACATTTCATTGGAAAGCCAATATTATGAATGCGTAAATGTACATATTATTATTATAACCGCACACCCAGATCCAAGAACAATAAAACACGTTGTACGTGAACATTAATTAGAGTTTACCGAATAGTTAGGTGACAAGTGAAATAAATGATTGTACAGTCACGGAGTATCGGGATGCAGCAACTCCCGTGAGACTACCACGTACCCGGATTTGCCGTTTCGTTTCCTACAGACAAAACGTATACTAAATAATTCAATAAAAAGAAAACCTTTAGTTCACCCGGAAATCCTATTACGCTTGTAAATACTCTTTTTATACATTTTTAGACCATTAGATATAATTGTACGCATGGCCGCGTGGGCGTACCACATTTCACCGGCCGCATATTATTATAATAATAATAAACCATGAACATAATAATATTCTAATCGATCGTCATGATTGCGGATGAAAATTATGTTGTTATCGATTTGTGCAGTACAGCCGTACAGGTACAAAATTACGTGTTGTTGAATAATAAGAGTAGTAATATTTTAATATTATGTTATAATTTATAATATTATTATTAAGTGTTTACCGACCTGTGCCGAACGCATCCAACTGCACCCGTTTGAATTAAAACTATTACAATTCACAATTAACACTATTACGATTGTATAAAACTATAAAAGATTCGAAAGTGTCGTTGTTCGCGTTTGCTTCGTACGATAACTAATATTAAAAACCATTGCACGCTACTGGATATGTTTTTGCCTGTGCAAAGGTACATGATACCAAGGTAACATGCTTGGTTAACACGTAACCATAATAGAGAAAACCTCACGAAAAATCGGCCAGAAATAAAAAATCACTTAGCCCAAAAACATATTATTAATTAATATGTTAAAAATCAGTATTATAGTGATGTAAATATTAAATTATGCTTAATAAGCTAAGAATTTCATTTTTATTGGTCGATTTTAGTTTTATATAATACATTACGAGTAAATCGGAGAATTTAGCGATGCCGGAGCCTTGGAAGAAAAACAAATACCGTGGAGTCAAAATTAAATATCTTTTGGGACTTTTTTTTTTCTATTGTCTAACCATTTTTAGAAATCGGCGTCCTGATAAATATATTATACATTTGTGTGTATGATGATCGCATCAAGTCTCTGGAATTATAAGATTTTTATAACGTCCTCGGCAGTTTTTATAGTAAAATCACATGGAAAAACGTATCGTGAGCTCGTACGCGCTCGGACGTAGACACAGTGAGCATCGATATTTATTTTGTTGTTTTCAAAACGAATTGTTTTTTTCCTGTTGTTTAACTTGCACGTATACTCGTATTTCGCGCGTATTCGCAGTATGCAACAAAACGCAATCCGATCATCAAAGCTAATAATTACCTACCGATTTTGATGGAAAAATGAAATAATACCAATAATCGATTGACGTGACCATCAGACAATGTGAGTAGATAGATTATTATATTCATATTTTTATTATTATTATTAATTTTATTACTAGCCACTCACATGCCAGCTAATAGGAGGTATTCCTTTAAACGGTTTTTAAACTCATGATCGCTTACAATACATGAATGTTCATGTTATCATTACATTTTATAAGCATTTATATTTATAATATAGAGAAGATCCTCAAGTAGAGTTATAATATTTAAATCATTCACAGATAAGACAGGGGGGGGGTAGGCTATATGCGATTCATTATAGTTTACAAGACCTGGGTCCTCGCTATCATGATAAAATATGAACCAGTGATTGTATGTCTATATCCATATAGGTACAAATCACGAAGTTGTTAAAAGTGCGAATTAATTGTGGTGAATTATTGATTCGTATAATATGATTATTTTCGTTGGATATTTTATATTTTGATTTCTATAAGTAAATAGAATTACGCATTTTCAATAACTGAAATGAATAGTAATAAAAGAATAAAATTAATTAAGATTAGGTAGTAATAAAGTGATTTATACTAGAGCATTCATTTTTAAATGGCAATTTTTAAAAGCTTTCGTTCCCGCTTACGCATTCAACGACCATCACGTTCTTTATGAAAATGAACACATAAGTCTCAAATCTATGCTGTTTTTATATTCATAATTCTTATTTTTTTTTTATGAAAATAGATTTTAAAATGAGCATACATTAAACTACAAATTGTATAATGTTGTTCACAGTTAAAATATTATGAAAAAAAAAGATATTATAAATATTATCAAAGTTTTTTTTAGTGATTTATAATATTCAGTTGTTATTTTAATTTTAAAACAGAGAAATATCCATTATTCTACCAACTAAATGTTTACTGTACTTTTCTCAAATAAATATACGCTAAATGTTTCTGATAAATTGAAATACACTTAATAAAATAAATTATAATTTAAAAATATTGAAATAATTAATGTAAACTAATTACAACCACGATTATCAATATTGTTGTAACACCGAAATATTGTAAAAAAAAAAACAGGAAAATTTAGAATATTGTAGTAGGTACTAGGAAGGTTAGGTCAGGTACCTACGGGATTTTCACATGCCAAAAGGGTTATTTATTTGGATTTTAATATTTTCCAACAACTAGGTAATAGTATATTTTTGATCTCATCTTATAAAAATAATAAAAAAGACAAAATAATAATTAGATCCACAAGACTTCCACCACACACAGTTTAATGCCATGAACAATATTAAACTTACTAGATGCTTTGTTATCACTACTATATGTTCATGTTTAAGTATTATTTATTTTAATAAACCTAAAATTTTAATTGTAAGTTAAAAATCTTAAATAACATTTTCATAGGTACCTACATATTAAATATTTTTAGTTTTATATTTCTTTCACTATAAATAATTCTAAAAAGGTAATCCATCGTCGGTCCCTTCTCAAAATCTGAAAAGTTATTTGAACCACGTATATATTTTAAAGTAGGTATTGATATTGGAACTTCTTATTCATCACTACGATACATTCTATCTAGAGTCTCTTGAGAGGAAACCTTGTGAAATCGTGAAACCCTATTATGTGTTTATACGATCGACCTATATTTCCCCATTTACGTATAATATATCGTAGGATATAAACAATTCTGATATCAGAGCATAACTATCCAGTTAGATAGAAGTGTTTTCTTTACATTGCGTCCATACTTACAACAACATAATATTATTCTCTCCTAAAAAAATGAAGGATCAAACTAAGTAAAAGCAAATATTTTGAAACAAACGAAAAAAAATAACTAGTTAAAAAGGCATACAAATTACAATGAAAAAGTTTACTTGTAACTATTTTTTTGATTCTAAGTACTGCAAGTATATTATACTATATAAGTGCAATTCTCTTCCCTAAAGATGTTATTTTTATTATATTAATATACTATATTATGTAGTCTTCGACTATTACAACTAGGTAGGTACTGAAAAAATACCAATGGACAATATTATTATGAACATATTAGATAATACAGACATTGAAATTCAAAAAGTTGAAATATAATAAAATATTGTGTTACATTAATTATGATATTTTATCATTGCCCCGACGGACCTTGGAAAAGCACATGCTATGCACAGTTAACACCTACTATCAATTAGAACCACTAGTGCACAAACAACTTCACGTCTACTATATAAATTATATAAGCACTTTTTTTTTACATGTAGATATATAAAGTGTCATAATAATTAGACATTCGATATCATTAAGGTAACTCAATTCAATATATTATAAACGCCTCACACCTATAGTATATAATCAAATTAAATGAATAAGTAAATGTGTTGGTTGAAAACAATATTAGTTTATAGTAACATATTTTTTTTTACGAAATAGTTCCATCCAAGAAAATTAATTATTATACCTAGGAAACTTTTTGAAGAAGCTAATAAATTTAAACTTTCCATAATAATTTTCTGCGTGACATATTATTATGTATATAATCTGTACCAAGGGACTAATATAAATCCAAGCTTAAAAAAATAACGATAAATTATATGTTTTTCTAAAATAAATAATGGAATACATTCTTACATCCAATAATAGATAGATACTTATTATAACTTAATGAATAATAATAATAAAAAAAAAAATTAATGGAAAATAAGCTTTTGATTAAACTCATACCCTTAACCTATAATTCTATAAATATTAAGTATATTATAATATTTTTAAAAACATAAGATAATCGTATTTCTCGAGAAAATGAATAATAATATTACAGAGACTTCAATTCCATAAGTGTAATTCTACAGGTGAATTAGATTTTGAAACTATACGTGTATGATTTATTATATTACGAAGAATAAAAATTAAAACAACGATAAATTAAAAGATAAATCAAATTGTTAGATTATTATGTACTGATAATTAGTTTTAAATAAATATACTAAACTTTAACTTTTTATTTGCAAATTGATTTTATAACTTATGAAATAAATAGTTAATAAGTTGTTTTTTTTTATTTTAATGATGATTTATAGTTAATCGTGATAGCGTGTGTATAATTATATAATTATTATTATATTATATAAAGAATAGTGTTTTTTGAATTCGAATAATATTTAGCATGGATTGTTGGTTTTGATAAAATGACTTACAAATAACCAACTAAAAAGACATACCTACTTAATAAATATGAAAGGCAAAAAACGAACTATATTAAAATTTGGACGATCATCAAAAATATTGTTGTAGATCATTGAACACAACATGGATATTGTGAATCTTGATGGAAAAATTGATTCTATTGAAATTCGAAGCGCCACGGAAAAATAATCGATTAAAAAATGAATCATGTTATACGGAGTATTGCATAAAATATTTAATAATAAAACTTTAATATACCAAGTACTTAGTACCTATTAAAAAATAATATAAAAAATGAAAAACTATAATAATAATAATAAATGCTAATGTACTATGGTATCTTTGTGTATTTCCAAAATTGTCAATTTTCAGTCGTGTGCAATTAGCCTTAAAATTAGCTGACTATAATAAGTCTATAACTATGTCATGAAAGAAACGAGTATTTCCTAAAGAGTACCCCACGCCCGCACCACTAAGAATATATATTTTTTTTAAATACAAATATCGAAATCACAAGCTATTATTTTTAAGTGCATAATTTATTCATATGTAATAATATGTATGCCCATATTCAAATTAAATTGTTTTCAAATAATTTATTATATTTTATTTTATAATGGACTTTAGTTACAGTTCCATCAATAATCTAAATAAAATAATATAGGAAGGTATATTTTTAACATTAAATAATATA
Organism: Sitobion miscanthi; assembly: GCA_008086715.1. Taxonomy (NCBI): domain Eukaryota; kingdom Metazoa; phylum Arthropoda; class Insecta; order Hemiptera; family Aphididae; genus Sitobion; species Sitobion miscanthi. The sequence continues at coordinate 5,278,125 of CM017802.1, read as the reverse complement.
TATTCATAATATTATTTTAAAAATAGTATTCCAGTTATAAGCTTTCATATTAAAATTATCAATGCATTTCTAACTAGTAACTATATTCTATCGTGTTAAAGATCAATTGAAACTATTTTTAAACTGTATTGTTTTTTACCATATTTTCTTAATTAAAAAGAAAAAATGTTGATATTTATATAATATATGATATACTCATATAACTCAACATCACTCGTGACATACCTGAATAAAATCACGTTTTGTACTTCTTACACAGTAGGATTAGATACTTATTATAAAATAGAAAGAAAAATATTATTTTCGGATTTTATGTCACATTTTTCAACGTTGCAATTTATTGAAAAAACGATATTAAACATCATAAAACTGGGTAGTAACAATAATTATAACTTTATATATCTTGGTTAAAAATTAAAAAGTTGTAAAAACCTGGAATAAAAGATTATTTATTGTAGGTCAAGTGTTCCGTTTTCATTTTATAATTAATGAAACGCTCAAATTTAACAAATAAATCCACAGTGAAGGAAATGTGTGGCGTGCATTTTGTATATGTTGCACAATATTTAGACAGTGGCAGCTATAGTAAGTGTTGGTTTACAGTTCTCTGAATAATATATTTCGTAAATATTGTTGAAATAATATTCATTTTTTTTTGTGCGGGAGGGGGGAATAATTCGAATTAATGCAAAATTATAGAAATAACCAGGAAATTACAACTATAAAATGGGCATTTTATGTAAACAATACAATTCGCATAAACTTAATGATTTATGTGACCTAGTTATGCTAAGTCTTAGATAGTCAAATATCACCAAACATAACAAAATGTTCCTACACTAATAGATTTATAAATAAATATATTATTTTTTTAATTTTTATATGAGATAAAAAAAATTTGATATTATGTATTTAAATTTTAAATTAAAACATGTTAGCAAATGTGCTTATACTATGTCATATTTAATTATACGTTTTTCCATGGTCTAGAATATTTATCAGTAGGTATATTATATTATGTTTGCTTTAAATAAACTGTATTATAATAATATAATGTATCATATCTTCAAAGATAAAATGCATGAATATTTTCATATTATAATCAAATCAACTTTTTTGTATTTACCTCAATGAAACAACGAATTGTGTGCATAATGTAAAATTGCTCAGTAAGAAAAAAATTGGATATGCAAAATCAACAAGTACAATTCCATTTACAAATTTACAACTCATTTCGATATTTTTCAATACGCTTATTATTCTCTTCATTAAACAAATACAAGTTCTGCTCGGTATATACGTAATATTGTAATTAAGGTATACGCATACAATGAATTCATAAAATGAAAAATTCATCAAAGCTAACCTAACAGATGATTTATAAATGTAAAAAAAACATAATACCTGCCTGACATTTTTTATACTTTGTTATTATCGATAGTAAACGACACCTTGAACATGGTTCAAAGAAATTAAATCACATAGGTAGGTAACAATATATATGTATAATATACTTACATAATAACTAAATAATATAATAATATGTACAACTGTTCGTCAATACTGGTCAATATTTCTAGATTTATAATAGCAGTTGTCAAGTATAATTCTGCTGAATCGACAGGTCTTTATTTGGTAATATAAGCGGATAATAGTGTAACACACTAATATAATATTATTTATTTACGTGACACAGATTTAAGCAAAAGAAAACGTTTGTCCAGAAATAAATTTATAAAATATAATAAATAATGATATAATGTTACGAATTTACGATGAACCATACAATCGATGTTTTTCAATAACTCGTATCATGTAATATAATATAATATACCATACCCACGTTATATACGTGAAGCATTATTCACTAGCTCTTTCGTCCAAGCGCGACGGGCGTTGCCGCGTCAATGGTACCCACATTGCTATATACAAATATCATAATAAGCAAACATCCGTACAATGGACGAGTCCCTTTATGATATTCCGCGAACGACGTCAACCCAATGCGATAATCAGGTGGGGGCTATGATAACAATGCTCGATTAAAAAATATACCTACGTGTAACATTTAGTGATATATTATTACAATAATTATATTATATTCTACAGTATGTAATGGACTGCAGCGTCCGACGACGGTTTGGATCGCCGGGAGAGTCTGTTGCGCGCCTCGCGGATGGGATAGGCGTAGGTGTAATTAATAACAATATTCGTCTATTTTGATAATAAATAATTTAATATACCTAGGTACATTGCAGTATACCTGCGTATAGGTGCTCACGCGCTTATTTGAATCGCCCCGGGGTGGTGACTCGGCGGAGGGACGAAAATAAGATAGAAAATAATAATAATATACCATATTATTATTAAAAAAGGG